>CM067845.1:1332806-2633113 GCA_034509565.1 Triticum monococcum | reverse complement strand
CGAGAACAAGCTCGGCCATGCCAAGAGGCAACACGGGGAGAGGGAAGGTAAGTAATACCTTGCGCAAGTATATAGAGAAGATGTGGTTGCAAAAAATAACAAGATCAACGTGCTATTATAGGGGCCACAACTGAGGTGGCAACCCTTAAGAAAGCGTTGTCCGAGGCCGAAAATAGAGCGGCCGCGGAGCGCACAAAGAGAGGGAAGCAAGAGGTGCGGGTGGAGGAGGTGCGGAAAGAGCTCCAGTCTCTCGTGAAAAAACACAAGAGTTTGGAGCTTGACTCAAAGACGAAAGCGTCCGAGCTTGTGGAAGCCCTCGAAAGCGCGAAGTCTACCAAGGCCGAAGCCCAGAAAGCCCTCCAAGAAATTGAAGTGATGAAGAGGATAGCGGTGGGTAAGGCATTCATTATGCAAAGCAAGCACGTCAAAGTGAATTACTTGTTACTTACCCGAGTCCGGAGCACTCCAGGAGCATTCGCAGATTTCCCCCGCAGTGCATCTGATTCCGCCGCCTATTACCGAGCCGAGGAGGGGAGCTCGACGGAGAAGGTGTTCTTGTCTCAGTATGCTGAGGCCGGACACCTGGTGCCTTTGAGCGACCAGCTGAAGCAAGCGGTCGAGCTCCACAAGGTGGCCGAACAGGCCATAAAGGGCCTCATAGTTCGGCTTTGGCCTAGAGAGGCTCTGCCTGGGAGCTACTTTGAGCTGGTGAGGCGGCTGGTGGATGCCTGTCCACGGCTTGAAGTAAGCAAGCGCTCCATCTGCATCGAAGGTGCCCATAGGGCGCTTGCCCGTGCTAAAGTGCACTGGGGCAAGATGGATACGGAGAACCTGGTGAAGGACGGGCCGCCGCCGGGCAAGGAGCATCGTGTCCCGGAAGCGTATTATGAGGGCGTCCTGAAGGGTGCCTGCCTTATAGCGGATGAATGCTCCAGAGATGTAATTTTTGAGTAAACTCGCATTTGTGATCATATACGCTGAAAACTAGTTCATATGCATTATTAAGCAATGCTTTTGAATTTAAAATATTACCTTCTGTGCGGCCATTTATCAAATTTGAGAGATGGCGAGTCGTCGGCTTCTGCCCCCATGCCACGAGTGCTGGGGTGTTCGGGATAAACATGAGCGCTCTTTTTCCCATTCTTGGGTCCTTCGAGGGAGGCGCTCAACACAACGAACAAGGCAATCGGACTATAATGCTTGAACACTCTCACTTAGCCATAGAATTCTATAATTTTTAAATTTCGACGAAGCCCTGGTGTCCGGAAGACAGAGTTCGGGGCGCTATCCACACCTAGGCCGGACAAAGCCGACTCCTTGCTCTAAGCGGCATCAGTCTTTAGGGACTCGAAAACCTCTCGAACGGCGACCAGCTCTCGCCTCATCATGACGGTCAGTTTTAGCTTTCTCTACTGAGGTGCTTAGCCCAGCTCAACTGGGGCACAATCGCAGTAGTTCTCCTAGTGCTACCTTAGCCGATATAACGGAATGTAAGGTACCAAAACATAGGAGCCGGGCAAACCCAACTATTGACCCAAGACATGATTTGGAGCCGATGCATATAATGATATAAGTTCGGGGTGCCGCACTTGTGAAAGTGTTCGGACTTCTCACACCGTATTGTGGGGTACTTAAGCCCCTGGCGTATTGGCCGTACCAAAGTGTACGGGTGCAACATGTCATTAATGAACATATATTCGTAAAAAAAGAGTAATGCAATAATAGACGGAAGCTATGCATTGTTTATTTAAAAAAGCTGCGACCAAAGCAGAACGATACAAATAATGCAATAAGCAAAAGATGTGACTATTTAACATGTCCTTTCCCGGGCGAACTGCGGAATGGTATGTGAAACAGGTATACTGCTCGTTATAGAGACCACCTTAGAGTTCCATAGTGCGGCGTAGCTTTCTGCTTCCTTGGTTGTATCATTTGTACGGCAATTGTACTGCCGGACAAACCTTCCGAAGAATGGAGTCCTGAAAATAAGAGAAAATTAAGAAATCGGCAGCCCCTAGTGCGGTTTAAGCCGCGTTTCGGGCGTGCCGTGATGGTGCCCCTCCCCCTGTGCCCATGGTATTTCCAGAGCATAGTTATGTACGCACAACACTGGTTTTGCAAGTTCACGAGGGCTGGGGTTGGGGCCGCATTGCTACGCTTGCTCGAAACGTGCTAGGCAGTCTTGTTGTAGGTCACGCTGGGCGCGCTTGACGGTGTCCCGACGTTTAATGGCCGGACTGGAGAATTGCCTTAAGAGGCTGCTTTGTACTTTCGCTGTGATAGCCGCCGTATGCTCCTCCGTTCGGAGAGAGCATTTGGTGTTTCCATTGACCGTGATGACTCCTCGAGGGCCTGGCATCTTGAGCTTGAGGTATGCGTAGTGCGTCACCGCATTGAACTTGGCAAATGCGGTTCACCCGAGCAGTGCGTGATAGCCATTGCGGAATGGGACTATGTCGAAGATTAACTCCTCGCTTCAGAAATTATCCGGAGATCCGAAGACCACTTCAAGTGTAACTGAGCCTGTACAGTTGGCTTCTACACCTGGTATGAAGCCTTTAAAGGTCGTTTTAGTGGGTTTAATCCTCGAGGGATCGATACCCATTTTCCGCATTTTATCCTGGTAAAGCAGGTTCAGGCTGCTGCCGCCATCCATAAGGACTCTAGTGAGGTGAAATCCGTCAATAATTGGGTCTAGAACCAATGCGGCGAATCCGCCATGACGGGTGCTAGTGGGGTGGTCCCTTCGATCAAAAGTGATCGGGCAGGAAGACCATGGGTTGAACTTTGGGGCGACTGGCTCCATCGTGTATACGTCCCTTAGCGCATGCTTCCGCTCCCTCTTGCGGACGTGGGTTGCGTATATCATGTTCACCGTCCGCACTTCTGGGGGAAAACCTTACTGTCCACTGTTGTTCGGCGGCCGGGGCTCCTCCTCGTCATCGCTATGCATGTAACGCCCTCGATGCGGCTATATCTCCCATGTGTCGAGGCACGACTTAGAGGCATAACCGCATTGAAAGCAATGTCGCAAGTAAGGTAATCTTCACAACAACCCAAGTAAAAAGATAAGAGGGGAAAAGGTACATAGTTGGCTTACACTCGCCACGTCACACAAAGTACATAAATAACATTACATCATCCAATACACTCATGGTCAGACTACGGTACCAAAATGGAAGATCAACCCCAACAAGCGACAAGGCCCCGATCGCCCCAACTAGGCACCACTACTGATCATCAGGGAAAGACACATAGTAACAACATGAGTCTTCGTCAAACTCCCATCTGAGCTCAAGCGCATCATCTGGAACGGTATCATCGGTCCCTGCATCTGGTTTGGAAGTAATCTGTGAGTCACGGGGACTCATTAATCTCGCACCCTCATGATCAAAACTATTTAAGCTTATAGGTAAGGCAAGGTAAAATATGTGGAGCTGCAGCAAGCGACTAGCATATATGGTGGCTAACATGTTCGCAAAAGAGAGCGAGAAGAGAAGGCAAAGCACGAACGAAGAACTATGATCAAGAAGCGATCCTAAACAACCTACGTCAAACATTACTCCAACACCGTGTTCACCTCCCGGACTCCGCCGAGAAGAGACCATCACGGTAACTCACGCGCTTGATTCAATTTAATTAAGTTAAGTTTCATGTTATCTACAACCGGACATTAACAAATTCCCATCGGCCCATAACCGCGGGTACGGCTTTCGAAAGTTCAAGTCCCTGCAGGGGAGTCCCCACTTAGCCCATGACAAGCTCTCACGGTCAACGAAGGATATACCTTCTCCCGAGACATTCCGATCAGACTCAGTATCCGGTTCTGCAAGACAACTTCGACAAGTCAAAACAAAACCAGCAACACCGCCCGAATGTGCAAAATCCCGATAGGAGCTACATATATCTCATTCTCAGGGCACACTCAGATGAGCAGTCCGTACAAGTAAAACCAGTCCCCGAGTTTCCCCGAGGTGGCGCTGCACAGGGCTCTATTTCGGACCAACGCTCGGAGGAGCACTGGCCTGGGGGGGTTTAAATAAAGATGACCCTCGGGCTCCGGAAACCCAAGGGAAAAAGGCTAGGTGGCAAATGGTAAAACCATGGTTGGGAATTGCTGGCAAAGCTTTATTCAAGGCGATTTGTCAAGGGGTTCCCATTATTACCCAACCGCGTAAGGAACGCAAAATCCGGGAACATAACACCGATATGACGGAAACTAGGGCGGCAAGAGTGGAACAAAACACTAGGCAAAAGGCCGAGCCTTCCACCCTTTACCAAGTATATAGATGCATTAAGATAACAAGATAATATAGTGATATCCCAACAATAAACAATGTTCCAACAAGGAACAAACTCCAATCTTCACCTGCAACTAGCAACGCTATAAGAGGGGCTGAGCAAAGCGGTAACATAGCCAATCAACGGTTTGCTAGGACATGGTGGGTTAGAGGCTTGGTTAAACAATATAGCAGGCATGATAAGCAAGTGGTAGGTATCGTAGCATAGGCATAGCAAAAGAGCGAGCATCTAGCAAGCAAAGATAGAAGTGATTTCGAGGGTATGATCATCTTGCCTGCAAAGTTGTCAGAGTTGACTGGATCCTCCAAAGCAAACTCAACGGGCTCCTCGTTAGCGAACTCGTCTCCCGGCTCTACCCAAACAAGACAAACAAGCAAAAGGAACACAATCAACCACGTGCAGAGCTCAAACAACATGATGCAAACATGGTATACTATGCGGGATGCGATATGTGATGCATATGCAAGATTTGACAAGGAATGATTGAACCTGGCCTAAACTTGGAAATCCAAGAGTGCCACTAGAAAGGTGAGGTGATTTCGGTTGAAATCGATATAAAGATCACCGGAATCGGATGCACGGTTTGGAAATGGCAAGCAAAACAAATATGGCACCGGTCTACGATAAATAGCAAATACCATCTACATGCATCAAGTTAAATATGCTATAGCACTCAAACATGACAACAAAATACATGGCAGGGATCCATTCATGATGCTTGACAAAAGATGAACACTGAGATACAACCAATTCATCCATTAACAGGTTAAAACAAGCATGGCAAAAGTGCAAATGATGAACAGGTTTCAGACTTAGTGAAATTAACACAAGCCTGGAATTTCAGATCAGGTAGCACACTTTGGAGCATGAAAACTATATGCTACAGGAACTTAACATGGCAAAGTAAGGGATGGCATGGAGCTACTCAAAGAGCTTAACAAAAGTCCCTTAGTGACCTTGTGCCAAAAGGGATCAGAAAATACAATTGCAAGCATGTGAACATGGCAAAAACATAATCATATTACAGACTTAGTGAAAACTGGAGCATGCAAAACAGATATCAAGTAGGCATGTTTACGAGCTCAATGCACTCACTACAGAGCAAGGCATGACAATCTAAGCATACACCCATAAAGAATACACATTATATAAGCTAGACATGGCAAGAACAACAACATAGCATGCACGGATCAACAACAACATCCTCGGCAAAATCGCTAACAAGTAGACAATCTGCCTAGATTCATGACATGACAAAAGTAGAGCTCGATTGACTCAAGCTAGGGTGCTCCATAATTGCAAACAAAGACATCAATGGATAGAGCACTACAAGATTAACAAAACATCCTTACTGATCATCCTCAAAAGAGGCACGAATCACTAGGGATCAACGTGAACATATGGCATGATGACAAAAACAGGACGAGGACTTGGAGAAATTCTAAGTCCCTGAAATCAGCATTACTGAGTACGCTACTTTGCAAGCTTGTGCTAGTCACCACACACATCACAAAAATACATGGATAGCACCTCTGGAAAGATGGCAAAACATATAACAAAACACACGTAGAGCCCATGGGCATATCATGCACACAATAATCATGGCGAAAATGACAAAAGCCTAAATGGTGAAACAGATCTGACAATAATCTCATATAGCACTCTTCCAACGGCATTTCGGGCATCAAGATGAGCTCAAATGAAAATGATGCAATGAGATGAAAAGATGTACCCTCTGAGACGAACATTTTGATATGCTATATGCCCAAAACGGATCTACGGATGCAAAGTTACGGCACGACGAACATAGCAAAAAAATTAGGGTTAGGGACGAAAAAGTCAACCCCGAGACTTCGGATCTCAGATCCGGATCGGGATCTCGCCGGAGTTACTGTTCATGCGCGGATTCCGAGGATCGTCGGCCGGAGGAGATGCGGCGTGGAGGAGGAGGTGCGGCTCGGGGTGGCCGCGGGCGTCGTCGGTGCTGGCCGCGGCGGCGAGGGGCGGCGTCGGCGGCGAGTTGTGGCGCGGCCGGCAGGCGGTGAGGCGGTGGCGCGGCGGAGGGGCGGCGTCGGGTGGGAGGAGGAAGCAGGGGCGGGCGGCGGTGCGGCTGGGCCTCACGGGGGCCCAACTCGGGCTCGGCGGGCCGGCGATGTGGGGCGCGGGCGCGGGCGAACCCGGGCTCGACACGTGGCGGCGTTGGGACGGAGTGGACGTGTCCAGCGCCGACGGACGTTGTCAGGCACGCGGAGGGAGAGGATTTAGGGTTAGGGATCCGGAATTTCGGGGGAGTGCACCTATTTATAGATAGAGGGAGCTAGGAGAGTCCAAATGAGGTGCGGTTTTCGGCCACGCGATCGTGATCGAATGCTCTAGATGATGGAGAGGGTTTTGGTGGGTTTTGGGCCAAATTGGAAGGGTGTTGGGCTGCAACACACACGAGGCCTATTCGGTCCCTCGGTTAACCGTTGGAGCATCAAACGAAGTACAAATGGTACAAAACTTGACAGGCGGTCTACCGGTAGTAAACCAAGGCCGCTTGGCAAGTCTCGGTCCAATCTGGAAATGTTTAATCCCCACACACGAAAAAGGTAGAAATGACCACCGGAGGAGAACGGAGCGCCGGAATGCAAAACGGACAACGGGGAAAATGCTCGGATGCATGAGACGAACACATATGCAAATGCAATGCACATGATGACATGATGTGAGATGCATGACAACGACAACCACACACGGAGCAAAAACCCAAACCCGAGAAAATAAAATAACTTAACGCCGGAAACGGCAAGAGTTGGAGTACATATAAGGAAAATTACATCCGGGGTGTTACAACACTCCACCACTACGAAAGGATCTCGTCCCGAGATCTAGGACTGGAAGAACGCCGGGTACTTAGAACGGTGGTGATCCTCGCGTTCCCAGGTGGCTTCATGGTCGGAATGGTGTGACCACTTGACTTTGATGAATTTAATTGACTTATGGCGAGTCTTGCGTTCAGTCTCTTCAAGAATAGCAACGGGGTGCTCACGATAAGAGAGATCTTCTTGGAGATCAATGTCTTCGAAGTTGACGGTGCGGTCAGGAGTCTTGAAGCACTTGCGAAGCTGAGAGATATGGAACACGTCGTGCACATTCGCAAAGTTGGAGGGAAGCTCAAGTTGATAGGCAAGGTCGCCTCTCTTGCTGACGATCTTGAAAGGACCCACGTATCTAGGGGCAAGCTTCCCTTTGATACCGAAGCGACGAGTACCTTTCATTGGAGAGACGCGGAGGTAAACATGATCTTCGATCTCGAAAGCCAAATCACGATGCTTACTATCATAGTAGCTCTTTTATTGCGATTGCGCTGCTTTGAGGTTATCTAGAATGACTTTGCACATCTCCTCTGCCTCTGTGATCAAGTCATTTCCAAGAAGTTGACGTTCACCGGTCTTTGACCAGTTAAGAGGAGTATGGCACTTCCTGCCATACAGAATTTCGAATGGGGCTTTGCCCGAACTCGCTTGAAAACTATTGTTGTAGGAGAATTCAGCATAAGGAAGACAATCTTCCCACTTCATGCCGAAGGAGATCACACAAGCCCTGAGCATATCTTCAAGAATCTGGTTGACACGCTCGACTTGACCGCTAGTTTGAGGATGAAAAGCTGTGCTGAAGCGGATGTTGGTGCCCATGGCCTTCTGAAAAGAATCCCAAAACTTGGAGGTAAAGATGCTACCATGGTCTGAAGAAATCACCTGTGGAATACCATGCAGCGAGACAATACGAGAGGTATACAACTCCGCCAATTGAGCTGCAGTGATAGACTCTTTGATAGGCAGAAAGTGAGCCACTTTAGTGAGTTTGTCGATGACAACGAATATAGCATCATTGCCATGCTTACACTTTGGAAACCCAGTCACGAAGTCCATCTCAATGTGGTCAAACTTCCATTCTGGAATGGCAAGAGGTTGGAGGAGACCAGCTGGTCTTTGGTGTTCTGCCTTCACTCTTCTGCAGACATCACATTCATTTACGAACTGAGCAATCTCTCGCTTCATTCGAGTCCACCAATAAGCCTGGTTGAGGTCCTGATACATCTTCGTACTCCCAGGGTGGATGGAGAGGAGTGAATTGTGAGCCTCGTTCATAATGACTTTATGAAGTTCACCTTTGGGCACAACAATACGATCCTCGAAGAAGAGAGTATCCTTGTCATCAAGGCGATAGCACTTGTACTTGGATTGACTCTTGGCAATTCCAATCTTCACCTTCTTCACCATAGCATCAAGAAGTTGAGCCTCGCGAATCTGATCTTCCAAAGTAGGAGAGACTTGAAGGTTGGCGAGGAAGCCTTGAGGAACAACTTGCAGATTGAGTTTGCGGAAAGCTTCACAAAGCTCGGGTTGGTAAGGCTTGAGAATCAGACTGTTGTAGTAAGCCTTCCTGCTCAAAGCGTCAGCAATCACATTGGCCTTGCCTGGAGTATACTCGATACTCGGATTATACTCTTGAATCATTTCGACCCATCGAGTCTGCCTGAGGTTGAGATTTGGCTGAGTGAAGACGTACTTGAGACTCTTGTGGTCAGTGAAAATGTCCACTTTTCTTTCCAATAAGAGATTTCTCCAAGTCAAAAGAGCATGCACAACTGCCGCCAACTCGAGGTCATGAGTGGGGTAGTTCTTCTCGTTAGGCCTCAACTGGCGAGAGGTATAAGCCACAACTTTCTTCTCTTGCATCAACACTGCACCAAGACCTTGGAGAGAGGCATCTCAGAAGACCTCGAATGGTTTGGATTCATCAGGAGGAGTCAGAACTGGAGCAGTGACCAATTTCTCTTTCAAAGTGTTGAAAGCGATGTCACAACCCGGAGACCAAACGTACTTGACGTGCTTCTGGAGAAGGTTGGAAAGAGGCTTCGCAATCTGTGAAAAGTTCTCAACGAACCTTCTGCAATAGCTTGCGAGACCAAGGAACCTACGGAGTTGCTTCACGTTCTGAGGTGGTTGCCAATTCACAATTGCAGACACCTTCTCAGGATTCACCGTTATGCCCTTGGCAGAGATGATATGTCCAAGATAAAGAACCTCATTGAGCCAAAATTCACACCTCGAAATCTTGGCATAGAACTGATGTTCTCTGAGCTTATCGAGCACCAAACGCAGGTGCTTGGCATGATCTTCCTTGTTCTTGGAGAAAACCAAAATATCATCGAGGTAGAACAAGACGAACTCATTTGTGTAAGGGTTGAAGATGAAGTTCATCATGCGAGAGAATGTTGGAGGAGCGTTGATGAGGCCAAAAGACACGACAGTGTATTCATATGAGCCATAGCTTGTTCTGAATGTTGTCTTGGGGATATCCTCTTCACGAATGCGAATCTGGTGATAGCCCATACGGAGATCAAGTTTGGAGAATACTTTAGCACCTTTGAGTTGTTCGAACAGCTCATTGATGTTGGGAAGTGGGTACTTGTTCTTTATAGTCTTCTTGTTCAATGGACGGTAGTCGACACAAAGTCGGTCCGTTCCATCCTTCTTCTTCACAAAAAGAACTCCACAACCCCACGGAGAAGAAATAGGTCGGATGAGACCCAAACTCTCTTGTTTATCGAGTTGCTTCTTCAGCTCTTTCAACTCTTCTGGTCCAAGCTTGTAAGGACGTTTGCAAACAGGTTCCGTGCCAGGCTCAAGTTCGATGACGAATTCCACTTGCCGATGCGGAGGCATTCCTGGAAGCTCTTCTGGAAAGACGTCTTGATATTCGCAAACGACTGGAATTTGAGAGATGGCATCTAGTTCACCCTTCTCATTGAGAGAAAACAGACGGATTGTATTATCCCGAGCGGCAAAGACAATTACATCCTCAGACGAATGAGTCAATTGAATCTGCCTGGCAGCACAATCAAGATGCGCCTTGTGCTTAGAAAGCCAATCCATTCCGAGAATAAGATCAATATCCGAGTCACCGAGAACATTTGGAGAGGACAAGAACTTATAGTCACCCAAAGTGATTGTAACATCCGGAACGCATACTCGAGAAGTCATTAGACTGCCCGGAGAGTTAATACACAACCGTTTCGGCAACACTTGAGTAACAAACTCATTCTTAGATGCAAAAGGTCTCGATATGAAACAATGCAAAGCCCCAATGTCAAAAAGTACTTTTGCAGGAACATCGTTAACAGGAAGGTTACCCATGATGACATCTAACGAGTCCTCTGCCTGAGCTGCATTCACCATGTTGACCTTGGCGTGCTTGGGGTTATGCTTGACCATAGCTGTACTTGCCGATCTCACAGGAGGAGGCGGAGGGAGACACCTCTGATTGAAGCACTTGTTGGCATAGTGACCCTTCTGTTGGCACTTGTTGCACGTGGCCTCTGAAAAAGGACGGTGGTACGGAGCACTTGATCTTGGAGCTTGAGACGAAGTCTTGTTCTGAAAGCCATGGTTGGGTGGGTGGGAAGATCCACTGCCACCTTTGCTCTTCTGCTGATAAGGCTGACGGAACGGAGGAGGAGGAAGCCAATACTTCTGCTGCTTAGCCACTTGAATAGAGGAAGAAGGAGTAGCATCTCTGACTCGCTTCTTTGAAGCATCGCACTTCAGTTGAGCAGCCTCTTGCTTCAATGCCATGTTGTAGAACTCATCGTACCTCAAGGGCTCAAAGAGAACGAGAGCTAGCTGGATTTCTTCTCTGAGACCACTCCTGAACTGGTATATCATGCTCTTCTCGTCAGGGACGTCCTGCTTAGCAAAGCAAGCGAGCTTCTGAAACATCTTGTTGTACTCATAGACAGGCAAAGAGCCTTGCTTCAGGTTGTGGAATTCCTCACGCTTGCTTTCAACCACGCTCTGAGGAATATGATGAGCTTTGAAGTCTTGATGGAATTCATCCCAGGTAATCACACGGCCTCCTCTGGAATCTTTGTACTGCTGAAACCATTCTGCAGCTTGGTCTTTGAGTTGGAAGGAAGCGAACTTGACAAAGTCCTCAGGCCTGACGTTACTGCACTCGAAATGCTTGCATATGTCCATGAGCCAATCATCAGCGTCTGTTGCCTCAACACAATTGCTGAAGGTCTTTGGCTGGTTAGCAAGGAACTGGTTGAGTGTAGCAAAGTGATTCTGATTGTTGCCTTGATTCCCTTGAGTGCGCTCTTGAAGAATTTGCATGATCAACTGCGTGTTTGCATTGGTAGCGGCCATCACAGCTTGCCATGCCTCCGGAGGAAGAGGTGGTGGTGGCGGATCAGGATTCGGAGTCGTGCGCGTTGGAGGAGCCATCCTGAACAGGTTGACATCCATTAGCACATTGACAGATTAATATTGAAGCTGAATCAAACGGGTTGAAAATGCAACATATAGTCTTCACATCCGAACAAAATGAATGAATGCATTCCAATTGAAATGGTCACATATCCATAAATTGAGAAGCCACTTAGAATAGATGTAGAAGAAAAGCAACAACAAGGTATGGAACAAGAACGAATACTCGGTAAAGATCACCCAATCTCAACCAAATATCCGTGGAAGGAGAACTGGAGCTACAAGAATTCCCACCTAAGAAACTCCCGAACCTTTCCGGTTATGCAATTAGGTGTTGGGGATACAGGGGAAGCATAATATCTCACCCAAATCTAGCAAATCCTACATCCAGCTGTATCCATCCTTCAACACATAACCGAGAAAAACTTCGGAAACCATCTACCTCAACCTTCGAAAAGCATCCATTATACAAGTTATGGCAATACTCCCGAACTCCTGCCCCAGTACTGGGTGGCATCGAGGTTATCTCACCAACAACTGCATAAAAGAGATTTTCGATGTCGGCGAACTAAACTCAGGTATTCCAGAACTGCAACGATAAAATTGTGACGACAACACCTCGGAGCTCAACTCCCCGGGACACTACCACAACCCCTAAATGATAGGAGGCACCAAGAACAATGTTCTCGTCATAAATCGATCGAAACGATTCCAAGATACCCGCATGATCCTAAAAAATTAGTGAAATTTAAGAAGAGAAGAGTCAAAACTCTATGTCAGGATGCCTTACCAGAGCGATGAAGGGACTGGGGAGTAAAAAGAATTCCTAAAATCTCCGATATATAATTCCTAAATGACTCAAAATATTTTTCTAGACTCAATAACGGCAGCTAATAACGATCAAACAGTGGGGCTCCTAAGGTCGGGGAAGGCTCTGATTACCAACTTGTAACGCCCTCGATGCGGCTATATCTCCCACGTGTCGAGGCACGACTTAGAGGCATAACCGCATTGAAAGCAATGTCGCAAGTAAGGTAATCTTCACAACAACCCAAGTAAAAATATAAGAGGGGAAAAGGTACATAGTTGGCTTACACTCGCCACGTCACACAAAGTACATAAATAACATTACATCATCCAATACACTCATGGTCCGACTACGGTACCAAAATAGAAGATCAACCCCAACAAGCGACAAGGCCCCGATCGCCCCAACTGGGCACCACTACTGATCATCAGGGAAAGACACATAGTAATGACGTGAGTCTTCGTCGAACTCCCATCTAAGCTCAAGCGCATCATTTGGAACGGTATCATCGGTCCCTGCATCTGGTTTGGAAGTAATCTGTGAGTCACGGGGACTCAACAATCTCGCACCCTCGCGATCAAAACTATTTAAGCTTATAGGTAAGGCAAGGTAAAATATGTGGAGCTGCAGCAAGCGACTAGCATATGTGGTGGCTAACCTGTTCGCAAAAGAGAGCGAGAAGAGAAGGCAAAGCACGAATGAAGAACTATGATCAAGAAGTGATCCTAAACAACCTACGTCAAACATTACTCCAACACCGTGTTCACCTCCCGAACTCCGCCGAGAAGAGACCATCACGGTAACTCACGCGCTTGATTCATTTTAATTAATTTAAGTTTCATGTTATCTACAACCGGACATTAACAAATTCCCATCTGCCCATAACCGCGGGCACGGCTTTCGGAAGTTCAAATCCCTGCGGGGGAGTCCCAACTTAGCCCATGACAAACTCTCACGGTCAACGAAGGATATACCTTCTCCCGAGACATTTCGATCAGACTCGGTATCCTGGTTCTACAAGACAACTTCGACAAGTCAAAACAAAACCAGCAACACCGCCCAAATGTGCCGACCAATCCCGATAGGAGCTGCACATATCTCGTTCTCAGGGCACACTCAAATGAGCAGTCCATACAACTAAAACCAGTCCTCGAGTTTCCCCAAGGTGGCGCTGCACAGGGCTCTATTTCGGACCAACGCTCGGAGGAGCACTGGCCCGGGGGGGTTTAAATAAAGATGACCCTCGGGCTCCGGAAACCCAAGGGAAAAGGCTAGGTGGCAAATGGTAAAACCAAGGTTGGGAATTGCTGGCAAAGCTTTATTCAAGGCAATTTGTCAAGGGGTTCCCATTATTACCCAACCGCGTAAGGAACACAAAATCCGGGAACATAACACCGATATGACGGAAACTAGGGCGGCAAGAGTGGAACAAAACACTAGGCAAAAGGCCGAGCCTTCCACCCTTTACCAAGTATATAGATGCATTAAGATAACAAGATAATATAGTGATATCCCAACAATAAACAATGTTCCAACAAGGAACAAACTCCAATCTTCACCTACAACTAGCAACACTATAAGAGGGGCTGAGCAAACTGGTAACATAGCCAATCAATGGTTTGCTAGGACATGGTGGGTTAGAGGCTTGGTTAAACAATATAGGAGGCATGATAAGCAAGTGGTAGGTATCGTAGCATAGGCATAGCAAAAGAGCGAGCATCTAGCAAGCAAAGATAGAAGTGATTTCGAGGGTATGATCATCTTGCCTGCAAAGTTGTCAGAGTTGACTGGATCCTCAAAAGCAAACTCAACGGGCTCCTCGTTAGCGAACTCATCTCCCGGCTCTACCCAAACAAGACAAACAAGCAAAAGGAACACAATCAACCACGTGTAGAGCTCAAACAACATGATGCAAACATGGTATGCTATGAGGGATGCGATATGTGATGCATATGCAAGATTTGACAAGGAATGATTGAACCTGGCCTCAACTTGGAAATCCAAGAGTGCCACTGGAAAGGTGAGGTGATTTCAGTTGAAATCGATATAAAGATCACCGGAATCAGATGCACGGTTTGGAAATGGCAAGCAAATCAAATATGGCACCGGTCTGCGATAAATAGCAAGTTACCATCTACATGCATCAAGTTAAATATGCTATAGCACTCAAACATGACAACCAAATACATGGCAGGGATCCATTCATGATGCTTGACAAAAGATGAACACTGAGCTACGGCCAATTCATCCATTAACAGGTTCAAACAAGCATGACAAAAGTGCAAATGATGAACAGGTTTCAGACTTAGTGAAATTAACACAAGCCTGGAATTTCAGATCAGGTAGCACACTTTGGAGCATGAAAACTATATGCTACAGGAACTTAACATGGCAAAGTAAGGCATGGCATGGAGCTACTCAAAGAGCTTAACAAAAGTCCCTTAGTGACCTTGAGCCAAAAGGGATCAGAAAATACAATTGCAAGCATGTGAACATGGCAAAAACATAATCAGATTACAGACTTAGTGAAAACTGGAGCATGCAAAACAGATATCAAGTAGGCATGTTTACGAGCTTGATGCACTCACTACAGAGCAAGGCATGACAATCTAAGCATACACCCATAAAGAATACACATTATATAAGCTAGACATGGCAAGAACAACAACTTAGCATGCACGGATCAACAAGAACATCCTCGGCAAAATCGCTAACAAGTAGACAATCTACCCAGATTCACGACATGACAAAAGTAGGGCTCGATTGACTCGAGCTAGGGTGCTCCATAATTGCAAACAAAGACATGGATGGATAGAGCACTAAAAGATTAACAAAACATCCTTACTGATCATCCTCAAAAGAGGCACGAATCACTAGGAAACAACATGAATATATGGCATGATGACAAAAATAGGACGAGGACTTAAAGAAATTCTAAGTCCCTGAAATCAGCATTACCGAATATGCTACTTTGCAAGCTTGTGCTAGTCACCACACACATCACAAAAATACATGGATAGCACCTCTGGAAAGATGGCAAAACATATAACAAAACACACATAGAGCTCATGGGCATATCATGCACACAATAATCATGGTGAAAATGACAAAAGCCTAAATGGTGAAACAGATCTGACAATAATCTCATATAGCACTCTTCCAACGGCATTTCGGGCATCAAGATGAGCTCAAATGAAAATGATGCAATCAGATGAAATGATGTACTCTCTGAGACGAACATTTTGATATGCTATATGCCCAAAACGGATCTACGGATGCAAAGTTACGGCACGACGAACATAGCAAAAAAATTAGGGTTAGGGACGAAAAAGTCAACCCCGAGACTTCGGATCTCAGATCCGGATCGGGATCTCGCCGGAGTTACTGTTCATGCGCGGATTCCGAGGATCGTCGGCCGGAGGAGATGCGGCGTGGAGGAGGAGGTGCGGCTCGGGGTGGCCGCGGGCGTCGTCGGTGCTGGCCGCGGCAGCGAGGGACAGCGTCGGCGGCGAGTTGCGGCGCGGCCGGCAGGCGGTGAGGCGGTGGCGCGGCGGAGGGGCGACACCGGGTGGGAGGAGGAAGCAGGCGCGGGCGGCGGTGCGGATGGGCCTCGCGGGGGCCCAACTCGGGCTCGGCGGGCCGGCGATGTGGGGCGCAGGCACGGGCGAACCCCGGCTCGACACGTGGTGGCGGCGGGACGGAGCGGACGTGTCCGGCACGCGGAGGGAGAGGATTTAGGGTTAGGGATCCGGAATTTCGGGGGAGAGCACCTATTTATAATAGAGGGAGCTAGGAGAGTCCAAATGAGGTGCGGTTTTCGGCCACGCGATCGTGATCGAACGCTCTAGATGATGGAGAGGGTTTTGGTGGGTTTTGGGCCAAATTGGAAGGGTGTTGGGCTGCAACACACACGAGGCCTTTTCGGTCCCTCGGTTAACCGTTGGAGCATCAAACGAAGTCCAAATGGTACGAAACTTGGCAGGCGGTCTACCGGTAGTAAACCAAGGCCGCTTGGCAAGTCTCGGTCCAATCCGGAAATGTTTAATCCCCACACACGAAAAAAGGTAGAAATGACCACCGGAGCAGAACGGAGCGCCGGAATGCAAAACGGACAACGGGGAAAATGCTCGGATGCATGAGACGAACATGTATGCAAATGCAATGCACATGATGACATGATGTGAGATGCATGACAACGACAACAACACACGGAGACAAAAACCCAAACCCGCGAAAATAAAATAACTTAACGCCGGAAACGGCAAGAGTTGGAGTACATATACGGAAAATTACATCCGGGGTGTTACAATGCAGCCCCTTGTCTCTGCTTCTGGCATTTAACTTGCCTGCCTGCTTGAACACCCAACAATCCCTGTTGGTGTGATTGGCTGGTTTTTCAGGGGTGCCATGTATCTGGCATGAGTGGTCGAGTATTCGGTCCAAACTGGACGGGCCCGGAGTATTTTTTTTGAATGGCTTTTTCCGCTGACCGGGTTTAGAGCCTCTAAATCCGGCATTAACTGTCGTATCCTCAGCATTGTCGCCGTTAATGCGGCGCTTTTGCTTGTTGCGACGCGACCTGCCACTTCTGTCCTTGGTATCCGAATTACCAGGACTCTTGGTCATGTTATTGCTGCGAGCTAGCCAGCTGTCTTCTCCCGCGCAAAAGCGGGTCATAAGTGTCATGAGGGCTGCCATAGATTTTGGCTTTTCCTGTCCTAGGTGCCATGCAAGCCACTCGTCGCGGATGTTATGCTTGAAGGCTGCTAGGGCCTCTGCGTCCGGACAGTCGACGATTTGATTTTTCTTGGTTAGGAACTGTGTCCAGAATTGTCTGGCCGATTCCTCTGGCTGCTGAATTATGTGGCTAATGTCATCGGCGTCTGGTGGTCGCACATAAGTGCCGTGGAAATTGTCGAGGAATGCGGCTTCCAGGTCCTCCCAACAACCAATTGATTCTGCTGGCAAGCTGTTAAGCCAATGCCGAGCTAGCCCTTTGAGCTTGAGTGGGAGGTATTTGATGGCGTGTAGGTCATCACCGCGGGCCATGTGGATATGAAGGAGATAGTCCTCGATCCATACCGCAGGATCTGTTGTGCCATCGTATGATTCGATGTTCATGGGTTTGAAACCCTCGGGGATTTGATGATCCATTACTTCATCTGTGAAGCATAGTGGGTGGGTGGCGCCTCTGTATTGGTCTATATCACGACGCAGCTCAAACGAGTTTTTTCTACTGTGTTCGGCCCGGCCGGATTTACTGTATCCGGAGTGACGATTACCGTCTCGTGCCGTGGGGCGCCCACGCGATCCGTAGATCAATCTTGTTTGTCTTTCCTTGTCCTCCAATATATCTCGCAGGTCTGGCACATTTTCTCGTGCCTTGGTATTTGTTGAGCGGCGCCGGGGTGCGGCTTGAGCGGAGGGCCAAGAGGCCTCTATGTCGCGGCCACGGGGTGGCCGGTCAGCCGCATCATGCACTGGTGATGTAGATTTACGTGCTTCCTCCTCTAATTGGGGTAGCAACCTGTGCTTTGGGTAGCTCTTGGAGGGGCGTTCGAGTTCATACTCTTCGGCCGCAAGGACTTCAGTCCATCTGTCGGCTAGCAAATCTTGATCAGCTCTAAGTTGTTGTTGTTTTTCTTGTGGTTGTTCGCCGTGGCCATAAGCCTACGTTTGAAACACTCTTGTTCGACGGGATCCTCCGGCATGAAAAATTCATCGTCGTCGAGGCTTGCCTCATCTTTAGAGGGAGGCATATAATTATCGTCCTTGACCTCTCTGTCTGCCGCTCTCTCATGAGGGCTGGCTTCTCCATCCTCCTGTGCTGAATCTTGCTAGAGGTGGTTGTCTTCGGCACTGTCTGGGGTGTTATTATCTCCCGTGCCGGAATCACCATTTTTGTTTTGGCGGGATTTAGAGCGGCGCCGCTGACGTCGGCGCTTAGGCTGCTTCTTGGAGGGGTCATCCTCCGTTGTTCCGTTGCCATTGCCTTCTTTTGGGGTGTCCACCATGTATATATTATACGACGAGGTGGCTTTCCAGTGCCCTATAGGCGCTGGTTCTTGATTGTCTCCTGCATCGGCGTCCATACAGTCGATGTCTTCGGAGTCGAAGTCGAGCATGTCGGTTAAATAGTCGACAGTGGCTACGAAGTGGATGGTGGGTGGGCTTTGAATTTCTTCATCATCCGCATCCCAACCTTGCTGACCATAGTCCGGCCAGGGCTCTCCTGATAAAGAGAGAGACTTTAGTGAATTCAGAATATCGCCGAAGGGCGAGTGCTGAAAGATGTCCGCGGCGGTGAACTCCATGATCAGCGTCCAATCGGGTTCGATCGGTAGGGGCGCGGAGGGCTCGGAGTCTGGAGGGGAGTCCGGCTCCTTGGAGTCACGGGCTTCACAGAGAATAGGGCTGGTGTTCGGCTCGATCACCGTAGAGATTGCATCCCCCGAGGCGGTGTCCAACCACCCATCCTTGATTGGCGCAATTGGCTCTGAATTAAAGGTCGGAGCTGATGCGGGTGCGGCCTCTAGGGCACTGTTCGGTGGCAGAGCTAGATCATGCCCGTCATGACAGTGCGGCGCGCTCGGCTGCGGCTCGAATCCGTCGAAGATCAAGTCTCCGCGGAGGTCGGCCGTGTAGTTCAAACTTCCAAATCTGACCTGATGACCAGGGGCGTAGCTTTCGATCTCCTCCAGATGGCCAAGCGAATTGGCCCGCAGTGCAAAGCCGCCAAATACGAAGATCTGTCCGAGGAGAAAAGTCTCACCCTGGATCGCATCGTCGTTGATGATCAGAGGAGCCATCGGGCCTAAAAGTGACGACACAGAGGAACTCTCAATGAAAGCACCAATGTCGGTGTCAAAACCGGCAGATCTCGGGTAGGGGGTCCCGAACTGTGCGTCTAGGCTGGATGGTAACAAGAGGCAGGGGACACGATGTTTTACCCAGGTTTGGGCCCTCTTGATGGAGGTAAAACCCTACGTCCTTCTTGATTAATATTGATGATATGGGTAGTACAAGAGTAGATCTACCACGAGATCAGAGAGGCTAAACCCTAGAAGCTAGCCTATGGTATGATTGTATGTTGTCCTACGGACTAAAACCCTTCGGTTTATATAGACACCGGAGAGGGTTAGGGTTACACAGAGTCGGTTACAATGGTAGGAGATCTACATATTCGTATCGCCAAGCTTGCCTTCCACGCCAAGGAAAGTCCCTTCTGGACACAGGACGAAGTCTTCAATCTTGTATCTTCATAGTCTAGGAGTCCGGCCGAAGGTATAGTCCAGCTATCCGGACACCCCCTAATCCAGGACTCCCTCAAAGGCCTTGGGCGAGGCCGAGGAGAAAGCTGTCCAACAGCAGGCCGCTCGTAAGAAGCTCAAGGCCCGGGTCAAAGAAGTCCAGCAGGAGCTCCAAGATACAGTGAAAAAATGTGAGACCTTGGAGAATGATGCGTCAGCTAAAGAGGCCGAACTAACCAAGGCTCGTCAGAGTGCGGAGACCGCACGGAATGAGGCCTAGGCCGCCCTCCAGGAGATCAAGGAGGCCAAGAAGATCACGACGGGTAAGACATTTAAGATGCAAAGCAAGTATGCGGAGAAGCAATACCTTTTACTAAACCGGGTTCGGAGTTCCCAGGGGCTTTGCGGATCTACCACGCAACGTATCAGATGTTGCAGAGTTCTACCGAGCTGAAGGAGGAGGTTCTACGGAGAAGCTATTCTGGTCGCAGTACGCAACGCCAGAGCATCCCGTGTCCTTCACTGATCAGCTGAACCAGTTGGTGGAGCTGCACAGGGTGGCCAAATTAGCCATGAAGGATTTGACAATCCGGCTATGGCCAGCTGAAGCTATGCCCGGCAGCTACTTCGGACTCGTGAGCCGGCTGGTGAACGCCTGTCCTCGGCTGGACGTTGATACGTCTCCAACGTATCTATAATTTTTGATTGCTCCATGCTATATTATCTACTGTTTTGGACCATATTGGGCTTTATTTTCCACTTTTATATTACTTTTGGGACTAACCTATTAACCGGAGGCCCAGCCCAGAATTGTTGTTTTTTTGCCTATTTCAGTGTTTCGAAGAAACGGAATATCAAACGGGGTCCAAACGGAATGAAACCTTCGGGAACGTGATTTCCTCACCGAACGTGATCCAGGAGACTTGGACCCTCCGTCAAGAAAGAAGAGAGGCGGTCACGAGGGTGGAGGGCGCCCCCCACCCTAGGGCGCGCCCCCCTGCCTCGTGGGCCCCCCTTTGCTCCACCGACGTACTCCTTCCTCCTATATATACCTACGTACCCCCAAACGATCAGAAACGGAGCCAAAAACCTAATTCCACCGCTGCAACCTTCTATACCCATGAGATCCCATCTTGGGGCCTGTTCCGGAGCTCCGCCGGAGGGGGCATCCATCATGGAGGGCTTCTACATCATCATAGCCTCTCCGATGAAGTGTGAGTAGTTTACTTCAGACCTTCGGGTCCATAGTTAGTAGCTTGATGGCTTCTTCTCTCTTTTTGGATCTCAATACAATGTTCTCCCCCTCTCTCATGGAGATCTATTCGATGTAATCTTCTTTTTGCGTTGTGTTTGTTGAGACCGATGAATTGTAGGTTTATGATCAAGATTATCTATGAACAATATTTGAATCTTCTCTGAATTCTTTTGTGTATGATTGTTTATCTTTGCAAGTCTCTTCGAATTATCAGTTTGGTTTGGCCTACTAGATTGGTTTTTCTTGCAATGGGAGAAGTGCTTAGCTTTGGGCTCAATCTTGCGGTGTCCTTTCCAAGTGACAGTAGGGGAAGCAAGGCACGTATTGTATTGTTGCCATCGAGGATAACAAGATGGGGTTTTTATCATATTGCTTGAATTTATCCCTCTACATCATGTCATCTTGCTTAAGGCGTTACTCTGTTTTCTTGAACTTAATACTCTAGATGCATGCTGGATAGCAGTCGATGAGTGGAGTAATAGTAGTAGATGCAGGCAGGAGTCAGTCTACTTGTCTCGGACGTGATGCCTATATACATGATCATACCTAGATATTCTCATAACTATGCTCAATCCTGTCAATTGCTCAACAGTAATTTGTTCACCCAGCGTATAATACTTATGCTCTTGAGAGAAGCCACTAGTGAAATCTATGGCCCCGGGGTCTATTCTCATCATATCAGTCTTCCATCACTTTATTATTGCTTTGCTTTTTTACTTTACCTTTTATTTTACTTTGCATCTTTATACCAAAAATATTATCTATCATCTCTATCAGATCTCACTCTCGTAATTGACCGTGAAGGGATTGAGAACCCCTAATCGCGTTGGTTGCATTGAGCTATTTGTTTTGTGTAGGTACGAGGGACTCGTGCGTAGCCTCCTACTGGATCGATACCTTGGTTCTCAAAAACTGAGGGAAATACTTACTCTACTCTGCTGCATCACCCTTTCCTCTTCAAGGAAATCCAACGCAGTGCTCAAGAGGGAGCAGGAAGATTTCTGGCGCCGTTGCCGGGGAGTCTACGCAAAAGTCAACATACCAAGTACCCATCACAAACCCTTATCTCCCGCACTACATTATTTGACATTTGCCTCTTGTTTTCCTCTCCCCCACTTCACCCTTGCCGTTTTATTCGCCCTCTCTTTTTTTGTTTACCTCTTTTCGCTCGCTTTTCCCTCGCCATGTCGGAACCAAAAAGATTTGGGGGTTCTCTCCCGAGTTCTAGTGCTTTAGACAATCCTGCTATCTTATCTAAACTCATAAATAAAATGCTATGGAAAAACCTGCCGGAATTATCAATGAAAACCTTAGCAATTTTGATGAAGAAGATTCTGGTATATTTCGTTATTTACTTGATGAATCTTTGAAAGATGCTTGGGATAGGCTATTAAAGATTCGTGCTAGCTATGTACCCCAATACCAAATTGAGGTTTACTTAAAAAGCTTTTATGTTGGGTTACCCGCTTCATTCAAACAAGTCTTGGATTCTATTTTTGAAGAGGGTTTCCTTGAAGGAGACCCCATAGATACCTACGAAAAGATGAAAACTATATTTGGGCACCCCATTAACGAGAAAGTTGAAATTACATCTGTTTTGCTTTCTTGCCAGAACGAATCTATCAAAGAGATAAAAGTTAGCCTAGATGCCAATTTCCGCAGCATACTTAATCTTTCTTCTACCATTAATGGCCATGTACTTTGTCAGAATAGAAGGACTAATTCCATAGATAGCAAGTTTGCTCTCTTCTTCCCTAAAACCAAAGATGGCAATACCTAGATCTATCTTTGCTTTTATGCCTAGCTAGGGGCGTTAAACGATAGCGCTTGTTGGGAGGCAACCCAATTTTATTTTTAGTTTTTTTGTTTTCGCTTCTGTTTAGGAATAAATATTTGTTCGAGCCTCTGGTTAGATGTGTTTTTTATGTTTTAATTAGTGGTTGTGCCAAGTTAAACCTATAGGATCTTCTCGGATGATAGTTATTTGATCTTGCTGTAATTTCCAGAAACTTTCCGTTCACGAAAACAATTATTAAAAATGACAAGAACGTGATAAAATAGTGATTCCAATTGCTGCTGATCAATAAATAAATTTCCTAGGTCTTCCTATTTTGGCTGATTTTTTTGGAGTTCCAGAAGTTTGCGTTAGTTACATATTACTACAGACTGTTCTGTTTTTGACAGATTCTGTTTTTCGTGTGTTGTTTGCTTATTTTGATGAATCTATGGCTTGTAAAATAGTTTATAAACCATAGAGAAGTTGGAATACAGTAGGTTTAACACCAATATAAATAAAGAATGAGTTCATTACAGTACCTTGAAGTGATCTTTTGTTTTCTTTCGCTAACGGAGCTCATGAGTTTTCTGTTGAGTTTTGTGTTGTGAAGTTTTCAAGTTTTGGGTGAAATCTTTTGATGGATTATGGAACAAGGAGTGGCAAGAGCCTAAGCTTGGGGATTCCCATGGCACCGCCAAGATAATCTAAGGACACCAAAAAGCCAAAGCTTGGGGATACCCCCGGAAGGCATCCCCTCTTTCGTCTACTTCCATCGGTAACTTTACTTGGAGCTATATTTTTATTCACCACGTGATATGTGTTTTGCTTGGAGCGTCTTGTATGATTTGAGTCTTTGCTTTCTAGTTTACCACAATCATCCTTGCTGTACACACCTTTTGAGAGAGCCATACATGAATTGGAATTTGATAGAATACTCTATGTGCTTCACTTATATCTTTTGAGTTATATAGTTTTGCTCTAGTACTTCACTTATATCTTTTAGAGCACGGTGGTGGATTTGTTTTAAAGAAACTATTGATCTCTCATGCTTCACTTAGATTATTTTGAGAGTCTCAAATAGCATGGTAATTCGCTTAAAAATATAATATGCTTGGTATTCAAGATTTGTAAAACTTTCTTTTGAGTGCGTTGGATACTAAGAAAAGTTTGATGCTTGATAATTGTTTTGACATATGGAGGTGATAATATCAAAGTCGTGCTAGTTGAGTAGTTGTGAATTTGAGAAATACTTGTGTTGAAGTTTGCAAGTCCCGTAGCATGCACGTATGGTAAACATTCTGTAAAAAAATTGAAACATGAGGTGTTCTTTGACTGTCTTCCTTATGAGTGGCGGCCGGGGACGAGCGATGGTCTTTTCCTACCAATATATCCCCCTAGGAGCATGTGCGTAGTGCTTTGGTCTTTGATGGCTTGTAGATTTTTGCAATAAGTATGTGAGTTCTTTATGATTAATGTTGAGTCCATGGACTATACGCACTCTCACCCTTCCATCATTGCTAGCCTCTTCGGTACCGTGCATTGCCCTTTCTCACATTGAGAGTTTGTGCAAACTTCACCGGTGCATCCAAACCCCGTGATATGATACACTCTTTCACACATAAACCTCCTTATATCTTCCTCAAAACAGCCACCATACCTACCTATTATGGCATTTCCATAGCCATTCCGAGATATATTGCCATGCAAGTTTCCACCATACCGTTTATCATGACACATTCATCATTGTCATATTGCTTAGCATGATAATGTAGTTGACATAGTATTTGTGGCAAAGCCACCATTCATAATTCTTTCATACATGTCACTCTTGGTTCATTGCATATCCCGGTACACCGCTGGAGGCATTCATATAGAGTCATACTTTGTTCTAGTATCAAGTTGTAATCATTGAGTTGTAAATAAATAGAAGTGTGATGATCATCATTTAACAGAGCATTGTCCCAAAATAAAAAAATAAAAAAAATAAAGGCCAAAAAAAGGCCCAAAAATAGGAAAAAAAAGGGGCAATGCTACTATCCTTTTTTCCACACTTGTGCTTCAAAGTAGCACCGTGATCTTTATGATAGAGAGTCTCTTGTTTTGTCACTTTCATATACTAGTGGGAATTTTTCATTATAAGAACTTGGCTTGTATATACCAACAATGGGCCTCCTCAAGTGCCCTAGGTCTTCGTGAGCAAGCAAGTTGGATGCACACCCACTTAGTTTCTTTTGTTGAGCTTTCATACATTTATAGCTCTAGTGCATCCGTTGCATGGCAATCCCTACTCCTTGCATTAACGTCAATCGATGGGCATCTCCATAGCCCATTGATTAGCCTCGTTGATGTGAGATCTTCTCCTTTTTTGTCTTCTCCACATAACCCCCATCATTATTATATTCCACCCATAGTGCTATATCCATGGCTCGCGCTCATGTATTGCGTGAAGGTTTATAAGTTTGAGATTACTAAAGTATGAAACAATTGCTTGGCTTGTCATCGGGGTTGTGCATCATGAGAGCATTCTTGTGTGACAAAAATGGAGCATGACTAAACTATATGATTTTGTAGGGATGAACTTTCTTTTGCCTTGTTATTTTGAGAAGACATAATTGCTTAGTTAGTATGCTTGAAGTATTACTATTTTTATGTCAATATGAACTTTTGTCTTGAATCTTTCAGGTATGAATATTCATACCACAATTAAGAAGAATTACATTGAAATTATGCCAAGTAGTACTCCGCATCAAAAATTCTCTTTTTATCATTTACCTACTCGAGGATGAGCAGGAATTAAGCTTGGGGATGCCTGATACGTCTCCAACATATCTATAATTTTTTATTGCTCCATGCTATATTATCTACTGTTTTGGACCATATTGGGCTTTATTTTCCACTTTTATATTCCTTTTGGAACTAACCTATTAACCGGAGGCCCAGCCCAGAATTGTTGTTTTTTGCCTATTTCAGTGTTTCAAAGAAACGGAATATCAAACGGAGTCCAAACGGAATGAAACCTTCGGGAACGTGATTTTCTCACCGAACGTGATCCAGGAGACTTGGACCCTCTGTCAAGAAAGAAGAGAGGCGGTCACGAGGGTGGAGGGCGCCCCCCCCCCCTAGGGCACGCCCCCCTGCCTCGTGGGCCCCCCTTTGCTCCACCGACGTACTCCTTCCTCCTATATATACCTATGTATCCCCAAACGATCAGAAACGGAGCCAAAAACCTAATTCCACTGCCGCAACCTTCTGTACCCATGAGATCCCATCTTGGGGCCTGTTTCGAAGCTCCGCCGGAGGGGGCATCCATCACGGAGGGCTTCTACATCATCATAGCATCTCCGATGAAGTGTGAGTAGTTTACTTCAGACCTTTGGGTCCATAGTTAGTAGCTAGATGGCTTCTTCTCTCTTTTTGGATCTCAATACAATGTTCTCCCCCTCTCTCGTGGAGATCTATTCGATGTAATCTTCTTTTTGCGGTGTGTTTGTTGAGACCGATGAATTGTGGGTTTATGATAAAGATTATCTATGAACAATATTTGAATATTCTCTGAATTCTTTCATGTATGATTGGTTATCTTTGCAAGTGTCTTCGAATTATCAGTTTGGTTTGGCCTACTAGATTGGTTTTTCTTGCAATGGGAGAAGTGCTTAGGTTTGGGTTCAATCTTGCGGTGTCCTTTCCCAGTGACAGTAGGGGCAGCAAGGCACGTATTGTATTGTTGCCATCGAGGATAACAAGATGGGGTTTTTATCATATTGCATGAATTTATCCCTCTACATCATGTCATCTTGCTTAAGGCGTTACTCTGTTTTCTTGAACTTAATATTCTAGATGCATGCTGGATAGCGGTCGATGAGTGGAGTAATAGTAGTAGATGCAGGCAGGAGTCGGTCTACTTGTCTCGGACGTGATGCCTATATACATGATCATACCTAGATATTCTCATAGCTATGCTCAATTCTGTCAATTGCTCAACAGTAATTTGTTCACCCACCATAGAATACTTATGCTCTTGAGAGAAGCCACTAGTGAAATCTATGGCCCCGGGGTCTATTCTCATCATATCAATCTTCCATCACTTTGTTATTGCTTTGCTTTTTTACTTTACCTTTTATTTTACTTTGCATCTTTATACCAAAAATATTATCTATCATCTCTATCAAATCTCACTCTCGTAAGTGACTGTGAAGGGATAGAGAACCCCTAATCGCGTTGGTTGCGTTGAGCTATTTGTTTTGTGTAGGTACGAGGGACTCGCGCGTAGCCTCCTACCGGATTGATACCTTGGTTCTCAAAAACTGAGGGAAATACTTATTCTACTCTGCTGCATCACCCTTTCCTCTTCAAGGAAATCCAACGCAGTGCTCAAGAGGTAGCAGACGTCATCAAGCACTCCGCCTGTATTGAAGGTGCCCGTATGGCCTTTGCTCACTGCAAGATGTGGTGGGCAAAGATGAACGTTGTTGAAGTTGCCAGCAGGCCGCCGGAGGGCAAGGAGCACCGCACACCCGAGCGATATTTCACGGATGTCATAGAGGGGTCTCGACTTGTGGCAGCGCAATGTTCGCAGGATATTGTATTTGAATAAATGTATTCATGTTGCCCTTGCCTTTTATTATGGGAACAAAGCCGGTTTTTGTAAAATAATTATGCTTTGAATTGTTTCCTCCTGTGCAGCCGTGTTATTTGTAATCTAAGGGTTGGCCAGTCGTCGGCTTTTGCCCTCGCGTAGGTATTACGGAGGTGTTTGGGATGGATTCTAAACAATCTTGATCCAATTATATGGTCCTTTGGAGGAGTTGTTTAGCGCAACGAACAAGGCAATCGGACTGTACGGCTTAAACGCCCTCACTTAGCCATAGGAGTTTTATAATTAAGTAAGTGCGTAGCCCTTGGTCCAAGCCAGGGTGCTGTCAGCATTTGATCAGGAAGTGTCGATCCTTCGCATGGCGCGGAAAAAATCTCCGACAATTTTGTAACCCTCGAACGGCTGACCGTCTCTCGCCGTATCATGACAGTCAGTTTTCGGCTTTCTCTACTAAGGTGCTCATCCGGTCAAGGCCAGGGCACAATCGCAGTAGTTCTCCCTTTACTACCCTAGTCGATAGAGCGGAATGTAGGGTAGCAAGCACAGGAGCCGGGCAACCCAACTATTGACCAAAGACATGATTCGGAGCCAATGCATGCAATGCTAAATTCGGGGTGCCGAACTTATGTATAAGAAGTGTTCGGACTTTGCTGCCGTATTGTGGGGCGATAAGTAGCCCCTGGCGAATATGAAACGTACAAAAGAGTATCGATGCAGCAAATAAGCAAATCAAAATAAAACGAAGTAAGAAGCGAAAACCACATAAACTGCGCCACCAACCATTTATATTATAACTGGATGTATACGTCAAGGCGTATCTTGTACAGATGGTGCGAGAAGTATCCGGGCTATTTAACATGCCGGAATCAGTAGGGCGCAGCGTGCGGGTCCTAAGAAATAAGTATGAATACCGTCAAGAAGAACGTATAAAGGTTACCCTACACACTTGTGCTGCTTGCCTCCGTTGTATGCCAATCCTTCTAAAGGACTTGCGATCAGGCCCGCGAAAAAAACGAAACCTGAAACAAAAAAAGGTTAAAGTATGTGTGTCCGTGATCGGTCTGGCCGAACTGTAGCCCCGGGGTTATCTTGTGCCTCCGTCGATGTCCATGGAATTTTGAGTGCGTAATTGTGTACGCGTGGTACAAATGCCCACTACAAAAAAATTACACTTCCGTGATGATATGTGTTTGTCACAGTAGGTCACTTTTTTTGTCATGCATGTACATCCATGACAAATTTATGACAGAATCAAGATAGTCATACCTGTGCTGTCGTAGAAGTGTTCCATGACATTACCAAAATTATCATCACAGAAGTGTCCACTTCCATGACGATAAATCGCGCGTCACAGAAGTGCTTTTGTCAAGGGTGACTGACACATGGCATCCACCGTAACGGAACACCGTTAAGCTATCGGGTCGGGTTTTGGATCCGATAACCCGTTAACAACCCCGACCAATGGGAAATTTCCACGTGTAAAATTCTTACTGGCCGGACGAAACACGTGCCAGCTCGTCAGTGGGTCAGATAGGCGCCTATGATATGTCGACACGTAGCACGGCCCAACAGTGGCCCATTTAGCTTACAAAGCCGGCCCGTTTGACTTGGTCAAAAGTTAACGAGCTGGCCCATGAAAAGCCTGTTAATGGTCTCTTCGCAAATAGCCCATTTTATGGCCCGTTAACTCACGGCCCGTTAGGCCCTAAAGGAAATTGGCCCAACAACGTCATGTGGGCCGTTGAATATAATACCAACCCATTTCACTTTCGGCCCATGTATGGCCCGCGACACCTTTCGGCCCATATGAGGCCTTCGTATCTTTCGGCCCATTACAGGCCCACGGTGAGTCTAGCCCATAATGAACAGTAATTTTCTTTATACCCGTTAACGGCCCGTGATTTACATGGGCCGTTTCCATCCCGTGTTAGCTTTCGGCCTATTGACGGCCCATACGTTCTTGGGCTCCTTTTCGGCCCTCGATTACTTCCGGCCCGTTACTGGCCTATTCCCCTGATGGGCCAAATTCGGCCCATGGCAAGAGTCAGCCCGTTACTGGCCTGTTCCACTAATGGGCCAAATTCGGCCCATGGCAAGAGTCAGCCCGTTACTGGCCTGTTACCATAATGGGCCAAAAACGGCCCATGGCAAGAGTCGGCCCGTTTCTGTCCTGTTAACCCGTTGCGCCGTTTCCAGCCCGTCCTATATTCAGGCCCATTAACGACCCATTATGCCTATGACAGAATTAAGCCTTTGCTGTCCTACGGCCTGTTACCGTGCTGGGCCGATACCAATTACGCCCGATTATGGCACATGTAGACACATTTATCCGACGGCCCGAGGCCCACCGATTACATGCCCATTTATCGACGGCCCGTAGGAGACCCATGGATCCTACGCCCCGTATATGGCCCATGGTAGTCGCGACCACTAGCAAACCAGGGAAAAATAAGACTAGGAAATAAATAAGGCCGAAACTAACGCTAGGCTATTAAGGCGATTGCACAGATTACATCCACTCGGCATCAAAGATCGCCACCAGTGCAAATATAGGGAACACCCTACACTACACAAAAATGGCTTGATGTTTTCTTCAGGCGATGGCTGCACATTAAGAATACATTTTGTGTCGCACCAAAACAAATTACAACTATATAACGAAAGGAAGGTTGGCATAAAACTTAATAGTCTAGCAGATAAATGCACCACCAGAAGTTCAGAAGCTCAGTTCATTTGACCTGACTGTTACGTTTTCATGTTGTATTGTCCGATGGAGCACCATAACCCTCGCCTTCATTTCCCCTAGGCTCCTGAACAACATAGCAAATGTCTAATAGTCTGGTTTCAAAACCATGCATATCTTGACGACATTGAGCAATGTTTCTCCTTGTTTCACAAAGGGTCTCTGTTAGGGAATGGACTTGTGTCTGGAGCGCAGATACAACATTGCTTTGAGCTTGCATATCTTGATCATGAGGCAGTTTGGACGATATTGCCTTAACAACCAACCCAGTATTACGCAGGAATGTGCTTTCGGCACTGTTAGTGGACAGGTACTGACCCATTAAAGCAAGAGCTGACATTGCGGTTATAGTTGCCTCGCCACCTTCAGAAGGTGGCGGTTCCACCATTTTTTCCATAGCTCGCTGAAAAGTTGAGGTTTTACATTAGTAGTACCAGAACAGAAGATATTAAGGAGGCAGCAAAACCAAACGAAATAGCTTTGGTCTATATACACAACTTATTCTGGTGAACCCATGTAAAATATTAGTTGTATTTTATTGCAAAGTACATAATAAAACCAGGTTCCAAACATATGACCATGTACCATCGCTAATGTATTCTCTATTTCTTCACATTGTATTGAGGGCTAAGGATGAAGAGACGAAGTTTATAATACAGTAAGCATAGTATGACGTCATTCATATCACAAAACAACTGAGAACAGACAAACAGGCAATTGTAACATTGTGTGGGCAAGTCCATCACGGAACTAGATTACGGGTCAAGATCAAAGGAACATCACTCCTCTCTTTTAAACCTTGTAAGGTGCAATGATACGCTAAGACAATTGTGTATAAAATTGAAAAGAGTAATAGACATTGGCTGCAAACCATGCAGTTCGAGGCACAAGTTAGAGTAAGTAGTAGTTAAAAGGCATGAGGATTAAGGACTTACAACAGCGGCTTTGACTGGTGTATTCATGCCCTTCTTCTTGCTGGTGTGACAGTCCTTGAAGATTTACACAGCATTTGGTTCATGTACTTTTTGGTCCTTGCGGGCTTTCCTCTGCATTAGGAACAAGTCAATATAGATCTGATAATATGGTACAGCGAAAAGAGTGAAACAACAGCTAATTACAAGAGCCTCGCAGTGTGCAATATAGCTACGAGATCCTGTCGTCTGTTGGAATTTCACTTTCGTACGGTTGGCCTTGTTTTTTGAACAGTTCACCTACAGGAAGATAGATTTGTATGGCACATGTGTAAATAGGACTTCAACATGTGATCTGATGACATATATATAATGTACCTGATACATCGGATCGGACCAATGTTTAACGAGGCCTCTCCAGTCTTCATCAGATATATTTTCCACTGGAGATGTTTGGGCAAGTTCACTGTTCGCCTTGCCTTCAAAGTGAGTTTTACTCAAGTTATACCGATACTGTTGCAGAGCAGACTTGAAAACATGGGTGCAAGCTTGTTTGGTTGCATCATCTTGGCTATCCGACTTGAACCTCATCTGTTGAAAATTATGGGAGTCTCATTATCAGCAACCTAGAAAGTATTGGACAGAGAAAGATGATATTACTAGTTTCCATACATAACCATACTTACAGATAAATGGTCGAGGAAGGTGTTGAACTGGGTTTCGTCTTTGTCATTCCTGTACTGAATCCATGTTGGGAGGATACGTACATGACACCTAACAGCAACCGCTGCCTCTGATACTAACTTGGCTGACTCTGTAGCATCACGTGGCCTTTTTAAACCTGCCTCAAAACGGATCTCCATTCTTCCTCCTCTAGATTTAGTTAACCTATCGAGCATTATCCCTGATGTTTGTTTCCTCTTGCGCCTAGGTGCTAGTCCAACAAAAAACATAGGAAGTATTAGTGTACATCAAACTGTGAGACTACATATAAAGAAGCATGCAACTGTAACTTGACTCCAGCACCTACCTTTTTGCTGTTGAAGCTCACAAGGTTCATCTGATATTGCCAACTCGTCTTGTGTCAAGAGTGCTTGGGAAGTAGTGTCAGGTGGCAAGGGAGCTTGGGAACGTGCTGCTAGCTCAGTTGACGCACAAGTACGTCGTGCAGCTGGTAGTACTGTGGTAGGTGTTGCAAGAACTAGGGTTGTCTCTGCTTGTTTGGTGGCAGCTATTTGTTTCTGTTTGTCTTTTTTTGCAACTCGTGTAGCATGGGATGTCATGTCTGTAGAATTTTCTGCTGGACTTTGACCTTCTATTGCACCATCAGTACCATCAGAATCTGCAGGATTCATCCGCTTCTCATTCCCTGCCATTCTGTGTTTCTTCCTCTTTCTCTGTGCCATGTTAAGTCAAGCCGACAAGAAAAACGAATAACAATTTAGTTCTTCAGAACAAATTGATGCGTGATGCAGATGAACTGAACTTTGATGTTAGACAACCACATGATAGGAGGATGTAATATGTATGAAAAATAGGACGGAAGAGATAACCAGAACTATGATGTGTAAACTAAGAAGAAGACATTTCACCAAATTAGAAGCAATGCAATGGAAGGTAGACACCATATGAAAGATGCTACAAATATCGCTCTTTCAAGTTAATAGTGTCTCATCATAAATGGCGTTTAAACAAATGTGAAGCGGTACAAGAAATAAATCATATGCAAGATGCAAACAACATCACACTACCATGTTAGAGGTCTCTCATCATTAGTGCCATTGCATATTCATAGCATTGCATATTCACAGCTTATGATGTGTAAACTAAGGAGAAGACATTTCAACAAATTAGAAGCAATGAAAGCTAGACACCATATGAAAGATGCAACGAATACCACTCTACCAAGTTAAAATTGTCTCATCATAAGTGCCATTTCAACAAATTAGTAGTACAAGCTAGAAAAGAATGTGAGATGTAACCTATATCACACTCTGAAGTCAAACGTGTCTTATGATAAGTGATTGTTGCAGGTTACACAACAGTAGTAATATGATGTAAGAACATGGTGTGATAGACAGATATTGTATGTTCTAGAAACAGGAACACGTGTCTTACTCAAGTACAATGTGTAAAGTAAGCAGATGGAATTCAAAAAAATTAGAAGCAATACAAGCTAGACATCACACATAACATGCAACCCCATATAACAGTGCCAAGTTAGAGGGAGCACCGGTGATGCTACACTAGGGGAGACATGCTCATCATAAACACAGCTTTGTTGAGTGTCTATGCAAGTGTTGTCTTGGAAATCATCTTGGGGGTGTGGAGGAGTAGAAACTGTAGAGGCCCTCCGTTCGGAAGGAGCACCTTTATCCGCTGCCTTGCTAACTTCCTTCCGCTTTATTGATTTTGAATTGTCAAGTAAAACCGACAAGAAAAAGCAATACAATTGTCTCTTCAGAACTCATTCATGCATGATACTGACAATTACTACTTTGATGTAAGGCAAACACATGATACCAGGATGGAATATGTACGAAAAACAGGACGACATGGAATGTTCACAACTGTTTGTGTAAACTAAGCAAAAATCATTCCAGCAAATAAGAATTAATGCAAGCTAGACACCACATGAAAGATGCAACCAATATGACTCTGCCAAGTTAAAAGAGTCCCATCATAAATGGAATTTCAACAAATTAGAAGCAGCGCATGCTATAAATCATATGAAAGATGCAACTAATATTGCACTGCATATACTAAAGGTGTCTCGTCATGTTGATTGATGCGGGATACAAAAAAACAATTGTTTTATGTAAGGACATGCTTAATAGACAGATGTACTATGTACTAAATACAGGAAGGCATGTCACATTAACAGGTATAATGTATAAGCTAAGCAGACTAGCACATGCAGTTTAACCAGATTGGAAGAATTACAATCTAGACACCATATGCAACATGCAACCACATATCACGCTGCCAAGTTAGAGCAAGCACCTGTGATGCTAGTGTAGGGGAAATGTTGTAATCAACTACAAAGCTACGTTCACTATCATCATGTAGCATTTCTGTTTCTTGAGAATCATGTCGGGAGGTTGACGCTGCATTCTTTAAATGAGTAGTCCCTTGCCTGCCTGCCTCGTCATAAGTGATTGATGAGGGATACACAAGAACATTAGTTTGATGTAAGAACATGGTTAATACACAGATGTGCTAGTATGTACCAAAAAAGAGAAAAGCATGTCGTATTCAAAGGTATAATGTGTAAGCTAAGCAGATGCAATTTAACCAAATTGGAAGCAATACAAGCTAAACATCCGGCTAGAGTGGTGAGCATGATCATCTAGGACCTGAGAGCCTGGTGGGAGGCGGGCTACTTCGCCACCATCGCAGCTTTTTAGTTGGCTTCCAGGTGATGCCTATCTTTGCTGGGCTTGTCACTGGCTCGGCCAGTGCCCTGACTAGCTATTTGTCTTCAGGTGCTCACGGGGATGGTGGTTCATGTAAAAAAATATCTTTCCTTATCTTATCGACTTCGGCCTTTCGAATACAAGCTAGACACCATATGGAACATGCAACCACATATGACACCGCGAAGTTAAAGCAAGCACCTAGGATGGTGGTTCATTGTGAGCGAGGTCATCAACTCCAGAGCTACGTTCCCCGTCTCCATCTGCTGACACTGCACCCATTAAAGTGTTGAGACGTGTCTTGCCTAGCCGCACAACAAGCTGGAGAGACTTATCTCTTTTCTTTTTGGCTTCTCTCATGGCAGCAGAGTCTGAAATACCCTTGCATAAAAACACAACAGTGAGAGTAAGGGTGAAGTATGCGCAGAACTAGTGCACTGTAAAAGTAGCAGATAGCAGGTGGCTGAAAAATAAATGATAGGAGACATATGATAGCTCTACAACATTGCATGGCAAACAAAATTAGATTCTACTCCGTATGATTTTGTAATATATGAGCACAGGAAATGCAGGTACTCCTCCAGCACACCACCACATGTGGTCATATCTAAGATAACAGTCGACTGAAAATAAATAGGTCAGTCGATTTTTTAATGAACCGTCCGATCTATAAGGAACGGGCACATGGCCTTCGTCTACCTCCCGCCACTCACTGTTGATGATCTTTCTCGAACCGCCAGCGACCACCGGCCCAGACCCCTGCCTCCGCCGCCCCGCCCTCCCATCAAGCTCACACCACCGCCGTGCTTGGCAGCACCCCCAGGCCATCCCTTTAATCCCGACCGACCTCCAGATCGGGCACCGGTAGCTCTAGGCCGCACAAGCCCCTAAGATAAACACCAAGGCGATGCTTCCCTGGCGTAATAGGCGTACTAGCGCCTGTTATGCCGGGGAATGCTTCCGTTAATTGGGAATCAACTGGCCAGAAAATGAAATTCAGGGGGGTGACGGACCTCTAGCTAAGGTGAAATAGTATATGAGGAGAAACCTTGTGCATCGCGAGTTACTAGGAACATCTAGTATCAAGAAGAAGCGGTCAACTAGTGTCTTCTGTGGGATGAATACCGTGCAAGCAAAGACGTAAGATTTGCACGAATAAGGGAAGAGGAGTACCTTTTCGGTTGCCGGTGTGGTCACCCCCACATGTCGCGCCGATCTTCTTGTTTTTACCGGGGAAACCAATGTTCTGGAGGGTGCATGCTTGGACAAACCCATGGCCAAATTGTTGATTGTGTTGCCGTAGCCGTATGTCGGCGGAGGGGAAGCAGATCCGAGGCGGCGAAGGACGGCGTAGCAGGAACAGCTCTGGTGCGGTGGAGGGTGGCGAAGTTGGAGCGGCAGCGGTGAGGCGCAGGACGGCATGGTTGAACTGGCTCGGGTACGGACGGCTCGGCCTCGGCTTCAACTACTAGCCGTGGAGGGTGTTGCGGTTGAGGTTGCGGTGGACGACGACGTCGGGGTATTGGCTCCGGCGTGATGGAGGAGGGCGGCGGTTGATGGGTGGGATGGGGTGGCAGACAGAGGATGCCGAGGTTTCACGGCTGGTGGAGAGGTAGTTTTGGCGCCCATGGAGTACGAATGGGGAATCGGACGGGTGGGGGGGAACCATGTTTCGGTCTGGGACGCGCTTGTTTTTGGCTTTTTTGAACAAAAGATGGGACGCGCTTGTTTGAAATTTGGGGAAAGTACAAACTTTCCCCCTTCTTAAATTTCGGACCTACTGCGGGTCGGGGGTAGGATGGTAATCCCAGGTGTCCCAAATAGTGGGCGGGAGCGATTTCGGCCACGCGCATGTGTGCTTAGGCACCATTGTGTATGAATGTTTTTCGGATGCGGTTGTGTGGCGTCTAGATGAAGCTACAAACCTACCGTGGTTTAGACCTTTGGACATCGGGCCGGTAGGTTTCACGGGTCGGAGTTATTAGAAAAGTAATTTCCTTGTACTACCAAACATTGGTCTCACGCGGTTTCGGGCGAGTAGAGGCTCTTTTGGCGCTTCGTTTGAAATTTTGAAACACAAGCATTCACGTTTAGAGTACTCTTGAACTATGAGGATTGACCTAAATATACAACGTTATATTTGACCTTGTATGTTTGAAAACCTCATTAAATTATCTGCTTCTTTTTGAAATTTTGACACTTGAAAATCCTATAACTACGATTATTTTGGAATGGAGGAGCTAAATTTGAATCTATTTTGTACACGACTGCATATGCTATTATGTACAAAATCAGAGCAAAGATTGGTGCCCCCATAATTTAGGTATGGTTTACAAATGCCATGATATCAAATTCAAATAATTGAATGGACTTCATGTTGAATTCGTTTTTTTAAACCACCTTAAGTTGAATTCAAATGTATGCTAGTTCATAGGTAGTAGCTATTTATAATGTCCATTGTGTAACTTTCGTATGTATAATGTGCTTTACACACACAACATGAACTATACTCATGTTTATATTCGATTGCTAAAGCGATGCATTGTCTGGAGTTCAAAATACTAACTATGTGGATCAATTGTGTCGAATAATAACATAGACATGCTCAAATTCGATAGAATCTAGATGTCTGATGGATCAATGACCGCTTCTTACGCGAATTGCAAATATCATGATCCCATCCTAATATTTGGATACAATTTATATCTTTAATCAATGTGTAGAGCAGTCTTTTGCGTGTAGTTTCACTCTCCATCAGTGGTCTCTCACACATGCTCACACACTCTCTCCCGAGGTGTCTTTCTCGCACACATGCTCTAGATATAACCCTCCCTCGCTCTCGTAACCATTTACAACTATTTTCACTAACCTTTATCACAAGCACTCTTCCTCTCGCAAACATACACACGCACAATCCTCATCGACCCTTTCTATATACATGGACCTGCCTACGTGTCGCATGTACGCACATTATCTTTACGCATGTCTCTCATGCATTGTCTCACACCTCTCTTCCTAATCGACGAGTATGATTCTAGCAGAGCATTCTGTAGGATGCCCCTTAAAGTTAGGTTGGATAAATAGTAATATCAGAGATAAAGGGGTTACCTTAGTCCGAGAACCTAGGGTTACAAATCCTAGCCGGCTTTGTCAGTGGACACAGAGTCCTTCACAATTCTGCTATCTTTGTCTTGTACGACTAGTCATCCATGGGTCTTCCTAAATGCATCACGGGCCGACCAATGTGGCGCAGGACGGAACAGAATGAAGGGCCTCACCTCGACCCATCGAACCTCACGCGGTGACACACCCTCTGCCCCCACGTCTCATTATCTTCTCACACCCACACATACCAACACAAACACCACACACATAGAAAATTTCTCTTGGTGCCTCTATTCCCTCCCCCTTGCATATACACACTCAAGGGAATGGAATCTCTTGTTGTGACGTCATATTCGTCTCTCTCTCTCTAGACCACTCTCATTTCTCGTGATATCTCTCCCACGCCCCCCCCCCCCCGTTGGCCCCTCTATCCATGCCTCTCTCGAATATGTAATACACACACATACCTCTCTAGGCCCCGCCAAATGCATCAACTACACATTCACACATGTTACATCACGTACCCCATTGATCTAAAAAGCCCTCTCTTCACGTTTATTTCATATACAACATTCCTTTTGAATAAAGTGTGGCCAAAAAAATATTTTAGAGTTTCTACATATATACAACATTACAAAGTTATATGGAGGAGTACGAACGCTAATTTGCATTAAATGGCGCCCACAATGATATTTGTTCTGCACTGTGAATTTGTATATTTTTATACTATATACAAAGTTAGTCATAATAAAGAGAAATGAAGAGCATCTCTCTCTCCATCGCATACCCCCCCCCCCCCCGGTACGCCCTTTCACGTATGCACACAAAACTATCTCCAGGTCCTCTAAAAGTAAGCCCCCTAGAAAATTCAGGCATGTTTCATCTTTCTCTCGCGATATATGCAATGACAATCATTGTATTTGAAGTGAAAGCACGATACGTACATTGGACTTCATAATTCACTCATTACGGTCACCATTTATGTTTAGTGGTTATTATGCAGTCACGGGCTCCCGGTACAACTCTGTATTTGCTCATGACATGACTAGTTGACCAGTTAAACGCTCCACGTGGCACCTCTAGTGTTCCATCACATTATCTCACTACCATCGTGCCCACCTGTCGAATTGTATCTACTCTACATCTACACTCTTATAAAATACATAAAATACACCCTTATAAAAGTTGGTGATGATGGTGTGCCTGCCATCCTGCAATATAGGCTATCCGATTTATATCTGACGGATAGGAAAGAAACTATGGCAATTTTGCAAAAAGGTACCCACACACCTCTCCACATTTGCAAATAAGGCCTTCCCTTGTTCATCCTTTTCTCTCACAAGATAAACAAGTCATACAAATGCATCTTGATGTTACGTGCAATGCACGGGCATCTTGCTAGTAAGAATGAAAACAAATGACAAAAAAATATTTGGACGGTGGTTCGAAGTCATGACCGCGGGCACAGCGGACAAGGTGGCCTTGTATTGGTATGCTGAGCCGTCTGTTTTAACACACAGGAGCTGGTGTGGTGATTATACACACACGCACGAATGCACACGAATTCATCCATGCAACACTCACACAAACACATGCACCCACGCACGCACGCAACACTCACACGTACACAAGCAGCCACGCATGGAACACTCACACGCACGCACGCACGCATGCATGTACACACCAGTACACCACACGACCAACACACACTCTCACGCTCAAGTGCTCAACCTACACGTGCATGCGCACACATCAGGCCCTGACAGACACATACACAACCAGGTGATTCCCACGCACGGGTTGGAGCCTTGTCGGGCTTGCATAAATTTGTGTTTATCTGACCTTTTGCCTATGCGAACTGACAGGTGGGACCCACAATGAACGTGGTCAATTTAACTAGTCAACATGGCGCCACGCAGACTATTTGGCCGGTCAACAGAGTGCAATCCGATGCTGAGCTGTGAGCAAGTGACCGTATAATCACCGCAAAACGTATATAGTGACCATAATCAGCTTATTCTGAAGTTCGGTGAACGTATTACGCTTTTCTCTCTGTAGGCCCTCCAAAACTACATCTCTACACGTTCTCGCATGTTACATCTAACAACTATGAAATACAGCACTACTACTACACTCTAACACAATAAATCATATGTGTTTTTAGTTTTACTAGATATCATATTGTTACTTATAATTATTCAGTTTGCATACATTAAAATTGCCTTTGAAATGTATGGCCAGTATCATCTACCGTGTGGGAAAAATCCCGCCCTTTCCTATTTAATCGGGTTTGTATCGATGGATCGTGCGAAACAGCAAAACTATACTAGTAATATACAGTACAAGTGATAGTTCACTGGGCCATCGTGTCGTCTACTCCTCCGTCGTCAGAGTGGAGCGCTCGCTTTCATAAATCTTCTAGTCTCTTTCGCCGACATGTGGGACATCAAGCTACCGGATCCACGTGCCATACCGGAATATAGTGCAGAGCAGCCGGGGTGAAGCACCCCAGTCATGGCGCCGGCGTAGTAATGAGCAATGAGGCGTCAAATCACAAAGTTGCACCTTTCCCGCAATTAAGTTGGAGGGATGAAGCAACCATCATTTCACTCGTTGCTGAATCCGCTTCTCCCTCATCTTCTTCAACTTAACCACGTGTTGCTTCTGCCGTTGTTCTGCCTCATGTGGGACGCGGATCGGCTTGGTAAAGCACTGACACGTGGGACCGCATGTTAGCAAACCTCCAGGACAACGTCCTCCGAAAATAAGAAGCCTAATCCTAGACTTACAAAGGGCTACGTAGTTGCTCAAATAAGAAACCTCCCCCGCCATCCGCGCGGCAAAATCACCTCCTTTTTACTAATCTCAATTCTATAATTTTTTTAGATCAATATAATTGAGATTTGTATAGATAGCACATAGGAGAAAAACCAAGTGGTACGGTTAAGGGCATCCACAATGTGTAGCCAAATGTGAAAATAGCTTTTGGCATCGTGGGAACCATTGTGGACGGTGTTGCCAAATCCAAAAAGATGGAACTGAAGCTCCGTGATTGATTGATTGAAGGAATAGAAAAATGCAACATCTCTCCTCTTTCTCCCATGCTTGGACGCATGTAGTACTACAGTATAGAGCGCAGAGTCTACTCCCCTGTCCCTTCTATCACAAATCACAAAGCAGTGAGGCGTCAAATCACAAAAGCACGGACGAAGCAACCATCATTCCACTCTTCGCTGACTCCGCTTCTCCATCGTCTTCTTCGAGAAGCCATCTCACCGCATTAGTTACTCCTAGTAGTACTAGTAAAGGACTTCCTGGATGCAAATAAGGCGGTTGTCTCGGCTTGCAGGCGGCACTTGCGAACAACTTACCGTGGTCTCCCTCAATGGTGTTCTCCGTCGAACGCACTTCGCCAAACCACCACAAAAAAAATATCTTTGACGTCACCGCAATGGGGAAGGAAGTCAAATATAGTTACTACCTCCATTTTTTTGTACACAAGGCCAGTATATCAAAATTACAATTTGGAAAGGGCCACTAACAGTAATCGAGGCAAAATTAATGGGGTTAGCAACCAAGGACATTAATATCCCCTGCATGCATGCGGAAGTGAGAAGGTTGGTTTGCATGGCGCTGCATTAATCAAGCGATGAGGAGTGAGATGGTTAGCTCTTTGGTCTTTGGAGAAGAAAATACGCATTAATTGACACGTGAAACGAGGATTTGTATCGATTAAATCCCGTGAAGGAAAACCCAGCCTTTCTTTTTTAACACTAGTACTCCTAGTACGTACGTACTTATCCTGTTTGGGTCTAGGCCTTGCATTGCCAAACTTCGCCACACATTTTCCCAAGCTTGCCTAAAGTTTTCAAAATGAGAAGGAGGTACACTTGCGCACGGCTATCGCGGTCGCACCGCACCCTCACACGGTCGCTCCTGCACGCCGCGGTCGCACCGCACCCTCACACAGCCGCTCCTGCACGCCGCAAACCCAACCAAGGGAACGCACCCTCACTGACACGTGCTGTCGCATGTGAACACACCAAACTCAGCCATCCTATTGCTGACACATAATTTTCGTTCATAGAGTATTTTTATCCAACCGCATGTTGGGGAGTATCCGTACGGCCCGTGCGGTGGTCTGTTGGGGAAGAAGAAGAGGTGAGGAAGAAGGAAAGAAGGGTTAGGAGACATAGGATATTCATCCAACCGCCTGAAATGGTAGACTGACCCAAGTCAGGCGACTTGCATAACAAATATATGTTTTTACACAGCAAAAGATCCATGAAAACAACAACATGAATAAAAACTATCACTGCTCGCGGAAAGAGACGGCCTCGTCGTCTTTGGCTGCCGGCGCGAACCAACCGTCGCTGCCAACGTGTGTCTCCGCACCGTGGTTGTCCTCGGCCTCCAGCTACTCGTTCAAGCGGAGCGTGCGGGCGCTCTGCACGGAAGAGAGCACAGGCCGGTTCAAGTCGAGGACGTCCGGTTCCGCCTGCAGGAGGGCCTCGATGGCAGCGGCATCCGCGCGCTCTGTGTCGAGTCGAGCCTCCGCCGCCCGGTTCAAGTCCAGGACGTCCGGTTCTGCCTGCAGGAGGGCGTCGATGAGAGCGGCATCAGCGTGCTCTGCATCGAGTCGAGCCTCTGCCGCCCGGTTCAAGTCCAGGACGTCCGGTTCTGCCTGCATGAGGGCCTTGATGGCAGCAGCATCCGCGCGCTCTGCCTCAAGTTGAGCCTCCGCCGCCCAGTTCACATCCACGACATCCGGTTCCGCCTGCAGGAGAGCCTCGATGGCAGCGGCATGCACGCGCTCCACATCGAGTTGAGCCTCTGCCTCCCGGTCCTCCTTTAGTATCGCCATGTTGAACCGCTGGTCCGCTTGCACCATGCGGGACTCGGACGCCGGCACGAAGTCGACGTCCATCGTCTCATACCCATCGGGGGCCTTCTGCACTGTGACCTCCTCCATGAACATTGGATCGGCTTCCTCCTCCGCGTAGCTTGGCTTCGGAGAACTCGGGGATTGGCCCGCCGCAAAGCAAGCTTGGGAACGGAGGTCTGTGGCGCCGACCGCCACCGTGATTTCTGTGTGGCGCTCCGGCGTCAGCATCTTGTAGCAAGTGATCTTGCGGCGCACCATGGCTTTCTGGCGAACTAGGGGACGCTTGATGCAGGCTAGGGGATCGAAAGGTGGGGGAATGGGCTGGAGATTTGGTGTGGTTTTAGGGCAGTGGTTGGCGTAGGCCGAGCAGCGAAGGTTCTAGTGTGAATAGTGGTTCCGGTGACGACCGGTCAATCGGTTTTGACTGTACATCGCTCTTGTCGCGTTCGCGTTGCAGCCTAGCACGCTGGACCCTCCACGTCGCTCACCGAATGGAACGCGCTTCGTCTTGCGTTTTTGCTCGCTTGTGGGACCGCAGTTGAGAGCAAACCGACGTCCCTCCCCTTCCCCCGCCCACATCATTTATTATACCACCACTCCCTCCGTTTTATGCGGAGTAAATAAAAATAGAGGGAGTATTACTGCGGATGAGGATCCCCTGACGTGGTCGAACCCATTGAGTAACTGACATGCGGGGCCTAGCAAGCATGGGGTCTGCCAGTAAGTGACCGAAAGGGAGGGTAAGGCAGGGATACCTACGTCAGAGGATCCACTTCCACTATACTACTTTGACAAAATGTTAGAGTAATAATATATGACATGCAACTTACACAAATGTTAGAGTAATAATATATGACATGCAACTTACACAAAGCATACAGGGTCTAATGCGTTTTTCGAGGCTAACTTTGACCAAATGTTAGGGTAATAATATATGACATGCAACTTACACAAAGCATACGGTCAAATTCGTATGTGAAAGGAGTTTCCAATGATATAATTTTCACAATATACATCTCATGTACTATTAATCTTGTCAATAGTCAAATTGGAAACCATCTCGAGTACAAATCTAGGAGTACGTACGAATCTAACAATATTGATTGGGCGTTGTTGAATGTTGATACCTTTTTATCAAAGTAGATATACTTTGACTACACATAAAACTTATATGTAAACTACTCTTTATATATGATTTGCTGAGTAGAAAGGATAGGAGGGAGTATATTGTACGTTCAAAAATGAAACGAACATTGAATACCCTTTATATATGATTTGCGGATGCTATGATCACCGGTTCAAAATTTTGAATCCGCCTTAGGTATCACGTGCCCCCACTCGTTCCCTCTCGATTTCATCTCGGGGTCCGGAGATCTATTGAAAGAGGACTAGGGTGGGTACATGCGAATGATACTCGGCGGAATGTTCAAATGAGGCATGCGGGAGGATGGACTCGACTAGAGGGTGACATGATCGATGGAGAAGAGGGTTGGAGAGGAATGAGAAATAAGCAAACGCCACATGATTATACTTGAACGGCTCAAATAAAGAATAAGTTGTCTCGCTTGGCCTACATAGTGAAAGGCCTAATGCGCAATGCGGAGCACTGACCCTCGAATATGGCCGGGAAAACAGGGAAACAGACATGTGGGGCACACCCGTCGGGACGACGTAGCGCAGACTAGTCCAATGGAGGATCTGGCCCACGACCTCCTCGCCACCAACAACCGTTCATGTGGGTCGTTGGGGCCAACAACGGGGCGCAGCTCCAGCACCGCCTCTAGACACGGCGACCGCGGTGAGCGACACGCTCATATCGTCGCTAGACACGGTCGGTTTCAGTTTGCCGAGGGTGGCATTAGTGTTGTGGCACGACCAACATTATGTTTGGTTTGTGCCCAAGGTTTCCCCATCAAAGCATTGGGTAGCCAAAATTCTGGTTGAGGTATTGGTTGCCCATGATTTGGCCGACATTGGCAAGAAAAATGAACTTGAGTTGGCTAGAGTTCATTGGCATGCCAAAGAAATGGCAACCATCCAAACAAAGACCAATCTTTGGGTCATGACCAAAATTTTGGTTGAGGTATTGGTTGCCCATGATTTGGCCGACATTGGCAAGAAAAATGAACTAGAGTTGGCTAGAGTTCATTGGCATGCCAAAAAAATGGCGACCATCCAAACAAAGACCAATCTTTTGGTCATGACCAAAATTTTGGCAAGGTGCACTTTGGCCACAATCCAAACACACCCCAACACCCGGCTCGTCGAGGATGCACGGGACGCCGCGACGCGTCTGCGGAGTGGTGTAGCGCGGCCAACTGCATCCTCTAGACCTGAGACCATGTCGGGTCGTCTTGCTTTTTCAATGACATGCGGGGATCGCATGTGAGCAAAGGGCATCTCCAACGTTGCCACGACAGCAGCTGACTACCCTGGCACACCAAAACCCTCGTCCCTCGCGTCGTCGCGCGGTGCATTCCCAGTCGGCGCCAGCTGCCCGCATTCATGTCATTCGTTCGTATGTCGTCATTAAGAGGCTCGGTGCCCGAGGAACAACTCCGGCGACTTAATGACGCACCCAGACGCTTGGCCTCACCGGAATGCGCTACTTAAAGCGGCAACGCCCAGCTAACCTCCACACCATAGCGCATCGTCCTCCTACCTGGAACCACATCCTCCATGACCGCAAGCGCGAACGCTCTGTGGGAGAGCTTGTCTTCGGGGATGGAGCTTGAGGTCGCCACCCTCGCTGAAGTCGCCGCACAAGCGGTGGCCACGCTGGCGGCCGACAACGGGAGCACCGTCAGCCACGCGTCCTACTTGCCGCCGTCCAACGTCCGGCACCGCCAAGGTCGGGGACTCCTCCGAGGATGAGTAGGGCATGGGAGGCGGCAGGGCATGGTGTGCCAACTGGCCGGTCCGTCTCCCGTGTTCTACTTTTCCTCGCCGGAGACCGCACCTTCACTTCACGAGTCTTGAACCACGCCCCGTACATGGAGATCACAGATGGAGGACGTCGGTCGCCGCCGTAGAATAGGTTTAGGGTCGGGTTTCTTTTATTTTTTTGTCCTATAAAAGTTTGAAATGTAATGAAAATCTGTCGTGTTTGCATTAATCTCGGCCGGTGTATATGAACTTTCACAATAATATACATACTGTAGGAGTACTAGCAAGATGCCCGTGCGTTGCACGGAAGATCAAGATCTTGTGGGAGAAAAGGATGAATGAGGGAAAGCCTTATCTGCAAATGTGGAGAGGAGTGCGGGTAAATTGTCATAGTTTCTTTCCTATCCGTTAGATATAGATCGGAAGGCCTATATTGCAGGATCGGACACATCTTTCTACATCTACGGGAACCTACGAAAGGGTTAACGTAAATTGCCTCTCTCTCTCTCCTCCCCTAATTTTCATGGTGGTGGGCCCCTCCCTCCCCCCCAATCTACAATCAACAGCTCACACGTTTCACATTACGTTAATTACGTAACTGGGATTACGTAGGTGTAGCATTACTCGTCCTAAAAAACCCAACTAAGCCAACCTCCCAGCATATCGCGCGGGAAAAGACCCGGTCGCGCCGTTTTAGTCGGGATTACCGGATTACTATTAGTAGTATCAATGGATCGCGCGAAGCAACATATTTTTTTGTGGGGGCGAAGCACCTAGTTAAAAGGAAACAATGCAGTACACTCACATCACTCCTGTCGCGGTCGCATTGCACCCCACACACGTTCAGTCCTGCACACGGCTCACGCAAACGGAACGCGCTTCGGCTTGCCTCTTCACTGACACGTGGGACTGCACTTGGAGAAACCGACCATGCACCAAACTCCCCCTGCCCAGCACGCGAAAATCCCCCCCCCCCACACACACACCCAAAAATTCCCCCCAAATCCGATTCAACCGCCCTTCGGCCAACTAGCCAATAATATTCCCCAAACCCCCCTGTCCCCTGTCCCCCTCCACTCCATTCGCTCTGCCAAAGCCGCCCTCCCCGCCACGCCGATACGTCGGCGCCGCGGTTCGGCGATCCTCTCGCTCCCACGGTACGCTCTCATAGACTGTCGTCCTCTAGCCACGCCGCCACCTCTGGCTACGTTCTTGTGGAGGCGCACGGTGGTCAGCGCCGCCACCGCTGGCGACGTTCGTGTGGAGACGCACGGTGGTCAGCTTCTCCCACGGTACGCGCATTCTAGACTGAGGCCCCGTTCATGTCGGTGTAGCGCTGAATGTTAGCTGATAGACACTGTTAATCTCACTGTTTGCTAAAGTAGTTTACTGTCAATATGCTCTGCTTAAGAAGCTTCCTTGCCCTGTTCTACACTCAATCTACTTAGCTGAGATGGCATGCCAAGGCCGATTAGTTGCTAAAATATCCTGCCATATATTTATTGTGATGTAGATTGCCATGGTCTAGTAGCCAATCTGTTAGGTGAAATAGCTCTACACCGTTTTATACTCGATCTTTGTTGCTGCGATGGCCTTCGATAGTTTGATGGTTGTGTGCTCGGCCTCATTGACTGCTGAAACAGCCTGTCATAATTTGGCACTCAAATCTATTTGCTGAATTAGCTTTACATATATTTCGTTACTTAGATCTGCTCGTCCAAATATCTTGCCATAGCTTTATACATCGACCTAGGTATTTTTTTCTGGACTTCATAAAAAAGCATATATGTTTTTCCTATAATATCTAGTAGAAGAACTAATTTGTATGTCTAACAGATGGACAGGACTTGGATAACTTCTGCTCGAAGATTCTCTGCTGCATATGTCGAGGGGGTTGAAAACTTCATGAAATTTATCAGAGCTAAGTACAGTGGTCCAAAATCAGATGTGCTCTGCCCGTGTAGCGGTTGTATGAATTCAGTTACAAGACCCTAGTCAACTGTGTAAAATCATCTACACTTGTATGGGATGTCGGTCACATATACTAGGTGGGTTCATCATGGTGAAGCTGTGAACGTCAATGTTATTGACTACGTGGAAGCAGTAGATCACCATCTTGATCTGCCTGATGCTCAGGTGGAAGAGGAGGAGGAGGTGGTGGTGGCGGAGCCAGTGAGTTTTACCAACATTGAAACAATGGTACGAAATGCTCGTGCATTCCATGAACTTTCACCTGCAGAAGAAAAACGGTGGGCCCGCATGTTGGAACAATGCAACGTCGCTGTCACCCCAGGAAATAAGCTGTCAGTATTCTCAGCTATGGTCACCTTTCTTCAGGTGAAGACATCTGAGCGGATGACCAACAAATCATTCGATGCGATGTTGGCTGCTTTCCGCGAATCTTTCCCAGATGCGTCTGAGCTGCCACACACCTACAGTAAAATGAAGAATTTCCTTCGTGCAGTTGGAATTGGATATGATATGATCCATTTTTGTAAGAATAATTGTGTTCTGTTCCAGAAGGATTATGCCAACTTAAGTGAATGCCCGAAATGCAAATCATCAAGATGGAAAGATGGCGATGCTGGGAAGAGGATTCCTCATTATGTTCTGAGACATTTTCCAATTACACCAAGATTGCAGAGGTTGTTTCATGATGCTGAAACAAGAGAGGATGTACTATGGCATTCTAGGAACCAGGAGTACAGAGGTCAGAATGTAATGAGCCATCCATCTCATGGTAGTGAGTGGAAAAGCTTCAATGATAAACACAAAGAGTTTGATGCTGACCCGAGAAACATTAGATTTGTCTTAGCTTCAGATGGATTTAACCCATTTGGCCACCAGAGCGCCACATATAGCATGTGGCCAGTGCTTGTTATCCCTTACAACATGCCTCCAAATGTCTTCACCAAAGAATCAAACTACATGATGGCCTTGCTCATCCCAGGTCCAAAAAGTCCTGGAAAGGATTTTGATTTGTTCATGGAGCCTCTTGTAGAGGAACTTCAACAGCTATGGAAGGGTGTTCTCACTCGAGACCTATATAGCAGCCCACCAGCTGATTTCTTTCTGCGTGCTGTTATAATTTGGTGCATCCATGATTATCCGGCTTTGGGCACTATGTCAGGGCGAACAACACATGGTTACAATGCATGTGTTCGTTGTGACAGGAATCCGCTGTCATATGCAATACTTAGCAAGATCTGTTACATTGGACACCGCAGTTTCCTTGCCAAGGACAAGCCGCTTCCTAGAAAATACCGAAGACATGTGTTCAATGCAAAGCATGAAAACCGTGATGCGCCAAAGAGGCTCACCGCCAATGAGTTGCAAGTGGAATTAGAGAAGGTTAGGCATATTACACCAGGAAACCATCCTGATAATGGTAGCGGGAAAAGGAAGCATGGCAGGGCAGAAGAGAGATTATTGCTTACCCACAGGTCCAATTTGTGGGACTTGGAGTATTGGAAAGGTTTCGATCTGCGGCATAATCTGGATGTGATGCACATCAAGAAAAATATATGTGACAGCATTATCGACACACTTCTTAATATTGAAGGCAAGACGAAAGATACCTTAAAATTTAGGATTGATTTGACATACCTGGGTATCAGACGGGATTTGCAGGTGCAAGATGAAGGTAAACTGTAGGATATGGCACCAGCTGTGTACGTCTTGGATAAGGTAAAAAGAAAAGAATTCTGCGAGGTCCTGTCACGTGTGAGATTCCCACATGGATTTGCTTCCAACCTTGAAAGGAGAGTCAGTGCAGATGGAAACAAGGTACAAGGGTTGAAAACTCATGACTGCCACGTCCTACTTCAAAGGGTTTTACCTATTATCCTTAGAGGATTGGGCCGCCCTGACTTATATAGAGCAGTTGCAGAGTTGGGACAATTCTTCAGGGAACTCTGCAGTAGGAATATCAGGATAGATGCTTTGGAGCGTCTTAGAGCCAAGATACCAACTATCCTATGCGACCTTGAGAAGATATATCCTCCAGCCTTCTTTGATGTGATGGTGCATTTGGTTGTTCATCTACCTGATGAGGCACTACTTAGAGGTCCAGTACAGTATGGCTGGATGTACCCTATTGAAAGGCGGCTAGGCACTTTCAAGGGCTATGTTAGGAACAGAGCTAGACCCGAGGGTTCCATTGCAGAGGCCTACATTGCTACAGAAGTGTTGACATTCTGCTCAAAATATATTGAAACAGCTGATCAGCTTAGCAAAGAGGTGGGTGAAGACAATCCCGGGCTCAATGTTTTCGATTATTCTGTTCGAGTTACAAGGAAGAGTCGACAAGAGGACAAACCTAAAGATTTGGACAAAATGGTTTGGTATGTGTTGAATAACTGTCCTGAGATACTACCTTATATCAAGTAAGTGCAGTACTGCAGCTTATACATCGTAATCTACTAAACTTGCAGCACATTCTTATATATGTAGATGTTTGACGTGATCACTATATTGTGCAGCATCTACGAAGAGGAGTTACTGCCGCAAAATCCAAGAAACATTAACAAACTGGTTATGGCAGGATTTGTGAAATGGTTCAAGAACCATGTAAGCTTTTGAAGTGCACTGTCAGTTTTTTTAATATATTGAGTACATAAGATGATCAGCTTGTCTATTTTCTAACCATAGGTTAAGAAGATGCGGGAGGATGGGCAGGTAGTTGATGATGCCCTTTACTCACTAGCAATGGGTCCTGATACTCGGGTAAGACATTATGAATCTTGCGTTGTTGGAGATGTGCGCTACAACACCCTTGCACGAGACAAAGGCAGGAATACACAAAACAGTGCCATCATGAGCACAGATACGTATGACAAAGAGACAACTGAAATGTATGCTAACATAACAGACATTGTTCAGTTGAAGTATATCTCCAGTTTCGAGGATCATCGGTGTGTGGTTCTGTTGTGCTGTCGTTGGTATAACCTATTTCCCAGGATTGCAAAACCCAGAGCTGATGATTATTTCAAATCCATCAATGTCAAGGCGGCGTACCAGACCAACGAGCCTTTTATTTTGGCAAATCAAGCAACACAGATATTTTTCTTGGAAGACACATTTGCATGTAGCGATGACTGGAGAGTATTGCAAAGGTTTGAGCAGAGGAATTCGTTTAATGAAGTTGCACAACAAGATGATGCTTACACTGCTCCTGATGTACAAGATAGCACAGATGTTCCTAATATCTTTGAGAACCATCACGTCAATGACACCGGCGAAAAGATTGCCTGTCGTGATGTGGACATACAAGAGTTGATCAAGAAGAAGCCAACGTTCGAAGACGTTGAGGACGAAGAAGAAGATGACACCATGGGGAATTACGATTCAGACTAATACACATGGCGAAGATGTTAATGTTGCTGCTGCGGATGATGATTACATTGCTTTTGTCGTATTTGCCTATCAGAAGACGTTTTTTATCTACTATGTGAAATTGTGTTTGCTATGACAACTAAAACCGGATGAACATGTTGTTTAGTATTTTGTTGTGAGAACATCACTTGTTATGTATGCTGATTTGTGTTTGGTGATTGTATGACAACTAAAACATGATGACATTGTTGTTTAGTTGTACTCATATTTGGCTGTGAAACTTGAATTTGATGACATAGTTTGCTGTTGGACTGCAATTTGCTCGACGTCTTCGAATGAGAACAAAGCTGACCCGACAGGGCCTCTGCTATTTATTTATTTATATGAGCAAAAGGGGATACCCCTTGATTTCCGTTAATAGAAATCATTAGATGTTCAAAACACTACGCCCAGCCTGCTACACATGTTTCATTCATTACTAGTTTCAGCAAAGTGCTCATGTTGTAGCCACTGAATACATCACAAGTGCTACATACACTGCAAATAAAGAGACAATCATCCTACAGAGCACATCGATTTTGCCCATTACCTTAACAAGCTATTTCATATCCTCATTGCTGTCAAGGCTGTTCAGCAGCTGTTGCTTGGCCATGATCAGAGGAACTACATCTTTAACCTTCTGCTCTGCATCTTCCTCTTTTGCTGTTCCTTCAGTTACTTGTCCAACACCCCAACCTACTGGTATTGGGATTCCTCGGCTAACCAAATAATCAACGTAGTTGCATTCCCCCACGTCAGCAACTTCCCAGAAATACAAATCACACGAATCTTCCCTTTTCTGCACGAATCAAATTCGTAGATCATCAACCAAACTATTCAAAAAATCAGCAACTGAAAGCAGCAGAATAACACTTAAACATATTATTACCCCATGATTCGGGCATTTGTAGAAGAATCGGCCAGGGTTGCGGATTGTGGTTGAGACGCGAAGGATGACTCTGCGTGATTTGCAGCAGTGGCACCACACCAACGGCAGCGGGTTGCGATGAGCAATCGGCTGCAGTGCGCGTGCCGGCGAGGGTGTGATGAGACCCACAGGCGATGGTACGGGTTGCGACTTGGCGCATATTTGGTTGTTGCCTGCTCAAGAGCAGGTGGACAAGGAGCCAGCGGACATGGTTGTTGCGGCCAGAGCTTTTGATGCTAGGCAGAATAAGTAGAGAAGAGGAGAAGCGAATGTTGGATATGTCAGTTTCTTACTTGCAGAGTAGCATAGCACCATATATAGTCATAGTCTAGGTTTGGATTTGAACCAGCTACAGGAGCACGTCTTTCTTTTTTCTAAAACTCGGCAACGTCTCTTTACTGGTACACTAGCTTGTTCTGTACGCCTTCCCAAGTCTTTGATTTTCTTTCCCTTTTTTGCGAGGACCTGACAGCTGGGACCCACCGGAAGGGCCTCTGTATTTCGTGAAAAAATGTTCCCCCCGCTGACATGTCGGACCCACCAGCTATATCTACGCACACAAGGAAGTGCCTCCTTATTACGCACAAAAAAATGAATACCCCCCTGCTAGCTGGGACCCGCCATAGTGGGAGGATGACTTGTGGGCCAACAAAGTTGACGGGGACGGAGGGCTTTGTCAACTTAGTCAATATGAACGATTCTAGCTCCAGTGACCGTACGATGTCCATCCAACGGGCGTAGTGCTTCTTCAACCTCTGGTCTTCTTGCTCTAGTAGCCCAAAGCAGCGTCGGTCGTGCCGCATGCTCCTGCCTCCCGTGGCCGGCTGTGCTGCCGTAGAGGCCTCACCGCCCCCTACTATTCCCACCGCTGGCCAGGCCCTGCGGTGATGGCAACCTCACACCGTAGCCGAACCAGTGAACCCTCGTACTCCTCTCCGCGCGGGCTTCCACTGCCGTGTCCTCCCCGGCTCCGCGTCGTCCCCTTCCTAGGCCTTGCCGTCGTCCACCGCTATGGTGCTCTCCGCGCGGCGTGGTCAACATGGTCAAGGAACGACTTCCATCGGAAGAGTACTGTACATGGAGAGGCTGACAGCTGGGTCAACGGCCACAACCCAGTTTTTTTTTGATTTGCCAAGTAAGGCACTTTGTTAGGCCTGTTGGGCTGCAAATCTTTCAAGACGAGGAGAGCTTTCATTCGACTGGCCAAGAAAATGGCCCATTAGTAATGAGAAATGGGTTGTACATTTTTAAAACACATCAAACCGGCAATTAGTTTCAAATATCTTTTTTTTTCATTTCAACATTTTAAATTCCATTAATTTTTATGTGTGGAGAATTTGTTGGATTTTATATTGATATACATTTATTTTTAAAATCAGTTTGAATGTGAGTCGAAATTTCGGGATTAAAAACAGTTCGGACCGCACCGAAATATGCAAAATTTCGTATAATTTTTTAACCGTGGCCACAATTTGGGCTGTAAACTAACAAAAAGAATATGGGCTCCAAAAAAACCTTAAGAATTAGCAAATGGGCTGAAAATTATTAGAAATAATGGAAGATGGGATGTATGTTGTTTTCCACATATTTGAGGCTTTCCTAAGTTGTCTCAACATAGCCAGTCCCAAGCCCGGGTAAAGGAGGAGGGTTGTGATAGGCTTCGCGAGCCAATGTAAAAACTCAGCCACTCTTATGGAGATGAAACCCAAAAGATTTTCGTTGGGGCGTAACCCTCTCAGCGACGCGCCACATCGAAACTCGGGTGTGGTGAAAAATGGGCAAGGGCCGGGCCGTCACCCCTCAAGTGGCGCGTCGTATCTTGATCCGGATATGGTGGCAAGTGAGCGAGGATCGGGTCGTCGCATCCTTAGTGGCGCGCTACATCGGCGCCCGGATGTTGTGGAAAATGAGCAAGGGTCTTTGCATTTGACTCGACGAGTGCGAAGGGTAAGGAAGCTAGCCGATCCTAGGAGGATTCGCTTAGGTAGCTGGAACGTAGGGTCTCTGACAGGGAAGCTTCGGGAGCTAGTTGATGCAGCGGTGAGGAGAGGTGTTGATATCCTTTGCGTCCAAGAAACCAAATGGAGAGGACAGAAGGCGAAGGAGGTGGAGGATACCGGCTTCAAGCTGTGGTACACGGGGACGGCTGCAAACAGAAATGGCGTAGGCATCTTGATCAACAAGAGCCTCAAGTATGGAGTGGTAAGCGTCAAGAGACGTGGGGACCGGATTATCCTGGTCAAGCTGGTAGTTGAGGACTTGGTTCTCAATGTTATTAGCGCGTATGCCCCGCAAGTAGGCCACAATGAGAACACCAAGAGGGAGTTTTGGGAAGGCTTGGAAGACATGGTTAGGAGTATACCAATTGGTGAGAAGCTCTTCATAGGAGGAGACCTCAATGGCCACGTGGGTACATCTAACACAGGTTTTGAAGGGGCGCATGGGGGCTTTGGCTATGGCATCAGGAATCAAGAAGGAGAAGATGTCTTAAGCTTTGCTCTAGCCTACAACATGATTGTAGCTAACACCCTCTTTAGAAAGAGAGAATCACATCTGGTGACTTTTAGTAGTGGCCAACACTCTAGCCAGATTGATTTCATCCTCTCGAGAAGAGAAGATAGGCGTGCGTGCCTAGACTGTAAGGTCATACCTGGAGAGAGTGTTGTACCCCAGCATAAGCTGGTGGTTGCTGACTTCCGCTTTTGGATTCGTGTCCAGCGGGATAAGCATGCCAAAGTCGCTAGAACGAAGTGGTGGAAGCTAAAGGGGGAGGTAGCAAAGGTGTTCAAGGAGAGGGTTATTAAGGAGGGCCCTTGGGAGGAAGGAGGGGATGCAGACAATGTGTGGATGAAGATGGCGACTTGCATTCGTAAGGTGGCCTCGGAGGAGTTTGGAGTGTCCAGGAGAAGGAGAAGCGAAGATAAGGATACCTGGTGGTGGAATGATCATGTCCAGAAGGCGATTAAAGAGAAGAAAGATTGCTTCAGACGCCTATACCTGGATAGGAGTGCAGACAACATAGAGAAGTACAAGATGGCGAAGAAGGCCGCAAAGCGAGCTGTTGGTGAAGCAAGGGGTCGGGCATATGAGGACCTCTACCAATGGTTAGGCATGAAGGAAGGTGAAAGGGACATCTATAAGATGGCTAAGATCCGGGAGAGGAAGACGAGGGATATTGGCCAAGTCAAATGCATCAAGGACGGAGCAGGCCAACTCTTGGTGAAGGATGAGGAGAATAAGCATAGATGGCGGGAGTACTTTGACAAGTTGTTCAATGGGGAGAATGAGAGTTCTACCATTGAACTGGACGACTCCTTTGATGAGACCAGCATGCATTTTGTGCGGCGCATCCAGGAGTCTGAGGTGAAGGAGGCTTTAAAAAGGATGAAAGGAGGCAAGGCGATGGGCCCTGATTGTATCCCCATTGAGGTGTGGAAAGGTCTCGGGGACATAGCGATAGTATGGCTAACCAAGCTTTTCAACCTCATTTTTCGGGCAAACAAGATGCCAGAAGAATGGAGATAGAGTATATTAGTACCAATCTTCAAGAACAAGGGGGATGTTCAGAGTTGTACTAATTACCGTGGAATTAAGCTGATGAGCCATACAATGAAGCTATGGGAGAGAGTCATTGAGCACCGCTTAAGAGGAATGACAAGCGTGACCAAATATCAGTTTGGTTTCATGCCTGGGAGGTCGACCATGGAAGCCATTTTCTTGTACGACAACTTATGGAGAGATATAGGGAGCAAAAGAAGGACTTGCATATGGTGTTCATTGACTTGGAGAAGACCTATGATAAGATACCGCGGAATGTCATGTGGTGGGCCTTGGAGAAACACAAAGTTCCAGCAAAGTACATTACCCTCATCAAGGACATGTACGATAATGTTGTGACAAGTGTTCGAACAAGTGATGTCGACACCAATGACTTCCTGATTAAGATAGGACTGCATCAGGGGTCAGCTTTGAGCCCTTATCTTTTTGCATTGGTGATGGATGAGGTCACAAGGGATATACAAGGAGATATCCCATGGTGTATGCTCTTTGCGGATGATGTGGTGCTAGTTGACGATAGTCGGACGGGGGTAAATAGGAAGTTAGAGTTATGGAGACAAACCTTGGAATCGAAAGGGTTTAGGCTTAGTAGAACTAAAACCGAGTACATGATGTGCGGTTTCAGTACTACTAGGTGTGAGGAGGAGGAGGTTAGCCTTGATGGCCAGGTGGTACCTCGGAAGGACACCTTTCGGTATTTGGGGTCAATGTTGCAGGAGGATGGGGGTATTGATGAAGATGTGAACCATCGAATCAAAGCTGGATGGATGAAGTGGCGCCAAGCTTCTGGCATTCTCTGTGACAAGAGAGTGCCACAAAAGCTAAAAGGCAAGTTCTACAGGACGGCGGTTTGACCCGCAATGTTGTATGGCGTGGAGTGTTGGCCGACTAAAAGGCGACATGTTCAACAGTTAGGTGTGGCGGAGATGCGTATGTTGAGATGGATGTGTGGCGACACGAGGAAGGATCGAGTCCGGAATGATGATATATGAGATAGATTTGGGGTAGCACCAATTGAGGAGAAGCTTGTCCAACATCGTTTGAGATGGTTTGGGCATATTCAGCGCGGGCCTCCAGAAGCTCCAGTGCATAGCGGACGGCTAAAGCGTGCGGAGAATGTTAAGAGAGGGCGGGGTTGACCGAATTTGACATGGGAGGAGTCCGTTAAGAGAGACCTGAAGGATTGGAGTATCGACAAAGAGCTAGCTATGGACAGGGAAGCGTGGAAGCTTGCTATCCATGTGCCAGAGCCATGAGTTGGTTGCGAGATCTTATGGGTTTCACCTCTATCCTACCCCAACTTGTTTGGGACTAAAGGCTTTGTTGTTGTTGTTGTTGAGGCTTTCCTAAAAAAAGGTTGACGCACAAGCAGTGACTGTTGGATGTCCATCCAACGACCGTCGTGCTTCTTCAATCTCTGCTCTTCCTGCTCCAGTCGCTCAAACAGGCGCCGGCGGGACTGCCTGCTCCCTCCTCCCCGCGGTCGGCTCTGCTGCCGCGCGGGCCTCACCGCCCCACCGTACTCCCATCGCTGGCCAAGTCATCCCTCTACTCACCCACACCTGTTGTTATTCTCCGGCAACGGTAGACGAACCAGTAAACCCTTGTACAGTCATACTCCCCTCCATGTGGGAAACAATTGTCGAGTCTTCCCTGCCTCCGTGTCGTTCCCTTCCTAGGCCTCGCCATCGTCCACCGCCCTGGTGCTCTCGGCACGGCCTGGTCAACATGGTCAACGACCGATATGCATCTGAAGTGGACTGTACGTGGAGAGGCCGACAGCTGGGTCCACAGCCGCACGCAAGGAAATGCCTCCTTATTACGCGCAAAATAATGATTCCTCCACCTGACATCAGGGACCCACCGAAAAGGCCTCTGTATTTCACAAAAAAACGTTACCGCCGCTGACAGCTCGGACCCACCAGCTATATCTTCGCACGCAAGGAAGTGCCTCCTTATTACGCACAAAAAATGAATATTCCCCCTGTTAGCTGGGACCCAGTATAGTGGCAGGCTGACTTGTGGGCATACTAAGTTGACAGGGACGGAGGGCTTTGTCACCTTAGTCAATAATGCACGATTCTAGCTCCAGTAACTGTACGATGTCCATCCAACGGCCGTAGTGCTTCTTCAACCTCTGGTCTTCTTGCTCCAGCCGCCCAAACCAGCGCCGGTCGTGCCTCGTGCTCCTGCCTTCCGTGGTCGGCTGCGATGCGGCGGAGGCCTCACCGCCCCCTACTACTCCCACCGCTGGCCAGGCCATCCCTCTACTCACCCACACCCCCTGTTACTTTGCGGCGACGGCAGCCTCACACCACAGCAAACCAGTGCCCTCATACTCCTCTACGCGTCGGCATCCACTGCCGTGTCTTCCCCGGCTCCCTGTCATCCCCTTCCTAGGCCTCGCCGTCGTCCACCGCCCTGGTGCACTCGGCGCGGCGTGGTCAACATGGTCAAGGAACGGCTTCCATCGGACGTGGACTATACGTGGAGAGGCTGATAGCTGGGTCCACAGCCGCAGCAAGGAAGTGCCTCCTTATTACGTGCAAAATAATTATTCCTCCACCTGACAGCAGGGACCCACCGAACGGGCCACCAGTATTTTGCGAAAAAAATCATTTCCCCCTAACTGCTGGGACCCACCTTGGTGGGAGGCTGACTTGTGGGCCTACTAAGTTGACGGGGACGAAGGGCTTTGTCAACTTAGTCAATATGAACGATTCTAGCTCCAGTGACCGTACGATGTCGATCCAACGGCCGTAGTGCTTCTTCAACCTCTGGTCTTCTTGCTCCAGCCGCCCAAAGCAGCGCCGGTCGTGCCGCATGCTCCTGCCTCCCGTGGCAGGCTATGCTGCTGCGGAGGCCTCACCGCCCCCTACTATTCCCACCGCTGGCCAGGCCCTGCGGTGACGGCAGCCTCACACCGCAGCCGAACCAGTGAACCCTCGTACTCCTCTCCGCGCGCGCGGGCTTCCACTGCCGCGTCTTCCCCGGCTCTGTTGGGGAACGTAGTAATTTCAAAATTTTCCTACGCACACGCAAGATCATGGTGATGCACAGCAACGAGGGGGAGAGTGTTGTCTACGTACCAACACAGACCGACTGCGGAAGCGATCACACAACGTAGAGGAAGTAGTCGTACGTCTTCTTCCCGATCCGACCGATCCAAGCACCGTTACTCCGGCACCTCCGAGTTCTTAGCACACGTACAGCTCGATGACGATCCCCGGGCTCCGATCCAGCAAAGCTTCGGGGAGGAGTTCCGTCAGCACGACGGCGTGGTGACGATCTTGATGTACTACCGACGCAGGGCTTCGCCTAAGCACTACAACGGTATGATCGAGGTGGAATTTGGTGGCAGGGGGCACCGCACACGGCTAAGGAACGATCTCAAGGATCAACTTTTGTGTATTGGGGTGTCCCCTGCCCCCGTATATAAAGGATGAGAGGGGGAGGGCTGGCCGGCCAAGAGGAGGGAGGCGCAGGAGGAGTCCTACTCCTACCGGGAGTAGGACTCCCCCCTCCAATCCTAGTCCAACTAGGATTCCCAAGTGGGAAAGGGAGAGAGGGGGGCCGGCCACCTTCTCCTAGTCCTAATAGGACTAGAGAGAGGGGGGAGGCGCGCAGCCCTATGTGGGCAGCCCTTTCACCTTTCCACTAAGGCCCATGTTGGCCCATTTGGCTCCCGGGGGGTTCCGGTAACCCTCCCGGTAATCCGGTAAAATCCTGATTTCACCCGGAACACTTCCGATGTCCAAACATAGGCTTCCAATATATCAATCTTTATGTCTCGACCATTTCGAGACTCCTCGTCATGTCCGTGATCACATCCGGGACTCCGAACTACCTTCGGTACATCAAAATGCATAAACTCATAATAACTGTCATCGTAACGTTAAGCGTGCGGACCCTACGGTTCGAGAACAATGTAGACATGACCGAGACACGTCTCCGGTCAATAACCAATAGCGGGACCTGGATGCCCATATTGGCTCCTACATATTCTACGAAGATCTTTATCGGTCAGACCGCATAACAATATACGTTGTTCCCTTTGTCATCGGTATGTTACTTGCCCGAGATTCGATCGTCGGTATCCAATACCTAGTTCAATCTCGTTACTGGCAAGTCTCTTTACTCGTTCCGTAATACATCATCTCATAACTAACATCTTTAGTTATTATGCTTGCAAGGCTTATGTGATGTGTATTACCGAGAGGGCCCAGAGATACCTCTCCGACAATCGGAGTGACAAACCCTAATCTCGAAATACGCCAACCCAACATCCACCATTGGAGACACCTGTAGTACTCCTTTATAATCACCCAGTTACGTTGTGACGTTTGGTAGTACCCAAAGTGTTCCTCCGGTAAACGGGAGTTGCATAATCTCATAGTTATAGGAACATGTATAAGTCATGAAGAAAGCAATAGCAACATACTAGACGATCGGGTGCTAAGCTAATGGAATGGGTCATGTCAATCAGATCATTCAACTAATGATGTGACCTCGTTAATCAAATAACAACTCTTTGTTCATGGTTAGGAAACATAACCATCTTTGATTAACGAGCTAGTCTAGTAGAGGCATACTAGTGACACTCTGTTTTGTCTATGTATTCACACATGTATTATGTTTCCGATTAATACAATTCTAGCATGAATAATAAACACTTATCATGATTTTAAGGAAATAAATAATAACTTTATTATTGCCTCTAGGGCATATTTCCTTCAGTCTCCCACTTGCACTAGAGTCAATAATCTAGATTACACAGTAATGATTCTAACACCCATGGAGCTTTGGTGTTGATCATGTTTTGCTCGTGGAAGAGGCTTAGTCAACGGGTCTGCAACATTCAGATCCGTATGTATCTTGCAAATCTCTATGTCTCCCACCTGGACTAAATCCCGGATGGAGTTGAAGCGTCTCTTGATGTGTTTGGTCCTTTTGTGAAATCTGGATTCTTTTGCCAAAGCAATTGCACCAGTATTGTCACAAAAGATTTTCATTGGACCCGATGCACTAGGTATGACACCTAGATCGGATATGAACTCCTTCATCCAGACTCCTTCATTCGCTGCTTCCGAAGCAGCTATGTATTCCGCTTCACATGTAGATCCTGCTACGACGCTTTGTTTAGAACTGCACCAACTGATAGCTCCACCGTTTAAAGTAAACACGTATCCGGTTTGCGATTTAGAATCGTCCGGATCAGTGTCAAAGCTTGCATCAACGTAACCTCTTACGGTGAGCTCTTTGTCACCTCCATATACGAGAAACATATCCCTAGTCCTTTTCAGGTATTTCAGGATGTTCTTGACCGCTGACCAGTGATCCACTCCTGGATTACTTTGGTACCTCCCTGCTAAACTTATAGCAAGGCACACATCAGGTCTGGTACACAGCATTGCATACATGATAGAGCCTATGGCTGAAGCATAGGGAACATCTTTCATTTTCTCTCTATCTTCTGCAGTGGTCGGGCATTGAGTCTGACTCAACTTCACACCTTGTAACACAGGCAAGAACCCTTTCTTTGCTTGATCCATTTTGAACTTCTTCAAAATCTTGTGAAGGTACGTGCTTTGTGAAAGTCCAATTAAGCGTTTTGATCTATCTCTATAGATCTTTATGCCTAATATGTAAGCAGCTTCCCCGAGGTCTTTCATCGAAAAACTTTTATTCAAGTATCCCTTTATGCTATCCAGAAATTCTATATCATTTCCAATCAGCAATATGTCATCCACATATAATATCAAAAATGCTACAGAGCTCCCACTCACTTTCTTGTAAATACAGGCTTCTCCAAAAGTGTGTACAAAGCCAAATGCTTTGATCACACTATCAAAGCGTTCATTCCAACTCCGAGATGCTTGCACCAGTCCATAAATGGATCACTGGAGTTTGCATACTTTGTTAGCTCCCTTTGGATCGACAAAACCTTCTGGTTGCATCATATACAACTCTTCTTCCAGAAATCCATTCAGGAATGCAGTTTTGACATCCATCTGCCATATTTCATAATCATAAAATGCGGCAATTGCTAACATGATTCTGACGGATTTAAGCATCGCTACGGGTGAGAAGGTCTCATCATAGTCAACCCCTTGAACTTGTCGAAAACCTTTTGCGACAAGTCGAGCTTTATAGACAGTAACATTACCGTCAGCGTTAGTCTTTTTCTTGAAGATCCATTTATTCTCAATTGCTTGCCGATCATCGGGCAAGTCAACCAAAGTCCATACTTTGTTCTCATACATGGATCCCATCTCAGATTTCATGGCCTCAAGCCACTTTGCGGAATCTGGGCTCACCATCGCTTCTTCATAGTTCGTAGGTTCATCATGATCTAGTAGCATGACTTCCAGAATTGGATTACCGTACCACTCTGGTGCGGATCTCACTCTGGTTGATCTACGTGGTTCAGTAGTATCTTGTCCTGAAGTTTCATGATCATCATCATTAGCTTCCTCATTAATTGGTATAGGTGTCGCAGAAACAGTTTTCTATGATGTACTATTTTCCAATAAGGGAGCAGGTACAGTTACCTCGTCAAGTTCTACTTTCCTCCCACTCACTTCTTTCGAGAGAAACTCCTTCTCTAGAAAGTTTCCGAACTTAGCAACAAAAGTCTTGCCTTCGGATCTGTGATAGAAGGTGTATCCAATAGTTTCCTTTGGATATCCTATGAAGACACATTTCTCCGATTTGGGTTCGAGCTTATCAGGTTGAAGCTTTTTCACATAAGCATCGCAGCCCCAAACTTTAAGAAACGACAACTTTGGTTTCTTGCCAAACCATAGTTCATAAGGCGTCGTCTCAACAGATTTTGATGGTGCCCTATTTAACGTGAATGCGGCCGTCTCTAAAGCATAACCCCAAAACGATAGCGGTAAATCAGCAAGAGACATCATAGATCGCACCATATCTAGTAAAGTACGATTACGACGTTCGGACACACCATTACGCTGTGGTGTTCCGGGTGGCGTGCGTTGCGAAACTATTCCACAATTTTTCAAATGTACACCAAACTCGTAACTCAAATATTCTCCTCCACGATCAGATCGTAGAAACTTTATTTTCTTGTTACGATGATTTTCAACTTCACTCTGAAATTCCTTGAACTTTTCAAATGTTTCAGACTTATGTTTCATTAAGTAGATATACCCATATCTGCTCAAATCATCTGTGAAGGTGAGAAAATAACGATATCCGCCACGAGCCTCAATATTCATCGGACCACATACATCGGTATGTATGATTTCCAATAAATCTGTTGCTCTCTCCATAGTACCGGAGAACGGTGTTTTAGTCATCTTGCCTATGAGGCACGGTTCGCAAGTACCAAGTGATTCATAATCAAGTGGTTCCAAAAGCCCATCAGTATGGAGTTTCTTCATGCGCTTTACACCGATATGACCTAAACGGCAGTGCCACAAATAAGTTGCACTATCATTATCAACTCTGAATCTTTTGGCTTCTACATTATGAATATGTGTATCACTACTATCGAGATTCAACAAGAATAGACCACTCTTCAAAGGTGCATGACCATAAAAGATATTACTCATATAAATAGAACAACCATTATTCTCTGATTTAAATGAATAACCGTCTCGCATTAAACAAGATCCAGATATAATGTTCATGCTCAACGCTGGCACCAAATAACAATTATTTAGGTCTAATATTAATCCCGAAGGTAGATGTAGAGGTAGCGTGCCGACCGCGATCACATCGACTTTGGAACCGTTTCCCACGCGCATCGTCACCTCGTCCTTTGCTAGCGTCCGCTTATTCTGTAGTCCTTGTTTCGAGTTGCAAATATTAGCAACAGAACCAGTATCAAATACCCAGGTGCTACTGCGAGCTCTAGTAAGGTACACATCAATAACATGTATATCACATATACCTTTGTTCACCTTGCCATCCTTCTTATCCGCCAAATACTTGGGGCAGTTCCGCTTCCAGTGACCAGTCTGCTTGCAGTAGAAGCACTCAGTTTCAGGCTTAGGTCCAGACTTCGGTTTCTTCTCCTGAGCAGCAACTTGCTTGATGTTCTTCTTGAAGTTCCCCTTCTTCTTCCCTTTGCCCTTTTTCTTGAAACTAGTGGTTTTGTTAACCATCAACACTTGATGCTCCTTTTTGATTTCTACCTCCGCAGCTTTCAGCATTGCGAAGAGCTCGGGAATAGTCTTGTTCATCCCTTGCATATTATAGTTCATCACGAAGCTCTTGTAGCTTGGTGGCAGTGATTGGAGAATTCTGTCAATGACGCAATCATCTGGAAGATTAACTCCCATCTGAATCAAGTGATTATTATACCCAGACATTTTGAGTATATGCTCACTGACAGAACTGTTCTCCTCCATCTTGCAGCAATGAGGATAATCCTCAAGTTACGGACCCAGTCCGTGTAATTGCTACCATCATCTTTCAACTTAGCTTTCTCAAGGAACGCATTAAAATTCAACGGAACAACAGCACGAGCCATCTATCTACAATCAACATAAACAAGCAAGATACTATCAGGTACTAAGTTCATGATAAGTTTAAGTTCAGTTAATCAAATTACTTAAGAACTCCCACTTAGATAGACATCCCTCTAATCCTCTAAGTGATCACGTGATCCAAATCAACTAAACCATAACCGATCATCACGTGAGATGGAGTAGTTTTCAATGGTGAACATCGTTATGTTGATCATATCTACTATATGATTCACGCTCGACCTTTCGGTCTCCGTGTTCCGAGGCCATATCTGTATATGCTTGGCTCGTCAAGTATAACCTGAGTATTCTGCGTGTGCAACTGTTTTGCACCCATTGTATTTGGACGTAGAGCTTATCACACCCGATCATCACGTGGTGTCTGGGCACGACGAACCTTGGCAACGGTGCATACTCAGGGAGAACACTTCTTGATAATTTAGTGAGATATCGTCTTATAATGCTACCGTCAATCAAAGCAAGATAAGATGCATAAAAGATAAACATCACATGCAATCAATATAAGTGATATGATATGGCCATCATCATCTTGTGCTTGTGATCTCCATCTCCGAAGCACCATCATGATCACCATCGTCACCGGCGCGACACCTTGATCTCCATCGTAGCATCGTTGTCGTCTCGCCAATCTTATGCTTCCATGACTATCACTACCGCTTAGTAATAAAGTTAAGCATTACATCGCGATTGCATTGCATACAATAAAGCGACAACCATATGGCTCCTGCCAGTTGCCGATAACTTGGTTACAAAACATGATCATCTCATACAATAAAATCAGCATCATGCCTTGACCATATCACATCACAACATGCCCCGCTAAGTTTTTAATTGGTCAAGTAGTCTAATCACCCCCCCCCCCTCTAGACATACTTTCGATCCTACACAAACTCGTAACTCAAATATTTGTCTCCGCGATCAGATTGTAGAAACTTTATTTTCTTGTTACGATGATTTTCCACTTCACTCTGAAATTCTTTGAGCTTTTCAAATGTTTCAGACTTATGTTTCATCAAGTAGATATACCCATATCTGCTCAAATCATCTCTGAAGGTCAGAAGATAACGATACCCGCCGCGAGCCTCAATATTCATCGGATCACATACATCTGTATGTATGATTTCCAACAAATCTGTTGCTCTCTCCATAGTACCGGAGAACGGTGTTTTAGTCATCTTGCCCATGAGGCACGGTTCGCAAGTACCAAGTGATTCATAATCAAGTGGTTCCAAAAGTCCATCAGTATGGAGTTTCTTCATGCGCTTTACACCAATATGACCTAAACGGCAGTGCCACAAATAAGTTGCACTATCATTATTAACTTTGCATCTTTTGTCTTCAATATTATGAATATGTGTATCACTATGATCGAGATCCAATGAACCATTTTCATTGGGTGTGTAACCATATAAGGTTTTATTCATGTAAACAGAACAACAATTATTCTCTAACTTAAATGAATAACCATATTGCAATAAACATGATCAAATCATATTCATGCTCAATGCAAACACCAAATAACACTTATTTAGGTTCAACACTAATCCCGAAAGTATAGGGAGTGTGTGATGATGATCATATTAATCTTGGAACTACTTCCAACACACATCGTCACTTCACCCTTAACTAGTTTCTGTTCATTCTGCAACTCCCGATTCGAGTTACTACTCTTAGCAACTGAACCAGTATCAAATACCGAGGGGTTGCTACGAACACTAGTAAAATACATATTAATAATTTGTATATCAAATATACCTTTGTTCACTTTGCCATCTTTCTTATCCGCCAAATACTTGGGGCAGTTCCGCTTCCAGTGACCAGTCCCTTTGCAGTAGAAGCACTTAGTCTCAGGCTTAGGACCAGACTTGGGCTTCTTCACTTGAGTAGCAACTTGCTTGCCATTCTTCTTGAAGTTCCCCTTCTTCCCTTTGCCCTTTTATTGAAACTAGTGGTCTTGTCTACCATCAACACTTGATGCTCTTTCTTGATTTCTACCTTCATCAATTTCATCATTATGAAAAGCTCGGGAGTCGTTTTCGTCATCCCTTGCATACTATAGTTCATCACGAAGTTCTACTAACTTGGTGATGGTGACTAGAGAATTCTGTCAATCACTATCTTATCTGGAAGATTAACTCCCACTTGATTCAAGCGATTGTAGTACCCACACAATCTGAGCACATGCTCACTAGTTGAGCGATTCTCCTCCATTTTTTGGCTATAGAACTTGTTGGAGACTTCATATGTCTCAACTCGGGTATTTGCTTGAAATATTAACTTCAACTCCTGGAACATCTCATATGGTCCATGACGTTCAAAACGTCTTTTGAAGTCCCGATTCTAAGCCGTTAAGCATGGTGCACTAAACTATTAAGTAGTCATCATATTGAGCTAGCCAAACGTTTATAACATCTGCATCTGCTCCTGCAATAGGTCTGTCACCTAGCGGTGCATCAAGGACATAATTCTTCTATGCAGCAATGAGGATAAACCTCAGATCACGGATCCAATCCGCATCATTGCTACTAACATCTTTCAACACAATTTTCTCTAGGAACATATCAAAGTAAACACAGGGAAGCAACAACGCGAGCTATTGATCTACAACATAATTTGCAAAATACTACTAGGACTAAGTTCATGATAAATTAAAGTTCAATTAATCATATTACTTAAGAACTCCCACTTAGATAGACATCCCTCTAATCCTCTAAGTGATCACGTGATCCAAATCAACTAAACCATGTCCGGTCATCATGTGAGATGGAGTAGTTTCATTGGTGAACATCACTATGTTGATCATATCTACTATATGATTCACGCTCGACCTTTCGGTCTCCGTGTTCCGAGGCCATATCTATATATGCTTGGCTCGTCAAGTATAACCTGAGTATTCCGCGTGTGCAACTGTTTTGCACCCGTTGTATTTGAACGTAGATCCTATCACACCCGATCATCACGTGGTGTCTCAGCACGAAGAACTTTCGCAACGGTGCATACTCAGGGAGAACACTTCTTGATAATTTAGTGAGAGATCATCTTATAATGCTACCGTCAATCAAAGCAAGATAAGATGCATAAAAAGATAAACATCACATGCAATCAATATAAGTGATATGATATGGCCATCATCATCTTGTGCTTGTGATCTCCATCTCCGAAGCACCGTCATGATCACCATCGTCACCGGCGTGACACCTTGATCTCCATCGTAGCATCATTGTCGTCTCGCCAATCTTATGCTTCCACGACTATCGCTACCGCTTAGTGATAAAGTAAAGCATTACATCGCGATTGCATTGCATACAATAAAGCGACAACCATATGGCTCCTGCCAGTTGCCGATAACTCGGTTACAAAACATGATCATCTCATAAAATAAAATTTAGCATCATGTCTTGGCCATATCACATCACAACATGCCCTGCAAAAACAAGTTAGACGTCCTCTACTTTGTTGTTGCAAGTTTTACGTGGCTGCTACGGGCTTAAGTAAGAACCAATCTCACCTACGCATCCAAACCACAACGATAGTTTGTCAAATAGACTCTATTTTAACCTTCGCAAGGACCGGGCGTAGCCACACTCGGTTCAACTAAAGTTGGAGAAACTGACACCCGCCAGCCACCTGTGTGCAAAGCACGGCGGTAGAACCAGTCTCGCGTAAGCGTACGCGTAATGTCGGTCCGGGCCGCTTCATCCAACAATACCGCCGAACCAAAGTATGACATGCTGGTAGGCACTATGACTTATATCGCCCACAACTCACTTGTGTTCTACTCGTGCAAATAACATCAAACCATAAAACCTAGGCTCGGATGCCACTGTTGGGGAACGTAGTAATTTCAAAAAAATTCCTACGCACACGCAAGATCATGGTGATGCATAGCAACGAGGGGGAGAGCATGATCTACATACCCTTGTAGATCGCAACGGAAGCGTTGACACAACGTAGAGGAAGTAGTCGTACGTCTTCTTCCCGGTCCGACCGATCCAAGCACCGTTACTCCAGCGCCTCTGAGTTCTTAGCACACGTACAGCTCGATGACGATCACCAGGCTCCGATCCAGCAAAGCTTCGGGGAGGAGTTCCGTCAGCACGACGGCGTGGTGACGATCTTGATGTTCTACCGACGCAGGGCTTCGCCTAAGCACTACAACGATATGATCGAGGTGGAATATGGTGGAAGGGGGCACCGCACACGGCTAAGGAACGATCTCAAAGATCAACTTGTGTGTCTAGAGGTGCCCCCTGCCTCCGTATATAAAGGAGCCAAGGGGGAGGGGGCCGCCGGCCAGGAGGAGGGCGCAGGAGGAGTCCTACTCCTACAGGGAGTAGGACTCCCCCTCTTTTTCCTAGTCCAAGTAGGATTGGTGGAGAAGAGAGGGAAAGAGGGGGGCGCCGCCCCTCCCTCCTAGTCTAATTCGGACTAGGGGGAGAGGGGGCACGCAGCCTGCCCTGGCAGCCCCTCCCACTTCTCCACTTTAGGCCCATAAGGCCCATTAACCCCCCGGGGGGTTCCGGTAACCCCCCGGTGCTCCGGTTTTATCCGATACTCTTCCGGAACCCTTCCGGTGTCCGAATATAGTCATCCAATATATCAATCTTTATGTCTCGACCATTTCGAGACTCCTCGTCATGTCCGTGATCACATCCGGGACTCCGAACTATCTTCGATACATCAAAATGTATAAACTCATAATAATTGGCATCGTAACGTTAAGCGTGCGGACCCTATGGTTCGAGAACAATGTAGACATGACCGAGACACGTCTCCGGTCAATAACCAATAGCGGGACTTGGATGCCCATATTGGCTCCTACATATTCTACGAAGATCTTTTATCGGTCAGACCGCATAACAACATACGTTGTTCCCTTTGTCATCGGTATGTTACTTGCCCGAGATTCGATCGTCGGTATCCAATACCTAGTTCAATCTCGTTACCGGCAAGTCTCTTTACTCGTTCTGTAATACATCATCTCGCAACTAACTCATTAGTCGCAATGCTTGCAAGGTTTATGTGATGTGCATTACCGAGAGGGCCCAGAGATACCTCTCCGACAATCGGAGTGACAAATCCTAATCTCGAAATACGCCAACCCAACATCTACCTTTGGAGACACCTGTAGAGCTCCTTTATAATCACCCAGTTATGTTGTGACGTTTGGTAGCACAAAAAGTGTTCCTCCGGTAAACGGGAGTTGCATAATCTCATAGTCATAGGAACATGTATAAGTCATGAAGAAAGCAATAGCAATATACTAAACGATCGGGTGCTAAGCTAATGGAATGGGTCATGTCAATCAGATCATTCAACTAATGATGTGATCCCGTTAATCAAATAACAACTCTTTGACTATGGTTAGGAAACATAACCATCTTTGATCAACGAGCTAGTCAAGTAGAGGCATACTAGTGACACTCTGTTTGTCTATGTATTCACACATGTATTATGTTTCCGGTAAATACAATTCTAGCATGAATAATAAACATTTATCATGAAACAAGGAAATAATTAATAACTTTATTATTGCCTCTAGGGCATATTTCCTTCAGTGGCGTACCGCAAAACGGAGGAAACGGACTTGTGTTGGAGCGCTATGGTCGAAACGGGGGTCCTGTTCATCGGGAGGGGTGTGGCGTACCGCAAAACGGGACTCCACGGGATATTGTTCATCTCCACCGTCGACCCCCTCCAGCCTCCACGAGCTACTGTTCATCCACCGTCGACCTCCTCCAGCCTCCATGGGCTCCTGTTCATCCAGCCTCCACCGCGCGCTACTCCACCGGCTACTGTTCAACCACCCCTCCACCGTCTACTGTTCATCCAGCCCTCCACACCACGGAGTCCTATTCAACCACCCCTCCACGGGCACCCATGCATCCACCGTCTACTGTTCATCCTGCCCTCCACGGGGTCCTTCTCATCTAGCCCCAACCGGCTCGATCGATCGGGGTCCTGTTCATCCAGAGGCAACACCACGGGGTCCTGTTCATCCACCCCCACCGGGAACTATTCATCCAACCCCCCCCCCCCCCCCCCGCGCAACGCTCACCGTTCATCTAGAGACAGCATTGATCAGCTTCAGTTAGCAGCAGTAGCCAAGGAATCACTCGATCGGGTTTAGTTAACAGCCATCGATCGATCGCTCGGGTTCAGTAACGCATAGCCTACAGTGCAATCGCTCGGGTCCAGTTAGAGCCCAACGCCTCGCTCGGGTTCAGTTAGAGCCAACGCCTCGCACACACGCGCGTACGTGTATGAGAGAAATGCGCATCGCGGCCCCCGACCTCCCACCGTAACCGGGAACTCCCCGAAATTTTCCTCCCCCTCGCTTCTACCACGGTTTTTTCAGTCATGGATGGCCCAAAGAATGTCATGCAGCTGCGTCTCCGGCCCGCCCAGGATGAAAAGCCCATTTTCTGTCATGATTTTTTGTCATAGAAGTAAGAGCCCACCACATCTATGATGATACCGGGTTTTGTCACAATTATCATCATAGAAGTGTCATATGTATGATAGAAAAAAATTTCATTCGGCCCAAAATGTCACGGATGTGTCTTTTTTTTGTAGTGGTCACTACCTCATTGGGACTGGGACGGAGGCCAAATTGTTAGTCGAGCTCTTGACGAGCCGCGTCATCCTGTTGTAGTGTAGTCCGGAACCTCTTAATGATGTCTAAGGGCTCGACAGCCGTACTATGGTGCTGCTTGAGAAGGCCGCTCTGTACTTCCGCTGCTAGGGCGGCAGTGTGCTCCTCTGTTCGGAGGGAGTATTCCGTATTGCCATTGACTGTTATGATGCCGCGTGGACCGGGCATCTTGAGCTTGAGATAAGCATAGTGTGGCACTGCGTTGAATCTAGCAAACGTGGTTCATCCGGGCAGTGCGTGATAGCCGCTGCGGAAGGGGACGATATCAAAGATTAACTCTTCGCTTCAGAAGTTGTCCGGAAAACCGAAGACCACCTCCAGCGTGATTGAGCCCGTAGAGTGGGCCTCTATGCCTGGTATGACTCCTTTAAAGGTAGTCTTTGTTGGTTTGATTCGCGAGGGGTTGATGCCCATATTCCTCACTGTGTCCTGATAAAGCAGGTTGAGGCTGCTACCACCGTCCATCAAGACTCGTGTTAGGTGAAACCCGTCAATAATTGGGTCGAGGACTATTGCGGCTGAATCGCCATGGCGGATACTAGTTGAGTGATCCCGACGATCGAAGGTGATTGGGAATGATGACCACGGATTGAATTTTGGGGCGACTGGCTCTACTGCGTAGACGTCCCTAAGTGCTCGCTTACGCTTCCTTTTGGGGATGTGTGTAGCATATATCATGTTCACCATTTTGACTTGAGGGGGAAATTTCTTCTGCCCCCCCAGTGTTCGGCTGCCGGGGCTCTTCGTCCTCGTCCTCACTTTGTGATCCCTTTTCTTTGTTTTCGGCATTTAACTTGTCGGCCTGCTTGAAGACCCAACAATCCCTGTTGGTATGATTGGCTTGCTTATCCGGGGTGCCGTGAATTTGGCACGGACGGTCGAGTATGCGGTCCAGGCTGGTAGGTCCTTTGTTGTTTCTTTTGTATGGCTTCTTCCGTTGGCCGGACTTGGAGCCGCTGAATCCGGCATTGACTGTGGTGTCATCGGTGTTGTCGCCATTCCTTCGGCGTTTGCGTCTATTGTGCCGGAGCTTGCCGGTACTGTTCTTGGCCTCAATAGGGTCTGCCTTGCTGGCTGTGTTTTTACTACAAGCCAGCCAGCTATCCTCACCCGCACAGAAGCGGGTCATGAGTGCAGTGAGGGCTGCAATAGACTTCGGCTTTTCTTGGCCGAGGTGGCGTGCTAGCCATTCGTCAAGGATGCTGTGTTCGAAGGCTGCTAGGGCCTCGGCATCCGGACAGTCAATGATCTGGTTCTTTTTGGTTAGGAACCTAGTCCAGAATTTTCTGGCTGATTCTCCGGGTTGTTGAACTATGTGGCTTAAGACATCGGCGTCCGGTGGCCGGACATAAGTTCCTTGGAAGTTATCAAGGAAAGCCTCTTCCAAGTCTTCTCAGCTGCTGGTGGAATTCTTAGGCAGGCTATTTAACCAGTGTCGAGCTGGCCCTTTGAGCTTTAATGGGAGGTATTTGATGGCGTGGAGGTCATCTCCTCGAGCCATATGGATATGGAGAATGAAATCCTCGATCCATACTGCGGGATCGGTTGTGCCGTCATATGATTCAATGTTGACAGGCTTGAACCCCTCTGGGAATTCGTGATCCAGTACTTCATCTGTGAAGCAGAGAGGGTGTGCGGCACCCCTATATCGAGCCGCATCGTGGCGTAGCTCTGATGGAGTCCGTCTGTGATATTTGGCCCGGGCGTGGTTAGGTTTATCACGTCCGAATAGGTAGCCCTCATCGTGCCTCGAGGCACGCCCTCGCGATCCGTTGATCGATCTTGTATGTCCTGCTCTATCGTCCAAGATCTGCCGGAGGTCGTACGTGTGACCCCGAACTCTTCTGTCTCTATTTTTACGAGGCGGTGGGGCAGGCTGTTGTTCGGCCTGAGTTGCCGCTTTATCCCGTCCATGGGGTGGCCGGTCGGCCGCCCTGTCTCGACCATGTGGTGGTCGTTCCGCATTACGTGAGGGAGATGTGTGCTCTGGTGCTTCCTCGTCGAATTGAGCTAGCAGTCTGCATTTCGGGTAGCTCTTGGCTGGGTGCCTGAGGCCATATTCTTCAGCTGTCAGGACATCAGTCCATCTGTCGACGAGCAGATCTTGTTCAGCTTGAAGCTACTGTTGTTTCTTTTTCAGGCTCCTTGCAGTGGCTATGAGCTGAAGCTTAAAGCGCTCCTGATCCAGAGGATCCTCAGGCACAATGAAGTCTTCGTTGCCGAGGCTTGTCTCCTCCTTGGAGGGTAGACGGTAACTGTCATCCTCCGAGTCATCTTCTATGGCCTGTTCATTAGGGTTGTCTTGCCTGTTGTCATGTTCCTCCTGTTCGGATGTAGCTCCGATAGGGTCTTCATTGTTTTCGGCATCGCCTGGAGTACTATTTTCTCCGGTGCCTGTGTTGCCATCCTTTGAGCGATGAGGCTTAGGACGGCGTTTGGGGCGTCGACGCTTGGACTGCGTCTCAGAGGTTTTATTCGCCTCTGGCTCTTCTTTGTCCTCGCCAGATCCTTTGGGTGTGTCAACCATGTACATGTCATACGAAGAGGTAGCTGTCCAACGTCCGGTGAATGGTGGGTCTTGGCCTTGCTCCTTATCAGCATCGTCGTCCATGCCGTCGATGTCGGAGCCATAGTCAAGCACGTCGGTTAAGTCATCGACGGTGGCTATGAAGTGGGTGGCGGGTGGGAAGCAAAATTCTTCGTCATCCGTCTCTAGCTCGAACCAGACGTAGTTCGGCTGTGAGTCCTTCTCCAAGGACAAATTCTTTAAAGATTTAGCACGTCACCCAAAGGCGAGTGCTGGAAAACGTCAGCGGCGCTAAACTCGAAGATCGATAACCGATCTAGCTCGGTGTCCGCAGGCGTACACAGTCCGGAACTTATAGTCGGAGACAAGTCCGAAGTTCCGTTAAAGCGAATATTGCAGGGCGTTGAGTTCGTGTGCGGCTCCAACACCACAGACTCTGCGGCCTCGGATGGCCCGATCTGCTTTGGCTCTAAGCCCGTTCAGCAGTAGGAACCATCTCCTGGGTGTGATCCGATGATAGATTTAAGTCACGTTCATCGGGGTGAGGGGGAGTGATCACCACGGGATCAGATCCCTTGAAGATCAAGTCTCCACGGATATTCGTGACGTAGTTCGAGCTTCCGAATTTGACCTGATGGCCAGGGGCGTAGCTGTCGATCTGCTCCAAATGGCCAAGCGAGTTGGCCCGTAGTACGAAGCCGCCGAATACGAAGGTCTGTCCGGGGAGGAAGGTTTCTCCCTAGACAACGTCATTACTGACGATCGAAGGGGCCATCGAGCCCTTTGCCGACGGCACAGTGGAACTCTCAATGAAAGCACCAATGTCGGTGTCAAAACCGGCGGATCTCGGGTAGGGGGTCCCGAACTGTGCGTCTAGGATCGATGGTAATAGGAGACGGGGGACACGATGTTTACCCAGGTTCGGGCCCTCTCTATGGAGGTAATACCCTACTTCCTGCTTGATTTATCTTGATGAATATGAGTGTTACAAGAGTTGATCTACCACAAGATCGTAATGGCTAAAACCCTAGAAGTCTAGCCTATGCGTATATGGTAATGAATGTTGCCTATCCGGACTATGCTCTCCGGTTTATATAGACACCGAAGAGATCTAGGGTTACATGGAGTCGGTTACATAAGAAGGAATCTTCACAGCTGGTCGCCTAGCTTGCCTTCCATGCCAAGATAAGTCCAATCCGGACACGGGTATAGTCTTCGGCCTTCATATCTTCACAGCCCATCAGTCCGGACCAATGAATAACAGGCCGGACACTCGAGGACCCCTTAGTCCAGGACTCCCTCACCAGCAGTCAAGTCAAGCAATACTACTGCTAAAGTGATGCCACATTTAACTAATGCCGCACTCAGTCTAATGCCACCGATAAATTTAAGCAATGCCATTTAATGTCACTGGATTATTTCAAGGTTAGCTATTGATCGTGGATGTATTAAAGATTTTTCAGCTAAGGCATTCTAATGCTATTGCACAGCTAGTATACCAATGATTAAACTTGTTACTACCTTCAGATTTTTGCACTGTTAATGCTTATAGATTACATACCTCACTTTCATGAGATAAGTTAATTTTTTTGTACAGTGTCATCAAAATGACAAGGCACTAATGTCATTTTATTTTGGTTAAACTGCACAAAAAAATTATGAAGACAAGAGGAACGGTCAAGAGTGGGCACCTCCTCCTCCGGCTGTTCTCTTGATTCATTCGATCAAGTTTTTATGTTTGATCGATTATCAAGATTGGGATAGCAATTTTTAAGGTCCCTCCGAGTTTGAAATGATATTTACCTTGGAGGTACATTGTTTGCAATTTTTTATACTGTCATTAGTTAATAATGCTAATTACCTTCAGACTTTTGTATTTAGTTTAATGCTCTTGCACGGCTAGTATACCAATGTTGAAACGTGTTACCTTTACATTTTGTATTATTAATTCTTATAGAAATCTTTCAGTGCCAGAGTTTATTGAAATCTGTTCAATAAAACCATTGTACTGTACCATGTAATAAAATAACTACTCTACTGTTGCACTAGCCGCTGGATTAGTGTATATTTGTAGTATTCGAAATTTCGAATGGTGTTGCATTAGCGTATGGACATAAATAAAGTGTGGCAAGCTTTCCCAGATATGTGCTCAAGAAAACTACTACCTGTTTTTCTAAATACTAGACGTTTGGGTACTTTAAACTAAACCGCGAAAACGTCTTATATTAAGGAACAGAGGGTGTAGAGTTCACTCAAATTATCCCGGTAAAGCTAGTCACACCTTTGTTAAAATTAATGTTCATTATGTTATTGGAGGAGGTCTGTAAGTTTGTCTCTAATGCCTGTCGACTACATACCTGACATCATGATGTAATGTTAAGTCATTTCCTTTTGTACAGTGTCACTGAATTGTCAAGGCGGTGATGGCATTTTATTTTAGTTGAACTGCATAAAATATGCTTAAAAGAAGAGGAAAGGTTAGGAATCGATCGTTATTTCAAAAAGAACTATATATGCCTTTCTGACATCAGTCGTTGTTGCCTTATTTATTCCTTCAAACAGGTGGTTAGAAACAGTCTTGCTACCTTTTCCCATTAAGAAATTGGAATGCTTATATTTGTGAGTCTATGCTTCACCTAGTGCCACTTTTATAGTAATCACACTTTCAATATCTATGCAAACAGGGATGCTCGATTTTATTGGAACTGCACAAAAATTCCAACTGGTTCAACATTAGGACCATGTTTTCTTCCAAACCTTTATATCCAATTGGTGGCACTATGAGTTGTTCATTAAGAAGGTACATGGTTTGCTACTATCTTGCTACTCTTTTTGTACTGTCATTAGATAGTAATACTAGTGGTTTGCATGTGAATTTATTGGCAGGGTGGACCTACATTGGAGGTGCAGGACAGGATTCAATGATTGGATGCTCAATTTCGGTTGTATCGATTTCGCCTCTTCCATCACTGCGAACATGGATATCCTTGGTCTGATGAAGAATAGGCGCTATATTTCTGCTCCGAACAAGCAAATCAATTCAGTATGAAATTGTCTAGGGCAAAACATGACTGTATCAAATTGTCCAGTGCAAAACATGACAGATGCTAAGCGGAAGAGACATGTTTAAACCAAAAATACAAGGTGGGGTATATGTTTACTAGCTACTTGATATTTGTGCAGACAGAGATGTCTACCCGTTGCTATTTGGCAAACACACAAAGTGACCGCAATTTTGGTTGAACTGCACAAGAGAATAGTATAGTCACTGCATGCAGTGCCATTTGAAAATAGACACACAAAGATTGAATAGTCACTTCATGGACTGTAGAAAAGTAGTATTGTACTATTTATTGGCCAACACTAGGCGCTTCATTGCTTTGGTCTGATTATACAATGGGCATCATTTTGCCTAAGTTAAAGTTTGTATTCCGAAAATAGTCTCGCCGTGTGATCGAGAGAAGACCAAATCATATTGCAGTGGATGTTCCTCCATCATGTGTGGTTCATTCTCATGGTTCCAACTGTTGGTGAAACCACTTATGTTTGCAAGAGGAATTGTAGACTTCACAAACAAATTTGTCTTTCAGTTTGTACTGAATGTTGGCCAAGAGAAGCATCCATGTTAGTAGGAAGAACATATGTTTTTTCTAGATCTTTGCTTTTGGAGCTACATATTTGTATATGATTTGTGAATCATTGAGATGCATTAACATGTTGATCTTATGTATGGGAATCGTACTAGTTGGTTTTAGGTGTGGCTGATCTTTGCTTTTGGAGCTACATATTTGTATATGATCTGTGAATCATTGAGATGCATTAACAGTTCCTTATATTTGTTCGCTCAGTGTTTACAAGTTACTGATCGATCACTAGCTAGCCTACTAATGCGCTCCTGACAGTTTTAGTTGTGACGCAAGATCCGAAGTGGAAGTTTTTTGAATAAAAATGCCTATCTCTGAAGAAACTGACAAGCTGCTCTGAAGAAAATGTCATGCGAATCTGAAGAAACTGCCAGCAAAAACATTCGCAAATGCCTTATCTCCCAGCTAAAGTTCATCAACTAATGCCCTCGGCTGCGACTCGTTGCATGCTGCTCTGCGTACTGGCTGCGAGCGATTTTGAGTGCCTGCATGCAGCCGGCCGTAGTTAAGACAGCTAACTGATGCGAAAAAAGATGCGCTTTAATTGTTGCGGGCCTTTTAAATCGGTGGAATCATTATTGACAATGAGGGAGATGATTCGAGTGCACTCATTTGACCGTCATGCCGGCCTGCGACCCAGCACGGACGGGACGGGACGGCACAGTCAGAATTTTAGTTTCTCTAGTTTTCCACGGCAAGTTGGCGTGCTAATACATGCTTGCTTAATTATGCATTGAATTCTGATGACCGTCGCGCTACCTTCCGCCTATAATTACTATTTCCCGGCCTTCTATGGTGGCACCGTGACCCAACTCGCCCTATCCTCATAAGCCCCCACCGGCCCGACGTCGCTCGCCACTTATCCTCGCTCTCGCCACGTCCGCCATGCCCCCGCCCGTCCGCGATAGGCGAGGCTGGAGGCGGTCACCGCCGAAACTAGTGTTTGGTTTTTCACCGAAAGGCAGACGGAGGGAGGAGGCATTCTATCGGTCTTTAGATGGCAATGCGGAGATCGAGGACTTGTTGGAGCGCGACCGCCTGGCGGAGGAGCAGGAGTTGTTGGAGGGCAACCGCTTGGCGGAGGAGTAGCGTATCACCGATTTCCGCTGCCAGCGGGACATGGAGCAGCAGCGCACCGACGCTTTGAGTCGTGAGCAGAGCGCCCGCAACTGGGCCGACTACATGGAGGCCGGCGCCCGGCAAATAGCCCTGGAGGCTGTCAGGCATGCACGCGTTCGCGACGCCGATTTTTACTACCAGCTCGTCAAGTGGGTTTCCCGCTTAGAAGCCGAAGCTTAGGTGGACCACGCCGGCATGGAAAGGGCCAACGTGCGCGAGCAATGCGCCCTATCGCACCTCTACAAAGTCCGAGGCGAGGCGGAGGACGCCGGTGCCGGCGTTTAGCGTGTACCGCAGATGGCGGCCGGCATCGTCTAGTTAGCTAAGAGTAAGTTAGTACTTGTACGCTACTAGAGTATTAGTGGGAGTAGATAGTTAATTTGGCTATGATGGTTGTCAACATGGAAGTTCAATACTCTATATGTGGATCAGACCTGTTACTTTGCTCTGAATGTTGAACTTTCCGTTTGAACGTATGGAATGGGCTGTTATTTTTTTAAATGGGTTGTATTTGTCCTCCACGAGTTTAGAGGCTGACTTGTGGGCCTACCAAGTTGACGCGTACACAATCAGGAGATGATTGTACGTGGAGAGGATGACAGCGGGGACCCGCCAAGGTCATGGCACTACGCAAGCAAGTGCCTCCTTATTTCAAGCCAATAAAAAATGGCTCCTCCTAATGGATTTCTGACATCTGGGTCCCATGCCATTGTCAACATAGTCAATAAACAAGAGAATTGCACAACGAGCGGCTGACACCAGGGACCCAGCAGCTCGCCCGGTTATTTTTGTTTTGGGTTAATTTGATAAATGCCACTCCAAATCTGGTGTTTTTGAGAAATGCCACTACAATTTCCAAACTTTGAAAAATGCCATTTCATGCCATTTCTAGTGGCATTTTTCGAAGTCTGGAGTGGCGTTTTTCAAAAATTGCAAATTGCAGTGGCGTTTTCCAAAGTTTGCAAAAATTGCAGTGGCATTTTTCAAAGTTTGCAAATTGTAGTGGCATTTTTATGAATCGCCATAATTGGAGTGGCATTTATCTAATTTGTTTTTGAGATGGAAGCAGGGTGTCAACTGGGCTGTGTGGGGCACTCTGGCCTGTCTAGACAACCTTCACTTTATGTTTACCACAGACCAGCCCAGTAGTAGTTTTTTTCTTTCTGAAAATGGCTAGACCAGTTTTTTTGTGATTTGCCAAGTAAGTCGCTTTGTCAGGCTTGTTGGGCTACAAATCTTTCAAGACAAGGAGAGCTCCATTCGGTTGGACGAGAAAATGGCCTATCAGTAATGAGAAATGGGTTGTGCATTTTTAAAACACATCAAACCGGCAATTAGTTTCAAATTTCTTTTTTTCATTTCGAGATTTTATATTGCATTAATTTTGATGCGTGGACAATTTGTTGGATTTTATATTGATATACATTTATTTTTAAAATTAACCATGACCACAATATGGGTTGTAATGCTAACAAAAAGAATATGGGCTCCAAAAAAACCTTAAGAATAAGCAAATGGGCTGTAAATTATTAGAAATAATGGCAGATGGGTTATATGATGTTTTACACAGATTTGAGGCTTTCCTGAAAAAAGGTTGACGCACAAGCAGTGACTGTTGGATGTCCATCCAACGGCTGTCGTGCTTCTTCAATCACTGCTCTTCCTGCTCCAGCCGCTCAAACAAGCGCCGGTGGGACTGCCTACTCCCTCCTCCCCGCGGCCGGTTGTGCTGCCATGCAGACCTCATCGCCCCACCGTACTCCCATCGCTGGCTTAGCCATCCTTCTACTCACCCACACCTGCTACTATTCTCTGGCGACGGCAGACGAACCAGTAAACCCTCGTACAGTCGTACTCCCCTCCGCGTGGGAAACAACTGCCGAGTCTTCCCTGCCTCCGTGTTGTTCCCTTCCTAGGCCTCACCGTTGTCCACCGCCCTGGTGCTCTCGGCGCGGCCTGGTCAACATGGTCAACGACTGACATGCATCTGAAATGGACTGTACGTGGAGAGGCTGACAGATGGGTCCACGGCAGCACGCAAGGAAATGCCTCCTTATTGCGCACAAAATAATGATTCCTCCACCTGACATCTGGGACCCACCGAAAGGGCCTCTGTATTTCGTGAAAAAAACGTTACTGTCGCTGACAGCTCAGACCCACCAGCTATAACTTCGCACGCAAGGAAGTGCGTCCTTATTACGCACAAAAAAATGAATACTCCCCCTGCTAGCTGGGACCCAGTATAGTGGCAGGCTGACTTGTGGGCCTACTAAGTTGACGGGGACAGAGGGCTTTGTCAACTTAGTCGATATGCACTATTCTAGCTCCAGTGACCGTACGATGTCCATCCAACGGCCGTACGTAGTGCTTCTTCAACCTCTGGTCTTCTTGCTCCAGCCGCCCAAACCAGCACCGGTCATGCCTCGTGCTCCTGCCTCCCGTGGCCGGCTGCGATGCGGCGGAGGCCTCACCGCCCCCTACTAATCCCACTGCTGGCCAGGCCATCCCTCTACTCGCCCACACCCCCTGTTATTCTGCGGCGACGACAGCCTCACACCACAGTGAACCAGTGAACCCTCATATTCCTCTATGCGTGGGCATCCACTGCCACATCTTCCCCGGCTCTGCATCGTCCCCTTCCTAGGCCTCGCTGTCGTCCACCGCCCTGGTGCTCTCGGCGCGGCGTGGTCAACGTGGTCAAGGAATGACTTCCATCGGAAGAGTACTGTACGTGGAGAGGCTGACAGCTGGGGTCCATGACAGCCGCAAGGAAGTGCCTCCTTATTATGCAAAAAATAATTATTCCTCCACCTGACAGCAGGGACCCACCGGACGGGCCACCGTATTTGGCGAAAAAAACGTTTCCCCTGACTGCTGGGACCCACCAGGCGGGCCATCGTATTTCATGAAAAAAATATTCCCCCCGCTGTCAGCTCGGACCCACCAAAAGTGCCGCCTTATTACGCACAAAAAGTGAATACTCCCCCTGCTAGTTGGGACCCACCTTGGTGGGTGGCTGACTTGTGGGCCTACTAAGTTGACGGGGGCGGAGTGCTTTGTCAACTTAGTCAATATGAACGATTCTAGCTCCAGTGAGCGTACAATGTCCATCCAACAGCCGTGGTGCTTCTTCAACCTCTGGTCTTCTTGCTCCAGCCGCCTAGAGTAGCGCCGGTCGTCCCGCATGCTCCTGCCTCCTGTGTCCGGCTGTGCTGCCTCGGAGGCCTCACCGCCCCCTACTATTCCCACCGCTCGCCAGGCCTTGCGGCGACGGCAGCCTCACACCACAGCCGAACCAGTGAACCCTCGTACTCCTCTCCGCGCGGGCTTCCACTGCCGCGTCTTCCCCGGCTCCGCGTCGTCCCCTTCCTAGGCCTCGCCGTCGTCCACCGCCCTGGTGCTCTCGGCGCGGCGTGATCAACATGGTCAAGGATCAACTTCCATCAGAAGAGTACTATGCGTGAAGAGGCTGACAACTGGGTCCACGGCTGCAGCAAGGAAGTGCCTCCTTATTACGCGCAAAATAATTATTCCTCCACCTGACAGCGGGGACCCACCGGACGGGCCACCGTATTTCATGAAAAAAAACGTTTCCCCTGACTGCTGGGACCCACCAGCTACATCTTCGCATGCAAGGAAGTGCATCCGGGCAAAAAAACGATTCGCCCCCCTGACTGCTGGGACCCACCAGCTACATCTTCGCACGCAAGGAAGTGTCTGACAGTCGGGACCCACCTGGTCGAAGCGTACGTAGCGTTGCCATTCTGGTCGCGAACGTGTACGTACATACTGGTCGATGTAGAGGCGTGCACGTGTCGTAGTAGAGGCGTGCACGTAGCATGTACATGTACGTACAGCGGCCAGGGTGCAAGAAAGTAAATACGGCCACGTACGTACATACGGGCGAGGTCTCGAACGCCTACTCGTGCGTACGTACGACCAGGGCTCGTGTACATGGCTGGGTCGAAATAGAAACTGTGTCGTCGTCGTATTCATGGGGAGGCAACGGAATGCGTCGTGTTCATCGAGAGGCAACGGAACGCACGGGAGCCAACCGGCTTGGACGGAACAGCCAATGGCAATGAGGCCTGGCGTACCGCAGAATGGAGGAAATGGCCTTGTGTTCGACCGGCCACGTTCGAAATGGGATCTTGTTCATCGAGAGGGGTCTGGCGTACCGCAAAACGGAGGAAACGGACCTCCTACAATCGAAACGGAGGTCCTGTTGATCGGGAGGGGTGTGGCGTATCGCAAAACGGAGGAAACGGACTTGTGTTGGAGCGCTATGGTCGAAACAGGGGTCTTGTTCATTGGGAGGGGTGTGGCGTATGGCAAAACGGGACTCCACGGGATACTGTTCATCTCCACCGTCGACCCCCTCCAGCCTCACGGGCTACTGTTCATCCATCGTCGACCTCCTCCAGCCTCCACCTGCGACTGTTCATCCACGGGCTCCTGTTCATCCAGCCTCCACCGCGCGCTACTCCACTGGCTACTGTTCAACCAGCCCTCTCCACGGGCTCCTGTTCAACCACCCCTCCACGGGCTACTGTTCATCCAGCCCTCCATCGTCTACTATTCATCCAGCCCTCCACGGGGTGGTCCTGTTCATCCTGCCCTCCACGGGGTCCTGTTCATCCAGCCCCAACCGGCTCGATCGATCGGGGTCTTGTTCATCCAGAGGCAACACCACGGGGTCCTGTTCATCCAGCCCCAACCGGCTCGATCGATCGGGTCTTGTTCATCCAGAGGCAACACCACGGGGTCCTGTTCATCCACCCCCACCGGGAACTCTTCATCCAAACCCCCCCAGCAATGCTCACTGTTCATCCAGAGGTAGCATCGATCGGCTTCAGCTGGCAGCAGTAGTGAAGGAATCGCTCGATCGGGTTCAGTTAATAGCCATCGATCGATCATTCGGGTTTAGTAACGCGTAGCCTGCAGTGCAATCGCTCGGGTTCAGTTAGATCCCAACGCCTCGCACCCACGCGCGTGCATGTATGAGAGAAACGCACATCGCTCGGCCTCGACCACCCACCTTAACCGGGAACACCCTGATATTTTCCTCGCCCTCGCTTCTACCACGGTTTGTTCCGTCATGGACGGCCCAAAGAATGTCATGCAGCTGCGTCTCCGGCCCGCCCAGGACGAAAAGCCCATTTTCTGTCATGATTTTTTTGTCATAGAGTAGGACCCCACCACATCTATGATGATACCGCGTTTTGTCACAATTATCATCATAGAAGTGTCATAAGTATGACAGAAAAATTCATTCGGCCCAAAATGTCACGGATGTGTCTTTTTTTTGTAGTGCCCGGATCTAGGGTTCGTGCCTTTTCCGAGAGCCGCACCGACAGATGCTCGGTAAAGGTTGTGGAACACTTAAACTCCCCCTACGTTCTCTTCTTCTCTCACTTCTCTCTCTCTCTCTTCCCACCCGGCCCACCCCACCCCACCGGCGGCCCACCCCTCCCCCCGCCTCAGATGGCGCCTCCCACCCCACCGGTGCCCCCACCCCCCACCCCCTCCTCGGTCGGCGCCTCACAGGCTACCGACGCCCCCACCCACCCAGCGCCTCCTCCCCCCAGCTGCCTCCCCCCCTCGGTGAGCTTCGTCTCCCCCGGCCCTCCCCTGATCTTGTATGTATGCATGAATGTATGTGTTGGGACTAAGAGTATATTGACCAGAGGGGGTGAATGGGAGATTCAAAATTTCTTTCGAATGTTTTGAACTGATCCCAAACACAACAGTGAAAATAAGGTTCGGTAGACAAAATCTTAACTGAGCACTCTATAGAGGAACATATCTATCGAGGAAAGCAGCAATGATAGATTTCGCAAAGGATATAGCAGGTTTGATAATAACAATAGTAATGAAGTATGCGAAGAGATATAGTAACATGAAAGATAACAGGGTAGGTAATATGAAGGGAAACACACAATAGATGCAGTGAGAGATATGTGAATGGAACAACGGAACAGATTATGATATAACAGAATGATGAGCACCGAACAAAATGGATGAAAATAACGAACAAGATGAATGCAATTGATATGTAATAAAAGTGGATTGATCAGGTAATCTATCAACACAGAGCACGAATGAAAACTGCTGAAGGTAATGCAGTAAAGTAGATAGAAACAGTGGTGCTCGATGGTGACAGAGAGATTTGGTACACCAGTTCACCCTTCTGCCAAAGGACTACGCCTGGTTGGAGGGGTTGTGATTTAACATAGAAGGTAAACTCTCTTCGCCCTATTCTCCTTCAACTCAAAGTTGATCAGACTTTAGTTGATTTCACTCGTGGTAGATACTTGTCGGCGATCTCTAAACCTTCAAACGACCTTCGCAAACCATAATGACTCTTGGTTGCTGAAGATCTAGCTCGGTGAAGACCACAACTCTTCAATCACTATAGCCAAAACCTATCCGTCTAGAGAGTGCGCAACTCTCAAGAGTAATAGGTACAAGAACTCTAACTCAGAACTATTGTGATGCTCAACCATTATCTAAGTTTGGGCTCTTGATTTTTCTCTCAGTGGATCTTAAACTCAAATCACTCGGAGAGGGGATGCTCAATCAATCTTCTCGGAAATCTTAAGCGGAGCAACCAACGAAAAATGTTGGAGCGGGGTGGCTATTTATAGCCGCAGCCTTCCCTGAAGGGAAAAGACCAAATTGGACATCGAGGGTAACTAATGGCTGAATGGCACGAGTCCAACGGTCGGATTTTGAGCACAATGGTAACATTACTTGCGGAGCAAGTAATGCTAACACCTCAGTATGAAAGATATCTCCTGCAGCACGAAGGATAACGTCTACTGCTGGTAGGTAATCATTCAAAACTCAAAGGGATTTCTCTCGCATCTTTCATAGGTTTGGGCTAAGCATCACAGCGGATCTAAGCTTCGAGAACCTATACCCCTCTTAATAGTACAGAGGTCCTATGACTCAAATAAATGGAAGAAAAACAAAAAGAATACTACGTCTTCACTTTGTCTTCGACTTCCATTCGCTGTAGTCAATTTTCATCGAACCGGAGCTCCAAAAAAATTTCTTTACGTCAGCAATAAGCCTTAGAGGGGGTAACTCCTGCTCATCAATCTTCTCGCCTACGTATCTTCAACAGATTGTAGCTCATTCTTCTCTGCGTCACAGATATTCTTCGGTGAAGTTCTTCAAACTTGACACCAGAGATAGCATTCTCTTCGGTTTTGCATGGACTATTTCTCTCTGTTGTGCACTAGCAAACAAATTAGTCCATGCCTGTTTCTGTCAACAAACTCCAAAACATAGGAGGGTGAATATTGCACCAACAATCTGTTGGGGAACGTTGCAGAAAATAAAAAATTTCCTACGGTTTCACCAAGATCTATCTATGAGTTCATCTAGCAACGAGTGAGGAGTGCATCTACATACCCTTGTAGATCGCGAGCGGAAGCGTTCAAGAGAACGTGGATGATGGAGTCGTACTCGCCGTGATCCAAATCACCGGAGATCCTAGTGCCGAACGGACGGCACCTCCGCGTTCAACACACGTACGGAGCGGATGATGTCTCCTCCTTCTTGATCCAGCAAGGGGGAGGAGAGGTTGACGGAGATCTAGCAGCACGACGGCGTGGTGGTGGATGTAGCAGTGATCGCAGCAGAGCTTCGCCGAGCTTCTGCGAGAGGGAGAGGTGTAGCAGGGGAGAGGGAGGCGCCAAGACTTTTGGGGTGTGTTGCTCTCCCTCCCCCCCCCCATTTATATAGGCCCCTAGGGGGGTGCACCGGCCCTAGGAGATGGGATCTCCTAGGGGGCGGCGGCCAAGGGGGTGGAGTACCCCCCAAGGCAAGTGGAGGCGCCCCCTCCCCACTTCAGCCCACAAGGCCCTCCGGGATAGGTGGCCCCACCTGGTGGACCCCCGGGACCCTTCCGGTGGTCCCGGTACAATACCGGTGACCCCCGAAACTCTCCCGATGGCCGAAACTGCACTTCCTATATATAATTCTTCACCTCCGGACCATTCCGGAACTCCTCGTGACGTCCGGGATCTCATCCGGGACTCCGAACAACTTTCGGGTTACTGCATACTCATATCTCTACAACCCTAGCATCACCGAACCTTAAGTGTGTAGACCCTACGGGTTCGGAAGACACGTAGACATGACCGAGATGGTTCTCCGGCCAATAACCAACAGCGGGATCTGGATACCCATGTTGGCTCCCACATGCTCCTCGATGATCTCATCGGATGAACCACGATGTCGAGGATTCAAGCAACCCCGTATGCAATTCCCTTTGTCAATCGGTACGTTACTTGCCCGAGATTCGATCATCAGTATCCCAATACCTTGTTCAATCTTGTTACCGGCAAGTCACTTTACTCGTACCGTAATGCATGATCCCATGACCAGACACTTGGTCACTTTGAGCTCATTATGATGATGCATTACCGAGTGGGCCCAGAGATACCTCTCCGTCATACGGAGTGACAAATCCCAGTCTCGATCCGTGTCAACCCAACAGACACTTTCGGAGATACCCGTAGTATACCTTTATAGTCACCCAGTTACGTTGTGACGTTTGGTACACCAAAAGCACTCCTACGGTGTCCGAGAGTTACACGATCTCATGGTCTAAGGAAAAGATACTTGACATTGGAAAAGCTCCAGCAAACGAACTACACGATCTTGTGCTATGCTTAGGATTGGGTCTTGCCCATCACATCATTCTCCTAATGATGTGATCTCGTTATCAATGACATCCAATGTCCATAGTCAGGAAACCATGACTATCTGTTGATCAACGAGCTAGTCAACTAGAGGCTTACTAGGGACATATTGGTGTCTATGTATTCACACATGTATTACGATTTCCGGATAACACAATTATAGCATGAATAAAAGACAATTATCATGAACAAGGAAATATACTAATAATCCTTTTATTATTGCCTCTAGGGCATATTTCCAACAGTCTCCCACTTGCACTAGAGTCAATAATCTAGTTACATTGTGATGAATCGAACACCCATAGAGTTCTGGTGTTGATCATGTTTTGCTCGCGGAAGAGGTTTAGTCAATGGATCTGCGATATTTAGATCCGTATGCACTTTGCAAATTTCTATGTCTCCATCTTGAACATTTTCACGGATGGAGTTGAAGCGACGCTTGATGTGCCTGGTCTTCTTGTGAAACCTGGGCTCCTTGGCAAGTGCAATAGCTCCAGTGTTGTCACAGAAAAGTTTGATCGGCCCCGACGCATTGGGTATGACTCCTAGGTCGGTGATGAACTCCTTCACCCAAATTGCTTCATGTGCTGCCTCCGAGGCTTCCATGTACTCTGCTTCACATGTAGATCCCGCCACGACGCTCTGCTTGCAGCTGCACCAGCTTACTGCTCCACCATTCAACATATACACGTATCTGGTTTGTGACTTAGAGTCATCCAGATCTATGTCAAAGCTAGCGTCGACGTAACCCTTTATGACGAGCTCTTCGTCACCTCCATAAACGAGAAACATGTCCTTAGTCCTTTTCAGGTACTTTAGGATATTCTTGACCGCTATCCAGTGTTCCTTGCCGGGATTACTTTGGTACCTTCCTACCAAACTTACGGCAAGGTTTACATCAGGTCTGGTACACAGCATGGCATACATAATAGACCCTATGGCTGAGGCATAGGGGATGACACTCATCTCTTCTATATCTTTTGTCGTGGTCGGACATTGAGCTGAGCTCAATTTCACACCTTGCAACACAGGCAAGAACCCCTTCTTAGACTGATCCATATTGAACTTCTTCAATATCTTATCAAGGTATGTGCTTTGTGAAAGACCTATGAGGCGTCTTGATCTATCTCTATAGATCTTGATGCCTAATATATAAGTAGCTGCAGAGTGGTTCCAGCTGATGAGTTAGTTGCGGAATGATGTATTACGGAACGAGTAAAGAGACTTGCCGGTAACGAGATTGAACTAGGTATTGGATACCGACGATCGAATCTCGGGCAAGTAACATACCGATGAAAAAGGGAACAACGTATGTTGTTATGCGGTCTGACCGATAAAGATCTTCGTACAATATGTAGGAGCCAATATGGGCATCCAGGTCCCGCTATTGGTTATTGGCTGAAGATTTGTCTCGGTCATGTCTACATTGTTCTCGAACCATAGGGTCCGCACGCTTAACGTTATGATGACAGTTGTTATGAGTTTATGCATTTTGATGTACCAAAGTTAGTTCGGAGTCCCGGATGTGATCACGGACATGACGAGGAGTCTCGAAATGGTTGAGACATAAAGATTAATATATTGGAAGCCTATATTTGGACATCGGAATTGTTCCGGGTGAAATCGGCATTTTACCGGAGTACCAGGAGGTTACCGGAACCCCCCCCCCCCCCCCGAGGGTTGTTGGGCCTACATGGGCCTTAGGGGAGAAGAGGAGAGGAGGCAAGAGGTGGCCGCGCGCCCCTCCCCTTCCTAGTCCGAATAGGACAAGGGAAGGGGGGCGGCGCCCCCCCCCTTTCCTTCCTCTCTTCCTCCTATCCCCCCCCCCCTCTCTCCTAGTCCAACTAGGAGTCCTACTCCCGATGGGAGTAGGACTCCCCTTGGCGCGCCACACCCTGGCCGGCCGCCTCCTCCCCTTGCTCCTTTATATACGGGGGCAAGGGGGCACCTCTAGACACACAAGTTGATCCACGTGATCGTTCCTTAGCCGTGTGCGGTGCCCCCTGCCACCATATTCCACCTCGATCATATCGTTGTAGTGCTTAGGCGAAGCCCTGCGTCGGTAGAACATCATCATCGTCACCACGCCGTTGTGCTGACAGAACTCATCCCCAATGCTTTGCTGGATCGGAGCCCGCGGAGCGTCATCGAGCTGTACGTGTGCTAAGAACTCGGAGGTGCCGGAGTAACGGTGCTTGGATCGGTCGGATCGGGAAGACGTACGACTACTTCCTCTATGTTGTGTCAACGCTTCCGCAGTCGGTCTGCGTGGGTACGTAGACAACACTCTCCCTCTCGTTGCTGTGCATCACCATGATCTTGTGTGTGCGTAGGAAAATTTTGAAATTACTACGTTCCCCAACACCATCATCGTGTCTCCATGAAGTTGCTCGCCAACTATTACTTCTACCACTATGGCTAACACGTTTAGCAATAAAGTAAAGTAATTTACATGGCATTTCTCAATGACACGCGGGTCATACAAAATAAAGACAACTCCTATGGCTCCTGCCAGTTGTCATACTCATCGACATGCAAGTCGTGATTCCTATTACAAGAACATGATCTCATACATCACATATATATCATTCATCATTCATCACAACTTTGGCCATATCACATCACAAAACACTTGCTGCAAAAACAAGTTAGACGTCCTCTAATTGTTGTTGCAAGTTTTACGTGGCTGCAATAGGGTTCTAGCAAGAACGTTTTCTTACCTACGTAAAAGCCACAACGTGATTTGTCAACTTCTATTTACCCTTCATAAGGACCCTTTTCGTCGAATCCGCTCCAACTAAAGTGGGAGAGACAGACACCCGCTAGCCACCTTATGCAACTAGTGCATGTCAGTCGGTGGAACCTGTCTCACGTAAGCGTACGTGTAAGGTTGGTCTGGGCCGCTTCATCCCACAATACCGCTGAAGCAAAATAAGACTAGTAGTGGAAAGAAAGTTGACAACATCTACGCCCACAACAAATTGTGTTCTATTCGTGCAAAGAGAACTACGCATAGACCTAGCTCTGATACCACTGTTGGGGAACGTTGCAGAAAATAAAAAATTTCCTACGGTTTCACCAAGATCTATATATGAGTTCATCTAGCAACGAGTGAGGAGTGCATCTACATACCCTTGTAGATCGCGAGCGGAAACGTTCAAGAGAACGTGGATGATGGAGTCGTACTCGCCGTGATCCAAATCACCGGAGATCGTAGTGCCGAACGGACGGCACCTCCGCGTTCAACACACGTACGGAGCGGATGACGTCTCCTCCTTCTTGATCCAGCAAGGAGGAAGGAGAGGTTGACGGAGATCCAGCAGCACGACGGCGTGGTGGTGGATGTAGCAGTGATCGCAGCGGGGCTTCGTCGAGCTTCTGTGAGAGGGAGAGGTGTAGCAGGGGAGAGGGAGGCGCCAAGACTTTTGGGGTGTGTTGCTCTCCCTCCCCCCCCCTTTATATAGGCCCCCTAGGGGGGTGCGCCGGCCCTAGGAGATGGGATCTCCTATGGGGCGGCGGCCAAGGGGGTGGAGTACCCCCCAAGGCAAGTGGAGGCGCCCCCTCCCCTAGGGTTCCCAACCCTAGGCGCATGGGGGCCCAAGGGGGGCGCACCTGCCCACCAGGGGCTGGTTCCCCTCCCCACTTCAGCCCACAAGGCCCTCCAGGATAGGTGGCCCCACCTGGTGGACCCCTGGGACCCTTCCGGTGGTCCCGGTACAATACCGGTGACCCCCGAAACTCTCCCGATGGCCGAAACTGCACTTCCTATATATAATTCTTCACCTCCGGACCATTCTGGAACTCCTTGTGACGTACGGGATCTCATCCAGGACTCTAAACAACTTTCGGGTTACTGCATACTCATATCTCTACAACCCTAGCGTCACCGAACCTTAAGTGTGTAGACCCTACGGGTTCGGGAGACACATAGACATGACCGAGGCGGTTCTCCGGCCAATAACCAACAGCGGGATCTGGATACCCATGTTGGCTCCCACATGCTCCTCGATGATCTCATCGGATGAACCACGATGTCGAGGATTCAAGCAACCCCGTATGCAATTCCCTTTGTCAATCGGTACGTTACTTGCCCGAGATTCGATCGTCGGTATCCCAATACCTCGTTCAATCTCGTTACCGGCAAGTCACTTTACTCGTACCGTAATGCATGATCCCAACCAGACACTTGGTCACTTTGAGCTCATTATGATGATGCATTACCAGGTGGGCCCAGAGATACCTCTCCATCATACGGAGTGACAAATCCCAGTCTCGATCCGTGTCAACCCAACAGACACTTTCGGAGATACCCGTAGTATACCTTTATAGTCACCCAGTTACGTTGTGACGTTTGGTACACTCAAAGCACTCCTACGGTGTCCGGGAGTTACACGATCTCATGGTCTAAGGAAAAGATACTTGACATTGGAAAAGCTCCAGCAAACGAACTACACGATCTTGTGCTATGCTTAGGATTGGGTCTTGTCCATCACATCATTCTCCTAATGATGTGATCTCGTTATCAATAACATCCAATGTCCATAGTCAGGAAACCATGACTATCTGTTGATCAACGAGCTAGTCAACTAGAGGCTTACTAGGGACATATTGGTGTCTATGTATTCACACATGTATTACGATTTCCGGATAACATAATTATAGCATGAATAAAAGACAATTATCATGAACAAGGAAATATAATAATAATCCTTTTATTATTGCCTCTAGGGCATATTTCCAACACAATCTCCCCCTTTTTGGACAACTGTTGACAAAACAGAGCACATCGAGGGATAGATAGATGAAAATGAAATGCGAAGATAATCACGAAGATAAAGCACGCTCCCCCTTAAGATATGCATCGTATGCATTTATGATAAATTTAAGGTAGCGAGCTAAGTCTTCGTACGAGTGATATTGATATATGATCTCATTCATGGTTTCTTTCAATACACTTGGCACTACCTGAGGTATTTCCTTTCACACAATCTTTGACAAAGATATGTTAGATTAAGTGAGTACTTTGAAATGATTTGTGAAGAAGGATAAATCATGACGATTTTCTCAGAGCATTGTTTGAATCGACATGAGATATAAGTTTCCTGCAAGTTAGATACTCGAGGAAAATCAGAGTAAGGAAATACAGATATATTTTTTCGGAATAGATATGCTTCAGACAAGTTTTCCTGCAAAAAGGATGAAATATAGTATATGTGCAAGGAAAAACAACTTGTAAGAAAGATAGGTAGAGTTTTCTTTCGAAACTCAAGAGTTTTAAATTGAAGCAATTTTCTTCTCCTATAGGGTTAGATATCGAAGATAAATAATCTCCTACAAGATATCTCTTCTAGAGATAGGATTTTCAATCCTCCTTGAAACGCTTTCATTTTCCTTGCGCGATAGATAGTTATCGAGGATAATTATTGCAAGGAAAGTAAGCATTCGGTAGCACCTGCAATCAAATAGCTGAAAGGAAATAGCATTGCATGGGGGTTATAACGTTACATGACGATCGAGGTTTAACAACACCACAGGCGGTGCTTTAAGTTCCACAAGCAAATAGTTCGATGAAATCAAATTGTTCCGAGGAAAACCAAATAAGAAGGCGAATGGAAACACCACTGCAAATAACCCGCTATCCTATCACTCGATGTTCTTCTCCCCCTTTTTGTCAACAAGTATCAAAAAGGATAGAGAATGTATGCAAGGAACTACTCGTCCAAGTAACATTAGAGATGTCACCAAGAGGGGCTGGGGTAGAGGTATCGCCACCAGGGGGCGGCACAGATTTGGTTCCTCCATATCTTCGAGAGGCATGGTTTGTCGGTGTTCAAAAATGAAATTAAACAAAACATTGGCTCTTCCGGTTATCTTATGTAACTGCCTTCGTATGATGACGAGTAAGAAACTGAATATCCAATAATGTAGTGAATCCAAAAGATCGACATATATGAAAAGACAATGTACTCCCCCTTTAGGAGTGGAGAAGAGATAGACCATGGGAAATGAGAGAGAAAAAACTACTTCTATCTATCACGACAACTATACGTATCATGGCAAAATTACTATCCCTACATCACGCCAAATTAAAGTTGATTTCTCTTGTAAATAGCCCTGAAACTGCCATGGCAATGATAACATGATTTAATTTGACATGGTGCACAAGTTGAGTTGACATGGCAACTTATTTTAAATTTCCAAGGAAACATTGTATGTTTTTTGGCATGGGAAAGAATAATTCAATTTGGCATAACAACAAATCAAATCTTGAGTTGCCATGGTAACAAATCTAAATTTGAGTTTCGATTGCAAAAACATACGAGTTGCCAATTGCCATGAAGTACACATTTGGGGGTGCCATGATCTATAGTCTCAAAAATTGCCATGGAAATTTGGTCAATTAGCATCACATCTAGTACTACAAAAAGATTCTTCACAATAAATCTACCCTATCTATCTACGGACGCGAACTTTTGGAACATGGTGGCACGCGATGCCGAAATCTCGCATGTCCGCATATGCATCAGGATTGCTACTTAATATAGGCCACTTCAAAATACAGGAGGGGGGTAATTCTCAGGCCAGAGTAAATACGTGACGTTATACCTGACACGCATGGGCCAGGTCTCGTTTAATTCTCGTATGGATACTAGCTGTCTGGTAGCAACGCCCCTTGCGTGTTGGGTCAGTCTTTAATTCTCTTATCTGTCAGAACTGCACTGTAGCTCTTTTGTGAGTCGCGTCCCTATGGAGAGCGGAAGAACAAGAGGAGATGACCCCAGCAGAAACGTTGATACACATGTTAGAGCGTTATTAGTAGAGCCCTCAAACTCTCAAACTCCTAAAAATAACCGCTTTTTTACAGTTTTCGTCGAAAAAACGCCGTAGATTAGAACCTCTAAACCCTCAAACCCGTAAAAAAAATTAGAGGTTCAACCCTCAAACCAATTTGCAATCTGTAGAAGTAGGGGTTGAGGGGAAAATCTCCCCGCAACCCGCACTCCTCCTCGTCGCTCGCTCCGAGCTCGCGCGGGAGCCAACCGCTCCTCCTCCCGCCCGCGTCCCGCCGCACTCCTCCTCGTCGCCGGCCATGGAAGGCCCCGCCGCCGCCGCGCCTCCGGCCGCCGCTCCCGCCCCGCCCGTCCCGCCCCTGTCGCCCACCCCGGCGCCCGCCCCCGCCCCCGCCCCCGCCCCGGCAAAGACTAGAACCCTCAAATACAATCCTTAAAACAGTTTACGGGTTAGGTTTGAGGGTTTTAGTATTTGCCCCTGTTTTTCAACCCTTAAAAAGTCAAAAAGTGGCACAACTCAACCCTTAAAACTGCTTTTAAGATTTGAGGGTTTAAGGGTTCTACTAGTAATGCTCTTATAGCATATCACACTGGTTCTGCGCTTTACTTTCTTGGGTATACGCGCGCGCTGACATATAACCAACATGTTCGTCTACTTGCATTGCAGACTTCTTTTGTGGCACTTGTGATTAGGTGGCCAAACCTATGTGTTAATGTGCTACTCATCAATAGGCAGATGAATCAACGGAATGCTGATACAAGAAGCTTTATTCATAGCGACTGATTCATGACGAACTGGATGGTTTAGTGTATAGAGTAAGACTCATATGCTAATTAGCCCTAGATATTACAGAGCTAATAACTGGCACAATGATTAAACACACCTGTATGATGATTAGTCCTAATTTACCAATTAATATATTACTACTACATATATTAATATAGTATTAATACATAGAACAACGACTAAGCACACAAATTTAGCTGTAACCATGACAAACTTGCTCCCATATATTTAGATAATTAAATGCAGCTCGCAGATATTTTCATATCGTAACTTCAATTAGAATTATATGTGGAGTTGATTTTGATGTCTCTAATTTTTTTTTAAATGGGAATTGTAATTTTTGGTTAACATGTATGCTTGTGAAGCTGAGATCAAACCTGAAGCCGTAAAAAGAAGCCTCGTTCTCTATAAGCCATGTAAAAATATTTTAACCTTTATGTAGAATTTTGCCTGATCTTCTATTAATAGACGAAATGATTTTTTATTATTAATGTTGCATTTAAAAATTCAAATTCTACTTTTTTCCATGATTCGAGTTAACTACGAAGAGTGGAGTTAATTGATTTTTTAATAAGAAATTGATAAATGTAAGGATTTCAGTTCTAAACCAATACTTGAAACAAGTGGCGAAACTAAAATACTCCAGTTTCTAAATTGAACAATGCGAGGTGGAGAGAGCTAGTGTGATTATGGACAGGGTGCATGCTTCCAATGTAGTTAACACTTGACGACCTGCTCCTAATAAATGGATACAGGTTGAGGTGTGCCAGGTGAAGGTGTCACATATGTCGCCCAATATTGTTCATCTTCAACCTGGCGCTGAGAGGAAAAAGCTGGCCATGGCATCAAGCTCTAGCGACGAGGGAAGGTTAGATGTTCGTTATCTTTTCTACGTTAGTTGGGATCCTAATACAGAACATGAGCTTGCAATGTCCACCACCAACCACCAGAGAGAGAGAAAGAGATGGACTCCAGTATAGCTACAATTCCACAACTCCATTGTTGGGAAGAGGAACTCTTAGCATGGACTAGAGAAGCTAGCCGAGTGAGGGACGAGAAAATGCATGGGGTGGTGCACGCTGCCGTTGAATGTACAAATAAATGAGAGATTAACTTCTCTAATCAATAGCATGGATCAGTGTAGTTATTGTGCAGTGGGGCTTACTCACTTATTGACTGTGGAATACGACTACCCACAGTCGGAGTAACATAGGTGGTAACATCACACTTATCTAGGGAAAATAGATGATGTGGCATGTCATCAATGAAGAAAGAAAAGCATGTGGTAACATAGCTACTGTAACATCACACATATCAAGAAAAGATTAGTCTACAATGTAATAAATGAAGTGATGCATAACACAACACATATGTTACTACCCACTGTGGATGTAGTAACATAGACTAGTAACATATGCATGTTACTAGTCTAAGTTACTATCCATTGTGACTAGTCTACTAGGCCTATACTACACTGAAGCGGTGCTGAGAAATAGATGTACGGGCTGGTTGTACAAATACTACACGAATCACGTGCCCATGGACGGAGGTGATTCCATCCTCGCATAGAACCATGTCCACTCGTGATTATTCGATCTATCTACCCTATATATATAATCACCATAAAAATAATAATAAAGCAAATAGTGCTTTTAGTCGTCCGTCCAAATAATTGCCCCCGAATTAGCTATAAATTACCCGCTATGCCACTCGTAAGTTAAGAAAACGATTTGATTTTTTATTAATAAAGTAAATAGTGCTTCTGGTCGTCCGTCCAAATAATTACCCCCGAATTAGCTATAAATTACCCGCTATGCCATTCGTAAGTTAAGAAAACGATTTGGTTTTTATTTCCAAAGGCGCCGCCGTGAACTGTGCTTTTAGACTAGCGATGCCGTGCCTATAACGCAAGCGTACTACCAGCCTGGAGCCACCAGGCTGTTGCTTCTACTGTGTAGACCTGGTTTCGAATCCTGGTAATACCATTTTTCGCCTCCTTTTTCTTAGGCACCTCCTCCATGGGGCCGGGTGCGACGCTCCTTTTTTTTCATTTTGTCTTTTCTTTTCTTTTCTCATTTCTGTTTTAGTTTTTTCTTCTTGAAATTAATTTGACAATTCCAAATTATAAAGTTTTCAGTTATAACCAAATTTTAGAGAAATTATAGTGAATTAAACAAAACTTCAGGAAATCATAAAATTTTCGCTGTTTCAAAAAATGTTGGTGATTTTACAAAACTGTCGCAAATTATAAAAAATCACAATCTGGAAAAACATGTCAGGAAGTAAAATCATGTTCATGATTTTCAAAAAAATGATTGTGTATTCAAAACATATTCGTGAATCTGGAAAAAAAATGTCCAAGAAAATTTTCAAAAAATCAAATGTCTTTTGCGAAATTTAAAATTCATAAAAAAGTCATCAATTCAAAAAATGTTAGCTGAGTCAAAAAATATTCATGAATTCAAAAACTATCCATGCATTTCAATAAATGTTTCTCTAAAAACAAAACAAATGTTCGTGATTTTTTAAAGATGTCCTAATTTATAAAAGATGTTTGTTGATTCGAAAAACTGTTCGCCGATTCAGAAGTATTTTATGTCTAGGATTTGATTAGTTTTTGGAAAGTCTTTATATGTCTAGGCATTGAGAGTAGTTCTTGGTCGATGAGATTTGTTTTTAAAGATTTAAATATTTCCTTGTGCGAGACAATGACAAGTGTGTCGTGTAGTGATAAGCTCATTGCCTAGGGATTTACCACGTGCATTACGATCACGTGGACATTGTGTGGCAACATGGTGAGCCACCATGTTAAAATAGACGACACTCGTATGTCTGGATATTAAGTCATACCTATTTGGCTAGCATGTATTTTTTGTATTTCACTACCGACATCATTAAAAATCTTTGATCTATTTCTTTTTTGTCATAAATTTGATGTCTCGTGTTCTTTGCTCTCTTGCATCATTTATTCTTAATTATCAATCTGTAAAACTGATGTCATATTGGTGCAATTTGCCTGAACTTGAATTATTTTATTTTGGGCCTATAAATTTTATGATTTTTTTTGTTGTTCATCCGTTGCAACGCACATTGCAACGGGCACTTTTGCTAGTAGTAGTACAAAACATGACATGAAACATACCCCCTCCGTTCCAAATTACTCGTCTCAAAAGTGGATAAAAATGGATGTATCTACAACTAAAATACATATAGATACATCCATTTCTGTGACAAGTAATTCCATGCAGCCATACAGGCCTGTGTAATGCTACATGTTTTCCTTCCTTTATTCACATATACGTACTGGTTAGTTGGCTGACGAGTTGGGAGTTAAATAAATCACACAACAGTTCACTACTACTCCCTCCGTTCCGAATTACTTGTCGCAGGTGTATTTTAGTTCTAGATACATCCATTTCTGCGACGAGTAATTTGGAATGGAGGAAGTACTAACAGGAGTAGTACACATACAGATGTCAGCGCCATCGTTTTCACCTGAAACTACTGCTGTAGTAAAACTCTGTCGGTCGGGTCCCAGCGAGCAATACAACAGCAGGTTCTCATCTCACAGATCGATCAATGGGGTTTTATTTTTCCATCCACAAATCGCAATCGCCTCCAATCCAATAACAACAACAACAACAACAACGCATACAGAGGGGCACGATGAAAGGAACAAGATGCCACGGCCCCTCTCTCATTTCTGCAGGTCTATGTCCACCGTCGTCGTGTCGGAGCGGAGCCTCTTGGGCTCCCGCTCGCCCAGGTGCAGCGAGAAGCAGATGTCCTCCGCCGAGCTCTCCAGGTTGCAGTTGTTTTCCAGCTCGCCGTTGCCTCCTTGCTCGTCACGCATCGGGGACATGCCCATCAGGTTCGGGATGAACTGCCGCTCCTCCACGTTGCTGTTTACCCCATCCACCGTGTCGACGTGGAACTCGTCGGGCCCAAAGGGCTGGTCCGTCGAGTTGGCAGAGCCGTCCCGTGGAAGCTGCTGGATGTTGATCCCCAGGGGCTCGTAGATCTTGTCCACTTTCTCGGCTTCTTGCGGGGTGGTGGCCACGGGCGGCGACGACTCGGTGGCCGTAGAATTGGCCGCCGCCACCGTGATCCTCTGCTCCTCCAGGGCCTCTGTTGTGCCAACCAACAAAGAGAGGAGGAAATCAAGGTGATGCTACAAACAAGGGATGCTGACAACAACATGTCTGTCTAGCTGTTGTGTGTCCAGCAGACAACACTCACTCAGTGTTAGGAAAAGGACAGACCTTGCAGCCCTTCGCTTGTCGTGATCAGATCGAGCTCGAGGAGGTCAAGAAGGCGCCCCAGATCAACACCACTCGTCCAGTTCTCTGGGCCCTGCCCACTTTTCAGCTTCAACCTTCCGCGGTTGGCCGTGCCACCCCATATAATCCCTATAGGCTGTGGCTTCTCACCATCTTGTCCTGTTAAGATTATAAGGCTTCCGCTGTCCCCTTCAAGATCAAACGTTTGCTGGTTCTCCCCGACGACAAGGAAGTCGGTGAAAAAGCATATGCCCTTCTCGTCGTTGTATTCAAGAGCATATGCCATGACGGTCCCTGTCGTATGGCCTGAGCTTCTTCCAACTTTCACAACTTGCTTCCCGATGAGACTGCCAATCGGGGACTGCAGATCGATTGCCTTGATGTCACCGATGAGTCCAACTCCTTTAACTGAGGTGCTGACATTGGTAATGTCAAAGTCGTCCGCAAATGGTATAAATGCACCATCAGCACGGACAAATGTTTCTGCAGATGCACCGCACAGGTAAATGGCATTTCAATTTATGAGAACAAGAGCATTATAAGGGGAAAAAATGGCAGCAAAAGCATGAAATGAGCGTGGTGAATGGAGTACAAGATACGCCATGTATGCCAAAAACACGAAATACTCAGAAACATTTCATTTTCTGTTTCACTAGAGTCGGCAGTTGAATAGTTGAACAAATATATGAAGCAATCTGTGATGACGAAAAATGTTACCTGGGTTCGTTCCCGCATAGATACCATACCAAACATCATCCGTGATAAAAGATGTGGCTCTCTCAACAGCACCGAGGTAAACTCCAGGTCCAAGATTAGGGGGCAACGGATGGAACATCTTCTGATTAGGATAATCCAGGTCAACTGCAACATGTCTGTTCGTTAGGAAGCCTACTTGCTTGTTGCCAGTTCGACTCTTCACGATGGCACCCAAAGTCCCGTATGTTTCAAGACTAGCTACCTGAGAATTAAAACCGAAACAACTAAGTCACAATATCAATTCATGAGAGTATGAGACTGGTATGTATGTCCAGAGTTATTCAGTGTCAATGCATGAAACTGATGTGTGTGTCGAGAGCTGACAGATAAATAATGATTTTGATGTACTAAATGAAAATGAATGGAATAAAAAAAACAGAATCTCTGGTCTTTGTGGTGTATGATTTATAGCAAGCAGGGTTTGGTAAACATATAAGAGTAGGAAAACCATAGTATTGACAGGTTGTTCGGTTGCATCATAGGAAAACATAGGAATGTTTTAAGAAGTTTTGAGTCAATGGAAGTAAAACTAAATAAAATACAGCGTGAATGAATCCCACAGCAAATTCATCCAGACTGCAATCCTACGGATGTGAGGTGTAATAACTAGTTAACTGTGAAGAGGACAGGGCAAACAGGCAACAGTAGCTGTGGAAAAAAAATATGACCTGTGAACCAGAGCCTATAGATGGATCACTACCCCGCAGCCCATCAACAAGCTCGTCATACAATTGTTCCTTTGGAGTCGGTGCTGGTGCACCATAATAAGAGAACTCAACAACATCAACATCACACCACACACCCCCAGGTCCCTGTTCATGGAAGGAACATTCACAGATACAGGTTATGAAAGTTCATACTAGTGTGGACTAAATAAGAAATTGCTAAAAACAAACAACAAAACCAAGTGTACCTCAAGGGCGGCTGGAAGGCACTGCGTAGGCCTGAGCCACTTCTTGTTAACCTTGCGAGCAACAAACACGAGGATGGCAGGCGTGTCGGTCAACGTGCCCTTCCTGATCCGAAAGCCTATGGCCGTGCCAAGGCTGAAGCGGCGCAGGATCTTGCTGTGGAACGCCCTTATAATCATGAGATCGAGCAAGGTGGTGGCCTGCTGGCCTTTGGGCAGGCGGCCAAGGTGTCCCGGCAGCACGCCCTTCTGCAGGTTCCCAAAGTAGTTGGCGCGGCCCTCGGCGGAGCCGTGCATCAGCGTAGACGTGGGCCAAGAGAAGTAGGCGGCGCTGCTTTCGGAATGCTGACCAGCTGAGGCGACGGGCTGGAGAGGGGACGGGCAGCAGTTATGGCCGTTGCATCCGTTGTTCCTCTCCATGTCCAGCCCTGACCCCTCCGACTGCTGCTGCTGCTGCGACGCATGCGCCTTCCAAATGTCTGAAGGCTGCATTATGCCAGTAGTACCATCTGGGTCTTTTGAGCTCTATAGGTCTTCAACATCAACCTGTAAGCATCGAAGAGCAGAACCTTGTGTTGAAAACAAATTCATTATACGACTCGGCATCAAACTAGACTAGAGAGTGTCCGATAATATCAGAGACAAAATCATCGTTGTTGTCACTGGTAAACTGATTACAGCCGACCTCACTCACTCACTCACTGCTAAGTGATACGTAGTAGTGAGTATCTGCTAATACCACAAAGAAAACCATCGTTGTTGCCACTAGTTACAGCCGAACTAACTCACTCACTCACTGCTAGTGCTAGTAGTACATTCAGACGCATCTTTGAGTAACAAGAGCTAACTAGAAGCAGCAGCATGGATCAATTCCGCTAAAACTGAGAGAGGCCGTGCACCCGCTGCATACCTCGGGTGGGTAGGGGGCGTGGTCGAGGCAGCGGTGGGGTGGCCGGCGACGGCGACGGCGACGGCGACGGAGACTCCGCGATGCGTGGAGAGCGGCTCAGAGCGGCGGCGCTGCTTGCGGATGCGGAGGCAACGGCGCCATTACCGGCCGCAGGATCTGGATGCGGAGGAGCTCGGGGGGGCTGGGAGGCGGGCGGCCGGGCGGCCGGGGAGGTGGATCTGACGGGAGAGGTCTCTCTCTCTCTGGCCGGGGAGGGTGCGGGGGAGTGGAGACGCAGACTCACGCTGGGATGTGATGTGTGGCACTTCCGCTGTAATTTCCCACCAAATTCGGATCCATTTGGGCTTTAGCTGCGTAAATTAACCACCTAGTACTCCTTTTTGCCCCCTCGAGTGATCTCTCCCACCGCTGTGAAAAAACGAATTTGCTCCATCTAGAACCGAAATTCCATTATGAGGCCGGTCTCGGCTGATCAGAATCGTCCAGATGCATTTGAATTCGAGTCTCTAGATGTATTCTTTCACTATTTTGTATCATACATAGATACCAAAGATAGTCACTCATTAAAAGATGAACGAGGCGACGGACAAGTGATGTCGCACTAGGGGTTGCGATAGAGGAGGAGAGAGGACGGGCGGCGGTGCAAAAACCTGTTCGAGGTTGGGATAGGAGTAGTAAAACTACGTGCGATAGAGAGATGTGGATTCGTCAGATTTTACTGCGCTTGGCCCATGTGTTTAACGTCGTCGAAGTACAAACAATGGACGATGAAGAGGAGCTAAAGATTGAACGAATAGGAGAGCACGACGAAAGGAGTGGAATGGATAAAGAAAATAAAGAAATCTTACGTACTTTTTGAATATGAAAAAAGATCCAAATAATTTGACGGGGCAATAGCTCATCAACATCATGCTTAAACAACCAATTATAGATACTAATCCGAATTAACGTGAGGGTGTCTAGTTTTATCTCCGGAGTAGCGGCTAGCTAACACAACTGACATGGCCTAAGCAAGCAGCGGGATAGTGGAATGATCTTGTACATCCATATGTGTGATCGGGCAGCCTCTCACAGTTTAAAACGCTGTCAGAGGAGAATATTGTTTTGGATCTCGGCCTCCATGAAGGCCGGATTTCAAAATTCAAATGTTTTAATTTCAAAATAATCTGAAAAAATTTATACAAGTAAACTAAGGATGTGATGTGCATGTGTGTAAAATTTGAAAATGAAATACGTTGAAATGTGATATGTAAAAAAGAAAAATTCATGGTTTGAAAGGATAAATAGTAACATGTGTTAAAAAGCCACATATTATTATTTTTTCACAAACCTCATTTCTACGTATATCAAAAATTATACACTTGTGCACTATGCCTCAACCTACATATGTATTTTCTTTCAAATTTTTTGAAATGTAAAAATATGGATTTTCACGAATTTGAAATCTTGCATGTGAAGATCTTTATGGAGCTCGGCCTCCAAAAGCAATTTCTGCTGTTAGAGGCCCTATATAGTTTAGTTATACTGTTTTGTCATATATATGTAGACTCAAAGCGCTGTCAGAGGCCGTGGGTGGCTCACCTTTTTTGTCTATATTTACTTATAAAAGAGCAAATATTATCTTTTCTAAGTACATCCCACAAAACGTACACGGATACATTACCACCGCATGATTAGTCCCACTAAACTCAATCTAACGGCTAGCCTTAACCGAATCTGTTCTCTGTGTACACTTAGCAATTTACATTGACTGACCGTACTCCATCACGGAGAAAAATATGAAAGTCCATGTCTGGTCAATTAGAAAACTATAATCACGGACACATCCTATTAAGAAACTAATCACGGGCATATCTAATTTTAGGAAACTAATCACTAACTCATCCTATTATTAGGAAAAAAATGATGCGCGCATCCTATTATTAACAAAATAATTACGAGACATCCTATTAGAAAATTAATCACGGACGCATCTAATTACTGGAAAACTAATCATGGCTGCGTCCTATTAGATAACTAATTACGAACGCATCTAATTATTAGAAAACTAATCGCGAGCGCATCCTGTCGTCTCCTATCAGGGAATCGTGATCGCGAGTCGCCAGCCGTCACCAGCCCACCACCCACGCGAGCCACAATGGGAGATACGCGAGGAGGAGCTGCGGCTTCCTCCGAACACACTTCTACTGACTGCAACGACTTCGTCCACATCCTGGGCATGCTCTCCGGGAACCACCGGCATCCGCGTCAACTTCAGCTCCATCCACAATACCCACGCTGACAACCACCCACCGCCGAGGTCCTTCAAATGGGGGCAACGCTGAGTATCTTGGACCAGTATAAGCGGGCCAAAAAAATCTGCCCCCACAACCAGCATGTAGATTCGCCTGGTCACCAACCATCATCGTCCCCAGGGCGGTGCAGGTCTCGGCCAATGTGCAGCAGGTGAAGCTAATCACGGCCCCATCTCACTCGCCCGAAGCCACCGCCGACTCCCTCAGCTCTGACGCGTGCTGCTCTGTTAGACACGCTTGTCCGGTACTCGCGCGTGGACGACGCCGTCCAAAGCTAATCCCGGTGCGTGGAGGCCGCCACCTCAAAGCTGGACGACTGACTCACCCACGTCGACAATGCCGCCCAGCTGGTGAGAGGACACGGTCGCCGCGGCCGCTCGCAGGCCTGAACGACGGAGACGCTCGCCTTCACGCGAACGCACCACACGCACGCATTAATCAAATAAGTATCGAGTGTTGTTTTTTAACTGTCATTGCTACCTCGCCGGTGATGACACATCTAGAAGTACAGAAACTAGAGATGAGGCAATGAGAAACAGATGAGTGTTGGAGCACACACAGAGACGTTCGCCTTCTTTCTTTCTTTATTTTTTCACTGATTTTTGCGTACCTGCAACAGACATCCCTATTTTTTAAGTACTGACTACCGGTTATTACATGGCCAACTCACGACTACATAGTGAACTCATAGACAAATTCGCTGAACCAAGACCTTACTTGCAGTCATCAAATTACGTTTCACTGAAAAATCCAGAAGTTTGCATAAGTTTTAATGAAAAAAGCTAAAACTCGCATAAGTTTTACTAAAAAAAACCCAAAGTTTGCATAAGTGTATATGTTTGTTCAGCAGATACATGGCAATTGTAATTTTACATGAGCATTTTCATACCATCCTTATCTACAGTTGAGTTAACATGTTTTCCTGATAGAAACTTGGACTACATACAAGAGAAGCAAAACTGCATGTTGATTATGATGATGATGAATGTAGGATATTTTGTGGTCATGGTAAATTTCATATCATTTAGTACATAAACAATATTCACAATTTTATTTTATTACCATCAATTGTGTTGAGTTTCTTTCATATATATGTATTGACCCGATGTGACAGATGCGAAATGAACTCATACCACATGATCGCATACGAGCAATTCAAGAGGAATTGACAGGATTCTTTCTTGACCATGTCATACATAAAGACGAAGAATGCCATGTGGAAGTTGAAATTGATTTTAGATGTTAGGGATTATAAGAGATGTTATATTGTATATATGTAGTAGTGTCAGATAGATATATACAAAAACTTGTTGTTCGATCAATCTCGGAGAAAGAGAGGTCACTTCTCTCTGTATATGTTCATGACGATCTTGTGTAATTCTTGACTGGAATTTGTTGGCACTGAAACAGTTCTTTAGCTTGTCCTAAGTGACATTTTCATGTGTGACTATACTGGCATAAATGTGTGCATATGAAGAATCATGATGAATCTCCTAAATAATTTTGAATTTTATACATTGAGAAAAGTGGGTGGTCTTTTAATACAAGAGACATGTTGATTAAGAAGAAACGATATTTCAAATTATTTGTACGAGTTGAAAATAAGAGATCGTGTATTTTATAGGAAAATTTCAAATTTATGAATAAATTGTCCTGTATTAAGTTTCATATAATATGTTAATCTAAATATATGCGTATTGCGTGTGCACATTTATTAGTTCAAAGCACACTTACTAGTAATGAAATAAAGAATAAATTTGACCCACTTTGGACTTTGGAGTGGAAATCGAATCTGGAATGGAGTCGATTGGAACGTGCGGGGCCACCCTGTCAGTCAGCCGTCCGACCCCAACCAACCAATAAAGCAAAGCCGACTCGCCGTCCGCCCCGATTCGCGAACCAAACCCTAACCCTACCTCATCGCTCCAATGGCCGGAGACCCGTCGCCGTCGCCGTCGCCGTCGCCGCCCGGATCCCCCGCCAAGCACCGGCGCCGCCGGGAGCGCGACGACGCGGACCCCGCCCCCGACGCCTCCCCGAAGCGCCGCAGGCACCACCACCGCCACCACCACCGGTCCCACCGCCACCGCCGTCCGGACGACGCCCAGCCCCCGCCGCCCTCCGCGGCCCACGGAGAAGACGTCGAGGAGGGGGAGATACTAGATGATGCCGGCGCCGGCGCCGGCGGGGCTATGGAAGTCGATGGCGGCCCCCGCGGGGACGACCCCGCATCTCCGCGAGCCGACCCGGTCTGTCTGCCCCCTTCTCCCTCACCCCTTCTCCCGTCATGCTGTGCTCGCCAATTCAAAGTCTCTGCTAATTATACATGCTGTGTGCCCTCTCTCAGTCTAGGCAACACTATATTAAGCCTCGATTGTTCAGCTGCAACTCTTTGTTAACCCTAGATTCGAAATCCTAGCCAGAGCAGCTAGGCAAATTCCTGAATGAATCACTTGGAACCACCAACCAACGGCTCGAACGAAAAGAATAGTATGTAGTTTTTTTCTTCTTCTGTGCTTTCTCCATCCATGCTGCTTGCTACCCGAGCCGGGAAATCTACTTACCTTTTGACGTGTTTCAAGTGCAGGAGCTAGTCGGTGATCATGCTGGCACCAACTCGGCCGTTGACGTGACACAGCCTAGTCATTCTCCGCCCTCAAAAGATGAAGGCAGGTTGAAGCACACTGCTCGTGGCTCTGAAAGCGTAGGTATCTTTTCAGGTGATGAGGATAATAATGGTAAAGGACATGAACAGAGTCACAGGGTGTCAAAGTCTCCACGGCCGACAAAGGACAGGGGAAGGAACAACGAGGACGAGCGTCAAACTCTGTCCTCTAATAACGATTCTCATCAGAGAGATCACACCACCAAGAGATCTCCTTCCTCCAGGAACCACATTGAAGAGGTTCATTCTAGGAATCACCCAAGGTCCGGAGAAGCTGATGCCAAAGCTAATGGTTCGCGGGCAAGTCCAAGGGCTGACCCTGATCGTGACAACAACGACAGGAATGGTTTTGGTAGGCATGCAACTAGGACACGGGAGGACGACAGAGAAAGGAGCAGCAGTCGTGTTGTTCGTGATGGACATAGTGATAGGCGTGATAGCCGGGAAAGATATATGGATGAAAGAAGGCACAGCAGCATAGATAGAGACAATGTTGATCGTAGGCACAGAGAAAGGAGCAGCAGTCATAGTAGACCTGACAGAAGGGAGAGCGCACACCACACTCGTGAAGAAAGCAGGGAGAGGGAAAGGCGAAGTGGTAGCTCAAGGCATAAAGACCATCATAAAAGGGATACAAGCAAGGATCGTTATAAAGATTATGTCACGGTTGCTACTGGACATGAAAGGGATAAAGTGAGAGATGATAGAGACAGGGGCCGGCACAGGGATAGAGAAAGTGAAACTCGTAGAAGTGGAGCTGGAGAACGCAAGGACAGAATTAGCAGTAGTGATAGACACAAGGACTCTACACGCTCGAAATATAGCACGTCTGATGCTCATAAAGACAGGTCAAGATCTGGGGAGAAAAGTAGAGATGTAGACAGCAGAAGCCATCGATCTAGAGAAGTGAAGGAACATTCTTTCAAGTAAGGCGTTGTTCACACGATCTGCTATCTTATTTGTTTTGTTGCTTTTATTTTCTGGCACCCCATACTTACTTCTGTCCTTGTGGTATTAGGGAGGAAGATGAAGAAGAGTATCAAGAGAAAATTGAGCAGCAGTTAGCAATGCAGGAAGAAGATGACCCTGAAAAAATTAAGGAGGAAGCGAGGAGAAGGAAAGAAGCTATTATGGCGAAATATAGGCAGCAACAAGCACAGAAGCAGCAACCGGAATCTTTACCTAGAAGCAATGATGAAGGTAACTTGATTAGCTAAATTTGACCTATTCATGGGCTAACGAATGTACGTGTACTAGTTTATGTCCCATTGAACGAACTTTGTTGTGATAAATGTCTGTTTATTGTACAGAAGCAAGAGCAGTGGATAAAGATGAGACTGTAGATATGAAAGGTGATAATGATAGCAATTCTACGGACAACGAGGAAGCTGAAAATAAGCAGGACTCTTCAGATGCATTTGTTGGTGAGGCAGACTTCAATGTGGGTAAGTCCCCTGCTCATGATGCTGTTTTAGCCTGTGCTGAAGCATTGGGCAATGAGGGGACAACAGGTGTTTCAGGCCTTGGAGAGGGTACTCCAAAGGTAATTTTGTTCTCTTACCCTGCTACACAGTTTATTAAGCAGAAAATTTATGTTGGTCCTGTTAATTTTCAGAGTGAGAGATCGGCAGATATGTTTTGTGATGACATCTTTGGAGAGTCACCTGCAGGATTTCGGAAATTGGTATGGCTCTTATCAGTTTTCTTTAGACATGTCAATACAGAAGTTAAAAAGATATATCTCCTGCTGCTCTGATTGTCCATGACACCTTGTTCTGTTTGAACTTTGAAGATGAAATTTATTTTCCCAGCGTCATATTAAAATACCCTTTTACTGTTTACTCAGTTCGAGATCATTTGGTTGTGCAGGGCAAGGGAGACGGCTTGTGTATTGAGAAAAATGCTCTGCATGATAATTGGGATGATCCTGAGGGTTACTATAGTAAGTTCTGCTCTATATTATGCTCAACTCTACCTATTTCTTGTTGTTTTGTTAAATATGGCCGCACACTTTTCTTGTACCTTACCTTTGCTACTCTCTACAGCTCATCGATTTGGGGAATTGTTGGATGGCCGTTATGAAATTACAGCCGCGCATGGGAAGGGGGTGTTCTCAACAGTTGTGCGGGCAAAGGATCTTAAAGCTGGGAAAGATGATCCTGAAGTAGTTGCTATTAAAATTATTCGCAAGAACGAGACAATGTGAGTATCCTATAGAAGCATTTTAATAGCCAATGCCTGTAATACGCAGAATAAAACATGAACTTTTAATTTGATTCTTGTGCGATGATTTAATTCAGTATTTGTTTCTACAGGTATAAGGCTGGTAAGCAAGAGGTTTCAATATTAGAAAAATTGGCAAGCGCGGATCGCGAGGACAGGCGCCACTGCGTGCGGTTCATTTCTAGTTTCATGTACCGGAACCATCTTTGCTTAGTTTTTGAATCTTTAAATATGAATCTCCGTGAGGTACTAAAGAAATTTGGTCGCAATATTGGGCTTAAACTGACTGCTGTGAGGGCATATTCAAAGCAGCTTTTCATCGCTCTGAAGCACCTGAAAAACTGCAAAGTTCTGCACTGTGATATAAAGCCAGACAATATGCTGGTATGGCATCTTGCCCTGCATATCTTTCACTCTACTGTATTATGTTTTGTAATCTCTTGTCAAATTTGATCGTATGAAACATCCTGTAGAGCTTTAGCTACTAGTTGCTTAGAAAGTCACACACAACTGGGTTGGCACTGTGATGATTTTTAATTGTACCCCTTTGATATTGTAGGTGAATGATGCTAAGAATGTCCTGAAGCTATGCGATTTTGGCAATGCTATGCTTGCTGGAATGAATGAGGTCACCCCTTATCTTGTCAGCCGTTTCTATCGGGCACCTGAGATCAGTGAGTTCTTTTTTCTTGTACCTTTTTTTGCTATTTTATTTTATAATGTTTCTGCTCGCAGGTTGTCTGCATACACATACTTCTATTCAAAATGTATTTACCTCTAATGAATTATTTCTATTACAGTTCTTGGGTTGCCCTATGATCACCCATTGGACATCTGGTCAGTTGGCTGCTGCCTATATGAACTTTCTACTGGAAAGGTCCTGTTTCCAGGTGCAACTAATAATGATATGCTTCGTCTTCATATGGAACTGAAGGGCCCCTTCCCTAAGAAGATGCTCCGAAAGGTTAGAAAATCATCATGAACTTTACATACTTGCTTGTTTTCATGCTTGATCCTTGTATTAACTTCACAGTTGGAAGACTACATACTCATGTAATCCTGATGAACTCTGGTTGAATATACAAGTATTTTTCTAAGTAATGCTCCCAATTTTGTAGGGTGCTTTCACGATGCAACACTTTGACCAAGATCTCAATTTTAACGCTATCGAGGAAGATCCTGTGACCAAAAAGGTTTGTATGCAATACTCTTTAATTTGTAATTTGTAATGTATGTTATATAAATGTTTCAAACCACTAATTTATTCTATTTTTGTCAGCAGCCTATGAGGAAGTTGATTCTTAACATCAAACTGAAGGATTTTGGTTCTTTGGTTTCAAATTTTCCTGGCGAGGACCCAAAAATGCTCTCCAATTTTAAAGACCTTCTTGAAAAAATATTTGTCTTAGATCCAGATAAGAGGATAACCGTATCACAGGCACTTAGCCATCCATTTATCACTGGCAAGTGAAAATAAGATGTTGATTCCTCTTGACATTGTAAACTACAATTCGGGTTCCTCTTGTCTAATCATCGGCATTTCTATCTTGTGTCTGGGAGCTATGAGATCTGAGTGCGTGCCCAAATGGACGAAGCATGGGGTTGCTGAAGAGATGCTGTCTTACGGACCTTGCTGCATGCACTTACCATTTGGATAGTTCTGTTGCTTGTAAGACAACTGGCCGGCTGGCATTACATTCCGTGTATACATTTTCCCAATGATTTACAAGATATACATGAAACTGTGCCTAACTTCACTTAACAATTGTACTGGCTTGTATGTTCGAACATCGAGGTTCTATGTATTTCTAGTAACTGGAGTGACAAATCTTTGCATGTGCTTGTAATGTGGGTGTAGCAGGCACACTTCTCATTTGTGCTGCCAAGCACTCTGCTGATGTTTAAGCTCGCCTGTTTTGCAATGCTTGGCCTCAGGCATTTACTTACTGTGCAGTGATCAATGCACTGGTCGTTTCTCACTGCTTGACAAGCTCTTTTGATATTTTATTTGATACAAAAACAGGCCTTCCTTGTTACTAATTTATTTATGCAATTTATATTTGGGTTAAAGATTCTAATTCTTTTTTTCGTTCAGGGTTTCTGCCAGGGCCTCTGCTGCATGCACTTATATATCCTAAAGGACCAACAGAAGAAGGTACCCTGGGTGTTATCTGGGTAACTTGTGTGTTTGAACACCATATAACATTATTTCCCCCCTATTGAAATCTGATGATTCTGCGATTAATTTTGCTAGACGAGTCATGTGTAGATGTAGTGATACTGAAGGTGCCCTGGTTGATATCTGGGTAACTTGTGTTTGAACACCATAGAACATCATTTCTTTTTCTCTTTTGAAATCTGATGATTCTGTCATCAATTTTGCTAGATGAGTCATGTGTAGGCGTAATGATACTGAAGGTGCCCTGGTTGACATCTGGGTAACTTGTGTGGTTGAACACCATATAACATCATTTCTTTTTTCTCTTTTGAAATATGATGATTCTGCAATAAATTTTGCTAAATGAGTCATGTCTAGATGTAGCGATACTGAATTTTGTCAATATTGGATATTCACATGTTCTTATGTTGGTCATCTGGTTTCTTCCTTAATACCCGTCCTTTCTGAATTTAGCATTTCTTTGCTATTTGGGATGGCTATGGTATGGCAAATGAAATGCCAAGAACTCTAAACTCTTTCATCCCTACATTTTGCCATGCCACCTTTCTCCACCTGTAGGATGATTAGTGAATGGGGCAATAGGTGCGTGTGAAGTGATCAAAATACAAACAAATGTAGCTTGTCATTTCCTTTTCTGTGGGATCATTGAAGTTATGGATCTTTTTGAGAATTTGATGTAGACTGAAAGTCCACACTGCTATCTACTTCTGATATTCTGTGCGAATGGGCTTGTGATGTTCATCTTTCCTCTATTAGTTGTGCTTGCTTTACGAAAAGGGTTCTAAGAAAGTCTTTTCTTGTTATGCACCACTATCACTCCATGTGGAATGTCAGTCAAAAGTTTTTATTGTTTTTATGTTTGTTGAGGTCCAGGGATGGAGATTCCTGGATGCACTGGGTATTACTACACCTTGTCTTGGTAACCTCTTTCAACTAGCTGGATGTGTCAATGTTTCAGTTCGTCATTAAGACTAGCCACAGTGGGAGTAACTTCAGCAGTAACATCAAGTCCAACTCAGCAAATTTGCTTATGTGGCAATGAGTTAATGAGGAGAGAGGTAGTTGTAGTAACTTAGCTAGTTACTGTAACATCACCTGTCCCAATGCAATATGAGTCTATAACCTAATAAATGAATCCTTGCATGTTATCACACTTAAGTTACTACCCACTATGAAGGTAGTAACATAGTCTAGTGATACGTGTATGTTACTACTATATGTTACTCTCCATTGTGGCTAGTCTAAGAGTCTTTTTCATACAAACGTTTTCTGTGTACAGGTCTAGATGTTATTTTGATCCCTTACAGTTTAACGAACTTGGAATTCATTGTAAGCCATGCTTCTATGTAGATCCACAACAGTTTTTTGTTAAAAAGATCGCAAGTTTTTGTGGAGAAACTAAAATGTTATTTTGTATTACAACTCCTGTAGCATTTGGCACTATCCTGCAGTGAGAAATCTGAGTCGTATGTAGCAAATAATCTGCATGTGTCCAAAAACTTAGCACAAGTATATATATGCATGTAGCATGGTAGAAGTAGGACCGAATGCTAGTTTATTAACTGAGGCAAAGCATCATCACTTGTCAGTTGCTTCCTCCATCAAAGTTTTAAGGCCGCTTAGTCTGGTTAAGTCGAAACTGTTCTAAATTCGAGCAAGTTTGTAGAAGAAAATATCAACATGTATACAATACCCAATAAATACATTATTATGAAGACCTATTTCATGACTGATCTGGTGTTCTTTTTTGGGTGTGTCTAGGGCACATCTAGATGTGCTCTAGTTATTGCACTTTAAGTTAGTGAATCAAGCATAAAGAGAAAAAGAAAAACATAAAGAAAATATTCACACGAATCTCAATGTAAGATATGCTTTAGCAAAACTGTTCTTTTTTCTACAAATTTGGTCAAACGAAGTGGCCTTAATAAGAGGTTGTAAGAGAAGGCAAAGGCAAATGGCTAGCTGTACTTGTCCCATGTCGATAGATTCACGTGGCCTTTTCCTAATTTTATTACCTGAAACTTCATCCTGAAGCTCATGCTTATGCAAGCCATTTTTATTTTTGACCTGATCATACATGCTATATGCGTATGTATGCATCATGAAACATTGGCGAGATCTAGAAAATTAAGCACCTTGATGGATACAGCCTTTTGTCTTGGATGAGTGCAATTTGCCTGATTTACTTTCACTTGTGTCAGAAAACTTGACCTTGGACTGGACGGTAAATTACGAGTGTCGTTCTGACTTTGTGTTTCACTTTCCTTCTCTTATTTTTTTGTTCATGTTTTGAGTATCCACCGACATTTTGAACCATCTATATTTTAGTAAAACTATAACATGAATAAATTATATTTATCTGATTATTATACTTTCTCCGTTCCGTAATTCTTGTCGTGGTTTTTAGTTAAAAAATGAACTAAAACCATGACCAAAATTATGGAACGGAGGGAATACTATTTTGCTAATGATACTGTGGCTGTGTGTTTCTGGTTAAAAGGTTGTTTGTAAATCTGAAAAAAAGGTTATTTGTAAACCTGAAGGAATTGCTTGTAGGCTAGGTTATTGACAAGTTACTCCCTCTTTAAACAAATGTACTCCCTCCTTCCATCTATATAGGGCCTAATGCGTTTTTCAAGACCGCCTTTGACTATTGATAAAATTAATGCTACATGACATGCATAATGTGAAAATTATATCATTGAAAGTTCCTTTCACATATGAATTTGATGATGTGCTTTGTGTAAGTTGCATGTCATATATTATTGCTCTAACATTTGGTCAAAGTTAATCTCGAAAAACGCGTTAGGCCCTATATAGATGGAAGGAGGGAGTAAGACGTTTTAGGTCACTATATACTCCCTCCATTCCAAAATATAATGCGCCCGCGTTTCCCGAGGTCGAACTTTGACTATAAATTTAACAAACGAGACCAACTGCGGCGGGAGAAAAAGTTACATAATTAAAAACTTCTTTTGAATACGAATTCACTGATATAACTTTTGCCCCTGCCGCAATCGGTCTTGGTAGTTAAATTTATGGTCAAAGTTAAAGCATGGGGATAGATGAAGCACTACATTGTGGAATGGAGGGAGTAGTGTTCTAAAATGTGTTACATTTGTTTACAGCGGGAGTACCATATGTAGGATATTTTTTTTAGGAATTTACAATTCATGTGTTATTCCTGTTGTTACTCGGAAGATAGATTGCATTACATAATGTGCTAACAGCTGTAGTGATGCTGATTTGATGGACAAGGACTGTCCGTCCGTCTGTTCGTAGTTTTTGTCCTTTGAACCTTTTTTTCAGGGCAAGGTTAGTTGGCTGCATGGGTGACAGAAAGTGAGTTCTCAGCAGCATCCTTGGTATCCATCTTGATTCATCGTGTTTGTCGGTGATATATCTACTATTCCAAGTGCAGTGCAGGGGGAGATGAGATTTTGTGATTTTGCTTGGTACGGTGGATGGATGTATGATGGCTAATTTCAGTTGTCTTGGGATTAGAATGCGATGAATAATCTGCAATTTCATTGGCTATCATGATTTAATGATGCTAAATTTTTTCCCCAACCTTGGGATTTTTATGGGCAGCAAGGACGCAAAATTTTAAAAACCAAGTGGACTGACCATTCATGTGTTTTGATGTTGTCAACTTGTGCACACGAAGCCATGCTTTTGCTAAATAGTAAGGCAAAAAATTGCATCTTTGTCAAACATGTAATTCAATGAATAATGAGCAAAAACATGATGCTTAAAATAAAACAGAACATGTTAGTAATCGTACTAAACAAATTTTAGTTGTCGGGAATACCAATAGTGATTTTTTATAATGAAAATTATAAATGAAAAGAAGCAGTGAAAACAATCAACTAAAATGGAGAAGCCCAAAACGCTGAACGCCTTGCGCACTCATGTGAGATAGATGGACCATTTATATTATTCAAATAAATTGGTTAAATTAATACATAAAATGTATCAATTCGGACTGAAAAGTACATTTGGTGGACGAGCACCTCATAGCTCGGTGTCTTGGGCCGTCTGCTATGCATCTGACGGAGGCTTGCTGTGCATTTAACGGAGAAGTTGGTGTACTCCGTGGTAGTATTTCTCCTGTATTGTGTCATCTAATTTCCAAAAACACAACTCTGACACAACGGCCAGCTAGCCCACGTGCCTCTGTTCACCAAACAACATACATTCTTCAATGATGTTCAGCGCCTGCCATAGGTTCAAATTTTGAATTCTCGCCTTTGCCTATGATTATGACATGTTGATATTGTTTTTCATCAAATAACACAAAGATGTTCAAAATTGTTTTGCCCCCTTCATCATGACTAAGAGTACAAAATTGATTTATACCGGCCATCAAATTAAATGTACCGTATGGCAAACTAAAATAAGTTCAGAATTAAAATGATATTGTACTTCGCACTATATTTAACATTGTTCATCAGAAGAATATATCTTTTTAGCGGACAAAGGAACATAACCACTTGACTATATTTCACTGATTATTCGAAATTAAGAGGTCTACAAATCATCGACGCACAAAAATTTCCTTGCCCCGTCATACATGATTCACAAAAATAACATGAAACTGACTTGATTATATTTCATTTTCCAGGATTCACCATCATAACATACTGCTCAAAAACATGGTTCATCGCAAATAGATTTAGGAAATATAGATCCATTAGCAGATTTTCAACATCGACTATGATAAAACCTTTTTACATGGTTCTTGGAAGCATCAGAAAATAATTACAATTATAGATCCATCAACACATTCATTAAGTGGGTAATCTAACTACCTCGCATAGCTCACCATTGAACCTAAATGAAAAAAATTCACCCCAAATTCTGAAGGGGAAAATCGCAAATCACAATCATGGAAAAGTTTTGAATTGCCTAGATTTGTCCCTGCCAAAAAAAAACAGATCAGAACACCACAATCTAATCTCTAAAATAAGTTCAGAATACAAAAAGTCTTAGGAAACGACACCTTCATTTTCAAAGAGAAAAGGCGCAGAGAAATTAGTATGCCCATCCTGGACCACATCATTAAATTGTGTAGGCCCACCTGTTGTGTATTCCGTTGGTATTGATTTGGGTATTATGACTGAAACTGATGTCTGGCACATATCCACAGGATATTAGACCACCAGGATGCCGAGACCCAAGGAGCTCGTCAGCTGAAAATCCATTCTCCAATTCGGACATGCTATATGTAATGTAGCAGGTGGAGTTCATTTGAACGATATGCTCAACGTGGTTTCTGAAAGGAATCGAGCTTCTGGAGAATTTGGGTTGGGATGCACATTGGTTGCAAAATATTCTTATATGTAATCAATGTAACTCAGTTACGTCAAAACATAAGTGCTGAGAGGCTTTCCCTTCAAAAAATAAACCTTAACATCCATCTCCGTCCACGATTATCATTCTGACTCAGAAACATCTCTTGATCCCAACAGCGAGCAAAGCAACATGTCGACAGCGGTTCAACGCGAGTTTCTTCTCCTAGTAAAAAACCTAGGGTTCTCGCCGCCGAGAGTTTCTCTTTCACAACATCTCTACATGGAGCTTTCTCCTTGTTACCTGGGTTGATCAAGGGGTCTCTTGGCACACCTTCCGGACCTTGGTGGTGAGCACAATCTAGGGCTTGGGTTTTCTTGCTCGCTGTTTGATAGACATAGACATGAAGATAGATGATGCTGGGGGGTCTAGTAGCAAAGCAAGGAGGAAACATGTGGAGGATCTCTTTGAGAGATTAAGGTTGCATGAAAAGGACGATGGAGATTTTGTTTGGGAGGATGAGATCCACGAGGCGGTGATGGCAGCCAAGTTGCTCATGATTGTTAGGGTTCACACAACTCAGGGGTTCAACCCTATGGCCCTGTACTCGGAGGAGGTCCGTTTAGAATCCGGCGGAGGGGGCAACCTAGAGGAGAATTGAGGACAATATTGACAATTCAATTTAACTGATTGGTGACTGGAGTAAGACCATGAATATGGGACCATGGCTGTATAGATACCAAGCTTTGATCATGGAAGAATATGGTGACTGCAAGAATCCTCGTTCGGTACTCTTGAAGAAGTTGTTCGTGTGGCACATGTTCTGAAATTGCGTGACAACACCAGTATGACTATCGAAATCATTAGCATCAACATGAAGGTTCCAAATCCAAGTGGTAGCATCAGGACCCTTAGCTAGTGTTCTTGTGAAATGGACGGGTGTAGGATCGAAAGTATGTCTAGAGGGGGGGGGGGTGATTAGACTACTTGACCAAATAAAAATCTATCCTTTTCCCAATTTTAAGTCTTGGCAGATTTTAGCAACTTATCACAAGTCAAGCAATCAACCTACACATGCAATTCTAAGAGTATAGCAGCGGAATGTAAATCATTTGCATATGAAGGTAAAGGGGAGGAGTTTGAAGGGAGCAAACACAATATAGACACGGAGATTTTTGGTGTGGTTCCGATATGCGGTGCTATCATACATCCACGTTGATGGAGACTTCAACCCATGAAGGGTAACGGCTGCGTGAGTCCACGGAGGGCTCCACCCACGAAGGGTCCACGAAGAAGCAACCTTGTCTATCCCACCATGGCCATCGCCCACAAAGGGCTTGCCTCACTTGGGTAGATCTTCACGAAGTAGGCGATCTCCTTGCCCTTACAAACTCCTTGGTTCAACTCCACAATCTTGACGGAGGCTCCTAAGTGACACCTAACCAATCTAGGAGACACCACTCTCCAAAAGGTAATAGATGGTGTGTTGATGATGAACTCCTTGCTCTTGTGCTTCAAATGATAGTCTCCCCTATTGGGAATATGCCCTAGAGGCAATAATAAATTAGTTATTATTATATTTCCTCGTTCATGATAATCGTTTATTATCCATGCTAGAATTGTATTGATAGGAAACTCAGATACATGTGTGGATACATAGACAACACCATGTCCCTAGTAAGCCTCTAGTTGACTAGCTCGTTGATCAATAGATGGTTACGGTTTCCTGACCATGGACATTGGATGTCGTTGATGACGGGATCACATCATTAGGAGAATGATGTGATGGACAAGACCCAATCCTAAGCCTAGCACAAGATCGTATAGTTCGTATGCTAAAGATTTTCTAATGTCAAGTCTCATTTCCTTAGACCATGAGATTGTGCAACTCCCGGATACCGTAGGAATGCTTTGGGTGTGCCAAACGTCACAACGTAACTGGGTGGCTATAAAGGTGCACTGCAGGTATCTCCGAAAGTGTCTGTTGGGTTGGCACTAATCGAGACTGGGATTTGTCACTCCGTGTAAATGGAGAGGTATCTCCGGGCCCACTCGGTAGGACATCATCATAATGTGCACAATGTGACCAAGGAGTTGATCACGGGATGATCTGTTACAGAACGAGTAAAGAGACTTGCTGGTAACAAGATTGAACAAGGTATCGGGATACCGACAATCGAGTCTCGGGCAAATAGTATACTGGTAGACAAAGGGAATTGAATACGGGATTGATTGAATCCTCGACATCGTGGTTCATCCGATGAGATCATCATGGAGCATGTGGGAGCCAACATGGGTATCCAGATCCCGCTGTTGGTTATTGACCGGAGAGTTGTCTCGGTCATGTCTACATGTCTCCCGAACCCGTAGGGTCTACACACTTAAGGTTCGGTGACGCTAGAGTTGTAGAGATATTAGTATGCGGTTAACCGAAAGTTGTTCGGAGTCCCGGATGAGATTCCGGACGTCACGAGGAGTTCCGGAATGGTCCGGAGGTAAAGATTTATATATAGGAAGTCCAGTTTCGGCAATCGGGAGAGTTTCGGGAGTCATCGGTATTGTACCGGGACCACCGGAAGGGTCCCGGGGGTCCGCCGGATGGGGCCACCTGTCCCGGAGGGCCCCATGGGCTGAAGGGGCGTGGGAACCAGCCCTTGGTGGGCTGGTGCGCCCCCCTTGGGCCTCCCATGCGCCTAGGGTTGGAAACCCTAAGGGATGGGGGCGCCTCCACTTGGCTTGGAGGCCAAGCCACCCCTAGGGCTGCCGCCCCCTCCCTAGATGGGATCTACGAGGGGCCGGCGCCCCCTAGCCCCCTATATATAGTGGAGGGGAGGGAGGGCAGCCACACCTGAAGCCCTGGCGCCTCCCTCCCTCCCGTGACACCTCTTCCTCCCCACTTGTGCTTGGCGAAGCCCTGCTGGGATCCCGCTACTTCCACCACCACGTCGTCGTGCTGCTGGATCTCCATCAACTTCTCCCCCCCCCTTGCTGGATCAAGAAGGAGGAGACGTCTCCGTTCCATACGTGTGTTGAACATGGAGGTGTCGTCCGTTCGGCACTAGGATCATCGGTGATTTGGATCACGACGAGTACGACTCCAGCAACCCCGTTCTCTTGAACGCTTCCGCTTAGCGATCTACAAGGGTATGTAGATGCACTCCTCTCTCTCATTGCTAGTCTCTCCATAGATTGATCTTGGTGACACGTAGGAAAATTTTGAATTTCTGCTACGATCCCCAACAGTGGCATCGTGAGCTAGGTCTATGCGTAGATTCTATGCACGAGTAGAACACAAAGTAGTTGTGGGCGATGATTTGTTCAATTTGCTTGCCGTTACTAGTCTTATCTTGATTCGGCAGAATTGTGGGATGAAGCGGCCCGGACCGATCCACCGACTGACATGCACTAGTTGCATAAGGTGGCTAGCGGGTGTCTGTCTCTGCCACTTTAGCTGGATCGAATTCGATGAAAAGGGTCCTTATGAAGGGTAAATAGCAATTGGCATATCACCTTGTGGTTTTGCGTAGGTAAGAAACGTTCTTGCTAGAAACCCATAGCAGCCACGTAAAACATGCAACAACATTTAGAGGTCGTCTAACTTGTTTTTGCAGGGTATGCTATGTGATGTGATATGGCCAAAAGGATGTGATGAATGATATATGTGATGTATGAGATTGATCATGTTCTTGTAATAGGAATCACGACTTGCATGTCGATGAGTATGACAACCGGCAGGAGCCATAGGAGTTGTCTTAATTTATTTATGACCTGCGTGTCAATGAAAACGCCATGTAATTACTTTACTTTATTGCTAATCGTTAGCCATAGTAGTAGAAGTAATAGTTGGCGAGGCAACTTCATGAAGACACGATGATGGAGATCATGGTGTCATGCCGGTGACGATGGTGTTCATGCCGCGCCTCGAAGATGGAGATCAAAGGCGCAAGATGATATTGGCCATATCATGTCACTTTATGATTTGCATGTGATGTTTGTCATGTTTACATCTTATTTGCTTAGAACAACGGTAGCATAAATAAGATGATCCCTCGCAATAATTTCAAGAAAGTGTTCCCCCTAACTATGCACCGTTGCGAAGGTTCGTTGTTTCGAAGCACCACGTGATGATCGGGTGTGATAGATTCTAACGTTCGAATACAACGGGTGTAAGCCAGATTTACACACGCAATACACTTAGGTTGACTTGACGAGCCTAGCATGTACAGACATGGCCTCGGAACACGGAAGACCGAAAGGTCGAACATGAGTCGTATAGTGGATACGATCAACATGAAGATGTTCACCGATGATGACTAGTCCGTCTCACGTGATGATCGGACACGGCCTAGTTGACTCGGATCATGTATCACTTAGATGACTAGAGGGATGTCTATCTAAGTGGGAGTTCATTGAATAATTTGATTAGATGAACTTAATTATCATGAACATAGTCAAAAGGTCTTTGCAAATTATGTCGTAGCTCACGCTTTGGTTCTACTGTTGTAGATATGTTCCTAGAGAAAATTTAGTTGAGAGTTGACAGTAGCAATTATGCGGACTGGGTCCATAAACTGAGGATTGTCCTCATTGCTGCACAGAAGGGCTATGTCCTTAATGCACCGCTCAGTGCGTTGAACCTCGAGCGTCGTCTGTAGATGTTGGGAAACATCTGACATACACGTTTTGATGACTACGTGATAGTTCAGTGCGTAATGCTAACGGTTTAGAATTGTGGCACCAAAGACGGTTTTTGAAACGTCGCAGAACATATGAGATGTTCCAAAGACTGAAATTGGGATTTCAGACTAGTGCCCACGTCAAGAGGTATGAGACCTCTGACAAGTTTCTTAAGCCTGCAAACTAAGGGAGAAAAGCTCAATCGTTGAGCATGTGCTCAGATTGTCTGAGTACTACAATCGCTTGAATCGAGTGGGAGTTAATCTTCCAGATGAGATAGTGATGATTCTCCATAGTCACTGCCACCAAGTTATTGGAGCTTCATGATGAACTATAACATATCAGGGATAGACATGATGATCCTTGAGCAACTTGCGATGTTTGACACCGCGAAAGTAGAAATCAAGTAGGAGCATCAATTGTTGATGGTTAAACCACTAGTTTCAAGAAGGGCAAGGGAAAGAAGGGATACTTCATGAGACGACAAATCAGTTGCTGCTCTAGTGAAGAAACCCAAGGTTGAACCAAACCCGAGACTAAGTGCTTCTGTAATAAGGGGAACGGTCATTGAAGCAGAACTACCCTAGATACTTGGTAGATGAGAAGGCTGGCAAGGTCGACAGAAGTATAATGGATACACATTATAATGTGTACTTTACTAGTACTCCTAGTAGCACCAGGGTATTAAAATACTGGTTCAGTTGCTAAGTGTTAGTAACTCGAAATAAAAGGCTACGGAATAAACAGAGACTAGCTAAAGGTGAGATGATGATATGTGTTGGAAGTGTTTCCAAGGTTGATGTGATCAAGCATCGCATGCTCCCTCTACCATCGAGATTGGTGTTAAACCTAAATAATTGTTATTTGGTGTTTGCGTTGAGCATAGACATGATTGGATTATGTTTATTGCAATACGGTTATTCATTTAAGGAGAATAATGGTTACTCTGTTTATTTGAATAATACCTTCAATGGTCTTGCACCTAAAATGAATGGTTTATTGAATCTCGATCGTAGTAATACACATGTTCATGCCAAAAGATATAAGATAGTAATGATAGTACCACATACTTGTGGCACTGCCGTTTGAGTCATGTTGGTATAAAACGCATGAAGAAGCTCCATGTCGATGGATCTTTGGACTCACTCGTTTTTGAAAAGATTGAGACATGCGAACCATGTCTATTGGTAGATATGCATGAAGAAACTCCATGCAGATGGATCGTTTGGACTCACTTGATTTTGAATCACTTGAGACATGCAAATCATACCACATGGGCAAGATGACTGAAAGGCCTCGTTCTCAGTAAGATGGAACAAGAAAGCAACTTGTTGGAAGTAATACATTTTGATGTGTGCAGTCCAATGAGTGCTGAGGCACGCAGTGGATATCATTATGTTCTTACTTCACAGATGATTTGAGTAGATGCTGAGTATATTTACTTGATGAAACACAAGTCTGAATTATTGAAAGGTTTAAGTAATTTTAGAGTGAAGTTGAAGATCGTCGTGACAAGATGATAAAATGTCTATGATATGATCATAGAGATGAATATCTGAGTTACGAGTTTTGGCACACAATTAAGACATTGTGGAAATTGTTTTACAACTAATACCGCCTGGAATACCATAGTGTGATGGTGTGTCCGAACATCACAACTGCACCCTATTGGATATGGTGCATACCATGATGTATCTTATCGAATTACCACTATCGTTTATGGGTTAGGCATTAGAGACAACCGCATTCACTTTAAATAGGGCACCACACAATTCCGTTGAGACGACACTGTATGAACTATAGGTATAGAGAAACCTAAGCTGTCGTTTCTTAAAAGTTTGGGGCTGCTTATATGAAAAAGTTTCAGGCTGATAAGCTCGAACCCAAAGCGGATAAATGCATATTCATAGAATACCCAAAAATAGTTGGGTATACCTCCTATTTCAGATCCGGAAGCAAAAGTGATTGTTTCTAGAAATGGGTCCTTTCTCGAGGAAAAGTTTCTCTCGAAAGAATTGAGTGGGAGGATGGTGGAGACTTGATGAGGTTATTGAACCGTCACTTCAACTAGTGTGTAGCAGGGCACATGAAGTTGTTCCCGTGGCACCTACACCAATTGAAGTGGAAGCTTATGATAGTGATCATGAAACTTCAGATCAAGTCACTACCAAACCTCATAGGTTGACAAAGATGCGTACTACTTCAGAGAGGTACGTAATCCTGTCTTGGAAGTCATGTTGCTAGACAACAATGAACCTACGAGCTATGGAGAAGCGATGGTGGGCCCGGATTCGGATTTTATGGCTCGAGGCCATAAAATTCGAGAGATGATCCATGTATAAAACAAAGTATAGACTTTGAAAGAACTACTTGATGGTCGTAAGGCTGTTAGGTGCAGATGGATTTAAAAGGAAGACAGACAATGATGGTAAGTGTCACCATTAAGAAAGCTCGACTTGTCGTTAAGATGTTTCCCGACAAGTTCAAGGAGTTGACTACGATGAGACTTTCTCACTCGTAGCGATGCTAAGAGTCCGTTGGAATTATGTTAGCAGTTACTGCATTATTTATGAAATCTTGTAGATAGGATGTCAAAACATTGTTTCCTCGACGTTTTTCTTGAGGAAAGGTTGTATGTGATACAACCAGAAGGTTTTGTCAATCCTGAAAGATGCTAACAAGTATGCAAAGCTCCAGCAATCCTTCTAAGGACTGGAGTAAGCATCTCGGAATTGGAATGTACGCTTTGATGAGATGATCAAAGATTTTGGGTTTATACAAAGTTTATGAGAAACTTGTATTTCCAAAGAAGTGAGTGGGAGCACTATAGATTTTTTGATGAGTATATGTTGTTAACATATTGTTGATCAGAAATGATGTAGAATTTCTGGAAAGCATACAGGGTTATTTGAAAAGTGTTTTTCAATGGAAAACCTGGATTAAGCTACTTGAACATTGAGCATCAAGATCTATAAGGATAGATCAAAATCACTTAATAGTACTTTCAAACGAACACATACCATGACAAAATTTTGAAGGAGTTCAAAAATAGATCGGAAAAGAAGGAGTTCTTGGCTATGTTATAAGGTATGAGTATTGAGTAAAACTCAAGACCTGACCACGGCAGAATAGAGAGAAAGGACGAAGGTCATCCCCTATGCTTTAGACGTAGGCTCTAAAGTATGCTATGTTGTGTACCGCACCTGAAGTGTGCCAAGCCATGAGTCAGTCAAGGGGTACAAGTGTGATCTAGGAATGGATCATAGGATAACGGTCAAGGTTATCCTTAGTAACTAGTGGACTAAGGAATTTTCTCGATTATGGAGGTGGTAAAAGAGTTCGTCGTAAAGGGTTACGCCGATGCAATCTTTGACACTAATCTGGATGATTCTGAGTAGTCAACTGGATTCGTATAGTAGAATAGTTATTTGGAATAGCTCCAAATAGAGCGTGGTAGCTGCATCTACAAGATTACATAGAGATTTGTAAAGCACACACGGATCTGAAAGGTTCAGACCCGTTGACTATAACATCTCTCACAAGCATAACATGATCAAACCCAGAACTCATTGAGTGTTAATCACATGGTAATGTGAACTAGATTATTGACTCTAGTAAACTCCTTGGGTGTTAGTCACATGGGGATGTGACCTTGAGTGTTAATCACATAGCGATGTGAACTGGATTATTGACTCTAGTGCAAGTGGGAGACTGTTGGGAATATGCCCTAGAGGCAATAATAAATTAGTTATTATTATATTTCCTCGTTCATGATAATTGTTTATTATCCATGCTAGAATTGTATTGATAGGAAACTCAGATACATGTGTGGATACATAGACAACACCATGTCCCTAGTAAGCCTCTAGTTGACTAGCTCGTTGATCAATAGATGGTTACGGTTTCCTGACCATGGACATTGGATGTCGTTGATGACGGGATCACATCATTAGGAGAATGATGTGATGGACAAGACCCAATCCTAAGCCTAGCACAAGATCATATAGTTCGTATGCTAAAGCTTTTCTAATGTCAAGTCTCATTTCCTTAGACCATGAGATTATGCAACTCCCAGACACCATAGGAATGCTTTGGGTGTGCCAAACGTCACAACGTAACTGGGTGGCTATAAAGGTGCACTGCGGGTATCTCCGAAAGTGTCTGTTGGGTTGGCACGAATCGAGACTGGGATTTGTCACTACGTGTAAACAGAGAGGTATCTCTGGGCCCACTCGGTAGGACATCATCATAATGTGCACAATGTGACCAAGGGGTTGATAATGGGATGATGTGTTACGGAACGAGTAAAGAGACTTGTCGGTAACGAGATTGAACAAGGTATCGGGATACCGACGATCGAATCTCGGGCAAGTACTATACCGGTAGAAAAAGGGAATTGAATACGGGATTGATTGAATCCTCGACATCGTGGTTCATCCGATGAGATCATCGTGGAGCATGTGGGAGCCAACATGGGTATCCAGATCCCGCTGTTGGTTATTGACCGGAGAGTTGTCTCGGTCATGTCTACATGTCTCCCGAACCCGTAGGGTCTACACACTTAAGGTTCGGTGACGCTAGAGTTGTAGAGATATTAGTATGCGGTTAACCAAAAGTTGTTCGGAGTCCCGGATGAGATCCCGGACATCACGAGGAGTTCCGGAGGTAAAGATTTATACATAGGAAGTCCAGTTTCGGCCACTGGGAGAGTTTCAGGAGTCATCGGTATTGTACCGGGACCACCGGAAGGGTCCCGGGGGTCCACCGGGTGGGGCCACCTGTCCCGGAGGGCCCCATGGGCTGAAGGGGCGTGGGAACCAGCCCCATGTGGGCTGGTGTGCCCCCCTTGGGCCTCCCATGCGCCTAGGGTTGGAAACCGTAAGGGGTGGGGGCGCCTCCACTTGGCTTGGAGGCCAAGCCACCCCTAGGGCTGCCGCCCCCTCCCTAGATGGGATCTACAAGGGGCCGGCACCCCCTAGGCCCCTATATATAGTGGAGGGGAGGGAGGGCAGCCACACCTGAAGCCCTGGCGACTCCCTCCCTCCCGTGACACCTGTTCCTCCCCGCTTGTGCTTGGCGAAGCCCTGCCGGGATCCCGCTACTTCCACCACCACGTCGCCGTGCTGCTGGATCTCCATCAACTTCTCCTCCCCTTGCTGGATCAAGAAGGAGGAGAGGTCTCCGCTCCGTACGTGTGTTGAACACGGAGGTGCCGTCCGTTCGGCGCTAGGATCATCGGTGATTTGGATCACGACGAGTAGGACTCCATCAACCCCGTTCTCTTGAACGCTTCCGCTTAGCTATCTACAAGGGTATGTAGATGCACTCCTCTCTATCGTTGCTATTCTCTCCATAGATTGATCTTGGTGACATGCAGGAAAATTTTGAATTTCTGCTACGATCCCCAACATCCCCAACACTCAACTCTCTCTCACAGATTTGGATATGGTGGAAAGATGATTTGAGTGGAAAGCAACTTGGGGAAGGCCAGAGATCAAGATTCTTGTGGTTGGATTGGAATATCTTGGTATCAACACATGAGTAGGTTGTTCTTTCTCAGAAAATGAGTAGTGGAAGTGTAGACATGTTCTGATGGCTCTCTCCACGAATGGAGGAAGGGTGGAGGGGTATATATAGCCTCCACACAAAATCTAACCGTTACACACAAGTTACCAAACTAGGTGGAAACGAATAGTGAAACTCGGTCAGACCGATTCAGTTCAAAATGTGAACATTAGGCTTTTCGGTGGGACCGACATGATCAACTTGATGGGACCGATATGTTATGGTTAGGGCATAACTTAATCTCGGTGAGACCGATTTCAGTAATAGGCAAACAAAGAGTTGGCCAGGCAAACTCGGTGGGACCGATCGCTCATTTTGGTGAGACCAAAACGTTACGAAAAGGAAACAAAGAGTTTGCATGGCGAACTCGGTGGGACTGACCGCTCATCTCGGTTAGACCGAAACGTTACGAAGGGAAACAGAGAATTTGCAATCCCATCTCGGTAAGACCGAGATCCCTATCGGTGAGACCGAAATGATTAGGGTTTCTGGCTATGGCTATGTCAAATGAACTCGGTGGCACCGGATAGATCAAATCAGTGGGGCCGAGTTTGTCTTTTGGTTTAGGACATATGTGTAAATGAGAAAGTGGTTGAGGGCTTTTGGAGCATATCACTAAGCATTTTGAGCAAGCAAGCCATTAAGCAACACCTCATACCTTTTTAATAGTATTGGCTTTTCCTATGGACTGAATGTGAACTTGGATCACTAAAATGAAAATGTAGAGTCTTGAGCTTGTGCAATATGTGTCCTTAGCATTTTGAGGGGTCCGCATCTCTAGTCCATGCCATGCCAATCATTGAACTTTCTGAAATGATTATCTTGAAAGAATATTAGTTCAATGAGCTATATGTTGTTAATAATTACCCAAACCACCTAGGGATTAGTTGCAATTTCACCGGGTCTGGCCCATTCCTCAAAAGATGCTTTTACATGATTCCTATCCAGAAGAATTTGTACCTCCATGTTGTTGTGATCAGGGGAATGTGTCACCCCAAGGGGCAGATTCTGGAGGTCCAAACCAGTCTGCCATCGGGTTTTGCAGGAAAATTTGTGAAGAATTCATGCAAATATCAATTTAAAAATGAAGTTGACACGTTTTGTTTTAATCACCCATGGACAAAAAAGGTATGTGATACGTCTCCAACGTATCTATAATTTTTTATTGTTCCATGTTGTGGTATTATCAATCTTGGATGTTTTATAATCATTTTATATTATTTTTTGGTACTAACCTATTGACATAGTGTCAAGTGCCAGTTGCTGTTTTTACATGTTTTTTAGATCACAGAAAATCAATATCAAACGGAGTCCAAATGCCATGAAACTTTACGGAGATTTTTTATGGACCAGAAGGAACATAACGGGCCCTGGCTGCGCCTGGGGGGGGGGGTGCTCCGAGCAGAGCACAACCTACCAGGGCGCCAGGAGGCCTAGGCACACCCTGGTGGGTTGTGCCCACCTCGGGTGCCCCCCGGACCGCCTCTTTGCTCTATAAATACCCCAATATTCCAAAAACCCTAGGGGAGTCAACGAAATATTCATCTAGCCACCGCAGAGTCCAGAACCACCAGATCCAATCTAGACACCATCTCGGATGGGGTTCACCACCTCCATTGGTGCCTCTCCGATGATGCGTGGGTAGTTCTTTGTAGACCTTCGGATCCGTAGTTAGTAGCTAGATTGCTTCCCCCTCTCTCTCTTGATTCTCAATACAATGGTCTCTTGGAGATCCATATGATGTAACTATTTTTGCGGTGTGTTTGTTGGGATCGATGAACTTTGAGTTTATGATCAGATCTATCTTTTTATATCCATGAAAGTACTTGAGTTTCTTTGATCTCTTTTATGCATGATTGCTTATAGCCTCGTATTTCTTCTTCGATATTTGGGTTTTGTTTGGCCAACTTGATCTATTTATCTTGCAATGGGAAGAGGTGCTTTGTAGCGGGTTCGATCTTACGGTGCTTGATCCCAGTGACAGAAAGGGAACCGACACGTATGTATCGTTGCTACTAAGGATAAAACGATGGGGGTCTATCTCTACATAGATAGATATTGTCTACATAATGTCATCGTTCTTATTGCATTACTCCGTTTTTCATGAACTTAATACACTAGATGCATGCTGGATAGCGGTCGATGTGTGGAGTAATAGTAGTAGATGCAGGCAGGAGTCGGTCTACTAATCTTGGACATGATGCCTATGTAATGATCATTGCCTGGATATCGTCATGAGTATTTGAAGTTCTATCAATTGCCCAACAGTAATTTTTTCACCCACCGTTTGCTATTTTTTCTCGAGAGAAGCCACTAGTGAAACCTACGACCCCCGGGTCTCTTTCTCATATTATTTGCCTTTGCGATCTACTTTTTCCTTGCATTTATTTTAAGATCTATTAAACCAAAAACCCCAAAATACCTTGCTGCACTTTATCCTTATTTATTTTATTTGGTGTTTGATCTATCAATCTACTACAAATTTATCTCATGTCCGTTTGCCTATCTTGATGCGCCGTACCCCGGAAGGGATTGACAACCCCTTTAACATATCAGGTTGCGAGAAGTTGTTATTTGTGTGCAGGTGCTGTTTACGGTGTGTTGCTTGGTTCTCCTACTAGTTCGATAACCTTGGTTTCACATTTGAGGGAAATACCTACCGCCGCTGTGTTGCATCATTCCCTCCTCTTCGGGGAAATACCGACGTAGCATCAAGCGACATCAAAAGGAATTTCTGGCGCCGTTGCCGGGGAGACATCATCAACATCTACCAGGTTCCTAATCACAAATCTCATCTCCTTGCCATTTGCATTATTTGCCATTTGCCTCTCATTTTCATCTCCCCCACTTCATAAAAATTTGCCGTTTTATTTGCCTTCTTTTTCGTTCGCCTTTTTCTCGTCAGATCTCATGTTTGCTTGTGTTTCCATGTGCCTTCTATTTTCTTGCATCTTTCCTTGCTAAAAATCTATTGATATGGATCCTCATCCACTTGCTGATCTTTTTAAGAGATCCAATTATGTAGCGATCCGACCTCAAACGGTCAAATCTCTGTGCATATATAAGTGTCATCCCTGGATCAGTAATGCTGGCACACACAATACTTGAAGGATTTATAATAGAGTGCAATCACACACTTATTACATCGAATATCTCAAAAGAGAACTGATTACAATAATATGGCTTAAGGCCATCTAAATTAGATAACTGCGGAAGCATCGAAGGTAAATGAGTCCATCAACTCCAACGGCATAGCTGAGTGCACGACAATGACCTAGCGCACCTTACTCTTTGTTTGAAAAGTCTGCAACATAATACGTTGCATCCCGAAACGGGTCAGCACATGGAATATGCTGGCAAAATAACACTGTAGAGCAAGAACATGTAACACCTACAACTATATGCATATTTGGCTGGTGGAGGCTCTACGGTTATCATGTTTTTGCGAAAAGCCAGTTTTTCCCTACTGCAAAGGAATATAATTTATTTAACTACAAAGTTGGTTGATAAACATTGAGAATGGAAACCCCATCTCAATCCCAATTAAACAATAATTAACAACCCAACAAGATTAATTTAGAGTGTTGAGATCACATCAATAATTCAAGAACTAGATAATCAAGATGTCCATAACCGGGGACATGGCTAATCATGATTAGTTTGTACACTCTGCAGAGGTTTGCGCACTTTTCCCCACAAGAATCGATCTCCTCCGTTAAATTTCTCGCACTGCAGGATGTTTGAGAGACGGATGACCGAGACACAGTCTTTCCGAAGAGGTCCCCTTAACCGATAGATATGCCGGTACACCTACAATCCCCTGCATCTACTAGCCCATCATGGAAAGGATTCTCACAACTTACTCAACTATGCCAGAGCCCATAATGGCTTGTGGCTGCACACGAAAGTTTCTAGCATGAATGATCTTATGATCCCTTTGAGCCTGGGTGGCGAACCATAGGATGATCACGCGGATTCCCCGGGATCTCCTTGGACAACACCAGATTCCCCAGGTGCCCACAGACAATCCACCCAAATGTGTGTTAAAGTAGCCACCTTAGATAAACCCTTAGTTCATAATAATACTCACAACTGTCATGAATCTCTCAAACCAAACCACGTCTACGAGCATAGCATAGCAGTATAAGCATAACGTAGTAACACCCAGGGTTTAAATAAAGGACAATAGGTTCTACCTCATCAACTACTTCCCAATACCCACTTGTTATCAAATCTTAGCCATGTAGTGTTTGAGGGTTGAAACTAATGTATAAAATTGGGTAATGAAGAAGTATGATCAAAGTGTTACTTGCCTTGCTAACGATCTGCAAACCCTAGTGAAAGAGGGGTTCGAGACGAAGATTTTGGCGTTGGTTTCACTGGATTTGGACGAACGGTTAAAAAATTGCAAGGGTTTGAAGATTAGGGGCTAATCTGCGATAAAAATAATCGCGGATAGGTCGCTGGCTGAAAAATAAAATAAAAAGAAAAAGACTAACGAACGAGCATTCGTTATCAGAGACAAACGAACTAACGCGTTCGTGAACAGAGGCATTCGGGCGAACGTTCGCTAATTAGCAAAACCAAAAAAACCGATCTAACCGATCCAAACGAAACCAGAAAAAAACTAGGCGACGACAGCGGTTTTTACCGGTTCGTCGAAAAAGACCGGCGGCAGCGAGGTGAGTTCCTGCGGGGTTGCGGCTCGGGCGGCGGGGTCGGCGAGGTGGGGCGGCGGCGGGCGGCGGTGGTGAGGAGAGAGGGGGCCGGGGCTCCGGCTTTTAAAGCCTGGGGGGGGGGCTTGGGGAGGGGGGTTGGCGCGAGCGGAGACCGACGATGGCACGGCGGCGCTGTGCAGGGAGGCGGGGGCGCGGGCAGTCCGGCCTGCTCGGCTCGGCCTTCGGCCCAGTCGGGCGGGAATTTTTTTCTAAAATAAATTCGGCCGAAAAACAAAAATCCTAAAAAATATATTTTTTTCTAAAAAATTCCAAAAACAATTTTCACCGTCTAAATAAAATATTTAGAACAAAGTGAACATTTCTCTGGCCTAATAATGCAATTTTTAAAAATGCATATTTTTTCTAATTCAAATAAAATAGCAATAAAATTCCAAATAAAATATTTATTTGATTTTAACATTTTTCCTCGAAATTTTTCTCTCTTATTTTGGAGAAGTCATTTTATCTCCTCTTATTTATTTTAATATTGGAAATATTTTCGAAGAGAAAAATTATTAAAATCAAAAAGTATCCTCTTTTCAAATTTGAGAAAAGTCAAATATGAAAATAAATGAAATCCCCAACTCTCTCCATGGATCCTTGAGTTGCTTAGGATTTCTAGGATCACAAACAAAATGCAAATAAAATATGATATGCATATGATGACCTATGTATAACATCCTAATTCAAAATTTGGGATGTTACAAATTATGATGAACCAATTGCTTGTGAGTTTAGTGCACTAGATTATATTTATGAAGTTTTGCTTGAGATTCGTGAATCTAAAAATTGTGATGAAGAAATTTATGAAGTGATTCATGATAGCTCCTTGAATGAAAAGCATGATTGCAATGATTTTACTACAAATTCTATTAATGTCAATTGTGCTAATAATATGCAAAACCCTAAGCTTGGGGATGCTAATTTTGCTATGAACACTATTTGTTGCAATGATCATGATTGGGGTGATTCTTCTTATGAGCTTGAAAACTTATTTAAGCCTCATGATGACTATGTAATTTGCAATAATTATAAAAGTGGGTTTGGAGAGGTCATGACTTTAGTTGATGTTAAGCCCACTATCTTGGAAGATCATAAAACTTTTATGCATGTGGATCGTGAAGAGAAAATTTTATATGATAGCTATATTATTGAATTTTATTATGATCCAACATATAATTATTATGAAAGAGGAAAATATGGTTGTAGAAATTTTCATGTTATTAAATTTCCTCTCGTTATGTTGAGATTGTCAATGTTTTATTCATCTCCTTTGCGTATGCTAGATATTTCTTGTCTTGAGAATTTGTTTTCCTATAAAATTCCTATGCATAGGAAGTATGTTAGACTTAAATGTGTTTGTCATATGTTTCATGATGCTCTCTTTGTATTTCAATTATTATCTTTCGTGTGAGCATCGTTGAAATTTCATGCCTAGCTAGGGGCGTGAAACGATAGCGCTTGTTGCGAGGCAACCCAATGAATATAATTTATTTTTGCTTTTTGCTTCCTGTTTTTGAGTGTTAGCACAATTATGCTACTCTATGATTGTGTGTTTTATGTTTTAATTAGTGTTTGTGCCAAGTAAAGCCTTTATGAGCTTCTTGGGTGATATTAGTTTGATCTTGCTGAAAAAACAGAAACTTTTACGCTCACGTAAATAATTTTCATTTTTAACAAGATAGCAATAAAATACTCATTCTGCTTGAAGTAGATCAATATACAAATTGCTCAGGTCTTCCTAATTTTTCAGATTTTTTCAAGTTACAAAAGTATTCAAAATAGTCAGATTGCTACTGACTGTTCTGTTTTCTTTGCGTTGTGTCCTTATTTTGATGGCTCTATGGTTTTCTTTGATGAGTTTTTGCCATAGAAAAGTCGGAATACAGTAGATATAATGCAATAACAAAATATGAATTGGTTTGATACAACACTTACAGTAGTGATTTATTTTCTTATTGTCGGGGGTTGGGTGCGACATATGCCAAATGATGGCTTATCATGGTGGGAGCGAGTAGAACGTCGCCGGTGCCTGGAAGCGGGATGAGGCGTAGACATGAATGCCGACGCACTTTACCCAGGTTCGGGGCTCTCCTAGGAGATAAGACCCCTAGTCCTGCTCTACGGGGTCTCCGCATGATCACTAAGGCACTAGTGAGTACAATGGTTCTCCTCGAGCTGTATGCGAGAGGTAGGAGAAGGCAGGCACGCTCTCTCCTTCCTCTAGGTATGAGTCTAGTTCTAACAAGTTGGGAACCCTTTGCATGGGTGCCCTGGGGGGTTTATATAAGCCTACCCCCCAGGGGTACAATGGTAATTTGACCGGGTGTAGGTCCCGGCTGTCAGTGCCTCTGGTCGCCGGCTTCTTCGCCGGCTGCTGGGGCCCGCCGCCTGGTCTGGTACGGAGCCGACAGGCCGCTCCCGCGGCTCGCGGGTCTTGCCAGCTGCTGATTACTATAGCCGCGATGCTAATGACGCATGCTTGGTCAAGGGAGTGTGGCTACAGTCTCGCTGCCTGGCGGGAGATCACTGTAGCAACTCCGGGTCTCATCTGGTTAATGGTGCACATGCCCCGAGGGAGGAACGGGCCGCCTGCTGGGAGCCGGCCTCCCTCAGGTCCGACTGCTCAGGCTTCCGCCGACTTCCGGGCTCTTGCTGCCCAGTAGGGCCCGCCGCCTGCAGGCCGTACCGACAGGTCGTCGTGGGAACTGGGCTCTGCCCTGCCAGCAATGACGTCAGGTATGGAGTGGCAACAGTGCCACATACAGGCAGAGATCTCCGCCTGTACGGTGCACTGTAACCACACCCGACCCTGGATATGGGGATGATGGGCTACACTATAGACTTACCCTGTCTAGTCTTCTTAATGGGACCGCAGACTCTGAGGGCGCCGTGGGCCGCCTGCTAGGAGCCGGTCTCTCTGGAGGCTGCCTGCAAGAAGTCGGCCCGTCTTGGAGGCGCCCTCTAGAGCTTAGCTGCCTTCTGGCAGCCATCCGCTTGGGACAACCGGCCACCAGAAGGCGGCACTTCTTCTTGATGTCTTGAGGGGTGCAGCCAGCCCCGATGTCTTGAAAGGCTCAAGGACTCGGGTTAGGCTACCCGTGGCCCATTACTCCGACACTTATACTAACGGATCTCATGAAGGTTTTGTTGAGTTTTGTGTGATTGAAGTTTTTCAAGTTTTGGGTTATCTTACGATGGATGAAGGAATAAGGGGTAGAAGAGCCTAAGCTTGGGGATGCCTCAGCATCCCAAGCTATTATCCAAAAATGAGCAACCAACTAAGCTTGGGGATGCCCCCGAGTGGCATCCCCTCTTTCTTCTAACGACCATCGGTATTTTACTCGAAGCTATATTTTTATTCGTCACATACTATGTGTTTTGCTTGGAGTGTCTTGTATGATATGAGTCTTTGCTTGTTTTATTTTGTGTTTTAAGTCTTGATTCCTTGCTGGACACACCTATTTGGGAGAGCCAAAATTATGTCATAACTTGTTAGAATTTCTCTCTTTGCTTCACTTAAATCTTTTATGAGCTATGGACTTGCTCTAGTGCTTCACTTATATCTTTTTGAGCACGGTGTGCTTAGTATTTTTGAAGAAATGCTCTCTTGCTTCACTTAGATTTATTTGAGAGTTAGTAAAATTTTCAAGAAATTCTCTCTTGCTTCACTTACATTAATTTGAGAGAAAGAAAGAAATATTATGATCATGATCTTCACTTATATTTGTTTGAGCTTGTCAAAAGCAACACATGAAAATTAGTTCCAAAGTGATAGATATCCAAGAAGGATATAATAAAAACTTTCTTGAAAATCATTGGACAAAATAAACTTGATTCTTAGTTATAGTTTTGAGATATGATGATGTGATATGTGAGTTATGTTGATGAGTAATTATGCTTTAGTAAGAATATTGGTGTTAAGGTTTGTGATTCCCTATGCAAGCACGAAAGTCGATAATTGTGCAATGAAATTATATCCTACTTGTGGTGCATTTTTCGGTGTTAATTATGCTTAATGCTCGTTTATGAGATTATTCATTTCTTGGCTGGTCGCTTCTCAATCTTTTGCTAGCCTTCATTTTGAACTAAGTTGTTGGGGAACGTAGCAGAATTTTAAAATTTTCTACGCATCACCAAGATCAATCTATGGAGTCATCTAGCAACGAGGGAGAAAGGAGTGCATCTACATACCCTTGTAGATCGCGCGCGGAAGCGTTCAAGAGTACGGGGTTGATGGAGTCGTACTCGTCGTGATCCAAATCACCGATGACCTAGCGCCGAACGGACGGCACCTCTGCGTTCAACACACGTACGGTTGGGAAGATGTCTCCTCCAAATTGATCCAGCAAGGGGGAAGGAGAGGTTGATGAAGATCCAGCAGCACGACGGCGTGGTGGTGGAAGCAACGGTGATCTCGGCAGGGCTTCGCCAAGCATAGGGAGAGGGAGGAGTGTCACGGGAGGGAGAGGGAGAGGCCAGGGGCTAGGGTGCGGCTGCCCTCCCTCCCCCCACTATATATAGGGTCCCTAGGGGGGGCGCCGGCCCTAGGAGATCCAATCTCCAAGGGGGGGCGGCGGCCAAGGGGGTGGCTTGCCCCCCAAGCCAAGTGGGGCGCCCCCCACCCCTAGGGTTTCCAACCCTAGGCGCAGGGGGAGGCCCAACGAGGGCGCACCAGCCCACAAGGGGCTGGTTCCCCTCCCACTTCAGCCCATGGGGCCCTCCGGGATAGGTGGCCCCACCCGGCGGACCCTCGGGACCCTTCTGGTGGTCCCGGTACAATACCGATTACCCCTGAAACTTTCCCGATGGCCGAAACTTGACTTCCTATATATAAATCTTCACCTCCAGACCATTCTGGAACTCCTCGTGACGTCCGAGATCTCATCCGGGACTCCGAACAACTTTTGGGTTACCGTATACTAATATCTCAACAACCCTAGCGTCACCGAACCTTAAGTGTGTAGACCCTCGGGTTCGGGAGACACGCAGACATGACCGAGACGACTCTCCGGTCAATAACCAACAGCGGGATCTGGATACCCATATTGGCTCCCACATGCTCCTCCATGATCTCATCGGATGAACCACGATGTCGAGGATTCAATCAATCTGTATACAATTCCCTTTGTCAATCGGTACGTTACTTGCCTGAGACTCGATCGTTGGTATCCCAATACCTCGTTCAATCTCGTTACCGGCAAGTCACTTTACTCGTACCGTAATGCATGATCCCATGATCAACCACTTGGTCACATTGAGCTCATTATGATTATGCATTACCGAGTGGGCCCAGAGATACCTCTCCGTCATATGGAGTGACAAATCCCAGTCTCGATTCGTGCCAACCCAACAGACACTTTCGGAGATACCTGTAGTGTACCTTTATAGTCCCCTAGTTACGTTGTGATGTTTGGCACACCCAAAGCACTCCTACGGTATCCGGGAGTTGCACAATCTCATGGTCTAAGGAAATGACACTTGACATTCGGAAAAGCTATAGCAAACGAACTACACGATCTTTGAGCTATGCTTAGGATTGGGTCTTGTCCATCACATCATTCTCCTAATGATGTGATCCTGTTATCAATGACATCCAATGTCCATAGTCAGGAAACCATGACTATCTTTTGATCAACGAGCTAGTCAACTAGAGGCTCACTAGGGACGTGTTGTGGTCTATGTATTCACACATGTATTACGATTTCCGGATAACACAATTATAGCATGAACAATAGACAATTATCATGAACAAAGAAATATAATAATAACCATTTTATTATTGGCTCTAGGGCATATTTCCAACAGTCTCCCACTTGCACTAGAGTCAATAGTCTAGTTACATTGTGATGAATCAAACACTCAAGCAGTTCTGGTGTTGATCATGTTTTGCTCTAGGGAGAGGTTTAGTCAACGGATCTGCCACATTCAGGTCCGTATGTACTTTACAAATATCTATGTCTCCATTTTGAACACTTTCATGAATGGAGTTGAAGAGACGCTTGATATGCCTGGTCTTCTTGTGAAACCTGGGCTCCTTGGCAAGGGCACTAGCTCCAGTGTTGTCACAGAAGAGAGTCATCGGGCCCGACGCATTGGGTATGACTCCTAGGTCGGTAATGAACTCCTTCACCCAGATTTCCTCTTGTGCTGCCTCCGAGGCTGCCATGTACTCCGCTTCACATGTAGATCCCGCCACAACGCCTTGCTTGCAACTGCACCAGCTTACCGCCCCACCATTCAAAATATACACGTATCCGGTTTGTGACTTAGAGTCATCCAGATCTGTGTCGAAGCTAGCATCGACGTAACCCTTTACGACGAGCTCTTCGTCACCTCCATAAACGAGAAACATATCCTTAGTCCTCTTCAGGTACTTCAGGATATTCTTGACCGCTATCTAGTGTTCCATGCCGGGATTACTTTGGTACCTTCCTACCAAACTTACGGCAAGGTTTACATCAGGTCTGGTACACAACATAGCATACATGATAGACCCTATGGCCGAGGCATAGGGGACGACACTCATCTTTTCTCTATCTTCTACCGTGGTCGGGCATTGAGCCATGCTCAATCTCGTACCTTGCAATACAGGCAAGAACCCCTTCTTTGACTGATCCATTTTGAACTTCTTCAATATCTTGTCAAGGTACGTACTCTGTGAAAGACCAATGAGGCGTCTCGATCTATCTCTATAGATCTTGATGCCTAATATATAAGTAGCTTCTCCAAGATCCTTCATTGAAAAACATTGTTCAAGTAGGCCTTTATGCTTTCCAAGAATTCTATATCATTTCCCATCAACAGTATGTCATCCACATACAATATGAGAAATGCTACAAAGCTCCCACTCACTTTCTTGTAAATGCAGGCTTCTCCATAAGTCTGCGTAAACCCAAACACTTTGATCATCTCATCAAAACGAATGTTCTAACTCCGAGATGCTTGCACTAGCCCATAAATCGAGCATTGGAGCTTGCACACCTTGTCAGCATTCTTAGGATTGACAAAACCTTCCGGCTGCATCATATACAATTCTTCCTTAAGGAAACCATTAAGGAATGCCGTTTTGACGTCCATTTGCCATATCTCATAATCATAGAATGCGGCAATTGCTAACATGATTCGGACAGACTTCAGCTTCGCTATGGGTGAGAAAGTCTCATCGTAGTCAACCCCTTGAACTTGTTGATAACCCTTAGCGACAAGCCGAGCTTTATAGATGGTTACATTACCATCCACGTCTGTCTTCTTCTTAAAGATCCATTTATTTTCTATGGCTCACCGATCATCGGGCAAGTCAGTCAAAGTCCATACTTTGTTTTCATACATGGATCCTATCTCGACTTTCATGGCTTCCAGCCATTTGTCGGAATCCGGGCCCGCCATCGCTTCTTCATAGTTCGAAGGTTCACCGTTGTCTACCAACATGATTTCCAAGACAGGGTTGCCGTACCACTTTGGTGCGGAACGTGTCCTCGTGGACCTACGAAGTTCAGTAGCATCATCATTAACTTCCTCTCTAGTCGGTGCAGGCACCTCAGGGACAATTTCCTGAGCTGCGCCACTCTCCGGTTCAAGAGGTAATACTTCATCAAGTTCCACTTTCCTCCCACTTATTTCTTTCGAGAGAAACTCTTTCTCTAGAAAGGACCCATTCTTGGCAACAAAGATCTTGCCTTCGGATCTGAGGTAGAAGGTATACCCAATAGTTTCTTTAGAGTATCCTATGAAGACACATTTTTCCGATTTGGGTTCGAGCTTTTCAGGTTGAAGTTTCTTGACATAAGCATCACATCCCCAAACTTTCAGAAACGACAGCTTAGGTTTCTTCCCAAACCATAATTCATATGGTGTCGTCTCAACGGATTTCGACGGAGCCCTATTTAAAGTGAATGCGGCAGTCTCTAAAGCATAGCCCCAAAATGACAGTGGTAAATCGGTAAGAGACATCATAGATCGCACCATATCCAATAGAGTGCGATTACGACGTTCGGACACACCATTACGCTGAGGTGTTCCAGGCGGCGTGAGTTGTGAAACTATTCCACATTTCCTTAAGTGTGTGCCAAATTCGTGACTCAAGTATTCTCCCCCACGATCTGATCACAAGAACTTGATTTTCTTGTCACGTTGATTCTCAACCTCACTCTGAAATTCCTTGAACTTTTCAAAGGTCTCAGACTTGTGTTTCATTAAGTAGACATACCCATATCTACTCAAGTTGTCAGTGAGGGTGAGAACATAACGATAGCCACCGCGAGCCTCAACAGTCATTGGACCGCACACATCAGTATGTATGATTTCCAATAACTTGGTTGCTCACTCCATTGTTCTTGAGAACGGAGTCTTGGTCATTTTACCCATGAGGCATGGTTCGCACGTGTCAAATGATTCGTAATCAAGAGACTCCAAAAGTCCATCGGCATGGAGCTTCTTCATGCGTTTGACACCTATGTGACCAAGGCGGCAGGCCACAAGTATGTGGGACTATCATTATCAACCTTACATCTTTTGGTATTCACACTATGAATATGTGTAACATTACGCTCGAGATTCATTAAGAATAAACCATTCACCAGCGGAGCATGACCATAAAACATATCTCTCATATAAATAGAACAACCATTATTCTCGGATTTAAACGAGTAGCCATCTCGAATTAAACGAGATCCTGATACAATGTTCATGCTCAAAGCTGGCACTAAATAACAATTATTGAGGTTTAAAACTAATCTCGTAGGTAAATGTAGAGGTAGCGTGTCGACGGCGATCACATCGACCTTGGAACCATTCCCGACACGCATCGTCACCTCGTTCTTCGCCAGTCTCCGCTTATTCCGCAGCTCCTGCTTTGAGTTACAAATGTGAGCAACCGCACCGGTATCAAATACCCAGGAGCTACTACGCGTACTGGTAAGGTACACATCAATTACATGTATATCACATATACCTTTAGTGTTGCTAGCCTTCTTGTCCGCTGCAGTTCCGCTTCCAGTGACCACTTCCCTTGCAATAAAAACACTCAGTCTTGGGCTTGGGTCCATTCTTTGGCTTCTTCCCGGCAGCTTGCTTACCGGGCGCGGCAACTCCCTTGCCGTCCTTCTTGAAGTTCTTCTTACCCTTGCCTTTCTTGAACTTAGTGGTTTTATTCACCATCAACACTTGATGTTCCTTTTTGATTTCCACCTCTGCTGATTTCAGCATTGAATATACCTCAGGAATGGTCTTTTCCATCTCCTGCATATTGAAGTTCATCACAAAGCTCTTGTAGCTCGGTGGAAGCGACTGAAGGATTCTGTCAATGACCGCGTCATCCGGGAGATTAACTCCTAGATGAGTCAAGCGGTTATGCAACCCAGACATTTTGAGTATGTGCTCACTGACAGAACTATTTTCCTCCATCTTACAGCTGAAGAACTTGTCGGGGACTTCATATCTCTCGACCCGGGCATGAGCTTGGAAAACCATTTTCAGCTCTTCGAACATCTCATATGCTCTGTGTCTCTCAAAACGCATTTGGAGCCCCGGTTCTAAGCTGTAAAGCATGCCGCACTGAACGAGGGAGTAATCATCAGCACGTGACTGCCAAGCGTTCATAACGTCTTGGTTCTCTGGGATGGGTGCGTCACCTAGCGGTGCTTCTAGGACATAATCTTTCTTGGCATCTATGAGGATGATCCTCAGGTTCCGGACCCAGTCCGTATAGTTGCTGCCATCATCTTTCAGCTTGGTTTTCTCTAGGAACGCGTTGAAGTTGAGGGCAACATTAGCATGGGCCATTTGATCTACAAGACATAGTGTACAGATTTTAGACTAAGTTCATGATAATTAAGTTCATCTAATCAAATTATTCAATGAACTCCCACTCAGATAGACATCCCTCTAGTCATCTAAGTGAAACATGATCCGAGTCAACTAGGCCATGTCCGATCATCACGTGAGACGGACTAGTCAACATCGGCGAACATCTTCATGTTGATCGTATCTTCTATATGACTCATGCTCGACCTTTTGGTCTTCTGTGTTCTGAGGCCATGTCTATACATGCTAGGCTCGTCAAGTCAACCTAAGTGTATTGCGTGTGTAAATCTGGCTTACACCCGTTGTATTCGAATGTTAGAATCTATCACACCCGATCATCACGTGGTGCTTCGAAACAACGAACCTTCGCAACGGTGCACAGTTAGGGGGAACACTTTCTTGAAATTATTATTAGGGATCATCTTATTTAAGCTACCGTCGTTCTATGCAAATAAGATGTAAAACATGATAAACATCACATGCAATCAAATAGTGACATGATATGGCCAATATCATTTGCTCCTTTTGATCTCCATCTTCGGGGCTCCATGATCATCGTTGTCACCGACATTACACCATGATCTCCATCATCATGATCTCCATCATCGTGTCTTCTTGAAGTTGTCTCGTCATCTATTACTTCTACTACTATGGCTAACGCTTTAGCAATAAAGTAAAGTAATTACATGACGTTTATGTTGACACGCAGGTCATAAATAAATAAAGACAACTCCTATGGCTCCTGCCGGTTGTCATACTCATCGACATGCAAGTCGTGATTCCTATTACAAGAACATGATCAATCTCATACATCACATATATCATTCATCACATCCTTTTGGCCATATCACATCACACGGCACATGCTGCAAAAACAAGTTAGACGTCCTCTAATTGTTGTTGCAAGTTTTTACGTGGCTGCTATAGGTTTCTAGCAAGAACATTTCTTACCTACGCCAAAACCACAACGTGATATGCCAATTTCTATTTACCCTTCATAAGGACCGTTTTCATCGAATCCGATCCGACTAAAGTGGGAGAGACAGACACCCGCCAGCCACCTTATGCAACTAGTGCATTTCAATCGGGTGAACCAGTCTCACGTAAGCGTACGTGTAAGGTCGGTCCAGGCCGCTTCATCCCACGATGCCGCCGAATCAAGATAAGACTAGTAACGGCAAGCAAATTGACAATATCGACGCCCACAACTGCTTTGTGTTCTACTCATGCATAGAAACTACGCATAGACCTAGCTCATGATGCCACTTTTGGGGAACGTAGCAGAGTTTTAAAATTTTCTATGCATCACCAAGATCAATCTATGGAGTCATCTAGCAACGAGGGAGAAAGGAGTGCATATACATACCCTTGTAGATCGCGCGCGGAAGCGTTCAAGAGAACGGGGTTGAGGGAGTCGTACTCGTCGTGATCCGAATCACCGATGACCTAGCGCCGAATGGACGACACCTCCGCGTTCAACACACGTACGGTTGGGAAGACGTCTCCTCCAACTTGATCCAGCAAGGGGGAAGGGGAGGTTGATGAAGATCCAGCAGCACGACGGCGTGGTGGTGGAAGCAACGGTGATCTCGGCAGGGCTTCACCAAGCACAGGGCGAGGGAGGATGTCACGGGAGGGAGAGGGAGAGGCCAGGGGCTAGGGTGCGGCTGCCCTCCCTCCCCCACTATATATAGGGTCCCTAGGGGGGGCACCGGCCCTAGGAGATCCAATCTCCAAGGGGGGGCGGCGGCCAAGGGGGTGGCTTGCCCCCCAAGCCAAGTGGGGCGCCCCCACCCCTAGGGTTTCCAACCCTAGGTGCAGGGGAGGCCCAAGGGGGGCACACCAGCCCACTATGGGCTGGTTCCCCTCCCACTTCTGCCCATGGGGCCCTCCGGGATAGGTGGCCCCACCCAGTGGACCCCCGGGACCCTTCCGGTGGTCCCGGTACAATACCGATTACCCCCGAAACTTTCCCGATGGCCGAAACTTGACTTCCTATATATAAATCTTCACCTCCAGACCATTCCAGAACTCCTCATGACATCCGGGATCTCATCCGGGACTCCGAACAACTTTCGGGTTACCGTATACTAATATCTCAACTACCCTAGCGTCACCGAACCTTAAGTGTGTAGACCCTACAGGTTCGGGAGACACGCACACATGACCGAGACAACTCTCCGGTCAATAACCAACAGCGGGATCTGGATACCCATGTTGGCTCCCACATGCTCCTCCATGATCTCATCGGATGAACCACGATGTCGAGGATTCAATCAATCCGTATGCAATTCCCTTTGTCAATCGGTACGTTACTTGCCCGAGACTCGATCGTCGGTATCCCAATACCTCGTTCAATCTTGTTACCGGCAAGTCACTTTACTCGTACCATAATGCATGATCCCGTGATCAACCACTTGGTCACATTGGGCTCATTATGATGATGCATCACCGAGTGGGCCCAGAGATACCTCTCCGTCATACGGAGTGACAAATCCCAGTCTCGATTCGTGCCAACCCAACAGACACTTTCGGAGATACCTGTAGTGTACCTTTATAGTCACGCAGTTATGTTGTGATGTTTGGCACACCCAAATCACTCCTACGGTATCCGGGAGTTGCAAAATCTTATGGTCTAAGGAAACGACACTTGACATTCAGAAAAGCTATAGCAAACGAACTACACGATCTTTGAGCTATCCTTAGGATTGGGTCTTGTCCATCACATCATTCTCCTAATGATGTGATCCTGTTATCAATGACATCCAATGTCCATAGTCAGGAAACCATGACTATCTTTTGATCAACGAGCTAGTCAACTAGAGGCTCACTAGGGACGGGTTGTGGTCTATGTATTCACACATGTATTACGATTTCGAATAACACAATTATAGCATGAACAATAGAAAATTATCATGAACAAAGAAATATAATAATAACCATTTTATTATTGCCTGTAGGGCATATTTCCAACATAAGTATGATCTCTACTTGTGCACCCAAAATCCTTTAAACCAGTTTTTCCACATGAGTCCACTATATCTACCTATTTGCGGTATTCTTTTGCCGTTATAAGCAAATTTGCATGTGCCATCTCTAATTTTCAAAATAAACTTATCTTTTGTGTTTTCGTTTCGCTCGCGGAGCGGTGAGGGGTGGATAATATTTTGCATGCTAGATGTGTTATTCTCACGATGACTGTTTATTCACTTGTCATCGCACAAGAGTAAGGCAATGGTATTAGGGATGCCCAGTCCCGAAATAAAAAAAATGAATTTACTTTATGTTGTTCAATAATAAATTCCTTGAAAAGTGTTGGTATGGAAGGCACCCGTGAATATGGTTAGCCATGGAAAGTGAAAGTATGGTGGAAAAAGGAATAAACTTTGTTTTCTGTTTGGGGACCGCCTATGATATATCTAAGCATGGAAAGTGTTGGGAACTCTAAGTAGTTTTCGTTGGTGGGATGGATACACCTCCCAAAATGTTTTTATCTCTAAGTTTTTTGCGTTGAGCTCTGGCACCTCTACAAATCCCTATTTCCATCTGCGAAGGGCCTTTCTTTTACTTTATGCAATTTTTATTTTTGAATTTGAGTCTCCATCTTCTCTTATAGAAGCACCAACTAGGAGGCAATATGATCGTACTTGAGTATTGGGTGTAGCTAATATGCGAGAGTGTTTCATGAATGGATCAATGGTTGAGCATGATGGGCTAGGGATAACTTATTTTAGCATTGATATTTTGAAAGACATGGTTGCTTGTTGATATGCTTGAGTATTCAAATTATCATGTCAAAACTAGGCTATTGCTTTGAACAATATAAAAGTCCAAATGTCCATGCTCTAAAGAAAAGAATATGATATGACATGTTAGGCAGCATTCCACATCAAAAATTATGTTTTTATCACTTCCCTACTCGAGGACGAGTAGGAGTTAAGCTTGGGGATGCTGATACGTCTCCAACGTATCTATAATTTTTGATTGTTTCATGCCGTTATATTATCAATCTTGGATTTTTTATAATCATTTTATATCATTTTTTGGTACTAACCTATTCACATAGTGCCAAGTGCCAGTCCTTATTTTTTCCATGTTTTTTACATCGCGGAAAATCAATATCAAACCGAGTCCAAATGCCACGAAACTTTACGGAGATTTTTATGGACCTAAAGGAACATAATGGGCCCTGGCTGCGCTTGGGGGGGGGGGGTGCTCCGAGGAGAGCACAACCCACCAAGGCACGCCAGGAGGCCCAGGCGCGCCCTGGTGGGTGATACGTCTCCAACGTTTCTATAATTTTTTATTGTTCCATGCTATTATATTATCTGTTTTGGATGTTTAATGGGCTTTAATATGCACTTTTATATTATTTTTGGGACTAACATATTAACTAGAGGCCCAGTGCCAGTTGCTATTTTTTTTTGCCTATTTCAGTGTTTCGTAGAAATGGGATATCAAACGGAATCCAAACGGAATGAAACCTTCGCGAGGATCTTTTTGGAACAAACGCAATCCAGGAAACTTGGAGTGGAGGTCAAGGAAGCAACGAGGCGGCCATGAGGTAGGGCGGCGCGCCCAGGGGGTAGGCGCGCCCCCATCCTCGTGGCCCCCTCGTAGCTCCACCGACCTACTTCTTTCACCTATATGTACTCTTATACCCTGAAAACATCCAGGAGAGCCACGAAACACCTTTTCCACTGCCGCAACCTTCTGTACCCATGAGATCCCATCTTGGGGCCTTTTCCGGCGATCTACCGGAGGGGGATTCGATCACGGAGGGCTTCTACATCAACACCATAGCCTCTCCGATGATGTGTGAGTAGTTTACCACAGACCTTCGGGTCCATAGTTATTATCTAGATGGCTTCTTCTCTCTCTTTGGATCTCAATACAAAGTTCACCTCGATGTTCTTGAAGATCTATTCGATGTAATTCTTTTGCGGTGTCTTTGTCGAGATCCGATGAATTGTGGGTTTATGATCAAGATTATCTATGAACAATATTTGATTCTTCTCTGAATTCTTATATGCATGATTTGATATCTTTGCAAGTCTCTTCGAATTATAAGTTTGGTTTGGCCTACTAGATTGATCTTTCTTGCAATGGGATAAGTGCTTAGCTTTGGGTTCAATCTTGCGGTGACCTTTCCCAGTGACAGCAGGGGCAGCAAGGCACGTATTGTATTGTTGCCATCGAGGATAAAAAGATGGGGTTTATATCATATTGCTTGAGTTTATCCCTCTACATCTTGTCATCTTGCTTAATGCGTTACTCTGTTCTTATGAACTTAATACGCAAGATGCATGCTAGATAGCGGTCGATGTGTGGAGTAATAATAATAGATGCAGAATCGTTTCGGTCTACTTGACACAGACGTGATGCCTATGTTCATGATCATGCCTAGATATTCTCATAATTATGAGCTTTTCTATCAATTGCTCGGCAGTAATTTGTTCACCCATGGTAATATATGCTATCTTGAGAGAAGCCACTAGTGAAACCTATGGCCCCCGGGTCTACTTCATATCATATAAGTTCCCAATCTACAATTCTAGTTTACTATTTATTTTGCAATCTTTATTTTCCAATCTATACAACAAAAATACCAAATATATTTATCTTATTATCTCTATCAGATCTCACTTCTGCAAGTGGCCGTGAAGGGATTGACAACCCCTTTATCGCGTTGGTTGCATGGTTCTTATTTGTTTGTGCAGGTACTAGGCGATTTGCGTGTAGTCTCCTACTGAATTGATACCTTGGTTCTCAAAAACTGAGGGAAATACTTATGCTACTTTGCTGCATCACCCTTTCCTCTTCAAGGGAAAACCAACGCATGCTCAAGAGATAGCAAGAAGGATTTCTGGCGCCGTTGCCGGGGAGATCTATGCTCCAGTCAAGACTACCAAGTACCGATCAAAAACTCTTATCCCTCGCATTACATTATTTGCCATTTGCCTCTTGTTTTTCTCTCCCCCACTTCACCCTTGCTGTTTTATTCGCCTCTTTTCCATTCACCCTCTTTTGTTCGCCTTCTTTCGCTTGCCCGTTGTGTGCCTACTTGCCCTGATGGCCTTTCCTAAAAGCGTTGACCCTCACCTTAGAAGGTTGGAAGAAATTGAGAACAACGTTAGTAGCTTTATGTCTTTGCAAGTTGAGCATAATAATTTCTTCAGAAACGAGCTTGAAGAACAAAATAGTTTTATGGAGTACATGAACAAATAGCTCGATGATATGTGTAAAGAATTTTATAGTTTGAAATCTCAGTTTGCCCATCTTGAAAATTTAGTAAGTCAAATTTCGGATAATCAGGCCACCTTAGTTAATAAGATGGCCGCCAAACCGGAAGAGCAAGAGGGTAATAATGATGAAGATCTAAAAGTGATTGATGTATCCCCTATTAAATCTTTGTTTTCCAATTTGAATCTTGATAAAGATGGGACTAGAGATGAGTCAACTTTAGTTAAAAGGCGTCCCAATGATTCGAAGTTTTTAGATCTTGATGCTAAAATTGCTAAAAGTGGGATTGAAGAGGTCAAAACTTTACATAGCAATGAACCCACTATTTTGGATTTCAAGGAATTTAATTATGATAATTGCTCTTGATAGATTGTATTTCCTTGTTGCAATCCGTGTTAAATTCTCTACATGCTTATGAACAAAATAAATCTTTTACTATACATATCGTTGATGCCTTAATGCAATCCTATGAAGAAAAGCTTGAATTAGAAGTTTCTATCCCTAGAAAACTTTATGATGAGTGGGAACCTACTATTAAAATTAACATTAAAGATCATGAATGCTATGCCTTATGTGATTTGGGTGCTAGTGTTTCCACTATTCCAAAAACTTTGTGTGATGTGTTAGGTTTTCATGAATTTGATGATTGTTCTTTAAATTTGCATCTTGCGGATTCCACCATTAAGAAACCTATGGGGAGAATTAATGATGTTCTTATTGTTGCAAATAGGAATTATGTGCCCATAGATTTCATTGTTCTTGATATAGATTGCAATCCTACATGTCCTATTATTCTTGGTAGACCGTTCCTTAGACCGATTGGTGCAATTATTGACATGAAAGAAGGAAATATTAGATTCCAATTTCCGTTAAGGAAAGGCACGGAACACTTTCTTAGAAAGAAAATTAAATTACCTTATGAATCTATTATGAGAGCCACTTATGAATTGCATACCAAAGATGACAATACCTAGATCTATTCTTGTTTTTATGCCTAGCTAGGGGCGTTAAACAATAGCGCTTTTTTGGAGGCAACCCAATTTTATTTTTGTTCCTGTTTAGTAATAAATAAATCATCTAGCCTCTGTTATGATTGTGTTTTTATGTTTACTACTGCTATTCCATTCTCTTTTCCCCCCTTTTCATTTATTTTTCTTTACATTTTACTTTTTTTCCTTTCTCCTTTTTCTATTTCTTTCATTTTCATTTACTTTTCTATTTGCTTTCCATTTAATTTTATTTCCTTTAGTTGTATCGCCTTTCTGCGTAAACGCGCCGCTACAAAGCAAGTAGCGGTAGCGCTGTTCGAAGTAGATCGCTACTACTATGTGTAGCCTATCGGCATAGTAGTGGGAATTTTAGTAGTAGCGCTTTTAGCTTGAGGCGCGCTACTGCTACAATTGTATCTGTGGCGCAGTTTATGCCTACGCGCTACTGCTACTTAACACTAGCATGCTTTTTTAACATGCGCTACTGCTAAAGTTACATGTATAAGGTTTTCCCAAGTAGTGATTAAAGACGGTAAAGAAAGAGGCGAAATATATTCTGGTTGCTGAACAAGGTGAAGCGGAATGCCCATATTGTGCCCTCCTCCATGCAGAAGGCACATACGACTCTAGTCCAACCCCTTGTGATGGCCAACCGGCCATCCTTCACAGTCTTCGTGAAATCATCTAGATAATCATCGTGTTTTGGTAGAAATACTTTAACCTTTGCATGCCCACCAATCATGTAGTTTGAGAGGTAATCTTGAGTAAACTGCTTTGGCAACCACTATGAAGGAAAAAGATTCAGACATTGTCATCTAACACAACTCATTATGGGCACTAAAAAGAAGGCTGCAGAGTTCTTACTTACCATCCTATAGTTTGCTGTTGTCTTGGATAAAGTGTAAACAAATAGTTTAATTGCCATCTTTGGACCCATTTTACTAACAATCTTTATCAGCTTCCTCACTTGATGCTGGTTCATCGACATCTCATTGCCCCATATGCAGAAAGGGTCGAAACACGGATCATTACAAATGACATATGTACCTAAAAGCACCAAGTTAATATTAGAAGCTAAACAGCAATTGCACAATGATGTAGTACAACACTCTTTTATAATATGTGTATATACATCCTTATGTGGTAGTCCATTTGAAATCTCTAAAAATACAAATATTTAGGAACGGAGGGAGTATCTTATAACATCCAATATACTCACATATTAGATGAATTAACATCTTATATTATGGGCTGGAAGGAGTTTAGTTCATCCTTACAAATTATCTGTTGCTGTATCCACGGTTTACAGTTAGTTTAAGCTAGTTCGGGCTCAAATAGCCCTAAAGTATATCTAAACAAGAGGGCTAGTTTGAGCTAGTTGCATCTATAACCCACCTAAAAAAACTAGTATCCAACCCAAGAGGTGCTAATTGGAGCTAGTTCTCCTAGTGCATTTATTGTCAATCTAACCCTGCCATCCAAACAACTCTTTGGATGGAGTTAGTTCAGGGTTAGTAATGAGCTAGAAACTAACTCTAACCTCTAGCTAAGTTGAGTATCCAAAAAGGGCTGTGTTGTTGCTGTTGTTGCTGCTGCTCTTCTTCGTATATCTAGGCATCATTAGAACATTAATGTAGCACTCCTCCTTGTTGCTATGTAGCCTAGGATTGCATATTTAGACATTAAGTATAGTGCATGTTGCTATGTAGCCTCAGATATATTACATATGGCCCTAGTTAACCTAAGGAAAAATGGGTTGCAGATATATTGAGTTAAAAGTACGATTCACCGATTAGTCCCTTATCAGCTGCTGGCCTATATGGCACCAGCTACCGATATCCTGACCAGTGAGAAGATTTAAGCCATGGGATGAAACTAACCTCGACGGAAAACAACAGTCGTTCCCAAAATTGTCCTGTGTTGGTACATCAAGAAGCATGTTAAGCACAACAGGCTAAACATGAATCAAAATTACACATGGCAGGCAAAATAATCTCCAAAAGACGGCTTCAGTGTGTAGGTTTAAGCACGCTAGTAAAGCAAAACAAGTGGAAAGGTGTGCTAACTGCAACAGGCCAAACATTTAACAACAAGCAAACATGGTCATTCAAACTAGTATTGTGTCGGTCTAAGTACACTGGTTATGGTTAAATAAAAATGGAAAGGCGTGTTAACTACAAGATGCAGCAACCAAATGTAGTCATTCATAGTGGTATTGTTGAAACTGGTACTGATGAAATTGAACTGCACAGTTCATACTTGCACATATAGAACATCACGTTGTGAATAACTGGAATAAACAAGGCATACTACGAACAACCAAAGATAGCATTTGAAACTGAACATATGCTAACTACAAACAACCGAACAATCAAAAAACTTTAAAACATGCATATGCTAGCTATAACAGGCTTAACAGCAAGCAAATATATGCATTCCTATCGGTATGTTTAAAACTGGATTGATGAAATGTACTGCACAGTAAATAATTGCACATATAGAGCATCACATTGTGAACAACTGAAATAAACAAGGCATACTGCAAACAACCAGATATAGTAGTTAAAACTGGACATATTCTCACTACCCTACAAAAGGGACTCGACAAAACAAATCATGGGTTCCCCCCTGTGAAGAGGCACGGCAAAACAAATCATGGGTTTCCTCACTTGTCACGGATGGGCTCGTTCCCGTGGGAAGAGCACGGACCCTGGATGCGCTCCATGTTGTCGCATATGGGCTCCTTCCCCTTGGAAGAGCACGACTGTAGGGTGCCCTCCCTGATGTCTCAGATAGGCGCTTTCCCCTTGGAAGAGCAGATGGGCTCTTTCCCCTTGGAAGAGTCGGAGAGGGTGCCCTCCTCGTGGTCGCCATCGACGAGGTCTGACTTGGAAGCTATGGATCCCAAGCCAGCGTCACAGAACGTGTCCTTCATAACTGACAAAAGGGGCTTGATGGTGATGTAGAATGGAAAATTGTTGACAGCGAGCCAGAGGAGATCAGCGGCGGGGCCATGGATGAGATCGACGGTGGTTGAACCCAAGGGGTTAGGGGTGGGACACTTAACCTGTGACACAGCCCACCTCAGGGCATCGCTGTCAATGACCTCGATGTCATAGCAGGTGGATGAGACATGCCCGCATACTCTAGCCCGCTGCGTGAGTGCCTGCCGCCAGTAATGGTCGTTAGCTTCCTCGGCGACGTTGGGCGAAGAGACGACTATACACCTCTTTTTGGGTCAGTTGCTCCTCAAGCTCTACGGGAAGCGTAGCCGGGCTTAGGCTGCGACGCTCTGGAGTGGGGGGTGGGGATCTATGCGGAATGGGGCGTTTGGCAGGTGTCATCTAAGAAACTCCGGGCGGCCTGAGTATGGAGATCGGTGGGTAAGCTGCATGGGCAAACCGGCAGATGTTGACAATGGAGGCCTTGCGGCGGCGGCGAGGACTTTGCTAGGGTTTCAAGCGAGGGTGTGTGTGTGTGTGTGCGCGCACACACACACACCCGAGGAGGTTTTGGTGTGCGTGTATGTGATACGTCTCCAACATATCTATAATTTTTGTTTGTTCCATGCTATTATATATTCTGTTTTGGATGTTTAATGGGCTAATTTATACACTTTTATGTTATTTTTGGGACTAACCTATTAACCGAAGGCCTAGCCCAAATTGCTGTTTTTTTGCCTATTTCAGTGTTCCGCAGAAAATGAATATCAAACGGAGTCCAAACGGAATGAAACCTTCGGGAGCGTGATTTTTGGAACAACCGTGATCCAGAGGACTTGGAGTGGACGTCAAGCAACCAACAAGGAAGCCACGAGGCAGGGGGCGCGCCTACCCCCCTGGGCGCGCCCTCCACCCTCGTGGGCCCCTCGTGGCTCCACCGACCTACTTTTCCTCCTATATACACTACAAAAAAAGACACATCCATGACATTTTGGGCCGAACGAATTTTTTTCTGTCATACATATGACACTTCTATGACGATAATTGTGACAAAACCCGGTATCATGATAGATGTGGTGGGCTCCTACTTCTATGACGAAAAATCATGACAGAAAATGGGCTTTTCGTCCTGGGCGGGCCGGAGACGCAGCTGCATGACATTCTTTGGGCCGTCCATGACGGAAAAAACCATGGTAGAAGCGAGGGGGGGGGGGGGGAATTTCGGGGAGTTCCCGGTTACGGTGGCAGGTCGGGGGCCGAGCGATGCGCGTTTCTCTCGTACACATATGCGCGTGTGTGCGAGGCGTTGGCTCTAACTGAACCCGAGCGAGGCATTGGGCTCTAACTGAACCCGAGCGATTGCACTATAGGCTACGCGTTACTGAACCCGAGTGATCGATGGCTGTTAACTGAACCCAATCGAGCGATTCCTTTGCTACTGCTGCTAACTGAAGCCGATCGATTGGATGAATAGTGAGCGTTGCGAGGGGGGGGGGGGTGGATGAACAGTGAGTAGTGGCGTTGCCTCTGGATGAACAGGACCCCATGGTGTGGTGGAGGGCTGGATGAACAGTAGACGGTGGAGGGGTGCTCGTGGAGGGGTGGTTGAATAGGACCCCGTGGTGTGGAGGGTTGGATGAACAGTAGACGGTGGAGGGGTGCCCATGGAGGGGTGGTTGAACAGTAGCCGGTGGAGTAGCGCGCGGTGGAGGCTGGATGAACAGGAGCCCGTGGAGGCTGGAGGAGGTCGACGGTGGAGATGAACAGTATCCCGTGGAGTTCCATTTTGCAGTACGCCACACCCCTCCCGATGAACAGGACCCCCGTTTCGACCATAGGAGGTCCGTTTCATCCGTTTTGCGGTACGCCACACCCCTCCCGATCAACATGACCCCCGTTTCGACCGTAGGAGGTCCGTTTCCTCCGTTTTGCGGTACGCCACACCCCTCCCGATCAACAGGACCCCGTTCCGAACGTAGGAGGTACGTTTCCTCCGTTGTGCGGTACGCTAGGCCTCATTTCCATCGCCTGTTCCGTCCAAGCCCTCCCAATGAACACGACCATGCATTCTGTTCCGACCCAGCCGGTTGGCTCCCACGCGTTCCATTGCCTCCCGATGAACACGACGCATTCCGTTGCCTCCCCATGAACACGACGCATCCCGTTGCCTCCCCATGAACACGACGAAGACACTGTTTCTCCGTTCCGACCCAACCATGTACACGAGCCCTGGCCGTACGTATGCGCGAGTAGGCGTTCGAGACCTCGCCCGTATGCACACATACGTGGCCGTATTTTCTTTCTTGCACCCTGACCGCTGTACGTACATGTACATGATATGTGCGCGCCTCTACTACGACACGTACGCCCCTCTACTACGACACGTGCGCGCCTCTACATCCACCAGTATATATGTACGTACACGTTCACGACTAGAATGACAATGCTACGTATGCTTCGACCAGGTGGGTCCCGACTGTCAGGCACTTCCTTGCCTGCGAAGATGTAGCTGGTGGGTCCCAGCAGTTAGGGGGACGAATCGTTTTTTTTGCTCAGGCGCACTTCCTTGCGTGTGAAGATGTAGCTGGTGGGTCCCAGCAGTCAGGGGGAAACATTTTTTCGCTAAATACAGTGGCCCGTCCAGTGGGTCCCAGCTGTCAGGTGGAGGAATCATTATTTTCCGCGTAATAAGTAGGCACTTCCTTGCTGCGACCATGGACCCAGCTATCAGCCTCTCCACGTACAGTCCACGTCCGATGGAAGTCGTTCCTTGACCACGTTGACCATGCCGCGCCGAGAGCACCATGGCGGTGGACGACGGCAAGGCCTAGGAAGGGGACGACAGGGAGCCGGGGAAGACGCGGCAGTTGAAGCACGCGCGAAGAGGAGTACGAGGGTTCACTGGTTCGACTGCGGTGTGAGGCTGCCATTGCCGCAGGACCTGGCCAGCGATGGGAATACTAGGGGGCGGTGAGGCCTCCGCGGCAGCACAACTGGCCACGGGAGGCAGGAGCGTGCAACACAACCAGCACTGCTTTGGGCGGCTAGAGCAAGAAGACCAGAGGGGCTGGTTCCCCTCCCACTTCAGCCCATGGGGCCCTCCGGGATATGTGGCCCCACCCGGCGGACCCCCGGGACCCTTCTGGTGGTCCCGGTACAATACAGATTACCCCCGAAACTTTCTTGATGGCGGAAACTTGACTTCCTATATAAATCTTCACCTCCGGACCATTCCGGAACTCCTCGTGATGTCCGAGATCTCACCCGGGACTCCGAACAACTTTTGGGTTACCATATACTAATATCTCAACAACCCTAGCGTCACCGAACCTTAAGTGTGTAGACCCTACGGGTTCGGGAGACACGCAGACATGACCGAGACGACTCTCCGGTCAATAACCAACAGCGGGATCTGGATACCCATGTTGGCTCCCACATGCTCCTCGACGATCTCATCGGATGAACCACGATGTCGAGGATTCAATCAATCCGTATACAATTCCCTTTGTCAATCGGTACGTTACTTGCCCGAGACTAGATCGTTGGTATCCCAATACCTCGTTCAATCTTGTTACCAGTAAGTCACTTTACTCGTACCGTAATGCATGATCCCATGATCAACCACTTGGTCACATTGAGCTCATTATGATGATGCATTACCGAGTGGGCCCAGAGATACCTCTCCGTCATACGGAGTGACAAATCCCAGTCTCGATTCGTGCCAACCCAACAATCACTTTCGCATATACCTGTAGTGTACCTTTATAGTCCCCCAGTTACGTTGTGACGTTTGGCACACCCAAAGCACTCCTACGGTATCCGGGAGTTGCACAATCTCATGGTCTAAGGAAACGACACTTGACATTCGGAAAAGCTATAGCAAACGAACTACACGATCTTTCAGCTATGCTTAGGATTGGGTCTTGTCCATCACATCATTCTCCTAATGATGTGATCCTGTTATCAATGACATCCAATGTCCATAGTCAGGAAACCATGACTATCTTTTGATCAACGAGCTAGTCAACTAGAGGCTCACTAGGGACGTGTTGTGGTCTATGTATTCACACATGTATTACGATTTCCGGATAACACAATTATAGCATGAACAATAGACAATTATCATGAACAAAGAAATATAATAATAACCATTTTATTATTGGCTCTAGGGCATATTTCCAACAGTCTCCCACTTGCACTAGAGTCAATAGTCTAGTTACATTGTGATGAATCGAACACCCATGCAGTTCTGGTGTTGATCATGTTTTGCTCTAGGGAGAGGTTTAGTCAACGGATCTGCCACATTGAGGTCCGTATGTACTTTACAAATATCTATGTCTCCATTTTGAACACTTTCACGAATGGAGTTGAAGCGACGCTTGATATGCCTGGTCTTCCTGTGAAACCTAGGCTCCTTGGCAAGGGAAATAGCTCCAGTGTTGTCACAGAAGAGAGTCATCGGGCCCGACGCATTGGGTATGACTCATAGGTCGGTAATGAACTCCTTCACCCAGATTGCCTCTTGTGCTACCTCCGAGGCTGCCATGTACTCCGCTTCACATGTAGATCCCGCCACAATGCTTTGCTTGCAACTGCACCAGCTTACCGCCCCACCATTCAATATATACACGTATCCGGTTTGTGACTTAGAGTCATCTAGATCTGTGTCGAAGCTAGCATCGACGTAACCCTTTACGACGAGCTCTTCGTCACCTCCATAAACGAGAAACATATCCTTAGTCCTCTTCAGGTACTTCAGGATATTCTTGACCGCTGTCCAGTGTTCCATGCCAGGATTAATTTGGTACCTTCCTACCAAACTTATGGCAAGGTTTACATCAGGTCTGGTACACAACATAGCATACATGATAGACCCTATGGCCGAGGCATAGGGGACGACACTCATCTTTTCTCTATCTTCTGCCGTGGTCGGGCATTGAGCCGTGCTCAATCTCGTACATTGCAATACAGGCAAGAACCCCTTCTTTGACTGATCCATTTTGAACTTCTTCAATATCTTGTCAAGGTACGTACTCTGTGAAAGACCAATGAGGCGTCTCGATCTATCTCTATATCATTTCCCATCAACAGTATGTCATCCACATACAATATGAGAAATGCTACAGAGCTCCCACTCACTTTCTTGTAAATGCAGGCTTCTCCATAAGTCTGCGTAAACCCAAACGCTTTGATCATCTCATCAGAACGAATGTTGCAACTCCGAGATGCTTGCACCAGCCCATAAATCGAGCATTGGAGCTTGCACACCTTGTCAGCATTCTTAGGATTGACAAAACCTTCCGGCTGCATCATATACAATTCTTCCTTAAGGAAACCATTAAGTAATGCCGTTTTGACGTCCATTTGCCATGTCTCATAATCATAGAATGCGGCAATTGCTAACATGATTCAGACGGACTTCAGCTTCGCTATGGGTGAGAAAGTCTCATCGTAGTCAACCCCTTGAACTTGTTGATAACCCTTAGCGACAAGCCGAGCTTTATAGATGGTTACATTACCATCCGCGCCTGTTTTCTTCTTAAAGATCCATTTATTTTCAATGGCTCGCCGATCATCGGGCAAGTCAGTCAAAGTCCATACTTCGTTTTCATACATGGATCCTATCTCGAATTTCATGGCTTCCAGCCATTTGTCGGAATCCGGGCCCGCCATCGCTTCTTCATAGTTCGAAGGTTCACCGTTGTCTACCAACATGATTTCCAATACAGGGTTGCCGTACCACTCTGGTGCGGAATGTGTCCTCGTGGACCTACGAAGTTCAGTAGCAACTTGATCTGGAGTTTCATGATCATCATCATTAACTTCCTCTCTAGTCGGTGCAGGCACCTCAGGAACAATTTCCTGAGCTGCGCCACTCTCCGGTTCAAGAGGTAATACTTCATCAAGTTCCACTTTCCTCCCACTTATTTCTTTCGAGAGAAACTCTTTCTCTAGAAAGGACCCATTCTTGGCAACAAAGATCTTGCCTTCGGATCTGAGGTAGAAGGTATACCCAATAGTTTCTTTAGGGTATCCTATGAAGACACATTTTTCCGATTTGGGTTCGAGCTTTTCAGGTTGAAGTTTCTTGACATAAGCATCACATCCCCAAACTTTCAGAAATGACAGCTTAGGTTTCTTCCCAAACCATAATTCATACGGTGTCGTCTCAACGGATTTCGACGGAGCCCTATTTAAAGTGAATGCGGCAGTCTCTAAAGCATAGCCCCAAAATGACAGCGGTAAATCGGTAAGAGACATCATAGATCGCACCATATCCAATAGAGTGCGATTACGATGTTCGGATGCACCATTACGCTGAGGTGTTCAAGGCGGCGTGAGTTGTGAAACTATTCCACATTTCCTTAAGTGTGTGCCAAATTCGTGACTCAAGTATTCTCCCCCACGATCTGATCGCAAGAACTTGATTTTCTTGTCACATTGATTCTCAACCTCACTCTAAAATTCCTTGAACTTTTCAAAGGTCTCAGACTTGTGTTTCATTAAGTAGACATACCCATATCTACTCAAGTCGTCAGTGAGGGTGAGAACATAACGATAGCCACCACGAGCCTCAACAGTCATTGGACCGCACACATCAGTATGTATGATTTCCAATAACTTGGTTGCTCGCTCCACTGTTCCTGAGAACGGAGTCTTGGTCATTTTACCCATGAGGCATGGTTCACACGTGTCAAATGATTCGTAATCAAGAGACTCGAAAAGTCCATCGGCATGGAGCTTCTTCATGCGTTTGACACCTATGTGACCAAGGCGGCAGTGCCACAAGTATGTGGGACTATCATTATCAACCTTACATCTTTTGGTATTCACACTATGAATATGTGTAACATTACGCTCGAGATTCATTAAGAATAAACCATTCACCAGCGGAGCATGACCATAAAACATATCTCTCATATAAATAGAACAACCATTATTCTCAGATTTAAACGAGGAGCCATCTCGAATTAAACGAGATCCTGATACAATGTTCATGCTCAAAGCTGGCACTAAATAACAATTATTGAGGTTTAAAACTAATCCTGTAGGTAAATGTAGAGGTAGCGTGCCGACGGCGATCACATCGACCTTGGAACCATTCCCGACGCGCATCATCACCTTGTCCTTCGCCAGTCTCCGCTTATTCCGCAACTCCTGCTTTGAGTTACAAATGTGAGCAACCGCACTGGTATCAAATACCCAGGAGCTACTACGAGTACTGGTAAGGTACACATCAATTACATGTATATCACATATACCTTTAGTGTTGCCATCCTTCTTGTCCGCTGCAGTTCCGCTTCCAGTGGCCACTTCCCTTGCAATAAAAACACTCAGTCTTGGGCTTGGGTCCATTCTTTGGCTTCTTCCCGGCAGCTTGCTTACCGGGTGCGGCAACTCCCTTGCCGTCCTTCTTGAAGTTCTTCTTACCCTTGCCTTTCTTGAACTTAGTGGTTTTATTCACCATCAACACTTGATGTTCCTTTTTGATTTCCACCTCTGCTGATTTCAGCATTGAATATACCTCAGGAATGGTCTTTTCCATCTCCTGCATATTGAAGTTGATCACAAAGCTCTTGTAGCTCGGTGGAAGCGACTGAAGGATTCTGTCAATGACCGCGTCATCCAGGAGATTAACTCCCAGCTGAGTCAAGCGGTTATGCAACCCAGACATTTTGAGTATGTGCTCACTGACAGAACTATTTTCCTCCATCTTACAGCTGAAGAACTTGTCGGAGACTTCATATATCTCGACCCGGGCATGAGCTTGGAAAACCATTTTCAGCTCTTCGAACATCTCATATGCTCTGTGTCTCTCAAAACGCTTTTGGAGCCCCGGTTCTAAGCTGTAAAGCATGCCACACTGAATGAGGGAGTAATCATCAGCACGTGACTGCCAAGCGTTCATAACGTCTTGGTTCTCTGGGTTGGGTGCGTCACCTAGCGGTGCTTCTAGGACATAATCTTTCTTGGCATCTATGAGGATGATCCTCAGGTTCCGGACCCAGTCCATATAGTTGCTGCCATCATCTTTCAGCTTGGTTTTCTCTAGGAACGCGTTGAAGTTGAGGGCAACATTAGCGTGGGCCATTTGATCTACAAGACATAGTGTAATGATTTTAGACTAAGTTCATGATAATTAAGTTCATCTAATCAAATCATTCAATGAACTCCCACTCAGATAGACATCCCTCTAGTCATCTAAGTGAAACATGATCCGAGTCAACTAGGCCGTGTCCGATCATCACGTGAGACGGACTAGTCAACATCGGCGAACATCTTCATGTTGATCATATCTTCTATACGACTCATGCTCGACCTTTCGGTCTTCTGTGTTCCGAGGCCATGTCTGTACATGCTAGGCTCGTCAAGTCAACCTAAGTGTATTCCGTGTGTAAATCTGGCTTACACTCGTTGTATTTGAATGTTAGAATCTATCACACCCGATCATCACGTGGTGCTTCGAAAAAACGAACCTTCGCGATGGTGCATAGTTAGGGGGAACACTTTCTTGAAATTATTACGAGGGATCATCTTATTTAAGCTACTGTCGTTCTAAGCAAATAAGATGTAAAACATGATGAACATCACATGCAATCAAATAGTGACATGATATGGCCAATATCATTTGCTCCTTTTGATCTCCATCTTCGGGGCTCCATGATCATCGTTGTCACCGGCATGACACCATGATCTCCATCATCGTGTCTTCTTGAAGTTGTCTCATCATCTATTACTTCTACTACTATGGCTAACACTTTAGCAATAAAGTAAAGTAATTACATGACGTTTATGTTGACACGCAGGTCATAAATAAATAAAGACAACTCCTATGGCTCCTGCCGGTTGTCATACTCATCGACATGCAAGTCGTGATTCCTATTACAAGAACATGATCAATCTCATACATCACATATATCATTCATCACATCCTTTTGGCCATATCACATCACACGGCACATGCTGCAAAAACAAGTTAGACGTCCTCTAATTGTTGTTGCAAGTTTTTACGTGGCTGCTATAGGTTTCTAGCAAGAACGTTTCTTACCTACGCCAAAACCACAACGTGATATGCCAATTTCTATTTACCCTTCATAAGGACCCTTTTCCTCGAATCCGATCCGACTAAAGTGGGAGAGACAGACACCCGCCAGCCACCTTATGCAACTAGTGCATTTCAATCGGGTGAACCAGTCTCACGTAAGCGTACGTGTAAGGTCGGTCCAGGCCGCTTCATCCCATGATGCCGCCGAATCAAGATAAGACTAGTAACGGCAAGCAAATTGACAATATCGACGCCCACAACTGCTTTGTGTTCTACTCATGCATAGAAACTACGCATAGACCTAGCTCATGATGCCACTTTTGGGGAACGTAGCAGAATTTTAAAATTTTCTATGCATCACCAAGATCAATCTATGGAGTCATCTAGCAACGAGGGAGAAAGGAGTGCATCTACATACCCTTGTAGATCTCGCGCGGAAGCGTTCAAGAGAACGGGGTTGAGGGAGTCGTACTCGTCGTGATCCAAATCACCGATGACCTAGCGCCGAACGGATGGCACCTCCGCGTTCAACACACGTACGGTTGGGAAGACGTCTCCTCCAACTTGATCCAGCAAGGGGGAAGGGGAGGTTGATGAAGATCCAGCAGCACGACGGCGTGGTGGTGGAAGCAACGGTGATCTCGGCAGGGCTTCGCCAAGCACAGGGAGAGGGAGGAGTGTCGCGGGAGGGAGAGGGAGAGGCCAGGGGCTAGGGTGCGGCTTCCCTCCCTCCCCCCACTATATATAGGGTCCCTAGGGGGGGGCGCCAGCCCTAGGAGATCCAATCTCCAAGGGGGGGGGGGAAGGGGGTGGCTTGCCCCCCAAGCCAAGTGGGGCGCCCCCCACCCCTAGGGTTTCCAACCCTAGGCGCAGGGGGAGGCCCAAGGGGGGCACACCAGCCCACTAGGGGCTGGTTCCCCTACCACTTCAGCCCATGGGGCCCTCCGGGATAGGTGGCCCCACCCGGTGGACCCCCGGGACCCTTCCGGTGGTCTCGGTACAATACCGATTACCCCCAAAACTTTCCCGATGGCCGAAACTTGACTTCCTATATATAAATCTTCACCTCCAGACCATTCCAGAACTCCTCGTGACGTCCGGGATCTCATCCGGGACTCCGAAAAACTTTTGGGTTACCGTATACTAATATCTCAACAACCTTAGCGTCACCGAACCTTAAGTGTGTAGACCCTACATGTTCGGGAGACACGCAGACATGACCGAGACGACTCTCCGGTCAATAACCAACACCGGGATCTGGATACCCATGTTGGCTCCCACATGCTCCTCGATGATCTCATCGGATGAACCACGATGTCGAGGATTCAATCAATCCGTATACAATTCCCTTTGTCAATCGGTTCGTTACTTGCCCGAGACTCGATTGTCGGTATCCCAATACCTCGTTCAATCTCGTTACCGGCAAGTCACTTTACTCGTACCGTAATGCATGATCCCGTGATCAACCACTTGGTCACATTGAGCTCATTATGATGATGCATTACCGAGTGGGCCCAGAGATACCTCTCCGTCATACGGAGTGACAAATCCCAGTCTCGATTCGTGCCAACCCAACAGACACTTTCGGAGATACCTGTAGTGTACCTTTATAGTCACCCAATTACGTTGGGACGTTTGGCACACCCAAATCACTCCTACGGTATCCGGGAGTTGCAAAATCTCATGGTCTAAGGAAACGACACTTGACATTCGGAAAAGCTATAGCAAACGAACTACACGATCTTTGAGCTATGCTTAGGATTGGGTCTTGTCCATCACATCATTCTCCTAATGATGTGATCCCGTTATCAATGACATCCAATGTCCATAGTCAGGAAACCATGACTATCTTTTGATCAACGAGCTAGTCAACTAGAGGCTCACTAGGGACGTGTTGTGGTCTATGTATTCACACATGTATTACGATTTCCGGATAACACAATTATAGCATGAACAATAGACAATTATCATGAACAAAGAAACATAATAATAACCATTTTATTATTGCCTCTAGGGCATATTTCCAACATAAGTATCATCTCTACTTGTGCACCCAAAATCCTTTAAACCAGTTTTTCCACATGAGTCCACTATATCTACCTATTTGCGGTATTCTTTTGCCGTTATAAGCAAATTTGCATGTGCCATCTCTAATTTTCAAAATAAACTTATCTTTTGTGTTTTCGTTTCGCTCGCGGAGCGGTGAGGGGTGGATAATATTTTGCATGCTAGATGTGTTATTCTCACGATGACTGTTTATTCACTTGTCATCGCACAAGAGTAAGGCAATGGTATTAGGGATGCCCAGTCCCAAAATGAAAAAAATGAATTTACTTTATGTTGTTAAATAATAAATTCCTTGGAAAGTGTTGGTATGGAAGGCACCCGTGAATATGGTTAGCCATGGAAAGTGAAAGTATGGTGGAAAAAGGAATAAACTTTATTTTCTGTTTGGGGACCGCCTATGATATATCTAAGCATGGAAAGTGTTGGGAATTCTAAGTAGTTTTCGTTGGTGGGATGGATACACCTCCCAAAATGTTTTTATCTCTAAGTTTTTCGCTTTGAGCTCTGACACCTCTACAAATCCCTATTTCCATCTGCGAAGGGCCTTTCTTTTACTTTATGCAATTTTTATTTTTGAATTTGAGTCTCCATCTTCTCTTATAAAAGCACCAACTAGGAGGCAATATGATCGTACTTGAGTATTGGGTGTAGCTAATATGCGAGTGTGTTTCTTGAATGGATCAATGATTGAGCATGATGGGCTAGGGATAACTTATTTTAGCATTGATATTTTGAAAGACATGGTTGCTTGTTGATATGCTTGAGTATTCAAATTATCATGTCAAAACTAGGCTATTGCTTTGAACAATATAAAAGTCCAAATGTCCATGCTCTAAAGAAAAGAATATGATATGACATGTTAGGCAGCATTCCACTTCAAAAATTATGTTTTTATCACTTCCCTACTCGAGGACGAGTAGGAGTTAAGCTTGGGGATGCTGATACGTCTCCAACGTATCTATAATTTTTGATTGTTCCATGCCGTTATATTATCAATCTTGGATTTTTATAATCATTTTATATCATTTTTTGGTACTAACCTATTCACATAGTGCCAGTTGCTGTTTTTCCATGTTTTTTACATCGCAGAAAATCAATATCAAACCGAGTCCAAATGCCACGAAACTTTACGAAGATTTTTATGGACCTAAAGGAACATAATGGGCCCTGGCTGCGCCTGGGGGGGGGGTGCTTCGAGGAGAGCACAACCCACCAGGGCACGCCAGAAGGCCCAGGCGCGCCCTGGTGGGTGATACAACTCCAACGTTTCTATAATTTTTTATTGTTCCATGCTATTATATTATCTGTTTTGGATGTTTAATGGGCTTTAATATGCACTTTTATATTATTTTTGGGACTAACATATTAACCAGAGGCCCAGTGCCCGTTGCTATTTTTTAGCCTATTTCAGTGTTTCGTAGAAAAGGAATATCAAACGGAATCCAAATGGAATGAAACCTTCGCGAGGATCTTTTTGGAACAAACGCAATCCAGGAGACTTGGAGTGGAGGTCAAGGAAGCAACGAGGCAGCCATGAGGTAGGGCGGCGCCCCCAGGGGGTAGGCGCGCCCCCATCCTCGTGGCCCCCTCGTAGCTCCACCGACCTACTTCTTTCACCTATATGTACTCTTATACCCTGAAAACATCCAGGAGAGCCACAAAACACCTTTTCCACTGCCGCAACCTTCTGTACCCATGAGATCCCATCTTGGGGCCTTTTTTGGTGATCTGCTGGAGGGGGATTCGATCACGGAGGGCTTCTACATCAACACCATAGCCTCTCCGATGATGTGTGAGTAGTTTACCACAGACCTTCGGGTCCATAGTTATTATCTAGATGGCTTATTCTCTCTCTTTGGATCTCAATACAAAGTTCACCTCGATGTTCTTGGAGATCTATTCGATGTAATTCTTTTGCGGTGTGTTTGTCGAGATCCGATGAATTGTGGGTTTATGATCAAGATTATCTATGAACAATATTTGATTCTTCTCTGAATTCTTATATGCATGATTTGATACCTTTGCAAGTCTCTTCGAATTATAAGTTTGGTTTGGCCTACTAGATTGATCTTTCTTGCAATGGGATAAGTGCTTAGCTTTGGGTTCAATCTTGCGGTGACCTTTCCCAGTGACAGCAGGGGCAGCAAGGCACGTATTGTATTGTTGCCATCAAGGATAAAAAGATGGGGTTTATATCATATTGCTTGAGTTTATCCCTCTACATCTTGTCATCTTGCTTAATGCGTTACTCTGTTCTTATGAACTTAATACGCTAGATGCATGCTAGATAGCGGTCGATGTGTGGAGTAATAGTAATAGATGCAGAATCGTTTCGGTCTACTTGACAGAGACGTGGTGCCTATGTTCATGATCATGCCTAGATATTCTCATAATTATGCGCTTTTCTATCAATTGCTCGGCAGTAATTTGTTCACCCATCGTAATATATGCTATCTTGAGAGAAGCCACTAGTGAAACCTATGGCCCCCGGGTCTACTTCATATCATATAAGTTCCCAATCTACAATTCTAGTTTACTATTTATTTTGCAATCTTTATTTTCCAATCTATACAGCAAAAATACCAAATATATTTATCTTATTATCTCTATCAGATCTCACTTTTGCAAGTGGCCGTGAAGGGATTGACAACCCCTTTATCGCGTTGGTTGCATGGTTCTTATTTGTTTGTGTAGGTACTAGGCGATTTGCGTGTAGTCTCCTACTGGATTGATACCTTGGTTCTCAAAAACTGAGGGAAATACTTATGCTACTTTGCTGCATCACCCTTTCCTCTTCAAGGGAAAACCAACGCATGCTCAAGATATAGCAAGAAGGATTTCTGGCGCCGTTGCCGGGGAGATCTACGCTCCAGTCAAGACTACCAAGTACCGATCACAAACTCTTATCCCTCGCATTACATTATTTGCCATTTGCCTCTTGTTTTTCTCTCCCCCACTTCACCCTTGCCGTTTTATTCGCCTCTTTTCCATTCACCCGCTTTTGTTCGCCTTCTTTCGCTTGCCCGTTGTGTGCCTACTTGCCCTGATGGCCTTTCCTAAAAGCGTTGACCCTCACCTTAGAAGGTTGGAAGAAATTGAGAACAACGTTAGTAGCTTTATGTCTTTGCAAGTTGAGCATAATAATTTCTTCAGAAACGAGCTTGAAGAACAAAATAGTTTTATAGAGTACATGAACAAATAGCTCGATGATATGTGTAAAGAATTTTATAGTTTGAAATCTCAGTTTTCCCATCTTGAAAATTTAGTAGGTCAAATTTCGGATAATCAGGCCACCTTAGTTAATAAGATGGCCGCCAAACTGGAAGAGCTAGAGGGTAATAATGATGAAGATCTAAAAGTGATTGATGTATCCCCTATTAAATCTTTGTTTTCCAATTTGAATCTTGATAAAGATGGGACTAGAGATGAGTCAACTTTAGTTAAAAGGCGTCCCAATGATTCGAAGTTTTTAGATCTTGATGCTAAAATTGCTAAAAGTGGGATTGAAGAGGTCAAAACTTTACATAGCAATGAACCCACTATTTTGGATTTCAAGGAATTTAATTATGATAATTGCTCTTGATAGATTGTATTTCCTTGTTGCAATCCATGTTAAATTCTCTACATGCTTATGAACAAAATAAATCTTTTACTATACATATCGTTGATGCCTTAATGCAATCCTATGAAGAAAAGCTTGAATTAGAAGTTTCTATCCCTAGAAAACTTTATGATGAGTGGGAACCTACTATTAAAATTAACATTAAAGATCATGAATGCTATGCCTTATGTGATTTGGGTGCTAGTGTTTCCACTATTCCAAAAACTTTGTGTGATGTGTTAGGTTTTCGTGAATTTGATGATTGTTCTTTAAATTTGCATCTTGCGGATTCCACCATTAAGAAACCTATGGGGAGAATTAATGATGTTCTTATTGTTGCAGATAGGAATTATGTGCCCATAGATTTCATTGTTCTTGATATAGATTGCAATCCTACATGTCCTATTATTCTTGGTAGACCGTTCCTTAGACCGATTGGTGCAATTATTGACATGAAAGAAGGAAATATTAGATTCCAATTTCTGTTAAGGAAAGGCACGGAACACTTTCTTAGAAAGAAAATTAAATTACCTTATGAATCTATTATGAGAGCCACTTATGAATTGCATACCAAAGATGAAAATACCTAGATCTATTCTTGTTTTTATGCCTAGCTAGGGGCGTTAAACAATAGCGCTTTTTTGGAGGCAACCCAATTTTATTTTTGGTCCTTGCCTTTTGTTCCTGTTTAGTAATAAATAAATCATCTAGCCTCTATTATCATTGTGTTTTTTATGTTTACTACTGCTATTCCATTCTCTTTTCCCCCCTTTTCATTTATTTTTCTTTACATTTTACTTTTTTTTCCTTTCTCCTTTTTCTATTTCTTTCATTTTCATTTACTTTTCTATTTGCTTTCCATTTAATTTTATTTCCTTTAGTAGTATCGCCTTTCTGCGTAAATGCGCCGCTACAAAGCAAGTAGCCGTAGCGCTGTTCGAAGTAGATCGCTACTACTATGTGTAGCCTATCGGCATAGCAGTGGGAATTTTAGTAGTAGCGCTTTTAGCTTGAGGCGCGCTACTGCTACAATTGTATCTGTGGCGCGGTTTATGCCTACGCGCTACTGCTACTTAGCACTAGTGTGCTTTTTTAACATGCGCTACTGCTAAAGTTCCGTGTATAAGGTTTTCCCTAGTAGTGATTAAAGACGGTAAAGAAAGAGGCGAAATATATTCTGGTTGCTGAGCAAGGTGAAGCGGAATGCCCATATTGTGCCCTCCTCCATGCAGAAGGCACATACGACTCTAGTCCAACCCCTTGTGATGGCCAACCGGCCATCCTTCATGGTCTTCGTGAAATCATCTAGATAATCATCGTGTTTTGGTAGAAATACTTTAACCTTTGCATGCCCACCAATCATGTAGTTTGAGAGGTAATCTTGAGTAAACTGCTTTGGCAACCACTACGAAGGAAAAAGATTCAGACATTGTCATCTAACACAACTCATTATGGGCACTAAAAAGAAGGCTGCAGAGTTCTTACTTACCATCCTACAGTTTGCTGTTGTCTTGGATAAAGTGTAAACAAATAGTTTAATTGCCATCTTTGGACCCATTTTACTTACAATCTTTATCAGCTTCCTCACTTGATGCTGGTTCATCGACATCTCATTGCCCCATATGCAGAAAGGGTCGAAACGCGGATCATTACAAATGACATATGTACCTAAAAGCACCAAGTTAATATTAGAAGCTAAACAACAATTGCACAATGATGTAGTACAACACTCTTTTATAATATGTCTATATACATCCTTATGTGGTAGTCCATTTGAAATCTCTAAAAATACAAATATTTAGGAACGGAGGGAGTATCTTATAACATCCAATATACTCACATATTAGATGAATTAACATCTTATATTATGGGCTGGAAGGAGTTTAGTTCATCCTTACAAATTATCTGCTGCTGTATCCACGGTTTACAGTTAGTTTAAGCTAGTTCGGGCTCAAATAGCTCTAAAGTATATCTAAACAAGAGGGCTAGTTTGAGCTAGTTGCATCTATAACCCACCTAAAAAAACTAGTATCCAACCCAAGAGGTGCTAATTGGAGCTAGTTCTCCTAGTGCATTTATTGTCAATCTAACCCTGCCATCCAAACAACTCTTTGGATGGATTTAGTTCAGGGTTAGTAATGAGCTAGAAACTAACTCTAACCTCTAGCTAAGTTGAGTATCCAAAAAGGGCTGTGTTGTTGCTGTTGCTGCTGCTGCTGCTCTTCTTCGTATATCTAGGCATCATTAGAACATTAATGTAGCACTCCTCCTTGTTGCTATGTAGCCTAGGATTGCATATTTAGACATTAAGTACAGTGCATGTTGCTATGTAGCCTCAGATATATTACATATGGCCCTAGTTAACCTAATGAAAAATGGGTTGCAGATATATTGAGTTAAAAGTACGATTCACCGATTAGTCCCTTATCAGCCGCTGGCCTATATGGCACCAGCTACCGATATCCTGAATAGTGAGAAGATTTAAGCCATGGGATGAAACTAACCTCAACGGAAAATAACAGTCGTTCCCAAAATTGTCCTGTGTTGGTACATCAAGAAGCATGTTAAGCACAACAGGCTAAACATGAACCAAAATTACACATGGCAGGCAAAATAATCTCCAAAAGACAGCTTCAATGTGCAGGTTTAAGCACGCTAGTAAAGCAAAACAAGTGGAAAGGTGTGCTAACTGCAACAGACCAAACATTTAACAACAAGCAAACATGGTCATTCAAACTGGTATTGTGTCGGTCTAAGTACACTGGTTATGGTTAAATAAAAATGGAAAGGCGTGTTAACTACAAGATGCAGCAACCAAATGTAGTCATTCATAGTGGTATTATTGAAACTGGTACTGATGAAATTGAACTGCACAGTTCATACTTGCACATATAGAACATCACGTTGTGAATAACTGGAATAAAGAAGGCATACTACGAACAACCAAAGATAGCATTTGAAACTGAACATATGCTAACTACAAACAACCGAACAATCAAAAAACTTTAAAACATGCATATGCTAGCTATAACAGGCTTAACAGCAAGCAAATATATGCATTGCTATCGGTATGTTTAAAACTGGATTGATGAAATGTACTGCACAATAAATAATTGCACATATAGAGCATCACATTGTGAACAACTGAAATAAACAAGGCATACTGCAAACAACCAGATATAGTAGTTAAAACTGGACATATTCTCACTACCCTACAAAAGGGACTCGACAAAACAAATCATGGGTTCCCCCCCTGTGAAGAGGCACGGCAAAACAAATCATGGGTTTCCTCACTTGTCACGGATGGGCTCGTTCCCATGGGAAGAGCATGGACCCTGGATGCGCTCCATATTGTCGCATATGGGCTCCTTCCCCTTGGAAGAGCACGACTGTAGGGTGCCCTCCTTGATGTCTCAGACAAGCGCTTTCCCCTTGGAAGAGCAGATGGGCTCTTTCCCCTTGGAAGAGTCGGAGAGGGTGCCCTCCTCGTGGTCGCCATCGACGAGGTCTGACTTGGAAGCTATGGATCCTAAGCCAGCATCACAGAACGTGTCCTTCATAAATGACAAAAGGGGCTTGATGGTGATGTAGAATGGAAAATTGTTGACAGCGAGCCAGAGGAGATCAGCGGTGGGGCCATGGATGAGATCGACGGCGGTTGAACCCGAGGGGTTAGGGGTGGGACACTTAACCTGTGACACAGCCCGCCTCAGTGCATCGCTATCAATGACCTCGATGTCGTAGCTGATGGATGAGACATGCCCGCATACTCTAGCCCGCTGCGTGAGTGCGTGCCGCCAGTAATGGTCGTTAGCTTTCTCGGCGACGTCGGGCGAAGAGACGACTATACACCTCTTTTTGGGTCAGTTGCTCCTCAAGCTCTACGGGAAGCGTAGCCGGGCTTAGGCTGCAACGCTCTGGAGTGGGGGATGGGGATCTGTGCGGAATGGGGAGTTTGGCAGGTGTCATCTAAGAAACTCAGGGCGGCTTTGGTATGGAGATCGGTGGGTAAGCTGCACGGGCAAACCGGCAGATGTTGACAATGGAGGCCTTGCGGCGGCGGCGCGAGGACTTTGCTAGGGTTTCAAGCGAGGGTGTGTGTGTGTGCGTGCACACACACACACACACCCGAGGAGGTTTTGGTGTGTGTGTATGTGATACGTCTCCAACATATCTATAATTTTTGATTGTTCCATGCTATTATATATTCTGTTTTGGATGTTTAATGGGCTAATTTATACACTTTTATGTTATTTTTGGGACTAACCTATTAACCGGAGGCCTAGCCCAAATTGCTGTTTTTTTGCCTATTTCAGTGTTTCACAGAAAATGAATATCAAATGGAGTCCAAACGGATTGAAACCTTCGGGAGCGTGATTTTTGGAACAACCGTGATCCAGAGGACATGGAGTGGACGTCAAGCAACCAACGAGGAAGCCACGAGGCAGGGGGCGCGCCTACCCCTCTGGGCGCGCCCTCCACCCTCGTGGCTCCACCGACCTACTTCTTCCTCCTATATACACTACAAAAAAAGACACATCCATGACATTTTGGGCCGAACGAATTTTTTTCTGTCATACATATGACACTTCTATGACGATAATTGTGACAAAACCCGGTATCATGATAGATGTGGTGGGCTCCTACTTCTATGACGAAAAATCATGACAAAAAATGGGCTTTTCGTCCTGGGCGGGACAGAAACGCAGCTACATGACATCCTTTGGGCCGTCCATGACGGAAAAAACCATGGTAGAAGCGAGGGGGAGGAAAATTTCAGGGAGTTCCCAGTTACGGTGGGAGGTCAGGGGCCGAGCGATGCGCGTTTCTCTCATACACGTACGCGCGTGTGTGCGAGGCGTTGGCTCTAACTGAACCCGAGCGAGGCATTAGGCTCTAACTGAACCCGAGCGATTGCACTGCAGGCTACGCGTTACTGAACCCGAGCGATTGATGGCTCTTAACTGAACCCGATCGAGCGATTCCTTTGCTACTGCTGCTAACTAAAGCCGATCGATTGGATGAACAGTGAGCGTTGCGAGGGGGGGGGGGGGGGGTTGGATGAACAGTGAGCGGTGGCGTTGCCTCTGGATGAACAGGACCCAGTGGTGTGGTGGAGGGCTGGATGAACAGTAGACGGTGGAGGGTTGCTCGTGGAGGGGTGGTTGAACAGGACCCCGTGGTGTGGAGGGCTGGATGAACAGTAGACGATGGAGGGGTGCCTGTGGAGGGGTGGTTGAACAGTAGCCGGTGGAGTAGCGCGCGGTGGAGGCTGGATGAACAGGAGCCCGTGGAGGCTGGAGGAGGTCGACGGTGGAGATGAACAGTATCCCGTGGAGTCCCATTTTGCGGTACGCCACACCCCTCCCGATGAACAGGACCCCCATTTCGACCATAGGAGGTCCGTTTCGTCCGTTTTGCGGTACGCCACACCCCTCCCGATCAACATGACCCCCGTTTCGACCGCAGGAGGTCCGTTTCGTCCGTTTTGCAGTAGGCCACACCCCTCCCAATCGACAGGACCCCCGTTTCGACCGTAGGAGGTTCGTTTCCTCCGTTTTGCGATACGCCACACCCCTCCCGATCAACAGGACCCTGTTTCGAACGTAGGAGGTCCGTTTCCTCCGTTGTGCGGTACGCTAGGCCTCATTTCCATCGCCTGTTTCGTCCAAGCCCTCCCAATGAACACGACCACGCATTCCGTTCTGACCCAGCTGGTTGGCTCCCACGCGTTCCATTGCCTCTCGATGAACATGACGCATTCTGTTGCCTCCCCATGAACACGACGCATCCCGTTGCCTCCCCATGAACACGACGACGACACTGTTTCTCCGTTCCGACCCAACCATGTACACGAGCCCTGGCCGTACGTATGCGCGAGTAGGCGTTCAAGACCTCGCCCGTATGTACACATACGTGGCGGTATTTTCTTTCTTGCACCCTGACCGCTGTACGTACATGTACATGCTATGTGCGCGCCTCTACTACGACACGTACGCCCCTCTACTATGACACGTGCGCGCCTCTACATCCACCAATATATATGTACGTACACGTTCGCGATGAGAATGACAATGCTACGTATGCTTCGACCAGGTGGGTCCCGACTGTCAGGCACTTCCTTGCCTGTGAAGATGTAGCTGGTGGGTCCCAGCAGTCAGGGGGACGAATCATTTTTTTTTGCTCGGACGCACTTCCTTGCATGTGAAGATGTAGCTGGTGGGTCCCAGCAGTCAGGGGGAAACATTTTTTCGCTAAATACAGTGGCCCGTCCAGTGGGTCCCAGCTGTCAGGTGGAGGAATCATTATTTTCCGTGTAATAAGGAGGCAGTTCCTTGCTGCGGCCATGGACCCAGCTGCAGCCTCTCCACGTACAGTCCACGTCCGATGGAAGTCGTTCCTTGACCATGTTGACCACGCCGCGCCGAGAGCACCATGGCGGTGGACGACGGCTGGGCCTAGGAAGGGGACGGCAGGGAGCCGGGGAAGACTCGGCAGTTGAAGCCCGCGCGAAGAGGAGTACGAGGGTTCACTGGTTCGACTGCGGTATGAGGCTGCCGTCGCGGCAGGGCCTGGCCAGCGGTGGGAATAGTAGGGGGCGGTGAGGCCTCCGCGGCAGCACAGCCGGCCACGGGAGGCAGGAGCATGCAACACGACCAGCGCTGCTTTGGGCGGCTGGAGCAAGAAGACCAGAGGTTGAAGAAGCACTACGACCGTTGGATGGACATCGTACGGTCATTGGAGCTAGAATCGTTCATATTGACTAAAGTTGACAAAGGCCCCCATCCCAGTCAACTTAGTAGGCCCACAAGTCAGCCTCCCACCATGGTGGGTCCCAACTAGCAGGGGGAGTATTCATTTTTTATGCGTAATAAGGAGGCACTTCCGGTGGGTCCGAGCTGACAGCGGGGGGAACGTTTTTTTCGCGAAAACGCTGGCCCATCCGATGGGTCCCAGCAGTCAGGGGGGAAACGTTTTTTTCGCGAAATAAGGTGGCCCGTCCGGTGGGTCCCTGCTGTTAGGTGGAGGAATAATTATTTTGCGTGTAATAAGGAGGCACTTCCTTGCGGCCGCCTGGACCCAACTGTCAGCCTCTCCACATACAGTACTCTTCTGATGGAAGTCGGTCGTTGACCACGTTGACCACGCCGCGCCGAGAGCACCAGGGCGGTGGTCTGGAAGACGGTGAGGCCTAGGAAGGGGACGATGCGGAGCCGGGGAAGACGCAGCAGTGGAAGCCCGCGCGGAGAGGAGTACGAGGGTTCACTGGTTCGGCTGCGGTGTGAGGCTGCCGTCGCCGCAGAATAACAGGGGGTGTTGGTGAGTAGAGGGATGGCCTGGCCAGTGGTGGGAGTAGTACGGGGCGGTGAGGCCTCTACGGCAGCACAGCCGCCACGGGAGGCAGGAGCACACGACACGACCGGCGCTACTTTGGGCAGCTGGAGCAAGAAGACCGGAGGTTGAAGAAGCACTACGGCCGTTGGATGGACATCATACGATCACTGCAGCTAGAATCATTTATATTGACTAAGTTGACAAAGCCCTTGATACGCGTCAATTTAGTAGGCCCACAACTCGGATTTGGTAGAGAACGTATAGCCCATTTGCGTTTTGTAAGAATGTACAACCCATTTTTAATTCTAATGGAATTTACTACAACCCATTTACAGTTTGTTAAAAGTACAACCCAACTTCTAGCTAGGAAAACGATTAATAATTTCAAACAACCGCTCAAAACAGAATTCAAAAAAAAATCCCACATTTTGATGGGGTCCGAAATATTTTTATCCGAAATTTCTAGTCAGGTTAAATATAATTTCAAAATAAAGTTGTATTACATTAAAATCCAACGAAATATTGCGCGCGCAACAAGTAATGAAATTAAAAATTTCAAATTCCAAAAATAATATATTTTTCAAACTAATTACGTGTTTGGTGCATAGTAACTGTACAGTTATTATAATTACATCACATTTATTATTTCTTAAAGTCCATTTTCTTGTTAAGCCTAATGCATATCTCCTAGGAAAGTTTGCAGCCCAGTGGGGTGGAGAATAACAAGTTGACCCGGATATTGTGTACAACTGTCGGCCCAATTGCATTCCTGATGTTGAAAAAAAGGCCTGTGTATTACAGTACAACCTAACATGGTTACTCAACCCACATTCAGCGATGCCGGAAAGGCCCAAACAAGGCTTCTGTACAACTTTTTGAAGTCACCGAGCTCAATTAATAACTTAAGAAAAAAGTTAGATTACAGTGGAACCTAATTAAAAGCTCTCACGAGCAAATAAATAATTCAATGGGTCCCACTTGTGCGTGTGCGTGTGTGTGTGTGTGTGCGTGCGTGTGTGTGTGTGAGAGAGAGAGAGATAGAGAGAGAGAGACCCATCGGTCGATGCTCATAAATACATCTTTCAGCCATATGCATTGCTGATGCTCAGTAAAAACTTATATAGTTGACACAATCATATAGAACAACATAGCACACTGAACTTGCATACAAAAATTTCACGCAGGCGGCACAATCAGGATGGAAGCAGTGGATCGCTACGGGAAGGGCTATGTTGAAACCAACGAAGTCGTACATAACGATTCATCGTCTTTATCAATGACGGGGAAATATCTTGAATGTTGTGCAAAGAAAACAGACAGACAACAGAATAAGTTCTGCTAGCACATTAAGTTGACGTACATCCCTTTCTAAAAAAAGTTCAGGTACAAAATTAGAACAGGTCACAATCAAATGTATTGGCATATCAGTGCTTCACACCCATAGCTCGGATTTAACTAGTATCTAACAAGATTCAGTTGTTACCTCAAATTAGAGCACATCTAGGCAGCCAACCCTGCCTCTTCTCCCAAAGAAGCAGTGGCCTCCACTGCGCGATGGAGTAGGCCCTGTGCCATCCATCGTTTCGAGCAACACGGGGAAAGTCTGACGTTGACTCGTGTAATGGACGTCGTCGATGGACCCTGGCACCAGTGGCGGCGGCAGGACTTCGATTGATGGATTGACCACTTCTTCGACATGCACGAACACTCGATACAGGTACATCCCTAACGTGGTCCGCGGTGGCCTTGGTAGCGACGAATAGTACAACCCCGGTTCCTGCACCGGTATCTCAACACCAATCACCTTCGGTATGGTGGACGACTTCTTCATCCATGCCATAACCGTCAGAGCCCAGCTGTCTGGAGGAACAAACATACTTACGAGCTCACCTCCAAGTTCGTTGATAACCTCGTTCATGGACTCACTATTCCAAGCACGTCGAGGCATGCTGTGGAATGTAAGCTTTGTCAAAAACTCAAGCTCAAAGGCACCGAGCCCCATCATGGGTGCCACCGATCAAAGCTCACCAGCGCGCCATCACAGAACAAACGTCGGGAAGATTCGAACACACGGCTGCAGTTGAAAGTTGTCCAGAACCTGACGAAGAAATCAGCCAGTGGCGGATAGACTTTGACGAGCAAGTCACTTATTTGGATGCCGTGCGCAATGCCAAGAGCTTTGACAAGGTCGTCTGGTGAGACGGGAGGCCGGTCGCCGTTGATGGTTAACATCAGCACTTTGCCGGCAAACTGGTCATCAAGCGCCGCCATGCCACTGTTGAGCGACAGCACGCAGCGACCGAAGGAAGGACGGACCTCAGGATCTCCGGCTCGGAGATCCGCATTGACCGGCGACATGATAGTGCGCCTGAGTACAGGGACTATAGGAGGGGGATTTGGGGGAACTGGAGTAGGAATCGAGATTCCAGAGGTGGGGGAGGGGCGGGAGACTGGGGATGAAAAGGTAGCATGAATTTCGAGCACGCGCCAATATGCTCTTGGCGCGCAAGCGCACGAAAACACATGTGGCACCCACATGTCGGCCTAAGAGTCCTTATTCTTTCTTTTTTGGAGAGCCCGACCTTTTTTTCAGGATCTTTGGAGAGCCCGGCTTGAGAGTCATAATTGACCTATTTGGCATTGCGTTACTACTCGACCCATATTCAACGACACCTCACTGGCCAAAACAAGTGTACATAATCGAAAAGACACTGAGCTCAAATTATATAACTTGGAAGAAGGAGATATACTCCGAACACTGGAGAATGGTGATGCCCTCATTTAGCCCACCAATAGTTCGAGACAATAAACAGTTCGAAACAACGATATATACGACATTCAAACACTGACTAGTGACTACTACTGACATAAACAGCAAGACATGATAGTTCATAAGAAGTCTTGCTACACCACCAAAACTCACCCATCTGCAGGGCTCAGACTCTCGTGATCCAGACGAGAATGGCATTCTAAACAGAAGCAACTATTACATAGTAAGAGTGACATAGACGAGGATGACCAAATGACAATGAATATGCATAACAAAAGAAAGAACTACCCATCCAGAACTAGCAGCAAATACAACAAATTCATTCAAAGATATGATCCAACACCATCATAATTTGCAGCCCCGCTTCACTGACCAGTGATCCGGAGACACCAGTACTCCACCCATTCGATGCAACAACCCAATTACCTATCAACCTGAAGTCTTGAACCACATCACTGCCTGTCGTAATTGAGACATCCAAGGATCAAAGTTAATCCGGATGCCTTTCTCATTCTCACCTTCTTTTGGCTGCAGGCTGTATCGTTGACAATCAGGGGGTTTGCTCCCGAACTCCTAGGGCTCGCCGTGTAGACACAATTTTCCATAGCAAACAGAGCCTCTCTGCCATCAAGGTCCTTGCCAACGGTGATCTCCTGGTTAATCGGATAATTGAGTCCGAGAAACAGAGAGTGTGAACCAAGGCTGTTTACCCGCCTCCAACTAAAAAATCCTAAAGGCCCCAACAAGCTGATTATTCAAGGTACAAATTGGCTGTAATGACATGGTCACAATCGCATGAATTAACTCATTCCAAATATAGCTGATTTACGGCGTATCTAATACATTGCCATAGTTCTACTCAAATTCTGCTCAAACAGGGATATGCCAATCATCACAAAAATTTCAAACAGTGTCATGGTGTCATCATTAACATGAGACAGAAACAACTTACACGCGCCGTCCCAGCAATACGTGGTGCCATCTGCTTTGCCGATCGCGTAGATGATGCCATTGTGTTCAATAGCATCACAGAAGTGTGTATCAGCTTTGACGATGATCCACTGCAAGCCGAGTTGTCTCCAGCTAAAGAAGGCACCGACGTAAAGATAGGCGAGTCCGCGGTCGAACAAGGCAATTAGCTTGAAGTCTGCGTAATTTGCATGTCGTGTGGACACTTGGCAGATTACAATCTTCTGCAAAACAAGGTCCGTCCAACTGACGTAGTAATCTAGATGACTTGGACCGCGATGGTAATACTCTATATAATCCAACAGAGGAAGGATAATCTCATGGGAGGCCTGGAAGTTCACGAGCACCAACTTTTTACCGTCTTCTCTGAAGGCAGCCATCCAGTGGGAGTTCATGCCGACCCAGTACATACCTGCCAAGAAGTTTTGGGCGATGGTGATCAGATCGATGTCGAGGAAAATGATGTACGACGACCCACTACATACCTGCAAAGAAGTTTCGGCTAATGGAGATCGGATTGAAGTCGAGGGGCATCATGCACGCCTCTGTATCATGGTGAGCCAATCTCGCAAGACCAGATAGCAGCAAGCAGGGTGTCTTGAAAAGCTTAGGCTTCGCTTTGATGATGGCCGTGTGCATGTCCCTCGAGCATGCAGCCAGCCACAGGGCGCTCAACATATCCATACACGAACAACAAAGGTCGAGGATGTCACTGGGGAGATTGCTCCAATCGCGGCTCATATGGATGCTGCACGGTTCGCGTTCGGCCATGGTGGAGTTTGGAAGGGGGCTTGATTTACGGGGGAGAAGGATGTCTGTGCTGGAGCGGCTGGATCATCACGATGAAACTCGTCTTCATCCGGTTCCTCCAACGCTCCCTCCCCTCTCCCGCTAGATAGCGGGCGTATCTAGATTCGGCCTCGTCCCTAGTGGTGTACCCATTGTAACTATTACCGCTGAATCGGTGAACCTGTCTCCGACACTCCTCCCAGTCGTTGTAGACTCCGGGAACCTTACCCTTGTACACGACATACCACGGCATCGCTATGCAGTAGCCAAACGAAACGTTAGTACCAATTCACAGACAATACATAAGCAACATATAAGTATGCAACAGAACGATCGGAAGAGAAAAGCAAAACATTAATAACATCGATTACATCTAAGTTGAACGACTCTCAAAACCAAAGAGACATACTACAAGTTCATTAAAGTTTAATTACAACATGAGCCAATCGATGTTTCAGAACTAGACACAGCATCACTGTTTTCGACTCGACTCAAGGGACCGGAGCATGGATGAAGCCGCCGTCTGTCATGGGAGTCATGAAACAATGGGCGTTGTCAGCCTGCATTTGTAGGATTGTGTCGATGTCATTGTTGGACGGTTGATTTCTGAGGTAGAACTGCCCCGAGGTATGAAGGACATCTTGATGGATGATTTCCGCAAACTCCGACTAGATGCGAAAGAATTCTTGTCTGATGTCCGCGTCCTGGATTGCCGACACGCTCGCGGCCCAATCTTTGAGTCTACTCGGTAGCAGAAGTTGATGATGGTCCCGTACGATCGCCCGCATGTGATGGATGGCGTAGTAGGTACCCTTCTGACCGCCAGTTGGCTGCTTGACGCAGCAGAACGTCGTATTGTGGGAGAACACGTGCTTGCCGTACTTACGAATAGGCCTGGTGAAGGTGCCTCCAGATTTGACGTAGCCGGGGAGAACATCATCAAGAACCTTCTTGACATTTGTGTAGTCTACGTTTGACTGACGGTCCGGGTCGAAATATGTAGCCATGGAATATTTGGGGCTTAGGAGGATGAGCGTGCAACGTGTGTCACTGCATAAAACACGAAATGTTAAAAGAAAAACGATCGAAATCTAAGAATTCATATGTTACGGGGCGGTTGAGGGGAGGACTTACTCGGGAAAGTAAGGCACGAGGAAGTTATCCTTATCTTGGTTTGCCAGAATGACGCCTTTGAGGTAAGAACTCGCGACTTGCCGGTCCCCAGCGCTGCCCAAGATCTTGGCACGCATGTAGAAGGGGTTGACTATCACGATGTCCGGGGTCTTGTCGCGAATGATCCGCATCTCCATACTCAGCGAAAATAGCCGAACGAAGGTGTAGTGCAGCGGATGAAGGTTCAACATAGCGTGGATGTCATGAAACCGCAGGACGATCGTACCCCCGATGGAGTTATCCACAAAGCCCTTGCCCTTTGGCACCTTGGCCGCGAAAACCGGGTATGCCACATCCTTCTCTCCGAGACGCCGCTTCTCCAAAGAAAGAACACTGTCATGCAGACTCCGCATAGCACCGGTTGCAGCATCGAGCATATTTCTCGGTAGCATCGGCCTACCCGCCACATGCACCCTCCTCGAGATATCCTCAGGTGCAGGTGGCCCGTCTTGAGCACGGATCGTACTTGGTGCCGGCTGGCCCGCACCCTTGTTAGTCTTTCTTTTGCGTGGCTTCTTCTTCTCCTGTAATGGGACCGAGTTCTGCTCACAGACCGCCTTCTTGAGTGTGTTGGGGCTGATAATATTTCGCTCCTCACCTATCTGAGGCTCGGTGAAGTCGGCAGCTGGAGGCGTCTCCTGAGAGCTGAATGCTAGACGACGCCTGTTGCAACTTGGCTTCTCCGCGGTACCAGCTAGATTGCGCACGTCTTTTGTTGGGTTGGGTTCTTGAGAAGGAGGCCCCATGAAGTCACCACCGTACCCATGATCGGCAAAGTACTGATCGACGTTGGCAAATGTATCGTCGTCATCTTTGTTCTGATCCTGTGCCATATGCATGTTTGGATCCAGTGGCATAGGGATGTCCGGCACCGTTGCGGCGGTCTTGCCATGGGGCCGACTTGGCGCCGGCATGACTGGCGGTGTTGTCTTTGGGGTGGTGTCCCCCGCCCCCAAACGAATCTGGCTCTTCGGCCAAAGCAGGGGCCAGCTCATGCAGGCGCTGAGGGTCATCACGTCATCATCGTCGGCCCCGACGGGTCGAATCGGAGGTAACAACTCATTGCAGCCTGGCAGCACCCGAACCAGTTGAACCCTAAACAAGTTGGGTGGCATCTGGGTACCGTGGAACAAGGGGTTGCCCGGTTGAACGATTTTGCCCTTGGCGACATCGACCAACTCGTTGTTCACGAAGTGCAGGAGAGTGCATGGAACGTCGGCGGCGCCCTGCGAAAACATGTAGGGCATCAGGGATGCCCAGTCAAAGGCAAGGAGATGAAGTCCTCGGCCGAGAGAGGCTTAATTAGTTACCATGATGATGGCGTCAAGCTCGGCTAATGTCGAGGCACCGCCAACGGCGGGTGTGCAGTTGACGGAGGGGCCGCTTGCTGCAGAGGTGCCGGCCGGCGTACACCCGGGTGCATTAAGCTCCCGTGCCGGCGTCGGAGACACCAATGCCGCCTCCGTCGGAGACACCAATGGCCCCGCCATCGCATTCTGCGAGTTGCTGGACGTGAAGCTAGGAATCGGGGGCGGCCCCTGTTGGCCGCCCGCAATCCACGCACTAATCCCCTGGATCAAGGTAGGCACAATGGCGGTGATCGTCCTTCCGAGTTGTTGTTCCACTTGCTCTTGGACCATCTCTGGAATCCGCACCACCTGTGCCCTGAGTTCTTGAACCTCGCGCGCCTGGCTTTCCGACCTAGTCTTTTTCTCCTTTCGCCCACCAGTGTTATAGTATGACGACCATTTTGTCGAAAAGCCTTTGCCGGCCACACGACCAGCTGACGTCGGCTTACTGAGCTTATCCTTGTTATTCATTACATTCAACGCCCTATTTAGAGTGGTGTCCCAAGGGTTGCTCTTAGTCGACCCCGCGCTACTGCTTTCAGTCGCCTGCGGAAGGAATGTGAACCATTTAGAAATTTGGCTTCATTAATTAGAATGCAACCATATGAAGCTAATTACGCAGGGGTGTATTCCTTACCAGAACAAGCTCAAGCTCCCTGGTCTTCGGATCCGTGGTAAGCTCCTTTGTTTTCGGGTCCTTCTTGTACCGGGCCCTGACAAAGTTCCTGGTCTGCTTGTCACCCTATTTATCGAAGAGGGGCGGTAGGCCTTGCTCGGCACGGTCCGCATCCTCCTTGTCCCATATAGGCTCCGCTACTCTGTAACCGCCGGAACCGAGTGTGTGTTCCCCTAAGTTCAGCTCCCGCATTTCTTTCCCCCACTTACTTGAATCGGAGCTTGCGGTGCTCGAGCAATTGATCTTGAAGTCGTTGTAGTCATCTTCGGTGATCGAAGGATTTTTCTCCTTGATCTTCTCATAACTCTCACCTTTCTGGATCATTCTCTTCACATTGCTTTTCCAAGTAGACAGGGCCGTGCTCATCTTCGTGAGGGCAGAATTGTTCACTTTATTCCCTTTGAGGCTTGTGTTTTCAAATTCAGCGGGGAACTTGTATCATTCGTGCAGCTTCGTGAAGAGGAGGTTGCCCAAATTCCCTCGATCAGGATGCCTGAGGTTCTCGGTGTTGATCGAGACGGTGCTCCGGAGAATGCACCCGAGCTGAAGCGAGTACCCCTTGACTATTCGTTCGGGCGCCGTTGGATTCCCATCGGAGTCCACTTCAGTAACTTCTTCCTTGAGGGTGCGGAGCATGGTCAGGCACCGGTCCTTCCGTTGCCTCTTCGGTTGGCTGCCATCTGTGCGTGCGCCGCCATCATTAGTGGTGGCATCCTCGGCGGCACCATCAGTGGTGGCATCGGTGGGGTCATCCTCGGAGGTACCATCAGTGGTCTCAGGATCGGTGGGGAAGGCGGCGGCCTCATACAAGTGAGGTTGTTCCTCCATCTCCTGGGACAGCTCCCAGAATGCCTTGACGCCTGAACCCCCGGCCTCATCGTTGTTGGCCATGTTTCTCTCTAAATAGGAACAAAGTTTGGTCAAAAAGTTGGTTATTGTCAAGGAACAAGATCTCTAAGTTGACCAAATAACCTAATTCTCGAGGAATGTCGCCAAAAAGTTGGTTATTGTCAAGGAACAATTGAGAGATGTTTGTGTATATTGCCTAGGTGTTTTGGGATAGAGCCTGTTAGTGTGTTGTTGCTAAGGTCCAAGTCCACGTTCTCAGGGTAACCTAGTTCTTGAGGGGTGTGTCTAGAAAGTTGGTTGCTGCAAAGATACAAGGTTGTGAGTTTGGTCAAATTGCCTATGATGTTTGTGATATTGCCTTGGATCTTGAAGGCACTGTTGCATGATGCCTTCCTAACCCCCTTCTTCTTGTCTCCTCTCACTATCTCTCTCACACACATGGCAGCAACAACATCACTTGACAAAATCACAACTAGCAGCAGCAACTCGCAGATAGTAGCAGCAGCATCACTTGACAAGTTTCAGACCACATAAATAGCACAAGTGACATGAAAATTCACTTGTAGTGTACTGATAGCACAAGTGACATGAAAATTCCTTTTACTGTCAAAAAACTACCAATAGCACAAGTGACATGAAAATTAAGGAGTAGGAGATCACAAAGGCCATGTCATGCTTGGCAATATTTGTTTACTGAAACTAAATGAACATTTTACTGTCAATAAAAATGTTTTACATATCCTGCAGACAAGTGCAACCACCGGTAGAGGAGTTTCAGTTTCAGTTGACATATTATAGCGTTCTAGTCACTTTTAGAGATCATGAATGTCCCATTCATCCTTTCAAGTAGACACTAGAGATGCTGAGGATAGATGACAGTTGAGATGCTGAGGATATGCCATAATACCATCATTTTTGAATTTGTTCAAGTGAGCCAAAAAGCTTCATGATACAAATGGTTATGGTCACAATATTGATTAGCCTTCAAAAGGGATTTGGAAGAAATAGCTAGAGAATTTCAAAATCCAATTTATTAGGCTAGATAGGAAGTATATATTATGTAGAGGAGATCTAGGAACGTGCATTGCCATATAGACAAGTTTTAATAATTTTGGTAAGCCTCTCAAAAGGCAATCTTTAAAGAGAAGTGAAGACAGGTCTAGAGCTCAAATTTGAATTTCTACTCCAAAGAAAAACAAGTCATGAGTGGATTTTTAGTTTGGTACACACACCCACACAAACAATCATATAATAGGAATTCAAAGCAAGAAACCAATGTAATTACCCCAAAATTGGGTATTACAAACAAACACAAAATGGCTCCACATACTAGCAAGTCATAACCTAAGTCAAGAAAGTCATTTCAAGCAATTGAAGTTTCACCCAAAACCCAAAGTGTTCAGAGGTGCATTTGTGAATCGGTCACCTTCTAGGTCAAGAAAATTGGGCATGACCTTTGCTAATTTTCTTGACCTAGGAGTGCCCCATTCTCAACCGAAACGGAAATTAATCAACATTTCAGGAGAGAGGGATCATTTCACATCAGGAGAAATAGATCATTTCATCTAGCTCATGCCAGGCAATCAACCAAACCAAATATGTACTCCATCTTACAGAGTTAATCCATCACAGCAACAACAACCTTGTAGATCAAAAATGATTTGTGTAATCTGGTTGGTACTCTTACAGTTGCATAAATTGAACAAGTAGCTGACCACCACCAGATGGAGTGGTCACTAGAGAAGATTACACATCACAAACAGGAACTCACGGTGACCCAACTCACTAGAGAAGAGAAAGTTACAGAAAAATTACAGTTGCTGCTGCTGTGAATCAAATAAACTTGCATGTGGGAAACCTAAACAAGCCATATCCAAATGACAAAGAGAAGGCATCAATGCAAATTAAGGTTCGCATCAGAAACATAAAAAAATAGCTGTGCAGGGGTTCTATGGATCTAAAAAAACTTGCATATCAGAATCCTACAATAACAGTCAACACATATCTAGTCAATACGTATGTGGATACCACCGTCGATCTACTAGCCATGCAAAGTTCCAGGGGTCAAGATATGCTTTCACATTCAGAAACACAGGAAACCTAAAGATGGTCCAACTGACAAGGTGTTGGGGAACGCAGTAATTTCGAAAATTTTCCTACGCACACGCAAGATCATGGTGATGCATAGCAACGAGAGGGGAGAGTGTAGTCTACGTACCAATGCAGACCGACTGCGGAAGCGATCACACAACGTAGAGGAAGTAGTCGTACGTCTTCTTCCCGATCCGACCGATCCAAGCACCGTTACTCCGGCACCTCCGAGTTCTTAGCACACGTTCAGTTCGATGACGTTCCTCGGGCTCCGATCCAGCAAAGCGTCGAGGAAGAGTTCCGTCAGCACGACGGCGTGGTGACGATCTTGATGTACTACCGACGTAGGGCTTCGCCTAAGCACTGTAACGGTATGATCGAGATGGAATTTGGTGGCAGGGGGCACCGCACACGGCTAAGGAACGATCTCAAGGATCAACTTGTGTGTCCGTGGGGAGCCCCCTGCCCCCGTATATAAAGGAGCAAGGGAGGAGGGGCTGGCCGGCCAAGGTGGGGGCGCAGGAGAGTCCTACTCCCACCGGGAGTAGGACTCCCCCTCCAATCCTAGTCCAACTAGGATTCCCGGGAGGGGGAAAGAGAGAGAGGTGGCCGGCCCACCTTTCCTAGTCCTTCTAGGACTTGGGGAAGGGGGGGGCGCCGGCTAGGCTGTGGGCTGCCTCTTCTCTATTTTCCACTAAGGCCCAATAGGCCCATTAGCCTCCCGGGGGGTTCCGGTAACCCTCCCGGTATTCCGGAAAAATCCCGATTTCACCCGGAACACTTCCGATGTCCAAACATAGGCTTCCAATATATCAATCTTTACGTCTCGACCATTTCGAGACTCCTCGTCATGTCCGTGATCTCATCCGGGACTCCGAACAACCTTCGGTACATCAAAATGCATAAACTCATAATAACTGTCATCGTAACGTTAAGCGTGCGGACCCTACGGTTCGAGAACAATGTAGACATGACCGAGACACGTCTCCGGTCAATAACCAATAGCGGGACCTGGATGCCCATATTGGCTCCTACATATTCTACGAAGATCTTTTATCGGTCAGACCGCATAACAACATACGTTGTTCCCTTTGTCATCGGTATGTTACTTGCCCGAGATTCGATCGTCGGTATCCAATACCTAGTTCAATCTCGTTACTGGCAAGTCTCTTTACTCGTTCCGTAATACATCATGTCACAACTAACTTATTAGTTGCAGTGCTTGCAAGGCTTATGTGATGTGCATTACCGAGAGGGCCCAGAGATACCTCTCCGACAATCGGAGTGACAAAACCCTAATCTCGAAATACGCCAACCCAACATCTGCCATTGGAGACACCTGTAGTACTCCTTTATAATCACCCAGTTACGTTGTGATGTTTGGTAGTACCCAAAGTGTTCCTCCGGTAAACGGGAGTTGCATAATCTCATAGTTATAGGAACATGTATAAGTCATGAAGATAGCAATAGCAACATACTAAACGATCGGGTGCTAAGCTAATGGAATGGGTCATGTCAATCAGATCATTCAACTAATGATGTGACCTCGTTAATCAAATAACAACTCTTTGTTCATGGTTAGGAAACATAACCATCTTTGATTAACGAGCTAGTCTAGTAGAGGCATACTAGTGACACTCTGTTTGTCTATGTATTCACACATGTATTATGTTTCCGGTTAATACAATTCTAGCATGAATAATAAACATTTATCATGATATAAGGAAATAAATAATAACTTTATTATTGCCTCTAGGGCATATTTCCTTCAGTCTCCCACTTGCACTAGAGTCAATAATCTAGATTACACTGTAATGATTCTAACACCCATGGAGCCTTGGTGCTGATCATGTTTTGCTCGTGGAAGAGGCTTAGTCAACGGGTCTGCAACATTCAGATCCGTATGTATCTTGCAAATCTCTATGTCTCCCTCCTGGACTAAATCCCGGATGGAGTTGAAGCGTCTTTTGATGTGCTTGGTTCTTTTGTGAAATCTGGATTCCTTTGCCAAGGCAATTGCACCAGTATTGTCACAGAAGATTTTCATTGGACCCGATGCACTAGGTATGACACCTAGATCGGATATGAACTCCTTCATCCAGACTCCTTCGTTTGCTGCTTCCGAAGCAGCTATGTACTCCGCTTCACATGTAGATCCCGCTACGACGCTTTGTTTAGAACTGCACCAACTGACAGCTCCACCGTTTAAAGTAAACACGTATCCGGTTTGCGATTTAGAATCGTCCGGATCAGTGTCAAAGCTTGCATCAACGTAACCTCTTACGGTGAGCTCTTTGTCACCTCCATATACGAGAAACATATCCTTAGTCCTTTTCAGGTATTTCAGGATGTTCTTGACCGCTGTCCAGTGATCCACCCCTGGATTACTTTGGTACCTCCCTGCTAAACTTATGGCAAGGCACACATCAGGTCTGGTACACAGCATTGCATACATGATAGAGCCTATGGCTGAAGCATAGGGAACATTTATCATATTCTCTCTATCTTCTGCAGTGGTCGGGCATTGAGTCTGGCTCAACTTCACACCTTGCAATACAGGCAAGAACCCTTTCTTTGCTTGATCCATTTTGAACTTCTTCAAAATCTTGTCAAGGTATGTGCTTTGTGAAAGTCCAATTAAGCGTTTTGATCTATCTCTATAGATCTTTATGCCTAATTTGTAAGCAGCTTCCCCAAGGTCTTTCATCGAAAAACTTTTATTCAAGTATCCCTTTATGCTATCCAGAAATTCTATATCATTTCCAATGAGTAATATGTCATCCACATATAATATCAGAAATGCTACAGAGCTCCCACTCACTTTCTTGTAAATACAGGCTTCTCCAAAAGTCTGTATAAACCCAAATGCTTTGATCACACTATCAAAGCGTTTATTCCAACTCCGAGATGCTTGCACCAGTCCATAAATGGATCGCTGGAGCTTGCATACTTTGTTAGCTCCTTTTTGGATCGAAAAAACCTTCTGGTTGCATCATATACAACTCTTCTTCCAGAAATCCATTCAGGAATGCGGTTTTTACATCCATTTGCCAAATTTCATAATCATAAAATGCGGCAATTGCTAACATGATTCTGACAGACTTAAGCATCGCTACGGGTGAGAAAGTCTCATCGTAGTCAACTCCTTGAACTTGTCGAAAACCTTTTGCGACAAGTCGAGCTTTGTAGACAGTAACATTACCATCAGCGTCAGTCTTTTTCTTAAAGATCCATTTATTCTCAATTGCTTGCCGATCATCGGGCAAGTCAACCAAAGTCCATACTTTGTTCTCATACATGGATCCCATCTCAGATTTCATGGCTTCAAGCCACTTTGCGGAATCTGGGCTCACCATCGCTTCTTCATAGTTCGTAGGTTCATCATGATCTAGTAGCATGACTTCCAGAACAGGATTATCGTACCACTCTGGTGCGGATCTTACTCTGGTTGATCTACGAGGTACAGTAGTATCTTGATCTAAAGTTTCATGATCATCATCATTAACTTCCTCTCTTATTGGTGTAGTTCTCACAGAAACAGTTTTCTGTGATGTACTATTTCCCAACAACGGAGTAGGTATAGTTACCTCGTCAAGTTCTACTTTCCTCCCACTCACTTCTTTCGAGAGAAACTCCTTCTCAAGAAAGTTTCCGAATTTAGCAACAAAAGTCTTGCCTTCGGATCTGTGATAGAAGGTGTATCCAATAGTTTCCTTTGGATATCCTATGAAGACACACTTCTCCGATTTAGGTTCGAGCTTATCAGGTTGAAGTTTTTTCACATAAGCATCGCAGCCCCAAACTTTAAGAAACGACAACTTTGGTTTCTTGCCAAACCATAGTTCAAAAGGCGTCGTCTCAACGGATTTAGATGGTGTCCTATTTAACGTGAATGCGGCCGTCTCTAAAGCATAACCCCCAAAAAAATAGCGGTAAATCAGTAAGAGACATCATAGATCGCACCATATCTAGTAAAGTACGATTACGACGTTCGGACACACCATTACGTTGTGGTGTTCCGGGTGGCGTGAGTTGCGAAACTATTCCACAATTTTTCAAATGTACACCAAACTCGTAACTCAAATATTCTCCTCCACGATCAGATCGTAGAAACTTTATTTTCTTGTTACGATGATTTTCAACTTCACTCTGAAATTCCTTGAACTTTTCAAATGTTTCAGACTTATGTTTCATTAAGTAGATATACCCATATCTGCTTAAATCATCTGTGAAGGTGAGAAAATAACGATATCCGCCACGAGCCTCAATATTCATCGGACCACATACATCGGTATGTATGATTTCCAATAAATCTGTTGCTCTCTCCATAGTGCCGGAGAACGGTGTTTTAGTCATCTTGCCCATGAGGCACGGTTCGCAAACACCAAGTGATTCATAATCAAGTGGTTCCAAAAGCCCATCAGTATGGAGTTTCTTCATGCGCTTTACACCGATATGACCTAAACGGCAGTGCCACAAATAAGTTGCACTATCATTATCAACTCTGCATCTTTTGGCTTCAACATTATGAATATGTGTATTACTACTATCGAGATTTAATAAGAATAGACCACTTTTCAAGGGTGCATGACCATAAAAGATATTACTCATATAAATAGAACAACCATTATTCTCTGATTTAAATGAATAACCGTCTCGCATCAAACAAGATCCAGATATAATGTTCATGCTCAACGCTGGCACCAAATAACAATTATTTAGGTCTAATATTAATCCCGAAGGTAGATGTAGAGGTAGCGTGCCGACCGCGATCACATCGACTTTGGAACTGTTTCCCACGCGCATCGTCACCTCGTCCTTTGCTAGTGTCCGCTTATTCTGTAGTCCCTGTTTCGAGTTGCAAATATTAGCAACAGAACCAGTATCAAATACCCAGGTGCTACTGCGAGCATTAGTAAGGTACACATCAATAACATGTATATCACATATACCTTTGTTCACCTTGCCATCCTTCTTATCCGCCAAATACTTGGGGCAGTTCCGCTTCCAGTGACCAGTCTGCTTGCAGTAGAAGCACTCAGTTTCAGGCTTAGGTCCAGACTTGGGTTTCTTCTCTTGAGCAGCAACTTGCTTGCCGTTCTTCTTGAAGTTCCCTTTCTTCTTCCCTTTGCCCTTTTTCTTGAAACTAGTGGTTTTGTTAACCATCAACACTTGATGCTCCTTTTTGATTTCTACCTCCGCAGCTTTCAGCATCGCGAAGAGCTCGGGAATAGTCTTGTTCATCCCTTGCATATTATAGTTCATCACAAAGCTCTTGTAGCTTGGTGGCAGTGATTGGAGAATTCTGTCAATGACGCAATCATCCGGAAGTGTAACTCCCAATTGAATCAAGTGATTATTATACCCAGACATTTTGAGTATATGCTCACTGACAGAACTGTTCTCCTCCATCTTGCAGCTATAGAACTTATTGGAGACTTCATATCTCTCAATCCGGGCATTTGCTTGAAATATTAACTTCAACTCCTGGAACATCTCATATGCTCCATGACGTTCAAAACGTCGTTGAAGTCCCGGTTCTAAGCCGTAAAGCATGGCACACTGAACTATTGAGTAGTCATCAGCTTTGCTCTGCCAGACGTTCATAACTTCTGGCGTTGCTCTTGCAGCAGGCCTGGCACTTAGCGGTGCTTCCAGGACGTAATTCTTCTGTGCAGCAATGAGGATAATCCTCAGGTTACGGACCCAGTCCGTGTAGTTGCTACCATCATCTTTCAACTTAGCTTTCTCAAGGAACGCATTAAAATTCAACGGAACAACAGCACGAGCCATCTATCTACAATCAACATAGACAAGCAAGATACTATCAGGTACTAAGTTCATGATAAATTTTAAGTTCAGTTAATTTACTTAAGAACTCCCACTTAGATAGACATCCCTCTAATCCTCTAAGTGATCACGTGATCCAAATCAACTAAACCATAACCGATCATCACGTGAGATGGAGTAGTTTTCAATGGTGAACATCAATATGTTGATCATATCTACTATATGATTCACGCTCGACCTTTCGGTCTCCGTGTTCCGAGGTCATATCTTATATGCATAGCTCGTCAAGTATAACCTGAGTATTCCGCGTGTGCAACTGTTTTGCACCCGTTGTATTTGAACGTAGAGCCTATCACACCCGATCATCACGTGGTGTCTCAGCACGAAGAACTTTTGCAACGGTGCATACTCAGGGAGAACACTCCTTGATAATTTAGTGAGAGATCATCTTATAATGCTACCGTCAATCAAAGCAAGATAAGATGCATAAAAGGATAAACATCACATGCAATCAAATATAAGTGATATGATATGGCCATCATCATCTTGTGCTTTTGTGATCTCCATCTCCGAAGCATCATCATGATCACCATCGTCACCGGCACGCCACCTTGATCTCCATCGTAGCAACGTTGTCGTCTCGCCAATCTTATGCTTCCACGACTATTACTACCGTTTAGTAATCTAGTAAAGCATTACATCGCGATTGCATTGCATACAATAAAGCGACAACCATATGGCTCCTGCCAGTTGCCGATAACTCGGTTACAAAACATGATCATCTCATACAATAAAATCAGCATCATGCCTTGACCATATCACATCACAACATGCCCTGCAAAAACAAGTTAGACGTCTTCTACTTGTTGTTGCAAATTTTACGTGGCTGCTACGGGCTTAAGTAAGAACACATCTCACCTACGCATCAAAACCACAACGATAGTTCGTCAAATAGACTCCGTTTTAACCTTCTCAAGGACCGGGCGTAGTCACACTTGGTTCAACTAAAGTTGGAGAGATAGTCTTCCGCAAGCCATCTATGTGCAAAGCACGTCGAGGGAACCGGTCTCGCATAAGAGTATGCGTAAGGTTGGTCTGGATCATCTCAACCAACAATACCGCCGAACCAAAGTATGACATGCTGGTAGGCAGTATGACTTGTATCGCCCACAACTCACTTGTGTTCTACTCGTGCATATAACATCAAACCATAAAACCTAGGCTCGGATGCCACTGTTGGGGAACGCAGTAATTTCGAAAATTTTCCTACGCACACGCAAGATCATGGTGATGCATAGCAACGAGAGGGGAGAGTGTAGTCTACGTACCAACGCAGACCGACTGCGGAAGCGATCACACAACGTAGAGGAAGTAGTCGTACGTCTTCTTCCCGATCCGACCGATCCAAGCACCGTTACTCCGGCACCTCCGAGTTCTTAGCACACGTTCAGTTCGATGACGTTCCTCGGGCTCCGATCCAGCAAAGCGTCGAGGAAGAGTTCCGTCAGCACGACGGCGTGGTGACGATCTTGATGTACTACCGACGTAGGGCTTCGCCTAAGCACTGTGACGGTATGATCGAGATGGAATTTGGTGGCAGGGGGCACCGCACACGGCTAAGGAACGATCTCAAGGATCAACTTGTGTGTCTGTGGGGAGCCCCCTGCCCCCGTATATAAAGGAGCAAGGGAGGAGGGGCTGGCCGGCCAAGGTGGGGGCGCAGGAGAGTCCTACTCCCACCGGGAGTAGGACTCCCCCTCCAATCCTAGTCCAACTAGGATTCCCGGGAGGGGGAAAGAGAGAGAGGTGGCCGGCCCACCTTTCCTAGTCCTTCTAGGACTTGGGGAAGGGGGGGGCGCCGGCTAGGCTGTGGGCTGCCTCTTCTCTATTTTCCACTAAGGCCCAATAGGCCCATTAGCCTCCCGGGGGGTTCCGGTAACCCTCCCGGTATTCCGGAAAAATCCCGATTTCACCCGGAACACTTCCGATGTCCAAACATAGGCTTCCAATATATCAATCTTTACGTCTCGACCATTTCGAGACTCCTCGTCATGTCCGTGATCTCATCCGGGACTCCGAACAACCTTCGGTACATCAAAATGCATAAACTCATAATAACTGTCATCGTAACGTTAAGCGTGCGGACCCTACGGTTCGAGAACAATGTAGACATGACCGAGACACGTCTCCGGTCAATAACCAATAGCGGGACCTGGATGCCCATATTGGCTCCTACATATTCTACGAAGATCTTTTATCGGTCAGACCGCATAACAACATACGTTGTTCCCTTTGTCATCGGTATGTTACTTGCCCGAGATTCGATCGTCGGTATCCAATACCTAGTTCAATCTCGTTACTGGCAAGTCTCTTTACTCGTTCCGTAATACATCATGTCACAACTAACTTATTAGTTGCAGTGCTTGCAAGGCTTATGTGATGTGCATTACCGAGAGGGCCCAGAGATACCTCTCCGACAATCGGAGTGACAAAACCCTAATCTCGAAATACGCCAACCCAACATCTGCCATTGGAGACACCTGTAGTACTCCTTTATAATCACCCAGTTACGTTGTGATGTTTGGTAGTACCCAAAGTGTTCCTCCGGTAAACGGGAGTTGCATAATCTCATAGTTATAGGAACATGTATAAGTCATGAAGATAGCAATAGCAACATACTAAACGATCGGGTGCTAAGCTAATGGAATGGGTCATGTCAATCAGATCATTCAACTAATGATGTGACCTCGTTAATCAAATAACAACTCTTTGTTCATGGTTAGGAAACATAACCATCTTTGATTAACGAGCTAGTCTAGTAGAGGCATACTAGTGACACTCTGTTTGTCTATGTATTCACACATGTATTATGTTTCCGGTTAATACAATTCTAGCATGAATAATAAACATTTATCATGATATAAGGAAATAAATAATAACTTTATTATTGCCTCTAGGGCATATTTCCTTCAGTCTCCCACTTGCACTAGAGTCAATAATCTAGATTACACTGTAATGATTCTAACACCCATGGAGCCTTGGTGCTGATCATGTTTTGCTCGTGGAAGAGGCTTAGTCAACGGGTCTGCAACATTCAGATCCGTATGTATCTTGCAAATCTCTATGTCTCCCTCCTGGACTAAATCCCGGATGGAGTTGAAGCGTCTTTTGATGTGCTTGGTTCTTTTGTGAAATCTGGATTCCTTTGCCAAGGCAATTGCACCAGTATTGTCACAGAAGATTTTCATTGGACCCGATGCACTAGGTATGACACCTAGATCGGATATGAACTCCTTCATCCAGACTCCTTCGTTTGCTGCTTCCGAAGCAGCTATGTACTCCGCTTCACATGTAGATCCCGCTACGACGCTTTGTTTAGAACTGCACCAACTGACAGCTCCACCGTTTAAAGTAAACACGTATCCGGTTTGCGATTTAGAATCGTCCGGATCAGTGTCAAAGCTTGCATCAACGTAACCTCTTACGGTGAGCTCTTTGTCACCTCCATATACGAGAAACATATCCTTAGTCCTTTTCAGGTATTTCAGGATGTTCTTGACCGCTGTCCAGTGATCCACCCCTGGATTACTTTGGTACCTCCCTGCTAAACTTATGGCAAGGCACACATCAGGTCTGGTACACAACATTGCATACATGATAGAGCCTATGGCTGAAGCATAGGGAACATTTATCATATTCTCTCTATCTTCTGCAGTGGTCGGGCATTGAGTCTGGCTCAACTTCACACCTTGCAATACAGGCAAGAACCCTTTCTTTGCTTGATCCATTTTGAACTTCTTCAAAATCTTGTCAAGGTATGTGCTTTGTGAAAGTCCAATTAAGCGTTTTGATCTATCTCTATAGATCTTTATGCCTAATTTGTAAGCAGCTTCCCCAAGGTCTTTCATCGAAAAACTTTTATTCAAGTATCCCTTTATGCTATCCAGAAATTCTATATCATTTCCAATGAGTAATATGTCATCCACATATAATATCAGAAATGCTACAGAGCTCCCACTCACTTTCTTGTAAATACAGGCTTCTCCAAAAGTCTGTATAAACCCAAATGCTTTGATCACACTATCAAAGCGTTTATTCCAACTCCGAGATGCTTGCACCAGTCCATAAATGGATCGCTGGAGCTTGCATACTTTGTTAGCTCCTTTTTGGATCGAAAAAACCTTCTGGTTGCATCATATACAACTCTTCTTCCAGAAATCCATTCAGGAATGCGGTTTTTACATCCATTTGCCAAATTTCATAATCATAAAATGCGGCAATTGCTAACATGATTCTGACAGACTTAAGCATCGCTACGGGTGAGAAAGTCTCATCGTAGTCAACTCCTTGAACTTGTCGAAAACCTTTTGCGACAAGTCGAGCTTTGTAGACAGTAACATTACCATCAGCGTCAGTCTTTTTCTTAAAGATCCATTTATTCTCAATTGCTTGCCGATCATCGGGCAAGTCAACCAAAGTCCATACTTTGTTCTCATACATGGATCCCATCTCAGATTTCATGGCTTCAAGCCACTTTGCGGAATCTGGGCTCACCATCGCTTCTTCATAGTTCGTAGGTTCATCATGATCTAGTAGCATGACTTCCAGAACAGGATTATCGTACCACTCTGGTGCGGATCTTACTCTGGTTGATCTACGAGGTACAGTAGTATCTTGATCTAAAGTTTCATGATCATCATCATTAACTTCCTCTCTTATTGGTGTAGTTCTCACAGAAACAGTTTTCTGTGATGTACTATTTCCCAACAACGGAGTAGGTATAGTTACCTCGTCAAGTTCTACTTTCCTCCCACTCACTTCTTTCGAGAGAAACTCCTTCTCAAGAAAGTTTCCGAATTTAGCAACAAAAGTCTTGCCTTCGGATCTGTGATAGAAGGTGTATCCAATAGTTTCCTTTGGATATCCTATGAAGACACACTTCTCCGATTTAGGTTCGAGCTTATCAGGTTGAAGTTTTTTCACATAAGCATCGCAGCCCCAAACTTTAAGAAACGACAACTTTGGTTTCTTGCCAAACCATAGTTCAAAAGGCGTCGTCTCAACGGATTTAGATGGTGTCCTATTTAACGTGAATGCGGCCGTCTCTAAAGCATAACCCCCAAAAAAATAGCGGTAAATCAGTAAGAGACATCATAGATCGCACCATATCTAGTAAAGTACGATTACGACGTTCGGACACACCATTACGTTGTGGTGTTCCGGGTGGCGTGAGTTGCGAAACTATTCCACAATTTTTCAAATGTACACCAAACTCGTAACTCAAATATTCTCCTCCACGATCAGATCGTAGAAACTTTATTTTCTTGTTACGATGATTTTCAACTTCACTCTGAAATTCCTTGAACTTTTCAAATGTTTCAGACTTATGTTTCATTAAGTAGATATACCCATATCTGCTTAAATCATCTGTGAAGGTGAGAAAATAACGATATCCGCCACGAGCCTCAATATTCATCGGACCACATACATCGGTATGTATGATTTCCAATAAATCTGTTGCTCTCTCCATAGTGCCGGAGAACGGTGTTTTAGTCATCTTGCCCATGAGGCACGGTTCGCAAACACCAAGTGATTCATAATCAAGTGGTTCCAAAAGCCCATCAGTATGGAGTTTCTTCATGCGCTTTACACCGATATGACCTAAACGGCAGTGCCACAAATAAGTTGCACTATCATTATCAACTCTGCATCTTTTGGCTTCAACATTATGAATATGTGTATTACTACTATCGAGATTTAATAAGAATAGACCACTTTTCAAGGGTGCATGACCATAAAAGATATTACTCATATAAATAGAACAACCATTATTCTCTGATTTAAATGAATAACCGTCTCGCATCAAACAAGATCCAGATATAATGTTCATGCTCAACGCTGGCACCAAATAACAATTATTTAGGTCTAATATTAATCCCGAAGGTAGATGTAGAGGTAGCGTGCCGACCGCGATCACATCGACTTTGGAACTGTTTCCCACGCGCATCGTCACCTCGTCCTTTGCTAGTGTCCGCTTATTCTGTAGTCCCTGTTTCGAGTTGCAAATATTAGCAACAGAACCAGTATCAAATACCCAGGTGCTACTGCGAGCATTAGTAAGGTACACATCAATAACATGTATATCACATATACCTTTGTTCACCTTGCCATCCTTCTTATCCGCCAAATACTTGGGGCAGTTCCGCTTCCAGTGACCAGTCTGCTTGCAGTAGAAGCACTCAGTTTCAGGCTTAGGTCCAGACTTGGGTTTCTTCTCTTGAGCAGCAACTTGCTTGCCGTTCTTCTTGAAGTTCCCTTTCTTCTTCCCTTTGCCCTTTTTCTTGAAACTAGTGGTTTTGTTAACCATCAACACTTGATGCTCCTTTTTGATTTCTACCTCCGCAGCTTTCAGCATCGCGAAGAGCTCGGGAATAGTCTTGTTCATCCCTTGCATATTATAGTTCATCACAAAGCTCTTGTAGCTTGGTGGCAGTGATTGGAGAATTCTGTCAATGACGCAATCATCCGGAAGTGTAACTCCCAATTGAATCAAGTGATTATTATACCCAGACATTTTGAGTATATGCTCACTGACAGAACTGTTCTCCTCCATCTTGCAGCTATAGAACTTATTGGAGACTTCATATCTCTCAATCCGGGCATTTGCTTGAAATATTAACTTCAACTCCTGGAACATCTCATATGCTCCATGACGTTCAAAACGTCGTTGAAGTCCCGGTTCTAAGCCGTAAAGCATGGCACACTGAACTATTGAGTAGTCATCAGCTTTGCTCTGCCAGACGTTCATAACTTCTGGCGTTGCTCTTGCAGCAGGCCTGGCACTTAGCGGTGCTTCCAGGACGTAATTCTTCTGTGCAGCAATGAGGATAATCCTCAGGTTACGGACCCAGTCCGTGTAGTTGCTACCATCATCTTTCAACTTAGCTTTCTCAAGGAACGCATTAAAATTCAACGGAACAACAGCACGAGCCATCTATCTACAATCAACATAGACAAGCAAGATACTATCAGGTACTAAGTTCATGATAAATTTTAAGTTCAGTTAATTTACTTAAGAACTCCCACTTAGATAGACATCCCTCTAATCCTCTAAGTGATCACGTGATCCAAATCAACTAAACCATAACCGATCATCACGTGAGATGGAGTAGTTTTCAATGGTGAACATCAATATGTTGATCATATCTACTATATGATTCACGCTCGACCTTTCGGTCTCCGTGTTCCGAGGTCATATCTTATATGCATAGCTCGTCAAGTATAACCTGAGTATTCCGCGTGTGCAACTGTTTTGCACCCGTTGTATTTGAACGTAGAGCCTATCACACCCGATCATCACGTGGTGTCTCAGCACGAAGAACTTTTGCAACGGTGCATACTCAGGGAGAACACTCCTTGATAATTTAGTGAGAGATCATCTTATAATGCTACCGTCAATCAAAGCAAGATAAGATGCATAAAAGGATAAACATCACATGCAATCAAATATAAGTGATATGATATGGCCATCATCATCTTGTGCTTTTGTGATCTCCATCTCCGAAGCATCATCATGATCACCATCGTCACCGGCACGCCACCTTGATCTCCATCGTAGCAACGTTGTCGTCTCGCCAATCTTATGCTTCCACGACTATTACTACCGTTTAGTAATCTAGTAAAGCATTACATCGCGATTGCATTGCATACAATAAAGCGACAACCATATGGCTCCTGCCAGTTGCCGATAACTCGGTTACAAAACATGATCATCTCATACAATAAAATCAGCATCATGCCTTGACCATATCACATCACAACATGCCCTGCAAAAACAAGTTAGACGTCTTCTACTTGTTGTTGCAAATTTTACGTGGCTGCTACGGGCTTAAGTAAGAACACATCTCACCTACGCATCAAAACCACAACGATAGTTCGTCAAATAGACTCCGTTTTAACCTTCTCAAGGACCGGGCGTAGTCACACTTGGTTCAACTAAAGTTGGAGAGATAGTCTTCCGCAAGCCATCTATGTGCAAAGCACGTCGAGGGAACCGGTCTCGCATAAGAGTATGCGTAAGGTTGGTCTGGATCATCTCAACCAACAATACCGCCGAACCAAAGTATGACATGCTGGTAGGCAGTATGACTTGTATCGCCCACAACTCACTTGTGTTCTACTCGTGCATATAACATCAAACCATAAAACCTAGGCTCGGATGCCACTGTTGGGGAACGCAGTAATTTCGAAAATTTTCCTACGCACAGGCAAGATCATGGTGATGCATAGCAACGAGAGGGGAGAGTGTAGTCTACGTACCAACGCAGACCGACTGCGGAAGCGATCACACAACGTAGAGGAAGTAGTCGTACGTCTTCTTCCCGATCCGACCGATCCAAGCACCGTTACTCCGGCACCTCCGAGTTCTTAGCACACGTTCAGTTCGATGACGTTCCTCGGGCTCCGATCCAGCAAAGCGTCGAGGAAGAGTTCCGTCAGCACGACGGCGTGGTGACGATCTTGATGTACTACCGACGTAGGGCTTCGCCTAAGCACTGTGACGGTATGATCGAGATGGAATTTGGTGGCAGGGGGCACCGCACACGGCTAAGGAACGATCTCAAGGATCAACTTGTGTGTCTGTGGGGAGCCCCCTGCCCCCGTATATAAAGGAGCAAGGGAGGAGGGGCTGGCCGGCCAAGGTGGGGGCGCAGGAGAGTCCTACTCCCACCGGGAGTAGGACTCCCCCTCCAATCCTAGTCCAACTAGGATTCCCGGGAGGGGGAAAGAGAGAGAGGTGGCCGGCCCACCTTTCCTAGTCCTTCTAGGACTTGGGGAAGGGGGGGGGGGGGCGCCGGCTAGGCTGTGGGCTGCCTCTTCTCTATTTTCCACTAAGGCCCAATAGGCCCATTAGCCTCCCGGGGGGTTCCGGTAACCCTCCCGGTATTCCGGAAAAATCCCGATTTCACCCGGAACACTTCCGATGTCCAAACATAGGCTTCCAATATATCAATCTTTACGTCTCGACCATTTCGAGACTCCTCGTCATGTCCGTGATCTCATCCGGGACTCCGAACAACCTTCGGTACATCAAAATGCATAAACTCATAATAACTGTCATCGTAACGTTAAGCGTGCGGACCCTACGGTTCGAGAACAATGTAGACATGACCGAGACACATCTCCGGTCAATAACCAATAGCGGGACCTGGATGCCCATATTGGCTCCTACATATTCTACGAAGATCTTTTATCGGTCAGACCGCATAACAACATACGTTGTTCCCTTTGTCATCGGTATGTTACTTGCCCGAGATTCGATCGTCGGTATCCAATACCTAGTTCAATCTCGTTACTGGCAAGTCTCTTTACTCGTTCCGTAATACATCATGTCACAACTAACTTATTAGTTGCAGTGCTTGCAAGGCTTATGTGATGTGCATTACCGAGAGGGCCCAGAGATACCTCTCCGACAATCGGAGTGACAAAACCCTAATCTCGAAATACGCCAACCCAACATCTGCCATTGGAGACACCTGTAGTACTCCTTTATAATCACCCAGTTACGTTGTGACGTTTGGTAGTACCCAAAGTGTTCCTCCGGTAAACGGGAGTTGCATAATCTCATAGTTATAGGAACATGTATAAGTCATGAAGATAGCAATAGCAACATACTAAACGATCGGGTGCTAAGCTAATGGAATGGGTCATGTCAATCAGATCATTCAACTAATGATGTGACCTCGTTAATCAAATAACAACTCTTTGTTCATGGTTAGGAAACATAACCATCTTTGATTAACGAGCTAGTCTAGTAGAGGCATACTAGTGACACTCTGTTTGTCTATGTATTCACACATGTATTATGTTTCCGGTTAATACAATTCTAGCATGAATAATAAACATTTATCATGATATAAGGAAATAAATAATAACTTTATTATTGCCTCTAGGGCATATTTCCTTCACAAGGGGTGCCCATCAATGGGCATGCAGGCTCACTCGAACCTTCCAGGAATGTTGTGACAATAATTTAACAGAAGTGACATGTTGCTATGCAGAATTAGTCACTTGACTATCATAATTAAGGAGGGGAAGGTAGATCTAATGAGGTGCAGCTCACCTTAGCAGCAGCTTGGATTCAATGGAGGGGAGGAGACGGTGCCGAGGCCGTGCAGGAAGTGACGGCACTGCGCGGGTTTCTCCTCTCCTCTCCTCCTCGAGAGGAGTGTGGCGGGCTGCTGCAATGGAGAAGGGCTAGGCATGGTCAGACCTAGGGTTAGGATGGATAGAAGCAAGCAGCCGAGGGGGGAGGGGGGAGCTCACCTGGCTTGGCGTCGAGGGAGAGGAGGAGCCGCTCTGCTTGCTTGGCGTCGAAGGGGAGGAGGAGCCGCTCTGCTTGCCTGGCGTCGAGGGGGAGGAGAAGCCCCTTTGCTTGCATCGAGGCGGTGGTTGGAGACGTTGGGCGTCGAGGCGCAGGGGCGCAGGGGCAAGGGGCGGCATCGAGGCGTCGGGGCAAGGGGCGGCGTCGCGGCGTCGGGGCAGCGGCGTCGGGGCGGCGTCGAGGCGGCGGGGCAGCGGCGTCGGGAGAGGAGAGGGGAAGGGGATCGAGGGAGAGAGAGGGGATCGATAGGTTTGGGCCGGGAGGAAGTATGGATGGGCGGGGGCGGCACAATACTAATGGCGCACCACCCTTCGGTGCGCCATAAGTACATTCATGCTAATGGCGCACCTCACCCTGGTGCGCCATTAGTATTTTGCTCGAGCCAACAGGTTATCTACCACCTGAGCTGATCCACATCAAGTCCCCTCTACTAGCTCAACTGGTCAGCAGCTAGTTCTCACACCAGGATGTCCTAGGTTCGATTCCCAGGCTCCACAAATTCTTTTTTTATGCATTTAAAATGTTGTTTGATACTTATTTGTGTTTAAATATGTTCAAACTTGTTTAAATCATATCAGTAATATTTTTTTATAAGAAAGTAATAATTTTTTTAAAAATATCATCAAACACTAATGCCGGTGGAGCAGGGGAGGTTGCGGGGGGTGCGGGGGGTCAGCGGCGGCGGTTGAGTAGGGGAGGGGTGCGGGGGGTCGGCGGCGGCGGTTGAGTAGGGGAATCGAGGGTGCGGGGGGTCGACGGCGGCGGCCGGTGGACCGGGGGGTGCTCGGCGGCGAGGGGGACCGGATCTGGCAAGGTGGGATAGCGATCGAGATGGAGGGGGGTCGAGATCGAGTGTCCATGAAATTTAAAAATATTCATGATAGTTCAAAAAGTGCCCATGAAATACAATCGAGAAATGAAGGCTACGATTTAAATACAATCGATCATAGCTAGCTATCTGTTCACAATCTTCTTGCCCTTCTTTTTCGCAAATGGAGTTCTTCTGTGGAACAGACGTCCTTTAGGTAGGGTGGTCCTGCTTCTTCTTGTGGTGTATGCTGCTACTTCATCATCGTCGTCATGTTCGATCCTCAGGTCGCCGTACTTGTCGAAGTCTTGCTCATTGGCTACTCCATCCATTCCGATGATCTTCCTTTTGCCTCTCCCGACGACAACACGACTGGGCTTTGACGGGTCGGTAATGAAGAAGCATTGGTCCACTTGGGAAGCCAGTACCCATGCCTCATTTTTCGCGGTGACGTTTGCGCCCGCGGTCTTGGATTTGGCTTCGGGTATAACCATGGTGGTGAAATACCGGTCTTCTTTTAGGACGCTCTTGGCCCATCTGACAGGAACATCGGGACCTTCTCTCCAGCGTAGCTCAGCTCCCAGATCTCCTCGATCCTTCCATAGTATCTGTCCTTGTAGTTACCGGTGTAGGATTCCATCGTTACCCCGGAGTTCTGATAACCATCGCTCTTCATGTCCTTGGCCTCGGTGTAGAATGTGTAGCCGTAGATATCGTACGCCTCATAGGTCATCAGGTTGTGCTCGGCGCCCTGTGACAAGGCAAATATGAGTTGTTCTTCCGCGGAATAATCCTCATGTAAAGGGTACGACAGAAGCTTCTGCTTGAACCAACGCATGAAACATGAGTTGTGCTCTTTGAGTATATCTCCGTCCGTCCTCTGTTGGCCTCGGTCATTGTACGTCTTCTTAATAAAGGTTTTGTGCTGTACCACCCAAGGATCAACCACGTCTATGTGTTGTAGCGCGACTAGGTTTGCTCTTTCAAAGTCGGTGAGTCGACCCTCGAAGTCGACATGCATTTCGCGACGACCCTCACGGTGACCCCATCCAGCGAGCCTGCCGAGGTGCCTGTTGACGTGCAGACCAATGGGGTTCTCGATGCCTAGATAATTCGTGCAGTAGGAGATGCACTCTTCGGTCAGAAAGCCCCTGGCTATGCTTCCCTCTGGACGTGACATGTTGCGAACGTATCCTTTGATGACACCATTCATCCTTTCGAACGGCATCATGCTGTGCAGGAACGTCGGCCCGAGATGGATGATATCGTCCACGATATGGACCAGCAGATGCACCATAACGTCGAAGAATGCGGGCGGGAAGTACATCTCAAGCTCGCATAGTATCACCACGATCTCTTCCTATAGCCTTCTGAGTTGCCTCACGCCAACAGACTTCCGAGAGATGACGTCGAAAAAGTTGCATAGGCCAAATAGGATTTCACGGACATGCGTGTCCATGATCCCACGGATTGCAATTGGAAGTATCTGCGTCATCAGCACGTGACAGTCGTGAGACTTCATCCCGCTGAACTTCTGCTTCGCTGGGTCTAGGTATCTGCTTATCTTCCCCGCGTAACCGTAAGGAAGTTTTACTCCTATGAGGCAGGTGAAAAACTGCTCGATCTCCTCCTGACTTAGAGTGAAGCACGTGGGAGGGTAGTCATTTCCGGTCTTCTTGGCCTTCTTGCCTTTGCGACGACTTTCCGTGTCCTGCTTCGCCTCATCATCATCATCATCATCATCATGATCATCATATATAGTGTGAAGCTCCTGCCTGATGCCCATCGATTTCAAGTCTGCCCTTGCTTTCGGCCCATCTTTGGTCCTTTCTGGCATGTTGAGCAGGGTACCAAGCAGACTCTCGCACACGTTCTTCGTGATATGCATGACATCAAGGCTGTGAGGCACACGGTGGATCTTCCAGTACGGCAAGTCCCAGAAAACAGACCTCGTTTTCCATACCTTCAGCAGCGGCTCTGGTGCCTTTCGCTTCTTTCCCGGCTCTGGCGCCTTTTGCTTCTTTCCCGGCAGTGGGTAGTCTTTCCAATTTTTCAACAGCTCGTCTATTTCCTCGCCGCTCCTTGTACGCGGGCGTCCTCGGGGTTTGGTTTCACCATCGAACAGATCCTTGCGTTTTCTCCACGGGTCATCGTCGCGAAGCCACCTTCGATGTCCCATGAACACGGTTTTCGAAGACCCGGGATCTCTATCTAGCTGGCGATACGTTGTGTCATCCATGCACCTGGCGCATCCAGAAAATCCGTGGACCACCTGCCCCGCGACATATCCGTAACCGAGATAGTCGTGCACCATCATGAGCAGCGCGGCTCTCATAGGGAAATATTCTTTCTCTGCGGCGTCCCACGTATTGGCTGGCATTTTCCGCAGCGTGTCAAGCTCCTCTTTTAGCAGCCCCAGATACAGATTGATGTCGTTCCCTGGTTGTTTCGGTCCTTCAATTAGCATACTCATGTGAATGTACTTCCTCTTCATGCACAACCAGGGGGGAAGGTTGTACATCCACACAAACATAGGCCAGGTGCTATGTGTGCTTCTCTGGCTGCCAAACGGATTGACTCCATCGGTGCTCGCGCCCAGCACGATGTTCCTTGGATCGTTCCCAAATTCTGGGTCTTCGAAGTTCAACGCTTGCCACTGGCTCGCATCCTTAGGGTGACTCAGCATCTTGTCTTTTTTATCTATCTCCGGATCATTTGCGTCATCTTCTCGCTTCTTCTCCTCCCTATCCGCGTGCCAACGCAGGAGCTTTGCTATCTTAGGGTCCGCGAAATACCGCTGCAGACGAGGAGTGATCGGAAAGTACCACACCACTTTTCGAGGAGCTTTCTTTCTCTTCTTGTATCGAGTGACGCCACACACCGGACATATGGTAGACTCCGCGTGCTCGTATTTCACGTGGTATTTCACGTGCGGTAAATTCAGAGGACACACGATTTTCTTCGCCTCCTCCAAACTGGTCGGGCACTTGTTCCCCTTGGGAAGACGTTCGTGCCAGAATGACATGTTCTCGTCGAAGCATGCGTCGGTCATTTTGTGTTTTACCTTCATCTCCAGAGCCATGAGCGTTACTTTCAGGCGGGTATCCTCGGGCCTGCATCCTTCATACAATGGAGTGACCGCGTCTAACTCAAGTTGATCCATCTTGGATTTCTCTCGGGCGGCAGCTCTTGCATTATCCGTCTGCTTGAGAAGCAGCTCTTGAATATGAGGGTCCTGCACCCAGCCCATCGATGGTCCAGCGTCGTCTGCTCCGGCATCTTCCTCATCATCATGTCCTGCATCTTCTACATGATGACTGTGTACAGCATCACCATCGTGATCATCTCCTGGGGATTCTTCGTCTTCTCGCCCGCCCGAGCCGCGGTGGTTGTCTTGCTGCCCTTCCTCATTTCTTTCTTGGCCCCCATGGACGACTTTGTAGTCATCTTCATCACCTTGCCACCGAAAGCCATCCATGAAACCACGCAAGAGCAGGTGGTCCCGCACCTGCCCAGATTCCGGGTCCGCAATAAGGCTCTTCAGCTTGCATCTTCGACACGGACATCTTATCTCTGTCTCGTTCTTTTGAAGCATCTCGGCCTTCGCGGACCTCAAAAACCTATTCACGATGCCTTCGGTCATCATGCGGACCATGGTCGCCTGCGGGGTAGAGCAAAACGATATTTTAGAACCAAGAAAAAATTTGGCATGACTTTCCCTAAAAATAGGACCAAAAAGAATGCTTAATGCCAAAATTCTCGCCGAAACGGAAATGAATCAACATTCCGGCAAAATATTGGCAACTATCGCATTTCAAATACCGGTACACCTCCAAACACAAACACATATGCAACACCACAAACATATGCAACACCACGAACATACATAGATCTAGCTAGGCCATAAAAAGTGCATGTGCACATTGTTGTAGGGAGAAATACATAAATATAGCTTCCCCCATTACTTACCTATCAAAACAAGGTAATTTAACCACTTAAATTGAGTGAATCTATGGTGTAAATGAGGTGAAAAAGAGGAGGCACCCGAGACAAGGAGGAGGTGGAGAGAATGAAGTGGGGAGAAAGTGAGTGTGGGTAGGAGAGGCTCCCCAAAATATCTTGTTGCTGCCCACTTACTAATGGCGCACCAACTCCAAATGCGCAATTAGTAATCCAGGTTACTAATGGCGCACCATCTGGTGGTGCGCCATTAGTAGTTTTGCAAAAAAAAATTACTAATGGCGCACTGTCCCCCAGTGCGCCATTACTAGTTTGAACTAGTAATGGCGCACGGTGCAACAGTGCGCCATTAGTAGTTTTGCAAAAAAGGGAATAAAAAATATAATAAAAAAACAACATTAGTGGCGCACTTTCCGACAGGTGCGCCATTACTAGTTACAACTAGTAATGGCGCACTTTTTCTGGATGCGCCATTAGTATGTTTGGACAGGCGCACTAGTTAAAAACATTGATACTAATGGCGCACCCTGTGCCTGGTGCGCCATTAGTAGTTTCAACTCTAATGGCGTACCAGATGGTGGTGCGCCATTACTATATACTAATGGTGCACCGCTTGTCAGGTGCGCCATTAGTGTCAATCCCATCTATAGCCCTTTTTCTAGTAGTGGTGTTGTCACTTCACTGTGAGGACCGGATGAATAGTATTTTGACCATCAAGTGTACCACAGTTGTACTACTACTACTGCTAGTAGGAACATGAGTACTCCAGTATTGTATAGCGGAAATAGGTCTCCCGTGCTAGCATGCCTGTTCACTTCATTGTTCAGGTATCATCCATATTGCGAGCAGAACCAAATTCTCGTGCATGCCCAATCAACGCCCTGCTGCGATGCATACAGTGGTCGTTCTGGTGCATCAAGGACGGCATGCAGATCATTCCACACTTGAGAAGAGGAAAAATGGAAAGGTAGAATGCGGCAGCAGAGGAAGAGAACGCTGGCCAACGAGGCTGGGAGGGGATCGAGCAGGAAGTTAATGCTCCACGCCTAAAGGTTTTGGGAAAACCTGATTTTCATAAGGTGACTTATACTCACCTAAACAAGGGAGTATTCCTTAACCAAAGAATGTTGTGTCTCCCACTCACGCACTCAAAAAAAACTACGACACTTTTTTTATCTGTTTGCATAGGTCCCACCTATCAGGAAGGATGGGAACGTACACGAACAGGTACGACTCATCAGTCTACCCGCATAGCCTTTTCGTTTAGTCTACCTAGCCGTCTAATCAACTGCCTGCATGCCACTTCTCCCATTTATTTCTCCATCGGGAACCGATTCTCCTCGGCTTCTTCACCTCCCCTTCGTCTTCATTTGCATCCAAACCTCACTGTGTTCACATTGTTTCAACCTCTTTAAATAATGATCTACTACTTCAGTTAGACTAGCCATCTAATCCTAATTCTCCAAACCATAGCCCTCCGTTCCAGCGGTTCCAAATGGCGAAAGAGATCGAGATGCAGGTTTTTAGCATCCAACATGTCCTCGTCGAAGGTTCGATGCGCATAGTTGCTACCTTCACCGTCCACCCAAGGGTTGTTCGGCAGTGGATCAACAATGTATCCAACTCCCTCGAAAAGGTAGAGACGAGGGTCATCGGTCTCGACGCAGAGTACATGGAGTGTGCCCCTGGGAAGATCCAGCGCGCCGCCGTCCTTCAGCTGTGCCTCGAAGATGATGTTTTGGTGTACCACATCATACACTCGCCCTCCATAGCAGGTGAGCTTCACGATTTCTTGTCTCGGGAGTACGTATACTTCTGTGGGGCAGCCATCGAAGGGGACAAACAGAAGCTGGAGCCGTACAACCTTGATTTGAAAAGCATCGCTGAGGGAGTCCTGGATTAGGGGGTGTCCGGATGGCTGGACTATACCTTCAGCCGGACTCCCGGACTATGAAGATACAAGATTGAAGACTTCGTCCCATGTCCGGAAGGGACTTTCCTTGGCGTGGAAGGCAAGCTTGGCGATACGGATATGTAGATCTCCTACCATTGTAACCGACTCTATGTAACCCTAACCCTATCCGGTGTCTATATAAACCGGAGGGTTTTAGTCTGTAGGACAACATACAGAACAACAATCATACCATAGGCTAGCTTCTAGGGTTTAGCCTCTCTGATCTCGTGGTAGATCTACTCTTGTACTACCCATATCATCAATATTAATCAAGCAGGACGTAGGGTTTTACCTCCATCGAGAGGGCCCGAACCTAGGTAAAACTTCGTGTCCCTTGCCTCCTGTTACCATCCGGCCTAGACGCACAGTTCGGGACCCCCTACCCGAGATCCGCCGGTTTCGACACCGACATTGGTGCTTTTATTGAGAGTTCCTCTGTGTCGTCGCCGTCAGGCTTGATGGCTCCTACGATCATCAATGGCGATGCAGTCCAGGGTGAGACCTTCCTTCCCGGATAGATCTTCATCTTCGGCGGCTTCGCACTGCGGGCCAATTCACTTGGCCATCTGCAGCAGATCGAAAGCTATGACCCTGGCCGTCAGGTCAGATTTGGAAGCTTAAACTACACGGCTGACATCCGTGGGGACTTGATCTTCGACGGATTTGAGCCACTGCCGAGCGCGCCGCACTGTCACGACAAGCATGATCTAGCTCTGCCGCCGAACAGTGCCCTAGAGGCCGCACCCACATCGGCTTCGACCCTTAATTCGGAGCCAACTGCGCCGATCGAGGATGGACGGTTGGACGCCGCCTCGGGGGTTGCGATCCCAACGGCGTTTGAGCCGAACACCAGCCCCGCACTCCACGAGACTCATGACTCCAAGGAGCCGGACTCCTCTCCAGACTCCGAACCCTCCGCGCCCCTGCCGATCGAATCCGATTGGGCGCTGATCATGGAGTTTACTGCCGTGGACATCTTTCAGCACTCGCCTTTCAGCAATATTCTGAAGACGCTGAAGTCTCTCTCTTTATCAGGAGAGCCCTGGCCGGACTACGGCCAGCAAGGTTGGGATTCGGACGATGAAGAAATTCAAAGCCCACCCACCACCCACTTTGTAGCCACTGTCGACGACTTAACCGACATGCTCGACTTCGACTCCGAAGACATCGACGGTATGGACGCTGATGAAGGAGACGATGAAGAACCAGCGCCTATCAGGCCCTGGAAAGCCACCTCGTCATATGACATATACATGGTGGACACCCCAAAAGAAGGAGATGGCGATGGAATAACGGAGGATGACCCCTCCAAGAAACAGCCTAAGCGCCGGCGTCAGCGGCGCCGCTCAAAATCCCGCCAAAAAAAATATGGTGATTCCAGCACGGGAAATAATAATACTCCGGAAAGTGCCGAAGAAAACCCCCTCCAGCAAGATTTAGCACAGGAGGATGGAGAAACCAGCCCTCATGAGAGAGCGATAGACAGAGAGGTTGAGGACGATAATTATATGCCTCCCTCCGAAGACGAGGCAAGCCTCGACAACGACGAATTCGTCGTGCCAGAGGATCCCGTCGAGCAAGAGCGTTTTCAACGCAGGCTTATGGTCACGGCAAGATGCCTCAAGAAAAAACAGCAACAGCTTAAAGCTGACCAAGATTTGCTAGTCGACAGATGGACTGAAGTCCTTGCGGCCGAAGAGCATAAACTCGAACGCCCCTCCAAGAGCTACCCAAAGCGTAGGTTGCCACCCCGATTAGAGGAGGAAGCACTTGATGCGGCCGACCGGCCACCTCGTGGCTTCGACAGAGAGGCCTCTCGGCCCTCCACTCAAGCTGCACCCCGTACCAAGGCATGGAAATATGCGCCGGACTTACGAGATATGTTGGAGGACAAGGCAAGGCAAACAAGATCGATCTATGGATCGCGTGGGCGCCCAACGGCTCGAGACGGTAACCGTCACGCCGGCCACAAATTTGGCAGGGCCGAACACAATAGACAAAGCTCATCGGAGCTACGTCGTGATATATCCCAGTATAGAGGCACCGCACACCCACTATGCTTCACAGACGAAATAATGGATCATCAAATCCCCGAGGGTTTCAAACTCGTAAACATCAAATCATATGATGGCACAACAGATCCTACGGTATGGATTGAGGATTATCTCCTTCATATCCACATGGCCCGCGGCGATGATTTCCACGCCATCAAATACCTCCCACTCAAGCTTAAAGGACCAGCTTGGCATTGGCTTAACAGCTTGCCAACAGGATCAATCAGTTGTTGGGAGGACCTCGAAGCCGCATTCCTCGACAATTTCCAAGGCACTTATGTGCGACCCCCAGACGCCGATGACCTAAGTCACGTAATTCAGCAGCCAGAGGAATCGGCCAGGCAATTCTGGACACGGTTCCTAACAAAGAAAAATCAAATAGTCGACTGTCCGGACGCCAAGGCCCGAGCAGCCTTCAAGCACAATATCCGTGACGAGTGGCTTGCCCGGCACCTTGGACAGGAAAAGCCGAAGTCTATGGCAGCACTCACGACACTCATGACCCGCTTTTGCACGGGAGAAGACAGCTGGCTTGCTCGTAGCAACAATATGACCAAGAACCCTGGTAATTCGGATACCAGGGACAGTAGTGGCAGGTCGCATCGCAACAAGAAGAAGCGCCGCATTAACGGCGACAATGGTGAGGATACATCAGTTAATGCCGGATTCAGAGGCTCTAAATCCGGTCAACGGAAAAAGCCATCCAAAAGGAATCCTAGGGGCCCGTCCAGTTTGGACCGAATACTCGACCGCTTGTGCCAAATACATGGCACCCCCGAAAAGCCGGCCAATCACACCAACAGGGATTGTTGGGTGTTCAAGCAGGCAGGCAAGTTAAATGCCGAAAATGAAGACAAGGGGCTGCATAGCGACGACGACGAAGAGCCCCGGCCGCCGAACAACAGTGGACAGAAGGGTTTTCCCCCACAAGTGCAGACAGTGAACATGATATATGCAACTCACGTCCCCAAGAGGGAGCGGAAGCGTGCGTTAAGGGACGTATACGCGGTAGAGCCAGTCGCCCCAAAGTTCAACCCATGGTCCTCCTGCCCGATCACCTTTGATCGAAGGGACCAACCCACTAGCATCCATCATGGCGGATTTGCCGCATTGGTTCTAGACCAAATGATTGACGGATTTCACCTCAGTAGAGTCCTTATGGATGGCGGCAGCAGCCTGAACCTGCTTTACCAGGATACAGTGTGGAAAATGGGCGTAGACCCTCGAGGATTAAGCCCACCAAAATGACCTTTAAAGGCGTAATACCAGGTGTAGAGGCCAACTGTACAGGCTCAGTCACACTTGAAGTGGTCTTCGGATCTCCGGATAATTTCCGAAGCGAGGAGTTAATCTTTGACATAGTCCCATTCCGTAGTGGCTATCACGCACTGCTCGGGCGAACCACATTTGCCAAGTTCAATGCGGTACTGCACTACGCATACCTTAAGCTCAAGATGCCAGGACCTCGAGGAGTAATTACGGTCAATGGAAACACCGAACACTCCCTCCGAACAGAGGAGCACATGGCGGCCCTTGCAGCGGAAGTACAAAGCAGCCTCTCCAGGCAGTTCTCCAGTCTGGCCAGTAAACGACCAGACACCGTCAAGCGCGCCCGGAGTAACCTACAACAAGACCGCCTGGCACAATCCGAGCAGGCGTACCAATGCGGCCCCAACCCCAGCCCTAGCAAAAAGGCGACGCCAGTGCTTCGCATACATAACTACGCTCTAGAAATACCATGGGTACAGGGGGAGGGGCACCATCATGGCACGCCCGAAGCACGGCTTAAACCGCACCAGGGGCTGCCGATTTTTTAATTTTCTCTTACTTTCAGGACTCCATTCTTCGGAAGGCCTGTTCGGCAGTTCAATTGCCGCACAAATGATGCAAGAACCAGGGAAGCAAACAAGCCACGCTGCATTACGGAACTCCCAGGTGGTCTCTATCACGAGCAGTATACCTATTTCGTATATTATTCCGCAGATTGCCCCTCGAACGGACATGTTAAATAGTCCAACCTTTTGCTTATCGCATTATTTGTATCGTTCTGCTTTGACCGCAGCCCTCTTTAATAAACAATGCATAGCTTTTGTCTATTTGTGCATTACTCTTTTTTTATATGTTCCTTAATGACATGTTGCACCCATACACTTTGGTACGGCGAAAATACGCCAGGGGCTTCAGTACCCCTCAACATGGTATGAGAAGTCTGAACACTTTAACAAGTGCGGCACCCCGAACTTATAGCATTATATGCATCGGCTCCGAATCATATCTTGGGTCAATAGTTGGGTTTGCCCGGCTCTTATGTTTTGGTGCCTTACGTTCCGCTATATCGGCTAAGGTAGCACTAGGAGAACCACTGCGATTGTGCCCTAGTTGAGCTGGGTCGAGCACCTCAGTGGAGAAAGCTAAAACTGACTGTCATGATGAAGCGAGAGCTGGTCGCTGTTCGAGAGGTTTTTTCGAGTCCTTAAAGACTTATGCCGCTTAGGGCAAGGAGTCGGCTCCGTCCGACCAAGGCGTGGATAGCGCCCCGAACTCGGTCTTCCGAATACCAGGGGCTTCGCCAAAATTTAAAATTATAGAATTCTATGGCTAAGTGAGAGTGTTCATGCATTATAGTCTGATTGCCTTGTTCGTTGGGCTGAGCACCTCCCTCGAAGGACCCAAACATGGGAACAAGAGCGCTCAGGTTTATCCCCGAACACCCCAGCACTAGCGGCACGGGGGCAGAAGCCGACGACTCGCCATCTCTCAGAATTGATATACAGCCACACAGAAGGTAATATTTTAAATTCAAACAGCATTGCTTAGCGCATATGAACAAGTTTTCAGCGCACAGGACAAAACAAGCGAGTTTTAATCAAAAATTACATCCCTAGAACATTCATCTGCCACAAGGCAGGCACCCTTCAGAACATCCTTATAATAATTCTCGGGCTTGCGATGCTCTTTCCCCGGCGGTGGCCCGTCCTTCACAAGCTTCTCAGCATCCAGCTTGCCCCAGTGCACCTTAGCACGGGCAAGGGCCCTACGGGCACCTTCAATGCAGACGGAGCGCTTGATGAGTTCGATCCTTGGACAGGCCTCCACCAGCCACCGCACCAGCCTGAAATAGCTCCCAGGCAGAGCCCCTCCAGGCCACAGCCGAACTATGAGGCCCTTCATGGCCTGTTCGGCCACCTTGTGGAGCTCGACCAGTTGCTTCAGCTGGTCGCTCAGGGGCACGGGGTGTCCGGCCTCATCATACTGAGACCAGAACACCTTCTCTGTCGAGCTTCCCTCCTCGGCTCGATAGAATGCGGCGGCATCAGACACACTCCGGGGAAGAGCTGCGAACGCTCCTGGAGAACTCCGGATTCGGGTAAGTAACAAGTAACTCATGTTTATGTGTTTGCTTTGCATAAAGAATGCCTTACCCGCCACTATCTTCTTCACCTCCTCCAACTCCTGGAGGGTCTTCTGGGATTCGGCCTTGGCAGACTTGGCATTTTCAATAGCCACCACGAGCTCGGACGCTCGCGTCCTTGAGTCAAGCTCCAAACTATCATGTTTTTCCATGAGAGCCTGGAGCTCTTGCCGTACCTTGCCAACCTCGGCCTCATAATTTTCTCGCTCGGTGCGCTCCGCGGCCGCCCTCTTCTCGGCCTCGACCAGCACTTGCTTAAGGGTCGCCACCTCAGATGCGCCCCCTACAATAGCCACGATAATCCTGTCATTTTTCGCAATTGCACCTTTTTATATTTATCTAAACAAGGTATTTCTTACCTTCATTGTCCTCAAGCTGCTTCTTGGCACGCCCGAGCTCTTGCTCGGACCGCTCAAGGTTCTGCTTTAGCGTGTCCACTTCCGCAGTCAGTGCGGCGAACGCAAGCAGAGAAGCCTGCATACGCATATTGACTCCTTTTTGTTAGACTCCTGCAAATTTTATTTGATCCTCTATTCGGCTTTTCTTCCCGAACACCAAATAGAGTATCAAGGGCTACTGTCTATGCGGTAATATTATTTACACAATCTTTACTTACCTCAAAGCCTGTTAAAAGGCTAGCACAAGCTTCAGTCAATCCGCTCTTGGCGGACTAAACCTTCTGGACCACCGCACTCATAATGGTGCGGTGCTCCTCGTCGATGGAGGCACCTTGGAGCGCCTCCAACAGATTGTCCAGCACCTCCGGTTGGACGGGGGTGACCGGCACGGTGGGCTTGCTCCTCTTGGAAGGAGGTCCCCCGCCGGTCTCTGGAACCTTTGAAGGTTCCGGAGTGGTGTCCGGCCTAGAGCCGGACTTGGAGCCCTGGGGGGTTTTATCCCCTTTACTCATGGAGTCCGGGAGGTCGCCTTGCGGCGCCTCCAGGACCACCTCCTCCCGGCTTGGAACCTGTTGGGACAACACTTCGGCGTCGTCCGTAGGGCGGGGGGAGGAGGCCGTCGGAAGCGAATTCACGTCCGATGAGTCGAGTGAACCGCTCGACGACGCGTCGAGCCGGTCTTTGGGTGGGCTGCATCATCATATTCGACATAAGGGAAAGCTGTGCAATAAAGGAATACTACGAATTACTCAGGCATCCAGATACTTACAATTTCGCCAGGGGCTTGGCCCTGGGCGGCCACTCCTCTTCGCCGTCGTCGGCATTGGTGGAGTAGTCCGGAGGAAGGGTTCTCCCCTTCTTGGACCCTTCGGCCTCCCCAGTTGGGGCGGCCTTCCTTTTCTTCCCTTCCCCCGCTGGAGGGGGAGGGGTCTCTTCTTCCTCCTCCTCGTCTTCGCGGGAGGAGTGCGTCTTGGATTCGTCGAATGATGAATCCGACACCTCCGGGCGTCAGGCACTCTTTTGAGTCCTCGTGGCCTTCTTCTTGGCCTTCTTCTCCAGCACCACATAGGGTGCCGGAACCAGCAGCTTCACCAAGTGAGCGTCCGCTGGGCCTTCGGGCAAAGGTGCCAGACAGTCGATCTGTCCGGACTTCGCCTGCCAATCCTATCAAAGGTAAGGGAGCTTAGACCCCGCACAGAGTTAAACTATGAAAAACTAGTGCCCTGTAAAAGGTACAAAAAACTTACCGCGCTAGCGTGACGCTGCACACTGAATCCGCGATCCTTGGTAGCGGATGCGGGAGCTTCGGCGCCCTTGAAAAGCACCTTCCAGGCATCTTCGTACGTCGTGTTGAAGAGCCTGCTCAGAGTTTGGTGCTATGCTGGGTTGAACTCCCACAGATTGAAGGCCCGTTGTTGACACGGGAGGCTCAGGCGGATGAGCATAACCTGGACTACGTTGACGAGCTTGAGGTGCTTGTCCGCCAGGGATTGGATGCATGTTTGCAGTCCAGTCACCTCTCTTTTGCTGCCCCATGACAGGCCCGTCTCTTTCCAGGATGTGAGCCGCGTTGGGGGTCCGGACCGGAACTTGGGGGCTGCGGCCCACTTAGGGTCGCGCGGCTCAGTGATGTAAAACCACCCCGATTGCCACCCCTTTAAGGTCTCCACAAAGGAGCCCTGGAGCCATAAGACGTTGGGCATCTTGCCCACCATGGCGCCTCCGCACTCCGCCTGGTTGCCGTGCACCACCTTCGGCTTGACATTGAACGTCTTGAGCCATAGGACAAAATGGGGGCGGATGCGGAGGAAAGCCTCGCACACGACGATAAACGCCGAGATGTTGAGGACAAAGTTCGGGGCTAGATCGTGGAAATCTAGGCCATAGTAGAACATGAGCCCCCGGACAAATGGGTGGAGAGGGAAGCCCAGTCCGCGAAGGAAATGGGGGAGGAACACCATCCTCTCATGGGGCCTAGGGGTGGGGATGAGCTGCCCTCTTCGGGAAGCCGGTGCGCAATGTCGTTAGATAAGTATCCGGCCTTCCTTAGTTTTTTGATGTGTCCCTCCATGACGGAGGAGACCATCCACTTGCCTCCCGCTCCGGACATGACTGGAGAAGGTGGGGAGTGCGGACTTGGGCGTTGGAGCTTGAGTGCGCGAGAATGGATAGTCAAAGGAGGAAGAAGGCGTAGGTGAAAAGGTGGATCCTTATCCCCTTATATGGGTGGACGCAACTATGCGTCCCCACCAGCCTGGTAAAACTCTCTTATCTCCCAAGCGCCGTAATCAATGGCGCGCTTGGGTTACCCACGCCCGTATTGATGAGAATCCCGAAATAAGGGAACACGATCTCTGCTTTAACAAGACATGCCGAGGAAACTGCCTCGCATGACGGGCTGAGGTGGGATAATGAAACGACTCGGATAAAGGCTTGGCTGTGGTGTGTCGCACTACAGAATACGTCAGCATATTGGATTTGTGTAAATATTATTCTCTCTGTGGCAATATGTCGAAACTTATTTTGCAGAGCCGGACACTATCTTTGTGTTCAAAATCTTCTATGAAGTACTTGGAGGAGGAACCCGCCTTGCAATGCCGAAGACAATCTGCGCGCCGGACTCATCGTCATTGAAGCCTGGTTCAGGGGCTACTGAGGGAGTCCTGGATTAGGGGGTGTCCGGATGGCCGGACTATACCTTCAGCTGGACTCCCGGACTATGAAGATACAAGATTGAAGACTTCGTCCCCTGTCCGGGAGGGACTTTCCTTGGCGTGGAAGGCAAGCTTGGCGATACGGATATGTAGATCTCCTACCATTGTAACCGACTCTATGTAACCCTAACCCTATCCGGTGTCTATATAAACTGGAGGGTTTTAGTCCGTAGGACAACATACAAAACAACAATCATACCATAGGCTAGCTTCTAGGGTTTAGCCTCTCTAATCTCGTGGTAGATCTACTCTTGTACTACCCATATCATCAATATTAATCAAGCAGGACGTAGGGTTTTACCTCCATCGAGAGGGCCCGAACCTGGGTAAAACTGCGTGTCCCTTGCCTCCTGTTACCATCCGGCCTAGACGCACAGTTCGGGACCCCCTACCCGAGATCCGCCGGTTTCGACACCGACAATCGCTGATCTACAAACCATAATCAAAATTCCTATAGAAGGTTGTGATAAATAGACACCATCCCTATTCGACGTAGCAAATTTTGTGCTCGGTACAAATCTTCAGAAGGGTGACGAGACGGTGGCATTAAGGTCGTCTGGATGGGTGAATTATCCCTTCACATACGAGCGGATAAAATATGCTGCCCTCGATGCCCCTGTGAGTTTCGAGATAGCTGCAAGGTCCAAAGAGCTTGTTGCGAAGCCGTCTCCCATAGAGAATGAGAATAAGAAGAAGAAGAATAATAATAATAAGAAAAGGCTGCACCAGCAGGAGGGCATTATGGATGGATGAACTATTTCCTCTCTTGTAAAAAAAATTATTCCCTCTCGGTGTATATTGATATAGATGTACTATTTCGATGGTGTGCATGTCTTTGGAACAGAGTAGTAGCGTGGGTCCGCTTGACTATAAGGTATCCTCATATATAGCTTTCTCTGCTACTCCTTCCAGTGATCGGTATGCAGTGCATGTGTCCGTAGACATGACACGTCCCCCGACCTGCGTCTCACCCCTCTTGGCCCCACTGCCCCTCTGCCTACGGGAGCATTACATGTGGACTAGTCACCTATCGAGTCCACATGTTATTGACTCAAAGGTAGGTGTAGTAAGGCGCTGAAGCTCAGTCCCGACAGCCCTAAGAGGGAAATGTAACTCCTACGCCAGGGCTTGTGGTGCTCCCACCGCACGAACTCATGCCAAACTTGAGATTTGTTTCTTTACTATACATGCACAGAACAATTTAATGGACATTGTAATCTCAACATGTGATGGGGAGCTCTAAATTTGAATTTGAAACTTATAAAACGAAAAGATTCAAAACAAATAAACTGGGAGAGAGGGAGTATATCGTAGGATGTGTCCCATACAAAATAAGTCCCCTAGTTTGTCATCGTGAAGATGCGGTTAGAAAGGAGCACAGCGTCTTCCTACTCGTACGACAAAAAATTGGCCGCAGACAGCATGGTCCTCCTTTGACCGCCATGTGCAAGGTTCGTGCTATCTTATTCAATCTCACCGTGGTTCCATCGTACCAATTCATGCGGTGGCCCGTTGCATGGCTGATCCCAATGTTGGACAAAGGTTCTACGGGAACGGTGTTACCGTTGTAAATGTTGTGCAAATTGATGTTGGTACCCTCCCGTACATATGCAAGCCAATCTCCACTCGCACCAAGCCTAACCTATGAAAAAGTGGGCAGGGGGAGAATTAGGAAATGGACACGGAAGTAGTCTTTAGAATGCATTTACTACGCGATCAAACTCATCTTACCTGCTCATCGGAGGAAATCCGAGTGCCCCTCAACGTTGGCATCTCAAGGGGCGTCAACTTGCAACTACGACCACGTCGCGCTGGAGAGACCCCCAAGGAAACATCCTCCTGCGTTCCACGGAACATCAAGATGCATTTGTATGAGTAGTTTATCTTGTGAGAGAAAAGGATGAACGAGGGAAGGCCTTTAGAGATAGAGATGGACACTACTACTACCAATGTGCTGGCCCGTGCGGTGCAATGGATCCAAAGTAGTAGAATAATACTTGTTCACGTGCTTGAAATATAAACACTCTAGTTTTGATATACATGTGTCAGCAGACAAGACAGCTTGTCCATGGAAGTTGAACCACGGCGACCATCACGTTTCTTGTTTCTACCACTGCCACACCCACACATGATTCCCACGATGCCGCTCCAACCCATGGCACGATGTCCCCCGATGTGGACATGGATCCATTGACATGGCTATCACTGCCTTTCCTTCGCTGACAGGTGGGACCCACGCTTATGGGTCCCACATGTCAGTGACAGAATGGTAGGATTGTCCGCGTCAGGGGATCCTCATCCCCCCGACGTGCCCCTCATCCCTCTCGGCCCCACCGCTCCTCTGCCTTTGTGTGCATGACATGCGGGCCAGCTGAACTGCGGCGACCATAAAGTTTCTACCACAGACACACCCAATTGGACGCGGTTTGCCTGCTCCGCTGCTGTGCTCCGATCCATACTCCCGCACCATCGAATTTTCATCCAGCGGCTGTGACACATTTCGTCCCGGGCATCAATCCTCAGCTGGAGTACTTATGTACTACAGGTAGTACCCACCGATGTGGCCATCTACGCCTCGTAATGCCCCGACGCCTAGCTGTGGCACCCTCGCCACAACCACGCCACCATCGGCCAGTTCATCTCGAACGAGTGAGTCGCGAACCACGCCGCCACCATGAGAATGACATGTGGGCCAGCCGCATTTAAGGTCCGCATGTCATTGACTCATAGGCCAGGCACTAAGCCACTGAAGTTTGGCCCTGTGGGCCCCGAGAGGGAAATGTAACTCCTGCGGCAGGCCTTGTGGTGCTCCTGCAGTACGAGCTCGTGCGAAAACTGGAATTTGTTTCTTACTACTACCAACTAGTACTAGTAAGGTACACGTGCATTGCATGCATGAGATTCTGGTGGTTTGTGCATTATGCTTCTATATGTGGAGCTTTCTGGATTCTAACATGTGGCAAAATCTGGTGGAATGTAAGGTTAGGCAAGTTTGATTAACTTAGGTGAGTGTTTGGTTCAAGCCACACCTTAGGCAAGCCACACTAAGGCCCCACATGACATACACACAAAAAATGTGGCAAGATTCCTTAGGCTTGCCAACTTGTGGCTCTCATTTTGAAGAACTAATAACTTTGCCTAAGCTTAGTTGTGGCAAAGTTAGTCATGAATTAAGTTCAACCATGGAGTCTTCTAGATTATACATGTGGCATAATCTGCTGGATGATATCCAACGGCCAGTAGTGCTCGGATTTTCCATCTTTGTACCGTCGGATTGGCTTCATCCAACGACCAACTTTCAAAGTTTTTCACACACTATATAGGGGGTATAGATATAGATGTGTCGGTCTGTTGGAATGGATCCAAAGTATATCTATTTAGTGGAGTGCACTCTAAACACATTATCTATTTATTTTTCTCTAACCTTCCGTAGCCATGCAACCAAGCCACATAAGCTTCATGGGTGCCCCCACATCATATTATTCATACTACGTTGATTGAAAAAAAGTTAAATCACCCAAAACAAGATCTTCCCATTTTTTGTTCGTACGATGTTGTGCCGTGCACGTACCTACTAGTTGTATAGTGGTAGTACTAGTAATATTGTATTAGGAGTACAAACTTGGTACTAGTAGGAATAGTACTAGTACGGAATGCTCCTACTCTATCAACGAGCCCCGTCTGACACCAAATTTCTTGGCTTCCGTGCTACAGCTAGATCTTCCCCTCGTTTCTGTTTTCCAACCCGGCGGCGGGTGGGGTGTCGGTTTGCTCAACGGCGGTCCCACATGAAAGTGAAAATGCTAGGCAACACACCTTCCCTAAGCTATGTGTCGTGCCGGACGAGCCGTGTTGTACTCCCGATTCCCGGGCGTGTGGGGGTGCGACGCGAATGCCGCAGGCCTTTTCCTTTTACCACCAATGTGCCCGTGCGTTGCGACGGATCCAAAGTAGTACAATAGTAGTATTTGTTCACAAACTTGAAAGAAATCACTATTGTTTCGATATGCTCCTAATATATTAGTCCCTCCGTACCTAAATATTTATCTTTTTTTTGAGATTTCAAATGGACTATCACATACGGATTATATAGACATATTCTAGTGTTTCTAGCAAGATGCCCGCGCGTTGCATGAAGTTGATGGAAAAGGTAAGCACAACTTATAAATTGACGGATGGAGTACTAGTTAAAGTGATGCATATAATTAAGCGAAGGGATCACACATGTTGGTATTGACTGGAACGAGAATGCAATAGCACAATAAGAATTAAGGCCACGATGATGCGATCGTAGTGGTGGTGACAGAAGGCAAGAAGAAAGATGGATCCACGAACGTACGACCTCCTCCTCCTCAACTTAGTGTGCTGGGCCACCGACCGGCGGGTAAGGAGCGGCGGCTTTTGTGGCGAGGTCGTGGTGCTTCTCAGCAAAGGCATCCAAGGCTTCCAGCCGGTTGAGGAAGGCCAACGTCGTAGCGTCCTCGCTTAGTGTAGGTGCTTAGGCAAATGCTTAGGTGCGTACAATGTGGTAGATGCATTGGAATGGAGGGGCACCTTTATATGAGGGCAATGAGGGTAAACTGCGTTGCATTCACATCGTGCAGCCTCTTTTCCCGGACCTCCTCCCATTACTTCCCTCATGCATTAATTGAAGGAGGATGCATTGGCCGTTCAACATATCGGGAACCGCTACTCCCTCCCTCATCTGCATTAAAGCCATATCGGGAACTGCGCCGCCCACTGTCAAATCGAATACTCCCTTCGTCTAGGTGAGTATTAAGTCATCTTATGAAAACCAAATAGTAAACACATAGGCATGGTGCGTTAACTCTCACATTGTTTCTTATTTTTTGACATAAACAAAGGAATCAACCAAGAAGAGATGTGGGGCTTGTATGCTTTTAATGACTTGAGACTCTCAAACATGACATGCAGTGGTCAGTTCGTTGCACAAGAACAAATACAACCCACGTCAGCACACACGCATCTTATATGGCATCACATCCAATGGCTATAAAAGATGAATGAGACCAAATTATATCTCATCTAGATGAGTTCTAGCAAAACTGTATTAATAATACTTAGTACTCCTGCGCCATGTATCATATATTAGTATCATGTAGTACTTTATTTATTGCCATGTATGACACATAGTACTCAACTCTCTCTCTTTCTTCATTTAATTCTATGACACCTCATCAAAATTGCTAAGGCTAGTACCATTACAACCAGCCTTAGCAAATACTAAACATTAAGTTCTCTCGGTTTCCTCTCAACCTTGGTCACCTAGACGGAGGGAGTATACTGCGCGGGCTTTTCCTGCGCGGTAGGTGGGGCAGTTCCGCCTAGTCGGTTCGACATTGACGCGAGAAGACGAGGGAGTAGGCTGCTGCAAACGTAGGGCTGTGTGATTTGACATCGAGTTACTGCTAGACAAGTGGGGCCCCGTGATTTGACTTGCCATTATCATTTTAACTGCGGCGCTACGACCGGCGTGAGTCTCCCGATTCCTGACCACCTCCATACAGGTGCCTCTCCCAATGCTCCACCACATAGTAGAGGTTGGCTCTTGCATGAGAGCCTACTTCTCCACTTTTTCCTTGCCTCTCTTTCCTCCACATATGCAAAAATGCCATGTAAAGCACACTATTGTACTTACTTGCTCCTACAGGTGCTTAAGCTTGCCACATAGGCATAAAGTCTGATATGGCAAGTTAATCAAGAAGAGAGAGACTAGTTTGGTGACCCAAGGAAGAAACGGTGCTAAGCGCGTGTACCTAGGTGAAAAGACAATTTTGAGTCTATAGCTAATTAAATGAAGCAAACTTAGCAACACCATTTCATTGGAAGAGGTCACTCCTTGGCAAATGCAATAAATACTATTACTCCCTGTGTCCCATAATATAAGAACGTTTTTGGCACTACACTAGTGTCAAAAACGTTCTTATATTATGGGACGGAGGGAGTACGAAGAAAGAGATAGAGAGAAGTAAAATAAATAAATACACTTATAGCCAACCTTATAGCCAAAACCTTGTTGTAGTATGAGTGACTAAGTGATGACTATGTATGACATGCCAACATCAGATAGCCTACTGCACCGTGTTAAATCTCCAAGGGTGCGACCGCACGAGCGACGCGACGATCGTGGTTGGCGCGACCACGATACGGGCTGCTGGCAGCCCTTGGATCTGAGATCAAACGGTCGCATGCTAAGTTGCTGAAAATTTGCAGAATAACCCTGTAGGATAGGATATTCACCCATAGGTCTAGAATCACGCCATGCAACCGTTCGATCTCAGATCCAAGGGCTCTCAGAAGCTCGTACCATGGGAGAATGGAAAGCCACTACCCTGTCGTTCGCACACTGGCAGTTCGCTCCTACTCGTCCCCGCACGTCCTTCAATACTATGACGGTTCGCTCCTAGTCGTCCCGTCCATTCACATTACGGTAGTTCCACTAATCCTAACCCTCCTCCCAAATCCATGGCATCCCAAATCTCCCCGATCGGCGGTGAGTACAAGGTTAGAACCATCACCGGCGATGAGTTCGACGTCATCTACACCCGTTCTTCCGGGACGGTGAAAGGATGCCTTTCTCGCTTCAGACGCATGTTCGAAGACTCAGATGATGAGTGGGTCGCTAGGCTAGATGTTGAGTACACCACAGTCCTGGGACAAGAGAAGGATCTAAAGGACGAAGAGAGGAAGAAGCCCGCCATGATCCAGGTTTGTGTGCATGACTTATGCTTGGTCTACCACATATGCCATGCCGACGTTGAGTGCCAGGATTTTAAGGACTTCCTCGAGAGCAACCTAGTCAAATTCGTTACTATAGACTTTGGTAACGATAAAGAAGTCCTTCGTCGGATAGGCCTCATTGTAGGCAACCCCTTCGACCTCCACAAGAATCGGCTAGTGTCCTCTCGTCAGCCTTCAATGCCGACCCTGGCAGGAGCCATGGTTCATCCTTCGTACGGTAAACTAGAGAAACCCCCATACACATTTCATCATCATGCATGGCAGCGGAATGTACTAGATATAGACCACATCCACTATGCTGCAATGGATGGCTACCTTTGCTTCAATACCTACAAGGGTTGGATGAAGAGCAACAGCCAAGTGTGCGGTTCAAGCAAAGAAGTATCAGCCAAGAGGTAGAGGGACAAGGACGAAGTCGAGGACGTGGACGAGGACTCCGAGTAAGGTGGCAGTGTCGTTGCTCATGGTGGTTCTAATGCAGTGTCTACCGGAATACTTGCAAAGTTTAATTTCAGGTGTGCTTAATTTAATTTGAGGGGTGTGTTGTGCTGAGCCCCCAGCAGAACTATGTTATATTTCTTCTTGTCACTTTAACTCTTCAGTACGTACATACTAGTATTTCTTACATTTCATCTTTTAGTTGGTATAGTACTACCACTCGTTTCTTCACATTATATACGTACAATATATATGGCCAACATCATATAGCCAGCAGTTTAGTTGTCAAAGAATTTCAGGGTGCTTAGTTTTGTCAAAGAATTCCAGGGAGCTTAGTTTTATTTGAGGGGTGGGTTGTGCACTTGTGCTGGACACCATTATTGTGACAAGCCGTTTTAATAGTACTGTATGCATAATTTGGCGATGAGCGCTCTCTATATGTACCACCTTTTTTTTGATTTCAAGTTTTGCTCCATGGCGCAATCCATCGATACTACTACTGTACAAAAGTGGAGTATATACATTTTTTAAAAGGCTAGAGGGCGGGGTAGTCTAGCTCGGTCGGTTTCACGAGAGGCGAGGGCCTGACGCCTCCATTAAAACCCTCCGTTAAACCCGCATGCAAACTGAGAATCCTACTCCGGCCACATGTCCGTTCATGAGCGGGCCGGAATTAAACGCAACACCGGCCGAGCTCCTCCCGTCCGCCCTTAGTCTAAACGAGGCCAGACGCCAGCCAAGCTCCTACGGTCTGCCCTCTATTTACACGAGGCCAGACAGACATCGGGCAAGAATCGCACCCCTCCGCCGCTCCCCATCTCCTCCTTCACCATTTTCTCCACTCTTCCGATGGCTTCCGATGAGCCGTTCTCCGGCATATTACCCGGCTGGGTGGCCCGCCAAGCCCTTCGGATACGGGCAAGGCCGCTCGATGCTTCACCAACCTCGCTAGGCCCGACGGAGCCAGTTGCCGCCCCAAGCAGACGCGTGGTTCAGCAACTCGCCGCTCCAGTTCAGCTCAATGAGGAGTGGCGAGTTGCTCCACGCTGGCACGGTGGCGAGCACGCCGGTACAGGCGCCGTCGCTGCCGCGTCGTACCACGCCACCAGTGTCTGCGGTGGCCGCGCCTCCCGTGTCTGTGGGCGCGCCTCTCGTGCCTGCGGCAGCGCCATGCAGGCAGAGACAGAAGCCGGGTGCGTGGAGAGCAACGAGTCGGTGGCCAGCTTCTCCGTGTCCGCCGCCATTATCGAGGAGAAGTAGAACACGGGAGGCCGCCGCCACTTGGGACCCATGAAGGCCACCGCCGAGGCGACCACCGCGGATTCAGGTGGTTTCTTTGCTGCTTCGTCTCTTCCGAGGACCTTTGTCGACCCCGCAAGTGTCTGACGGACATGAGGAAGACAAAGGGATCCGCGGGCGGCCATTTAGAACTAAAATAAGTCTAGATACATCCATTTCTAGGACAAGTATTTCCGGACGAAGGGAGTATTAATTATACAGGAGAGCCGGATTGGCACCTCTTAGTTCATGTAAATGTAATGAAATCCATCATGTTTATATGAAGATCCAGCTTTTTTATACGAAATCCTTCATGCTTATATGAAATCAGTCCGTGTTTGCACGAATTTCATCTGGTTGGTTAGAGTTGTAAAAATGTATGCCGCTGGCATTTGATGTCGTCCTCTTCTTAAGGAAATTTGACGGCTACCATTGGAGATGCTGTTTATGCTGGAAATAATAGAGTGACATCCAATCCATTTGAGTTAATTGCCTGTATGATTGTCCCTCTATAAAAAGTTAATTGCATGTACAGTGTACACGTGACTTGCAGGGTGGCTACAACTTCGTACAGAAAGTTAAAAAGAAACAAGTCCATCCTTAATCTTGTATTCTAAGTACTTTGTGGGTTCCACTGTCAGTACTGTAGCGAAAGAAGTATATATTAAATAAGTAGAGTAATATGTAATATAAAAATATAAAGTTAAAAGACAGAATTCGAACTCATGTCATCGCATTGCGAGCATCCGGCGCTAACCAGCCCAGCACATTTTTGTTGTAGACCATGCTCGAGATATATCTCCATGTCTACTCTTATATATACTCCATTCGTTCCTAAATATTTTTCTTTTTCAGATTTCAAATGGACTACCACATACGGATATGTATGTAGACATATTTTAGAGTGTAGATTCACTCATTTTGCTCTGTATGTCTTTCAGGAAGGGGTCAGATTTGTCCTTGATTTATTTATGAGGTATCCAGATGGCACTGCACCGCCAAGAAAATAGGGTAACATCAAAATTATGGACTACTTTTTTTGAGTATGTTGGTAAGGTCCGGTCATAGTCACTTGTTGAAATCTCTAAAAAGACAAATACTCGCTCCGACCGGAAATACTTGTCATCAAAATGGATAAAAGGAAATGTATCTAGACGTATTTTAGCTTTAGATACATCTCTTTTTATCCATTTTGATGACAAGTATTTTCGGACGGAGGGAGTAGAGAACAGAGTTGGTGATGATGGTGTGCGTGCCATCCTGCAATATGGGCCGTCGGATTTATATCTAACAGATAGGAAATAAACTATGGCAATTTTGTTGGGGAACGTAGTAGAATTTTAAAATTTTCTACGCATCACCAAGATCAATCTATGGAGTCATCTAGCAACGAGGGAGAGTGGAGTGCATCTACATACCCTTGTAGATCGCGCGCGAAAGCGTTCAAGAGAACGAGGTTGATGGAGTCGTACTCGTCGTGATCCAAATCACCGATGACCAAGTGCCGAATGGACAACACCTCCGCGTTCAACACACGTATGGTTGGAAGACGTCTCTTCCTTCTTGATCCAGCAAGGTGGAAGGAGAGGTTGATGAAGATCCAGCAGCACGACGGCGTGGTGGTGGATGCAGCAGGATCCCGGCAGGGCTTCGCCAAGCGCAAGCGGGGAGGAGAGGTGTTACAGAGGGAGAGGGAGGCGCCAAGAGCAAGGGTGTGTGGCTGCCTGGGGGGGGGGGGGGTGGGCGCCGGCCCTGGAGATGCAATCTCCAAGGGGGCGGCGGCCAAGGGGTGGCTTCCCCCCAAGCCAAGTGGGGAGCGCCCCCACCCCTAGTGTTTCCTAACCCTAGGCGCAGAGAAGGCCCAAGGGGGCGCACCAGCCCACCAAGGGCTGGTTCCCCTCCCACTTCAGCCCATGGGGCTCTCCGGGATAGGTGGCCCCACCCGTGTGGACCCCCGGGACCCTTCCGGTGGTCCCGGTACAATACCGGCGACCCCGAAACCTTCCCGATAGCCAAAACTAGACTTCCGATATATAAATCTTTACCTCCGGACCATTCCGGAACTCCTCGTGACGTCCGGGATCTCGTCCGAGACTCCGAACAACTTTCGGGTTACTGCATACTAATATCTCTACAACCCTAGCGTCACCGAACCTTAAGTGTGTAGACCCTACGGGTTCGGGAGACATGCAGACATGACCGAGATGCCTCTCCGGTCAATAACCAACAGTGGGATCTGGATACCCATGTTGGCTCCCACATGCTCCACGATTATCTCATCGGATGAACCTTGATGTCGAGGATTCAATCAATCCGTATACAGTTCCCTTTGTCAATCGGTATGTTACTTGCCCGAGACTCGATCGTTGGTATCCCAATACCTCGTTCAATCTCGTTACCGGAAAGTCACTTTACTCGTACCGTAATGCATGATCCCGTGATCAACCACTTGGTCACATTGAGCTCATTATGATGATGCATTACTGAGTGGGCCCAGAGATACCTCTCCGTCATATGGAGTGACAAATCCCTGTCTCGATTCGTGCCAACCCAACAGACACTTTCGGAGATACCTGTAGTGTACCTTTATAGTCACCCAGTTACGTTGTGATGTTTGGCACACCCAAGGCACTCCTATGGTACCTGGGATTGCACAATCTCATGGTCTAAGGAAATGATACTTGACATTCGAAAAAGCTACAGCAAACGAACTACACGATCTTTGAGCTATGCTTAGGATTGGGTCTTGTCCATCACATCATTCTCCTAATGATGTGATCCCGTTATCAATGACATCCAATGTCCATAGTCAGGAAACCATGACTATCTTTTGATCAACGAGCTAGTCAACTAGAGGCTCACTAGGGACGTGTTGTGGTCTATGTATTCACACATGTATTACGATTTTCGGATAACACAATTATAGCATGAACAATAGACAGTTATCATGAACAAAGAAATATAATAATAATCATTTTATTATTGCCTCTAGGGCATATTTCCAACAGTCTCCCACTTGCACTAGAGTCAATAGTCTAGTTACATTGTGATGAATCGAACACCCATGTAGTTCTGGTGTTGATCATGTTTTGCTCTAGGGAGAGGTTTAGTCAACAGATCTGCCACATTCAAGTCTGTATGTACTTTACAAATTTCTATGTCTCCATTTTGAACACTTTCACGAATGGAGTTCAAGCGACGCTTGATATGCCTGGTCTTCCTGTGAAACCTGGGCTCCTTGGCAAGGGCAATAGCTCCAGTGTTGTCACAGAAGAGAGTCATCGGCCCGACGCATTGGGTATGACTCCTAGGTCGGTAATGAACTCCTTCACCCAAACTGCTTCTTGTGCTGCCTCCGAGGCTTCCATGTACTCCGCTTCACATGTAGATCCCGCCACTACGCTTTGCTTGCAACTGCACCAGCTTACTGCCCCACGATTCAAAATATACACGTATCCGGTTTGTGACTTAGAGTCATCCAGATCTATGTTGAAGCTAGCATCAATGTAACCCTTTACAACGAGCTCTTCGTCACCTCCATAAACGAGAAACATATCCTTAGTCCTTTTTAGGTACTTCAGGATATTCTTGACCGCTGTCCAGTGTTCCATGCCGGGATTACTTTGGTACCTACCTACCAAACTTACGGCAAGGTTTACATCAGGTCTGGTACACAGCATAGCATACATGATAGACCCTATGGCCGAGGCATAGGGGACGACACTCATCTTTTCTCTATCTTCTGCCGTGGTCGGGCATTGAGCCGTGCTCAATCTCGTACCTTGCAATACAGGCAAGAACCCCTTCTTTGACTGATCCATTTTGAACTTCTTCAATATCTTGTCAAGGTACGTACTCTGGGAAAGACCAATGAGGCGTCTCGATCTATCTCTATAGATCTTGATGCCTAATATATAAGCAGCTTCTCCAAGGTCCTTCATTGAAAAACACTTGTTCAAGTAGGCCTATATGCTTTCCAAGAATTCTATATCATTTCCCATCAACAATATGTCATCCACATACAATATGAGAAATGCTACAGAGCTCCCACTCACTTTCTTGTAAATGTAGGCTTCTCCATAAGTCTGCGTAAACCCAAACGCTTTGATCATCTCATCAAAATGAATGTTCCAACTCCGAGATGCTTGCACCAGCCCATAAATCGAGCGTTGGAGCTTGTACACCTTGTCAGCATTCTTAGGATCAACAAAACCTTCCAGCTGCATCATATACAATTCTTCCTTAAGGAAACCATTAAGGAATGCCGTTTTGACGTCCATTTGCCATATCTCATAATCATAGAATGTGGCAATTGCTAACATGATTCGGACGGACTTCAGCTTCGCTACAGGTGAGAAAGTCTCATCGTAGTCAACCACTTGAACTTGTCGATAACCCTTAGCGACAAGCCGAGCTTTATAGATGGTTATGTTACCATCCGCGTCTGTCTTCTTCTTAAAGATCCATTTATTTTCTATGGCTTGCCGATCATCGGGCAAGTCAGTCAAAGTCCATACTTCGTTTTCATACATGGATCCTATCTCGGATTTCATGGCTTCCAGCCATTTGTCAGAATCCGGGCCCGCCATCGCTTCTTCATAGTTCGAAGGTTCACCGTTGTCTAACAACATGATTTCCAAGACAGGGTTGCCGTACCACTCTGGTGCGGAACGTGTCCTTGTGGACCTATGAAGTTCAGTAGCAACTTAATCTAAAGTTTCATGATCATCATCATTAACTTCCTCTCTAGTCGGTGCAGGCACCTCATGAAAATTTTCATAAGCTGCGCCACTTACCAGTGCAAGAGGTAATACGTCATCAAGTTCTACTTTCCTCCCACTTATTTCTTTCGAGAGAAACTCTTCCTCTAGAAAGGACCCATTCTTGGCAACAAAGATCTTGCCTTCGGATCTGAGGTAGAAGGTATACCCAATAGTTTCTTTGGGGTATCCTATGAAGACGCATTTTTCCGATTTGGGTTCGAGCTTTTCAGGTTGAAGTTTCTTGACATAAGCATCGCATCCCCAAACTTTTAGAAATGACAGCTTAGGTTTCTTCCCAAACCATAATTCATACGGTGTCGTCTCAACGGATTTTGACGGAGCCCTATTTAAAGTGAATGCGGCAGTCTCTAAAGCATAGCCCCAAAATGACAGCGGTAGATCGGCAAGAGACATCATAGATTGCATCATATCCAATAGAGTGCGATTACGACGTTCGGACACACCATTACGTTGAGGTGTTCCAGGCGGCGTGAGTTGTGAAACTATTCCACATTTTCTTAAGTGTGTGCCAAATTCATGACTCAAGTATTCTCCCCCATGATCTGATCGTAAGAACTTGATTTTCCTGTCACGTTGATTCTCAACCTCACTCTAAAATTCCTTGAACTTTTCAAAGGTCTCAGACTTGTGTTTCATTAAGTAGACATACCCATATCTACTCAAGTCATCAGTGAGGGTGAGAACATAACGATAGCCACCGCGAGCCTCAACACTCATTGGACCGCACACATCAGTATGTATGATTTCCAATAAGTTGGTTGCTCGCTCCATTGTTCCTGAGAACAAAGTCTTGGTCATTTTACCCATGAGGCATGGTTCGCACGTGTCAAATGATTCGTAATCAAGAGACTCCAAAAGTCCATCTGCATGGAGCTTCTTCATGCGTTTGAGACCTATGTGACCAAGGCGGCAGTGCCACAAGTATGTGGGACTATCATTATCAACCTTACATCTTTTGGTATTCACACTATGAATATGTGTAACATTACGCTCGAGATTCATTAAGAATAAAACATTCACCATCGGAGCATGACCATAAAACATATCTCTCATATAAATAGAACAACCATTATTCTCGGATTTAAATGAGTAGCCATCTTGAATGAAACGAGATCCTGACACAATGTTCATGCTCAAAGCTGGCACTAAATAACAATTATTGAGGTTTAAAACTAATCCCATAGGTAAATGTAGAGGTAGCGTGACGACGGCGATCACATCGACCTTGGAACCATTCCTGACGCGCATCGTCACCTCGTCCTTCGCCAGTCTCTGCTTATTCCGCAGCTCCTGCTTTGAGTTACAAATGTGAGCAACCGCACCGGTATCAAATACCCAGGAGCTACTATGAGTACTGGTAAGGTACACATCAATTACATGTATATCACATATACCTTTGGTGTTGCCGGCCTTCTTGTCCGCTAAGTATTTGGGGCAGTTCCACTTCCAGTGACCACTTCCCTTGCAATAAAAACACTCAGTCTCGGGCTTGGGTCCATTCTTTGGCTTCTTCCCGGCAGCTTGCTTACCAGGTGCGGCAACTCCCTTGCCGTCCTTCTTGAAGTTCTTTTTACCCTTGCCTTTCTTGAACTTAGTGGTTTTATTCACCATCAACACTTGATGTTCCTTTTTGATTCCCACCTCTGCTGATTTCAACATTGAATACACCTCAAGAATGGTCTTTTCCATCCCCTGCATATTGAAGTTCATCACAAAGCTCTTGTAGCTCGGTGGAAGTGACTGAAGGATTCTGTCAATGACCGCGTCACCCGGGAGATTAACTCCCAGCTGAGTCAAGCGGTTATGCAACCCAGACATTTGGAGTATGTGCTCACTAACAGAACTATTTTCTTCCATCTTACAACTGAAGAATTTGTCGGAGACTTCATATCTCTCGACCCAGGCGTGAGCTTGGAAAACCATTTTCAGCTCTTCAAACATCTCATATGCTCCGTGTCTCCCAAAACGCTTTTGGAGCCCTGGTTCTAAGCTGTAAAGCATGCCGCACTGAACGAGGGAGTAATCATCAACACGTGACTGCCAAGCGTTCATAACATCTTGGTTCTCTGGGATGGGTGTGTCACCTAGCGGTGCTTCTAGGACATAATCTTTCTTGGCAGCTATGAGGATGATCCTCAGGTTCCGGACCCAGTCCATATAGTTGCTGCCATCATCTTTCAGCTTGGTTTTCTCTAGGAACGCGTTGAAGTTGAGGACAACATGGGCCATTTGATCTACAAGACATATTGTAAAGATTTTAGACTAAGTTCATCTAATCAAATTACTCAATGAACTCCCACTCAGATAGACATCCCTCCAGTCATCTAAGTGAAACATGATCCGAGTTAACTAGGCCATGTCCGATCATCAGTGAGACGGACTAGCCAACATCGGTGAACATCTTCATGTTGATCGTATCTTCTATACGACTCATGCTCGACCTTTCGGTCTTCCGTGTTCCCAGGCCATGTCTGTACATGCTAGACTCGTCAAGTCAACCTAAGTGTATTGCGTGTGTAAATCTGGCTTACACCCGTTGTATTCGAACGTTAGAATCTATCACACCGATCATCACGTGGTGCTTCGAAACAACGAACATTCGCAACGGTGCACAGTTAGGGGGAACACTTTCTTGAAATTATTACGAGGGATCATCTTATTTAAGCTACCGTCGTTCTAAGCAAATAAGATGTAAAACATGATAAACATCACATGCAATCAAATAGTGACATGATATGGCCAATATCATTTGCTCCTTATGATCTCCATCTTCGAGGCTCCATGATCATCGTTGTCACCAACATGAAACCATGATCTCCATCATCATGATCTCCATCATCGTGTCTTCTTGAAGTTGTCTCGTCATCTATTACTTCTACTACTATGGCTAACGCTTTAGCAATAAAGTTAAGTAATTACATGACGTTTATGTTGACATGCAGGTCATAAATAAATAAAGACAACTCCTATGGCTCCTGCCGGTTGTCATACTCATCGACATGCAAGTCGTGATTCCTATTACAAGAACATGATCATCTCATACATCACATATATCATTCATCACATCCTTTGGCCATATCACATCACAAAACACTTGCTGCAAAAACAAGTTAGACGTCCTCTAATTGTTGTTGCAAGTTTTTATGTGGCTGCTATTGGTTTCTAGCAAGAACGTTTCTTACCTATGCCAAAACCACAACGTGAATTGCCAATTTCTATTTACCCTTCATAAGGATCATGTTCATAGAATCCGATCCGACTAAAGTGGGAGAGACAGACACCCGCCAGCCACCTTATGCAACTAGTGCATGTCAGTCGGTGGAACCAGTCTCACGTAAGCGTACGTGTAAGGTCGGTCCGGGCCGCTTCATGCCATAATGCCGCCGAATCAAGATAAGACAAGTAACGGCAAGATAATTGACAATATCAACGCCCACAACTGCCTTGTGTTCTACTCGTGCATAGAAACTACGCATAGACCTAGCTCATGATGCCACTTTTGTGGAACGTAGCAGAATTTTAAAATTTTCTATGCATCACCAAGATCAATCTATGGAGTCATCTAGCAACGAGGGAGAGAGGAGTGCATCTACATACCCTTGTAGATCGCGCGCGGAAGCGTTCAAGAGAACGAGGTTGGTGGAGTCGTACTCGTCGTGATCCAAATCACCGATGACCAAGTGCCGAACGGACAGCACCTCCGCGTTCAACACACGTACGGTTGGAAGAAGTCTCCTCCTTCTTGATACAGCAAGGGGGAAGGAGAGGTTGATGAAGATCCATCAGCACGATGGCGTGGTGGTGGATGCAGCAGGATCCTGGCAGGGCTTCGCCAAGCGCAAGCGGGGAGGAGAGGTGTTACGGAGGGAGAGGGAGGCGCCAAGAGCAAGGGTGTGTGGCTGCCCTCCCTCCCCCCTCTTTATATAAGGGCCTTGGGGAGGGGGGCGCCGGCCCTGGAGATGCAATCTCCAAGGGGGCGTCGGCCAAGGGGTGGCTTCCCCCCCAAGCCAAGTGGGGGGCGCCCCCACCCCTAGGGTTTCCTAACCCTAGGCGCAGGGGAGGCCCAAGGGGGGCGCACCAGCCCACCAGGGGCTGGTTCCCCTCCCACTTCAACCCATGGGGCCCTCCGGGATAGTTGGCCCCATCCGGTGGACCCTCGGGACCCTTCCGGTGGTCCCGGTACAATACGGCGACCCCCGAAACCTTCCCGATGGCCGGAACTGGACTTCCTATATATAAATATTTACCTCCGAACCATTCCAGAACTCCTCATGACGTCCGGGATCTCATCCGGGACTCCGAACAACTTTCGGGTTACTGCATACTAATATCTCTACAACCCTAGTGTCACCGAACCTTAAGTGTGTAGACCCTACGGGTTCGGGAGACATGCAGACATGACCGAGATGCCTCTCCGGTCAATAACCAACAGCGGGATCTGGATACCCATGTTGGCTCCCACATGCTCCACGATGATCTCATCGGATGAACCACAATGTCGAGGATTCAATCAATCTGTATAGAATTCCCTTTGTCAATCGGTACGTTACTTGCCCGAGACTCGATCGTCGGTATCCCAATACCTCGTCAATCTCGTTACTAGCAAGACACTTTACTCGTACCGTAATGCATGATCCCGTGATCAACCACTTGGTCACATTGAGCTCATTATGATGATGCATTACCGAGTGGGCCCAGAGATACCTCTCCGTCATATGGAGTGACAAATCCCAGTCTTGATTCGTGCCAACCCAACAGATACTTTCGGAGATACCTGTAGTGTACCTTTATAGTCACCCAGTTACGTTGTGACGTTTGGCACACCCAAGGCACTCCTACGGTATCCGGGAGTTGCACAATCTCATGGTCTAAGGAAATGATACTTGACATTCGGAAAAGCTACATCAAACGAACTACACGATCTTTGAGCTACGCTTAGGATTGGGTCTTGTCCATCACATCATTCTCCTAATGATGTGATCCCATTATCAATGACATCCAATGTCCATAGTCAGGAAACCATGACTATCTTTTGATCAACGAGCTAGTCAACTAGAGGCTCACTAGGGACGTGTTGTGGTCTATGTATTCACACATGTATTACGATTTCCGGATAACACAATTATAGCATGAACAATAGACAATTATCATGAACAAAGAAATATAATAATAACCATTTTATTATTGCCTCTAGGACATAATTCCAACAAATTTTGCAATAATATACCCACACATCTCTCCACATTCGCAAATAAGGCATTCCCTCGTTCAACCTTTTCTCTCACAAGATAAACTACTCATACAAATGCATCTTGATGTTTCGTGCAACACACGGGCAGCTAGCTAATTTCTTTTAAAATAGTTGCTGCGATAATTGGGTTGAAGTGATATATTTTATGTCTGCCCCGAATGATTTCGGATTCACTAGTAGTAACAAAGAAAAGGTTGCCTTGTTAATTAACAGAAAACAGGGTGAAAACTATCACATGAGGCCGGTAAAAACAAGGCACACTGGGTTCAGCGTCATCGTCACTACAGCTGCGCGCGCGCGAGAAGTCTACATATCGAGGGGGCTACTGAGCGAGGCACCGAGACAAAATGTTTGAGAGAAAAACCAATTGACAGATTATGATTAGATCGAGTTGTCACCCTTCTGCTGTCATTGTTGGGCTGGGGGGGGGGGGGAGGGAGAGAAAGACATATCGAGAGTGTGCGCGGTAGGCACAGAGGCACAACTAGCGAGTGTGTGTGTGTGCGTGTTTGAAAGAGGAGTAGATATATTATTATCAAGATCGATGTGCCACCCTACTCCTTCGGTAGCGGGTAGTGTGTGTGTATGTATGTTTGAGAGAGAAGCCAGTCGATAGATTAGTATCAAGATCGAGGTGTCACCCTACTCCTTCGGTGTTGGGAAGTGTGGGTGTGTGGGGGGGGGGCAGTGACACTCACATATCTCTACTGTTATAAAAAAATAGAGTTTGTGATGATGGTGTTCCTGCCATCCTGCAATATAGGCCATCCGATTTATGTTAGACGGACAGGAAGGGAACTATGGCAATTTTGCAAAAATATACCCACACCCCTCTCCGCATTTGCAAATAAGGCATTCCCTCGTTCATCCATTTCTCCCACAAGATAAACTTCTCATACAAATGCATCTTGATGTTCGGTGCAACGCATGGGCATCTTGCTAGTAGGGAGAAGGAGTTTGTGTGACACATATCTAGCTATATTAAGGGATAGGTAGATAGCATATGTGTGAGAGACATTATTATACTTTGAGACATTGGTGGCTGTGGGTGGGCGGAATTAAAGGGGTGGGCGTGTTAGACATAGAGAGCGTGTGTGTTTCTGTGTGAGAGACTTGTAGGATGGGGTAGAAAGACGAATTTAACCCTAACGGAGGGAGAGAAATACACGAAGTGCGCGCGTGTGATTCCGATGCCCACAGGGAAATGAGATATGTATGCGTGCGAGAGAGATTGCACAATTCATTCATGTATCACTATCTAGCGATCGTGGACGTGCATGGCTTGAACATAAGTCAATATCTACTTCGTATCATGGCCAAAGGTACAATATCGATTCAACGTTATAAAGATTGGACACTCACATATCACATTTTTTTCTATTTAAATAAACCTTTTCAGTTGTGCATGCCAAAGTTACAGTGATGTTTCGTCAAACAACCAATGTAGCTATCATGTACATGCACCATTGTTACTCTTGCATTCAAATTCATTAGTCTTGGATGATTTAAGTTTCTATTTTGAAGTAATATATGTAATATTCGTATATGAATTCAACGGGTATGCAATTTATGAAATGGAGGCTATGTAATCATACGAGGTAACACTTTTAAGTAGCTGACTACAATATCCATTTCTTTTTGTGCGCCTCTACACTAACACGTAAATGCATTATGTTTAAAGTAAATAACCAATGGCACTAAATTATCTATTTACACGAGAAATACATAGGCTGAGCGTTTGATCCCTTTTTTTCTGAATGCGCTACTACACCCCTATGATTGGTCGCGCCCATGTGAACGTCCAAGTTATCGGCGCATCATCCCGAGTTATTGTCTTTTTGTCTGGGGTGGACTTCACACCAGTTATTAACTGCTGACGCGTGCCCCGTGTACACAATCTAGCATGACCTTCCCGCTAGCATGGTCCAAAATTAGTTGAAACTGGATACGAACGATCCCGCGGGCGGCAAAATCTCCCGCCTCCTTCTAAAATTTCTGCCACCTTAGTCTTTAGCATGTGAAATCCCCCTTTTGTCCTTGGTGCATGGAGACCAACAGTTACACTACCGCCCTCATCTACATGATAGGTCGGGGTTGCATTGGTAACTTCCGGTTCCCCCACTACACGGCACCCCCATTTCCTCTCCCCCTCCCGCAAAAACGACTAACTCCACAACACCAGAGCATCTTACATCACGTCGTCCGTACTTCATTGCCCTTTCTCCCCTCCCCTCTCAAAACCCTAGACTGCTCATCCACCAGTGTACCATAGCCCATTCACTGCCAGTGGCGTCCACCTCACCGGATCTGCTTCTGCGGCTGCATCTACCCATCCCACCTCCCCTAGAAACAAGTAGACTGCTCATCCACCACTGTACCACAGCCCATTCAGTGTCGGCCTTGTCCACGACGCCGGATATGCTTCGCCCGTACTCTCGTCAACCGCCACGCATCTGCAGCGGCTCATTCGTACTCCCCACCGGAGACGCTTCGTCCACACCCCCCGGAGCCGGCCCACCGACGCCCCCATCGACGGCCTCTGATCCTCTTCGCCGACACCTTCCTCAACCCTACCAGAGCCGCTTCGCCGACACCATCGTCAACCCTACCGGAGTAGTTTCGCCTATACCATTCTCAACCCTACCGGGGCCGCTTTGCCAACTCACAAGTCCACGGCCTCAGATCCGCTTCCTCGCACCCTCATCCAACCTACCGGAGCAGCTTCTGACGCCCCATCCACGGCCGCAGATCCGCATCGTCGACACCACCCTTAACCCAACCACCGGAGCAGCTTCTGACGCCCCGTCCATGGCCGTAGATCCGCATCGTCGACACCATCCTTAACCCAACCACCGGAGCAGCTTCTGACGCCCTGTCCATGGCCACAGATCCGCATCGTCGACACCATCCTTAACCCAACCACCAGAGCAGCTTAACCTACGCCGTTGTCCATGGCCACAGATCTGCTTCACCACACCGTAATCCACCCTACTAGAGCCGCTCCACAAACACCCTACTCGACGGTTCTAGATCTCCTTACCGGACCCTGGCAGCCAGCGCAGCGTCATCACCCTCGACGTTTCTAACCTGATTCCCACTATCTGTACAGATGCCAAGCACCCGCCACGGCCTAGGTACTTGTCACCTTTAAACCCGTCCAGCATCACCTGCCCGATGTACTTCAAATATACTAACCGGTCACTATTACCTGTTATGCAGCTGGCAAAAACTACAAGGACGATGTTTCTTCTGGATCTAACAGCTTGGCCAACCAAGATCCTGGACTGAGGCATTGCTATGATCTTGTAAGCGCGTCTCTCTCTCTCTCTCTCTCTCTCTCTCTCTCTCTCTCTTGTATTGTTCTGTGCCTGCCAGCGTGCTTTGCTAGGATTTTCGACCAGTAATCCCTTTGTGCAGACAATGATTTCTACTATTGGCTGCTAAATTAGATATGTAGATGTCATACATGATACTACCTCGTACCTCCGTTCCTAAATATAAGTCTTTCTAGAGATTCCACTATAGGCTACATACGGAGCAAAATGAGTGAATCTACACTCAAAAATGCATCTATATACATCTGTATGTGGTCCATACTAGAATCTCTACAAAGACATATATTTAGGAATAGGGGCAGTACATTACAAAAAATCGTAGGTGGCATGTAGGAATTCTAGTGCACTACATTAGGCTCCCTTAGAGCGCCTGCTAGTCCAGCATACAGAGTCATGGCTAGTTTGTGGTACGCACACAATCGTTAATTGGTGGTTTAAATATGCCCAAGGGATATGCAATGTAGTATCATGTAGAGATGTCTGAAATTAGCTGTGTAAACTTGCAGATAGTGTTACACAATGAAAAAGTACAAGATGTATGTGGCAATTTCATGGAACATCGCAAAAAAAAGGAGAGGCAGCGGTGAGCCTATATAGTGTGCTATGGTACGTCACTCCTCCATTGCAATAATCGTGGCATGTTATTTGTATGCAAGTTCTATTAGCCAAGTTTCTTAGGGACAGTTATTACGAGTTATCCTAAGAACATAAGCACCTGTGAATATAAGCTCCATGTAATAAGCCAACCAGTTCTTTTCATTGCGTTTTCATCTTATCTTTGGTATGATCAGTGGAAAGTCTAGATTGCATTATATTTTTTTCATTTTGCTGCCCATATGGAAATTAATTTGACTTGCAAACATCACAAATTGATCCCAGTGCAGTAATTAATATGATAGGAAAATAGACCATCACTATTTGCTCAAAATGCAAATACAAAGATACCATCTACTTGGCACAATCTACTTTGGTCAATGTTTTCCATAGAGATCCCATTTCCTAATTTAAACGAAGAACGCATGACCCACATTTAAATGAAGAACAATTATTTATCGAAATTCGATGGTCCAAGTGGCTGGTTATTATCGTATAGCAACACCACCTAAAAGCATCATATATCAGCAGCTCATAGCAACTCATCATACAGTAGCAGCAGTCTGCAATTCATCATATACCAGCAGCATCTCATAGCAATTCATCATATAGTAGCAACAAGAGTAGCTCATAGCAATTCATCATCTAGCAGCAGCAGGAGCAGCTCATAGCAATTCATCATATAGCAGCAGGAGCAGCTTGTAGCAACTCATCATATAGCAGCAGCAACAACTCATAGCAATTCATCATATAGTAGCAGCAGCTCATAGCAACTCATCATACAACAGCAGCAGCTCAGAGCAATTCATCATATAGCGGCAACAGGAGCAGCTCATAGCAATGCATCATATAGCAGCAGCAGAAGCAGCTCATAGCAATTCATCATATAGTGGATCAGAATGAAAATTTGGCAAATTATCAGAGGAGATCCTCACCTTGTTGGATGAGCTCATCCTTGAACAGCACCTCAAGGCCATGTCCTAGGAGGAGGGGAGGGGGAATAAGGCGCCTTCTGCCGCAGTGTGGCATCAGCCGTAGTTCTGCAGCGCCTGCCGGAGTAGTACGTTGGACGAACCATAGTGGAGCAGCTGCTGGAGACCATGAGAATGAGGGGCGGTGCTAGAGGGAGGAGCAGCCAGGGAGATTTGCCCCTACCCGCCGACCATGTAGCCTAGCTGGACATAGCATCGTTGAGGACCAGGCCAGATGGGACCAGTGGCGACGGCTCGCTGGAGGAACCCTAGTGCTGTAGGCAGGGGATCGAGGTAGAGGGAAAGGGGAGAGGAGATGCAAGCGGGCAGGGCAATGAATGCTTGCGTGTTTTTTTACTTGAGGGTCATGTGTGACACGGGCGTCAGCAGTTGCATTTTGAGTGTAATATAGGCAGACAACAGAGTCATTTCACTATTCCCCTTCCCTTCAATTTTTAGTGAGGTTCTACCCAAAACAACCCCCTCCAAAGCGAAATTAGTTAAGCCCAAGCCCATAACTCAAAAATGACTTCTTTACATCTTTTATGGCTTATTTTGACAATGTGCCCTGAAAAGGCGGAATCAAACTGGCCCTTAACCTGCAATTCAATTGTGCATGCAATGATGAATCACTCCTGCCTGCTATCTATACATTTAGGCATCATCATACATGGCATAACCTAATACATGTGCATTCCATTGTAGAATCTGGAATATGCAATGTTTATGTTAGTTCATACGTTGCACATGATGTTTAAATGCCCCTTAAATCTGGTCAGTCAAGTGATGGTCTTTAACCCTCCTTCTTTGCTTCTTTTCTTGATATGTAAGATTTGCTCACACATCTGTTCAATTGCTTGTTTGCATCAGCCAGCCATACTAGGACTGTTTGCTTTGATTACTTGCTGTTCTTGACCTAACACTCTAACAGAGCTTGTCAACGATTTAAACACTAAGGGCTGCTGTAGTGGGGCCTTGTCTAACTCATAGGTGACATAAAGTTTTGGCTGTACACTACAGTAGGCTCTCCAGGAGTACCTGGAGATCCAGTTCGAAGGTATGCCTAGTTTTTACATAGTGCAGACATAGTAAATGCTCATTTCATTGTGTGCAAGTGCAAGAGATGCGGCATGTTTCATTATGTGGTGTTGTTTTGTTATAATCTCATCCTTTTGTGTTCACAGACTAGAAAGTATGCATATTTATCTTCCAAAGAGACGAGTAACTAGTTTGTGTCACCTTGCAGAGGGGGTGCAATGAAGATAAGATTGAGGATTTCCAAGTACAAGATGTTAGGAAGGAGCCTTGCAAGAGAAGTAGGAGCTGCGCTGAGCCTCTTCAACCTGCTAAGGTAAGTCACTGTATGCAACTCAACAGTTCAATTCCTTGTTTGTATTAGGCATAGTTAATTTTCTCTTTTCAATTGCTTTATTTGTCCTCAGTTAATGAGATGCCCAAATAATCATGCCGGATGTTCGGTACTTGTATCACTATTAGTTGACATAATTAAAGGCCTTACCATTTAATTACTCTGCCGAAGTGTGCCTGAAGCTTTGAAGTCTATTAACCAACTATTATTGCATGAGGCTCACAATCTAGTTTATACTACGCTAATGATTGCATAGTTTTGCCTACTGTAGTATGTTTGTATGAAACCCTCTACCATTCATTATGCTCCCTAAGACTTTATTGAGGCACATGATGGCCAACTGCTTGCTTACTTATATGCAACATGCTGTCTAAATTTGTAACTTGTCTGTGTTTTCGATTGGGCCCCAACATCATGCTCCTCTGGTGAGCTAAGAGGGATTTCTGTATGCAGGCTGCACAGACTATCTTTTTTATAATTTTTAAAATATCACCTGCTTATGCTTCATGACGTGTAACATTTTTTTGAAAGTGACATGTAACATTATTGTTAGTCCTATTTTGCCATGTAGTACAAAATAGTGTCTTGTTCGCTTCACTGTTGTAACTATATTTTTGCCCTAGTCATGTGTACTTATAGAAACATTTCAGAATGAAGTGACATCAACACAAAGATCTGCGAGCAGTGCGGCATGGCCGTTACCGAATGATTATGGATTGGAATTGGAATGTGCTGATGTTCTCGAGCATCAACTAGAGGTGGCAAGACAACGTGTACAAGATTGTCAACGTATAATCAATAAGTTGAGACTGGACATGCAGGTATTAGATGTAGGAGTCAAAAAAATGAAACAAGACACTGAGGTAACCATGAAGGAATTGGAGATTTTGCAGACTGGAATTTGTGCAATCTGAATCCGGCCAATCCTATTTTCTGAAGAGATTATAGTTCAAATGGAGTTAAGTTGATGCGCGTCCATGATGTATGAGCTGTATTTTCCCAGTGTATGTAATTTGCTGTTTATGTATGCTTTATTATCACCTGTGCCGAACCATAATGCTCAGTGGGTATAATCGACTGTAATTTCTTTATTGTATAGTGTAGGATTATTCTACCTTTCTATGCCTTGATCTCTTTGTTGTATAGTGTATGCTTTTTAGAGGTGATAGTATTGAGTAGGATAATTCTTTGAATATGCTATATCGTTCAAACGGGGGCCAACTCGCCCGACCATGGCCCTTCACGGGCCATCGGATCCATGGGCCTTCTACGTCTCATAGGATATATGGGCCTTCTACATCTCGTAGGATCCATGGGCCTTGTACATCTCGTAGGATCCATGGGCCTTCTACGTCTTGTAGGATCCATGAGCCTTCTACGTCTCATAGGATCCATGGGCCGCCGACTCATTTATGGGTCTTGTATGGGCCTTTAATGGACCGTAGACGGGTCTTTAATGGAAATCATACGTTTTATGGGTTGACCATAACGTGCCGTTAATAGGCTGTATTTGGTGATGCTATGAAAATGGCCCAACAGACTAACGGTCCACAAACGGGCTGACTGTAATGACGGGCTGAATTTGGCCCACAAGCAGAAAATGACAGTAATGGGTCGTAAGTAACCGAATGCTGCAAATGAGCCCAAGAATAAATGGGCCCTCAGAAGGCCGAAAGTTAACTTGGGCTGGAAACGGCACAACGGAATAACGGGCCGTTAATGGGTATAAAGTGATACACTGTTCATTACGGGCCAGTTTCACCATGGGCCGTTAATGGGTGTAAAGTAATACATTGTTCATTACGGGTCAGTTTCAGCACGGGCCGCTAATGGGCCAAGAGTTACAAAGGGCCTCATATGGGCCGAAATACGTCATGGGCTATACATGGGCCAGAAGTGAAAACGGGCTGGAATCATATTGGATGGCCCAGATGACGCTACTGGGCCTAATTCAGATAGGGCGTAACAGGCCTTGCGTTAGCGGGCTGTAAATGGGCTATATGCGAACATGCCGTTAACAGGCTTTCCATGGGCCGGTCCGCCAGCTTTTGACCAAGTCAAATGGGTCGGCCTTTTCATAGGAATGGGCCACTGTTGGGCCGTGCCACGTGTCGACGTATCATAGGCGCCTTCTATCCAGTGAGTGGATGACATCTGTCCCAACGATGAGCCGACACGTGTTTCCTCTAGCCAATGATGATTTAACAGGTGGAAAATCCCCACTGGTCGGGGCTGCTAACAGGTTATCGGATCCAAAACCCGACCCGATAGCTTAACGGCGTTCCGTTACGGTGGATGCCACATGTTGATCACCCTTGACGAAAGCACTTCTGTGACGCGCAATTTATCGTCATGGAAGTGGACACTTCCATGATGATAATTTTGGTAATGTCATGGAACACTTCTACGACATCATAGGTATGACTATCTTGATTCTGTCATAAATTTGTCATGGATGCACATGCATGACAAAAAACGCGACCTACTTTGACAAACACGTATCATCACGGAAGTGTATTTTTTTGTAGTGATATACCTATGTACCCTGAAAATATCAGAGGGCACCACAAAAACCTAATTCCATCGCCGCAACCTTATGTACCCGTGAGATCCCATCTTGGGGCCTTTTCCGGCGCTCCGCCGGAGGGGGCATTGATCACGGAGGGCTTCTACATCAACACCATAGCCTCTCTGATGATGTGTGAGTAGTTTACCTCAGACCTTCGGGTCCATAGTTATTAGCTAGATGGCTTATTCTCTCTCTTTGGATCTCAATACAAAGTTCTCCTCGATTCTCTTGGAGATCTATTCTATGTAATCTCTTTTTGCGGTGTGTTTGTCGAGATCCGATGAATTGTGGGTTTACGATCAAGATTATCTATGAATAATATTTGAATCTTCTCTGAATTCTTTTATGCATGGTTGGTTATCTTTGCAAGTCTCTTTGAATTATCAGTTTGGTTTGGCCTACTAGATTGATCTTTCTTGCAATGGGAGAAGTGCTTAGCTTTGGGTTCAATCTTGCGGTGCTCGATCCTAGTGACAGTAGGGGAAACGACACGTATTGTATTGTTGCCATCGAGGATAAAAAGATGGGTTTTATATCATATTGCATGAGTTTATCCCTCTACATCATGTCATCTTGCTTAAAGCGTTACTCCGTTCTTATGAACTTAATACTCTATATGCAAGCTGGATAGTGGTCGATGTGTGGAGTAATAGTAGTAGATGCAGGCATGATTCGGTCTACTTGTCACGGACGTGATGCCTATATACATGATCATACCTAGATATTCTCATAACTATGCTCAATTCTATAAATTGCTCGACAGTAATTTGTTCACCCACCGTAATACTTATGCTATCTTGAGAGAAGCCACTAGTGAAACCTATTGCCTCGGGTCTATTCTCCATCATACAAGTTTCCAATCTATTTTATTTTTCAATCTTTACTTTGAATCTATAACATAAAAATACCAAAAATATTTTTCTTATTATTATTATCTCTATCAAATCTCACTCTTGCAAGTGGCCATGAAGGGATTGACAACCCCTTTATCGCGTTGGTTGTGAGGTTCTTATTTGCTTGTGTAGGTATGAGGTAACTCGCGCGTGGTCTCCTACTGGATTGATACCTTGGTTCTCAAAAACTGAGGCAAATACTTACACTGCTTTGCTGCATCACCCTTTCCTCTTCAAGGGAAAACCAACGCAGTGCTCATGAAGTAGCAAGAAGGATTTCTGGCGCCATTGCCGGGGAGATCTCTGCCAAGTCAAGACATACCAAGTACCCATCACAAGTGGTAGTATCAGGACCCTTAGCTAGTGTTCTTGTGAAATGGACGGGTGTAGGATCGTAAGTATGTCTAGAGGGGGGGGGTGATTAGACTACTTGACCAAATAAAAATCTAGCCTTTTCCCAATTTTAAGTCTTGGCAGATTTTAGCAACTTATCACAAGTCAAGCAATCAAGCTCACATGCAATTCTAAGAGTATAGCAGTGGAATGTAAATCATTTGCATATGAAGGTAAAGGGGAGGAGTTTGAAGGGAGCAAACACAATGTAGACACGGAGAGTTTTGGCGTGGTTCTGATAGGTGGGGCTATCGTACATCCACGTTGATGGAGACTTCAACACACGAAGGGTAACGGTTGCGCGAGTCCACGGAGGGCTCCACCCACGAAGGGTCCATGAAGAAGCAACCTTGTCTATCCCACCATGGCCATCACCCATGAAGGACTTGCCTCACTTGGGTAGATCTTCATGAATTAGGCGATCTCCTTGCCCTTACAAACTCCTTGGTTCAACTCCACAATCTTGACGGAGGCTCCTAAGTGACACCTAACCAATCTAGGAGACACCACTCTCCAAAAGGTAATAGATGGTGTGTTGATGGTCAACTCCTTGCTCTTGTGCTTCAAATGATAGTCTCCCCAAAACTCAACTCTCTCTCACAGATTTGGATATGGTGGAAAGATGATTTGAGTGGAAAGCAACTTGGGGAAGGCCAGAGATCAAGATTCTTGTGGTTGGGTTGGAATATCTTCGTCTCAACACATGAGTATGTGGTTCTTTCTCAGAAAATGAGTAGTGGAAGTGTAGGCACGTTCCGATGGCTCTCTCCACGAATGGAGGAAGGGTGGAGGGGTATATATAGCCTCCACACAAAATCTAACCGTTACACACAAGTTACTAAACTCGGTACGGTGGGAACAAATAGTGAAACTCGGTCAGACCGATTCAGTTCAAAATGTGAATGTTAGGCTTTTCAGTGGGACCGACATGATCAACTCGGTGGGACTGATATGTTAGGGTTAGGGCATAACTTAATCTCGGTGAGCCGATTTCAGTAATAGGAAAATAGAGAGTTGGCCAGGCAAACTCGGTGGGACCGATCGGTCATTTCGGTGAGAACGAAACGTTACAAAAAGGAAACAGAGAGTTTGCATTGTGAACTCGGTGGGACTGATCGCTCATCTCGGTTAGACCGTAACGTTACGAAGAGAAACAGAGAGTTTGCAATCCCATCTTGGTGAGACCGAGATCCCTATCGGTGAGACCAAAATGATTAGGGTTTCTGGCTATGGCTATGTCAAATGAACTCGGTGGCACCAGATAGATCAAATCGGTGGGGCTGAGTTTGTCTTTTGGTTTAGGACATATGTGTAAATGAGAAAGTGGTTGAGGGCTTTTGGAGCATATCACTAAGCATTTTGAGCAAGCAAGCCATTAAGCAACACCTCATCCTTTTTTAATAGTATTGGCTTTTCCTATGTACTCAATGTGAACTTGGATCACTAAAATGAAAATGTAGAGTCTTGAGCTTGTGCAATATGTGTCCTTAGCATTTTGAGGGGTCCACATCTCTAGTCCATGCCATGCCAATCATTGAACTTTCTGAAATGATTATCTTGAAAGAATATTAGTTCAATAAGCTATATGTTGTTAATAATTACCCAAACCACCTAGGGATTAGTTGCACTTTCACCGGGTCTGGCCCATTCCTCAAAAGATGCTTTTACATGATTCCTCTCCAGAAGAATTTTTACCTCCATGTTGTTGTGATCAGGGGAATGTGTCACCCCAAGGGGCACATTCTGGAGGTCCAAACTAGTCTACCATCGGGTTTTGCAGGAAAATTTGTTAAGAATTCGTGCATATATCAATTTAAAAATGAAGTTGACACGTTTTGTTTCAATCACCCAAGGACAAAAAAGGTATGTGATACGTCTCCAACGTATCTATAAATTTTTATTGTTCCATGCTGTGATATTATATATCTTGGATGTTTTATAATCATTTTATATTATTTTTTGGTACTAACCTATTGACATAGTGCCAAGTGCCAGTTGCTGTTTTTACATGTTTTTTACATCGCAGAAAACCAATATCAAATGGAGTCCAAATGCTATGAAACTTTACGGAGATTTTTTATGGACCAGAAGGAACATAATGGGCCCTGGCTGCGCCTGGGGGGTGCTCCAAGGAGAGCACAACCCACCAGGGCACGCAAGGAGGCCCATGCGTGCCCTGGTGGGTTGTGCCGACCTTGGGTGCCCCCGGACTGCCTCTTTGCTCTATAAATACCCCAATATTCCAAAAACCCTAGGGGAGTCAACGAAATATTCATATAGCCGCCGCAGAGTCCAGAACCACCAGATCCAATCTAGACACCATCTCGGATGGGGTTCACCACCTCCATTGGTGCCTCTCCGATGATGCATGAGTAGTTCTTTGTAGACCTTCGGGTCCGTAGTTAGTAGCTAGATGGCTTCCCCTCTCTCTCTCTCTCTTGATTCTCAATACAATGGTCTCTTGGAGATCCATATGATGTAACTATTTTTGCGGTGTGTTTGTTGGGATTGATGAACTTTGAGTTTATGATCAGATCTATCTTTTTATATCCACGAAAGTATTTGAGTTTCTTTGATCTCTTTTATGGATGATTGCTTATAGCCTTGTATTTCTTCTCCGATATTTGGGTTTTGTTTGGCCAACTTGATCTATTTATCTTGCAATGGGAAGAGGTGCTTTGTAGTGGGTTCGATCTTACGGTGCTTGATCCCAGTGGGAACCGACACGTATGTATCGTTGCTAATAAGGATAAAACGATATGGTCTATCTCTACATAGATAGATATTGTCTACATCATGTCATTGTTCTTATTGCATTACTCCGTTTTTCCATGAACTTAGTACACTAGATGCATGCTGGATAGCGGTCGATGTGTGGAGTAATAGTAGTAGATGCAGGCAGGAGTCCGTCTACTAATCTTGGACGTGATGCCTATGTAATGATCATTGCCTGGATATTGTCATGAGTATTTGAAGTTCTATCAATTTCCCAACAGTAATTTGTTCACCCACCGTTTGCTATTTTTTCTCGAGAGAAGCCACTAGTGAAACCTACGACCCCCGGGTCTCTTTCTCATATTATTTTCCTTTGCGATCTACTTTTTCCTTGCATTTATTTTAAGATCTATTAAACCAAAAATCCCAAAATACCTTTCTGCAATTTATCCTTATTTATTTTATTTGGTGTTCGATCTATCAATCTACTACAAATTTATCTCACGTCTGTTTGCCTATCTTGAGGCGCCGTACCCCGGAAGGGATTGACAACCCCTTTAACACATTGGGTTACGAGAAGTTGTTATTTGTGTGCAGGTGCTGTTTTCGTTGTGTTGCTTGGTTCTCCTACTAGTTCGATAACCTTGGTTTCACATCCGAGGGAAATACCTCCCGCCGCTGTGTTGCATCATCCCTTCCTCTTTGGGGAAATACCGACGTAGCTTCAACCGACATCAAAAGGAATTTCTGGCGCCGTTGCCGGGTAGACATCATCAACATCTACCAGGTTCCTAATCACAAATCTCATCTCCTTGCCATTTAAATTATTTGCCATTTGCATCTCGTTTTGATCTCCCCCACTTCATAAAAATTTGCTGTTTTATTTGCCTTCTTTTTCATTCGCCTCTTTCTCGTCAGATCTCATGTTTGCTTGTGTTGCCATGTGCCTTCTATTTGCTTACTAAAAATCTATTGATATGGATCCTCATCCACTTGCTGATCTTTTTAAGAGATCCAATTATGTAACGATCCCACCTCATATGGTCAAATCTCTGTGCATAAGTGTCATCCCTGGATCGGTAATGCTAACAAACACAATACTTGAAGGATTTATAACAGAGTGCAATCAGACACTTATTACATCGAATATCTCAAAAGAGAACTGATTACAATAATATGGCTTAAGGCCATCTAAATTAGATAACTGCGGAAGCATCGAAGGTAAATGAGTACATCAACTCCAACGGCATAGCTGAGTGCACGACAACGACCTAGCGCACCTTACTCTTCGTCTGAAAAGTCTGCAACATAATACGTTGCAACCCAAAACGGGCCAGCACATGGAATATGCTGGCAAAATAACACTGTAGAGCAAGAACATGTAACATCTACAACTATATGCATATTTGGCTGGTGGAGGCTCTACGATTATCATGTTTTTGCGAGAAGCCAGTATTTCCCTATTGCAAAGGAATATAATTTATTTAACTACAAAGTTGGTTGATAAACATTGAGAATGGAAACCCCATCTCAATCACAATTAAACAGTAATTAACAACCCAACAAGATTAATTTAGAGTGTTGAGATCACATCAATAATTCAAGAACCCGATACTCAAGAAGTCCATAATCGGGGACACGGCTAACCATGATTAGTTTGTACACTCTGCAGAGGTTTGCACAGTTTTCCCCACAAGACTCGATCTCCTCCGTTAAATTTCTCCCACTTCAGGATGTTTGAGAAACGGATGACCTGGACACAGTCTTTCCGAAGAGGTCCCCTTAACCGATAGATATGCCGGTACACCTACAATCCCCTACATCTGCTAGCCCATCATGGAAAGGTTTCCCACAACTTACTCAACTATGCTAGAGCCCATGATGGCTTGTGGTTGCACACGGAAGTTTCTAGCATGAATGATCTTATGATCCCTTTGAGCCTGGGTGGTGAACCATAGGATGATCACGTGGATTCTCGGGGATCTCCTTGGACAACACTGGATTCCCCAGGTGCCCACAGACAATCCACCCAAATGTGTGTTAAACTAGCCACCTTAGATAAAACCTTAGTTCATAATAATACTCACAACTATCATGAATCTCTCAAACCAAACCACATCTACGAGCATAGCATAGCAGTATAAGCATAACATAGTAACACCTAGGGTTTAAATAAAGGACAATATGTTCTACCTCATCAACTACTTCCCAATACCCACATGTTATCAAATCCTAGCCATGCGGTGTTTGAGGGTTGAAACTAATGCATAAAACTGGGTAATGAAGAAGTATGATCAAAGTGTTACTTACCTTGCTGACGATCTGCAAACCCTAGTGACTCGTAGTAGCACGCTTCGCACTCCGGAAATTCTATCGCAAACAAACAATAGCATACATAAGCACTCACACATAGATGCAAGGTTAAAACTCAGATGAGAAAGTCCAAACTGAAAGTTCAACTGAAGTGCTTCAATTTGCAAAGAGAAACAATCAAATCGGAGCTACGAAACTCAAACTACGATCAAAAGAAGTTCGAATTCATATCTGCTTGAAACCAAATTTTAAATTGTCAAAATCATGTTCAAGTTGGTTAACTGGAAAGAGGGGTTCGATACGAAGATTTTGGCGCTGGCTTCACTCGATTTGGACGAACGGTTAAAAAGTTGCGAGGGTTTGAAGATCATGGGCTAATCTGCAATAAAAATAATTGCAGATAGGTCCCCGGCCGAAAAATAAAATAAAAAGAAAAAGACTAACGAACGAGCGTTCGTTATCAGAGACAAATGAACGAACGTGTTCGTGAACAGAGGCGTTCGGGCAAACGTTTGCTAATTAGCAAAACCGAAAAAATCGATCTAACCGATCCAAACGAAACAAGAAACAAAACCGGGTGACGGCGGCGGTTTTTACTGGTTCGTCGAGAAAGACCGGCGGCGGCGAGGCGAGTTCCGGCGGGGCGGGGCTGCGGCTCGGGCGGTGGGGTCGGCGAGGTGGGGCGGCGGTGGCGGCTGCTGTGGAGGCGGCGGGTGGCGGTGGTGAGGAGAGAGGGGGTCGGGGCTCCGGCTTTTAAAGCCTGGGGGGGCCTTGGGAGGGGGTCAGCGTGAGCGGAGTCTGGCTCATACTCCTCCTGGAGTCCCGTGACGGCATGGCGGCGCGGCGCGGCGCGGGGAGGCGGTGGCGTGGGCGGGCCGGCCTGCTCGGCTCGGCCTTCGGCCAAGTCGGGCGGGAACTTTTTTTTAAATAAATTCCGCCAAAAAACAAAAATCCTAATAAAATATTAAAAAATTTCTCAAAATTGCCAAAACAATTTTCACCGTCTAAATAAAATATTTAGAACAAACTGAACATTTCTCTGGCCTAATAATGCAATTTTAAAAAATGCATATTTTTTCTAATTCAAATAAAATAGCAATAAAATTCCAAATAAAGTATTTATTTGATTTTAACATTTTTCCTCCAAAATTTCCTCTCTTATTTTGGAGAATTCATTTTATCTCCTCTTATTTATTTTAATATTGGAAATATTTTCGGAGAGAAAAATTATTAAAACGAAAAAGTATCCTCTTATCAAATTTGAGAAAAGTCAAATATGAAAATAAATGAAATCCCCAACTCTCTCTATGGGTCCTTGAGTTGCTTAGGATTTCTAGGATCACAAACAAAATGCAAATAAAAGATGATATGCATATGATGACCTATGTATAACATCCAAATTGAAAATTTGGGATGTTACAAATTATGATGAACCATTTGCTAGTGAGTTTAGTGCACTAGATTATATTTATGAAGTTTTGCTTGAGATTCATGAATCTGAAAATTGTGATGAAGAAATTTATGAAGTGATTCATGGTAGCTCCTTGAATGAAAATCATGATTGCAATGATTTTACTACAAATTCTATTAATGTCAATTGTGCTAATAATATGCAAAACCCCAAGCTTGGGGATGCTAATTTTGCTATGAACACTATTTATTGCAATGATCATGATTGGGGTGATTCTTCTTATGAGCTTGAAAAGTTATTTAAGCCTCATGATGACTATGTAATTTGCAATAATTATAAAAGTGGGTTTGGAGAGGTCATGACTTTAGTTGATGTTAACCCCACTATCTTGGAAGATCATAAAACTTTTATGCATGTGGATCGTGAAGAGAAAATTTTATATGATAGCTATATTATTGAATTTTATTATGATCCGACATATAATTATTATGAGAGAGGAAAATATGGTTGTAGAAATTTGCATGTTACTAAATTTCCTCTCGTTATGTTGAGATTGTCAATGTTTTATTCATCTCCTTTGCATATGATAGATATTTCTTGTCTTGACAATTTGTTTTCCTATAAAATTCCTATGCATAGGAAGTATGTTAGACTTAAATGTGTTTGTCATATGTTTCATGATGCTCTCTTTGTATTTCAATTATTATCTTTCGTGTGAGCATCGTTGCAATTTCATGCCTAGCTTGGGGAGTGAAATGATAGCTCTTGTTGGGAGGCAACCCAATGAATATAATTTATTTTTGCTTGTTGCTTCCTGTATTTGAGTGTTTTTTATGTTTTAATTAGTGTTTGTGCCAAGTAAAGCCTTTACGAGCTTCTTGGGTGATATTAGTTTGATCAGGTCTTCCTATTTTTTCAGAATTTTTCGAGTTATAGAAGTATTCGAAATAGTCAGATTACTACAGACTGTTCTGTTTTGACAGATTTTGTTTTCTTTGCGTTGTGTCCTTATTTTGATGTCTCTACGGTTTTCTTTGATGAGCTTTTGCCATAGAAAAGTTGGAATACATTAGATATAATGCAATAACAAAATATGAATTGGTTTGATACAACACTTATTGTAGTGATTTATTTTCTTATACTAATGGATCTCATGAAGGTTTTGTTGAGTTTTGTGTGATTGAAGTTTTTCAAGTTTTGGGTTATCTTACGATGGATGAAGGGATAAGGGGTAGAAGAGCCTAAGCTTGGGGATGCATCGACATCCCAAGCTATTATCCAAAAATGAGCAATCAACTAAGCTTGGGGATGCCACCGAGTGGCATCCCCTCTTTCTTCTAACGACCATCGGTATTTTACTCGAAGCTATATTTTTATTCGTCACATACTATGTGTTTTGCTTGGAGCGTCTTGTATGATATGAGTGTTTGCTTGTTTTATTTTGTGTTTTAAGTCTTGATTCCTTTCTGGACACACCTATTTGGGAGAGCCAAAATTATGTCATAACTTGTTAGAATTGCTCTCTTTGCTTCACATAAATCTTTTATGAGCTATGGCCTTGCTCTAGTGCTTTACTTATATCTTTTTGAGTATGGTGTGCTTAGTATTTTTGAAGAAATGTTCTCTTTCTTCACTTAGATTTATTTGAGAGTTAGTAAAATTTTCAAGAAATTCTCTCTTGCTTCACTTAAATTAATTTGAGAGAAAGAATGAAATATTATGATCATGATCTTCACTTATATTTGTTTGAGCTTGTCAAAAGCAACACATGAAAATTAGTACCAAAGTGATAGATATTGAAGAAGGATATAATAAAAACTTTCATGAAGATCATTGGAAAAAATAAACTTGATTCTTAGTTATAGTTTTGATATATGATGATGTGATATGTGAGTTATGTTGATGAGTAATTATGCTTTAGTAAGAATATTGGTGTTAAGGTTTGTGATTCCCTATGCAAGCACGAAAGTCAATAATTGTGCAATGAAATTATATCCTACTTGTGGTGCATTTTTCGGTGTTAATTATGCTTAATGCTCGCTTATGATATTATTCATTTCTTGGCTGGTCGCTTCTCAATCTTTTGCTAGCCTTCATTTTGCACTAAGTATGATCTCTACTTGTGTATCCAAGATCATTTAAACCAGTTTTTCCACATGAGTCCACTATATCTACCTATTTGCGGTATTCTTTTGCCATTCTAAGCAAATTTGCATGTGCCATCTCTAATTTTCAAAATGAACTTCTATTTTGTGTTTTCGTTTCTCTTGCGGAGCGGTGAGGGGTGGATAATATTTTCCATGCTAGATGTGTTATTCTCACAATGACTGTTTATGCACTTGTCATTGAACAAGAGTAAGGCAATGGTATTAGGGATGCCCAGTCCAGAAATGAAAAAAATGAATTTACTTTATGTTGTTAAGTAATAAATTCCTTGGAAAGTGTTGGTATGGAAGGCACCCGTGAATATGGTTAGCCATGGAAAGTGAAAGTATGGTGGAAAAAGGAATAAACTTTATTTTCTGTTTGGGGACTGCCTATGATATATCTAAGCATCGAAAGTGTTGGGAACTCTAAGTCGTTTTTGTTGGTGGGATGGATACACCTCCCAAAATGTTTTTATCTCTAAGTTTTACGCTTTGAGCTCTGGCACCTCTACAAATCCCTATTTCCCTCTGCGAAGGGCCTTTCTTTTACTTTATGCAATTTTTATTTTTGAATTTGAGTCTCCATCTTCTCTTATGAAAGCACCAACTAGGAGGCAATATGATCGTACTTGAGTATTTGGTGTAGCTAATATGCGAGTGTGTTTCATGAATGGATAAATGGTTGAGCATGATGGGCTAGGGATAACTTATTTTAGCATTGATATTTTGGAAGACATGGTTGCTTGTTGATATGCTTGAGTATTTAAATTATCATGTCAAAACTAGGCTATTGCGTTGAACAATATAAAAGTCCAAATGTCAATGCTCTAAAGAAAAGAATATGATATGACATGTTGGGGATGTAGCTATCAGTTATGACCCGCCCAGGAGGGGCCGGGTAAGTCCCAATGACGGGTCACAAAGGAAGCCCAGAAAACAGTCAAGGTGATAGTTTATTAAGGCTTATAGAAGGCCTAAGCCCAGAGGCGGCTTAAGGCCCAATATTGTAAACCACCGTCTGTAAGGAAAGACTTGTAAGGAAAGGCATGTAAAAGAAGTCACCGAGCCGGACACGCTTTATGAGCCGGCCGGGATTCTGTAGGCCGCCAGGCGTCAACCCGTGTATATAAGGGGCGACCTGGTGGCCGCTTAGGGCAAGAAACAAGAGATCGATAACCAAGACGGTGAACTAGCCTCTTGGTGATCGAAAACCCATCAATACCAACACAACTAGACGTAGGCTTTTACGTTCATCGTAAGGGGCCGAACTAGTATAAAACCTCTTGTGTCCTTTGTCCCGATTATCCCCTTTAAGCTTCCTAGTTGCGATGGCCCTACGACTAAGTCCTTCTGCTAGGACGTCTGCCATGACAATTCCACGACAGTTGGCGCCCACCGTGGGGCCAACGCACGGTGGATTTGAGTTCTTGAAGGGCAACTTCGAAGGGCCCAAGGGATACGCTGTGGGCCAGATGACCAAGAGTCGTCGCAGCAAGCTCTACATCGATAACGAAGGCTGGGGCCCCGAGGCCGGCTCAATAGAGTACGGGTACCGGGTCCCCTTCGGCGGGATTCATGTCTTCATTGGTCGGATCGGTGAGTCGGGCCCCGAGCCGGACGCCAGCGCCAACATCATCGAGACGGCTCAGCTCACGAGGCCCGCCCGGGCCCGACCCACCGTAAAGCGTTCCTTCGTGGGTTGCATCCATGGGGGTGAATACTCAGAAGAATCAGTGGATGGCGGTGAGATGGCCATCTGTTCTGACACTACATCATCGACAGGCGAGACGGATTCCCTATACCAACTGCAAGACGGCATGCTCGGGGGCTATTCCGATGGCAGCAGTATTCCGGACCCCTGTGAGCCGCCGAATCAAGCTGGGGTCTTCCTGGCTGGCACTCAACCTGGGCAGAACTCCACGGCTGCAGCAGCAGCCGCCACCGGGTCGGCAGCAGCCGGGTCAGGAGATCCCGTGGGCCCCCCGACTTAGATATTAATGGACCTCATGGATAAGTTGATGGTTCTGTTGACTGCTATGGTAGAGCCGGCGAATAAGGCCCGACATGACATGGAGGTGGCACAGGTACACGAAGAGATGGCACAGGCCAAGGAAAATTTAGCAGTAGAAGAGGTCAGGATGGCTGCAGAGCGGGCGGCTTTGGACGCTCGTGCTCAACAGCTTCAAGCGAAGACTTTCCAGCTCTTGGTGGATCTAAACGCGTCAAACGAGGTCATGAGAAGAAGGCATCAGAAAAATCAGTCAAGGCTACCTCTGATGTTCGATCCTAGGAACCTTTTCCATACGCCCGGGGCCGGCCCAAGTAACCCGCCAGAGGCAAATCGGACCATGACACGTGGGGCACCGGTTCAGCCACGCGCCATGGAACCACCTCGTGTACATACCACTCCGCCTCATTATGTGCCAACACCACCGGGTCACTTCTCCAATCCTTTGGAAAACCTCATTGCTGCATCGGCTCGTTTGGCGGCTCTCCCGATGGAAGGCGACTCTCCGGCGGAGATCGAAACGCGAAGGGTGAGAGAACTTCTTCAAACAGCTCTGGCGCAGCAGGATGCGTACTCTTACAGTTGAGACAGGATCCATTCAACCCCTCGCCCGAGCCGGAGCCCAAGCTACAGTAGGCATATGGACTCAGCTGATATGTCAAGCAATGCTCAACGCCGCAACCGCCCGCCCAGGCATGAGCCGGCACAGGCTAGAGCTCTTAACTTAGCGGATCAGGAGAGGGTCCAACAAGAGGCTGAGCAGCGGTTCAACTGGCAGCGGAGCAGGCGGCTCATCAGACTTTTTTGGCTTATCTGGCAACCTCGGTTGAGGCAGGAGTGGCCACAAGAACCGGAAGTGTCCCTTGCCTGGTGCCGGCCATACGTAATGAGCGTTTTCCAAAGGACTTCAAGGGGCCTCGTAAGGTGCCTAATTACACGGCCGACTTGCAGCTTGGGGCCTGAATTGAGAGTTATGAGATGGCCATGGAGCTGTTGGAGGTCAGTGATGCAGCAATGGCTAAGTATTTCCTATGATGTTGGATGGAACAGCTCGCACTTGGCTAAAAGGATTGCCCCGCAATTCCACCGGCTCATGGGCGGAGTTAAAATCTCGGTTCATTCAAAACTTCAAAGACACATGCAAACAACCTATGTCAATCGTGGACTTGACTAATTGTAAACAATAGGAAGGTGAGTCCACAACCCATTGGGTGCGCTGCTACCTCTTGAGCACTGCGTTGGATTTCCCCGAAGAGGAGAGGATGATGTAGCAAAGTAGCGTAAGTATTTCCCTCGGTTTTTGAGAACTAAGGTATCAATCCAGTAGGAGGCTACGCGCGAGTCCCTCGTACCTACACAAAAACAATAGCTCAACGCAACCAACGCGCTTAGGGGTTGTCAATCCCTTCACGGTCACTTACAAAAGTGAGATTTGATAGACATGATAGATAATATTTTTGGTATTTTTGGTATAGAGATGCAAAGTGAAAAGTAAAAGGCAAAGTAAAAAGCAAAGCAATAATAAAGTGATTGGAGATTGATATGATGAAAATAGACCCGGGGGCCTTAGGTTTCACTAGTGGCTTCTCTCAAGAGCATAAGTATTCTACGGTGGGTGAACAAATTACTGTTGAGCAATTGACAGAATTGAGCATAGTTATGAGAATATCTAGGAGTGATCATGTATATAGGCATCACGTCCGAGACAAGTAGACCGACTCCTGCCTGCATCTACTACTTTTACTCCACTCATCGACCTCTATCCAGCATGCGTCTAGAGTATTAAGTTAAAAACAGAGTAACGCCTTAAGCAAGATGGCATGATGTAGAGGGATAGTTTCACGCAATATGATAAAAACACCCCATCTTGTTATCCTCGATGGCAACAATACAATACGTGCCTTGCTGCCCCTTCTGTCACTGGGAAAGGACAGCGCAAGATTGAACACAAAGCTAAGCACTTCTCCCATGGCAAGAAAAACCAATGTAGTAGGCCAAACCAAACTAATAATTCGAAGAGACTTGCAAAGATAACCAATCATACATGAAAGAATTCAGAGAAGATTCAAATATTATTCATAGATAGACTTGATCATAAACCCACAATTTATCGGTCTCAACAAACACACCGCAAAAAGAAGATTACATCGAATAGATCTCCACAAGAGAGGGGGAGAACATTGTATTGAGATCCAAAAAGAGAGAAGAAGCCATCTAGCTACTAACTATGGACCCGAAGGTCTGAGCTAAACTACTCACACTTCATCGAAGAGGCTTTGATGATGATGTAGAAGCCCTCTGTGATCGATGCCCCCTCTGGCGGAGCTCTGGAACAGGCCCCAAGATGGGATCTCGTGGATACAGAAAGTTGCGGCGGCAGAATTAGGTTTTTGGCTCCGTCCCCGATCGTTCGGGGGTACGTAGGTATATATAGGAGGAAGGAGTACGTCGGTGGAGCTTCGAGGGGCCCACGAGGCAGGGGGCGCGCCTTAGGGGGGGGCCTCCACCCTCGTGACCGCCTCGTGGCTTTCTTGACAGAGGGTCCAAGTCTCCTGGGTCTTATCTGATGAGAAAATCACGTTCCCGAAGGTTTCATTCCGTTTGGACTCCGTTTGATATTATGTTTCTCCGAAACACTGAAATAGGCAAAAAAACAGCAATTCTGGGCTGGGCCTCCGGTTAATAGGTTAGTCCCAATAATAATATAAAAGTGGAAAATAAAGCCCAATATAGTCCAAAACAGTAGATAATATATCATGGAGCAATCAAAAAGTATAGATACGTTGGAGACGTATCAGGCATCCCCAACCATAATTCCTGCTCGTCCTCGAGTAGGTAAATGATAAAAACATAATTTTTGATGCGGAGTGCTACTTGGCATAATTTTAATGTAATTCTTTTTAATTGTGGTATGAATATTCAGATCCGAAAGATTCAAGACAAAAGTTCATATTGACATAAAAATGATAATACTTCAAGCATACTAACTAAGCAATTATGTCTTCTCAAAATAACATGGCCAAAGAAAGTTCATCCCTACAAAATCATATAGTTTAGTCATGTTTCATTTTCGCCACACAAGAATGCTCTCATCATGCACAACCCCGATGACAAGCCAAGCAATTGTTTCACACTTTAGTAATCTCAAACCTATAAACTTTCATGCAATATATGAGCGCGAGCCATGGACATAGCACTATGGGTGGAATAGAATATAATGAGGGGGGTTATGTGGAGAAGACAAAAAGGAGAAAGTCTCAAATCAACGAGGCTAATCAATGGGCTATGGAGATGCCCACCGATTTATGTTAATGCAAGGAGTAGGGATTGCCATGCAACGGATGCACTAGAGCTATAAATGTATGAAAGCTCAACAAAAGAAACTAGTGGGTGTGCATCCAACTTGCTTGCTCACGAAGACCTAGGGCACTTGATGTTGGAAATATGCCCTAGAGGCAATAATAAAAGCATTATTATTATATTTCCTTGTTCATGGTAATTGTCTTTATTCATGCTATAATTGTGTTATCCGGAAATCGTAATACATGTGTGGATAACAGACACCAACATGTCCCTAGTAAGCCTCTAGTTGACTAGCCCGTTGATCAACAGATAGTCATGGTTTCCTGACTATGGACATTGGATGTCATTGATAACGAGATCACATCATTAGGAGAATGATGTGATGGACAAGACCCAATCCTAAACATAGCATAAAGATCGTGTAGTTCGTTTTGCTAGAGTTTTGCAATGTCAAGTATCTTTTCCTTAGACCATGAGATCGTGTAACTCCCGGATACCGTAGGAGTGCTTTGGGTATACCAAACGTCACAACGTAACTGGGTGACTATAAAGGTAGACTACGGGTATCTCTGAAAGTATCTGTTGGGTTGACACGGATCAAGACTGGGATTTGTCACTCCGTGTGACGGAGAGATATCACTGGGCCCACTCGGTAATGCATCATCATAATGAGCTCAAAGTGACCAAGTGTCTGGTCACGGGATCATGCATTACGGTACGAGTAAAGTGACTTGCCGGTAACGAGATTGAACGAGGTATTGGGATGCCGACGATCGAATCTCGGGCAAGTAAAATATCGATAGACAAAGGGAATTGCATACGGGGTTGATTGAATCCTCGACATCGTGGTTCATCCGATGAAATCATCGTGGAGCATGTGGGAGCCAACATGGGTATCCAGATCCCGCTGTTGGTTATTGACCGGAGAGTCATCTCGGTCATGTCTGCTTGTCTCCCGAACCCGTAGGGTCTACACACTTAAGGTTCGGTGACGCTAGGGTTGTGAAGATAAGTATATGCAGTAACCCGAATGTTATTCGGGGTCCCGGATGAGATCCCGGACGTCACGAGGAGTTCCGGAATGGTCCGGAGGTAAAGAATTATATATAGGATGTGCAGTTTCGGCCATCGGGACAAGTTTCGGGGTGCCCGGTATTGTACCGGGACCACCGAAAGGGTCCCGGGGGTCCACCGGGTGGGGCCACCTATCCCGGAGGGTCCCTTGGGCTGAAATAGGTGAGAACCCAGCCCATAGTGGGCTGGGGCGCCACCCCCCCCAAGGCCCATGCGCCTAGGGTTGGGGGGGAACCCTAAGGGGGCGCCCCCTTGCTTGGGGGGCAAGCCCCCCACCCCTTGGCCGCCGCCCCCCCTGGTAGATCCCATCTACCAGGGCCGGCGCCCCCCCCTGGCACCCCTATATATATGTGGGGAGAGGAGGGAATTGCAGCCCACGCCTTTGGTGCTTCCCTCTCTCCCTGTTACATCTTTCTCCATCGTAGTACACGGCGAAGCCCTGTCGTCGTGACGCCCTGCATCCACCACCACGCCGTCGTGCTGCTGGATCTTCATCAACCTCTCCTTCCCCCTTGCTGGATCAAGAAGGAGGAGACGTCTCCCGTCCCGTACGTGTGTTGAACGCGGAGGTGCCGTCCGTTCGGCGCTGGTCATCGGTGATTTGGATCACGGCGTGTTCGACAACATCAACCACGTTCTAACGAACGCTTCCGCTCGCGATCTACATAGGTATGTAGATGCATCTCGTGACTCGTTGCTAGATGAACTCCTAGATGATCTTGGTGAAACGAGTAGGAAAATTTTTGTTTTCTGCAACGTTCACCAACAGTGGCATCATGAGCTAGGTCTATGCGTAGTTCTTCTTGCGCGAGTAGAACACAATTCGTTGTGGGCGTGGATTTGTCAACCTTCTTGCCGCTACTAGTCTTTTCTTGCTTCAGCGGTATTGTGGGATGAAGCGGCCCGGACCAACCTTACACGTACGCTTACGTGAGACCGGTTCCACCGACTAACATGCACTAGTTGCATAAGGTGGCTGGCGGGTGTCTGTCTCTCCCACTTTAGCTGGAGCGGATTCGATGAACAGGGTCCTTATGAAGGGTAAATAGAAGTTGACAAATCACGTTGTGGCTTTCACGTAGGTAAGAAAACGTTCTTGCTAGAACCCTAATTCAGCCACGTAAAACTTGCAACAACAATTAGAGGACGTCTAACTTGTTTTTGCAGCAAGTGGTTTGTGATATGATATGGCCAAAGTTGTGATGAATGATGAATGATCTATATGTGATGTATGAGATGTTCATGCTATTGTAATAGGAATCACGACTTGCATGTCGATGAGTATGACAACCGGCAGGAGCCATAGGAGTTGTCTTTATTCTTTTATATGACCTGCGTGTCATCAAGAAACGCCATGTAAATTACTTTACTTTATTGCTAAACGCGTTAGCCATAGTAGTAGAAGTAATAGTTGGCGAGCAACTTCATGGAGGCACAATGATGGAGATCATGATGATGGAGATCATGGTGTCATGCCGGTGACAGGATGATCATGGAGCCCCAAGATGGAGATCAAAGGAGCTATGTGATAATGGCCATATCATGTCACGTTTATTATTTGATTGCATGTGATGTTTATCATGTTTTGCATCTTGTTTACTTAGAACGACGGTAGTAAATAAGATGATCCCTCATATTAATTTCAAGAAGTGTTCCCCCTAACTGTGCACCGTTGCGAAAGTTCGCTGTTTCAAACCACCACGTGATGATCGGGTGTTTTATTCAGACGTCCACATACAACGGGTGTAAGACAGATTTACACATGCAAACACTTAGGTTGACTTGACGAGCCTAGCATGTACAGACATGGCCTCGGAACACAGAAGACCGAAAGGTCAAGCATGAGTCGTATGGAAGATACGATCAACATGAAGATGTTCACCGACGTTGACTAGTCCGTCTCACGTGATGATCGGACACGGCCTAGTTAACTCGGATCATGTAATACTTAGAGGACTAGAGGGATGTCTAATCTAAGTGGGAGTTCATTATATAATTTGATTAAGATGAACTTTATTATCATGAACATTAGTCTAAAACATTTTACAATATGTCTTGTAGATCAAATGGCCCACGTAGTCCTCAACTTCAACGCGTTCCTAGAGAAAACCAAGCTGAAAGACGATGGCAGCAACTATACGGACTGGGTCCGGAACCTGAGGATCATCCTCATAGCTGCCAAGAAAGATTACGTCCTACAAGCACCACTAGGTGAAGCTCCCGTCCCACAGAACCTGGACGTTATGAACGCCTGGCAGACACGTGTTGACGACTACTCCCTCGTTAAGTGCGGCATGCTTTACAGTTTAGAACCGGGGCTCCAAAAGCGTTTTGAGAGACATGGAGCATATGAGATGTTCGAAGAGCTGAAAATGGTTTTCCAAGCTCATGCCCGAATCGAGAGATATGAAGTCTCCGATAAGTTCTTCAGCTGTAAGATGGAGGAAAATAGTTCTGTCAGTGAGCACATACTCACTATGTCTGGATTACATAACCGCTTGTCTCAGCTGGGAGTCAATCTCCCGGACGATGCGGTCATTGACAGAATCCTCCAGTCGCTTCCACCAAGCTACAAGAGCTTTGTGATGAACTTCAACATGCAAGGGATGCAAAAGACCATTCCTGAGGTATTTGCAATGCTGAAAGCAGCAGAGGTAGAAGTCAAGAAGGAACATCAAGTGTTGATGGTCAATAAAACCACTAAGTTTAAGAAGGGCAAGGGTAAGAAAGCCTTCAAGAAGGACGGCAAGGAAGTTGCCGCGCCCGGCAAGCAAGCTGCCGGGAAGAAGCCAAAGAATGGACCCAAGCCTGAGACTGAGTGCTTTTATTGCAAGGGAAGCGGACACTGGAAGCGGAACTGCCCCAAATACTTAGCAGATAAGAAGGCCGGCAAAACAAAAGGTATATGTGATATACAAGTAATTGATGTGTACCTTACTAGTGTCCGTAGTAGCTCCTGGGTATTTGATACCGGTGCAGTTGCTCACATTTGTAACTCAAAACAGGGGCTGCGGAATAAGCGGAAACTGGCAAAGGACGAGGTGACGATGCGCGTCGGGAATGGTTCCAAGGTCAATGTGATCGCCGTCGGCACGCTACCTCTACATTTACCTTCGGGATTAGTTTTAAACCTTAATAATTGTTATTTAGTACCAGCTTTGAGCATGAACATTGTATCGGGATCTCGTTTAATTCGAGATGGCTACTCATTTAAATCCGAGAATAATGGTTGTTCCATTTATATGAGAGATATGTTTTATGGTCATGCTCCTATGGTGAATGGTTTATTCTTAATGAATCTCGAGCGTAATGCTACACATGTTCTTAGTGTGAATACCAAAAGATGTAAGGTTGATAATGATAGTCCCACATACTTGTGGCACTGCCGCCTTGGTCACATAGGTGTCAAACGCATGAAGAAGCTCCATGCTGATGGACTTTTAGAGTCTCTTGATTATGAATCATTTGACACGTGCGAACCATGCCTTATGGGTAAAATGACCAAGACTCCGTTCTCAGGAACAATGGAGCGAGCAACCAACTTATTGGAAATCATACATACTGATGTGTGCGGTCCAATGAGTGTTGAGGCTCGCGGTGGATATCGTTATGTTCTTACTCTCACTGATGATTTGAGTAGATATGGATATATTTACTTAATGAAGCACAAGTCTGAAACCTTCGAAAAGTTCAAGGAATTTCAGAGTGAGGTTGAGAATCAACGTGACAGGAAAATCAAGTTTCTACGATCAGATCGTGGAGGAGAATACTTGAGTCACGAATTTGGCACACACTTGAGAAAATGTGGAATAGTTTCACAACTAACGCCGCCTGGAACACCTCAGCGTAACGGTGTGTCCGAACGTCGTAATCGCACTCTATTAGATATGGTGCGGTCTATGATGTCTCTTACCGATTTACCGCTATCTTTTTGGGGCTATGCTTTAGAGACTGCCGCATTCACTTTAAATAGGGCTCCGTCGAAATCCGTTGAGACGACACCGTATGAATTATGGTTTGGAAAGAAACCTAAGCTGTCGTTTCTAAAAGTTTGGGGATGCGATGCTTATGTCAAGAAACTTCAACCTGAAAAGCTCGAACCCAAGTCGGAAAAATGCGTCTTCATAGGATACCCTAAAGAAACTATTGGGTATACCTTCTACCTCAGATCCGAAGGCAAGGTCTTTGTTGCCAAGAATGGATCCTTTCTAGAGAAGGAGTTTCTCTCGAAAGAAGTAAGTGGGAGAAAAGTAGAACTAGATGAAGTATTGCCTCTTGTACCGGAAAATGGCGCAACTCAAGAAAATGTTCCTGAGGTGCCAGCACCGACTAGAGAGGATGTTAATGATAATGATCAAGATACTTCTGATCTAGCTTCTACTGAAATTCGAAGGTCCACAAGGACACGTTCCGCACCAGAGTGGTACGGCAACCCTGTCTTGAAAATCATGTTGTTAGACAACGGTGAACCTTCGAACTATGAAGAAGCAATGGCGGGCCCGGATTCCGACAAATGGCTAGAAGCCATGAAATCCGAGATAGGATCCATGTATGAAAACGAAGTATGGACTTTGACTGACTTGCCCGTTGAACGGCGAGCCATAGAAAATAAATGGATCTTTAAGAAGAAGACAGACGCGGATGGTAATGTGACCATCTATAAAGCTCGGCTTGTCGCTAAGGGTTATCGACAAGTTCAAGGGGTTGACTACGATGAGACTTTCTCACCGGTAGCGAAGCTAAAGTCCGTCCGAATCATGTTAGCAATTGCCGCGTTTTACGATTATGAAATATGGCAAATGGACGTCAAAACGGCTTTCCTTAATGGTTTCCTTAAGGAAGAATTGTATATGATGCAACCGGAGGGTTTTGTCGATCCTAAGAATGCTGACAAAGTGTGCAAGCTCCAACGCTCGATTTATGGGCTGGTGCAAGCATCTCGGAGTTGGAACATTCGCTTTGATGAGATGATCAAAGCGTTTGGGTTTACGCAGACTTATGGAGAAGCCTGCGTTTACAAGAAAGTGAGTGGGAGCTCTGTAGCATTTCTCATATTATATGTAGATGACATACTTTTGATGGGAAATGATATAGAACTCTTGGACAGCATTAAGGCCTACTTGAATAAGAGTTTTTCAATGAAGGACCTTGGAGAAGCTGCTTATATATTAGGCATCAAAATCTATAGAGATAGATCGAGACGCCTCATAGGTCTTTCACAAAGTACATACCTTGATAAGATATTGAAGAAGTTCAATATGGATCAGTCTAAGAAGGGGTTCTTGCCTGTGTTACAAGGTATGAAATTGAGCTCAGCTCAAAGTCCGACCACGGCAGAAGAAATAGAAGAGATGAGTGTCATCCCCTATGCCTCAGCCATAGGTTCTATTATGTATGCCATGCTGTGTACCAGACCTGATGTAAACCTTGCCGTAAGTTTGGTAGGAAGATACCAAAGTAATCCCGGCAAGGAACACTGGACAGCGGTCAAGAATATCCTGAAGTACCTGAAAAGGACTAAGGAGATGTTTCTCGTTTATGGAGGTGACGAAGAGCTCGTCGTAAAGGGTTACGTCGACGCTAGCTTCGACACAGATCTGGATGACTCGAAGTCACAAACCGGATACGTGTATATTTTGAATGGAGGGGCAGTAAGCTGGTGCAGTTGCAAGCAAAGCGTCGTGGCGGGATCCACATGTGAAGCGGAGTACATGGCAGCCTCGGAGGCAGCACATGAAGCAATATGGGTGAAGGAGTTCATCACCGACCTCGGAGTCATACCCAATGCGTCGGGGCCGATCAAACTCTTCTGTGACAACACTGGAGCTATTGCACTTGCCAAGGAGCCCAGGTTTCACAAGAAGACAAGGCACATCAAGCGTCGCTTCAACTCCATTCGAGAAAATGTTCAAGATGGAGACATAGAAATTTGTAAAGTACATACGGACCTGAATGTAGCAGATCCGTTGACTAAACCTCTCCCTAGGGCAAAACATGATCAACACCAGAATTTCATGGGTGTTCGATTCATCACAATGTAACTAGATTATTGACTCTAGTGCAAGTGGGAGACTGTTGGAAATATGCCCTAGAGGCAATAATAAAAGCATTATTATTATATTTCCTTGTTCATGGTAATTGTCTTTATTCATGCTATAATTGTGTTATCCGGAAATCGTAATACATGTGTGGATAACAGACACCAACATGTCCCTAGTAAGCCTCTAGTTGACTAGCCCGTTGATCAACAGATAGTCATGGTTTCCTGACTATGGACATTGGATGTCATTGATAACGAGATCACATCATTAGGAGAATGATGTGATGGACAAGACCCAATCCTAAACATAGCATAAAGATCGTGTAGTTCGTTTTGCTAGAGTTTTGCAATGTCAAGTATCTTTTCCTTAGACCATGAGATCGTGTAACTCCCGGATACCGTAGGAGTGCTTTGGGTATACCAAACGTCACAACGTAACTGGGTGACTATAAAGGTAGACTACGGGTATCTCTGAAAGTATCTGTTGGGTTGACACGGATCAAGACTGGGATTTGTCACTCCGTGTGACGGAGAGATATCACTGGGCCCACTCGGTAATGCATCATCATAATGAGCTCAAAGTGACCAAGTGTCTGGTCACGGGATCATGCATTACGGTACGAGTAAAGTGACTTGCCGGTAACGAGATTGAACGAGGTATTGGGATGCCGACGATCGAATCTCGGGCAAGTAAAATATCGATAGACAAAGGGAATTGCATACGGGGTTGATTGAATCCTCGACATCGTGGTTCATCCGATGAAATCATCGTGGAGCATGTGGGAGCCAACATGGGTATCCAGATCCCGCTGTTGGTTATTGACCGGAGAGTCATCTCGGTCATGTCTGCTTGTCTCCCGAACCCGTAGGGTCTACACACTTAAGGTTCGGTGACGCTAGGGTTGTGAAGATAAGTATATGCAGTAACCCGAATGTTATTCGGGGTCCCGGATGAGATCCCGGACGTCACGAGGAGTTCCGGAATGGTCCGGAGGTAAAGAATTATATATAGGATGTGCAGTTTCGGCCATCGGGACAAGTTTCGGGGTGCCCGGTATTGTACCGGGACCACCGAAAGGGTCCCGGGGGTCCACCGGGTGGGGCCACCTATCCCGGAGGGTCCCTTGGGCTGAAATAGGTGAGAACCCAGCCCATAGTGGGCTGGGGCGCCACCCCCCCCAAGGCCCATGCGCCTAGGGTTGGGGGGGAACCCTAAGGGGGCGCCCCCTTGCTTGGGGGGCAAGCCCCCCACCCCTTGGCCGCCGCCCCCCCTGGTAGATCCCATCTACCAGGGCCGGCGCCCCCCCCTGGCACCCCTATATATATGTGGGGAGAGGAGGGAATTGCAGCCCACGCCTTTGGTGCTTCCCTCTCTCCCTGTTACATCTTTCTCCATCGTAGTACACGGCGAAGCCCTGTCGTCGTGACGCCCTGCATCCACCACCACGCCGTCGTGCTGCTGGATCTTCATCAACCTCTCCTTCCCCCTTGCTGGATCAAGAAGGAGGAGACGTCTCCCGTCCCGTACGTGTGTTGAACGCGGAGGTGCCGTCCGTTCGGCGCTGGTCATCGGTGATTTGGATCACGGCGTGTTCGACAACATCAACCACGTTCTAACGAACGCTTCCGCTCGCGATCTACATAGGTATGTAGATGCATCTCGTGACTCGTTGCTAGATGAACTCCTAGATGATCTTGGTGAAACGAGTAGGAAAATTTTTGTTTTCTGCAACGTTCACCAACACTTGAGGAGGCCCATTGTTGGAATATACAAGCCAAGTTCTATAATGAAAAATTCCCACTAGTATATGAAAGTGATAACATGAGAGACTCTCTACTATGAAGATCATGGTGCTACTTTGAAGCACAAGTGTGGTAAAAGGATAGTAACATTGTCCCTTCTCTCTTTTTCTCTCATTTTTTTGGCCTTTTCTTTTTTTATGGCCTTTCTTTTTTTGGGACTTCTATTTTTTGATGGCCTTTCTCTTTTTTTATTCCTCACTTGGGACAATGCTCTAATAATGATGATCATCACACTTCTATTTATTTACAACTCGATACTAGAACAAAGATGACTCTATATGAATGCCTTCAGCGGTGTACCAGGATATGCAATGAACCAAGAGTGACAAGTATGAAAGAATTATGAACGGTGGCTTTGCCACAAATACTATGTCAACTACATGATCATGCTAAGCAATATGAAAATGATGAATGTGTCATGATGAACGGAATGATGGAAAGTTGCATGGCAATATATCTTGGAATGGCTATGGAAATTCCATAATAGGTAGGTATGGTGGCTGTTTTGAGGAAGATATAAGGAGGTTTATGTGTGAAAGAGCGTATCATATCACGGGGTTTGGATGCACCGGCAAAGTTTGGGCCAACTCTCAATGTGAGAAAGGGCAATGCACGGTACCGCAGAGGCTAGCAAGGATGGAAGGGTGAGAGTGCGTATAATCCATGGACTCAACATTAGTCATAAAGAACTCACATACTTATTGCAAAAATCTACAAGTCATCAAAAACCTCGGTACTACGCGCATGCTCCTAGGGGGATAGATTGGTAGGAAAAGACCATCGCTCGTCCCCGACCGCCACTCATAAGGAAGACAATCAAATAACACCTCATGTTTCAAATTTGTTGCATAAAGTTTACCATACGTGCATGCTACGGGACTTGCAAACTTCAACACAAGTATTTATCAATTTCTCAACTACTCAACTAGCACGACTTTGATATTATTACCTCCATATCTCAAAACGATCATCAAGCATCAAACTTTTCTTAGTATTCAACACACTCATAAGAAAGTTTTATTATTAATCTTGCATACCAAGTAGATTAGGATTTTAAGCAAATTACCATGCTATTAAGACTCTCAAAATAATCTAAGTGAAGCATGAGAGATCAATAGTTTCTATAAAACAAATCCACCACCGTGCTCTAAAAGATATAAGTGAAGTACTAGAGCAAAACTATAAAGCTCAAAAGATATAAGTGAAGCACATATAGTATTCTATCAAATTCCAAATTATGTATGGCTCTCCCGAAAGGTGTGTACAGCAAGGATGATTGTGGTAGACTAACAAGCAAAGACTCAAATCATAAAAGACGCTCCAAGCAAAACACATATCATGTGGTGAATAAAAATATAGCTCCAAGTAAAGTTACCGATAGAAGTAGACGAAAGAGGGCCTTCCGGGGCATCCCCAAGCTTTGGATTTTAGGTGTCCTTAGATTATCTTGGGGGTGCCATGGGCATCCCCAAGCTTAGGCTCTTGCCACTCCTTGTTCCATAATCCATCAAATCTTTACCCAAAACTTGAAAACTTCACAACACAAAACTTAAAGTAGAATATCTCGTGAGCTCCGTTAGAGAAAGAAAACAAAACACCACTTAAAGGTACTGTAATGAACTCATTCATTATTTATATTGGTGTTAAACCTACTATATTCCAACTTCTCTATGGTTTATAAACTATTTTACTAGCCATAGATTCATGAAAATAAGCAAACAACACACGAAAAACAGAATCTGTCAAAAACAGAACAGTCTGTAGTAATCTGTAGCTAGCGCAAGATCTGGAACCCAAACATTCTAAAATAAATTTCTGGACGTGAGGAATTTATCTATTAATCATCTGCAAAAAGAATTAACTAAATATCACTTTCCATATAAAAATGACAGCAGTTCTCGTGCGCGCTAAAGTTTCTGTTTTTTACAGCAAGTTCAACAAGACTTTCCCCAAGTCTTCCCAACGGTTCTACTTGGCACAAACACTAATTAAACACAAAAAACACAACCAAAACAGAGGCTAGATAAATTATTTATTACTAAACAGGAGCAAAAAGCAAGGAACAAAAATAAAATTGGGTTGCCTCCCAACAAGCGCTATAGTTTAACGCCCCTAGCTAGGCATAACAAGCAAGAATAGATCTAGGTATTTCCATCTTTGGCAGGCAATTCTTCAATGAGGCATCTATCTTCTTTAGGAATTTCTTTATTTCTAGTAATTATCAAACTCTTAGGCACAAGATCGAAAAAATCATTTGTAGCAATTGGTTCCTTAATGATAGCAAAAAGATTGGGATGAATACTTATAGATTTAAGATCCCTAGTTTCCTTACTAGATGATTCACTCTTATTTTTAGGAACATACATAAGCTTGGCAATTTTAGTAGGAGGGCATGGAGTATTCTTTATGGAATAAAAAGCGGTTCCCAAGTTCGTAATGATACCCTCAAGTTTATCGATTCTAGTGGAATCTAGATTTATTTTCTCATTAACTATGGGTTCCTTTTCCTTAATATTTTTCAAAATCATTCCTACCTTAGATCCATATTGAGTAATTTGGTTGTGGATCTTTTTATCTAGATTTTCAATTAATTCAATGGTATCAACTTTATTTTCAACAATTTCAAGTCTTTGCATAACATGCTCCAAAGTTAACATAGTTCCATTAACCAAAAGAGGTGGTGAGCCAAATAAATCTATCATAGCATTATAAGAATCAAAAGTATGGCTACCCAAGAAATTCCCTCTGGTAATGGTATCAAGATATATCTATACCAAGGACTAGCACCTACATAAAAATTGCAGAGAAGAACTGAAGTAGATTGCTTCCTGGTAGATCTATTTTGAGCATTGCAAATTCTATACCAAGCATCTTTTAGATTTTCTCCCTCCCTTTGTTTAAAATTAAGAACTTCATTCTCGGGAGACAACGGAGAAGATATGAGACTAGCCATGACGACAAGCAAACAAACTAACACATGAGCAAACAAAAGGAAAACGGGCAAAAAGAGGCAAATAGAGAGGGAGGATAGAGAGAGAGGGCGAATTAAACGGCAAGGGTGAAGTGGGGGAGAGGAAAACGAGAGGCAAATGGCAAATAATGTAATGCGGGAGATAGGGATTGTGATGGGTACTTGGTATGTTCACTTTTGCGCAGACTCCCCGGCAACGGCGCCAGAAATTCTTCTTGCTACCTCTTGAGCACTGCGTTGGATTTCCCCGAAGAGGAGAGGATGATGCAGCAAAGTAGGGTAAGTATTTCCCACAGTTTTTGAGATCCAAGGTATCAATCCAGTAGGAGCCTACGCGCGAGTCCCTCATACCTACACAAAAACAATTGCTCAACGCAACCAACGCGCTTAGGGGTTGTCAATCCCCTCACGGTCACTTACGAAAGTGAGATATGATAGAGATGATAGATAATATTTTCGGTATTTTTGGTATAGAGATGCAAAGTGAAAAGTAAAAGGCAAAGTAAAAAAGCAAAGCAATAATAAAGTGATTGGAGATTGATATGATGAAAATAGACCCGGGGCCATAGGTTTCACTAGTGGCTTCTCTCAAGAGCATAAGTATTCTACGGTGGGTGAACAAATTACTGTTGAGCAATTGAAAAAATTGAGCATAGTTATGAGAATATCTAGGTATGATCATGTATATAGGCATCACGTCCGAGGCAAGTAGACCGACTCCTGCCTACATCTACTACTATTACTCCACTCATCGACCGCTATCCAGCATGCATCTAGAGTATTAAGTTAAAAACAGAGTAACGCCTTAAGCAAGATGACATGATGTAGAGGGATAGTTTCATGCAATATGATAAAAACCCCATCTTGTTATCCTCGATGGCAACAATACAATACGTGCCTTGCTGCCCCTTCTATCATTGGGAAAGGACACCGCAAGATTGAACCCAAAGCTAAGCACTTTTCCCATGGCAAGAAAAACCAATCTAGTAGGCCAAACCAAACTGATAATTCGAAGAGACTTGCAAAGATAACCAATCATACATAAAAGAATTCAGAGAAGATTCAAATATTATTCATAGATAAACTTCATCATAAACCCACAATTCATCGGTCTCAACAAACACACCGCAAAAAGAAGATTACATCGAATAGATCTCCACAAGAGAGGGGGAGAACATTGTATTCAGATCCAAAAAGATAGAAGAAGCCATCTAGCTACTAACTATGAACCCGAAGGTCTGAGGTAAACTACTCACACTTCATCGGAGAGGCTTTGATGATGATGTAGAGGCCCTCCGTGATCGATGCCCCCTTCGGCGGAGCTCCGGAATAGGCCCCAAGATGGGATCTCATGGATACAGAAAGTTGCGGCGGTGGAATTAGGTTTTTGGCTCCGTCCCCGATCATTTGGGGGTACGTAGGTATATATAGGAGGAAGGAGTACGTCGGTGGAGCTTCGAGGGGCCCATGAGGCAGGGGGCGCGCCCTCGGGGGGGGGGGGGGGCCTCCACCCTCGTGACCGCCTCGTGGCTTTCTTGACGGAGGGTCCAAGTCTACTGGGTCTTATCTTATGAGAAAATCACGTTCCCGAAGGTTTCATTCTGTTTGGACTCCGTTTGATATTCTGTTTCTCCGAAACATTGAAATAGGCATAAAACAACAATTCTGGGCTGGGCCTCCGGTTAATAGGTTAGTCCCAAAAATAATATAAAAGTGGAAAATAAAGCCCAATATAGTCCAAAATAGTAGATAATATAGCATGGAGCAATCAAAAATTATAGATACGTTGGAGACGTATCATGCGCCGGGTCAAAGAAATAATTCATTCATCTGATAAGATGGATGCCGGCTCGGCAGTCTTAATGTTGGAGAAAAATTGCCGTTTTGAACCTCTTAAATAGAAGCTGGGGCCGCTTAAACGTGACTGCAATGACATGGGCCAGTTGATGGCGGCTCTCGTCAAGTATGCTGATTCTGATAGTACCAAGGACCCTGTGTCTGATGAAGAAAAGACAGGGAAGGGAAAGAAGAACGGCAACGACAAGGGTCACCAGCATAACCCAGCAAATCAAGGAGGTAATAAACGTAAGGCTGACGAATTTGCTGCTAACACCAATGTGCAGCGTAACAATCAACGACGCAAGGGTAGGCAACCCCCTCGGTCGAGCGGGTCAGATCCCACCCTTGAGCAACTATTCGATGAACCTTGTCCAAGACACGACACCCGGGAGAAGCCATCCACCCATCTGTGGAAGGACTGCACAATCATGAAGGCGTTTAAAAATTCAAATGCATTTGATGGAAGTCACGGTCCTGGCGGTGGTTCAGGTGGAGGCGGCTTTCATGGCCCGGGCGCTGGTTCAGGTGGAGGCGGCTTTCACGGTCAGGGTCATGCGGGTAACCAGGGAGGTTATAATCCACAACCCGGCCAAGGTAATCAGCAGCAACAGTCCGGATATCAGAGCAATGCAAAACAATTGAATAGTGGGCAATATCATGTATTTACCACTAGCTTGTGCTAGAGGGACCAGAAGCTTCACAAAAGGGTTGTTAATGCCGTTGAGCCGGCGATTCCACGTTACTTACGGTGGTCAGAACAACCTATTGTGTGGAGCAGAGAGGATTATCCTCCCCGGGTTGATAATCCGGGTCACTTGGCCTTGGTAGTAGCGCCTCAGGTTGGTGGATATAAATTCACTAAAGTGCTCATGGATGGAGGCAGTAGCATCAACATCCTCTACTATGAGACATTTCATCGAATGGGGTTGACTGATAAGAGTCTTAAGCAATTCAACACTGTTTTTCATGGTGTGGTACCTGGCAAGTCGGCATACCCAGTTGGTAAGATTGAACTGGAAGTAGCCTTTGGGGATGAATATGATTCCAGGGCTGAGAAGTTAACTTTTAAGGTGGTTAAGATAAAAGCCCGTATCATGCTCTGTTCGGGTGGCCGACTTACACCAAGTTCATGGCTCGGCCGTGTTATGTGTATCTGCAGCTCAAGATGCCGGGTTATAAAGGCACCATCATAGTACATGGAAGCTGAAAAATAGCCCTGGAATGTGAGGAAGATGATGTCGCTTATGCTGAGTCTATTTGCGCGACAGAGGAGTTGAAGTTCTATAAAGACAATGTTGATCGGGCAGACATGACATCTTTGAAGAAGCCAACTACGGAGCATGAGCTGGCGTTGAAATTCAAGTCAGCTGATGAAACCAAAATGGTCGATTTTGTGCCTAGCGACTCATCCAAATAGTTCACCATCAGCGCCAACTTGGATTCAAAATAGGAAAGCGCGCTCATCGAGTTCATCCGTGAGAACCGGGACATCTTTGCATGGAAACCTTCTGACATGCCGGGTGTCCCGAGAGAACTCGTTGAGCACACTCTTAATATTGATCTGAAGTTTAAGCCGGTCTAACAATTCCTTCAGCGGTTTAATGAGGAAAGGCACAAGGCCATTGGAGAAGAGGTGGCCCGGCTCTTGGCGGCCGGATTTATTGTTGAGGTTTTTCACCCAGAGTGGTTGGCTAACCCGGTGCTTGTACTCAAGAAGAATGGCACTTGGCGTATGTGTATAGATTACACCGATTTGAACAAGGCTTGTCCGGCTGATCCTTTTGCTCTCCCTCGTATTGATCAGATAATTGATGCTACGGCGGGTTGTGAGCGTTTGAGTTTTTTGGATGCTTGCTCAGGTTATCATCAGATCAAAATGGCAGTTAAGGACCAGGAGAAAACAACTTTCATCACTCCGTTTGGATCCTTCTGCTATGTGTCTATGCCCTTTGGGCTTAAAAGCGCCCAGGCAACCTATCAACGGTGTGTGCAGAGTTGCCTTCACAGTCAGATTGGGCGTAATGTTCATGCTTATGTGGACGATATAGTGGTAAAATCCAGAAAGGAGGAGACCTTGATAACAGATCTGAAGGAGACCTTTGATAACCTCCGGGTCTACAAGATGATGCTTAACCCGGCCAAGTGTGTCTTCGGAGTCCCAGCAGGTAAGCTCTTTGGTTTTTTGGTGTCTAACAGAGGTATTGAAGCTAACCCGGAGAAAATGAAGGCAATCACCTCCCTGGCTAAACCGACGTGTATCAATGATGTTCAATGACTCGAGGGTCGCATCGCTGCTTTGAGCCGGTTCATAAGCCGGCTAGGGGAGAAGGCGACGCCTTTGTACCAGATGATGAAGAAAACGGATGCTTTCGTTTGGAGCGATGCCGCAAACTCTGCCTTTGAGGATCTGAAGAAACAACTTGCTGAGCCGCTAGTTCTCGCTGCTCCAGTTGAGAAAGAGCCGCTGCTGTTATACATAGCCGCTAACTCATGAGCTGTTAGTGTGGCGATTGTGGTGGAGCGCAAGGAGGTTGGCAAGGAACATTCAGTTCAACGACCAGTTTATTACGCCAGTGAGGTGTTGATTGAATCTAAACAAAGATATCCACATTGGCAGAAGCTTGTGTATGGGGTGTTCATGGCAAGCAGGAAGCTCAAACATTACTTTCAGGGCCACCCAATCACTGTGGTTAGATCTACTCCCTTGGGAGACATCATTCAAAATAGAGAAGCTACTGGATGAGTCACCAAGTGGGCCATTGAACTTGGATCTCATGGGTTGAAGTATGTACCACGTACTGCGATCAAATCCCAAGCACTGGTTGACTTTATTAATGATTGGACAGAGATGCAGATGCCAGAGGAGAAACCAGATAACACACACTAGAAAATTCACTTTGATGGGTCCAGACAGTTGGAGGGCTCGGGGGCTGGCGTTGTGCTAACTTCCCCTCGAGGTGACAAATTTTGTTACGTGTTGCGATTGATGTTTCCTTGTACTAACAATGCAGCAGAATATGAAGTCTTGCTCCATGGTCCTTGAATAGCCAAAGAGATGAGCCTGAGCCGGGTCCAGTGTCTTGGTGATTCAGATTTGGTTGTCAATAGTTGTCAGGCAAGTGGGACTCCAAGGACCCTATCATGGCGGCTTATCGCCATGAATTCGATGCTGTTGCTGAACATTTTAAAGGTTATCAGGTGGAACACATTGATCGTAGGAAGAACGAAGCGGCAGATGCTCTAAGACGGTTAGAGTCTCAGCGCAAGCTGGTGCCACCTAACACCTTCTTGGATATTTTGCATAACCCGTCTGTTAAGTCACCTACAGAGGAAGATCTAGCTATTCCTGACCCAGAGGCACAGTTGGTGGCGGCTCTTCACGTTATCCCAGATTGGACAGTACCGTGCTTGGCTTACATGACCCGGGGAGAGTTGCTAGAGAATGAGACTCTGACCCGATAGATAACCCGATGGCCTAAATCAATGATCATTTCTGACGGAGAGTTATACCATCACAGCATTTCTGGAGCGTTTCAGCGGTGTGTTTCTCCCGAAGAAGGCCAAGAAATACTTCGTGAGATCCATGAAGGGGATTGTGGTCATCACGCCAGGTCAAAATCTCTTGTGGCCAAGGCTTTTCGTCATGGTTTTTACTGGTTGACGGCTCACGCTGATGCAGAAGATCTGGTCAGTAGGTGTGATGGATGTCAAAAATTTGCACGACGAGTGCATGTGCCGGCTCAAGAGTTGCAGATGATTCTAATCACTTGGCTGTTTGCAGTCTGGGGACTTGACATGGTTGGACCTTTCAAAAGTTCTAAAGATAAAAAGACACATCTTTTAGTGGTAGTCGTCAAATTCACAAAATGGGTTGAGGCAGAGCCGGTGAGTAAGTGTGATGCAGCCATGGAGGTTCAGTTCATGAAAAAGGCGATCTTTCGCTTTGGTCTTCCACACAGTATTATCACTGACAATAGCACTAATTTGTCCAAAGGGGCTATGGAGGAGTTTTGTCAACGTGAGCATATCCGGCTTGATGTGTCTTCTATAGATCACCCTCAATCCAATGGTCAGGCTGAGAGAGAAAATCAGGAAATCTTAAAAGGTCTCAAGCCCCGGCTTACGGTTCCTTTACTTCGGACGCCGGGTTGTTGGGTCAAGGAGTTGCCCTCGGTATTGTGGAGTATTAACACCACTCCTAACAGATCTACAGGTTATACACCCTTCTTCATGGTTTATGGAGCAGAAGCAGTGCTGCCTAGTGACATCCGTCATGACTCGCCTCGCATGGCGGCTTACGTTGAAGCTAATAACAAACAAGCCCGACAAGATGCACTTGACTTATTAGATGAAGAGAGAGATTTGGCAGCAGCTCAGCCAGCAATCTATCAGCAAGATTTGTGTCGTTATCACAGCCGCCGAGTTAAGTCCAGGACTTTTCAGGAAGGTGACCTGGTGCTTCGGCTCATCCAGGACCTATCAGATGCACACAAGTTATCCCCGCCTTGGGAAGGACCCTTTGTGGAAACCAAGAACTTAAATAATGGGTCATATTATCTCATTGACATTCGAGAGCACAAAGACTCACGTAAGTCGGAGGAGGAGACCCGCCGGCCGTGGAACATTGCTCAACTTCGGCCATATTACAGCTGAGCCACCGGCTCTCATCATGTACATACTTTGACATTGTATATACTATGATAAGTAATAAAGCAAGACCTCTGTCTTTATTAAGGAGCTGATCATATCTGAATCAAGTCTAACCTTTTTGGTCCGGCTTATGATCGTATTCGAATCTAGGTGTAAACCTCATGGTCACTTCGGGGCTTCCTGTTCAAACATAGGTCATATTCGAACCAAAGAGAACATAGCTATCGTAACCCTCTTGATCGGCTAAAAGCCAAACTCACCAGGGGGCTTCTTGATCGTATCCGAATCATAGCTTAACCCCTTTTGGGTCCGACATAGATCGTATTTGAATCAGGGTCGTTAAAAACCTCTCCAGGTCATTTGGGGGCTTCCTGTTCAAACATGGGTCGTATTCGAACCAAAGAGAACATAGCGGTCGGTACCCTCTTGATCGGCGCAATGCCAAAGCCACTGGGGGCTATATGATCGTATTCGAATCTTAGCTTAACCCCTTTGGTCCGGTTTACTGATCGTATTCGAATCAGAAACTCCCAAACCTTTAAATACAAGGTTATTCATATTGTTTGCCGCTTCTTATTTGCTTTATTAGTTTTTATTGTCTCAATTCTAACAATCAACATACTCTTTTCGCCGGCTTGATTATTTTGACAATAAACCGCCAAGGCATGATAATTATCAGGCATTCAGAAACACTGACTTGTCAAAAGGACTGGGTTGTTAACTTCATCACCCGGGTCATATAAAACCGGTGATCCAGAAGTAAAAAAGATATAGGTATGACTGTCAATCATGAACAGTTGTTCTTTGCGTTAATTAAAGGTTGTTTTCAACTTTGTTTATTTTCGCATCTATTTCTGTTTTCTTCTACTGTGATAAACCATTGGTTATATACCGGTTGTTCTGACCCGTTCGGTACTAAACCACCAAGCCAGTTTCTTCCTTTTTTACAGGAACAGAGCTGGAATACTAACCATAAATGTGACGCATGTATTGACATCAAGAAGCAAAGAGTCACACATGGCGTCTTATGCAAGATGGCATAAGAAAAGTATACGGTTGTTTTAAACTAAACCTATTACAAAGCTCAAAAAAAGAACCCATGAAGATGGTCTTTACTCTTCCCTCGCCGGTTCACCTCCTTCTGCGGATTGGAAGTTGGGTTTTGACCAGTCAAAACCGTTCATGGCAATGAATTCTGCCTCTTCATCAATCAGACCAGTCGGATCAACTTTCGGAGCAAATGTATGTTCACGAACCGGCGGATTAGATCTCGCACCTTGTACGAGGGGGTTGCCATCTTCTTATTCTCCGAATCAAAACCTGACTGATACTTGTCAATGTTGGTTTCATCTCCAAGGATCGTAGCCTGAGGTCGAACTCCTCTCACACAAGTGACGAAATCGTCTTGTTCAAATGGTGACCCGTCTTCCTTCACGGTAGGGTACCCCCTGGCTACATCCGCCGGGTCTAGGTCTGGCACCCATGCCTTGAAGCGGCTCAGGGAAGTCAAAGCCCCGGCTCTGGCACAAGATCTTTGACTTCTTGGAACCTGGCAGGTAAGATTGACAGTCTTTTCAAGACATCACTAAACCGGTTGGGTCCTTGATTGGCAGGAGAGATGGCGGTAAGTGCCCATTGTGCGCCAATGTACAGCTGCTCTACTAAGGTATAGACCACTTTCAGTTTAGTCACGTTGTCTTGGCTCAGATTCTTGCTTCGCGGGCCTGCACACATTTTATAAACAAAGGGTCAGCTAGCGGTTTGTATTCCATGTTAAAAGAAGGTACAACAGATCAGTACAGATGACGTACCAAAAATGGCGGAAACCATCTGTGACACCCGGTTCTTTAATCCAGTCAGCTCCGTAGTAACCTCTTCAAGAGCTGTTTCATCTTTCTCGGTGCGTTGTATCAGCAGCGTCTTCTCTTCAGCCCAGGTTTTCTTATTGGCAGTTAAGCTGGTTTTTAATTTTTCCGTCTCAGCAAGACTTAATTGAAGCTTGGAGTCAGCAGCCTTGATTCCCGCCTCCTGATCCGCCAGCCGGGTCTTGGCGTCAGTTAATTGCGAACCCACTTCAGATAGGGCTTTCTGCAAAACATATACAGGTGTGTCAAAGCTCAGGATTCAAGATTCAAGTCTCAAGTTCCTTTGCACTGCAAAACCACATGAGACTTGGGGGCTAATGTATGCCAAAGCAGTTTTTATGACTCTAACATATTTCAAGTCCCAAGTACCTTACAAAGTAACAACACTTGGCACTTGGGGGCTAATGCATGATATTCAGAAAGTCTCTCAATATTAAAGCCGGATTACAATATTAGTTGGGTTTGGTACAAGACAGTTATGAAATTAAAAGTACCAGTTCATTTATTATCAAGTGAACCGGCCCTTGGGGACTACATGTGAAAATTATTCTAATTTATTGGAATTCAGAAAAATCTAAAGGTAAAGCTTTAGCTTGTATCATAAGTCTACAGATCATTCAGGTTTTATCATAATCTACAGACTTGGGGGCTGGCAGAATATAAGTAAGCCGGAAAAACATACCTCATACTTCAACTGCAACTGCTTGACCATTTTGATCTCCGAGTCACGGCTGGAGTGCACATGGCTAAGATAGCCAGACAATATGTCATTGGCGTTCAGATGGCTATAATGAGAAATATCAAAACACACTTTTTGTCTCTCCGAAGCCTCTTGTTTAGCCGTATGACGAGCCAATACAGTGGGATTCCCCAGCTCAACGAAGCGGCTTCCAGTGATCAGAACATCCTGGGCAGACGGTGATGGCGGGTTGGCCGAGTTGGATGGACCGGTAGCATAAGGGTTAATGATAGTATCACCAACTGATGGCTCAGGAGGATCTACTTCAGCATTGGCAGCCGGGTCTTCTGGTGCTTCAGTTAATGGAGGAGAAGGTGGCTTGGCCGATTCGGGTGCAAGTACTGGCGGGTCTTCCGCCGCCTTAGTCACCTTGGCTTTCTTGGACTTGGCTTGGCCACTAAGAAAGATATTATGAAGCAGTTAGTATAAAGAAATAGTCTGAAAGACACGGAGGAAAGATGATTTCTTCCTTACCCAGGGGCAGTCTTAAAAGCCGGGAATTGAGTTTGAGATGAGTCGCCAGAAGAGCGAGACACCTCCTGCAAAGACAAAGTTAGTAATGCAAGGGAGAAGATCCATCAATGGAAAATAAAAGGCGAAGAAATAAACCTCATTCTAGCGCTTTTGAGGAGTTTGTTGAAGGACAACAGGCGGTTCATCGTTGTTCCAGGTCTCACGGCGGCTCTCATGTTGCTGTTTTTTCAAAAGAAAATGAGGGTCCAGATAAGCCAAAGGGTGTGAAAACCTTACTTTCCGGGTTACAACTCGAGGTTTCTGTCTTGGCAAATGGCCTGAGTCGGAGGAAATAGTTACCTCTTCTTCCACGGCCTGACTGGCCCCTGTGTCGTCCTGGCAATGATCAGTTTTAATAAGATTATCAAAAAGCTGGCCAAGGGAGTCAAGGGCTACCTTAGACTCAGAAGCCGAATCGTCAAGCTTCAGTAGGTCTTCAGCGGTGCTCTTCTTCTTCTTCTTAGATCTCTGGGTCGTCTTTTTGGCGGTTATGGCGGCGGCTCTCGCTTTCTTGGCGGCTTCGTGGTCATATTTGGCTTTCCAGAAATCAGATTTGGCCTATAAACAAGTAAAACAAGATGAAAGGTTAGACAAGTAATTAAAAAACGTCTGAGAAAAATACAAAAGAGAAAGAGATTAGAGGTTTTTACCTCTGGCGCCGGGTTAAGTCTGTAGAAGGGGTTTAACCCGACCTTACTGCAGTCTTCTTATTTGCCGTTTACTAGAAGAGTTGACATTGCAACAATATCTTCTTCGGATAATTGAACGGAGTTGTAGCGAAGAGAATCATTCGGACCTCCACCATATTCATACATCAGTTTGGATCAGCGGCTTAGAGGGATGACCCGCCATGAGATCCATCAACGGGTCAAATCAACCCCGGTTAAGCCGTTCCCCAATAAAGCATTAATCCTTTTGATTGATGGAATCAGCTTCTTGCGTTCGGCAGCAGTAAGCTTGTCAGGGAGCACAAATTTGGAGTCAAGACGCTCGGCGCGATAACCCGCCAGTGGCTTTTCATTTGCTAGTGAAGTGTCTTGACAATAGAACCAAGTCTGATTCTAGTCTTTGGGATGACTCAACAAGACTATGAGGGGGAAGACGGCGCCTTGTCGGTGTTGAATCGAGATGCCACCAAGTTCCAAGCTAAGGCCATTAGTGCACTCGTTCTGCCGATTCAGATAAAAATATTGTCTAAAGAGTTCCACAGTCGGTTCTTCTTGAAGGTAAACCTCACAGAGTACTTGGAAGTTGCAGATATTGGATATGGAATTGCGCCCGATATCTTGTGGGTGGAGTTTGAAAAAATGGAGGACGTCTCTGAAGAACTTTGAGCCAGGTGGGGAAAAACCACGGTTCTTGTGGTCAGAAAAGACAATGACTTCACCATCTTTTGGATTGGGCCGTTCCTCATCCGGGTCAGGTGCACGGTAAGACAAAACATTCTTCCCTGGCAAAAAACCTATGGAAAATAACTCCTTCAGATTGTCCTTAGTTACTGTTCAAGGGACCCACTTGCAGACAGTCGGTGCTTTGGACGACATGATGTTCAAAAGACGAACTGGAAAGAAAGCAACATGCCAGTTCAATTCAATGATAATGATACAGGGGAATAATGGTGGCTTAAATATGGGCTAATGTCATATAAGGAAACATAAGCCGGCGTAGTAAGCCACCATGAATACAAATATTTGAGAAAGCAGATTCGGCTAAGTGTTGAGACAAACAAGTTTCCTAATTGCTAGATATCATTCCAGATCAAATGGCTATTCAAAATGGAAAAACTCTAGACCTAAAAGTTTACACAGATGAGTTTGTGAGTCCTAATGAGGCCTTTATACTGGGAAAAAGGATCTGCTAGTGTCAAGAGTAGGCACCAAATAGCTACCGCACAAGCATATATCTCTTTTTGGATCAAGAAGAGGCTGTAGTGGAAGAAATACGAAGAAAACTGCGATGAACTATGAAGAACATGCGAACAACCTAGAAAGTCCTAATGCAGATCTGGGGAGCAAGAAGGGAAACGCTTACAGCCATAGATCTTCGTCGGAAGGTCGTCGTCGTTTTCTGGATTCAAATCCGGTTGAGGCAGCGGCCAAGGTCGGCGAAGGTGAAGGGCTCTCTAACGGCGACGGAGCTCGAGCAGCAGCGGAGGTCGCGAGAGGAGGAAGATGAAGAAGAGAGGAGAATGAGAAAGACCGGGGCGTGCCTATTTATAAGGGGATAACTGAACAGGCGGGCGCGAAAAATAAGGAAGACCCATGTAATGATTATCCAACCAAACAGGCGCCTCGATTCTCAGAAAGCATTAAAGATTAAGATCGGCTGAGAAGATAACGTCATGATAGTTTTTGTGTTTTCAAGAGATGACATCATCACGGGTTACAAAAATTTCTGCGAAGACAAGAAGATGGATTTTTTCTGAATATTGAAGATTGACAAAGAACAAAGTTCAAAGTCAACCTGGGGCCTAATGTTGGGGATGTAGCTATCAGTTATGACCCGCCCAGGAGGGGCCGGGTCAGTCCCAATGACGGGTCACAAAGGAAGCCTAGAAAACAGTCAAGGCGATAGTTTATTAAGGCTTATAGAAGGCCTAAGCCTAGAGGCGGCTTAAGGCCCAATAATGTAAACCACCATATGTAAGGAAAGACTTGTAAGGAAAGGCATGTAAAAGAAGTCACCGAGCCGGACACGCTTTATAAGCCGGCCGAGACTCTGTAGGCCGCCAAGCGTCAACCCGTGTATATAAGGGGATGACCCGGTGGCGGCTTTGGGCAAGAAACAAGAGACCGATAACCAAGCCGACGAAGTAGCCTCTTGGTGACCGAAACCCCAGCAATACCAACACAACTAGACGTAGGCTTTTACCTTCATCGTAAGGGGCCGAACTAGTATAAAACCACTCGTGTCCTTTGTCCCGATTAACCCCTTTAAGCTTGCTAGTTACGATGGCCCTACGACTAAGTCCTTCTGCTAGGACATATGCCGTGACAATTCCATGACATGTTAGGCAGCATTCCACATCAAAAATTCTATTTTTATCACTTCCCTACTCGAGGACGAGTAGGAGTTAAGCTTGGGGATGCTGATACGTCTCCAATGTATCTATAATTTTTGATTGTTCCATCCGTTATATTATCAATCTTGGATTTTTTATAATCATTTTATATCATTTTTTGGTACTAACCTATTGACATAGTGCCAAGTGCCAGTTGCTGTTTTTCCCATGTTTTTTACATCGCAAAAAATCAATATCAAACGGAGTCCAAATGCCACGAAACTTTATGGAGATTTTTTATGGACCAAAAGGAACATAATGGGCCCTGCCTGCGCCTAGGGGGGTAGTATTTATTTTGCAATCTTTATTTTCCAATCTATACAACAAAAATACGAAATATATTTATCTTATTATCTCTATCAGATCTCACTTTTGCAAGTGGCAGTGAAGGGATTGACAACCCCTTTATCGCGTTGGTTGCATGGTTCTTATTTGTTTGTGCAGGTACTAGGAGATTTGCGTGTAGTCTCCTACTGGATTGATACCTTGGTTCTCAAAAACTGAGGGAAATACTTACTACTTTGCTACATCACCCTTTCCTCTTCAAGGGAAAACCAACGCATGCTCAAGAGGTAGCAAGAAGGATTTCTGGCGCCGTTGCCGGGGAGATCTACGCTCCAGTCAAGACTACCAAGTACTGATCACAAACTCTTATCCCTCGCATTACATTATTTGCCATTTGCCCCTCGTTTTCCTCTCCCCCACTTCACCCTTGCCGTTTTATTCGCCTCTTTTCCATTCATCCTCTTTTGTTCGCCTTCTTTCGCTTGCCCCTTGTGTGCCTATTTGCCCTGATGGCCTTTCCTAAAAGCATTGATCCTCACCTTAGAAGGTTGGAAGAAATTGAGAACAACGTTAGTAGCTTTATGTCTTTGCAAGTTGAGCATAATAATGTCTTCAGAAACGAGCTTAAAGAACAAAATAGTTATATGGAGTACATGAACAAATAGCTCGATGATATGTGTAAAGAATTTTATAGTTGAAATCTCAGTTTTCCCATCTTGAAAATTGAGTAGGTCAAATTTCGGATAAGCAGGCCACCTTAGTTAATAAGATGGCCGCCAAACCGGAAGAGCTAGAGGGTAATAATGATGAAGATCTAAAAGTGATTGATGTATCCCTATTAAATCTTTGTTTTCCAATTTGAATCTTGATAAAGATGGGACTAGAGATGAGTCAACTTTAGTTAAAAGGCATCCCAATGATTCAAAGTTTTTAGATCTTAATGCTCAAATTGCTAAAAGTGGGATTGAAGAGGTCAAAACTTTACATAGCAATGAACCCACTATTTTGGATTTCAACGAATTTAATTATGATAATTGCTCTTTGATAGATTGTATTTCCTTGTTCCAATCCGTGTTAAATTCTCCTCATGCTTATGAACAAAATAAAGCTTTTACTATACATATCGTCGTTGCCTTAATGTAATCCTATGAAGAAAAGCTTGAATTAGAAGTTCTATCCCTAGAAAACTTTATGATGAGTGGGAACCTACTATTACAATTAAGATTAAACATCATGAATGCTATGCCTTATGTGATTTGGATGCTAGTGTTTCCACGATTCCAAAAACTTTGTGTGATGTGTTAGGTTTCCGTGAATTTGATGCTTGTTCTTTAAATTTGCATCTTGCTGATTCCACCATTAAGAAACCTGTGGGGAGAATTAATGATGTTCTTATTGTTGCAGATAGGAATTATGTTCCCATAGATTTCATTGTTCTTGATATAGATTGCAACCTACATGTCCTATTATTCTTGGTAGACCGTTCCTTAGAACGATTGGTGCGATTATTGACATGAAAGAAGGAAATATTAGATTCCAATTTCCGTTAAGGAAAGGCACATAAAACTTTCATAGAAATAAAATTAAATTACTTTATGAATCTATTATGAGAGCCACTTATGAATTGCATACCAAATATGACAATACCTAGATCTATTCTTGTTTTTATGCCTAGCTAGGGGCGTTAAACAATAGCGCTTGTTGGGAGGCAATCCAATTTTATTTTTGTTCCTTGCTTTTTGTTCCTGTTTAGTAATAATTAAATCATCTAGCCTCTATTATGATTGTGTTTTCTATGTTTACGACTGCTATTCCTTTCTCTTCCCCCCCCCCTTTCATTTATTTTTCTTTACATTTTACATTTTTCCTTTCTCCTTTTTCTATTTCTTTCATTTCCATTTACTTTTCTATTTGCTTTCCATTTACTTTTCTATCTGCGTAAACGCGCTGCTACAAAGCAAGTAGTGGTAGCGCTGTTCGCAGTAGATCGCAAGCAGTGGGAATTTTAGTAGTAGCACTTTTATCTTCAGGCGCGCTACTGCTACAATTGTATCTGTAGCGCGGTTTACGCCTACGCGCTACTGCTACTTAGCACTAGTGTGCTTTTTTAACACGTGCTACTGCTAAAGTTCTGTGTATAAGGTTTTCCCTAGTAGTGATTAAAGACGGTAAAGAAAGAGATGAAATATATTCAGGTTGCTGAACAAGGTGAAGCTGAATGCCCATATTGTGCCCTCCTCCATGCAGAAGGCACGCACGACTGTAGTCCAACCCCTTGTGATGGCCGACCGCCCATCCTTCACGGTCTTTATGAAATCATCTAGATAATCATCATGTTCTGGCAGAAATACTTTAAACTTTGCATGCCCACCAGTCATGTAGTTTGAGAGGTAATCTTGAGTAAACTGCTTTGGCAACCACTGCAAAGGAAAAAGATTCAGACATTGTCATCTAACACAATGCAGCTGCAGAGTTCTTACTTACCATTCTACAGTTCGCTGTAGTCTTGGATAAAGTGTAAACAAATAGTTTAATTTCCATATTTGGACCCATTTTACTAACAATCTTTATCAGCTTCCTCACTTGATCCTGGTTCATCGATATCTCATTGCCCCATACGCAGAAGGGGTCAAAACGTGGATCTTTACAAATCACATATGTACCTAAAAGCACCAAGTTAATATTAGAAGCTAAACAACAATTGCACAATGATGTAGTACAACACTCTTTTATAATATGTCTTTATACATCCGTATGTGGTAGTCCATTTGAAATCTCTAAAAAGACAAATATTTAGGAACGGAGGGAGTATCTTATAGCATCTAATATACTCACATATTAGATGAATTTACATCTTATATTATGGGCCGGAAGGAGTTTAGTTCATTCTTACAAATTATCTGCTGCTGTATCCACGGGTTACAATTAGTTTAAGCTAGTTTGGGCTCAAATAGCCCTAAAGTATATCTAAACAAGAGGGCTAGTTTGAGCTTGTTGCATCTATAACCCACCTAAAAAAACTAGTATCCAACCCAAGAGGTGCTAATTGGAGCTAGTTCTCCTAGTGCATTTATTGTCAATCTAACCCTGCCATCCAAACAACTCTTTGGATGGAGTTAGTTCAGGGTTAGTTATGAGCTAGAAACTAACTCTAACCTCTAGCTAAGTTGAGTATCCAAACAGGGTTGTGTTGTTGCTGTTGCTGTTGCTGCTCTTCTACGTATATCTAGACACCATTAGAACATTAATGTAACACTCTTCCTTGTTGCTATGTAGCCTAGGATTGCATATTTGGACATTAAGTACAGTGCATGTTTCTATGTAGCCTCAGATATATTACATATGGCCCTAGTTAACCTAAGGAAAAATGGGTTGTAGATATATTAAGTTAAAAGTACGATTCATCGATTAGTCCCTTATCAGCTGCCGGCCTATATGGTACCAGCTACCGATATCCTAAACAATGAGCAGATATAAGCCATGGGATGAAACTAACTTCAATGGAAAACAACAATCGTTCCCAAAATTGTCCTGTGTAGGTACATCAAGAAGCATGTTAAGCACAATAGGCTAAACATCAACCAAAATTACACATGGCAGACAAAATAATCTCCAAAAGATAGCTTCAGTGTGCAGGTTTAAGCATGCTAGTAAAGCAAAACAAGTGGAAAGGTGTGCTAACTACAACAGGACAAACATTTAACAACAAGAACACATGGTCATTCAAAATGGTATTGTGCCGGTCTAAGTACACTGGTTATAGTTAAATAAAAATGGAAAGGTGTGTTAACTACAAGATGCAGCAACCAAATGTAGTCATTCATGGTGGTATTGTTGAAACTGGTACTGATGAAATTGAACTGCACAGTTCATACTTGCACATATAGAACATCATGTTGTGAATAACTGGAATAAACAAGGCATACTACAAACAACCAAAGATAGCATTTGAAACTGAACATATCCTAACTACAAACAACTAAAAAATCAAAAAACTTTAAAAGAGGCATATTCTAGCTATAACAGGCTTAACAACAAGCAAATATATGGATTCCTATCCGTATGTTTAAAACCGGATTGATGAAATGTACTGCACAGTAAATAATTGCACATATAGAGCATCACATTGTGAACAACTAAAATAAACAAGGCATACTGCAAACAACCAAATATAGCAATTAAAATTGGACATATTCTCACTACCGTACAGAAGGGACTCGACAAAACAAATCATGGGTTTCCCCCTGTGAAGAGGCACGACAAAACAAATCATGGGTTTCCTCACTTGTCACGGATGGGCTCGTTCCCGTGGGAAGAGCATGGACCCTGGATGCGCTCCATGTTGTCGCTGATGGGCTCCTTCCCCTTGGAAGAGCACGACAGTAGGGTGCCATCCCTGATGTCTCAGACGGGCGCTTTCCGCTTGGAAGAGCAGATGGGCTCTTTCCCCTTGGAAGAGTCGGAGAGGTTGCCCTCCTCGTGGTCGCCGTTGATGAGGTCTGACTTGGAAGCTGTGGATCCCAAGCCAGTGTCACAGAACGTGTCCTTCAGAAATGACAAAAGGGGCTCAATGGTGATGTAGAATGGAAAATTGTTGACAGCAAGCCAGAGGAGATCAGCGGCGGGGCCATGGATGAGATCGACGGTGGTTGAACCCGAGGGGTTGGGGGTGGGCCACTTAACCTATGACACAGCCTGCCCTAGGGCATCACTGTCAATGACCTCAATGTCGTAGCCGGTAGATGAGACATGCCCGCATACTCTAGCCCGCCGCGTGAGTGCCTGCCGCCAGTAATGGTCGCCAGCTTCCTCGGCGACGTCGGGCGAAGAGACGGCTATACACCTCTTTTGGGCCAGTCGCTCCTCGAGCTCCACAGGAAGCGTAGCCGGGCCTAGGCTGCGATGATCTGGAGTGGGGGATGGGGATGGGGATCTGTGCGAAATGGGGCTTTTGGCAGGCATCATCTAAGAAACTCAGGGCGGCCTGGGTATGGAGATCGGTGGGTAAGCTGCACGGCAAACCGGCAGATGTTGACAATGGAGGCCTTGCGGCGGCGACAGCGGCGGTGGGGACTTTGCTAGGGTTTCAAGAGAGGGAGGGTGTGTGTGTGCGCGCATGAGCACGCCCGAGGAGGTTTTGGTGTGTGTGTGTGTGTGTGTGTGTGTGTGTTACGTCTCCATAGTATCTATAATTTTTGATTGTTCCATGCTATTATATATTCTGTTTTGGATGTTTAATGGGCTTATTTATACACTTTTATATTATTTTTGGGACTAACCTATTAACTGGAGGCCCAACCCAAATTGTTGTTTTTTTGCCTATTTCAGTGTTCCGCACAAAAAGAATATCAAACGGAGTCCAAACGAAATGAAACCTTCGGGAGCGTGATTTTTGAAACAAACGTGATCCAGAGGACTTGGAGTGGAAATCAAGCAACCAACGAGGAAGCCACATGGCAGGGGGGCGCGCCCTCCACCCTCATGGGCCCCTCGCGGCTCCACCGACCTACTTCTTCCTCCTATATATACCTACGTACCCTGAAAACATCAGAGGGCACCACGAAAACCTAATCCCAGCGTTGCAACCTTCTGTACCCGTGAGATCCCATCTTGGGGCCTTTTCCGGCGCTCCGCCGGAGGGGGCATTGATCACGGAGGGCTTCTACATCAACACCATAGCCTCTCCGATGATGTGTGAGTAGTTTGCCTCAAACCTTCGGGTCCATAGTTATTAGGTAGATGGCTTCTTCTCTCTCTTTGGATCTCAATACAAATTTCTCCTTGATTCTCTTGGAGATCTATTTGATGTAATCTCTTTTTGCGGTGTGTTTGTCGAGATCTGATGAATTGTGGGTTTATGATCGAGATTATCTATCAATAATATTTGAATCTGCTCTGGATTCTTTTATGTATGATTGGTTATCTTTGCAAGTCTCTTCAAATTATTAGTTTGGTTTGGCCTACTAGATTGATCTTTCTTGCAATGGGAGAAGTGCTTAGCTTTGGGTTCAATCTTGCGGTGCTCGATCCCAGTGGCAGTAGGGGAAACGACACGTATTGTATTGTTCCCATCGAGGATAAAAAGATGGGGTTTATATCACATTGCATGAGTTTATCCCTCTACATCATGTCATCTTGCTTAAAGCATTACTCCGCTCTTATTAACTTAATACTCTAGATGCATGCTGGATAGCGGTCGATGTGTGGAGTAATAGTAGTAGATGCAGGAAGGAGTCGGTCTACTTGTCACGGACCTGATGCCTATATACATGATCATACCTAGATATTCTCATAACTATGCTCAATTCTATCAATTGCTCGACAGTAATTTGTTCACCCACCGTAATACTTATGCTATCTTGAGAGAAGCCACTAGTGAAACCTATGCCCCCCGTGTCTATTTTCCATCATAAAAGTTTCAAATCTATTTTATTTTGCAATCTTTACTTTCAATTTATATTATAAAAATACCAAAAATATTTATCTTATTATTATCATCTCTATCAGATCTCACTCTTGCAAGTGGCCGTGAAGGGATTGACAACCCCTTTATCATGTTGGTTGCAAGGTTCCTATTTGTTTGTGTAGGTATGAGGTGACTCGCGCGTGGTCTCCTACTGGATTGATACCTTGGTTCTCAAAAACCGAGGGAAATACTTACGCTGCTTTGCTGCATCACCCTTTCTATTCAAGGGAAAACCAAAGCATGCTCAAGAGGTAGCAAGAAGGACTTCAGGCGCCGTTGCCAGGGAGATCTACGCCAAGTCAAGACATGCCAAGTACCCATCACAACTCTTATCCTTCGCAATACATTATTTGCCATTTGCCTCTCGTTTTCCTTTCCCCACTTCACCCTTGCCGTTTTTTCGCCCTGTTTTCCTTTCGCCCTCTCTTTCTGTTGGGGATATAGCTACCAGGTATGACCTGCCCAGGAGGGGCAGGGTCAACCCCAATGGCGGGTTACGAGAGGAAGCCCAGTAAATGTTCAAGGTGATAGTTTATTAAGACTTATAGAAGGCCTAAGCCCAGAGGCGGCTTAAGGCCCAATATTGTAAACCGCCATATGTAAAGAAAGACTTGTAAAGAAAGGCATATAAAAGAAGTCACCGAGCTGGATACGTTTTATGAGCCGGCCGGGACTCTGTAGGCCGCCAGGCGTCAACCCGTATATATAAGGGGACGACCCGGCGGCGGCTTGGGACAAGAAACGACAGATCGATAACCAAGCTAGCAAATTCGCTCCTTGGTCATCGAAAACTAGCAATACAACATCAACTGGACTAGGCTTTACCTTCACCGTAAGGGGCCGGACCAGTATAAACCTCTCCTATCCTTTGTCCCGATTAACCCCTTTAAGCTTCCTAGTTGCGATGGCCATGCGACTAAGTCCTTTCACTAGGACATCTACCGTGACAATTCCACGATGGTTGGCGCCCACCATGAGGCCAGCGCACGGTGGATTTGAGTTCTTGAAGGGCAGCTTCGAAGGGCTCAAGGGATACGTTGTGGGCCGGATGACCAAAAGTCGTCGCGGCAAGCTCTACATCGACGACGAAGGCTGGGGCCCCGAGGCTGGCTCAATTGAGTACGGGTACCGGGTCCCCTTTGGCGGAATCCATGTCTTCATCGGCCGGATCGGCAAGTCGGGCCCTGAGCCGGACGTCTGCACCAACCTCATCGAGACGGCTTAGCGCGCGAGATCCGCCCGGACTCAACCTGCCGTGAGGCATGACTTCGTGGGTTGCATCCATGGAAGTGAATTCTCTGAAGGGTCAGTGGATGGCAGTGAGACGACCATCTGTTCTGATGGTGAGTCGTCCTCGGGTGAGACAAATTCTTTCTATCAGCTACAAGATGGCATGCTCGGGGGCTGTTCCGATGCCATCAGTATTCCAGACCTCTCTGAGCCGCTGAATCGAACCGGAGTCTTCGTGGCTGGCACTCAACCCGGTCAGAATTCCACAACAGCGGCAGCAATAACCACTAGGTCGGCAGCGGCAGGGTCAGGAGACCCCGGGCGCACACCGGCTCAGGTACTGATGGATCTCATGGATAGGATGACGGCCCTATTGACTGCTGTGGTAGAGCCGGTGGATAAAGCTCAACATGATGCGGAGGTGGCGCGACTATGCGAAGAGGTGGCACGGGCCAAAGAAAACTTAGCAGCATAAGAGGTCAGGATGGCGGCCGAACGGGCGGCTCTGGATGCTCATGCTCAGCAGCTTCAAGCGGAGACTTTCTGGCTCTCGGTGGATCTGAACGCATCAAACGAGGTCATGAGGAGAAGTCACCAGAAAACTCAGTCACGTCTGCCTCTGACTTACGATCCTAGGAACCTCTTCCACACACCTGGGGCTGGTCCAAATAACCCGCCAGAGGCAAACCGAATCACGACACCCGGGGCTGGGGCATCGGTTCAACTACGGGCCATGGAGCCACCCCGTATGAATACTGCTCCGCCTCATTACACATCAATACCACTGGGTCACCTTTCTAATCCTTTGGAGAATCTCACCGCCGCGTCAGCTCATTTGGTGGCTCTCCTGATGGAAGGCGACTCTCCGACAACAATTGAGACACGAAGGGTGAGAGAACTTCTTCAAACAGCTCTGGCACAATAGGATGCGTACTCTTATAGTCGAGACATGATCCATTCAACCTCTCGCCCGAGACGGAGCCCGAGCTATAGCAGGCATATGGACTTACCCGCTATATCAAGCAATGATCAACGCCATAACCAACGGCGCAGGCATGAGCCGGCGTAGTACGGTGCCCTTAATTTGGTGGATCGGGAGAGGATCCGTCAAGAGGCCGAGCGGGCGGTTCAACTGACAGCAGAGCATGCGGCTCATCAGGCTCATCCGGTTTAACCAGGAACCTATGTTGAGGCAGGACTGGCCACAATAACATGAGGTGTCCCTTGTTTGGTGGCGGCTCTACGTAATGAGCGCTTGCCAAAAGGCATTAAAGGGCCTCGTAAGGTGCCTAATTACATGGCCGACTTGCAGCCTAGGGCATGGATTGAAAGTTATGAGATGGCGATGGAGCTATTGGAGGTCAGCGATGCAGCAATGGCTAAGTATTTCACTATGATGTTGGACGGAACATCTCACACTTGGTTGAAAGGATTGCCACCCAACTCCATCGGCTCATGGGTGGAGTTTAAAACCCGGTTCATCCAGAACTTCAAGGACACATGTAAGCAGCCTATATCAATCATGGACCTGACTAATTGTAAGCAAGAGGAAGGTGAGTCCATGACCCATTGGGTGCGCCGGGTCAAGGAGATAATACATTCATCTGATAAGATGGATGCCAGCTGTACAGTCTTAATGTTGGAGAAAAATTGCCTTTTGAACCTCTGAAACAGAAGCTGGGGTGGCTCAAGCGTGATTGTAATGACATGGGCTAGTTGATGGCAGCCCTGGTCAAATATGCTGATTCTGATAGTACCAAGGATCCCACGTCTGATGAAGAGAAGACAGTGAGGGGAAAGTAGAACGTCAACCGCAAGGGTCACCAGCATAACCCGACGAATCAAGGAGGTAATAAACGTAAGGCTGACAATTTTGTGGCTAACACCAATGCACAAGGCAACAAACAACAGCGCAAGGGTAGGCCACCTCCTCGGTCAGGCGGGTCGGGTCCCACCCTCGAGCAACTACTGAATGAACCTTATCCAAGACACGGCACCCGGGAGAAGCCAGCTACCCATATGTGGAAGGACTGTATGATCATGAAGGCATTTAAAAATTCCAACATGTTCGATGGTAGCCACGGACCTAGCGGCGGTTCAGGCGGAGGCGGCTTTCATGGCCCGGGCGCCGGTTCAGGCGGAGGTGGTTTTCACGGTCAGGGCCATCCGGGTAACCAGGGTGTCTATAATCCGCAACCCGGCCAAAGTAATCAGCAGCAACAACAACATTCCGGGTATCAGAGTAACCCAAAAAAGTTGAATAGTGGGCAATACCACGTATTTACCACTAGTTTATGCAAGAGGGACCAAAAGCTTTATAAGAGGGCTGTAAATGCTGTTGAGCCGGCGATTCCACGTTATTTGAGGTGGTCAGAATAGCCTATTGTGTGGAGAAGGGAAGATCACCCTCCCCGGGTTGATAATCTGGGTCACTTGGCCTTGGTGGTGGCACCCCAGGTTGGTGGATATAAGTTCACTAAGGTGCTCGTGGACGGAGGCAGTAGCATCAACATCCTCTATTATGAGACATTTCGTCGGATGGGGTTGACTGATAAGAGTCTTAAACAATCCGACACTATTTTTCATGGTGTTGTGCCTGGTAAGTTGGCATAACCAGTTGGTAAGATTGAACTGGAAGTAGCCTTTGGGGATGCATATGATTCCAGGGTTGAGAAGTTAAATTTTGAGGTGGTTAAGATCTAAAGCCCATATCATGCTCTGTTTGGACATCCAGCTTATGCCAAGTTCATGGCTCGACCGAGTTATGTGTATCTGCAGCTCAAGATGCCGGGTTATATAGGCACCATCACTACAAGAAATATGTCAACTTGTGACCACCACTATTGGTCACTGAAAGGTCATTGTTTTTCATTTTCGACCTTTTTGTGACCAAAAACAGAAGGTCAAAAGCTGGCGGTCATAAACTGACTATAGCGACCTTTCTTCTGGAATGGTCGAAGACGTTTACGACCAAAATATGCCTACTATTCTGTTTTTGGTCACTAGCAGCCTCCCCAGGCCACGTAGGCATCCAGCGTGGCAAGCTGATGTGGCACAAGATTTCAGCCCGGTCCATTTCGGTGCTTTAGATGGGCCAAGCCCATTAATTCAGCCTTTTTAATATTTTTTCCTGTCAAATTTTCTTCGATTTCATGGGCCTAGCCCAACATTATAGCCTTTTTTTCTGGGCCATGGCCTTTTTGGATCAACCATTCCAGATTTTTTATAATTACATTTTTCTTTTCTTGTTTTAAGATGGGTCAATTGAGATGGGTCCCAATTGTAAGTTCTGGTAATTGGTCCCAGTTGTCAGGTTCTAGTAAGTGGGTCCCAATTGTCAAGGTCATATTCTTCAGATTTCAATTTCATAGTAAAAAAATAGCCAATATTTAAATTGGCACAGACAAAAAAATACAAGTAGTACTTAACATAACAGTAGCCAAAATCAGTATGGAGCTGCTACTCTATAAATAACACATAATACATCTTCAATCACTGTTTTACAAGCTCTATGTGTAACAACAACAGAATCAGTATGGAGCTCTATGTGTAACAGCTACAGAATTTACAAGCTCTATGTGTCTCCAATCTTCTTCAACATGGAGCTCCTTCGGCACAAACTGGGCACCTCCAACATCACATGAAGGCAATTTTAGTGCTCCATCAAAGAACCAAGTAAATTGCCCTCAATCATACAAACAAAGTAATACTGTTGAAGAATAGGTTCAAATGAGAAGGAAGCATGAAACTAGTGATACAACATGCAGAAAACACTACAATGTAATACTGTTGTAAGTTCATATCAGCGCAAAATCAACACTAATATATAGAGAAAATGATATGCCCCCCTTTTAATAAAACTGTAGTGTATGCTAGTGACAAAACAAGGGATAGGACTAATATGATGTGCCAGATTGCCAGCAACAGTGCATGCATATTCATATTTCAAAATGACCAATAGACTATTTAGCTGGCAAAATACTAAAGAAGGCATAGACATAAACGAAGGTAACATGCATCACATCAAAAAATTGTAAGCATTGAACCTACATCATATCTACAGTAACATCACCAATCAGGTTGCATGTGTATGCTAGAAATCAAGAATCAAAAGGACTTCAGCTTGTTTCGAATATCTTGCCTTTGTTGCTCCCAGTTCAGTAAAGAAATAGTCGAGCAGTGAGCGCTTCGCCTCATGGACTTGGCAGTGCACAATAGATTTCATAATGGAGCATAAATAGAATTCCTAGACAAGAACAATAAAGAGCTATACAGTTAAGTAAGCATCCTTGGCTGTACAAATAAGTGGAGATTGTAGAGTGAAAGCTGAATAAGTTACGTGGATCGAATGGTCGGCATCCCTCGGATCTCATAGCTACCGGACATCACGGATGAACTACAACAAACTAGTTACAGCCACAGGCCACATGTACAAAGAATATACTAAAATGGCTTGAAGCTAAAACTAATCGACCATTCATCTTCGGTACTGCAATTTTTTATTATGCAGTACAAAGATTATTATGCAGCATCTAAAGATGGCCACAGCCTTAAAGGTTATTATGCAGCATCTAAAACTAGCCAACTCTACAAAACAGTGGAGGAAGCATAGGTCTGAACCCAAACAAATTTACATCATCTAATACACTATATTCCTCCCATAAAAACACTAATATTCTAGTAGACATCAAATGCTTGTGAGCAGGAAAATAATGGTACATTCACAACTTCAGTTCGGGTAAATATCACCACATGTATCAATATACAGGCAGCAATAGTATCATTGAGCACAAAAAAACAGCAGCTTGACCCATGTAAGTCATAGCTCTTTAGAGAGAAAGAAAGAACATGTTCAGCTAGCTATGTATTCATAGTTGAGAGCTAAGAAATTTGTTTGTTTATGTTGTAATTGACAGACCTAGTACAAGAAAAAAGCCAAGTGAAACAGTATTGACTAATTCGATGGCAATACAAGCTAATCTACTTAGCTAGTAGGTGACCATCCAATCCATGATGCAGCAGCAGGTGCAAATATGATATGATGTGAAGAAGAAGCTAGCTAGAGAGGTTGGGGATGAAACCAAAATTACAAACCATTGGCGGACCTCACATCACCACTGTTTTATCGTTTTATAAGAAACTGGAAACTATGCAGAGAAGAGCAGACCGGACAGTAAAAGAATTATCAAGTAGGGCAAAACAGTAGCGTGTCCATCAACTCATAGCCCTGAAGAAAGAAAGAACCAATAGGGTCAGCTACTTATTTATTCAGAATTGAGAGTTGAGCAATCATTAGAAAACTAAAGATACCGCTCAGCTAACTAAATAACACATGATTCAGTCACACGGTATAATTCTAACTATAATATAAGCGAAGAACTAAAGACACTACGTACTTAGAACTCAACTGAAAGTGAGAATGATTTGATTCTATGCAAACAATCTGATTTTATTTGTTTATATTAGTAAAAACAAGTCTATCAGATAAGAGCAAGAACACTAATACTAACACAGACATATCTTCCTTTATGTGAACAAGTGTGATTCCTTCATTAATTATTAGTAATTGTTCCATGCTAACACAAGCACAAGCCTTGGCCTATCAAAGTATGAATCTAATTAAATCGCACCATGGACGTGTCATATCACCAAGGCAAGTACTAGTAAATCTTTGCATCATTTTTTAGATATATAAAAATGTAGTTGTACTCATCCTAACAGAAACAATGGATTAATATGCATTAGCAGCAGCAGAAATTGACCCTAGCTAATAATCTTTCACATACCCAGTAACATAATAATATGTGCATTCAACAACAGTAACAATCCAAAAAATATGAACCTTAGGAACAACAATTTGTCCAAAAGAATCACATCGGGAGGGGAACTGGAAGATGGACCTTAGGAAGTGCGCTAGGGTGGAGCTCGTGCAAGGCCACTTGGTTCTCCAACACCCACGTCCTGCAGCAAGGGAAACCACATCCATCCGGCTGCTGCTTCTCGTCCATGGCTGGGCGTCCTACATCCATCCGGCTGCTGCTGCTCATGCATGGCAGGAAACCACATCACATGTCAGTCAAGGGAAGTATTTGTGAAGTCAGCCTTGCAATCTTTTGTAATGCAGAAAACATAAGAGCCTTTCAGAGATTTGATGTGTTGGATTAGGAAGCAAGTGAACATAAGATTCAGTGTTCCTAATGCTGGCTAGCTGTTGCTCTAACTAGCTTTTATGGTCAAGGTAACTAGACTAACAGTAGGGTAATTCATGGTTTCGACTAACAGTTATACTGCCTGTGTACTAAATTAAATTAAATCAGCACACACTTGAGCTTTTATGTTTGGAGGATCAGGTTGGTTAAACAGATACAGTGGGTGGAACATAGCATAGATAGGCTAGTATAGCTCCAGTTTTAGTCATCCCAAAGGAATATTCATAGCAAAGTAAGATAGGTTGAAGCTAGACAAGCGGATTTCGATTGTTGATAAGCACTAGAATGCTAGCAAATTGGACTATACTTATATGTTCACTTCTCTTTATAATTCACTAATGCAAAGGTGCAAATCTTCATACTTCTTTAATGACGACACAGATAAACAAGTTTTATCCAAAAAAGGTGTCTAAACAATTCAATCACTGATCCCTGACCCGCATGGATCAGACGCATGTAGAAAACTGAGTGAACAAGGCCATGCGAGCTCACCTAATCGAGCTAGTGTTGCACACGAGGATGCCTTGGACGAGGGCGGCATGGTCGGTTGAGGACCGCAGCGGCAGAGGCGACTGTGCCTGCAGTGGCGGAGGCCCCGCCTTCGTCTGACGCTGTCGAGGGCGGCAGATCTGTCGAGGTACACGGCGGCGGCAGCTGCTGCGTGGGGGGGGGGCTGTAGCCGGCGTGTAGCTTAGGTGGATCCTCCTTGAGGAGCTTGGCCTTGGCGCGGCGGATCTCAGCGTTGAGCACGCACCGTCGATGGTGGGAGAGGCGGCCGCCCGAGCAAATCAATGAGAAGGGGTCAGAGGTCGGGCCATGCGAGGCAAATCGCCAGTAAAACAACTCAGCTGCAGGAGGAGACGGACCTAATTTGGCCGGCAGGGACCGCTGCGTGTCAGCGCCATCGAGGATCTGGCCGCCGTCTCGCTCGCATGGCCTGGATCCGCCCGCCGCGTCATGGTCGGAGTGGAGAAGATGGCGAGGTCGGCGGCAGAGCCGAAGGGGCCGGAGACGGAGGCTGGCCGCGCCGGGGATGCCATGAGATGCTCTGCGATCCGCGGGCGAGGAGCGAGGCAATGATGAGCAGGCGCGCGGGCGCAAACGGCGGGAGCAGGCGGTCGTCCACGAAGGCGAGGAGGAGCGGCTTGAGGTGGGAGGGGAGGTCGCGGCGGGATCAGCCGCCGTAGGTGGCGGTGGCGGTCCAATGGAGGGAAAGGGGAGAGGGGTTAGGGTTTGGGCTGCGGATCATGGGGGGAGGAGTGGTGTGCGGGGGAGAGGGGGAGAGGGGGAGGAGTGGTGTGCAGTGGGTGAGTGGTGTGCGGTGGGTGAGTGGTGGCATTCTTCCACTGATAGGTGGGCCCGTGAGGAATTAGGCCCACATGTCAGTGTCCTCAACGACATGTGGTGTAGGTGAGGGGAGCTGCTTTCGGGTGGGTGTGGGTGGGGAGAGGATGAGGGTGTGGGCCGTTGGATCTGGCAGTATCTGACGGTCTGTAATGCTTGATCCGCGTGACATGCCCATTGACCAATCAGAACGAAGTGCGGGCTTATGACCATCTAAAATTGTCGTAATTGATTAACAATAGGCGCTACCAACACAGCACCATAGCGCCCGGCGAAACTCCATTGCAGCGTGAGCTCCAACGCAGCACCAAGATGCCCGATGGTAAGTTTCCTTCTCTTTTTATGACAATGTTAGTTAAGTTTTCAAATAATTAGTAGTTTTATTCCTTGAATAACGAAAAATCAATTTTCCATTTTTGGAGTGCCCAAAATGAGTTTTTTTGTGAAGGACCTACCATATATTTGTTGCAAAATTGGACCAAATCAATTTTCTAAAATACTAGGACATATTTAATGCATAATTGACCAAATGGTTGGGTGTCAAAAGCTTTTATCCACCTCTCGTGAAAAAGACAAATTACTGCCGATTCAGCTGGAAGCGGGTCAAATTTAAACTGTGGCTGCCTCATAGTTTGTTATTTATTTTTCCCAAAAATCATTTTTAGGTACAAAAGTATCTATTTAATCAGAGAAACACCAAATGTTTTCCAAGATTCAACCACTAGCTAGGAACGATCATGCCTGCCGTTTTGACCGCATTTTGAACCGGGCTTAAAAAATTCCAAAAAAATTCAAAAAATTGGAAAACCATCACATTGTGTCATTATATGTGGCCAAGTTGCCAGGAAAAATCATAAACTTGTGATACGATAATTATTTTAAAAAAATGTTCACAGAAAGGAGCTATCATATGAGGAGATCAATGGCTTTCATGCCAGATGATCAATCTTATGGCCACATTCATGGCATAGTTTGTTCAAATGATCTCATATTGTGCACAAGGTTGCATATTGGAATGTCAAACAATGTTGCCGAAGGAAGTTTTCATTTTCTTTGGACGAAAAACCATTTTCCATTTTTTGAGTGCCCAAAAGGAGGTTTTTTGTGAAGGACCTCCCAAATAATTGTTGCAAAATTGGACCAAATCATTTTATAAAATACTAGGCCATATTTAATGCACAATTGACCAAATGGTTGGGTGTAAAAAGTTTTTATCCACCTCTCTTGAAAAAGACAACTTTCCGCTGATTCAGTTGGAAGCGGGTCAAATTTGAACTGTAGCTGCATTGTAGTTTGCTCTTTATTTTTTCAAAAATCATTTCTAGGTACATAAGTACCTATTTAATCAGAGAAACAGCAAAAAAAAATTCAAGATTCAACCACTAGCTAGGAACAGTCATTCCCGCCGTTTTGACCGCATTTTGAAACGGGCATAAAAAATTCAAAAAAAATGAAAAAATTGGGAAACCTTCGCATTGTGTCATTATATGTGGCCAAGTTCCCAGGAAAAATAACAAACTTGTAATATGGCAATTATTTTTGAAAAGTGTTCTCAAAATCGAGCTATCACGTGTGGATATCAATGGCTTTCATGCCAAATGATCAATCTTATGGCCATATTCATGGCATAATTTGTTCAAATGATCTCATATTGTGTACAAGGGTGTATATTGGAATGGCAAACAATGTTGCCTAAGGAAGTTTTCATTTTCTTTGGACGAAAAAACCATTTTCCATTTTTCGAGTGCCCAAAAGGAGGTTTTTTTATGAAGGACCTCCCAAATAATTGTTGCAAAATTGGACCAAATCATTTTTGTAAAATACTAGGCCATATTTAATGCACAATTGACAAAATTGTTGAGCGTCAAAAGTTTTGATCCACCTCTGGTGAAAAAGACAAATTCCCGCCGATTCAGTAGGAAGCGGGTCAAATTTGAACTGCAGCTGCCTCATAGTTTACTATTTATTTTTTCCAAAAATCATTTGTAGTTACATAAGTACCTATTTAATCATAAATACATGGTTTGATGGCGATACGTCGAGGTTTGGGCGGTGGCCAAGGCCCCCAACTCTAGAGCGCGTAAACTCGCATGCCCGACGCGTGGTCACCGCGTGACCGTGGCGTTGCCATGTGTTCTGCGCAGCCTAGGCATGTCTAGTGGGTTGGGCACTCCCCAGGTAGGTTCTAGGAAGAAAGTTACAACATAAGATTCTCACAAGGAGACCGATCGATGCTCAAACATGAATTAGCAGCCAAGTGTTTGATTAGCGGTACGGGAAATGCACATGGGCAATGGGCGTGAGTTTTTGCTGAGGATGATCATCTACTAAGAAGAATGTCTACGCAAATTTTCAGATCAAAAGGATGATCCTAGGTGGTACTTGCTTTGCAAAGTACCACACTGGACAGAAATATGAATGTTGAAGCTAGGCTCAAAATAATGAATGGATTGAGCTGAAATTTGGTGGAGGATGGTTATTTGCGCATTGGAAAGCACCATAGAAAATTGATACCATTTGGACATCCCAAAGTTGTACTTCCTTCAGAATGCTCTTCTATGGACAGAAACTTGGGAAAACTAGTGAGAGAAATTGGATGAATGAAATGAGCTCAAATTTGGTGTAGGTAAGTTACATAGGTATGGTTATGCCTTGGTAGATTTTCAGATCATTTGGGTAAGCCTAGCTAGTACTTACTTCACAAAGCTTCTCTCGAGGTAGAAACTTTAAAAATTTCCTGAGAAAGATTGACTAGGAAAATGGAGCTGAATATTATCATGTGGCAGTGATTTGGGTATGGAAGAGTGCCCAAAGAGTTTGAGGTTAATAGGAGGGGTCTAGATAACACTTGCTTTGCAACGTGCCAATTTGGCCATAAAATATAAATTGAACCTGGGCTCACATAGATAATTTGCCTGAGCTGCAATTTGGAGGAGGGTGATAATTTGGGCATATGAAGAAACTGTATAAATTTCATGTCATTTGGATATATAAAAAATGTACTTCCTTCACAATGCTTCTAGGTGGACAAAAACTTTGGAAATTTGCTGAGGAAGATTTGCTAGGCAAGTGGAGCTGAATTTTGTCATGCGGTAATGATTTGGATAGGAAAGAGTGCCCAAAAATTCCGAGGGCAATCAAGAATATATAAATAGCACTTCCTTCATAAAGTGCTGTCGTGAACAGAATAGGAAAATGAATATTGTTGAATTAGTTTTGAACTAGGCAAGGAAGGATTTTTACATATTTGATGAAGATATGACCCAAAGAATTTATGAGAATTTTGGGAATTCTGGAATGACAGAAATATAGGTTGCTTCACAACCTAGGGCAAAAACTGCCACATGGACATGACACATAGGCAAAACTGATGAGGTGGCGCCTAGTCATAGCAACCCACCACAATTTACAAGGTTATGACCATCTATATTGGTGATGATCAGCTAGAAATAAGGCAGCAGACCAGTGCTATCTGCTTTATGACCATTTCGTGTAAGGAAATTACGACCTTTTTGACCAAAATGGTTGTTATAGTTTAGGTTTTGGAGCCCCCCGAACAACTTTTGACCAATTGGTCTGAAATGGTCATAGATCTATGACCAATTCTTCCAGGGTCACTAATAGAAGGTCACAAGTTGACATATTTCTTGTAGTGCATCACAGTACATGGAAGCCGTAAAATAGCCCTGGAATGTGAAGAAGGTGATGCCGCTTATGCTGAGTCTGTTTGTGTGACAGAGGAGTCAAAGTTTTATAAAGATAATGTTGAACCGGCAGACATGACGTCTTTGAAGAAGCCAACAACGGAGCATGAACCGGTGTTAAAATTCAAATCAGCTGATGACACCAAGATGGTTGATTTTGTGCCTGGTGACTCATCTGAACAGTTCATCATCAGTGCCAACTTGGATCCAAAATAGGAAAGCGCGCTCTTCGTGTTCATCCGTGAGAACTGGGACATCTTTGCATGGAAGCCTTCTTACATGCCGGGTGTCCCGAGAGAACTCGCTGAGAACACTCATAATATTGATACGAAGTTTAAGCCGGTCAGGGAGTTTCTTCGGCGGTTTAACGAGGAAAGGCGCAAGGCCATTAGAGAAGAGGTGGCCCGGCTCTTGGCGTCTGGGTTCATTGTTGAAGTTTTTCACCCAGAGTGGTTGGCTAACCTGGTGCTTGTACTCAAGAAGAATGGCACCTGGCGTATGTGTGTGGATTACACCGATTTGAACAAAGCTTGTTCGGCTGACCCTTTTGTCCTCCCTCATATTGATCAGATCATTGATGCTACGGCGGGTTGTGAGCGTTTGAGTTTTATGGATGCCTATTCGGGTTATCATCAGACCAAGATGGCAGTTAAGGACCAGGAGAAGACATCTTTCATCACTCCGTTCGGAGCCTTCTGCTATGTGTCTATGCCTTTTGGGCTTAAGAGTGCCCAGGCGACTTATCAGTGGTGTGTGCAGAATTGCCTTCACAATCAGGTTGGGCGTAATGTTCATCCTTATGTAGACGATATAGTGGTGAAATCTAAAGAGAAGGAAACCTTGGTAACGGATCTAAAGGAAACCTTTGATAACCTACGGGTCTACAAGATGATGCTTAACCCGACCAAGTGTGTTTTTGGAGTCCCAACTGGCAAACTCTTGGGTTTTTTGGTGTCTAACAGAGGTATTGAGGCTAATCCGGAGAAAATTAAGGAAATTACATCTCTGGCCAAACAGGTGTGCATCAATGACATTAGCAGTTGGCGGGTCGCGTCGCTGCCTTAAGCCGGTTAGGGGAGAAGGCGATGCCTTTGTATCAAATGATGAAAAAGGCAGATGACTTTGTCTGGAGTGACGCTGCTAACTCTGCTTTTGAGGATCTGAAGAAACAGCTCGCCAAGCCGCCAGTTCTTGCTGCTCCGGTGGAGAAAGAGCCATTATTGTTGTACGTGGTTGCTACTCACGTGCTATCAGTGCGGCCATTGTTGTGGAGCGTAAGGAGGCTGGCAAAGAACATCCGGTTCAACGGCCGGTTTATTACGCCAGCGAGGTGCTCATTGAGTCTAAACAGAGATATCCACATTGGCAGAAGCTTGTTTATGGGGTGTTCATGGCAAGCCGGAAGCTCGAGCATTACTTTCAGGGTCACCCAGTTACTGTGGTTAGCTCTGCTCCTCTAGGAGACATTATTCAAAATAGAGAAGCCACAAGACGAGTCGCCAAGTGGGCCATTAAACGTGGATCTCATGGTTTAAATATGTGCCACGTACTGCGATCAAGTCTCAAGCACTGGTTGACTTCATTAATGACTAGACAGAGTTACAAATACCGGAGGAGAAGCCAGACAACACATATTGGACAATTCACTTTGACGGTTCCAAACAATTGGAAGGCTCGGGGGCTGGAGTTGTTTTAACCTCTCCTCGAGGTGACAAATTTTGTTATGTGTTACGATTGATGTTTTCGTGCAGTAACAACACAGCTGAGTACGGGGCCTTGCTTCATGGTCATCGAATGGCTAAGGAAATGAGTTTGAGCCGGGTACGGTGTCTAGGTGACTCGGATCTGGTAGCTCAACAAGTATCAAGCAAGTGGGATTCTAAGGATCCTCTCATGGCGGCTTATCGCCGTGAGGTCGACGCTGTGGCTGGGTATTTCAAAGGTTATCAAGTGCAGCACATTGACCACAGAAAAAATGAAGCGACTGATGCCTTAAGCCGGTTGGGATCTCAGCGTAAGCCGGTGCCACCGAACACCTTTTTAGATGTTTTACATAACCCGTCTGTTAAGTTGCCTACAAAGGAAGATTTGGCCATTCCTGAACCGGAGGTACAGTTGGTGGCGGCTCTTCATGTTATTCCAGATTGGACAGTACCGTTCCTGGCTTACATGACCCGGGGCGAGTTGCCAGAGGACGAGACCATGGCCCGACAGATAACCCGGCGGTCCAAGTCAATGACGATTTTTGATGGAGAGTTGCATCATCGCAGCGTCACTGGAGTGTTTCAACATTGTGTTTCTCCTGAAGAAGGTCAAGAAATACATCATGAGATCCATGAAGGGGATTGTGGTCATCACGCCGGGTCAAAGTCTCTTGTGGCCAAAACTTTTCGTCATGGTTTTTACTGGCTAACGGCTCACGCTGATGCAGAGGATTTGGTCAGTAGGTGTGATGGATGTCAAAAATTTGCACGACGAGCGCATGTGCCGGCTCAAGAGTTGTGGATGATTCTAATCACTTGGCCGTTTGCAGTTTGGGGGTTTGACATGGTTGGACCTTTCAAAAGGTCCAAAGATAAAAAGACACATCTTTTAGTGGCACTTGACAAATTCACAAAATGGGTTGAGGCAGAGCCAGTGAGCAAGTGTGATGCAGCCACGGTGGTTCAGTTCATGAAGAAGGTGATTTTTCGCTTTGGTTTTCCACACAGTATTATCACTGACAATGGCACTAATTTGTCCCAAGGTGCCATGGAGGAGTTTTGTCAACGTGAGCATATCCGGCTTGATGTTTCTTCAGTAGCTCACCCTCAATCCAATGGTCAAGCTGAGAGAGCAAATTAGGAAATCTTAAAAGGTCTCAAGCCCCGGCTTATGGTTCCCTTACAATGGACACCAGGTTGTTGGGTAGAGGAATTACCCTCGGTGCTGTGGAGTATCAACTCCACTCCTAACAGATCTACAGGTTATACACCTTACTTCATGGTTGTTGGAGCGGAAGCAGTGCTGCCTAGTGACATCCATCATGACCCGCCTCGCGTGGTGGCTTACGTTGAAGCTGATAATGAACAAGCCCGACATGATGCACTTGACTTGTTAGATGAGGAGAGAGACTTGGCGGCGGCTCGATCAGAAATTTATCAATAGGACCTGCGCCGTTATCGCAGCTGCCGGGTTAAGTCCAGGACCTTTCAAGAAGGTGACCTGGTGCCCCGGCTCATCCAGGATCTGTCTAATGCACACAAACTATCCCCGCCTTGGGAAGGACCCTTTGTGGTCAACAAGAATTTAAACAACGGGTCATATTACCTCATTGACGTTCGAGAGCACAAAGACTCACGTAAGTCGAAGGAGGAGGCCCGTCGGCCGTGGAACATTGCTCAGCTTCAGCCATACTACACCTGAGCTACTGGCTCTCATCATGTACATACTTTGACATTGTATATATATTATGATAAGTAATAAAGCAGGACCTCTGTCTTTTTCCTCTTCAAAGATCATATATCTTTACTATTTTCATTATTTAAATGACTATTAAGGAGCTGATCGTATCTGAATCTAGCTTAACCTTTTTAGTCCGGCTTATGTTTGTATTCGAATCTAGCTGTAAACCTCATGGTCACTTGGGGGCTTCCTGTTCAAACATAGGTCGTATTCGAAGCAAAGAGAACATAGCTGTCGTAACCCTCTTGATCGGCTCAAAGCCAAACTCACTAGGGGGCTTCTTGATCGTATCCGAATCATAGCTTAACCCCTTTTGGGTCCGACTTGGATCGTATTCGAATCAAGGTCGTTAAAAACCTCTCAAGGTCATTTGGGGGCTTCCTGTTCAAACATAGGTCGTATTCGAACCAAAGAGAACATAGCTGTCGGTACCCTCTTGATCGGCGCAATGCCAAAGCCACCGGGGGCTATATGATCGTATTCGAATCTTAGCTTAATCCCTTTGGTCTGGTTTACTGATCGTATTCGAATCAGAAACCCCCAAATTTATGTTGTTTGAAATCTGATATTTTGTCCTACTGGTTTTTATTGTCTCAAATCTAAACTATCAGTATGGTTTTTATTTAAGACGACTTGACTATTTGACAATAAGCCGCCAAGGCATGATAGTCATCAGGTATATGAAAGCATTGACTTCCCAAAAAGATTGGGTCATCAAACTCATCATCCGGGTCATGTAAACCGCCAGTCCAGATTCAAAGAACACAGGTATGACAGTCATTCATGAACATGTTTCTCTGTGTTTCAGCCTTGTTTATTTTTGACCCGTCCGGTGCTAAACTGCCAGGCCAGCTCTTTCAATTTTTTACAGGAAAAGAGTTAAAACATTACAGATGTAACCACGGATGTAACGCATAACATGCATTGATATCATGGGCAAAGAGTCATATGCAACATCTTATGCATGATGGCATAGGCAAAATATGCAGTTTTCAAACTAATCTATTACAAGGCTTTGAGAGCCCGCAAGATGGTTATGATTCCCCCCTCACCGATTCACCTCCTTGTATTGGCTGGAAGCTGGGATTGGACCAGTCAAAGCCATTCAGAGCAATGAAAGGCCGACCGGGTCAACTTCCGGAGCAAAAGTGTGTTGACGAACCGGCTGGATAAGGTATGTCACCTTATAAGAGGGAGCCGCTATCTTCTTATTCTCCATATCAAAACCTGACTGATATTTATCGATATAGGTCTCCTCTCCAAGAATGGTAGCTTGAGGTCAAACTCCCCTTACACAGGCAATAAAGTCCTCTTCCTCAAATGGAGTCCTATCATCCTTCACGGTAGGGTACCCCTTAGCCACATCCACCGGGTCTAGATCTGGCACCCAAGCTTTGGAGAGGCTCAAGGCAGTAAGGGCTCTGGCTCTGGCACATGATCGTTTGACCTCTTGAAACCTGGCGGGTAAGATTGATAATTTCTTCAAAATGTCACTCAACCGGTTGGAGCCTTGGTTGGCAGGGGAGATAGTAGCAAGTGCTTGTTGAGCACTAGTATACAATTGCTCCACCAAGGTATAAACTGCCTTCAGCTTAGTCACACTGTCTTGGCTCAGATTTTTGCTTCATGGACCTGCGAGTGTTTTCTAACAAAAGCTCAGTAGGCGGCTTATATACCTAGTCAAAATAAGGTATAAATGATTAATATAGATGACTTACCAAAGATGGCGGAGACCATTTGAGACACACAGTCCTTTAAGCCGGTGACCTCCGTGGTAACCTCCTCAAGAGCCGCCTCAGCTATTTCAGCATGTTGTACCAGCAGCGTCTTTTCTTCGGCCCAAGATTTCTTCTTTGCAGTGAAGCTGGTCTTCAATTTTTTTTCTCAGAAAGACTCAATTGGAGTTTAGAGTCAGCAGTCTTGATTTCTGCCTCTTGATCCGCCAGCCGGGTCTTTGCATCAGTTAATTGGGAGCCCAATTCAGATAGGGCGTTCTACAAAACATACACACGTGGGTCAAGGCTTAAACTAAAAGTTATAAGGGTTCAAGTCTCAAGTACTTTGCACCGAAATACCACTTGACACTTGGGGGCTAATGTCTGCCAAAGCAATTTTTTATGACTCATATATGTTTCAAGTCCTAAGTGTTTTACAAAGTAACAACACTTGGCACTTGGGGGCTAATGCATGATATTCAGAAAGTTTCTCAAGATTGAGCTGGATTGCAATCCTTATTGGGACTAATAAAAGGCAGTTATGAAGTTAAGTACCGGTTCATTTATGATAAATTGAGCCGGCCCTTGGGGACTACAGGTGAAGTTTACGCTACTCTATTAGACTTTCGAAAAGCTTAGAGACAAAGTATCAACCTATATCATAAAGTCTACAGATCATTCAGGGTCATCATCTAAAGACTTGGGGGTGGCAGTGTATAAGTAAGCCGGAAAACATACCTCATATTTTAGCTGCAATTGCTTGACCATCTCAATTTCCAACTCATGGCTGGAATGCACATGACTGAGATAGCCGGACAGTATGTCACTAGCATTAAGATGAGTGTAGTGAGAGATATCAAACTATACTTTCTTCCTTTCTAAGGCCTCCAGTTTGGAAGAATGCCTGGCTAGCACAGTTGGATTACCCGGCACAACAAATCTGCTGCCAGTGATCAGAACATCATGATCAGAAGATGTTTGCGGATTAGCTGAACCGGATGGTCTGATGGTAGAGGGATTAACAATGGTTTCATCAGCTGATGGCTCAGGAGGGTCCGATTGAGCATGGACAGCCAGATCTTCTTGCACTTCAGATTGAGCGGGAGGAGTTGATGTTGCCGAGGTGCAAGATTTCTTGGGTCTTCTACCGATTTAATAACTTTAGCTTTCTTGGAGTTCGCTTGACCATTGAGAAAGATGTTTTATGAGACATTTAGTATAATAATGCAGTTTTAAAGTTGTAGAGGAAAGACGATTTTCCTTACCTAGGGGCAGTCTTGAAAGCCAGAAATTGAGTCTGAGATGAGTCGCCAGAAGAGCGAGAAACCTCCTGCAAAGGTAAAACAAAGTTAGTAATGCAAGGAATAGATCCATGAATGGAAGGAAAAGACAAAGATGAAAGAAACCTCATTCTGGCGTTCTCGAGGAGTTTGTTGTAAAACGGAAGGTGGTTCATTATCGTCATTATTCTGGGCCTAACGGCGGCTCTCATGTTGCTGCTTTTTCAAAAGAAAATGAGGGTCCAAATAAGCCAAAGGGTGCGAAAACCTTACTTTCCGGGTTACAGTCGAAGTTTCTGTCTTGGCAAATGGGCCGAGTCGGAGGAAATAGTTACCTCTTCTTCTACATCTTGGTTGGCCCCTGTGTCGTCTTGGCAATAGTCAGTGTCAATAAGGTTATCAAAAAACTGGCCAAGGGAGTCAAGGGCTACCTCCGACTCATTAAAATCGTCAAGCTTTAACATGTCCGAAGCAGTGCTCCTCTTCTTCTTGGACCTCCGGGTCGTCTTCCTGGCGGCTATGGCAACAACTCTAGCCTTCTTGGTAGCTTCATGGTCATATTTGGCCTTCCAGATGTCAGATTTGGCCTGTAAACAAACAAACAGGATAAAAGGTCATGCAAGTATTTAAAACTACTGAGGAAAACACAAAAAGAGAAAGAGGTCAGGGGTTTTTTCACCTCAGGTGCCGGTTTTCTGCAAACTTAAACCGGCACCAGAGGTGACAAAAGAGAAAGAGGTCAGGGGTTTTATCATGTAAACAAACAAACAGGATAAGACATAATATTTTTCTCTAGAAAAAATCCAATGGTGACAAACTCTTTCAAGTTATCTTCAGTTACTATGGAGGGGACCCAGTTGCAGACTGTTGGTGCTTTTGACGGCATGATGAGCAAAGGATAAGCTGAAAGGAAAGCGACATGCCGGTTCAATTCGATGGTGAAATTAAAACTTAAATGATAATGGTAAAATGAGTAATGGCGGCTTAAGAAAGGGCTAATGACATATAAAGGATAAGTGAGCCTGCGTGATAAGCCACCATGACTAAAGACATTCGAAGGAAGCCAGAAACAGAATTGGTTCAGTGTTGAGACAAACAAGTTTCCCAAGCTATTTCTATTATTCTGGATCAAAATAGGTTAGAAAAGAAAAATAAATTTAGACCTAAAAGACGAGTGCGGAGGAGTTCATCAGCTTTAAGAAGGTATCTATACAAAGGAAAGGGATCTACTAACATCTAAAATGGGCGTAAAACTACTACGGCATAAGTTCTACTTTTCTTGTGGATCAAAAGAGGGTACGGAGAAGGAACTTCAAGGAGGTCTGTGATGAATGGCGAAGAACGCCGATGAACTCGTAACCCTAAACAGATCTAAGGGCACAGAAAGGTAGGAACTTATGAATGCAGAGCTTCTGCGAAGGGTCGCCGCGGTTCTCGGGACGAGCTCAGGGCGATGCAGCGGCCGATGTTGAGAAGCGACGGCGGGCGCTGTGGCAACGACGAAGCTCGAGAGGCAGAGAGGTGTCGAGAAGATGGAAGGAAGAAGAAGAAAGGGGAAGGACCAGCCAAGCCTATTTATAAGGGGATAAGTGAACAGGAAGGCTTGAAAATTGAGGAAGACCAAAATAATGATTATCCAGCTAAACAGACGCCTCGATTCTCGGAAGACATTAAAAGATAAAGATCCGTTGAAGATGACATCATAGCAGGCTTTCGTGTTTTTAGAAGATGATGTCATGGCGGGTTACAGAGAGAGGAAGATGAATTTTGTCTAAGTGTCGAAGATTGACAAAGAACAAAGTTCAAGTCAACCTAGGGCCTAATGTTGGGGACATAGCTACCAGGTATGACCCGCCCAGGAGGGGCCGGGTCAACCCCAATGACGGGTTACGAGAAGAAGCCCAGTAAACGTTCAAGGTGATAGTTTATTAAGACTTATAGAAGGCCTCAGCCCAGAGGCGACTTAAGGCCCAATATTGTAAACCGCCATATGTAAAGAAAGACTTGTAAAGAAAGGCATATAAAAGAAGTCACCGAGCCGGATACGTTTTATGAGCCGGCCGGGACTCTGTAGGCCTCCAGGCGTCAACCCGTATATATAAGGGGACGACCCGGCGGCGGCTTGGGACAAGAAACGATAGGTCGATAACCAAGCTAGCAGATTCGCTCCTTGGTCATTGAAACCTAGCAATACAACATCAACTGGACTAGGCTTTACCTTCACCGTAAGGGGGCGAATGAGTATAAACCTCTCGTGTCCTTTGTCCCGATTAACCCCTTTAAGCTTCCTAGTTGTGATGGCCCTACGACTAAGTCCTTTCGCTAGGACATTTGCCGTGACAATTCCACAAAACTTTCCGTTCGCTTTTTCTTCGCTTGTTTGCTTGTGTGTTGGATTGCTTGCTTGTCACAATGGCTCAAGATAATACTAAATTGTGTGAGTTTGCCAATACCAACAATAAAGATTTTATTAGCACTCCGATTGCTCCTCTTATCGATAGTGAATCTTGTGAAATTAATACTGCTTTGCTGAATCTTGTCATGAAAGATCTGTTTTCTGGCCTTCCTAGTGAAGATGCCGCTACCCATCTAAACAACTTTGTTGATTTGTGTTATATGCAAAAGAAGAAATATGTGGATAATGATATTATTAAACTTAAGCTATTTCCGTTTTCTATTAGAGATTGTGCTAAAGCTTGGTTTTCGTCTTTGCCTAAAAATAGTATTGATTCATGGAATAAGTGCAAAGATGCTTTTATCTCTAAGTATTTTCCTCCCGCTAAGATCATCTCTCTTAGAAACGATATTATGAATTTTAAGCAACTTGATCATGAGCATGTTGCACAATCTTGGGAGAGGATGAAATTAATGATACGTAATTGACCTACACATGGTTTGAATTTATGGATGATTATACAAAATTTTTATGCCGGATTGAATTTTGCTTCTAGAAATCTTTTAGATTCGTCCACGGGAGGCACTTTTATGGAAATCACTTTAGCAGAAGCTACCAAACTCCTAGATAATATTATGGTTAATTATTCTCAATGGCACACTGAAAGATCTACTAGTAAAAAGGTGCATGCAATTGAATAGATTAATGTTTTGAGTGGAAAGATGGATGAACTTATGATTTTTTTTGCTAATAAGACTACTCCTACTAATCCCAATGATATGCCTTTGTCTACTTTGATTGAGAATAAAAATGAATCTGTGGATGTGAATTTTGTTGGTAGGAACAATTTTGGTAATAATGCGTATAGAGGTAATTTTAATCCTAGGCTGTTTCCTAGCAATTCCTCTAATAATTATGGTAATTCCTACAACCATTCTTATGGAAATTATAATAAGGTACCCTCTGATTTTGAATCTAATATTAAATAATTTATTAGTTCGCCAAAGAGTTTAAATGCTTTGATTGAAGAAAAATTGTCTAAGATTGATGAGTTGGCTAGGAACGTGGATATAATTTCTCTTGATGTTGATTCTTTGAAACTTAGATAGATCCCACCTAAGAATGATATCAATGAGTCTCTCAAAGCCATGAGAATTTCCATTGATGAGTGCAAAGAAAGAACCGCTAGGATGCGTGCTAAGAAAGATTACTTTGTGAAAGCGTGTTCTTCTAGTTTCCATGATAATAATGATGAAGATCTAAAAGTTATTGATGTGTCTTCTATTAAATCTTTGTTTTGCAATATGAATCTTGATAATGATGGGACTGGAGATGAGTCAACTTTAGTTAGAAGGTGTCCCAATAATTTGGAGTTTTTATATATTGATGCTAAATTTGATAAAAGTGGGATTGAAGGGGTTAAAACGTTAGATAGCAATGAACCCACTATATTGGATTTCAAGGAATTTATGATAATTGCTCTTTGATAGAATGTATTTCCTTGTTGCAATCCATGCTAAATTCTCCTAATGCTTATATTCAAAATAAAGCTTTTACTAAACATATCGTTGATGCTATGATGCAATCTTACGAAGAAAAACTTGAGTTGGAAGTTTCTATCCCTATAAAACTTTATGACGAGTGGTAACCTACAATAAAAATAAAAATTAAAGATCATTAATGCCATCCTTTGTGTGATTTGGGTGCTAGTGTTTCCACGATCCCAAAAACTTTGTGTGATTTGCTAGGTTTCCGTGAATTTGATGATTGTTATTTAAACTTGCACCTTGCGGATTCCACCATTAAGAAACCTATGGGAAGAATGAATGATGTTCTTATTGTTGCAAATAGGAATTATGTGCCCGTAGATTTCATTGTTCTTGATATAGATTGCAATCCTCCATGTCCTATTATTCTTGGTAGACCTTTCCTTAGAACGATTGGTGCAATTATTGATATGAAGGAAGGGAATATTAGATTCCATTTTCCGTTAAGGAAAGGCATGAAACACTTCCCTAGAAAGAAAATTAAATTACCTTATGAATCTATTATGAGAGCCACTTATGGATTGCCTACCAAAGATGGCAATACCTAGGTCTATCCTCGCTTTTATGCCTAGCTAGGGGCGTTAAATGATAGCGCTTGTTTGGAGGCAACCCAATTTTATTTTTATTCCTTGATTTTTGTTACTGTCTAGTAATAAATAATTCATCTAGCTTCTGTTTTGATGTGGTTTTATGATTTTAATTAGTGTTTGTGCGAAGTAGAACCTATGGAAAGACTTGGGGAAAGTCTTTGCGATCTTGCTGTAAAAAACAGAAACTTTAGTGCTCGCGAGAATTGCTGCCATTTTTTATTGGAAAGAGCTATTTAGTTAATTCTTTTTGAAGATGATTAATAGATAAATTCCTCACGTCCAGAAATTTAATTTAGAATTTTTGGGGTTCCATAAGTATGCGTTTCATACAGATTACTACAGACTGTTCTGTTTCTGACAGAATCTGTTTTTCATGTGTTGTTTGCTTATTTTGATGAATCTATGGCTAGTAATGGAGTTTATACACCATAGAAAAGTTGTAATACATTTGTTTTTACACCAATATAAATAAATAATGAGTTCATTACAGTACCTTGAAGTGGTGTTTTCTTTTCTTTCCCTAACGGAGCTCACGAGATTTTCTGTTAAGTTTTGTGTTGTGAAGTTTTCAAGTTTTGGGTAAAGATTTGATGGATTATGGAACTAGGAGTGGCAAGAGCCTAAGCTTGCGGATGCTCAATGCACCCCAAGGTAAAATCCAAGGACACCAAAAATCCTAAGCTTGGGGATGCCCCAGAAGGCATCCCCTCTTTTGTCTTTGTTCATCGGTAACTTTACTTGGAGCTATATTTTTATTCACCACATGATATGTGTTTTGCTTGGAGCGTGTTGTATGATTTCAGTCTTTGCTTTTTAGTTTACCACAATCTTCCTTGATGTACACACCTTTTGAGAGACACACACATGAATCGGAATTTATTAGAATACTCTATGTGCTTCACTTATATCTTTCGAGATATATAGTTTTTGCTCTAGTGCTTCACTTATATCTTTTAGAGCATGGTGGTGGTTTTATTTTATAGAAATAATTGATCTCTCATGCTTCACTTATATTATTTTGAGAGTCCTTTAAAATAGCATGGTAATTTGCTTTTAGGCATAATAAAAACTTTCATATAAGTGCATTGAATACTATGAGAAGTTTGATACTTGATAATTGTTTTGCGATATGGAGATGGTGATATTAGAGTCATGCTAGTTGAGTAAGTTGTGAATTTGAGAAATACTTGTGTTGAAGTTTGTGATTCCCATAGCATGCACGTATGGTGAACCGTTATGTGATGAAGATGGAGCATGATTTATTTATTGATTGTCTTCCTTATGAGTGGCGGTCGGGGACGAGCGATGGTCTTTTCCTACCAATCTATCCCCCTAGGAGCATGCACATAGTACCTTGTTTTGATAAATAATAGATTTTTGCAATAAGTATGTGAGTTCTTTATGACTAATGTTGAGTCCATGGATTATACGCACTCTCACCCTTCCACATTTGCTAGCCTCTCTATTACCACACACTTTTCGCCGGTATCATACACCCACCATATTCCTTCCTCAAAACAGCCACCATACCTACCTATTATGGCATTTCCATAGCCATTCTGAGATATATTGCCATGCAATTTTCGACCGTTCCGTCTGTTATGACATGCTTCATCATTGTCGTATTGCCATGCATGATCATGTAGTTGACATCGTATTTGTGGCAAAGCCACCTTTCATTATTTTTTCATACATGTCACTCTTGATTCATTGCATATCCCGGTACATCGCCGGAGGCATTCACATAGAGTCATATTTTGTTCTAAGTATTGAGTTGTAATTCTTGAGTTGTAAGTAAAAAAGAAGTGTGATGATCATCATTATTAGAGCATTTGCCCAGTGAGGAAAGGATGATGGAGACTATGATTCCCCCACAAGTTGAGATGAGACTCCAGACGAATAAAATAATGAAAAGAGGCCAAAAAAAGAAAGAAGGCCCAAATAAAAAATGAGAGAAAAAGAGAGAAGGGAAATGCTACTATCCTTTTACCACACCTGCGCTTCAAAGTAGCACCATGATCTTCATGATAGAGAGTCTTGATAACCCACAAGTATAAGGGATCTCAACATTTTTCAAGGGTAGAGTATTCAACCCAAATTTATCGATTGGACACAAGGGGAGCCAAAGAATATTCTCAAGTATTAGCAGCTGAGTTGTCAATTCAACCACACCTGGAAACTTAATATCTGCAGCAAAGTGTTTAGTAGCAAAGTAATATGATAGTAGTGGTAACGGTGGTAAAAGGTAACAGTAGCAAAAGTAATATTTTTGGTGTTTTGTAGTGATGATAACAATAGCAACGGAAAAGTAAATAAGCGAAGAACAATATATGGGAAGCTCGTAGGCAATGGATCGGTGATAGAGAATTATGCTGGATGCGGTTCATCATGTAACAGTCATAACATAGGGTGACACAGAACTAGCTCCAATTCATCAATGTAATGTAGGCATGTATTGCGAATATAGTCATACGTGCTTATGGAAAAGAACTTGCATGACATCTTTTGTCCTACCCTCCTGTGGCAGCGTGGTCCTATTGGAAACTAAGGGATATTAAGGCCTCCTTTTAATAGAGTACCAGAACAAAGCATTAACACATAGTGAATACATGAACTCCTCAAACTACGGTCATCACCGGGAGTGGTCCTGATTATTGTCACTTCGGGGTTGCCGGATCATAAGACATAGTAGGTGACTGATACGTCTCCAACGTATCTATAATTTTTGATTGCTCCATGCTATATTATCTACTGTTTTGGACATTATTAGGCTTTATTATCCACTTTTATATTATTTTTGGAATTGTTGAGGAAATCGTTAACTGGTGGCTGCTCAGTGGGCTGGTGAGTAGGGGATTAATAGGCTAATCGGCCATTTAATCAATTAATCGGACGATTTATCGGGTAATCGGCTACTCGGGGACCCTATGAGTAGGGATTAATCGGCAAGTTAACTGGTTAATCGGATGAATTCTTGAACAGGGATTTTTGGGACTAACCTATTAACCGGAGGCCCGGCCCAGAATTGTTGTTTTTCGTCTGTTTTAGGGTTTCGAAGAAATGAATATCAAAATGAGTCCAAATGGAATGAAACCTTCGGGAACGTGATTTTCTCAACGAACAAGACCCAGGAGACTTGGACCCTACGTCAAGACACAAAATAGGAGGCCACGAGGTAGGGGGGCGCGCCTACCTCCCCCAGGCGCGCCCTCCACCCTTGTGGGCCCCCTGTTGCTCCACCGACGTACTCCTTCCTCCTATATATACCTACGTACCCCAAAACAATCAGATACGGAGCCAGAACCCTAATTCCACCGCCGTAACTTTCTGTATCCACGAGATCCCATCTTGGGGCCTGTTCCGGAGCTCTGCCGAAAGGGAAATCGATCACGGAGGGCTTCTACATCAACACCATAGCCCCTCCGATGAAGTGTGAGTAGTTCACTTCAGACCTACGGGTCCATAGTTATTAGCTATATGGCTTCTTCTCTCTTTTTGGATCTCAATACAAAGTTCTCCCTGTCGGTGTCAAAACCGGCGGATCTCGGGTAGGGGGTCCCGAACTGTGCGTCTAAGGCGGATAGTAACAGGTGGCAGGGCACAAGATGTTTACCCAGGTTTGGGCCCTCTTGATGGAGGTAATACCCTACTTCCCGCTTGATTGTTCTTGATGATATGAGTATTACAAGAGTTGATCTACCACGAGATCGTAGAGGCTAAACACTAGAAGCTAGCCTATGGTATGATTGTCTTTTGTCCTACGGACTAAACCCTCCGGTTTATATAGACACCGGAGGGGGCTAGGGTTACACAAGGTCGGTTACAAAGTTGGAGATATACATAACCGTATTGCCTAGCTTGCCTTCCACGCCTAGGAGAGTCCCATTCGGACACAAGACGAAGTCTTCAATCTTGTATCTTCATAGTCCAACAGTCCGGCCAAAGGATATAGTCCGGCTGTCCGGAGACCCCCTAATCCAGGACTCCCTCAGTAGCCCCTGAACCAGGCTTCAATGATGATGAGTTCGGCGCACAGTATTGTCTTCGGCATTGCAAGGCGGGTTCTTCTCCAAATACTTCATGGAAGAGTTTGAACACAAGGATAGTGTCCGGTTCTGCAAAATAAGTTCCATATACCATCATAGAGAGAATAATATTTCCACAAATCTAATCTGCTGACACATTTAGCAACATCACATCATGTCATGGCTCGGTCATTATTCGAACCGTTTTCCTCAACTAGCACCGCACATATCGCGAGGCGGTTTTCTTGACACGTCTAGTCAAAGCAGAGATCGTGTCCCCTTCTCACGGGATTCTCATGAATACGGGTATGTGTAACCCAATTGCGCCATCCATTACGGCGCTCGGGGAGTAAGCGATTTTAACAGGTAAGTTGGGAGGCGCATCGCCTCCTCCGCCCTTATAAAGGGACAGGGCTCCGACAGAGCTGTTCTGCCGGGGACACTTCCCTCCGGGAGGGGGAAATCATCGCCATCGTCATCACCAACGTTCCTCTCATCGGGAGAGGGCAATCTCCATCAACATCTTCACCAGCACCATCTTATATCAAAACCCTAATTCATCTCTTGTATCCAATTCTTGTCTCCAAGTCCGGGATTGGTGCTAGTAGTGTTGATTACTCCTTGTAGTTGATACTAGTTGGTTTATTTGGTGGATGATCATATGTTCAGATCCTTTATGCATATTATCACCCCTCTGATTATGAACATGAATATGCTTTGTGAGTAGTTACGTTTGTTCCTGAGGACATGGGAGAAGTCTTGCTATTAGTAGTCAGGTGAATTTGGTATTCGTTCGATATTTTGATGAGATGTATGTTGTCTAGCCTCTAGTGGTGTTATGTGAACGTCGACTACATAACACTTCACCATTATTTGGGCCTAGAGGAAGGTATTGGGAAGTAATAAGTAGATGATGTGTTGCTAGAGTGACAGAAGCTTAAACCCTAGTTTATGCGTTGCTTCGTAAGGGGCTGATTTGGATCCATATGTTTCATGCTATGGTTAGGTTTACCTTAATACTTTTGTTGTATTTGCGGATGCTTGCAGTAGAGGTTAATCATAAGTGGGATGCTTGTTCAAGTAAGAATAGGACCCAAGCACCGGTCCACCCACATATCAAATTATCAAAGTACCGAACGCGAATCATATGAACGTGATGAAAACTAGCTTGAAGATATTCCCATGTGTCCTCGGGAGCGCTTTTCCTTATATAAGAGTTTGTCCAGGCTTGTCCTTTGCTACAAAAAGGATTGGGCCACCTTGCTGAACTTTATTTACTTTTGTTACTTGTTGCTCGTTATAAATTATCTTATCACAAAACTATATGTTACCACTTATTTTAGTACTTGCAGAGAATACCTTGCTGAAAACTGCTTATCATTTCCTTCTGCTCCTCGTTGGGTTCAACACTCTTACTTATTGAAAGGACTATGATAGATCCCCTATACTTGTGGGTCATCATCTTCCACTGTAATTATAATTGTTTCATCCACATGCATGCGGGTTAGCAAGTTTCCCTTTACTAATTAACCTTCTTCTTGTGTTTCCAAGGTCCTGTGAACATCCCACCACCTATACTTGAAAAATTTTACAACCAAGGGGGAGATGATGATGGTGATGATCACGAGCATGACGACAAGCAGCGCCCATATACTCTGTGGCGCCTGGCAACTAATTCCGATGGATCACCTCTTCTTGTGTGTATACAGCCCACTAATGATGTTACTGCTAAGGAAGCATGTGTAGTCTCCCATGGTTGCACTCTCCGGACCTATTCCAACACCCGTTGCATGGTATTCGGGATGGATACTAGTGTGCTAGCGCCAACTCTTTCTCCCTGGTACAGAATTGATAATCTTGGAGAAAACTCGCTCTTCCTTGGACAAAACTATCCGATGATGGTGAAAAGCGACCCAACTGCTGTTGACACAACGTTAACAGTACCATTTATGAGAAGCAACTCTGTCTATACCTCGGACATTTGGGTGGTTCCCTACCCTGGTACTAATATAGTAGGCCGCTTCAGCCTAGACGATCAGTCCTGCGTTGGTTTCCAAATCGACAATCGATGGCCCGTCCCAGAGAATCACTTGTGGTTCAAAGCAAGCGTTTCCGACGCCGAGGAATGGTTGAGTTGAAGTTCATTTCATTGCTTGTTATTTTTTGTGTGGTGAAAACTTTACTATTTATGGTGTATCCTCGTTGTCGATGTGGGTTGATGACCTCTTGTATGTAATAAAATGATATGCCTGTGATAAACTTAATAAATTTATGAATGGCTTTCGAGTCGCTTCTCTGAGTGAGTGGTGCGACGAGGCAAAAAAATATTTTCCGAATACATAATTGTACGTGCATTGCAACAGGTTATCGGATGAGGCCAATCAACAATAGTAGTACACTATTTGTACTAGCTTCACATGCTTCGCGCGTCGGGCGGGTGTTTTTACTGTAGCCATATGTTAATGTGTTTGCTGTACGTAACCAGCACCTAGAATCCTTGATACTAGTACTATATAGTAGGATTAAGTAGTAGGAGTAGTAGGGTGGCATGGGCCAGAACAAGCATTCATGTCTAGGAGTATGGCACACGCCACCACCACGACATCATCTGACACCATATTATTTCTTGGAGTCCGTGCTAGAGCAATCTCTTCAACCTCGTCGTTTCTCTAAATTCAGCCATCGCACGGCAGGCGAGGTGGGGGTTTGCCGATAGTCGATTTCCTTAATTGCGGTCCCACTTGTAAGGCCAACTCCAACGCACGACCCCAAACGGACCTCCATTTTGCACGAACTCCAATGATAATTTTGAATAGAAAAGCAAGACCAAAGAAAACAAGAACCACAAGAATACATTTTACTACTCCTGTAAGTTGGATTAGTGCCTTCTTGATGCATTGATTGTTGATCCGCAGAGGCTCGATCTTGCGTGCTTCCTTCTTCTTCGACTGTAAAGAAGTAGACGTTGCTTCCTCGCATCTAGTCTCATGTCTAGCCTCTATTCTAGTAGGAGTATCAACAAGTGCACTAATCTCATCTCTAGCCTCTGTGCTAGCTAAAAGTGATAGAACATCTACTAAATTGCGCTCTATCAATATATGGATGTACTCTTCTTCCCGATATAAAAACTTGCATCCATTCTACTCCCTCCGTTGCACAATACATGCCTTCTATTTGTCATAATATATATGTATCTAGACATGTTTTAGTATATAGGTACATCCATTTTTGGACAAATGGAAGTCAAGTATTTTGGAACGGAGGGAGTACACAATAAAATTTTTAAGTTAGCACAACTAGTCTAATCCGAAACCACAACTAAAGATTTGGTCGGGTTCTTCCTCATTTTGCCGACACGTGGTACATCCAGCATCCAGGTCGTGTCATGAAAGAAAATAGAGTGGTAGTTGAAGCCATGAGATGTGCATCTTGGGTTAATCTGTAAATAGAATCTTACTACTCTTGAGTAACTCCAAAAGCGGCCACCGAAGATCTTTACTGGATTTGTTTTTCATCACCAGCACGTCGAGGTGAAAGATGTGCAGGTTCAGTGGGTCCTCTTGCGTTTTCACTGACATGTGGGGCCGCATGTGAGCAAACAGACGATGGGCTCCGCGCGTCCGCTGGCTGGCTGAGAAGAGAGATAGAGGAGGGCTGAGCACGGACTGCAGGATTTTTTTTGACGAAACAAGAAATTTGTTCTACGTACCTCGATATAGGCTCGATATAGTGGGGTGGCATGGGCAGCATTCACGTCTAGCAGTACGGCACACGCCACCCACACGAGTCCCATCTCACACCAATTTTCTTGGAGTCTGTGCTACAACCATTTCTTCTCCCTCCTGTTTTCTCAGCCATCACGTGGTGGGCGGGGTGGGGGTTTGCCGATAGTCGGTTTGCTCAACTACGGTCCCACATGTAAGTGAAAATGCAACACCGCACGCATTCCCGCTTGAGCGGCCTGCCGGACCAACCGTGTGGGGGTGCGACGCAAACACGGCAGGCTTTTCCTTTTGAACTCGTAACTTGTAAAATTTGGTTCTGCTCCATGGCGCGACCGATAGATAGAAAATAACGATTTTTCCTAGAGTAATGAGAAGTTTGGTTCTGGCGCCGTTCATGCATGGAGTACGTACGAAAATTATGAAGTTGATGCTAAAGGTAAGATAATTACTGTAGTATCATATACAACTACATGGATTTGACGGAAAGATAAAAATACATACGGATCCATCAACGACATCCTCACGCCCTAGTGCGCCGGGTCACCAATCGACATGTGAGGAGCACTGGCGTTGGCGGCGAGCTCAACGTGCTTCTGAACAGTGCCATCCAAGGTTGCCCTGCGGTCCAAGAAGGCCAGCGTCCTATCGTCCTCCTCTTGCATGTAGTAGTCCTTGTGGACGATTTGCGCGTAGACGTGGGTGATTATGTCGATGGTGTCTTGCTGCGCCAGGCGCTGCGCGGCGAGCGCGACCTTGAGGTGGACATTCTCCGGCGCGACGGTGGGCAGTCGCAGGGCCACCAGTGCGTCGAAGAGGTTGTCACCATAGTGGCCGTTGAGGGTGGCGGGCATCGCAGAGCCTGGGTGTGCGTCGGCTGGAGGCTTACGTAAAAGTCGTCCGCAAGCTTCTTGATGATGGTGAACTTGTCGAGGAAACCAACGAGGACCTCGTCGAACAAGGAGACGAACCTGTCGCCCAAGCGGCCCCTCGCACTGGCGGCCTAAAGCAATACTACCTGGAGACGTTCCTCGGTGCCCGGCCGCAGTCCGGCGTCATGGACCATCTGGCACAGCCGGCTGATGCTCGCTCTCATCGTCTCCATGGGTCGAGCTTAGCTTCTAGTCAACTGATCTTGCGATTCGAGTGATCACTCTTGCCCTTGGTTAGCATGCGTAGGTGCATAGGATTTCGTACTACTCCTCGGCCCTCTACTGCACCTACCTTTGGCTGTACGATAGGTGGGCCAGCCACCCCCTGGGCCCACATGGCATTCACCCAAAGGCAACTGTCGTAAGTCAATGAAGCGGCGTCCCTCTCCGTGCCGATGCAGTATAGTCATCTCACCGGACCTCTAGTTGGGGCCAAACGAGAGAAGTTTGATGTTTACTGGTTTATTGGTCCCCTTTGCATTTGGCACCAAGTTTTGACCTTTGATTTAACTAATAAAATGTTAATGCATGTAAACAAAAATGTTGTGTAACTCACCTTACGAAAACTAAATAATCCCAAAATACTTAGGCACGATGCATTAACTCCCTCCTTGTTTCTTATTTGGTGACATATCAACCAATGAGAGATGTGGGCCGTGCATGCTTTCAATGACTTGAGACTACCAAACATGACATGCAGTGTTTAGTTCATTGCATGTAATCCTATTATTACTCTAGTTAGCAAAAAAAAACATTAAGTTCTCTCGCCGATAGGAATAAAACACCATGTATTTATTTACAGAGGGAGTAGTACATTTTTTGTGACATGCATTGCTAGTCAAATACTAAAATCCAGATGGACGTGGTAGTACTCCTAAATCCAGACGGTGGTGCTACTAGTACTAGGAGTAGTACTACCAATGTAGTAGTAGGAGTACTAGCACTGTACTAGCCGTTGGTCAAATTATTACGTGCTGCTCCTCAAAGTGAAGTGACAAGACCCTGCGCCAGAGATGACACCTGAGTATAGGCGCCGTGTTCGGCATACCATAGTCAGCCTCACCGTCTGCAGCCACTATCATCATGGCTGTAGAGCTAGCCTGCTTACAACTAGCCCTGTTCGACATAATTTCCCGTCCGTAGATGCCTGTGCATTGCACGGAACACCAAGATTGGGGGTGGATGGCTCCGGCAGCGGGCATCGCGCCATATTTTTCCACGGCCTTCTAGATGTGGTGGGGAGGAGATAAGGCTGATTGTGAGAAAAAAGGAGTTGTTTGTAAATAGGGAAGAAGTGCGGGCAACTTTTTGCAAAAATGGAGAAGCTTGGTTTGTATGCGTCAGATCTAGATCCGACGGCTATTGGTGAAAGATGGGAGGCACAATATCATCACCAACTCAGGACCTGTTTGATTCACAGGATTTTGAAAACGCAGGAATAGGACACGACAATATTACAAGTTTCAAACTGATATTACAAATGTTAGGAGTAATGCTGCACCTACGAAGAGGGAATTACTAGGAAGTTTACGTAAGAGCTTTCGTTACTTTAGGTGGATGCAGCATTATTGTACAAACTAAAATCCACCGCCCTGACAAGTCACTAAAGGGCAAATAAGTTTTTGAGTCTCTGGCCACTTGATGTTTCAAAAACAAATTCAGCTTCTGCGAAGACTTTGTCACTTAGGCTTAGATGCTTGCGGTGATCAGCACGCCATTCATTGTTGCGCCAGAGAACGCCAAACCTCATTACCTTGAGCACACTTGCCTCCAGAACAAAGAACCTGGCCAATTTAATCTCAGATGTGCTACCTCGATAGTCGATCAAATCAATTTCTGTAAGATGGAGATCAAGGCATTCGATGAGATTGTTATAGTGCAGCACATTTTTCGCTTTCGAGTCTTTTTTTATCAGCAAAAGAAGAGAACATATTAGAGCAGTTGGCTGCATAAGATTGCCGTGTCATCAAGAGGTACCGATATCATTCACTCATACGATAGGGTTGGCTGGCTAGTGATATTTTTTCACTACAAAATTGGAAGAGTAAACGAGGACGGAGGTAGTACTTGCTATTAGGGTAACCATAGAGTTACCGGAGTATTCTAAGTTACTTTCCACTACGACTAGCCTAGGTTACTATAGTAGTACAGCATAAAAACGATGCAGGTGATCATGTGAGAAAAAAATACTAAAAACATTTCTTTCGGTGCAGTGCGTAGATGCAGTTTTGAACACTACACTTGTCATCGTAATTTGGGAAAATTACGAAAAAATTGAGCTACGTTGTGATTACCGTTTACTTATAGGAAAGAAGTTTCACCTCGATGAGTAGCTTCTCCGTGCATGGAAAGCATGTAAGGAATCCAACAACTTGATCCAGATTGGGGCCGATAGATTTTAGTGCTAAGATCTTCACTGTGCGCATGGACTGGATCAAGCTTGTGGAAATCATTTTCTAGAAGACGGTCGTAAATACATCAAGAAGAAATTAAAAAATGTGAATTTCAAGAAGACGGAGAAGAAGATGAGTGATGTACCTGAACGATTACGGATCCAATAAAGAGTTCGGAGAATTTGGCAGACGGGTACACCAACACTGTCAATTTCGGCGTGTCAATGACCCTGATTTTTGTTGGACCTTCTAGATCCGATACAAGCAATCTCTCAAGGAAAGGCGCATTCTCAATGACCATAACGTGTAACAGCTGGAGTGATCTCTTGCCAATTGATGTCTTGTTGCGGGGCCAGCAAGACACATAAATCCATCAAAGATTCATCAAGGCGATGTGGAGGCTAATGAACCCGTGGATCTGCTCAAGATGAAGGTACTTGAGCATAGTACAACTGCAGAGCAGGTGCTCCATGGCCTTCTTCGAGATGACAATGTCGAAGAGGTCGAGCTGCTTGAGTTGAGGGAGAAGAAGGGCGGGCGCGACATTAATCTGGGGAACATAGCAGGAGCTGAAGCTGGCGCGGCGCAGCGTTGGCATGAGGCGGAGCATGGACGGCGGCAGAGAGCGACATCGTCCAGCTTCAAAGCTGAGCTCCTCGAGCTGATCTAGGGCGGGGGATAAGAACCACTCGTCGAACTTGGGTTGGACCTTGCGGTTGGTACTAAACATGCGGATGTCAAGGCATTTGGCTGGCCCAGGGTGTAATGAAAGGATCTTGGAGACTGCGGCCATGCGTTTGCAATCCCCGTCGGAGAGGCAGCTGTCGACGGTGAGGGGGCGCCACCACCGGGAGAGCAGGGCGGTCCGCACGGCAGATTTTGTGGGGAGGAGGCTGATGATGACGAGCAGCATGTCGTCAGGGAGGCTGCTGATGAAGTCCAGGCTCACCGGATGTGGTTTTGGCTCGAGCCGCCTCCGCTTGTTGGCTGCCTCACCGTCCATCTCAATGGGCGCCGACGCCGGTGTACACGTGTGCTGGTGTGTGTTGTGTGTTGGGTGTGCGCGACTGTGTCCTTTTATGCATGCCGCCGCGCAGTGGTGAATTGTGCGTGAGTGCATCCTTCGCGCGCAAGAAGTTTGTCCTCAATGCACCCTCAATTTACTAGCATGCGGGGTGCTACCCCGAGTGGTTTCAACTTTGTTTACTTCACCGCGTGTCAGATGGGCCTCTAGTTTACTTATTTTCACCCACTGCTACATGGGCCAGCACACGGAGATACAGAACACGAGCTGACAAGGCAGCATGTGGATTGGTTGACCGGTCAACTAAACAATATACAGAGCTATATGCTGACACAGTGAGCGTATAATCCGTCGGTATAGAGAGTTCGAGTGAGAGGGGAGGCCCATGAGAGATAGCAGAGAGAGAGAGAAAGAGCTACTCCCTCCGTTCGATAATGTAGTTCCAACATTTTTTAAGTCAAACTTTTGAAACTTTGACCAAGTTTATAAAGAAATTACTTATATCTACAGTACCAAACATAAATGATAGTATGAAGTAAGTACATGTTGTGATGAATCTAATGACCGTTCCAGATGTAAATGTTTTTCTCCACATATACCTGGTCAAACTTTTCTAAGGTTTGACTTTTCAAAACATCCATATGCTTATGGACGTGATAGAGTCCCTAACTAGAGAGAGAGAGAAAGAGTGAAAATAGTGTGTGTGCATGTGTCAAAGAGACATGGACAACACACGATAAAAGTAGAGAAAAAGCGTGCGTGTCTTATGCAAACATATCACACATGCATCTTCGACAACGGAGGCAAGGTGAGGAGATAATGTGTGGTTTTTTGGAACCGAGAGAGCAAGACCCCTAGCACGTGGATCCATCTGCTCGGCGAATTCCGAGACGACGTGGAGGCTGTTTTTGATGACCCGAGAAGTCATCGTCGGTGCAGCAGCCGAACAGGCGGTCATGACGAGACTACCTAGCCGGAGAGTTTGGTCGACAGCCAGGGCTCCCCCGGCGGTAATGTTGTTTTTAACAACGAGATGAGGGATCCTTCCTTACGGGCGACGTCATGGAGGAACTCTCAATGAAAGCACCAATGTCGGTGTCAAAACCGGCGGATCTCGGGTAGGGGGTCCCGAACTGTGCGTCTAAGGCGGATGGTAACAGGAAGCAGGGGACACGATGTTTTACCCAGGTTTGGGCCCTCTTGATGGAGGTAAAACCCTACGTCCTGCTTAATTATTCTTGATAATATGATTAGTACAAGAGTTGATCTACCACGATATCAGAGAGGCTAAACCCTAGAAGATAGCCTATGGTATGATTGTATGTTGTCCTACGGACTAAAACCCTCCGGTTTATATAGACACCGGAGAGGGCTAGGGTTACACAAGGTCGGTTACAAACGAGGAGATATACATATCCGTATTGGCTAGCTTGCCTTCCACGCCAAGTAGAGTCCCATCCGGACACGGGATGAAGTCTTCAATCTTGTATCTTCATAGTCCGACAGTCCAGCCAAAGGATATAGTCCGGCTATCCGGAGACCCCCTAATCCAGGACTCCCTCAGTAGCCCCCGAACCAGGCTTCAATGAGGATGAGTCCGACGCGCAGTGTTGTCTTCGGCATTGCAAGGCGGGTCCTTCTCCAAATTTTGAACGTCTGTTAAGCAGTGTCCGGTCCCATAAATGTTGAACCTCTTGGCTTTTGTGCCCAATAAGGGCTATCTTCCACGCGTCGAATGAATGCGAGGTGCCAGGGCGTTTTTAAATTCGCCCCCCTAGCCAGATAAATAAATTGTCTATTAAAGGGATGGGGATTCTTAGATCCAATCCATACCATCCTCCCCCAGCGAGAATCCATCGGAGCGTGCTTCGGAAAGATCCACTCCAACATGGCCGACCTCCGCAGCTCCTCCTCCCGCCCCCGTAGCGCTAAGCTTGGCGATTGGGAGAGGTGTTCAGTCCCACACAGTCGATTAGTTAAACTACAAACTAAGGGATTTCTCCCTCCGGCGTATATGGTGCCCGTCCGAGCCGGGCTCGTCACCTACAATGGCGGGGAGCAAGCGGAGAGCTTCCCCAGCCCCTCTACAGGGGAGCGGGTATGCCTTGTCCTTTATTTATTGAGGGGACTCAGATTTCGGATTCATCCGTTCCTCCGCGGGCTCCTGGAGTTTTACGGCCTTCAACTGCATAATTTCACCCCTGCTTCCATTTTACACATCGCCGGCTATGTTGCCTTCTGCGAGTTATTCCTGGGCTCCGAGGCTCATTTCAAGTTGTGGAAAAGGTTATTTTGCCTCGTCCCTCGCACATAGAAGGAGTCACTTTATCAAGTGGGCAGAGCCGAAATATGGCGCATCGCTGAAACCGGATACCTGTCCGGTACCCCGAAGAAGACGTCCGAAGACTAGCCTTCGGAGTGGTTTTATATGGAGGACGCCCCCCTTCCGGACCCTATTCGGCGGGGTCTTCCTGAGTTCAGCAATGCTCCTTTGAAGAAACGCCGAAGTTGGAGCCCACAGAGCCCCCAGGAGGAAGACAACGGGGAAGTCCTTTACCTGATGAACCAGATTAAAGCGCTGGCTCAATCAGGATTGATAGTAATCGAGGTTATGTCAATATGCATAATGCGGGGAGTGCAACCACTTCAATACCGAGGGCACCCCTTATGGTGTTTTAACGGGGAAGATGACGCCACTCGTTGCGGGCGTAAGGGTCCGGACAACGCTGCCGCTTTAGCAAAAATTATGTCCGAATTGTTCAAAGGAGAGGAAGTGGAGTTCATCTGCATCAAGCCACGGGATGGATTCTCCATGTACAACCCTCCAAGTTGGGTGAGTTATATCTCCTTACTCCCATTCTTCCCGCATTCTTTGTCGTGGGTACTCACCTTGCCATTTTGCGACAGGAACTGCGAAAAGCCATAAGGGAGGTCAACAGCCCATCCCCACAACCAGAGGATCCCGACCGGGCCCTCGGTCCCGGACTCGAAGAAGATCCGGACATATTCGTGGAGCTGATATACCGGCAGTTCTATCAACTGAGCTGTGATGGCACCACGGTGGCCATTACGGCTGACTATCCCGAACTGCTCCCTGTGTCGCTTGTAAGAAAAACCAAAATCCCGACTCCGAAAACTAGGATCCCCTTTTAGACACTTCACCTACCATATACTTACGGTGTTTTACAGGGAAGGCATTTGGGACGCCGTACCGAACCCGCAGGAACTCGTCAACAAGAGGTGGCGAGGCCGGGTAGGCCAAAAAGGAAGGCGGTCAGGACGGAGACGCCAGCGCAGAGGTATGACAAAAACCCCGCTCCGTAGTTGTTGTCTTTCTCAAAATGTAATGAAGTCCATGTTTCTTTAATAGAAAAAAGCACTCGCCGGAATATGTCCGGTGAGGCTGCCGATCATGCTTCCACCAGTCGGGCTACATGACCGGACACAGAGGCGGAAGCCGACATGGGGCGGACGCCGGGTATTCCCCCTACAGAGGATGCAGATAGACTATCCGCCACAAATTCAGAAGCAGAGAGTGCCATGAATCATAGGCGTTGCCGGGCCGTACTCCGTGACGCGTGCTTTTCACCAGAGGCATTTGATGCCTTCAATTTTGGAGACGCGTACCTCCATGCTGCTCAAAATGGTCTAGCCAGAGCCATGGACCAGTATGTAAGGGATGTACGGGTAAGAAAATTTGACGGGTATATATATATATATATATATATATATATATATATATATATCAGTAGCCCCTGATACTTGAAACAGTTAGCAGAACTGATTTAAGGATCATCTTATTGTGCAGGTTCTTACAGAGAAGAATTGTCGACTGTCACATGAGCTGGAGGAATGCAAGACCCAACTTCGGGCCGCTATTGCCACATTGAAGGAACCTAAAAAGGCCCCTGCTGGTAACATTTGTTTCAAAGAATGACAGGTAACATATAGCATGCGGCATAGCTGCAGATCTAATAACAGATATTGCAGATGAATCTGGAGAAAATCTGGAGGAGCAGCATGCTGTTCGGCAGCTAAAGGCTGGCGAACGCGTGCTGACTAAGGTCAGGCAGGAGAAAAACAATCTCCAAGACACCAATACCAAGCTAAGCGTGGAACTGAAAGATGTTCGAGCCCAGCTTGCGGACTCTAAGAAGGAGAATAACCGGCTTCGATGCGGCATTTTCAGTAAGTGCTTGAACGAACCCTTAATAAAGGGGACGACGAAGAAGCCGGCTAACAGAGTTATGTCTGCAGGTATGCTGACGGGTTGTCCTACGGAGGAGATGCCCGGGTCTGCGGGCGATCTTCTATCCGAGCTCTCACAATTGCACGGACAAGTTCGGCAGGTGATGCAAGGTGTTGCCCAAGCCTTGTGGCCATCCGTCTCCCTGCCCGAAGGCGTTGGAGAGCTTGCGGAGAAGCTCAAGGGAGCACGGCGGCGTTTCCGATTTTGGAAGATATCTGCATGCTGTCAAGGTGCCAGGGAAGCCTGGGCCATGGTGAAGACGCGGTATACCAAGGCTGACCCAAATCACATGGCCGAGGTCGGACCTATGGGGCCCAACGGGAAAGAGATCCCTGTTAGCTTAGTCTATGGGCAAGTAGAATTAGCCGCAAAGTATTCCCAACAGGATTGTAGGCTAGACCGCCTGTAGGATGGTATAGAAGAGGAATTTAGTCAGTCTACATGACTATGTAATTAAAGTGACATGTATAATGCCTTCTAGCTGGATTGTAGATCGTTTGTCATGGCGGACTTTTTCGCTTCAACCTCGGGACCCGATAGTCCAGAGTGTATCTGAATACCCACTCAGTTATATAAGAACCAGGGTATGCGTGGAGACCAGGCGTAGGGGTCATTAGTGCTTGAACAGACAAGTGCCCAACCAGTTATGCTATATTACATGGGTAGTAAGAAGCATCTTCCAGGGAGAATAGTTCCGTTAAGGGTTCCTTTCCTTGGGTACGCATGCCCTAAAGTGCATGTTCGGACTACGAGAGGAAACGCAGGAAAAACATCTGGGGCACATATGGAAAATAAATAAAAATCATCTTTTGTTCACCGACCAAATATTCTCTTAAGAATGTTAGCTTTCGGCTTCACCCAGTCTGAGGTACACATCCGGCTGACCTGGCAGTAACAATCGCAGAGGTGCTCCCCTTATGCCCTAGCCGAATTAACGGGAACATAGGGCATAAATACAAGAGCCAGGCAACCCGGCTTGGCCAAAACTTAAGTCATATCGATGCATATAATGGAGAATCAAAGGTACATGCGGAAGAATAACACATGTGTTGGGCATGAAGCCCGGATAGATAATTAAGCTTCTTGTGTAAGAAGCCCCCAGGTAAAATGAGCGCGGTTAGCGCATCTACAGTGTGCAAGCGAGGCACAAGTTGGCCCTTGAAGGCCTTGGGAAAGAATAAAAGAAAGAAAGAGAAAAAGAAAAAGGAAAGATAATATATATTCAAAAAATGGACAGAGGAAGGGGACGAACATAGAGTCCGGCGCTAGGCGTAGAATCTTCGGAGCCTGGCTGCGTTCCAAGGGTTCGGCTCAAGTCGATTATTCGATGCATCCCGCAGAAGGTACGCTCCACCGGTCAGAACTTGGTCAATAATGAAGGGACCTTCCCATTTGGGCTCGAGCTTGGTCTTCTTCTTCTCCGGCATGTGTAGAACTAGCTCACCAATGTTATAAGTTTTGGCCCGTACTTCTCTGCTTTGGTATCTTCGAGCCTGTTGCTGATAAAATGCGGAACGGGCTTTTGCCATGTCGCGCTCCTCCTCCAGGGTGTCCAGACTGTCCTGCCGATCGAGCTCGGCTTCTCTTTCTTCGTACATGTGCACTCGAGGTGAGTCATGAATTATGTCGCAGGGCAGAACTGCCTCTGCGCCGTACACCATAAAGAAGGGTGTATATCCGGTACTATGATTCGGCGTGGTCCACAGCTCCCAGAGTACAAAGTCGAGCTCCTCTACCCAGTGCGTGTTAGACTCCGTTAAGGACCGCACTAATATGGGTTTAATGCCGCTCATGATAAGACCATTTGCTCACTCTACTTGGTCGTTGGTTTGTGGGTGATAGACGGAAGCGTAATCGAGCTTGATGCCCATGTTGTTGCACCAGAGTTTTACCTCGTCGGTCGTGAAGTTCGTGCCGCTGTCAGTGATGATGCTGTGGGGGACACCATAACGGTGTACAACCTCAGATATGAAGTCTATCACCGGTCCGGATTCGGCCGTTTCAACAGGTTTGGCTTCTATCCATTTGGTGAATTTATCCACCATGACTAGTAAGTATTTTTTCTTATGGGTTCCCCCTTTAAGGGGTCCAACCATGTCAAGCCCCCAAACCACGAAAGGCTAGTTAATGGTGATTGTTTGGAGGGCGGTGGGTGGCATATGGCTTTGGTTTGCAAAAAGCTGGCAACCGGCGCAGCGTTGGACCAAGTCCCATGCATCTGCCCGGGCCGTCGGCCAATAAAAACATGTACGGAAGTCCTTGCTTACAAGGGCCCAGGCTGCGACGTGGTGGCCGCCGAGTCCGGCGTGAATTTCTACCAAGAGCTTTCGCCCTTCCTCTTCGGAGATTCACCTTTGAAGGACTCCAGTAGTGCTTTTCTTATACAGCTCTCCCTCGTGGACCCTGTAGGCTTTAGATCGCCGCACTATGCGGCGTGCCTCATTTTGGTCCTCGGGAAGTTCCTGCCTAGTTAGGTAGGCCAGGAATGGTTCTGTCCACGGGGCGATGACGGCCATTATTACGTGGGCTGAATGTGTTATTCGGTGGCAGAGCCTCCGATTATGTCAGAATGTTTGGTATTGGGCACTTTGGCCGGGTCCGGACTATTGTTACCGGTGTCCCCTTCCCATACCACCGATGGCTTAAAAAGCCTCTCCAAATAGATGTGGGAGGACCGCGTCGCATTTTGCCCTAATGCGGGCGAGGATATCCGCCGCCTGAGCCACATGGTGAAATTCGAGCCCCTCGAACCGAGCTGACATCTTTAGGACGGCGTTTTGATAGGCCGCCATCTTCGGATCCTTGGCATCGAAGTCTTCATTTATTTGGGATATTGTAAGGTTCGAATCCCCATGCACCTCCAGGCGTTGAATGCCCATGGAGACTGCCATCCGGAGACCATGCAAGAGGGCTTCGTATTCGGCTGCGTTGTTGGAGTCTGTATACAGTATCTGTAATACATACTGAATGGTATCTCCTATTGGGGACATCAGGACGACGCCAGCCCCCAGAGCGGCCAGCATTTTTGAGCCATCAAAGTGCATGATCCAATTGGAGTATGCGCCGTACTCTTTAGGGAGTTCGGCTTCCGTCCATTCGGAGACAAAGTCGGCCAATACTTGCGATTTAATGGCTCACTGAGGTTTGTATGTTATGTCGAACGGGAGGAGCTCAATGGCCCATTTGGCAATCCGGCCCATAGCGTCGCGGTTGTTTATAATATCATTGAGTGGCACTTCCGAGGCTACTGTAATTGAAAACTCTTGAAAGTAGTGTCACAGCTTCTGGGATGCCAAGAATACCGCATAGGCTATCTTTTGATAATGTGGGTACCGTGATTTGCATGGAGTGAGGACAGTGGATACATAGTATACCGGCTTTTGAAGAGGGAATTTATGTCCGTCAGTTTCTCGTTCGACGACGAGCACCGCGCTTACAACTTGATGAGTTGCCGCAATGTACAACAGCATTGGTTCGCCGATGTTTGACGCGGCCAGGATTGGGTTGGTTGCTAGTATGGCTTTTATTTCTTCCAATCCGGCTGTGGCAGCGTCCGTCCACTCGAAGTGTTCGGTGCGCCAAAGGAGGCGATAAAGGGGTAATGCCTTTTCTCCTAAGCGGGAGATAAAGCGGCTTAAAGCTGCCACACATCCAGTTAGTTTCTGGATTTGTTTGAGGTCCGTTGGGGTAGCCAACTATGACAGAGCTTGGATTTTGGCCGGATTAGCCTCAATTACTCTACTAGAGACAATGAAGCCCAGGAGCTTTCCGGCTGGTACGCCGAAAACGCATTTTTCTAGATTGAGCTTGATGTCGTATGTTTGGAGGTTGTCAAATGTGAGCCTCAAGTCGTCTATTAGAGAGTTGACGTGTTTGGTTTTAATGACCACATCATCTACGTATGCCTCAACTGTTTTGCCAATCTGTTTCTCCAGACATGTCTAGATCATGCGCTGATATGTTGCGTCGGCATTTTTTAGCCCAAAAGGCATTGTGTTAAAACAGAAGGGGCCGTATGGTGTGATAAATGCCGTTGTGGCTTGGTCGGACTCCGCCATCTTAATTTGGTGGTAGCCGGAGTATGCATCGAGGAAACACAATGACTCGTGTCCTGTGGTGGCATCGATAATTTTATCAATGCGGGGGAGGGGGAAGGGATCCATTGGGCAAGCCTTGTTGAGGTCCTTGAAATCGACACATAGGCGCCAGGATTTGTCCTTCTTTGGTACCATCACCAGGTTTGCTAGCCAGTCCGGGTGTTTTATTTCTCTAATGAATCCAGCCTCCAATAACTTGGCTAGCTCCTCTCCCATAGCATGTCTCTTAGGTTCAGAGAAACGCCGAAGAGCCTGCTTGACCGGCTTGAATCCTTTTAGGATATTAAGGCTGTGCTTGACCATCTTGCGTGGGATTCTTGTCATATCTGAGGGGTGCCAGGCGAATATGTCCCAATTCTCGCGCAGGAACTCTCGTAGTGCGGCGTCCACGGCGGGGTTTAACTGTGCCCCGATGGAGGCTATTTTTGTAGGGTCCGTCGGGTGGACTTGGAATTTGACTATTTCATCCACTGGTTTGAAAGAGGTGGACTTGGATCTCTTGTCAAGTATCACGTCGTCCCTGTCCACTGTGGAGCGCAGCGCAGTTAATTCCTCGGCCGCGAAGGCTTCGGATAATGCTTCAAGGGCCAATGCGGCTATTTTGTTTTCGGTGCGGAGTGCTGTGTCCGGATCACTAGCGAGAGTGATGATTCCGTTGGGCCCAGGCATTTTGAGCTTCATGTACCCGTAATGGGGTATGGCTCGGAAAATCGTCAATGCCTCCCGCCCTAAAAGGGCGTGGTATCCGCTACTGAACAGGGCCACTTGGAATGTAATTTCTTCGGACCTATAGTTCTCCGGCGTGCCGAATACCACATCTAGTGTGATTTTCCCAGCACAGCATGCTTCCCGACTGGGGATGATTGCTCTGAAAGTTGTGCTGCTTCGCTCAATGCGGTTCCAGTCTATTTCCATTTTTTGAAGAGTTTCCTCGTAGATGAGGTTTAATCCACTGCCGCCGTCCATGAGTACTTTGGCGAGTCGAAAGCCATCCACGATTGGACTGAGGACCAGTGCCGCTGGTGCTCGGGTTGTTCGGAATTTAGGTTCGTCACTGGCATTGAAGGTAATAGCCGTGTCGCTCCATGGATTTATTGCTGCTACGTGGCAGATTTCGGCAATGCTGCGGAGTGTTCGCTTGCGCCTATTATTTGATGCGAAGGTCTCAAAGACCGTTAATACCGTATTGTTATCACTAGGATGGTGCTCTATGGCATCTGGGATGAGAAGGTCCTCGCCGCTTTTGGCCACCTGTCGGAGTATCCAACGTGCTCTAAGGCTGTGTGTTGGTATGGTATCCGCTGTACTATGAATTTTGCAGGGTCCGTTGAGCCATCCCCCCAATACGGTTCCACGCCCTATAGAGGGTTTTTGCTTCTTTGTAATTAACTCGGGTGTCTTATGATAGTGCTGTTGGGGAACGTAGCAGAAATTCAAAATTTTCCTACGTGTCACCAAGATCTATCTATGGAGAGACTAGCAACGAGGGGAAGGAGAGTGTATCTACATACCCTTGTAGATCGCTAAGCGGAAGCGTTCAAGTGAACGGGGTTGATGGAGTCGTACTCCTCGTGATTCAAATCGCCGATGATCAAGTGCCGAACGGACGGCACCTCCGCGTTCAACACACGTACAGCCCGGTGACGTCTCCCACGCCTTGATCCAGCAAGGAGAGAGGGAGAGGTTGAGGAAGACTCCATCCAGCAGCAGCACAACGGCGTGGTGATGATGGAGGAGCGTGGCAATCCTGCAGGGCTTCGCCAAGCACCGCAGAAGAGGAGGAATAGAGAGAGAGGGTTGCACCAAGAGGTGAGATCAAATCGTGTGTCATGTGCAGCCCCTAGGCCTCATATATATAGGGGAGAGGGAGGAGGGCTGCGCCCTAGGGTTTCCCCTAGGGGGGCGGCGGCCAAGAGGGGAGGGGAGAAGGGGGCGCCCCTTAGGGTGGGCCTTAGGCCCATCTAAGCCTAGGGTTTCCCCTCTCTCCACCTCTTAGGCACCTTGGGCCTATGTGGGAGGCGCACCAGCCCACTTAGGGGCTGGTCCCTCACCACTCTTGGCCCATGCAAACCTCCGGGGCAGGTCGCCCCACTTGGTGGACCCCCGGGACCCTCCCGGTGGTCCCGGTACGTTACCAATAAACCCCGAAACTCTTCCGGTGACCAAAACAGGACTTCCCATATATAAATCTTTACCTCCGGACCATTCTGGAACTCCTCATGACGTCCGGGATCTCATCCGGGACTCCGAACAACATTCGGTAACCACATACAAACTTCCTTTATAACCCTAGCGTCATCGAACCTTAAGTGTGTAGACCCTACGGGTTCGGGAGACATGCAGACATGACCGAGACGTTCTCCGGTCAATAACCAACAGCGGGGTCTGGATACCCATGTTGGCTCCCACATGTTCCACGATGATCTCATTGGATGAACCACGATGTCAAGGACTTAATCAATCCCATATACAATTCCCTTTGTCTATCGGTACGATACTTGCCCGAGATTCGATCGTCGGTATCCCGATACCTTGTTCAATCTCATTACCGGCAAGTATCTTTACTCGTTCCGTAACACATCATCCCGTGATCAACTCCTTGATCATATTGTGTACATTATGATGATGTCCTACCGAGTGGGCCCAGAGATACCTCTCCGCTTATACGGAGTGACAAATCCCAGTCTCGATTCGTGCCAACCCAACAGACACTTTCAGAGATACCTGTAGTGTACCTTTATAGCCACCCAGTTACGTTGTGACGTTTGGCACACCCAAAGCATTCCTACGGTATCCGGGAGTTGCACAATCTCATGGTCTAAGGAAATGATACTTGACATTAGAAAAGCTTTAGCATACGAACTACACGATCTAGTGCTATGCTTAGGGTTGGGTCTTGTCCATCACATCATTCTCCTAATGATGTGATCCCGTTATCAACGACATCCAATGTCCATGGTTAGGAAACCGTAACCATCTATTGATCAACGAGCTAGTCTACTAGAGGCTTACTAGGGACATGGTGTTGTCTATGTATCCACACATGTATCTGAGTTTCCTATCAATACAATTATAGCATGGACAATAAACGATTATCATGAACAAGGAAATATAATAATAACTAATTTATTATTGCCTCTAGGGCATATTTCCAATAGTCTCCCACTTGCACTAGAGCCAATAATCTAGTTCACATCGCCATGTGATTAACACTCACAGGTCACATCGCCATGTGACCAACATCCAAGAGTTTACTAAAGTCAATAATCTAGTTCACATCACTATGTGATTAACACTCAATGATTTTTGGGTTTGATCATGTTGCTTGTGAGAGAGGTTTTAGTCAACGGGTCTGAACCTTTCAGATCCGTGTGCGCTTTACAAATCTCTATGTCATCTCCTAGATGCAGCTACCACGCTCTATTTGGAGCTCTTCCAAATAACTGTTCTACTATACGAATCCAGTTTACTACTCAGTATAATCTGGATTAGTGTCAAAGTTTGCATCGGCGTAACCCTTTACGACGAACTCTTTTACCACCTCCATAATTGAGAAAATTCCTTAGTCCACTAGTTACTAAGGATAACTTTGACCGCTGTCCTCCCCTTGACAGACTCATGGCAAGGCACACTTCAGGTGTGGTACACAGCATAGCATACTGTAGAGCCTACGTCTTAAGCATAGGGGACAACCTTCGTCCTTTCTCTCTATTCTGCCGTGGTCGAGCTTTAAGTATTAACTTCATACCTTACAACTCAGGCAAGAACTTCTTCTTTGACTGATCCATCTTGAACACCTTCAAGATCATGTCAAGGTATGTGCTCATTTGAAAGTACCATTAAGCGTTTTGATCTATCCTTTATAGATCTTGATGCTCAATGTTCAAGTAGCTTAATCCAGGCTTTCCATTGAAAAACACTTTCCAAATAACCCTATATGCTTTCCAGAAATTCTACGTCATTTCTGATCAACAATATGTCAACAACATATATTCATCAGAAATTCTATAGTGCTCCCACTCACTTCTTTGGAAATACAAGTTTCTCATAAACTTTGTATACACCCAAATCTTTGATCATCTCATCAAAGCATACATTCCAACTCCGAGATGCTTACTCCAGTCCTTAGAAGGATTGCTGGAGCTTTGCATACTTATTAGCATCTTTCAGGATTGACAAAACCTTCCGGTTGTATCACATACAACCTTTCCTCAAGAAAATCGTCGAGGAAACAATGTTTTGACATCCTATCTGCAAGATTTCATAAATAATGCAGTAATCACTAATATAATTCCAACAGACTCTCAGCATCGCTATGAGTGAGAAAGTCTCACCGTAGTCAACTCCTTGAACTTGTCGGAAAACATTTTAACGACAAGTCGAGCTTTCTTAATGGTGATACACACCATTATTGTCTGTCTTCCTTTTAAAATCCATCTGTACTCAACAGCCTTACGGCCATCAAGTAGTTCTTCCAAAGTCTACACTTTGCTTTCATATATGGATCCTCTCTCGGATTTTATGGCCTCGAGCCATTTATCGGAATCCGGGCCCACCAACGCTTCTCCACAGCTCGTAGGTTCATTGTTGTCTAGCAACATGACTTCAAGACAGGATTACGTACCACTCTGAAGTAGTACGCATCCTTGTCATCCCACGAGGTTTGGGAGTGACTTGATCTGAAGTTTCATGATCACTATCATAAGCTTCCACTTCAATTGGTGTAGGTGCCACAGGAACAACTTCCTGTGCCCTGCCACACACTAGTTGAAGAGACGGTTTAATAACCTCATCAAGTCTCCACCATCCTCCCACTCAATTCTTTCGAGAGAAACTTTTCCTCGAGAAAGGACCCGATTCTAGAAACAATCCCTTATTGCTTTCGAATCTGAGACAGGAGGTATACCCAACTGTTTTGGGTGTCCTATGAAGATGCATTTATCCGCTTTGGGTTCGAGCTTATCATCCTGAAACTTTTTCACATAAGCGTCGCAGCCCCAAACCTTTTAAGAAATGACAGCTTAGGTTTCTCTAAACCATAGTTCATATGGTGTCACCTCATCGGAATTATGTGGTGCCCCTTTTTAAAGTGAATGTGGTTGTCTCTAATGCCTAACCCATAAACTATTGTGGTAATTCGATAAGAGACATCATGGTATGCATCATATCCAATAGGGTGCAGTTATGATGTTCGGACACACCATCACACTATGGTGTTCCAGGCTGTATTAGTTGTGAAACAATTTCCACAATGTCTTAATTCTGTGCCAAACTTGTAACTCAGATATTCATCTCTATGATCATATCATAGATCCTCTTGCCACGACGATCTTCAACTTCACCCTGAAATTACTTAAACCTTTCAATAATTCAGACTCGTGATTCATCAAGTAAATATACTCAACATCTACTCAAATCATCTGTGAAGTAAGAACATAACGATATCCACTACATGCCTCAGCACTCATTGGACTGCACACATCAAAATGTATTACTTCCAACAAGTTGCTTTCTAGTTCCATTTTACTGAAACCGAGGATTTCAGTCATCTTGCCCATGTGGTATTATTTGCATGTCTCAAGTGATTCAAAATCAAGTGAGTACAAAACGGTCCATTTGCATGGAGTTTCTTCATGCATATATACCAACAGACATGGTTCGCATGTCTCAAACTTTTCAAAAACGAGTGAGCCCAAAGATCCATCAACATGGAGCTTCTTCATGCGTTTTATACCGATATAACTTACGTGGCAGTGCCACAAGTGGGTGGTACTATCATTACTATCTTATATCTTTTGGCATGAACATGTGTATCACTACGATCGACATTCAATAAACCATTCATTTTAGGTGTAAGACCATTGAAGGCATTATTCAAATAAACAGAGTAACCATTATTCTCCTTAAATGAATAACCGTATTGTGATGGACATAATCCAATCATGTCATTCCTCTACGCAAACACCAATCTCGATGGTAGAGGGAGCGTGCGATGCTTGATCATATCAACATTGGAAACTCTTCCAACACATATCATGAGCTCACTTTTAGCTAGTCTCCGTTTATTCCGTAGCTTTTATTTCGAGTTACTAACACTTAGCAACCGAACCGGTATCTAATACCCTGGTGCTACTAGGAGTACTAGTAAAGTACACATCAACACAATGTATATCCAATATACTTCTATTGACCTTGCCAGCCTTCTCATCTACCAAGTATCTAGGGTAATTCTGCTCCAGTGGCTGTTCCTCTTATTACAGAAGCACTTAGTCTCGGGTTTGGGTTTAACCTTGGGTTTCTTCACTAGAGCAGCAACTGAATTGCCGTTTCATGAAGTATCCCTTCTTGCCCTTGCCCTTCTTGAAACTAGTGGTTTCACTAACCATCAACAATTGAAGCTCCTTCTTGATTTCTACTTTCGTGGTGTCAAACATCGCGAATATCTCAAGGATCATCATATATGTCCCTGATATATCATAGTTCATCACGAAGCTCTAGCAGCTTGGTGGTAATGACTTCGGAGAAACATCACTATCTCATCTGGAAGATCAACTCCCACTTGATTCAAATGATTGTTGTATTCAGACAATCTGAGCACAAGCTCAACAATTGAGCTTTTCTCCCTTAGTATGTAGGCTAGAAGAACCGTCGGAGGTCTTATACCTCTTGACGTGGGCACGAGCCTGAAATCCCAATTTCAGCCCTCGAAACATCTCATATGTTTCGCGACGTTTCAAAACACGTCTTTGGTGCCTCAACTCTAAACCATTTAACATTACCGAACTATCATGTAGTCATCAAAACGTGTATGTCAGATGTTCGCAACATCCACAGACCACGTTCGAGGTTCAGCACACTGAGCGGTGCATTAAGGACATAAGCCTTTTACTATCTACATAATTGCTACTATCAACTTTCAGCCAATTTTTTTCTCTAGGAACATATCTAAACAGTAGAACTATAGCGTGAGCTATGACATAATTTGCAAAATCCTTTTGACTATGTTCAGGATAATTAAGTTCATCTTATGAACTCCCACTCAGATAGACATCCCTCTAGTCATCTAAGTGATTACATGATCCGAGTCAACTAGGCCGTGTCCGATCATCACGTGAGACGGACTAGTCAACGTCGGTGAACATCTTCATGTTGATCGTATCTTCTATACGACTCATGCTCGACCTTTCGGTCTTTTGTGTTCCGAGGCCATGTCTATACACATGCTAGGCTCGTCAAGTTAACCCTAAGTGTTTTGCATGTGTAAAACTGTCTTACACCCGTTGTATGTGAACGTAAGGATCTATCACACCCGATCATCACGTGGTGCTTCGAAACGACGAACTGTAGCAACGGTGCACAGTTAGGGGAGAACACTTCTTGAAATTTTTATGAGGGATCATCTTATTTACTACCGTCGTTCTAAGCAAATAAGATGTATAAACATGATAAACATCACATGAAATCAAATAGTGACATGATATGGCCAATATCACTTTGCTCCTTTTGATCTCCATCTTCGGGGCTCCATGATCATCATCGTCACCGGCATGACACCATGATCTTCATCATCGTGTCTTCTTGAAGTTGTCACGTCATCTATTACTTCTACTACTACAGCTAATGGTTAGCAATAAAGTAAAGTAATTGCATGACGTTTATGTTGACACGCAGGTCATAAATAAATAAAGACAACTCCTATGGCTCCTGCCGGTTGTCATATTCATCGACATGCAAGTCGTGATTCCTATTACAAGAACATGATCAATCTCATACATCACATATATCATTCATCACATCCTTTGGCCATATCACATCACATGGCATACCCTGCAAAAACAAGTTAGACGTCCTCTAATTGTTGTTTGCATGTTTTACGTGGCTGCTATGGGTTTCTAGCAAGAACATTTCTTACCTACGCAAAGACCACAACGTGATATGCCAATTGTTATTTACCCTTCATAAGGACGCTTTTCATCGAATCCGATCCGACTAAAGTGGGAGAGACAGACACCCGCTAGCCACCTTATGCAACTAGTGCATGTCAGTTGGTGGAACCAGTCTCACGTAAGAGTACGTGTAAGGTCGGTCCGGGCCGCTTCATCCCACGATGCCGCCGAATCAAGATAAGACTAGTAACGGCAAGCATATTGAACAAAATCAACGCCCACAACTACTTTGTGTTCTACTCGTGCATAGAATCTACGCAATAGACCTAGCTCTGATACCACTGTTGGGGAACGTAGCGGAAATTCAAAATTTTCCTACGTGTCACCAAGATCTATCTATGGAGAGACTAGCAACGAGGGGAAGGAGAGTGTCTCTACATACCCTTGTAGATCGCTAAGCGGAAGCGTTCAAGTGAACGGGGTTGATGGAGTCGTACTCGTCGTGATTCAAATCACCGATGATCAAGTGCCGAACGGACGGCACCTCCGTGTTCAACACACGTACAGCCCGGTGACGTCTCCCACGCCTTGATCCAGCAAGGAGAGAGGGAGAGGTTGAGGAAGACTCCATCCAGCAGCAGCACAACGGCGTGGTGATGATGGAGGAGCGTGGCAATCCTGCAGGGCTTCGCCAAGCGCCGCAGAAGAGGAGGAATAGAGAGAGAGGGCTGCACTAAGAGGTGAGATCAAATCGTGTGTCATGTGCAGCCCCTAGGCCTCATATATATAGGGGAGAGGGAGGAGGGCTGCGCCCTAGGGTTTCCCCTAGGGGGGCGGCGGCCAAGAGGGGAGGGGAGAAGGGGGCGCCCCTTAGGGTGGGCCTTAGGCCCATCTAAGCCTAGGGTTTCCCCTCTCTCCACCTCTTAGGCGCCTTGGGCCTATGTGGGAGGCGCACCAGCCCACTTAGGGGCTGGTCCCTCACCACTCTTGGCCCATGCAAACCTCCGGGGCAGGTGGCCCCACTTGGTGGACCCCCGGGACCCTCCCGGTGGTCCCGGTACGTTACCGATAAACCCCGAAACTATTCCGGTGGCCAAAACAGGACTTCCCATATATAAATCTTTACCTCCGGACCATTCCGGAACTCCTCGTGACGTTCGGGATCTCATCCGGGACTCCGAACAACATTCGGTAACCACATACAAACTTCCTTTATAACCCTAGCGTCATCGAACCTTAAGTGTGTAGACCCTACGGGTTCGGGAGACATGCAGACATGACCAAGACGTTCTCCGGTCAATAACCAACAGCGGGATCTGGATACCCATGTTGGCTCCCACATGTTCCACGATGATCTCATCGGATGAACCACGATGTCAAGGACTTAATCAATCCCATATACAATTCCCTTTGTCTATCGGTACGATACTTGCCCGAGATTCGATCGTCGGTATCCCGATACCTTGTTCAATCTCGTTACCGGCAAGTCTCTTTACTCGTTCCGTAACACATCATCCCGTGATCAACTCCTTGATCATATTGTGCACATTATGATGATGTCCTACCGAGTGGGCCTAGAAATACCTCTCCGCTTATACGGAGTGACAAATCCCAGTCTCGATTCGTGCCAACCCAACAGACACTTTCGGAGATACCTGTAGTGTACCTTTATGGCCACCCAGTCATGTTGTGACGTTTGGCACACCCAAAGCATTCCTACGGTATCCGGGAGTTGCACAATCTCATGGTCTAAGGAAATGATACTTGACATTAGAAAAGCTTTAGCATACGAACTACACGATCTAGTGCTATGCTAAGGTTGGGTCTTGTCCATGACATCATTCTCCTAATGATGTGATCCCGTTATCAACGACATCCAATGTCCATGGTTAGGAAACCGTAACCATCTATTGATCAATGAGCTAGTCTACTAGAGGCTTACTAGGGACATGGTGTTGTCTATGTATCCACACATGTATCTGAGTTTCCTATCAATACAATTATAGCATGGACAATAAACGATTATCATGAACAAGGAAATATAATAATAACTAATTTATTATTGCCTCTAGGGCATATTTCCAACAAGTGCACCCTTTTTCCTTGGACTGGGTGTATATATGGAACCGGATTATCCCAAAATTTTGTTTCAGTTTTCCAGGCACTTTCCATCGCACAGTACTTACATACTATTGACGCCAAGTCGGCGAAGCGAGATATGTCACGGTGACTTATCGCGTTAAGGATTCCCTTGTCCATGCAGTTATTGGAGAAAAGTGAGACTGTGTCTTCCTCACGGCAGTCCTTAACCTTGTTCATCACAAAGAGGAATCTGGCCCAATAATGATGTATTGTTTCATGGGGCCCTTGCCTGATGTGGGAAAGATTGTTTATGTCTGAGTGCGTGGGTGGTTTTGAGTCTGAACCCCTACCCAATCTGAGGCCCAGGGGCCGAGGAGTTTCCGATCTTGGAAGTTCGGATTCCGGGGTGTTGCTCGATGGGTCTGGCCTGCTACCTGACTCTAGGTTCAGGGTTTGGGTGATGTCCTCCCGTAAATGGGTATCCGGCTCGGAGAGCTCAGGAATCCGGACATAGTTAGTCCTCAAAACGGAGGAAGAATCGCCACATTGTTCCTCCACCACCGCAACGTGATGGGTGACTGGCGGAGAGTTAATCTCCCTTTGATCGGGTTTAAGCCCAATTCGATCATAGTCCGTAGCGGCTCCCAAGGCGGCGATGTGATCCAAGAGCTTGTTTAGGGAAGAGAGCTCCATTGGATCCATCTGCTCGGCGAATTCCGAGACGACGTGGAGGCTGTTTTCGATGACCCGAGAAGTCATCGTCGGTGCAGCAGCCGAACAGGCGGTCATGACGAGACAGCCTAGCCGGAGAGTTTGGTCGACAGCCAGGGCTCCCCCGGCGGTAATGTTGTTTTTAACAACGAGATGAGGCATCCTTCCTTATGGGCGACCTCACAGAGGAACTCTCAATGAAAGCACCAATGTCGGTGTCAAAACCGGCGGATCTCGGGTAGGGGTTCCCGAACTATGCGTCTAAGGCGGATGGTAACAGGAGGCAGGGGACACGATGTTTTACCCAGGTTCGGGCCCTCTTGATGGAGGTAAAACCCTACGTCCTGCTTGATTAGTCTTGATAATATGATTAGTACAAGAGTTGATCTACCACGATATCAGAGAGGCTAAACCCTAGAAGCTAGCCTATGGTATGATTGTATGTTGTCCTACAGACTAAAACCCTCCAGTTTATATAGACACCGGAGAGGGCTAGGGTTACACAAGGTCGGTTACAAAGGAGGAGATATACATATCTGTATTGCCTGCTTGCCTTCCACGCCAAGTAGAGTCCCATCCGGACATGGGACGAAGTCTTCAATCTTCTATCTTCATAGTCCGATAGTCCGGCCAAAGGATATAGTTCGGCTGTCCAAAGACCCCCTAATCTAGGACTCCCTCACCTGTCAAAAAGAAAGCCCGCCTAGCCTGGGTTCCCTTGCACTTTAATTAGCCTGGCTGAACTCCCGACACTGCAAGTAGCCTGGCCCAGGCGACCGATTTTGAACGCTTGGCCGTGCCTAGTCGTGTGGCCACGAGGCTAACAGCAACGTGGATGGATATTAGCATTAAATAATTGATGCATGGATTGATTGATGGGACGTTGATGCTTTGCCTGGCCCAGGCATGAACCAAACGCTTCAGCACCACACAAGCCTGGCCAGGCAGAAATATTTTACATCTCACGTCCACACCAGGCAGTACCGGCCATGAAGGCATGAGGGTCAGGTCACGAACCAAACTGACCAATAAAGTTTGAGAGATATTGAGGAGCCCGATAAAGCTGAGTGGTGCGTCAGATAGCTGAGACAGGGAAAGAGATATTCCATCCGCTCGATAATGCAGTGCATGTAAATTTTTTAGAAGTCAAACTTTGGAAACTTTGATCAGGCTTATGCAAATGTTATTTATATCTAGAATACCAAAGATACATCATACAAAACTACATCTCATGGTGAATCTAATGGTATATGTTTGCCGTACTAGATGTAATTCTTTTTCTCCATGTACACGGTCAAACTTTGTGATGTTTGACTTTTCAATAAATCTATATGCTATGGACCGAGGAGAGTGCCTCAGTCGAGACAGATCAATTGCGTGTGAAGGAGAATGAGTAAGTGTGCAAAAATAGTATGTGTGTGAAAGAGAAAGTGACAACAAATGATAAATTAGAGAGAGTGTGTGTTTTTTCGTTTCTTATGCGAACATATCACGCATGCATCTCCGAGATGGAAAGGCGAGGCGAGGAGATACACAAAGATATCTAGTGTGTGATTGTTTGCAACGAAGAGAGACACCCCTGTAGCACATGTCCAATAGCCAACAAGGAACAAGGGTCGAGAGGGACACATGGATGGCATGTACGCATGGGGAGGGAGAGAGGGTGTGTTTGTGATAGAGAGATCCCGTCGAGATCGTGAGCGGACTATATGGGTGGAAGATCGAGGTAGTGAGTGCGCGATAGAAAGATGCCCCGAGAGAAATCAAGATAGACCATGCACATGTTTGTGATGGAGACTAAGATTAGCTAGTCATATACATATACGGGGGACTGCGTGTGCCTACAATTGAGTGATAGGCCATCATACTTGGCTAGCTGGGCATGAGATTGTGTGTGTGCGCATGTGAGATGGAGAGAGAACGAGGGGGAGAGATAGAGTTTTAGATGGGCATATCGAGTGCGAGTGAGATATGCATGTGTATGTGTGACCCAGGTGGATGGAGAGTTTGAGAGAGGGGGGAAGAGCTCCGATACGACATAGTGGTGCGTGAGAGAGTTACGGGTAAAGATCCAAGGAATTTGTGTGTGTACGATGAGTGCACCCAAGATATCTAGCTTGGACTAGCTAGAGTATCATACATAGTGTGCGAGAGAGTCCTATAGATGGTGTATATATGCATGCGAACTATAAAGACCCCCCACACACACAAAGAGAGAGAGAGAGAGAGAGAGAGAGAGATGGAGAGAAAGGGAGAGGGACCAACAAGGTTTTTGTGTCGGATGCATGCGACAAAATTGAAGATTGTCGGCGAGAGAGAGGGAGACATAGAACAGGAGTCCAGGAGAGGGGGAGGTCGCGTTTGATGCATCGAAGACTGATATAAACCATGTTTCGATATAAACTTGCATTAACATATTTAAATTGGAGAACATGTTGTCTGCAATCCACACATGAACGGATATATGCGTTTATCAAACAAGTTCATTAATTTGACTTTCAACATGTTCATGGAGTACTATAATACTGTACAACATGTTATTCGATTGAGGTGTTCAATTTTGGATTTAGTTCACTATTTTGACCAACTGAACAAGCTATTTCATTGAATCGAGATATTTCATTTTGGGTTTGATTCGCGTTTTTGAGTGGGTCAACTATTTGTCATATAGTAAATCGCTAGCAACGAGCATGTAAAAACACGTTACTCCGAGCATCATCTCTCCATCTAAAAAAGAAGTGGCAAGCTAATATTTCAAAATTTGATCCGAATCGACTTGCTAAGGTAGACGTGGATGCTCGTTCTCCCAAAATTTGAACGGACCTTTGAACATTCTCCCTGCTCGGTGGAATTCGCCCGAGCAAATAAATGGGAGACACAAAATTACCGTCCTATATAGGACACATATCAATTGGCCCGTTGTACATCGAGGGTAGGTTCGTAACTTCATCCAAGCGTGCCTTCTCCTCGGCCGAAATGACATGTGCCGAATAATTCATAAACCATGGTCGGCAAAACACGCTCTCCTCGCCTGAAATAGCTCGCGCCCACTATTTCAAAACATGCTCTCCTTGCCCGAAATCGCTCGCGCCCACTATAGTTCAAAACACGCCCTCCTCGCCCAAAATCGATCCCGCCCACTATTTGTGGAGAAGCAAAGTTACTCTACTATCCCCGACCCTCAGTACACAGACCCAAGCCGACAAGCCTATAGGCAATGGTAGAACTTCAACTCCCCCTCACATTTCACACAAATGCGTCCGTAAGACATGGTTCCACTCCCCTCCCAATTCCCGCCCGCCCGCCGCCATTCATACCTCGTGGGCGCCAAATCACCTTCTCCCCGGGAAGCTCCCTTCTCCCGAGCCACGAAACCTCAGCCCCACCTCCATGGCGCCCCCACCGCACCAATTTCACAGCCGCCCTCCCCCCTAATGCCGGAGACGCTGTCCATTTGTCATCGTGCACTGGGCCGTGTGCCTCTTACTCCGTGCTGCTGGTGCTACCTCGACGACGGCCGCGTGAACCGTACCAGAGCCGATTCACCCCCGCCGTTGTTCACGGCGCCGGAGCGGCTCCAACTTCGGTCTGTCCAGAGTCCTGGCGCAGTTACCGCATAGCCATCGACCGTTGCGACATCGCTCTTTCCCTACCGCTGGTCGCCACCGCAACCGCGCCGGCCTCACTGACTCGGCAGCTGAACCTGCCTACTTCACCATTTAGCCAGATAGGTCGCATCCTCATCTCAAATCACTTTATTTAGGCGTCAGTTGTCTGAATTTTTATTCTGGGCCAATCGATTCCCAATGGGAAGCAGCACCCCTCGAGGCGGTGGAACTCCTAGGCTGCTGATTGGCTGGTGTTTACGTAAGGGTGCGGGGCCGCAAGTTTGCCGCGGAAGCAGCACTTAGATGGCTATCTTTTAGAGTTGCGTGGGTTGAAGGTACTACCGCCACCGGATTTGGATGATGGGGAGTCTTTGTGGATTGGACCGGGGGCGGCGCAACCACGGCAGTGTGGTGGGGCGGGGAGCGAGGTTTTGGCCGGGGCCACAGACGGCGGAGGCAGGCTGCTCTGCCATTGGTCGCTGGCTCTTCGGCGAAGATTCCGAATAGTGGCAGCCGAGAGGCCCAAGACGGCCAGCTATCTGGCGTAGATCGGACAGTACCAAAATAAAATAATATCGTGTGACCCCAATTTCGTCTTCAGTGAACAAACATGTGACCACTCTCGTACCTTGCTATTGATCTCTTAGTGTATTTCTTTAGATCAAAGAGATATGTCATTCTTAACATTATGCGTTATCTGCATCTTCAGACACACCGTCTTCCGACTCACCGCAGCTGCTCCAACAAGGAAAGCATACACCAGAAGGGAGCTATAGCCCCCACTCAACAGTTCCCTGCATCGAATGTGCGTGCCCGACATGGACAGCCACAACAACTACAGGGCCATCGACAAGTCAGCACATGATGCTCACTCCTATGGATGGCAGCCAGATAGGTTGTACCCTCATCTTACTTGTGTGCAACATTTATGGCTTTGTTATTCATCTAAGCATGGAAAATAGATCATCACATTTCACTGTATATTCATGCTGATTTCTTACGGGTCTTGTTCAGGAGTTAACGTTGTTCCATAGTTCAACTAAGATACTTGTTCTTTAGGTAACGATGTTCCCATAGTTATCATCCATCAGCCAATGCTATCCCATAGGCTGGTGATTATAGTATTATACCACTTCTAATATTACCTATATTGTTCTTTAATACTTTTGTGTGTCATCTAGTTAATCTTGAGTACAAACGATACATATTCTGTAGCTTTCATCTGTGTTCTCCTTTAGTTTTTGAGACCTATTGCTGCTAGTTAACCCCAGTCCTATTATTTATGTTGTCTCCTAGAGGCATTCATTACATAAATCTAACTACTAGTTGTCTTCCATGCATGTCAGATATAATTGCACACACTGATATATCCACAAGAACCTCACGGAGCAATGTAAAGGCCAATAAACTTGATGTCAATGATACCCAATATGATGGAACATGTAAAGGCAGTTCTTCAGAAGACTTGCAGAAAGATGATGAATCCTCTTCACCCCATAAGGTCCTTGTGCTCACTTGGCCTGTGATATGGGTACAACATGCATATAATGTCCTGGAGTGTATCTACTCTGTTGCAATGCCATGTGCTTAGCATGCTGATCATGCATGTAAATATGTCATGCCTTCCTGTTTTTCAGTACCTATTCCATTCATGATAACATGTTTTCAAATTCAAGTACTGTCATTCTACTCTATCGCAATGCCATCTGCTTAATTTGGACATCATGCTTCTGAATATCTTATGCATTGTTATTCATCAGTATGTACTTCATCTGTCTACCATACCATGTTTTTTTACATTGAAGTGTTGTTCTAGTGCTCTATTGCAATGCCATCTTATTTTCCCAATCATACACATGTATGTTGCCTTAGTTATTTCTGTACGTATTCCGCTAGCATATAGTTTTACATTCAACTAGTTTTTTTGCTGTGTTGTCCTGCCGTATCCCTAGCTCTTACACCATACTCCCTCCGTCCGGATTACATGTTGCCGAAATGGATAAAAAAGGATGTATCTAGAACTGAAATACGCCTAGACCCATCCATTTTTTCCGGATGGAGGGAATACATGTCAATATGTCATGCCTTTCTATTCTTCAGTAACTATTCCATCTCTCTGCTGTCGCATGTTTTATAATTAAAGCACCATTCTTCTATACAAGGCATGCAAGGAGAAGACGACTATGTTAGAATCTGAAGGGTTACAAACAAGGCCTTTGCAAAAGATCCAAACGCCAGGAGATAATAAACCAACTCCAGTTTTTATAGATACTGCTCCAGCACAGAGAAACCCAACTCCTACTGATAATAATCAGATTCCAGTGGCCAAAGAACTAGTCCGCTACAGTCCAGCAAAAATATGTCAACTCAATTCTAAGAAGCGTGTGCATATCCTTGCATCATGAAATTTTATAGCATGTTGATCATATTTTCTACATGTTTCTTGCCCATCTCTCTTTTAGAAAATAAGCTTAACAGATAGAAGAATTTATGCAATGGTATCGTTTATGAGAAAAGATTCTTGCAGGAATTCTCTATGCTCCAATGTAGATGCAAGTACCTGTTGTATATCACTATATTTTTACATCAGCATGCATTTTGTTAATCGGCGTGAATCCAACCTTTATCTGATCTAAATTTAGTTGTAGCAAAATGTATGATTAAAGGCCACAATGTTGATTTTTGCAAGGAAAACTGCCTGATAGTTTTGCATCCTGAGCTGCATGAGTGTACTATCTCATATCAGTGGGTTTGAATACTTTGGTTCTGCAAGTGGGTTTTTCACTGTTTTTTTACTGTGTTGTCCTGTCGTATCCCTAGCTCTTACATCATACTCCCTCCGTCCGGATTAAATGTCACAGAAATTTATAAAATTGGATGTATCTAGAATTGAAATACGCCTGATGACAGGAAAATGGCGGGTGTGAGATCAAACATTGCAGGTACATTATTTCCAGAACTCTTACATTTATATAAAAGATCTGTTAATTACATCTCTAAAGAGAAAACCCCTGATTAAGAATTCCAACTATCCTATTACATAGAATTGCAACACATGAGTACTACAAAATGTAGAAATAAAAGAAGACTACAAATGTAGAAATAAATAGTCCTCCTCGCGGTCTTCGACGTCGGCGTACTCGGAGGGCCTTGAACTTTGTCTATGCTAACATATGCGTTGCATAACATTCATGATTTGACAATGTTCATTCATATAGCATGCTCATGCCTAGCTCATTAACCATCGCAAATATGTAGTGGTTGTCTTTTTTTAATCATATGAAAATCTATTTAATGGTTAACTAGCCGGGCTAACGCCCGTATGTGCAATATGGGGCATAACTCTTTTCATGAGTTAATTTTGACATGCATGTGATTTAGGCATGCATGCCTGAAATGGTGGATTATTCGGTTTACTTTATAGCAACGTATATAGCGTTGCACCGAGCCATCATATGCGAGGGCTATATGAAATTTGTTGATCACATATTCAATCACACTATGTTATGTTTAGTGCAAGTAACGTGAGCTATGACCCTAATTATCTTTTAGTTTTGTGGATGCATTCACCTATATGAAAGGAACACATGATTTAATTTTAATCTGTATGAGGGATTTTCTTATGACATATGGGTTATGCTTAAATACTAGTTTTGCTAGTCTCAAACATATCATATATGGGCATGCGACTAAACAAATCTAGTCAAATATTTATATGACTTCGGATTCGCGGTGCATGGGCATATTTTCATGAAGTTTCACTTCACTTGTATTAGTACTAACATCATGTAGCAACATTGTGCCCATGGTAGCATAACCAAGTGAAGTATGTTGATTTGTTCTTGCTTGTATTATCACCAACATAGCACAAACTGTATGCTCGTAGTGTAACCAAACAGAAGTATATATTGATTTGTGTTTCGCATGGACATGATGAAGTTAACTAGGCAGATGGCATGCAAATATTATCATTTTTTTTGGTCTTTGCTTCATGATTACATAACTAGCACCACATGATGCAACGATGACTGCATTTAGCGATCCGGACAGGCTATAACTTATATGGAAGAAATATGCCTGCATTTCCAACAACATAGGGCTTTATGAAACCAAATCAATATGGGGTTTATTTTTATTTTTGGTCTTGACTTGTATCCACATGGAGATGCAAGATCACCATGAGACCAAATCAAGATGGACATATTTCTATCCTTGAATTGTATCAACATGGGATGCAAGATCGCCATGAGACCAAAACAAGATGAGCATAAATTTTGGTCTTGACTTGTATCCACATGGCGATGCAAGATCACCATGAGACCAAATCAAGATGGACATATTTCTATCCTTGAATTGTATCGACATGGGATGCAAGATCGCCATGAGACCAAAACAAGATCAACATAATTTTTGGTCTTGATTTGTATCAACGTAGAGATGCAAGATCACCATGAGACCAAAACAAGAAGAATTTTACTTGCATCGTGTGCACTTAGTTTGCATCATTATAGGATTGAGGAGTGATATATGACCACTAGGCATCTCATGCATTATCTTGATTTGTATCATCATGGGATCAAGATCACCATGAGACCAAAACAAGAAGAATTTTGTGGGTAGAACCGAATATATATGAGATATGTGGTGAAAATAAAACATCATCGATGAATATATTTTAATCTTGAACTGTATCAACATAGGATGCAAGATCACCATGAGACCAAAACAAGAAGGAATTTTTGTTCTTGAATTGTATCAACATGAGATGCATGATCCCATGAGACCAGAACAAAATGAACTTGACTTAACCATGATTTGTATCAACAAGGGATGCTGGATCCCATGAGACCAAACTAGGTGTGCTATATGGAGCGACGTAGAACACCAATAGTACTCTGAGACATATGGTGCAAGAGGAATGCATCAAGAAAGGAGCAAGGAGGTAGCCATGTATTCTCACCTTGCCTTAGTTTTCCTTTTCGTACGTGTGATGTGGACGAGAAACGCCGGTGTGTAGCAGTTTGTGGGCAGTGCAGATGACGAGCAGTGCGGCCGACGACGTATGTGGACGGCGGCGAACGGCCGGCGACGACGACGGCGAGCGGACGGCCGGCAACGACGGCGGCGAGCGGACGGCCGACGACGACGAAGCTAGCAGTATGTGCGTGAGTGATGGATGGATTAATGAATGATGAGCTAGCAGCGATGGAATGGATAAGCGATCGATGGATCCGGTAAGCAGCCCTCTCTATGCTGGCCAACCATGTATTTATAGGGGAGCGGTGGATGCATCGATGTGCCTTGGGAGATTACCGCGCGCGCCAAGCTTCCACTCGGGCACGTCGCAATTGTGCAGATCGTGGGAGCGCGGGGTGTCGCTGGCCGGTACGTATAATGGAGACTTGGTCTCGTTTAATTGAGACGTAATGCATGCATGCCTAAGGCATAGGGGAGGACGCTGCGGATGGGCCATGGGCTGGGTAATTACTTTATTAATCCCATGCATGCATGCATGTAGGTAGGTGCATGTATGTGTCCTTTTCACGTAAGTGCACTTGGCCTTGCTCATTATACGATGTCTTTTTTTTTAAACATCGCTGCACATCACATTATTTTACGGAAGTATGGTGCCAATATTTTCTTTTAGCGATAATGGGATAATGTGATATAATATTTTGGCAATATTAGTGTGGTCTATGAAACTTTGAATTTGCGCCAATATCGGAATTTCGCCGTTGATGATGGCATATGTGTATGACAGTCATATGTCGTCTAATTTAGACGACAATATTGTTCCTTCTCTTTTATTTCCGGGTCCTTTGTTTTATATTGAGCGGCGCCGCGGAAATTCATCATGATATTTCTCATCCGCGTATTCGGCAACTCCGTATTTTTTCATTTTATGTAAATGATTTTATTTGAATAATATCTATGCGCCATATTTTACTTTGGCCGAAATCGGTGTCAACAACGCCTAGACCCATCCATTTATTTCCGGATGGAGGGAATACATGTCAATATGTCATGCCTTTCTATTCTTCAGTACCTATTCCATCTCTGCTGTAGCATGTTTTATAACTGAATCACCATTCTTCTATATAAGGCATGTAAGGGGAAGACGACTATGTTAGAATCTGAAGGTTTACAAACCAGGTCTTTGCAAAAGATCCAAACGCCAGAAGATAATAAACGAACTCCATTTTTCATAGATACTTTGCCAGCACAAAGAAACCCAACTCCCACTGTAAGCATATTCCAGTGGCCAAAGAACTAGTCCGCTCCAGTCCAGCAAAAGAATGTCAACTCCATTCTAAGAAGCGTGTGCGTATCCTCGCATCATGAAATTTTATAGCATTCTGATCATATTTTCTACATGTTTCTTACCCATCTCTCTTTTAGAAAATAAGGTTAAACGATACAAGACTTCCTCCATTGGGATCGTATTCGAGGAAACTATCTTGCGGGAATTCTCTGTGCTCCAATGCTGATGTAAGTACCTGTAGTATATTACTATATTTTACATTAGCATGTATTTTGTTAATCGGCGTGAATCTAACCTTTATCTGATCTAAAATTAGTTGTAGCAAAATGTTAAAGGCGCCAATGTTGATTTTTGTAAGGAAAATTGCCTGGTAGTTTTGCATACTGAGCTGCATGAATGTACTATCTCATATAACGCACATTACTGAATTGTAGTGCTTCTCTGGTTGCCCATTCATTCATTGTGTCAATGTTGCTTCCGTATTACCTTACCTGGCTGATGATAGCTATGCCATATTGTGTTAATTTGGTGTAGGATAGTTGCCCAAATGTTTGTTGTGTCAATGTTGCTTTCCTATTATCTAACTTGGCCAATGATAGCAATGCGAGTGTGTTAATTTTGTGCAGGCTGGTGAAGATAAGAAGACAAATTCTAAAAACAGCAAGGCAACCCCATTGTTTCTTTCCAGTAAATCTAGGCCAGGTAATATGGCAATAACTCATTATTAATCTATTTGGTTCCCGTCCTAATTTATGTTATGATACAGTGGTCGAGACACTCTCCACTATCAATAATACAAGCCTGCCAAAATCGCCATCTGAATCTGTTCAGTATCCTTTGTCTCGAATGCAACGGAATAAATGTATGTTTGTGAATAAATTATTGGCTGAAGCAATGATGGAAATGGTGGATGAGGTTGAAGCAACGGAATAAATTATTGGCTGAAGCAATGATGGAAATGGTGAATAAATTATTGGCTGAAGCAACGGAATAAAGGTGCAGAGTCATGCAACACAACAACCAATCAATGTTTTGAGAGACAGTGTAGCAAAGCAGCAAGAACTTGCCCACATGCTTATGGGCGTCATGTGTGCTGAGGTTGCAGATTCTGACGTTGTAGATGGTTAGGTTCTGCTCATTTATTTGCAGGTTGTGGATGTAATTTCCTGTAATATATGCTGGATGTGCAACGTTATTCCCTGTATGTCGTACCTTTGCTTGATCGGTTTTGGTCCTGTGCATAATTGCTCGTTGTAATGGGCTCAAATTATCTAATTTGGCCTAAAGACATGAACGAACTTTAGTGGGCCTATTAAGTTAATGGGCCGTTACTAGGCTGGAAGTTAATGGTCGGCCCTCTTACCTCTCGGGTCGTTAACAGGCCGTTACTAAGTTTGGGCTACATATGGCCCAACTATACTGTAGGCCTTCAGTAGGCCGAAAGAGACAACGGGCTTGTACTGGACCATGAAGAGCATGTGCCGCTAAGAGGCCGAAAGTCAGGTCGTATTGTAAACGGCCCAACTGTGTTGTGGGACTTTAGCAAGCCAAAAGAGAAACCGGACTGGTATTGGACCATGAAGGGGATGGGCCGTTAAAAGGCCAAAACTAAGGTCCGACTACAAATGGCCCAACTCATTTATGGTCCGTTAATAGGCCGAAAGGCACACAGGGCCGGGAATTGGCCCATCACTTAAATGAGTCGCTAAAAGGCCAAAACTCAGGTCCGACTACAAATGGCCCAACTGATTTATGGGCCGTCAACAGGCTGAAAGTGACACCGGGCCAGAAATTGGCCCAACACTTAAATGGGCCGCTAAAAGGCCCAAACTCAGGTCCGACTACAAATGGCCCATCAGATTTATGGGCCGTCAACAGGCTGAAAGACACACCGGGCCGGAAATTAGCCCAACATTTAAATGGGTCACTAAAAGGCCGAAAGATGTACATCCTGAAAATTGGCCCATCCATTAAATGGGCCGTTAACAGGCCAAAATCTCATCGGGACGGTATTGAGCCCAAATATATAGCAGGCTGTTAACGGGCTCGAACTGACGATGGGCTGCAATGGTGTCAAATCTTTAACGGGCCGTTGACGGGCCGAATTGGCACATCTTGTATGGGTCGTGGGATTAAATGGACCTGACACAAGTAGGCCTTATATGGGCCGGCCTGCAAAATTTTACTGGGTCGGCCTTTTTCACCGGAATTGGCCACTGTTGGGCCGTGCCACGTGTCGACCTATCATACGCGCCTCCTGTCCAAATAGTGGATGGCATCTGTCCCAACGGTGAGGCAACACGTGTTTCCTTCGGCCAATCCAAATTTTACACGTGGAAATTTCCCTTTGGTCAGGGCTGTTAACGGTTTATCGGATCCAAAATCCGACCCTATAGCTTAACGGCGTTCTGTTATGGTGGATGCCACGTGTCGGTCACCCTTGATGAAAGCACTTCTGTGATGCGCGATTTATCATCATGCAAGTGGACACTTCCGTGATGATAATTTTGGTAATGTCATGGAACACTTCTACGATAGCACAGGTATGACTATCTTGATTCTGTCATAAAATCGTCATGGATGTACATGCATGACAAAAAACGCGACCTACTGTGACAAACACGTATCATCACGGAAGTGTATTTTTTGTAGTGCAAGGACATGCGTTGCTTATTCAAATAGCACGCCACCCCTGCATGCATATGCATGGGCCAGCTTTTCCGAGAGTGTCTCTCTGTAAAGCATCTAACATAGATCTCTTTCCTTCTTGTGCATTATCGATAATATGTATTATACTTTTTTGTTGTTGTTTTCGTTCATGCTTGGCAAACAACCTTAGCACATCATAATTACCGTCTTGTGTTTTCTTCTTCAGATGGGCCTCGTCCGGTTCTAGAGACCGGCACCCCTCCGATGGCCCCGGCGATCTAGGGCGTTGTTCGGCACCTAGAGGGGGTAGGCCACGGGGAATAACTACTTCTTCTTGTTAGTGCATGTCATCGCGAGATGATAGACCAAGTCTAGGCCCGTTCTGTCACGGGATCGCCAACCGAAGACTCTGTCTCGGGGACGAACGTGGCCGGTCCTCGACATTCCCACCCGTGTGTGTGGTTTATGAGGCACGTGCCACGTCAAGGATGTGTGTTGCTGATTCAAATAGCACACCACCCCTTCATGCATATGCATGGGCCATGCGCATGTAGGGATGCCCTCCCCCCTCGGGCTGTCTCCATATCAAGCACCCATTCGGTGGCCCCGGCGGTCTAGGGCATTATTCGGCACGGAGAGGGTGTAGTCCATGGTGACTATCTGCTTCTCCATGTTAGTGCATGTCATCGCGAGATGACAGACCAAGAATAGGCTCGTTTTGTCATGGGATAACCCACCGAAGATTCTGTCTCGGGGACGGACGCAACCGGTCCTCGACGTTCCCGCCCGTGTGTGTGGTTTGTGAGGCACGTGTCACGTCAAGGACGTGCGTTGCTTATTCAAATAGCACACCACCCCTGCATGCATATGCATGGGCCACAAGCATGTAGTGGTTCCCTCCCCCCCTCGGGCGGTCTCTATATCGAGCACCCATCCGGTGGCCCCGGCAGTCTATGGCATTATTCACCATCGAGAGTGTGTAGTCCACGGTGAATAACTGCTTCTCCGTGTTAGTGCTTGTCATTGTGAGATGACAGGCCAAGTCTAGGCCCATTCTTCGTGATAGTCTATGGGTATCGAGAGGGAATGTGTCCGGTTTGTGTAGGAAGTGCGGGTCCTGTTGCTTCAATGGCCTCGAAACTTCTTGTGCTCACAAAGGAAGCCATCGCATGTATATGCATGGGCTATCCGGTGGCCTCGGTGGTCTAGGAAGTTGACCGGCACCAAGAGAGGGGGTAGGCCACGGTCAACAACTACTTCTTCTCATGTTTATTACTTTACACTCTTTAAAGTTCTCTCCTGATGCCGGTCTAGAAAGTTGACCGGCACCGAGAGAGGGGGTAGGCCATGGTCAACAACTGCTTCTTCTGATGTTTTTTACTTTACACTCTTTAAAGTTGAGTTTTGAAATAATTCATCAAAAGTCATGGAATTTATAAACTTTGGTCATAAAAGCATATGAAATATGATATACAAAAAAGATAGTGCAAAACAAAGAGAAAAAGAGAAGGGGAAAAAATTAGAGCAGTGGTTACCAAGGGTCGATTCTCGGCTCTCGGTAATGGCCACCTTTTCCAAGAGTGTCTCTCGATAAAGCATCTAACCTAGATCTCTTTCCTTCTTGTGCATTCTCGATAATATGTATTATACTTTTTTGTTGTTTTGTTTCATGCTTGGCAAACAACCTTAGCACATCATTATTACCATCTTGTGTTTTCTTCTTCGGATGGGCCTCATCCGGTTCTAGAGACCGGCACCCCTCCTGTGGCCCCGGCGGTCTAGGGCGTTGTTCGGCACCTAGGGGGGTAGGCCATGGGGAATAACTGCTTCTACGTGTTAGTGCATGTCATCGCGAGATGACAGACCAAGTCTAGGCCCGTTCTGTCACGAGATCGCCCACCGAAGACTCTGTCTCAGGGACGAACGCAGCCGATCCTCGACGTTCCCGCCCGTGTGTGTGGCTTGTGAGGCACGTGCCACATCAAGGACGTGCATTGCTTATTCAAATAGCACACCACACCTGCATGCATATGCATGGGCCACGCGCATGTAGGGGTGCCCTCCCCCTCGGGCGGTCTCCATATCAAGCACCCATCCGGTGGCCCGGCGGTCTAGGGAATTATTTGGCACCTAGAGGGTGTATTCCATGGTGAATAACTGCTTCTCAGTGTTAGTGCATGTCATAGCGAGATGACAGACCAAGTCTAGGCTCGTTCTGTCACGGGATCACCCACCGAAGATTCTGTCTCGGGGACGGACGCAGTCGGTCCTCGACGTTCCCGCCCGTGTGTGTGGTTTGTGAGGCACGTGTAATGTCAAGGACGTGTGTTGCTTATTAAAATAGCACACCACCCCTGCATGCATATGCATGGGCCACAAGCATGTAGGGGTGCCCTCCCCCCTCGGGCGGTCTCTATATCGAGCACCCATCCGGTGGCGCCGGCGGTCTAGGGCATTATTCAGCATCGAGAGGGTGAAGTCCACGGTGAATAACTGCTTCTCCGTATTAGCACATGTCATCGCGGGATGACAGGCTAAGTCTAGTCCCGTTCTTCGAGATAGTCTATGGGAATCGAGAGGGAATGTGTCCGGTTTGTGCAGGAAGTGCGGGTCCTGTTGCTTCGTTGGCCTTGAAACTTCTTGTGCTCTCAAAGGAAGCCATCGCATGTATATGCATGGGCTATCCGGTGGCCTCGGTGGTCTAGGAAGTTGACCGGCACCGAGAGAGGGGGTAGGCCACGGTCAACAACTACTTCTTCTCATGTTTATTACTTTACACTCTTTAAAGTTATCTCTCGGTGCCGGTCTAGAAAGTTGACCGGCACCGAGAGAGGGGGTAGGCCACGGTCAACAACTGCTTCTTCTGATGTTTTTTACTTTACACTCTTTAAAGTTGAGTTTTGAAATAATTCATCAAAAGTCATGGAATTTATAAACTTTGGTCGTAAAAGCATATGAAATATGAGATACAAAAAAGATAGTGCAAAACAAAGAGAAAAAGAGAAGGGAAAAAAATTAGAGCAGTGGTTACCAAGGGTCGATTCTCGGCTCTCGGCAATGGCCACCTTTTCCAAGAGTGTCTCTCGGTAAAGCATATAACCTAGATCTCTTTCCTTCTTGTGCATTCTCGATAATATGTATTATACTTTTTTGTTGTTTTCTTTCATGCTTGGCAAACAACCTTAGGACATCATAATTACCATCTTGTGTTTTCTTCTTCGGATGGGCCTCGTCCGGTTCTAGAGACCTGCACCCGTCCTATGGCCCCGGCGGTCTAGGGCATTGTTCGGCACCTAGAGGGGGTACGCCATGGGGAATAATATCTTCTTCGTGTTAGTGCATGTCATCGCGAGATGACAGACCAAGTCTAGGCCCGTTCTGTCACGAGATCGCCAATCGAAGACTCTGTCTCGGGGACGAACGCAGCCGGTCCTCGACGTTCCCGCCCGTGTGTGTGGATTGTGAGGCACGTGCCATCTCAAGGACGTGCGTTGCTTACTCAAATAGCACACCACACCTGCATGCATATGCATGGGCCATGCGCATGTAGGGGTGCCCTCCCTCCTTGGGCGGTCTCCATATCGAGCACCCATCTGGTGGCCCCGGCGGTCTAGGGCATTATTTGGCACCGAGAGGGTGTATTCCACGGTGAATAACTGCTTCTCAGTGTTAGTGCATGTCATAGCGAGATGACAGGCCAAGTCTAGGTTCGTTCTGTCACGGGATCACCCACCAAAGATTCTGTCTCAGGGACGGACGTAGCCGGTCCTCGACGTTCCCGCCCATGTGTGTGGTTTGTGAGGCACGTGTCACGTTAAGGACGTACATTGCTTATTCAAATACCACACCTCCCCTGCATGCATATGCATGGGCCACGCGCATGTAGGGGTGCCCTCCCCCCTCGGGCGGCCTCCATATCGAGCACCCATCCGGTGGCCCCGGTGGTCTAGGGCATTATTTGGCACCGAGAGGGTGTATTCCACGGTGAATAACTGCTTCTCAGTGTTAGTGCATGTCATAGCGAGATGACAGATCAAGTCTAGGCTCGTTCTGTCACGGGATCACCCACCGAAGATTCTGTCTCGGGGACGAACGCAGTCAGTCCTCGACGTTCCCGCCCGTGTGTGTCGTTTGTGAGGCACGTGTAACGTCAAGGACGTGCGTTGCTTATTCAAATAGCACACCACCCCTGCATGCATATGCATGGGCCACAAGCATCTAGGGGTGCCCTCCCCCCCCTCGGGCGGTCTCTATATCGAGCACCCATCCGGTGGCCCCGGCAGTCTAGGGCATTATTCGGCATCGAGAGGGTGTAGTCCACGGTGAATAACTGCTTCTCCGTATTAGTACATGTATCGCGAGATGACAGGCCAAGTCTAGGCCCGTTCTTCGAGATAGTCTATGGGAATCGAGAGGGAATGTGTCCGGTTTGTGCTGGAAGTGCGGGTCCTGTTGCTTCGTTGGCCTTGAAACTTCTTGTGCTCTCAAAGGAAGCCATCGCATGTATATGCATGGGCTATCCGGTGGCCTCGGTGGTCTAGGAAGTTGACCGGCACCGAGAGAGGGGGTAGGCCACGGTCAACAACTACTTCTTCTCGTGTTTATTACTTTACACTCTTTAAATTTCTCTCTCGGTGCCGGTCTAGAAAGTTGACCGGCACCGAGAGAGGGGGTAGGCCATGGTCAACAACTCCTTCTTCTCATGTTTTTTACCTTACACTCTTTAAAGTTGAGTTTTGAAATAATTCATCAAAAGTCATGGAATTTATGAACTTTGGTCGTAAAAGCATATGAAATATAAGATACAAAAAAGATAGTGCAAAACAAAGAGAAAAAGAGACGGGGAAAAAATTAGAGCAGTGGTTACCGAGGGTCGATTCTCGGCTCTCAGTAATGGCCACCTTTTTCAAGAGTGTCTCTCGGTAAAGCATCTAACCTAGATCATTTTCCTTCTGGTGCATTCTCGATAATATGTATTATACTCTTTTTGTTGTTTTCTTTCATGATTGGCAAACAACCTTAGCACATCATAATTACCGTCTTGTGTTTTCTTCTTCGGATGGGCCAAATCCGGTTCTAGAGACCAGCACCCCTCCTATGGCCCCGGTAGTCTAGGGCGTTGTTCGGCACCTAGAGGGGGTAGGCCACGGGGAATAACTGTTTCTTTGTCTTAGTGCATGTCATCGCGAGATGACAGACCAAGTCTAGGTCCGTTCTGTCACGAGATCGCCCATCAAAGACTCTGTCTCGGGGACGAACGCAGCCGGTCCTCGACGTTCCCGCCCATGTGTGTGGCTTGTGAGGCACGTGCCACATCAAGGACGTGCGTTGCTTATTCAAATAGCACACCACCCCTGCATTCATATGCATGGGCCACACGCATGTAGGGGTGCCCTCCCCCCTTGGGCGGTCTCCATATCGAGCACCCATCCGGTGGCCCCGGCGGTCAAGGCCATTATTTGGCACCGAGAGGGTGTATTCCACGGTGAATAACTGCTTCTCAATGTTAGTGCATGTCATAGCGAGATGACAGACCAAGTCTAGGCTCGTTCTGTCACGGGATCACCCACCGAAGATTCTGTCTCGGGAACGAACGCAGCCGGTCCTCGACGTTCCCGCCCGTGTGTGTGGTTTGTGAGGCACGTGTCATGTTAAGGACGTGTGTTTCTTATTCAAATAGCACACCACCCCTGCATGCATATGTATGGGCCACACGCATGTAGGGGCGCCCTCCCCCCTCGGGCGGTCTCTATATCAAGCACCCATCCGGTGGCCCCGGCCGTCTAGGGCATTATTCGGCACCGAGAGGGTGTAAGTCCATGGTGCATAACTGCTTCTCCGTGTTAGTGCATGTCATCGCGAGATGACTGACCAAGTCTAGGCCCGTTCTTCGAGATAGTCTATGGGTATCGAGAGGCAATGTGTCCGGTTTGTGCAGGAAGTACGGGTCATGTTGCTCCGTTGGCCTCGAAAGAGGGGGTAGGCCACGGTCAACAACCACTTCTTCTCATGTTAATTACTTTACACTCTTTAAAGTTCTCTCTTGGAGTCGGTCTAGAAAGTTGACCGGCACCGAGAGAGGGGGTAGGCCACGGTCAACAACTGCTTCTTCTCATGTTTTTTACTTTACACTCTGTAAAGTTGGGTTTTGAAATAATTCATCAAAATTCATGGAATTTATAAACTTTGGTCGTAAAAGCATATGAAATATGAGATACAAAAAAGATAGTGCAAGGAAAAAACAAAAAGAGAAGGGAAAAAATAGAGCACTGGTTACCGAGGGTCGATTCTTAGCTCTCGGTAATGGCCACCTTTTCCAACAGTGTCTCTCGGTAAACCATCTAACCTAGATCTCTTTCCTTCTTGTGCATTCTCGATAATATGTATTATACTTTTTTGTTGTTTTCTTTCATGCTTGGCAAACAACCTTAGCACATCATAATTACCGTCTTGTGTTTTGTTCTTCGGATGGGCCTCATCCGGTTCTAGAGACCGGCACCCCTCCTATGGCCCCGGCGGCCTAGCGCGTTGTTCGGCACCTAGAGGGGGTAGGCCATGGGGAATAACTGCTTCTTCGTGTTAGTGCATGTCATCGCGAGATGACAGACCAAGTCTACGCCCGTTCTGTCACGAGATCACCCATCGAAGACTCTGCCTCGGGGAAGAACACAGCCGGTCCTCGACGTTCCCGCCCGTGTGTGTGGATTGTGAGGCACGTGCCACGTCAAGGATGTGCGTTGCTTATTCAAATAGCACACCACCCCTGCATGCATATGCATGGGCCACGCGCGTGTAGGGGTGCCCTCCCCCCCTCGGGCGGTCTCCATATCGATCACCCATCCGGTGCCCCGGGCGGTCTAGGGCATTATTTGGCACCGAGAGGGTGTATTCCATGGTGAATAACTGCTTCTTAGTGTTAGTGCATGTCATAGCGAGATGACAGACCAAGTCTAGGCTCGTTCTGTCACGGGATCACCCACCAAAGATTCTGTCTCGGGGACGGACGCAGCCGGACCTCGACGTTCCCGCCCTTGTGTGTGGTTTGTGAGGCATGTGTAACGTCAAGGACGTGTGTTGCTTATTCAAACAGCACACCACCCCTGCATGCATATGCATGGGCCACAAGCATGTAGGGGTGCCCTCCCCCCCTCGGGCGGTCTCTATATCGAGCACCCATCCGGTGGCACTGGCGGTATAGGACATTATTCGGCATCGAGAGGGTGTAGTCCATGGTGAATAACTGCTTCTCCATGTTAGTGCATGTCATCGCGAGATGACAGACCAAGTCTAGGCCCGTTCTTCGAGATAGTCTATGGGTATCGAGAGGGAATGTGTCCGGTTTGTGCAGGAAGTGCGGGTCCTGTTGCTTCGTTGGCCTCGAAACTTCTTGTGCTCTCAAAGGAAGCCATCGCATGCATATGCATGGGCTATCCGGTGGACTCGGTGGTCTAGGAAGTTGACCGGCACCAAGAGAGGGCGTAGGCCATGGTCAACAACTGCTTCTTCTCATGTTTTTTTACTTTACACTCTTTAAAGTTCTCTCTCAGTGCCGGTCTAGAAATTTGACCGGCTCCGAGAGAGGGGGTAGGCCACGGTCAACAACTGCTTCTTCTCATGTTTTTTACTTTACACTCTTTAAAGTTGAGTTTTGAAATAATTCATCAAAAGTCATGGAATTTATAAACTTTGGTCGTAAAAGCATATGAAATATGAGATACAAAAAAGATAGTGCAAAACAAAGAGAAATGGAGAAGGGGGAAAATTAGAGCAGTGGTTACCGAGGGTCGATTCTCGGCTCTCGGTAATGGCCACCTTTTCCGAGAGTGTCACTCGGTAAAGCATCTAACCTAGATCTCTTTCCTTCTTGTGCATTCTCGATAATATGTATTATACTTTTTCTATTGTTTTATTTCATGCTTGGCAAACAACCTTAGAACATCATAATTACCGTCTTGTGTTTTCTTCTTCGGATGGGCCTCCTCCGGTTCTAGAGACCGGCACCCCTCCGGTGGCCCCGGCGGTCTAGGGCGTTGTTCGACACCTAGAGGGGGTAGGCCACGGGGAATAACGGCTTCTTCGTGTTAGTGAATGTCATCGCGAGATGACAGACCAAGTCTAGGCTCGTTCTGTCACGGGATCGCCCACCGAAGATTCTGTCTCGGGGACGGACGCAGACGGTCCTCGACGTTCCCTCCCGTGTGTGTGGTTTGTGAGACATGTGTCACGCCAAGGACGTGCGTTGCTTATTCAAATAGCACCCCCACCCCTGCATGCATATGCATGGGCCACACGCATGTAGGGGTGCCCTCCCCCCTCGGGCGGTCTCTGTATCGAGCACCCATCCGGTGGCCCCGGCGGTCTAGGGCATTATTCGGCACCTAGAGTGTGTAGTCCATGGTGAATAACTGCTTCTCCGTGTTAGTGCATGTCATCGCGAGATGAAAGACCAAGTCTAGGCCCGTTCTTCGAGATAGTCTATGGGTATCGAGAGGGAATGTGTCTGGTTTGTGCAGGAAGTGCGGGTCCTGTTCCTCCATTGGCCTCGAGAGAGGGGGTAGGCCACGGTCAAAAACTGCTTCTTCTCATGTTTATTACTTTACACTCTTTAAAGTGCTCTCTCAGTGCCGGTCTAGAAAGTTGACCGGCACCGAGAGAGGGGTAGGCCACGGTCAACAACTGCTTCTTCTCATGTTTTTTACTTTACACTCTTTAAAGTTGAATTTTGAAATAATTCATCAAAAGTCATGGAATTTATAAACTTTGGTCATAAAAGCATATGAAATATGAGATACAAAAAAGATAGTGCAAAACAAAAATAAAAAGAGAAGGGGAAAAATTAGAGTAGTGGTTACCGAGGGTCGATTCTTGGCTCTCGGTAATGGCCACCTTTTCCGAGTGAAGCTCTCGGTAAAACATCTAACCTAGATCTTAACATTTACCCTTTAGTTTGTATCTTTATTCCCCTCCTCTCTTCCCTGCGCAACCGCCGCCGCCGATGCCGAAATCGCCACTGTTGGGGGGAACGACACCTATGGGATCACAAGAATCCCTACTGTGGTTAGCGGGGCACGGGGTCGTGAGAAGAGCGGATCAAGCAGATAGCACACGGTTCGTTTATCCAGGTTCGGGCCGCAAGGATGCGTAAAACCCTACTCCTGCTTTGGTGGATTGTATATCTGTGTTCTTGAGCTAGCTATGGGGCGTGAGGAGCTCCAAAAAGCCGAATCCCCCAAAAAGCCGAATCCTTCTCCTGGTCGCCTCGGGCCTCCTTTTATAGAAAAAGGGGTTGCCACAGTGGCACACAGGAGGTGGAAAGGGTACAGTGATGCGAGGTTATCTCTCGCATTACATGACAAGGCGCATTTAATGCGTCTTGCTTAGGTATCCTTGCTTTATCGGGGATGGGGGATAAACCTGTCTCGTCCGTCGCCGCTCCTTCTTGTGTCGACACGCGCCCTGGCCAGCGACGCCTGCGATGCCATGTAGGTAGGCAGGCAGCTGAGGTGGCGCAGTGGTGGGTCTTCACGAAGATCTGCATGCCGCCACGCAGGTGCCTGCCCAGCTGGTTGGGTCGGCATCTGCATGCATGCGGTGGTGGAGGTTTAGTCGGCGTGGGCCTGATGGTGGCCATGCGGGTGTCCTCAGTAAGGGCCTTGCCGGGGCCACGGCAAGGGTCTTGCCGAGGCTCCTGCTGTCGCCTTGCCGGGGGCCTTGTGGTCTTCCTCAGCTGGGATCCCGCCAAGGGTTGTCGTCTCCTTAGTGCGTATCTGATCTTGAATGTCTTCACAAAGATCTGCATGCCGCCACGGTGATGTCTCCCGAATCCTTGCCCTTTGGGGGCAGTGGACTCAAGGGTGATTTGCTCCGTAGGCGCGGGACGAGTCGCCGTGGCAAGGGTCTTGCCGGGTCAGCTAGAACTGTCTCCCGGCAAGGATCTTGCTGGGGGAGTCCGCTTCGTCCCCTTTGCTCTTCGTGGTCTTGGCCTTGGCGTCGTTCTAGTTCTCTTGAGCTTCGGTCTTACCCTGGCTCACCTCCCTTGCCTTGCTTGGTGTGGTGGTGCCCGTGGCTCAGACTGCCCGTGCACAGTTATATGGGTAAAAAAATGTACCCCTCTTTTTGTACACCGTCAGGAGCCCCGGGGCCTGGGCCACACATAAGCGCAACGCGTTGTTGGGCTAGGCCCAAAAATGGTGCGCGGGCAGGCGGGTCCGTTTTTACAGCGGTAAGGTTCTTCGCGCGCTGCGCTTCCCACGACTCCCGCGCGTGGCGTGGCATGGGGAGGTGCGTGTGATGTGGGTAGCTTGCGCGGGGTTGGTTCCTGCGGGCATGCGTCACACCACAGTTAATGTGAAAGGAGGCGGCCCGTGTTATCCCCCATAAAAAAGGAATAACCGCGGGCGCGCTGCTCACTTTCTCCTTTTTTCTCGTGCCTTTTCCAATCTCAGAGCCGCCGTTTCCTCTCTTCCTTCCTTCCTAAGCTTCCGACGTCGCCCGTCGTCGTGGCTTCGCCATCCCCCTTCCTCGGCCCTCTAAACTTCTTGGTCGCCATGGTGCCCAAATCCGTCAAGGGCAAGAGGGTGGCTAAGGGCGCTGGGCCTGTGGAGCCGCCGGAGAGCGCGCTGTCGGGGGACCGGATGAAGTCCGCCTTTTTATTCCCCTCAACGGTTGATGTTCATGAGGTCCGGGCCTCCTTCAGGCCCCTATGGGGAGCGAAGACGGGGGGAGAGAATTCGGGACACCCGGTGACACGCGTCATTCCTTCTGCTTGCGCCGATCCTGCTCCAAATCGGTATCCCTTTTTCGTCGATTATCTTTCTTGCGGGTTATGCCCCCCTTTTTCCGATTTCTTCTGCGACATTATGCACACCTTTGTCTTTCGCCTCTTGGATTTTACTCCGAATGCGGTGGCGTGCATGGCTTTCTTCGCGCATCTTTGCGAAGGCTTTGCCGGGGTGCAGCCCAACACGGCCCCCTTCCGCCATTATTTCTTCCCTCGGATCCAGCCGGGAGGTGCAGTCTTTGGTTGCGTCACCTGGATCCCAAGATCCAAGCGGGCGTACCCGGACGGTGCCGTGAAGGAGAGGTGGGAGGAATGGTGTGGCCGATGGTGCTGGGTTGAGGATGAAGACCCGCCGAAATTCTGCAAGGTCCGCCGAGTGCCACCGGTCCGTGGCAGCGATTGGAGCGATGTCGACGCCGCCGACGGGAGGCTCACTGTTGCCACTACTAGGATTCTCCGGCTCACCCAGGCTGGACTCACCCTCGAGATGATCGGGGCAGACTTCATTCATCGCCGGATCGCCCTGTTGCACAACAAGGGGAGGCCAGCCCGGCTTTTTACGAATCCGGCTGACATTATGCGACTCCGCCCCGGCCTCGACCACAATTTCACGGTGTTGGCGCATGCCCAATTCTGCCAGCGGCTTTTCCAGCTTGATGTGGGTCACGATGGCGAGGTCGAACGGACCGGCAAGGCCACGAGGGCTGCCGCAAAGGTTGGCAAGGCCATCAAGGGGCCGTTTTTCAAGTTGCCAGCGGGGGTGGTCCCGTTGTGCAATAATTCACGTCAGTCCGAGATCGTCGCTATGATGCCGGACTGTAACACGCACGGCCCTGTCCCGAGCTGGAAGGAGCCAAAGGATGATGATGTGCAGCAATTCTTTGACACCCTGATCGAGGTGTATGTCAATGCTGACGCCGAGCAGTGGCTTGTCATGGACACCACCTAGGCAGAGCTGGACTACATCGCCACTAGGGCGAGGGAGGCACAGCTTGCCATGGAGGCCGGCAGCGCCGGGGGTGTGGAGGACATGGCTGCAACGGCTGCGGAGGAAGAGGACCTCACCCGGTGGGCGGCGGCCACCGAGGAGGTCAGCAACACCGACACAGGAGCTCCGCTTGTCGAAGACGCGGCCGACGAGTCGTCGGAGGAGGAGGACGTGGCGGCGGGCTCGACGCCAACCAGGGGAAGAGGGCGAGTCCTGCGGTGGGCTGGCACCGGCGAGCCGGTCCGGCCCAGCAGGGCTGCGCGGCCTCAATTGACCCTAGAGGGGTCCGGGCGTCATACGAGGGCCACGACAGCGAAGAGGCTGACGAAGGCCGCTGAGAAGAAGAAGACAACTGCCCCTTCCCCATCTGGGCGCGCACAAACCCCGCCTTCTTCGCCTCCTCCTGCAGATGTCGACTCGGATGTTGACGCGGAGCTCCCTTTTGAACTTGGGCCTCTCAGCCCGAAGAGGAAAAGGGAAGTGGTGGAAGAGGAGGAGATGGATGACGAGTAAGTACTCCGTTCCTTACTGCCATTTCCATTCCTCTGAATTAAGTCACTCATCTTGCTCCGTTTTTGCTTTTGCAGGGATGCAGAGACGTTAGCCCAGAGGGTGAAGAGGGCGAAGGCCTCGGCGAGCAGTCAGCCCCCGGCTGGGGCTTCAAAGACGCCACTCGTGGTGTTGAGCAGCCCGGACAGCAGCCCCCGGCACAGCCCCCAGCGTAAGTTCGTCACCCTCCTCTTATTCGACACGTGGTAGGCATTCGATGCTATGGTGTTGACCTTGTCGGGTTTGCAGGAGGGGAGCGGCAGCAGGAGGAGCCGCAGAGGGCTACCCCCAACACACCACCCCCCATTGACTACGCCGCCGCGAGGGGCGTCCCCGGCAAGGGCACCAAGCACGGAGCCCACACCCATGGAGGAAGAGGGGAACTTGGGCGCTGGTGACTTTCCCACGGCGCCAAATGCTAGCGGGGATGGGACTTCTGCTTCACAGCCTGGCACTGGTGAGTCGCATGTCCTCCGTCTCTGTTTTCCCTTATTCTTTTTCTTGGATTCAATGCTCCCATTGCTACCCAGGCCCTCCTTCAATAGGTATGGAGGACGTGGATACTGTTGTTGGGAATATTGCTGAGGAGGCCGCGGCAGAGGCCGACAGGATTGCCGCCAAGGAGGCCGCCAGGGATGCTGATGAGGTCACCGCTGATGAGGCCACCAAGGATGCTGCCGAGGACACCGCTGCGGGGGCCGCCAAGGCGACCGGCGAGGCTTCTGCCGAGGGCGCCAACGGTGGGCCTCCCGGGGAAGCCGGCAAGGCCACTGCCGAGGAAGAGGTGGTTGATGATCAGCCTCCCTCCTCCTCAACCTCGGGCCCCGGCAGATACCTGAAGGTGGGCGATGATCTTTTCGTCCATCTCCCGGGGGCGTCAAGTTCCCGAGAGCCCGCCGAAGGGGAAGTCTTTGACGGCGAGGTGCTTGCCGCCACCGGGCTCGAGGTTGTCGATGAGCCGGGCGTTAGCGGTGATGGTTCTCCAGAAGAGCAGCTTTTCCACGCTATGGGGGCCAACTTCCGAAAACTCCAGGCACTCTACCGTGTCCGTCTGGACAAGGTTAAGTCCAAGACGGCAATGGTGGACCAGGCGGAGGTGGATTTCAAGGCGCGTGTTGCTGAGACGCCGACCTAGTTCCACCAAACTCGCGAGGAGCAGAGGGCCTTTCAGGAGGAATTGGCCAAGCACAATGTCGAGCTCACCATGAAGATGGCTGGCATCAAGAAGGCCCAGGAAAAGGCGGTGAACTTGGCTGCCGCGGCCGAGGCCATCCTGAAGCAGCATCAAGCTGCACTTGATTCCCAGGAAGAGGACCTCACCGTCCGTGAGGCGAAGCTTGCCGCAGCGCTCCGTGGCAAGGATGAGGAGCTCGAGGCCCTTGTCGCACGGTGGACTCGCAAGCTGGAGCAGAGGCACAAGGAGGCACTCGATGCCCAGGCTTTGGCCCATGAAGGCAAAGTAAGGGAGTTGGAGGTCGAGCAGGACGAGCTGAAGGAGCAGGCCCTCAAGCTGTCCAATGAGAAGAGCACGCTCAACGGCGCCTTGGCGGAGGCGCAAGGAGCGGTCATCAGCAGGACTGGGGAGCTCTCCGAAGCGCAAAACTCCGTCAGAGATCTCAAGCTGAAGCTGGAGGATCTCAAGAAGATGTTGTCGGAGTGCAGGGCTCGGGAGGAGACCTTGACCAGGAGTCTGGAGGAGGAGAAGCAGCTGCGGGCGAACGAGGCCGCCTCCCACCAGGAATATGTGGCGGGCGAGAACAGATGGATCAGCCGTCTGGAGGACGTCGCTGGCAGGGTCACCTCACAGTTGGCCACCATGGGGATGCCAAACATGAGGTACGCCCCTGAGCGCAGCGGGACCGTCAACACCAAGCTGACCCAGTTCTTCGAGGGCATCCTTGGAGCCTTGGCTTATCTTCACTCCCACCGAGCGGCCATGTTGGCCGGGGAAGCCCGGCGACTTTGCCAAGGGGTCATGACCAAGGTCCTCACCAAGATGGCGTACTGGAATCCCGACCTCGACTTCGATGCTGCGATGGATAGCTTGCCGGATGGTACTAACCTCACGGTGCTCAAGGAGCGCATCAAGCCCGTCATCAGCAGCATCGACGAAATCAAGAGGGTGGAAGGCCAGCGCCGGGATTAGGCATCCCGTTCTTCACCGCCGCTGCAGGTTCACGACCAAGACAAATTTTATCTTTAGTTAGAACCGCATCAATGATGTGATGTAACATAACTTTTGCAGTACTCTTAATTTCATGCACGTTATTTCCCCGTTCAATTCCTCTTTGTATGCGTGCCCTACGTCGATTGGGCAGGCTCGCCGGCGCGGAAGCCCCTAGCGGCGTTTTTGGGACGGATCCCCATGGGCCTGCTGGGTACGCATGCTGCTAGACGAGCCACCTTTCCGTTCTGAACGTGGCCGCTCGAACTGTCGAGCTTGACTCGAGTCAGAATCGAGAGCGTTGTTGATCGTGGAAGGCTACTCTGCCATTCTTGACATAGCCGCTTGAGCTGTTGAGCGGACTCGAAACAGGGCAAGGGCGTTGCCGATCGTGGGAGAGCCCCCTGGCATGCAGGTTTCTCATACAAAGGCGTGACATCTCCGGGGGGGAATAACCTCATATAAGAAGGATAGAACAAATAAGGGTTCAGTGCAACTTAGCTTCTGTTTGCAATCGTTCGAGTGCCGATCTTCTGGCCTCCTTTCTTCTCCAAGGGTCACGAAGATGAAGGAGTGCCGGGCCAACTGCTAAAGCCAATTCTCACAACTACGCCCCCTACCTGGTGCGCCAAAGATGTCGGGGGGAACGACACCTATGGGATCACAAGAATCCCTGCAGTGGTTAGCGGGGCGCGGGGTCGTGAGAAGAGCGGATCAAGCAGATAGCACACGGTTCGTTTATCCAGGTTCGGGCTGCGAGGATGCATAAAACCCTACTCCTGCTTTGGTGGATTGTATATCTGTGTTCTTGAGCTAGCTATGGGGCGTGAGGAGCTCCAAAAAGCCAAATTCCCCAAAAAGCTGAATCCTTCTCCTGGTCGCCTCAGGCCTCCTTTTATACAAAAAGGAGTTGCCACAGTGGCACACACGAGGTTGAAAGGGTACAGTGCTGCGAGGTTATCCCTCGCATTACATGACAAGGCGCATTTAATGCGTCTTACTTAGGTGTCCTTGCTTTATCGGGGACGGGGGAGAAACTTGTCTCGTCCGTCGCCGCTCCTTGTGTCGACACGCGCCCTGGCCAACAACGCCTGCGATGCCACATAGGTAGGCAGGCAGCTGAGGTGGCGTAGTGGTGGGTCTTCACGAAGATCTGCATGCCGCCATGCAAGTGCCTGCCCAGCTGGTTGGGTCGGCAGCTGCATGCATGCAGTGGTGGAGGTTTAGTCGGCGTGGGCCTGATGGTGGCCCTGCGGGTGTCCTCGGTAAGGGCCTTGCCGGGGCCCCGGCAAGGGTCTTGCCGAGGCGCCTGCTGTCATCCCCGGCAAGGCGCTTGCCGGGGACCTTGTGGTCTTCCTGTTGGAAATATGCCCTAGAGGCAATAATAAAAGCATTATTATTATATTTCCTTGTTCATGGTAATTGTCTTTATTCATGCTATAATTGTGTTATCCGGAAATCGTAATACATGTGTGAATAACAGACACCAACATGTCCCTAGTAAGCCTCTAGTTGACTAGCCCGTTGATCAACAGATAGTCATGGTTTCCTGACTATGGACATTGGATGTCATTGATAACGAGATCACATCATTAGGAGAATGATGTGATGGACAAGACCCAATCCTAAACATAGCATAAAGATCGTGTAGTTCGTCTTGCTAGAGTTTTGCAATGTCAAGTATCTTTTCCTTAGACCATGAGATCGTGTAACTCCCGGATACCGTAGGAGTGCTTTGGGTATACCAAACGTCACAACGTAACTGGGTGACTATAAAGGTAGACTACGGGTATCTCTGAAAGTATCTGTTGGGTTGACACGGATCAAGACTGGGATTTGTCACTCCGTGTGACGGAGAGATATCACTGGGCCCACTCGGTAATGCATCATCATAATGAGCTCAAAGTGACCAAGTGTCTGGTCACGGGATCATGCGTTACGGTACGAGTAAAGTGACTTGCCGGTAACGAGATTGAACGAGGTATTGGGATACCGACGATCGAATCTCGGGCAAGTAATATATCGGTTGACAAAGGGAATTGCATACGGGGTTGATTGAATCCTCGACATCGTGGTTCATCCGATGAAATCATCGTGGAGCATGTGGGAGCCAACATGGGTATCCAGATCCCGCTGTTGGTTATTGACCGGAGAGTCGTCTCGGTCATGTCTGCTTGTTCCCCGAACCCGTAGGGTCTACACACTTAAGGTTCGGTGACGCCAGGGTTGTGAAGATAAGTATATGCAGTAACCCGAATGTTGTTCGGGGTCCCGGATGAGATCCCGGACGTCACGAGGAGTTCCGGAATGGTCCGGAGGTAAAGAATTATATATAGGATGTGCAGTTTCGGCCATCGGGACAAGTTTCGGGGTACCCGGTATTGTACCGGGACCACCGGAAGGGTCCCGGGGGTCCACCGGGTGGGGCCACCTATCCCGGAGGACCACTTGGGCTAAAATAGGTGGGAACCCAGCCCATAGTGGGCTGGGGCGCCATCCCCCCCAAGGCCCATGCGCCTAGGGTTGGTGGGGAGGGGGAAACCCTAAAGGGGGCGCCCCCTTGCTTGGGGGGCAAGCCCCCCACCCCTTGGCCGCCGCCCCCCCTGGTAGATCCCATCTACCAGGGCCGGCGCCCCCCCCTGGCACCCCTATATATAGGTGGGGAGAGGAGGGACTTGCAGCCCACGCATTTGGTGCTTCCCTCTCTCCCTGTTACACCTTTGTCCCTCGTAGTACACGGCGAAGCCCTGCTGTCGTGACGCCCTGCATCCACCACCACGCCGTCGTGCTGCTGGATCTTCATCAACCTCTCCTTCCCCCTTGCTGGATCAAGAAGGAGGAGACGTCTCCCGTCCCGTACGTGTGTTGAACGCGGAGGTGCCGTCCGTTCGGCGCTGGTCATCGGTGATTTGGATCACGGCGTGTTCGACAACATCAACCACGTTCTAACGAACGCTTCCGCTCGCGATCTACAAAGGTATGTAGATGCATCTCGTGACTCGTTGCTAGATGAACTCCTAGATGATCTTGGTGAAACGAGTAGGAAAATTTTTGTTTTCTGCAACGTTACCCAACAGTGGCATCATGAGCTAGGTCTATGCGTAGTTCTTCTTGCGCGAGTAGAACACAATTTGTTGTGGGCGTGGATTTGTCAACCTTCTTGCCGCTACTAGTCTTTTCTTGCTTCAGCGGTATTGTGGGATGAAGCGGCCCGGACCAACCTTACACGTACGCTTACGTGAGACCGGTTCCACCGACTAACATGCACTAGTTGCATAAGGTGGCTGGCGGGTGTCTGTCTCTCCCACTTTAGTTGGAGCGGATTCGATGAACAGGGTCCTTATGAAGGGTAAATAGAAGTTGACAAATCATGTTGTGGCTTTCACGTAGGTAAGAAAACGTTCTTGCTAGAACCCTAATTCAGCCACGTAAAACTTGCAACAACAATTAGAGGACGTCTAACTTGTTTTTGCAGCAAGTGGTTTGTGATATGATATGGCCAAAGTTGTGATGAATGATGAATGATCTATATGTGATGTATGAGATGTTCATGCTATTGTAATAGGAATCACGACTTGCATGTCGATGAGTATGACAACCGGCAGGAGCCATAGGAGTTGTCTTTATTCTTTTATATGACCTGCGTGTCATCAAGAAACGCCATGTAAATTACTTTACTTTATTGCTAAACGCGTTAGCCATAGTAGTAGAAGTAATAGTTGGCGAGCAACTTCATGGAGGCACAATGATGGAGATCATGATGATGGAGATCATGGTGTCATGCCGGTGACAGGATGATCATGGAGCCCCAAGATGGAGATCAAAGGAGCTATGTGATAATGGCCATATCATGTCACGTTTATTATTTGATTGCATGTGATGTTTATCATGTTTTGCATCTTGTTTACTTAGAACGACGGTAGTAAATAAGATGATCCCTCATATTAATTTCAAGAAGTGTTCCCCCTAACTGTGCACCGTTGCGAAAGTTCGCTGTTTCAAACCACCACGTGATGATCGGGTGTTTTATTCAGACGTCCACATACAACGGGTGTAAGACAGATTTACACATGCAAACACTTAGGTTGACTTGACGAGCCTAGCATGTACAGACATGGCCTCGGAACACAGAAGACCGAAAGGTCAAGCATGAGTCGTATGGAAGATACGATCAACATGAAGATGTTCACCGACGTTGACTAGTCCGTCTCACGTGATGATCGGACACGGCCTAGTTAACTCGGATCATGTAATACTTAGAGGACTAGAGGGATGTCTAATCTAAGTGGGAGTTCATTATATAATTTGATTAAGATGAACTTTATTATCATGAACATTAGTCTAAAACATTTTACAATATGTCTTGTAGATCAAATGGCCCACGTAGTCCTCAACTTCAACGCGTTCCTAGAGAAAACCAAGCTGAAAGACGATGGCAGCAACTATACGGACTGGGTCCGGAACCTGAGGATCATCCTCATAGCTGCCAAGAAAGATTACGTCCTACAAGCACCACTAGGTGAAGCTCCCGTCCCACAGAACCTGGACGTTATGAACGCCTGGCAGACACGTGTTGACGACTACTCCCTCGTTAAGTGCGGCATGCTTTACAGTTTAGAACCGGGGCTCCAAAAGCGTTTTGAGAGACATGGAGCATATGAGATGTTCGAAGAGCTGAAAATGGTTTTCCAAGCTCATGCCCGAATCGAGAGATATGAAGTCTCCGATAAGTTCTTCAGCTGTAAGATGGAGGAAAATAGTTCTGTCAGTGAGCACATACTCACTATGTCTGGATTACATAACCGCTTGTCTCAGCTGGGAGTCAATCTCCCGGACGATGCGGTCATTGACAGAATCCTCCAGTCGCTTCCACCAAGCTACAAGAGCTTTGTGATGAACTTCAACATGCAAGGGATGCAAAAGACCATTCCTGAGGTATTTGCAATGCTGAAAGCAGCAGAGGTAGAAGTCAAGAAGGAACATCAAGTGTTGATGGTCAATAAAACCACTAAGTTTAAGAAGGGAAAGGGTAAGAAAGCCTTCAAGAAGGACGGCAAGGAAGTTGCCGCGCCCGGCAAGCAAGCTGCCGGGAAGAAGCCAAAGAATGGACCCAAGCCCGAGACTGAGTGCTTTTATTGCAAGGGAAGCGGACACTGGAAGCGGAACTGCCCCAAATACTTAGCAGATAAGAAGGCCGGCAAAACAAAAGGTATATGTGATATACAAGTAATTGATGTGTACCTTACTAGTGTCCGTAGTAGCTCCTGGGTATTTGATACCGGTGCAGTTGCTCACATTTGTAACTCAAAACAGGGGCTGCGGAATAAGCGGAAACTGGCAAAGGACGAGGTGACGATGCGCGTCGGGAATGGTTCCAAGGTCAATGTGATCGCCGTCGGCACGCTACCTCTACATTTACCTTCGGGATTAGTTTTAAACCTTAATAATTGTTATTTAGTACCAGCTTTGAGCATGAACATTGTATCGGGATCTCGTTTAATTCGAGATGGCTACTCATTTAAATCCGAGAATAATGGTTGTTCCATTTATATGAGAGATATGTTTTATGGTCATGCTCCTATGGTGAATGGTTTATTCTTAATGAATCTCGAGCGTAATGCTACACATGTTCTTAGTGTGAATACCAAAAGATGTAAGGTTGATAATGATAGTCCCACATACTTGTGGCACTGCCGCCTTGGTCACATAGGTGTCAAACGCATGAAGAAGCTCCATGCTGATGGACTTTTAGAGTCTCTTGATTATGAATCATTTGACACGTGCGAACCATGCCTTATGGGTAAAATGACCAAGACTCCGTTCTCAGGAACAATGGAGCGAGCAACCAACTTATTGGAAATCATACATACTGATGTGTGCGGTCCAATGAGTGTTGAGGCTCGCGGTGGCTATCGTTATGTTCTTACTCTCACTGATGATTTGAGTAGATATGGATATATTTACTTAATGAAGCACAAGTCTGAAACCTTTGAAAAGTTCAAGGAATTTCAGAGTGAGGTTGAGAATCAACGTGACAGGAAAATCAAGTTTCTACGATCAGATCGTGGAGGAGAATACTTGAGTCACGAATTTGGCACACACTTGAGACAATGTGGAATAGTTTCACAACTAACGCCGCCTGGAACACCTCAGCGTAACGGTGTGTCCGAACGTCGTAATCGCACTCTATTAGATATGGTGCGGTCTATGATGTCTCTTACCGATTTACCGCTATCTTTTTGGGGCTATGCTTTAGAGACTGCCGCATTCACTTTAAATAGGGCTCCGTCGAAATCCGTTGAGACGACACCGTATGAATTATGGTTTGGAAAGAAACCTAAGCTGTCGTTTCTAAAAGTTTGGGGATGCGATGCTTATGTCAAGAAACTTCAACCTGAAAAGCTCGAACCCAAGTCGGAAAAATGCGTCTTCATAGGATACCCTAAAGAAACTATTGGGTATACCTTCTACCTCAGATCCGAAGGCAAGGTCTTTGTTGCCAAGAATGGATCCTTTCTAGAGAAGGAGTTTCTCTCGAAAGAAGTAAGTGGGAGAAAAGTAGAACTAGATGAAGTATTGCCTCTTGTACCGGAAAATGGCGCAACTCAAGAAAATGTTCCTGAGGTGCCAGCACCGACTAGAGAGGATGTTAATGATAATGATCAAGATACTTCTGATCTAGCTTCTACTGAAATTCGAAGGTCCACAAGGACACGTTCCGCACCAGAGTGGTACGGCAACCCTGTCTTGAAAATCATGTTGTTAGACAACGGTGAACCTTCGAACTATGAAGAAGCAATGGCGGGCCCGGATTCCGACAAATGGCTAGAAGCCATGAAATCCGAGATAGGATCCATGTATGAAAACGAAGTATGGACTTTGACTGACTTGCCCGTTGAACGGCGAGCCATAGAAAATAAATGGATCTTTAAGAAGAAGACAGACGCGGATGGTAATGTGACCATCTATAAAGCTCGGCTTGTCGCTAAGGGTTATCGACAGGTTCAAGGGGTTGACTACGATGAGACTTTCTCACCGGTAGCAAAGCTAAAGTCCGTCCGAATCATGTTAGCAATTGCCGCGTTTTACGATTATGAAATATGGCAAATGGACGTCAAAACGGCTTTCCTTAATGGTTTCCTTAAGGAAGAATTGTATATGATGCAGCCGGAGGGTTTTGTCGATCCTAAGAATGCTGACAAAGTGTGCAAGCTCCAACGCTCGATTTATGGGCTGGTGCAAGCATCTCGGAGTTGGAACATTCGCTTTGATGAGATGATCAAAGCGTTTGGGTTTACGCAGACTTATGGAGAAGCCTGCGTTTACAAGAAAGTGAGTGGGAGCTCTATGGCATTTCTCATATTATATGTGGATGACATACTTTTGATGGGAAATGATATAGAACTCTTGGACAGCATCAAGGCCTACTTGAATAAGAGTTTTTCAATGAAGGACCTTGGAGAAGCTGCTTATATATTAGGCATCAAAATCTATAGAGATAGATCGAGACGCCTCATAGGTCTTTCACAAAGTACATACCTTGATAAGATATTGAAGAAGTTCAATATGGATCAGTCTAAGAAGGGGTTCTTGCCTGTGTTACAAGGTATGAAATTGAGCTCAGCTCAAAGCCCGACCACGGCAGAAGAAATAGAAGAGATGATTGTCATCCCCTATGCCTCAGCCATAGGTTCTATTATGTATGCCATGCTGTGTACCAGACCTGATGTAAACCTTGCCGTAAGTTTGGTAGGAAGATACCAGAGTAATCCCGGCAAGGAACACTGGACAGCGGTCAAGAATATCCTGAAGTACCTGAAAAGGACTAAGGAGATGTTTCTCGTTTATGGAGGTGACGAAGAGCTCGTCGTAAAGGGTTACGTCGACGCTAGCTTCGACACAGATCTGGATGACTCTAAGTCACAAACCGGATACGTGTATATTTTGAATGGAGGGGCAGTAAGCTGGTGCAGTTGCAAGCAAAGCGTCGTGGCGGGATCTACATGTGAAGCAGAGTACATGGCAGCCTCGGAGGCAGCACATGAAGCAATATGGGTGAAGGAGTTCATCACCGACCTCGGAGTCATACCCAATGCGTCGGGGCCGATCAAACTCTTCTGTGACAACACTGGAGCTATTGCACTTGCCAAGGAGCCCAGGTTTCACAAGAAGACAAGGCACATCAAGCGTCGCTTCAACTCCATTCGTGAAAATGTTCAAGATGGAGACATAGAAATTTGTAAAGTACATACGGACCTGAATGTAGCAGATCCGTTGACTAAACCTCTCCCTAGGGCAAAACATGATCAACACCAGAATTTCATGGGTGTTCGATTCATCACAATGTAACTAGATTATTGACTCTAGTGCAAGTGGGAGACTGTTGGAAATATGCCCTAGAGGCAATAATAAAAGCATTATTATTATATTTCCTTGTTCATGGTAATTGTCTTTATTCATGCTATAATTGTGTTATCCGGAAATCGTAATACATGTGTGAATAACAGACACCAACATGTCCCTAGTAAGCCTCTAGTTGACTAGCCCGTTGATCAACAGATAGTCATGGTTTCCTGACTATGGACATTGGATGTCATTGATAACGAGATCACATCATTAGGAGAATGATGTGATGGACAAGACCCAATCCTAAACATAGCATAAAGATCGTGTAGTTCGTCTTGCTAGAGTTTTGCAATGTCAAGTATCTTTTCCTTAGACCATGAGATCGTGTAACTCCCGGATACCGTAGGAGTGCTTTGGGTATACCAAACGTCACAACGTAACTGGGTGACTATAAAGGTAGACTACGGGTATCTCTGAAAGTATCTGTTGGGTTGACACGGATCAAGACTGGGATTTGTCACTCCGTGTGACGGAGAGATATCACTGGGCCCACTCGGTAATGCATCATCATAATGAGCTCAAAGTGACCAAGTGTCTGGTCACGGGATCATGCGTTACGGTACGAGTAAAGTGACTTGCCGGTAACGAGATTGAACGAGGTATTGGGATACCGACGATCGAATCTCGGGCAAGTAATATATCGGTTGACAAAGGGAATTGCATACGGGGTTGATTGAATCCTCGACATCGTGGTTCATCCGATGAAATCATCGTGGAGCATGTGGGAGCCAACATGGGTATCCAGATCCCGCTGTTGGTTATTGACCGGAGAGTCGTCTCGGTCATGTCTGCTTGTTCCCCGAACCCGTAGGGTCTACACACTTAAGGTTCGGTGACGCCAGGGTTGTGAAGATAAGTATATGCAGTAACCCGAATGTTGTTCGGGGTCCCGGATGAGATCCCGGACGTCACGAGGAGTTCCGGAATGGTCCGGAGGTAAAGAATTATATATAGGATGTGCAGTTTCGGCCATCGGGACAAGTTTCGGGGTACCCGGTATTGTACCGGGACCACCGGAAGGGTCCCGGGGGTCCACCGGGTGGGGCCACCTATCCCGGAGGACCACTTGGGCTAAAATAGGTGGGAACCCAGCCCATAGTGGGCTGGGGCGCCATCCCCCCCAAGGCCCATGCGCCTAGGGTTGGTGGGGAGGGGGAAACCCTAAAGGGGGCGCCCCCTTGCTTGGGGGGCAAGCCCCCCACCCCTTGGCCGCCGCCCCCCCTGGTAGATCCCATCTACCAGGGCCGGCGCCCCCCCCTGGCACCCCTATATATAGGTGGGGAGAGGAGGGACTTGCAGCCCACGCATTTGGTGCTTCCCTCTCTCCCTGTTACACCTTTGTCCCTCGTAGTACACGGCGAAGCCCTGCTGTCGTGACGCCCTGCATCCACCACCACGCCGTCGTGCTGCTGGATCTTCATCAACCTCTCCTTCCCCCTTGCTGGATCAAGAAGGAGGAGACGTCTCCCGTCCCGTACGTGTGTTGAACGCGGAGGTGCCGTCCGTTCGGCGCTGGTCATCGGTGATTTGGATCACGGCGTGTTCGACAACATCAACCACGTTCTAACGAACGCTTCCGCTCGCGATCTACAAAGGTATGTAGATGCATCTCGTGACTCGTTGCTAGATGAACTCCTAGATGATCTTGGTGAAACGAGTAGGAAAATTTTTGTTTTCTGCAACGTTACCCAACACTTCCTCGGCTGGGATCTCGCCAAGGGTTGTCGTCTCCTTAGTGTGTATCTGATCTTGAATGTCTTCACAAAGATCTGCATGCCACCACGGGGATGTCTCCCGAATCCTTGCCCTTTGGGGGCAGTGGACTCAAGGGTGATTTGCTCCATAGGCGCGGGACGAGTCGTCGTGGCAAGGGTCTTGCCGGGGCTGCTAGAACTGTCTCCCGACAAGGATCTTGCCGGGGGAGTCCGTTTCTTCCCCTTTGCTCTTCGTGGTCTTGGCCTTGGCGTCGTTCTAGTTCTCTTGAGCTTCGGTCTTACCCTGGCTCACCTTCCTTGCCTTGCTTGGTATGGTGGTGCCCGTGGCTCAGACTGCCCGTGCACAGTTATAGGGGTAAAAAAGTGTACCCCTCTTTTTGTACACCGACAACCACCGCCGCCGCAACCACCAACTACGGCCGCCACCCCTCCTCTACCGCTCCCATCTGCGGCCACCGCCACCCCCTCCTCCACCGCCCCCAACTGCGGCCGCCACCACCCCGTCCTCCACCGCCACCCCTTCCTCCATCGCCCTCCACCGCCACCAACTGCGGCCGCCACCCCTCCTCCACCGCTACCCACTGCGGCAACCGCCACCCCCTCCTCCACCGCCCCCAACTGCGGTCACCGCCCCCCAAGCTTCATGGCCGGCAGCCGGCGCGGCGGTTCTTCGATGCGGCCCAAGGACGGCCTCCGCAGCAGAGCTTCTCCGGTAGCGTGGCAGCTGGAGATGCCCTTAGGTCAGTATCAGATTCTATGCCTAGAGTAGGATATTTTGCACAAATGTAGGAAATATGCACGAATGTGATTAAAAGTAGTAGAGGAGGATGGTCCTGTTTAGTAATGCCTAGAGTAGTATGGAAGTTTGGAAGTTTGGAGTAATGCCTAGAGTAGAATGCTTTGGTTTTGACTCCTATGTTTGACTGGTTTAGTTTTAGTTAAACCAAATGAGTGCTTGAAGTATTTAGTTTCAGTTGAAACTAGTTCTCTGGACTTCTTGTCTCTAAACTAATGCTTGTCGTCGGTAAGTGGTTTGGCGTGGGGATAAGGCTATGGATGCTGTGTTTTTGCTGAAGGATCAAGACCTCTATGCTTGTGCTTTTTTAGATAAATACTAGAGTAGATCAATGAAACTATATACTTGTGCTTGTTTCCTTGTCAGTGCTATGGAATTAGTAAATGGAACTATATATCTGAGACTTGATTGAGCTATTTGTGTTATCTTTTTGCATATATGATATGACACTTACATTAGGAAGATTTTGCTTTGGAACTGAGAGTAACCATATGTATTTTGTTTTTCAGATTCTGATAGGAGCACTGGTAGTAAGTACCGAAGAGTCCCGATTGGCAGGACTGAGTCATCCGCCTCCCATAGGCCACAACCGAGGCATCGTCATCATCGGATGGCATTGTCGGAGTGGACTTAGATACACCAGATCCGCTCGCTACCAAGTCGGGCGACATGGAGGCCTCGGACGGCTCGGGGTCTACCTCGAGCAACATTTTCAAGAGGAAGAAATCCGAGTGTGGTCCGGGGAATGTCCCGGAACCAACTGCTGCCAGCAACCGTCCTGTCATTTTCCCGACAGGAGAGGGGTAAGCAAGCATTTCATTTGCATCATATTTTGGACGCCACAACTTTGACACTCACATATGCTTGTATTTTATATCATGCAGCCAGTGGGAATTTATCTGGCACAACATAAGGGGGCACGCCCACCTAACCACGTCATCGGCTCCCTCTTGAGGAAGCACTTCCTTGTATTGTCCAAGCCGGGTGATGACGATCCGCCATCGCCAGGTTTAACCCGGGAGCATTACCTACACAACAAGGATGAGCACGATGTCACCATGCCCACTCGGGTCATCAATGCTTTTTTTGTAAGTATCTTCGCTCCAACCACTGCATTTTTCCATATCCAAATCCTTGCTTGCGTGGATGGTGAGAAGATGCCATATGCTTTCTGGTAGAAAACATTTTCTTGCGTGGATGGTGAGAAATAGAAGGCGATCAAAGGCACCGTGAAATCTGCCCAAAAGATACTCCTTGACACCAAGCTCACGCTGCGGTACAAAGTTGTGATGCAGTGTCGGTCGCTCGATGAGAAGGGAGAGAAGATGACAAGGAAGACCGCTTGCCAGATCAACTTGTCGCGAGAACAATACCTGTCAGTCGTAAGTGACTACATCGGTTGCTAGTACTTTGATTCATCCCTCTTGTTCCTCAATTATGCGATTTCGTCTGACTAGGTGAAGGAACCCTGGATGAAGGAGGATTGTTGGGAGGCCCTGGTTGACATGTGGTGGGACCGAACATGGAAGGCGCAACATGTGGAGAAGGGAAACGAACGAGCCAAAATGCCAGGCCCGGCTCTTGTCCAGGGGAGCCGGGACCTAACCACTCTCAAGCAACACATGATATGTGGATTAAGATGTTAACTTTTTCGCACGGTGCATCTTGGTTCATTCAACTTGATGGTTAATTTTGCAGGAGGCAAAGGTTGGTCGTCCGGTCCACATCCTGGAAGCATGGAGAGAAGGCCACAAGGGGAAGGATGGCGCCGAGTTCTGCAGCGAGTCGGTGGTGGAGAAGTGGGGGACCTTCAAAGAGGTCTTCCAGGAGGTGCACGGGCAGGAAGCCGAACCTACGTCCAAGCCCCTTGATCCTGAGCTTCTCATCATTGCTGGCGAGGGGAAGGGCCATGACCGCCACCTCCTTTGCAACGGGGCGATCACCACCTCCTCGCATCGCAAGCTGCACGAGATACGCGCGTCGAGCACCAGCTCAACTCCATCCATACAGAGTTGCCCAACCGCCGCATCATGTGAGATAGCGCGTCTCAAGGTTAGCATCCTAACCTTTCATTTATGTCCATGCCTCGAAATAGCACCATTCCAACCTATATGAGCCTAATGCCATGTTACAGGATTTAATGGTGCAGCGGGCTGTTGAAGAGGAGCAAAGGCGGCAGGCCGAGCAGGAGTCCAGAGAAAAGGAATGGGAAGACACGAACAAGAGGTTGAAGCTTCTTGAGGATCAACTTGTCACGCCCTCGATGCGGCTATATATCCCACGTGTCGAAGCACGACTTAGAGGCATAACCACATTGAAAGCAATGTCGCAAGTGAGGTAATCTTCGCAAACAACCCATGTAATACAATAGGGGAAAAAGATACATAGTTGGCTTACAATCGCCACTTCACACAATTACATGAATAAAGCATTACATCATCCAGATACAATCATGGCCCGACTACGGAGCCAAAATAAAAGAAGAACCCCAAATGCGACAAAGGTCCCCGATCGACCCCAACTGGGCTCCACTACTGATCGACTAGAACGAAACAACATAAAGGACAAGATCTTCATCGAGCTCATCCTGAGCTTGGTTGCGTCACCTGGAATGGCATCATCGGCACCTGCAAGCTGGTTTTGGAAGTATCTGTGAGTCACGGGGACTCAGCAATCTCACACCCTTGCGATCAAGACTATTTAAGCTTATGGGTAAGGTAAAGGTATGAGGTGGAGCTGCAGCAAGCGACTAGCATATATGGTGGCTAACATACGCAAATGAGAGCGAGAAGAGAAGGCAAAGCACGGTCAATAAAAGTATGATCAAGAAGTGATCCTGGACTACCCACGTCAAGCATAACTCCAACACCATGTTCACTTCCCGGACTCCGCCGGAAAGAGACCATCACAGTTACACACGCGGTTGATGTATTTTAAATAAGGTCAACTTCAGGTTTTCTACAACCGGACGTTAACAAATTCCCATCTGCCCATAACCACGGGCATGGCTTTCGAAAGTTCAAATCCATGTAGGGTGTCCCAACTTAGCCCATCACAAGCTCTCACGGTCAACGAAGGAATAGACCTCCTCCCGAGACATTCCGATCAGACTCGGTATCCCGGTACAACAAGACATTTTGACAGGGTAAAACTAAACCAGCAACACCGCCCGAATGTGCCGAAAAATCCCGATAGGAGCTGCACATATCTCTTTCTCAGGGCACACCGGATCGTCCAAACTTCCGGTAGGCTAGCCTAGAGTTGCCCCTGGTGGACACCGGCGGCTGACAAGTTTGACCAACACTCAGAGGAGCACTGGCCCGAGGGTTTAGAATAAAGATGACCCTTGAGTCTGCAGAACCCAAGGGAAAGAAAAGGCTAGGTGGCGAATGGTAAAACCAATGTTGGGCATTGCTGGAGGAGCTTTACTTAAGGCGAACTGTCAGGGGGTTCCCATAATAGCCCAACCGCGTAAGGAACGCAAAATCCGGGAACATAACACCGGTATGACGGAAACTAGGGCGGCAAGAGTGGAACGAAACACCAGGCATAAGGCCGAGCCTTCCACCCTTTACCAAGTATATAGATGCATTAATTAAATAAGATATATTGTGATATCCCACAAGTAAAACATGTTCCAACAAGGAACAACATCTCCATGTTCCAACAAGGAACAAACTTCAATCTTCACCTGCAACTAACAATGCTATTAGAGGGGCTGAGTAAAGCGGTAGCATAGCCAAACAACGGTTTGCTAGGACAAGGTAGGTTAGAGGCTTGGTTCAACAATATGGGAGGCATGATAAGCAAGTGGTAGGTATCGCAGCATAGGCATAGCAAAGAGCGAGCAACTAGCAAGCAAAGATAGAAGTGATTTCGAGGGTATGATCATCTTGCCTGAAATCCCGCAAGGAAGAAGAACGAGTCCATGAAGAAGACAAACGAACATAGACGAACGGTTCCTCACAAACACGACCTTACTGGAACCAACCTGAAGAAGCAACACCGGAAAAAGAAGCACACAACATAGTAAACAACCAACACATGAACATGGTATGATATGCGGAATGCGGTATGCGATGCATATGCATGATTTTCAAAGGAATGAAAGAAACTAGCCTCAACTTAGAAAACCAAGTGTTCCACTGGAAAGATGAGATGATTTCGGTTGAAATCGATATAAGGATCACCGGAATCGGAGTTACGGTTTGGAAATGGCAAGCGATTCAAATATGACACCGGTCTGCGATTTACAGCAAGTAGTCATCAAAATGCAATGAGATGAGCATGCTACATCACTCAAACATGGAAACAAAATACATGCAAGGGATGCATTCAAGATGCTTAACAAAAGTCTAGCACTAACCTACGGCCAATTCATCCATTAATAGGTTCAAACAAGCATGGCAAAAATGCAAATGGTAAACAGATCTCAGACTTAGTGAAATTAACACTTGTCTAGAATTTCAGATCATATAGCACTCTTCGGAGCAACAAAACTACATGCTACAAGACCTGAACATGGCAAAGAAGAAAATGGCATGGAGCTACTCAACAAGCTTAACAAGAGTCCCTTAGTGACCTTGAGCCAAAAGGGATCAGAAAATATACTAACAAGGACACGAACATAGCAAAAACATAATTAGTTCTCACACTTAGTGAAAACTGGGACATGCTGAAATATAACTCAAGTAGGCATGTTTACGAGCTCGATGCACTCACTACGCTGCAAGTCATGGCAAGGCAAGCATACATCCATCAATAAGGCACAAAATGCAAGCTAGACATGGCAAGAACAATGCCATAGCATGCACGGATCAACTACAACAACATCGGCAAAATTGCAAACAAGTTGACAATCTGCCCAGATTCACAAAGTAGCAAAAGTAGAGCTCGATTGACTCAAGCTAGGGTGCTCCATATATGCAAAGAAAGACATGGATGGATAGAGCACTACAATATTAACAAAACATCCTTACTGATCATCCTCAAAAGAGGCACGGTTCACTAGGAAACAACATGAACATATGGCATCATGAACTAAACAGCTCGAGGACTTAGTGGAATTGCTAAGTCCCTGAAAACAGAATTACCAAGTTCCTCACTTTGCAAGCTTGCACTAGTCACCACACACGTCACAAAAATACATGGGTTGCACCTCTGGAAAGATGACAAAACCCTTAACAAAACATATGTAGAACTCATGGTCATATCATGCACACAATAATCATGGCAAAAATGACAAATGTCTAAGATGGAGTAGCAGATCTGACAATTAACTCAAGTAGCCCTCTTCTAACAGCATTTCGGGCATCAAGATGAACTCAAATGAAAATGATGCAATGGAATGAAATGATGTACTCTCAGAGACGAACATTTTGATATGCTATATGCATGAATCGGAGCTACGGATGCAAAGTTACGAGGCCTCGAACAGGAGCACTTGGATCTGGAATCTCGGGACTTAGAAGAAAAATCATCACCTCGGAGCAAAAGTCAACGGCAGCGGGATCTCGCCGGAAAGTCACCGGAGACGATGGAGACGACGACAGAGGTCGAGGGAGAGGTCGGGGAGGCCGGGGAAAGATGGATCCGGGGCGCCCTCGACCGGATCTCGCCGGATCCGGCGTCAGCGGCGAGCGGGGGCGGCCATGGCAGAGGCAGCGGGCGCTCTCGCTGGCCGGTGAGGTCTGCCGGTGTCGGGGGCGGTGAGCCCGAGCCGGAACCGAGCCTGGCGCGAGGAGGCGTGATGATGGCGGCGGAGGACGGAGCGGGCGGCGTGGGCGCGGTGGCGCTAGGGCGGCGAGGCGGCGCAGCACCGGTGAGGCGACGGAGGTGCTCACCGGCGGGAAGCCAGGCGGCAGCGCTGAGGCATGGGGCGGCAAAGATGCGCGGGCCGGGCGGCAGAGATGCGCGGGCCGCGGCGGAGAGAGAGAGCTGGCCGGGTGAGGTGGCGGCGCCCGATTGGCCTGGAGTGGCGGCGGGGATGACGTGGCGGTCCCCCATTGGTGGGAGTGAGGTGGCGGCGGGCGGTGGACACATCCGGCGCGGCGTGGACGTGTCCGGCGGCGCGAGGTAGAGGACGACTAGGGTTAGTACCGCGAAATCTCGGGGGATGCCACATATTTATAGGTAGAGGGAGCTAGGAGAGTCCAAATGAGGTGCGGTTTTTGACCACGCGATCGTGATCGAACGACCGAGATGATGGAGCAGGTTTAGGTGGGTTTTGGGCCAAATTGGAGGGGTGTTGGTATGCAACACACACGAGGCCTTTTTGGTCCCTCGGTTAACCGTTGGAGTATCAAACGAAGTCCAAATGATACGAAACTTGACAGGCGGTCTACCAGTAGTAAACCAAGGTCGCTTGGCAAGTCTCGGTCCAATACGGAAATGTTTAATCCCCACACATGAAAGAAAGGTAGAAATGACCATCGGAGGAGAACGGAACGCCGGAATGCAAAACGGACAACGGGAAAAAAGCTCGGATGCATGAGATGAACATGTATGCAAATGAAATGCACATGATGACATGATATGCCATGCATGACACGCAAGCAATGACAAGCAACAACAGCGAATAAGTAGAGGACAGTTGGCACATTGGTCTCAGGGCGTTACAACACTCCACCACTACGAGAGGATCTCGTCCCGAGATCTAGAATGGCACCGGAGGGAAAACGGAAGAGAAAGAGAAGAGGTAAACCAAGTTGCTTCTCTGACAAACGAGTGAAACCAAAGAACCTTGTGAGGTTGAACACATTGAAAGAAAGGATACAAAGGAGATGAACAAAGTTGAAGCACTCCGTTTGAAAAGAAAGGAATTGAATAAGAACTTGATAAGGTGATAGAACTTGAAAAGAGGGCACGATACTCCGGTTAAATGGACAATCATGAAAAGAACATGATCTTCACAATTCGAGATGATGATTGAAAAAGCAACGTCACAAGGCCTCCGGAAGGATTGGAATGGAATGGACAGAGGGGAACAAGATCTTGGGAGAGCATGCTTACAACAAATGCTGGAATGGATTTGTTGGATTAACAACAACAAAAGAACAAGGTTGTAGTTGGCTTATGGAGAACATCTCAAAATTTATGAGGTGAAAATTCTGCCGCTAACGAAAACAATAGATTGGATTGATATGAACTAGGAGGCGAGAAACTTATTTCACCGGGAAGATAATGAAGGACTTGGGTCATTTATAAGCACCATACATAGCAACAATCCTTAGAGAAAAGCTTTAGGTGAAATATAACCCAAGATAACTCCAATGACGAGATTGATGGATTTAAAAATATCTCATTCATGACAACATGTGAATCATGAAACATGAATTCAAATTATCAAGAATGACATAATACCACCTCCAATGATACGGAAGAAAGAATTGCACTTCGGAATGCGAGATGAAGAATGCTTGAGCTCCTTAAAAGGAATCTCGATGAAAACTTCGAGAAGGAATTAAATCCTTGAAGAACCATCATGTAGAACCTCCATGAAGAACTCCGTTAAACAAAAGAATGATCAAACGGAAAGAAAGGGTAGTTGAAAACACAAGGTGGTGAAGGAAATATGCCCTAGAGGCAATAATAAAGTTATTATTTATTTCCTTACATCATGATAAATGTTTAGTATTCATGCTAGAATTGTATTAACCGGAAACATAATACATGTGTGAATACATAGACAAACAGAGTGTCACTAGTATGCCTCTACTTGACTAGCTCGTTAATCAAAGATGGTTATGTTTCCTAACCATGAACAAAGAGTTGTTATTTGATTAACGAGATCACATCATTAGTTGAATGATCTGATTGACATGACCCATTCCATTAGCTTAGCACCCGATCGTTTAGTATGTTGCTATTGCTTTCTTCATGACTTATACATGTTCCTATGACTATGAGATTATGCAACTCCCGTTTGCCGGAGGAACACTTTGTGTGCCACCAAACGGCACAACGTAAATGGGTGATTATAAAGGTGCTCTACAGGTGTCTCCAAAGTTAGATGTTGGGTTGGCATATTTCGAGATTAGGATTTGTCACTCCGATTATCGGAGAGGTATCTCTGGGCCCTCTCGGTAATGCACATCACATAAGCCTTGCAAGCATTACAACTAATGAGTTAGTTGCGAGATGATGTATTACAGAACGAGTAAAGAGACTTGCCGGTAACGAGATTGAGCTAGGTATTGGATACTGACGATCGAATCTCGAGCAAGTAACATACCGATGACAAAGGGAACAACGTATGTTGTTATGCGGTCTGACCGATAAAGATCTTCGTAGAATATGTAGGAGCCAATATGGGCATCCAGGTTCCGCTATTGGTTATTGACCGGATACGTGTCTCGGTCATGTCTACATTGTTCTCGAACCGTAGGGTCCGCATGCTTAACGTTACGATGACAGTTATTATGAGTTTATGCATTTTGATGTACCGAAGTTTGTTCGGAGTCCCGGATGTGATCACGGACATGACGAGAAGTCTCGAAATGGTCGAGACATAAAGATTGATATATTGGATGACTATATTCGGACACCAGAAGCGTTCCGGAGAAGTTTCGGATAAAACCGGAGCACCGGGGGGTTACCGGAACCCCCCGGGGGGTTAATGGGCCTCATGGGCCTAAAGTGGAGAAGAGGAAGGGGCTGCCAGGGCAGGCCGGACGCCCCCTCTTCCCCTAGCCCGAATTGGACTAGGAGGGAGGGGCGGCGCCCCCCTCTTTCCCTCTCTTCTCCCACCTCTCCTAATAGGACAAGGAAAGGGGGGGAGTCCTACTCCCGGTAGGAGTAGGACTCCTCCTGCGCGCCTCCATAGGGCCGGCCGCACCCCCCCCCATTGGATCCTTTATATACGGAGGCAAGGGGCACCCTAGGACACACAAGTTGATCCTCGTGATCGTTCCTTAGCCATGTGCGGTGCCCCTTCCACCATATTCCACCTCGATCATATCGTTGTAGTGCTTAGGCGAAGCCCTGCATCGGTAGAACTTCATCATCATCACAATGCCGTTGTGCTGACGGAACTCATCCCCGAAGCTTTGCTGGATCGGAGCCCGGGGAGCGTCATCGAGCTGTACGTGTGCTAAGAACTCGGAGGTGCCGGAGTAACGGTGCTTGGATCGGTCAGATCGGGAAGACGTACGACTACTTCCTCTACGTTGCGTCAACGCTTCTGCTTCGGTCTACGAGGGTACGTAGACAACACTCTCCCCTCTCGTTGCTATGCATCACCATGATCTTGTGCGTGCGTAGGAAATTTTTTGAAATTACTACGTTCCCCAACAGTGGCATCCGAGCCTAGGTTTTATGGTTTGATGTTATATGCACGAGTAGAACTCAAGTGAGTTGTGGGCAATATAAGTCATACTGCCTACCAGCATGTCATACTTTGGTTCGGCGGTATTGTTGGATGAAGCGGCCCGGACCGACATTACGCGTACGCTTACGCGAGACCGGTTCTCCTGACGTGCTTTGCACAAAGGTGGCTTGCGGGTGACTGTTTCTCCAACTTTAGTTGAACCGAGTGTGGATACGCCCGGACCTTGCGAAGGTTAAAACGGCATCAACTTGACAAACTATCGTTGTGGTTTTGATGCGTAGGTAAGATTGGTTCTTGCTTAAGCCCGTAGCAGCCACGTAAAACATGCAACCACAAAGTAGAGGACGTCTAACTTGTTTTTGCAGGGTATGTTGTGATGTGATATGGTCAAGACATGATGCTAAATTTTATTGTATGAGGTGATCATGTTTTGTAACCAAGTTATCGGCAACTGGCAGGAGCCATATGGTTGTCACTTTATTGTATGCAATGCAATCGCGCTGTAATGCTTTACTTTATGACTAAGCGGTAGCGATAGTCATGGAAGCATAAGATTGGCGAGACGACAACGATGCTACGATGGAGATCGAGGTGTCGCGCCGGTGACGATGGTGATCATGACGGTGCTTCGGAGATGGAGATCACAAGCACAAGATGATGATGGCCATATCATATCACTTATATTGATTGCATGTGATGTTTATCTTTTATGCATCTTATCTTGCTTTGATTGTCGGTAGAATTATAAGATGATCTCTCACTAAATTATCAAGAAGTGTTCTTCCTGAGTATGCATCGTTGCCAAAGTTCGTCGTGCCCAGACACCATGTGATGATCGGGTGTGATAAGCTCTGCTTCCATCTAGAACGGGTGCAAGCCAGTTTTGCACACGCAGAATACTCAGGTTAAACTTGACGAGCCTAGCATATGCAGATATGGCCTCGGAACACGGAGACTGAAAGGTCGAGCGTGAATCATATAGTAGATATGATCAACATAATGATGTTCACCATTGAAAACTAATCCATTTCACGTGATGATCGGTTATGGTTTAGTTGATTTGGATCACATGATCACTTAGAAGATTAGAGGGATGTCTATCTAAGTGGGAGTTCTTTAAGTAATTTGATTAATTGAACTTAAATTTATCATGAACTTAGTACCTGATACTATCTTGCTTATGTATGTTTGATTATAGATAGATTGCCCGTGCTGTTGTTCCGTTGAATTTTACTGCGTTCCTTGAGAAAGCAAAGTTGAAAGATGATGGTAGCAATTACACGGACTGGGTCCGTAACTTGAGGATTATCCTCATTGCTGCATAGAAGAATTACGTCCTAGAAGCACCGCTGGGTGCCAGGCCTGCTGCTGGAGCAACACCAGATGTTATGAACATCTGGCAGAGCAAAGCTGATGACTACTCGATAGTTCAGTGTGCCATGCTTTACGGCTTAGAATCGGGACTTCAACGACGTTTTGAACGTCATGGAGCATATGAGATGTTCCAGGAGTTGAAGTTAATATTTCAAGCAAATGCCCGGATTGAGAGATATGAAGTCTCCAATAAGTTCTATAGCTGCAAGATGGAGGAGAACAGTTCTGTCAGTGAGCATATACTCAAAATGTCCTGGTATAATAATCACTTGATTCAGATGGGAGTTAATCTTCAAGATGATTGCGTCATTGACAGAATTCTCCAATCACTGCCACCAAGGTACAAGAGCTTCGTGATGAACTATAATATGCAAGGGATGAATAAGACTATTCCCGAGCTCTTCGCAATGCTGAAAGCTGCAGAGGTAGAAATCAAGAAGGAGCATCAAGTGTTGATGGTCAACAAGACCACTAGTTTCAAGAAAAAGGGCAAAGGGAAGAAGAAGGGGAACTTCAAGAAGAACAGCAAGCAAGTTGCTGCTCAGGAGAAGAAACCCAAGTCTGGACCTAAGCCTGAAACTGAGTGCTTCTACTGCAAGCAGACTAGTCACTGGAAGCGGAACTGCCCCAAGTATTTGGCGGATAAGAAGGATGGCAAGGTGAACAAAGGTATATGTGATATACATGTTATTGATGTGTACCTTACTAGAGCTCGCAGTAGCACCTGGGTATTTGATACTGGTACTGTTGCTAATATTTGAACTCGAAACAGGGACTACGGATTAGGCGAACACTGGCAAAGGACGAGGTGACAATGCGCATGGGAAACGGTTCCAAAGTCGATGTGATCGCGGTCGGCACGCTACCTCTACATCTACCTTCGGGATTAGTATTAGACCTAAATAATTGTTATTTGGTGCCAGCGTTAAGCATGAACATTATATCTGGATCTTGTTTGATGCGAGACGGTTATTAATTTAAATCAGAGAATAATGGTTGTTCTATTTATATGAGTAATATCTTTTATGGTCATGCACCCTTGAAGAGTGGTCTATTTCTGATGAATCTCGATAGTAGTGATACACATATTCATAATGTTGAAACCAAAAGATGCAGAGTTGATAATGATAGTGCAACTTATTTGTGGCACTATCGTTTAGGTCATATCGGTGTAAAGCGCATGAAGAAACTCCATACTGATGGACTTTTGGAACCACTTGATTATGAATCACTTGGTACTTGCGAACCGTGCCTCATGGGCAAGATGACTAAAACACCATTCTCCGGTACTATGGAGAGAGCAATAGATTTGTTGGAAATCATACATACCGATGTATGTGGTCCGATGAATATTGAGGCTCGTGGCGGATATCGTTATTTTCTCACCTTCACAGATGATTTAAGCAGATATGGGTATATCTACTTAATGAAACACAAGTATGAAACATTTGAAAAGTTCAAAGAACTCAGAGTGAAGTTGAAAATCATCGTAACAAGAAAATAAAGTTTCTACGATCTGATCGTGGAGGAGAATATTTGAGTTACGAGTTTGGTGTACATTTGAAACAATGCGGAATAGTTTCGCAACTCACGCCACCCGGAACACCACATCGTAATGGTGTGTCCGAACGTCGTAATCGTACTTTACTAGATATGGTGCGATCTATGATGTCTCTTACTGATTTACCGCTATCGTTTTGGGGTTATGCTTTAGAGACGGCCGCATTCACGTTAAATAGGGCACCATCAAAATCCGTTGAGACGATGCCTTATGAACTATGGTTTGGCAAGAAACCAAAGTTGTCGTTTCTTAAAGTTTGGGGCTGCGATGCTTATGTGAAAAAGCTTCAACCTGATAAGCTCGAACCCAAATCGGAGAAATGTGTCTTCATAGGATACCCAAAGGAGACTGTTGGGTACACCTTCTATCACAGATCCGAAGGTAAGACATTCGTTGCTAAGAATGGATCCTTTATAGAGAAGGAGTTTCTCTCGAAAGAAGTGAGTGGGAGGAAAGTAGAACTTGACGAGGTAACTGTACCTGCTCCCTTATTGGAAAGTAGTACATCACAGAAAACTATTTCTGCGACACCTACACCAATTAGTGAGGAAGCTAATGATAATGATCATGAAACTTCAGGACAAGATACTACTAAACCTTGTAGATCAACCAGAGTGAGAACCGCGCCAGAGTGGTACGGAAATCCTTTTCTGGAAATCATGCTACTAGATCACGATGAACCTACGAACTATGAAGAAGCGATGGTGAGCCCATATTCCGCAAAATGGCTTGAAGCCATGAAATCTGAGATGGGATCCATGTATGAGAACAAAGTCTGGACTTTGGTTGACTTACCCGATGGTCGGCAAGCAATTGAGAATAAATGGATCTTCAAGAAGAAGACTGACGCTGACGGTAATGTTACTGTCTACAAAGCTCGACTTGTTGCAAAAGGTTTTCGACAAGTTCAAGGGGTTGACTACGATGAGACCTTCTCACCTGTAGCGATGCTTAAGTCTGTATGAATCATGTTAGCAATTGCCGCATTTTATGATTATGAAATTTGGCAGATGGAAGTCAAAACTGCATTCCTGAATGGATTTATAGAAGAAGAGTTGTATATGATGCAACCGGAAGGTTTTGTCGATCCAAAGGGAGCTAACAAAGTGTGCAAGCTCCAGCGATCCATTTATGGACTGATGCAAGCCTCTCGGAGTTGGAATAAACGCTTTGATAGTGTGATCAAAGCATTTGGTTTTATATAGACTTTCGGAGAAGCCTGTATTTACAAGAAAGTGAGTGGGAGCTCTGTAGCATTTCTGATATTATATGTGGATGACATATTACTGATTGGAAATGATATAGAATTTCTGGATAGCATAAAGGGATACTTGAATAAGAGTTTTTCAATGGAAGACCTCGGTGAAGCTGCTTACATATTAGGCATAAAGATCTATAGAGATAGATCAAGACGCTTAATTGGACTTTCACAAAGCACATACCTTGACAAGATTTTGAAGAAGTTCAAAATGGATCAAGCAAAGAAAGGGTTCTTGCCTGTGTTACAAGGTGTGAAGTTGAGTCAGACTCAATGCCCGACCACTGCAGAAGATAGAGAGAAAATGAAAGTTGTTCCCTATACTTCAGCCATAGGCTCTATCATGTATGCTATGCTGTGTACCAGACCTGATGTGTGCCCTGCTATAAGTTTGGCAGGGAGGTACCAAAGTAATCCAGGAGTGGATCACTGGACAGCGGTCAAGAACATCCTGAAATACTTGAAAAGGACTAAGGATATGTTTCTCGTATATGGAGGTGACAAAGAGCTCATCGTAAACGGTTACGTTGATGCAAGCTTTGACACTGATCCGGACGATTCTAAATCGCAAACCGGATACGTGTTTATATTAAATGGTGGAGCTGTCAGTTGGTGCAGTTCTAAACAAAGCGTCATGGCGGGATCTACATGTGAAGCGGAGTACATAGCTGCTTCTGAAGCAGCAAACGAAGGAGTGTAGATGATGGAGTTCATATCCGATCTAGGTGACATACCTAGTGCATCGGGTCCAATGAAAATCTTTTGTGACAATACTGGTGCAATTGCCTTGGCAAAGGAATCCAGATTTCACAAGAGAACCAAGCACATCAAGAGACTCTTCAATTCCATCCGGGATCTAGTCCAGGTGGGAGACATAGAGATTTGCAAGATACATACGGATCTGAATGTTGTAGACCCATTGACTAAGCCTCTTCCACGAGCAAAACATGATCAGCACCAAGACTCCATGGGTGTTAGAATCATTACTGTGTAATCTAGATTATTGACTCTAGTGCAAGTGGGAGACTGAAGGAAATATGCCCTAGAGGCAATAATAAAGTTATTATTTATTTCCTTACATCATGATAGATGTTTAGTATTCATGCTAGAATTGTATTAACCGGAAACATAATACATGTGTGAATACATAGAAAAACAGAGTGTCACTAGTATGCCTCTACTTGACTAGCTCGTTAATCAAAGATGGTTATGTTTCCTAACCATGAACAAAGAGTTGTTATTTGATTAACGAGATCACATCATTAGTTGAATGATCTGATTGACATGACCCATTCCATTAGCTTAGCACCCGATCGTTTAGTATGTTGCTATTGCTTTCTTCATGACTTATACATGTTCCTATGACTATGAGATTATGCAACTCCCGTTTGCCGGAGGAACACTTTGTGTGCTACCAAACGTCACAACGTAAATGGGTGATTATAAAGGTGCTCTACAGGTGTCTCCAATGTTAGATGTTGGGTTGGCGTATTTCGAGATTAGGATTTGTCACTCCGATTATCGGAGAGGTATCTCTGGGCCCTCTCGGTAATGCACATCACATAAGCCTTGCAAGCATTACAACTAATGAGTTAGTTGCGAGATGATGTATTACAGAACGAGTAAAGAGACTTGCCGGTAATGAGATTGAGCTAGGTATTGGATACTGACGATCGAATCTCGAGCAAGTAACATACCGATGACAAAGGGAACAACGTATGTTGTTATGCGGTCTGACCGATAAAGATCTTCGTAGAATATGTAGGAGCCAATATGGGCATCCAGGTTCCGCTATTCGTTATTGACCGGAGACATGTCTCGGTCATGTCTACATTGTTCTCGAACCGTAGGGTCCGCACGCTTAACGTTACGATGACAGTTATTATGAGTTTATGCATTTTGATGTACCGAAGTTAGTTCGGAGTCCCAGATGTGATCACGGACATGACGAGGAGTCTCGAAATGGTTGAGACATAAAGATTGATATACTGGATGACTATATTCGGACACCGGAAGCGTTCCGGAGAAATTTCGGATAAAACCGGAGCACCGGGGGGTTACCGGAACCCCCCGGGGGGTTAATGGGCCTCATGGGCCTAAAGTGAAGAAGAGGAAGGGGCTGCCAGGGCAGGCCGCATGCCCCCTCTTCCCCTAGTCCGAATTGGACTAGGAGGGAGGGGCGGCGCCCCCCTCTTTCCCTCTCTTCTCCCACCTCTCCTAATAGGACAAGGAAAGGGGGGGAGTCCTACTCCTGATAGGAGTAGGACTCCTCCTGTGCGCCTCCATAGGGCCGGCCGCAACCCCCCCCCCCCCCCTTGGATCCTTTATATACGGAGGCAAGGGGGCACCCTAGGACACACAAGTTGATCCTCGTGATCGTTCCTTAGCCGTGTGCGGTGCCCCCTTCCAGCATATTCCACCTCGATCATATCGTTGTAGTGCTTAGGCGAAGCCCTGCGTCGGTAGAACATCATCATCGTCACCACGCCGTTGTGCTGACGGAACTCATCCCCGAAGCTTTGCTGGATCGGACCCCGGGGAGCGTCATCGAGCTGTATGTGTGCTAAGAACTCGGAGGTGCCGGAGTAACGGTGCTTGGATCGGTCGGATCGGGAAGACGTACGACTACTTCCTCTACGTTGCATCAACGCTTCCGCTTTGGTCTACGAGGGTACATAGACAACACTCTCCCCTCTCGTTGCTATGCATCACCATGATCTTGCGTGTGCGTAGGAATTTTTTTGAAATTACTACGTTCCCCAACAGGTGGAACCTTCTAAAGATTTAGATAGATCTCTGTGATGAACTAATTGGAAAAGGTTGGAACTCCGGGAAAAGAGAAGATGAACAATTGAGATCATGAATTTGATGAACCTTCGGAATAAAGAATAAATCACTAGGATGAAACAAGAATAAGAATTATGTTATGCGTATCCTTCACCAATTAAGTTGATGACACTCAACGGATTTGGCACACTACTTATTCGCGTAGAAAGGATTAAGATAGATATAGCGTAACTTGAGAATGCCTTCAACGAAACACCAGTGGAATCGAAACAATGAATGAATTGATATGATAACGAAAGAAGAGGAATCTTTAACGAGCCACCGTAAGAATTAAAAAATGAACAAAGAAAAGATAAGGAAGACAACTGGAAGAATTAGCAAATGGACGAAGATGCTTGAGAGAATTTAGATACAAGTGAATATAATAGATCATGGACCGATTAGAGATCACTTGAATGCTGCACCGGTAAGATCGGAGAATGATAACTGAAAGCTGAGAATGAATAAACCTGACTTGATTGACTCCGGATAACAAACTGAGAAGACTCTTAAATTTCTCCGGAAGGGTGAAAAGAATACTCACAATCGAAACAATTATGAGAGGATGGCAACAAGCTAGAATCACGAATCTTGAAGAGAATGGAGCAAGATTAAAGAGAAACTCTTCTTCGGTCTTCAAAATCTGAGAATTACGATGGCAAACCCCACCAAGAATTGTTGAGGCACTTCAGAATGAAGAATGGAAAGGTTGAGCCATGATGAAAAGAATTTGAAAGATGTTGGAGAAAGGCATTTGATTGATGATAATTCATTCTTACGTCAAACTTCAAAAAGAATTTTACGAATATCTCCGGGAGAATTAGAAGAGTCGGGTAAGATCCTGGAAAAGACCTGTGGGTTAGGGCCCACTCAAAAGAAACTCCGTAGAACGATTTAAAAGAGAGGTTTCACTGGTTGAATTAAATGACTTGAATGAGATAACAGACTCGAGATATCTTGAACACTCCGAAACAAATGAATAGCGAAGAGTGGATGATTATGAGGTGCACCGGCATAAGAATAACATCGGCAAAATGAAAGGACTAAGCTCAATACCTAGGCCTGAATTAAATCCTCCGGAGAAGAAAATGAGTGAAGAGAGACGAACTTGAAGCTTCTTCATGTGAACCACCGGGTAGAACATTGAAAGAAAATAATGGAAAGACTTCACCTGAACAAAAGGATACTAGATTGAGATATATGAGTCCTCGGAGAAAAGCAAGGGAGGGAGGGCGGGAAAAACAAAGGCAACTTCGAGACGGATGAAACAAACACCGTTGAGAAGAAGTGATAAATGATCTTGTGAATGTTGACAAGATTGGATCCACTTAAAGAGAAACACGCCAGTTGAAAAAGGATTGCCATGACAGTCTCGATTAACAAGGAGGATTAGTATTCGCATAGGAGTATGAGAACACCATTTGGGGAAGGTATGGAATCAATACTTGACAATGAAGCAACTCAAATACCACAACTCAAAACAAAAACAAAGGATTGGCTTGCAGAATAAGCCGGAACAAACATATGATAGAGATTTCGTCCGAAGTTTTCGTGGTGGGGCCTACACGGGCTCGATCGTACAGCACCATCATGTACAAGGTAGTGCACATGACATACGAAGCGTCCCCGAGTCGGCATAGCCAAGGACTCTTTAAGACACAACGAGACCACTGTAAAACCGACCGTGAATAGGCAGACCACTAGACGTCGAACCCCAATTTCATATCATACATCTGTCGGAAAGATATCCTAAGAGCTACTTGAATTCCCACTTATAAACTCCCGAAACTTTCCCGGTTATGCAATCAGGTGTTGGGGATACAGGGGAATCATAATATCTCACCCAAACTAGCAAATCCCACATCCAGCTATATCCATCCTTCAACACATAACCAAGAAACCTTCGGAAATCATCTACCTCAACCTTCGAAAAGCATCCGTTATACAAGTTATGGTAATACTCCCGAACTCCCGCCCTAGTACTGGGTGGCGTCGAGGTTATCTCACCAACGAACTGCATAAAAGAGATTTTCGATGTCGGCGTACTAAACTCAGGTATTCCAGAACTGCAACGATAAAATTATGACGACAACACCTCAGAGCTCAACTCCCCGGGACACTTCCACAAAACCCCTGACAGGAGGCACCAAGACATATGTTCTCATCATAAAACCATCGGAACGATTCCAAGATACCCGCGTGATCCTAAAATTGTTTTTAGTGAAATTTGAGAAGAGAAGAGTCAAAACTCTATGTCAGGATGCCTTACCAGAGCGATGAGGAGACTGGGAAGTAAAAAGAATTCCTAAACTCTCCGATATATAATTCCTAAATGACTCAAAACATTTTTCTAGACACAACTCGGCCACTAAAAACGATCAATCAGTGGGGGCTCCTAAGGTCGGGGAAAGCTCTGATTACCAACTTGTCACGCCCTTGATGCGGCTATATCTCCCACGTGTCGAAGCACGACTTAGATGCATAACCGCATTGAAAGCAATGTCGCAAGTGAGGTAATCTTCGCAAACAACCCATGTAATACAATAGGGGAAAAAGATACATAGTTGGCTTACAATCGCCACTTCACACAAATACATGAATAAAGCATTACATCATCCAGATACAATCATGGCCTGACTACGGAGCCAAAATAAAAGAAGAACCCCAAATGCGACAAAGGTCCCCAATCGAACCCAACTGGGCTCCACTACTGATCGACTAGAATGAAACAACATAAAGGACAAGATCTTCATCGAGCTCCTCCTGAGCTTGGTTGCGTCACCTGGAATGGCATCATCGGCACCTGCAACTGGTTTTGGAAGTATCTGTGAGTCACGGGGACTCAACAATCTCACTCCATCGCGATCAAGACTATTTAAGCTTATGGTAAGGTAAAGGTATGAGGTGGAGCTACAGCAAGCGACTAGCATATATGGTGGCTAACATACGCAAATGAGAACGAAAAGAGAAGGCAAAGCACGGTCGATAAAAGTATGATCAAGAAGTGATCCTGGACTACCTACGTCAAGCATAACTCCAACACCGTGTTCACTTCCCGGACTCCGCCGGAAAGAGACCATCATGGTTACACACACGGTTGATGTATTTTAAATAAGGTCAACTTCAAATTTTCTACAACCGGACGTTAACAAATTCCCATCTTCCCATAACCGCGGGCATGGCTTTCGAAAGTTCAAATCCCTGCAGGGTGTCCCAACTTAGCCCATCACAAGCTCTCACGGTCAATGAAGGAATAGACCTCCTCCCGAGACATTTCGATCAGACTCGGTATCCCGGTACAACAAGACATTTCGACAGGGTAAAACTAAACCAGCAACACCGCCCGAATGTGCCGACAAATCCCGATAGGAGCTGCACATATCTCTTTCTCGGGGCACACCGGATCGTCCAAACTTCCGGTAGGCCAGCCCAGAGTTGCCCCTAGTGGCCACCGGTGGCTGACAAGTTGGACCAACACTCAGAGGAGCACTGGCCCGGGGGTTTAGAATAAAGATGACCCTTGAGTCTACAGAACCCAAGGGAAAGAAAAGGCTAGGTGGCGAATGGTAAAACCAATGTTGGGCATTGCTGGAGGAGCTTTACTTAAGGCGAACTGTCAAGGGGTTCCCATAATAGCCCATCCGCGCAAGGAACGCAAAATCCGGGAACATAACACCGATATGACGGAAACTAGGGCGGCAGGAGTGGAACAAAACACCAGGCATAAGGCCGAGCCTTCCACCCTTTACCAAGTATATAGATGCATTAATTAAATAAGATATATTGTGATATCCCACAAGTAAAACATGTTCCAACAAGGAACAACATCTCCATGTTCCAACAAGGAACAAACTTCAATCTTCACCTGCAACTAACAACGCTATAAGAGGGGCTGAGCAAAGCGGTAACATAGCCAAACAACGGTTTGCTAGGACAAGGTAGGTTAGAGGCTTGGTTCAACAATATGGGAGGCATGATAAGCAAGTAGTAGGTACCGCAGCATAGGCATAGCAAAGAGCGAGCAACTAGCAAGCAAAGATAGAAGTGATCTCGAGGGTATGATCATCTTGCCTGAAATCCCGCAAGCAAGAAGAATGAGTCCATGAAGAAGACAAATGAACGTAGGCGAACGGTTCCTCACAAACACGACGTTACCAGAACCAACCCGAAGAAGCAACACCGGAAAAAGAAGCACACAACATAGTAAACAACCAACACATGAACATGGTATGATATGCGGAATGCGGTATGCAATGCATATGCATGATTTGCAAAGGAATGAAAGAACCTGGCCTCAACTTGGAAAACCAAGTGTGCCACTGGAAAGATGAGATGATTTCGGTTGAAATCGATATAAGGATCACCGGAATCGGAGTTACGGTTTGGAAATGGCAAGCGATTCAAATATGACACCGGTCTGCGATTTACAGCAAGTAGTCATCAAAATGCAATGAGATGAGCATGCTACAGCACTCAAACATGGCAACAAAATACATGGAAGGGATGCATTCAAGATGCTTAACAAAAGTCTAGCACTGAGCTATGGCCAATTCATCCATTAACAGGTTCAAACAAGCATGACAAAAATGCAAATGGTAAACAGATCTCAGACTTAGTGAAATTAACACTTGTCTGGAATTTCAGATCAGATAGCACTCTTCAGAGCTACAAAACTACATGCTACAGGACCTGAACATGGCAAAGAAGAACATGGCATGGAGCTACTCAACAAGCTTAACAAAAGTCCCTTAGTGACCTTGAGCCAAAAGGGATCAGAAAATATACTAACAAGGACACGAACATAGCAAAAACATAATCAGTTCTCAGACTTAGTGAAAACTGGGACATGCTGAAACATAACTCAAGTAGGCATGTTTACGAGCTCGATGCACTCACTACGGTGCAAGTCATGGCAAGGCAAGCATACATCCATCAAGAAGGCACGAAATGCAAGCTATACATGGCAAGAACAATGACATAGCATGCACGGATCAACTACAACAACATCGGCAAAATTGCAAACAAGTTGACAATCTGCCCAGATTCACAAAGTAGCAAAAGTAGAGCTCGATTGACTCAAGCTAGGATGTTCCATATATGCAAACAAAGACATGGATGGATAGAGCACTACAATATTAACAAAACATCCTTACTGATCATCCTCAAAAGAGGCACGATTCACTAGGAAACAACATGAACATATGGCATCATGAACTAAACAGCTCAAGGACTTAGTGGAATTGCTAAGTCCCTGAAAACAGAATTACCAAGTGCCTGACTTTGCAAGCTTGCACTACTCACCACACACGTCATAAAAATACATGGGTTGCACCTCTGGAAAGATGACAAAACCCTTAACAAAACATATGTAGAACTCATGGTCATATCATGCACACAATAAGCATGGCAAAAATGACAAATGTCTAAGATGGAGTAGCAGATCTGACAATTAACTCAAGTAGCCCTCTTCTAACAGCATTTCGGGCATCAAGATGAACTCAAATGGAAATGATGCAATGGAATGAAATGATGTACTCTCAGAGGCGAACATTTTGATATGCTATATGCCTGAATCGGAGCTACGGATGCAAAGTTACGAGGCCTCGAACAGGAGCACTTGGATCTGGAATCTCGGGACTTAGAAGAAAAATCATCACCTCGGAGCAAAAGTCAACGGCGGCGGGATCTCGCCGGGAAGTCACCGGAGACGATGGAGACGACGACAGAGGTTGAGGGAGAGGTCGGGGAGGCCGGGGAAAGATGGATCCGGGGCGCCCTCGACCGGATCTCGCCGGATCCGGCATCGGCGGCGAGCGGGGGCGGCCATGGCAGAGGCGGCGGGCGCTCTCGCCGGCCAGTGAGGCCTGCCGGCGTCGGGGGCGGCGAGCCTGAGCCGGAACCGAGCCTTTCGCGAGGAGGCGTGATGATGGCGGCGGAGGACGGAGCGGGCGACGCGGGCGCGGTGGCGCTAGGGCGGCGAGGCGGCGCAGCACCGGTGAGGCGGCGGAGGTGCTCGCCGGCGGGAAGCCAGGCGGCAGCGTTGAGGCATGGGGCGGCAAAGATGCGCGGGCCGGGCGGCGGAGATGCGCGGGCTGGGCGGGCCCGCCGTGGGCCTCGCGGGCCGCGGCGGTGAGCACTACACCACGGTTAAGTTTTGGTGACACATCAATCTCTGGGCATATGGTACCTTTGCTGACAGATAATTTGCCGCTAACACATATGCTGACAGAAGACAAAACAGACGGAGGACTTGCTGTGGGCAAAGGTATTGCCGACAGAAGTTTACTTGCCGACACTTTTTTGGTCGGCATACACCCTACCTACGCCGACAGATGATATGTCAATGTACACCCTACATACGCCGACACATGGTCTGTTTGTTTACACCCTACCTATGCCGACAGATGGTAAGACAACATACACCCTACCTATGCTGACACTTGGTCTGTCCAAATAGGTCTTTAGCATTGCCGACACTTAGTCTGTCTAAGAAGGTCTTTGGCATTGCCAACACATAGTTTGTCTGGCTATAGTCTAGTTCTGCCGACACTTTCTCCAATGGAATGTTTTTGCCGACATATAAATTGTTGGTGAGATGGTATGCTACGAGCACTACAATTGGCTATTGCTCTGATTCAAATGTTATACAATGTTCAACTCTTATCCACAAACAAGATCAAGAACACATATTGCACAATCTTTGATCACAAATTCAAACTTAAGTCAATCTTGACGAAGCAAAGTTTGGCCATCTTGGCAAACATCTAGAAAACACAAGTCACATAAAAGGACCCTTATTTGATGGTCTAAAAGAGTTCAAACACTAAATGGTCCAAACACTTAAGTCACATCCACAGGATTTCTACTCCATATCACTTGAACACCAAATGGTCCAGAACACACATAAGATTCATGATTACAATTAAGTTGGCTGATCCAAAATACTGCAGTCAACCAAATGCTCCATAACACTCCAAAGTCATCACATCCATGAATACTAGGTGGCTGATTACCTGGAAATATTACACAAGAATTTGGTAGAATGTGCAGTCAGCTCAAGTTTTTCGAAGCTCATAGGGAGATTGGCAGCCAAGAGAAGCACAAGAGTATTCATGACATATGCCCCGAACACATATAACATAGTTCTGCCATATGTGATGTAAAATATTTTTAAAATGCTGAAAGGAATCATCATGCACACATATCTACATATACATAGAGTAAGCATTTCTCCATGGCAGGCATATCTACAGATTCTATTCAACCTCTTACATGCAAGAAACTGTAGTAGGATCAGCCAGTGTAAAGTTGTATTTGTCCTAATACTAAGTTAGCTCAAATATGGAGGCTATGGGTCAAATTCTCATATGTCCCAACTGAATGCGACTACAAACATGTGATTGTTACTCGCGTGTACATATGAGGAATATGTGTGGGTGCCCCCTAACCATTTTACCTACTTCAAAGTTCGAAAATAATTGTGTTTGCACGTTATCTGATGAAGTAGAACTAATATGTACAACTTCAGACCCAAAAAATGTAGGATGTGCAGTTTAGTTTATGCCACTAGTCATCAACCCTGCAGAGGCTAGCTACCATCGTTTTCATGAATGTGTTAGTATATACTTAGAAATTACAGAATTTACAAATATTTTAGTAGCATACAACTGAGATGATACTCATGGCATTGTTGTTTAATGATGAAAACTGAACGAACTTTATTTGTACGCGCCGGCTAATGTGGTGCATCCACTTAGGTTGCATCCACCATGTGATCAAGGTTTATTTCTCCTGTGCAAAAAAGAAATAGTTGGCATGTCTCTAAGTATACCTTCGTTTGATGGCATAAATCATAACTTCTATATCGAGTGCAATGATTTAATTAACTATTTTCAATATCTCATGGCTCAAAAGAACCTCAGAAAAGAAATTATGATCAAGTTGATTCTTTAATATAGTTAGTCCTACTATGTTAATATGTGAAAACTGATGAAAAGGCTCCGGGATAAACTCATTTTTATCAAACAATAACCTTTTTTCAAAATATAAACAGTAAACAATTATATAGATTTATTCCAAGACACTTTCAATTTTTTTTCAGTTTGGTTATATCAATATAACTGAGCAAGTCAATAGAAACTAATGAAACTTGTAAACCCAAACAAATAGGGTATTATAAATTGAACACCAATAAAAAATAGAGGATACTAAAGTTCCTACATTAGTACTCCCTCCGTCCCAAAATAAGTGACTCAACTTTGTACAAAATAAGTACAAAGTTGAGTCACTTATTTTGGGACGGAGGGAGTACATCGCAACGGTAAAGTAAATGTTGTTATAAAAATAGTATCTTGCTTTCACGCACACTGCCATAGTAATGCAACAACTACATGTCGCACATACCTTTGTTACCTGTTGCCATTGGCATTGAAAATATGTGACTGAATTGAAGTATTATTTAGAAGACCACATATACATAGAGTAAACTAGAAAGATGAAATTTTCATACAAGTAAAGAAAATTAAACAACATGGTTTACAATTTATCACCCTTGAGATCAAACATACAAATCTGAATTAGATGCATCATAATAATTGGAAATATTTATCACATTTTCCGGTAACTGAAAAACTCAAACACATTACTCATTAAAGTTGTACCTGCAAAACCAAAATGTCAAAAATAATATTAACTCCTTCCCAAATTACTTGTTTTAGATAGTGTTAGATTCATCGGTATCTAGAAAAATTGAAGACAAGTAATTCGGGACGGAGGGAGTACAAACATTTTATTTAGACAGCTACTAAAAAGTAAGGATTATTGAAAGTTTGTTTATCGAAAGTTGTAGGACAATGCAAACCCCACTATACAGACTCACCGGTTAATAAAAGAAGATAGAGATACACACATTCATGCCCAGATGTGAAGCGCAACACATCAGTCTTGCTAGGAACACACCAATCAAGCTAGCTTCAGCCGTCAGGCCTGGCTGCAACCATATGGGAACAAAGAAAAAAGTGAAGATTCAGTGATAAGCACCAGAGTCTATGGAGAACTATTATGGGAAGAACAAAGTAAATGGGTCTGGATCTGTTATCTCACTGTGCGCAAAGTGCTTGCATGTCATCATTTCCCAAACACCATCGATCCGTTCTTTTTCCCTCGCAAGAGACGCATGACGGACGCTGATGAAAAATTCATAGATTATGGTAGACAGATTAGTTGAGCAAGATCAATTTAGTAGGATCTTGGGTGGTGTCGCTTAAGCAGAGAAATTGGTCGAGCCTCAAGCGACATAGCACACGGCCGGGGGAGATTTTTACCGCTACGTACGTACTGGTAGCGCACATGAAGAAGGAGGGTTCAGGTTATTTACAATCAGACCACTTTATCCAAGGGCTACTAATCTGTCCACCATAATCTATGAATTTTATCCAAGCGCTACGAGAAAAGTGGTACTCTAGATTTATTACTAATTCTAGCAATATCATCTGTATAGCTGGTTACACATGCAATCTAGACCGACATTTCAGAAACTTGCAATCTTATAATTCAGAAATTTAAAGTAACCCATCCCTGTAGTCATCGATCTGACCAACAAATTAGAAACTGAAATAAAATAAGGTTGGATTTTGCACTTCTCAGTAGCATCACAGATCCAACAAGTAACCTTCGTAATGCCACAGCCTAATCTTAAACAAAGGGACTGACTAACTAAGCAGGGATCAGTTTAGGGTCAGACTAACAACATGTTCAATCACTCCAACGTCGCTACCAACAATACAGCTCATAGGTTGAAGCAAACTAGCAGGTCGATCTATGAGAGACACAGAATGTTGCTCGTGTTTGGAAGAACAATTGCGGATGCCATCATCGGCCCTTTACCTAGCAAAGAACAGTTCCTCTGGCCTGCGTACATGAAGGAGGGGGCGAGCCGACAGCTATTCTGAGGACGCCCAGCGACCAGTCGTGTGGCACCTAGCACATGACGGGGAACGCACCTCGAAGGCCACCGGCTGCCCACCAATGAAACGGGCCTGCGGCTGATAGATCTAGACAAGGGTCTTTGCAGGAGAGAAAAGGGGCGGCGGCGGCAGAAGTAGGGGCCGGGGATGTGGAGCTCGAGGTCGGGGGATGTGGTCGAGGGCGGGGGTTAGGGCGGCGGGCGGACGGAGGCCGGCATCGGAGCTATCACCACCGGCGGGAGGGACGAGGGGTGGCGCGAGAGGGCGGCGGTGGAGGGGATGTGGGGATGAAGCTGGTGTTATTTGGGTTGGGTCTCAGATTCAGGGATAACAGGCCAGCCTGGGTCAAATTTGGGCCGTGCGTAGCCGATATTTCCCCGGTCGCGCGCCTAAATCAGCCGCCAAAATTTTCAAGGTCTCGTTGATTGACAAGTGTACACCTACGCCGACACTTATTCTGCTTCCATACACCCTACCTACACCGACATATTTGATGTCCCTAAGCACAAACCTACGCCGACAGAAAATATGTCAGGGCCCACAGATATACCGACAGATAAGATGTTGCTAAGTACTTGCCAACTGATACGTCGTCTCTACGTGGCTGCCGACACATAGTTTGTTCACATTGTCATACCTCTCCCGACACATGATCTGAGGACAAAGCTTAAGAGCTACACCGACAGATATCCTGTAGAGATTGGTGGACCTTTACCCACACAAGTGTGTCACCTAAGCTCTACCGTGGTGTAGTGGAGAGAGAGAGCTGGTCGGGTGAGGTGGCGGCGCCCGATTGGCCTGGAGTGGCGGCGGGGATGACGTGGCGGTTCCCCATTGGTGGGAGTGAGGTGGCGGCGGGCGGTGGACACGTCCGGCACGGCGTGGACGCGTCCGGCGGCGCGAGGTAGAGGACGACTAGGGTTAGTACCGCAAAATCTCGGGGGAGACCACATATTTATAGGTAGAGGGAGCTAGGAGAGTCCAAATGAGGTGCGGTTTTCAGCCATGCGATCGTGATCGAACGACCGAGATGATGGATCAGGTTTAGGTGGGGTTTGGGCCAAATTGGAGGGGTGTTGGGCTGCAACACACACGAGGCCTTTTCGGTCCCTCGGGTAACCGTTGGAGTATCAAACGAAGTCCAAATGATACGAAACTTGACAGGCGGTCTACCGGTAGTAAACCAAGGCCGCTTGGCAAGTCTCGGTCCAATCCGGAAATGTTTAATCCCCACACATGAAAGAAAGGTAGAAATGACCACCGGAGGAGAACGGAACGCCGGAATGCAAAACGGACAACGGGAAAAAAGCACAAATGCATGAGACGAACATGTATGCAAATGAAATGCACATGATGACATGATATGCAATGCATGACACGCAAGCAATGACAAGCAACAACAGCGAATAAGCGGAGGACAGCTGGCACATCGGTCTCGGGACGTTACACAACTACAGGTAGCACATTATCTAAACTAGAGTAGAAGGTTCATTACATAGGGACGAACCACCCTCACCTGACTCTACTCTTATAGGTTCTTATGCAATCTCGAAGCAGTGCAAGTGATGCCCCTCCTCCTCCTCCGGAATGTAAATCCGATGGCCTCTCCTCCTCAAGATGATCTATATATGAACAAGTGTACTTCTATTGTGACGTGCACGTGTTTTGCAAGTAGTGACAATATGTACGAATTTGCGACTTGTGTGTGACGTCTACTAGGATAATACATTCGACTTGTGTGTGACAATATGTGGACTATCCCTAATTATGCCTATATATGTGTGGACTAGATCAAATTATGACTATATATGATGAAATTATGCCTATATATGTGTGGACTAGATCAAATTATGCCTATATATGATCAAATTGCACTGTAGTTGTTTTTATTTGCAGCGATTAGAAAAGAAATAGCTTGACAACAGAATGGATGGGAAATATTTCCAAGAGCAACACTCGGAAAACGATATACTACCGAGAGCCCCTCTCGGAAACATGGTCGTCTGGGACACTACTGTTGTGCCACAACTTTTTCGAGAGCAGCTCTCGGAAAAGAAGGCTAGCATTGCCGAGACTAGCTCTCGGCAAAGGTATGTAAACTGTCAGCCCCATGTGGGCCACGCTGTCATACTGGTCAGAAGGATTACCGAGAGCCGCTCTCGGCAAAGATATCGTCATTTTTTTTCAAAAATATGTAGCAAGTTATTTAAAACTTTTACTGATAAATGTGACCAGTGGGACCACATGTCGGTTAGAAAGAACACATAAAAAAGGATGTTGCATATGCTTTGCCGAGAGTGACACTCGGCAAAGTACGCAGTAACTGACGGAGCCGTCTGTTACGGACGGGCATGCCACATGGCTCCTCTTTGCCGTGAGCGGCTCTCGGCGTCTGCAGGGTTTGCCGTGCGGTGCCTCTTTGCCGTGAGGCAGTGACGGCAAAGATGGCAGTTTTCCGTGAAGGTGGGTTTGCCGAGAGTGACACTCGGCAAAGCTTGATTTGCCGAGTGTCCGTGTTTTAGCACTCGGCGAAGAGCATTACACCCGGCGTACGTGCAAATTCCAGTAGTGCGTAATAAGAAGATCATGTGTGCTACAGAACAGAGGAGGATCTTAAGTGTGAAGCCTGTTCCATATGGTACTGAAAGTAGATGGGCCTATGCTCTACCTATTGAACGCAACAACATCACCACAAATCATTCTTCTGTTTGTTCTGTTGCTCCTCAAATCGTGCCTCAGGAGGAAGTGAACCCCACGTTCAGAACACCTTGTGATTACTTCTACCTAGGCCAGCAGAATGAAAGTTTGAAGGCTGCACCATCAAGTAAATTTTAGTTTTGGCCTAGAAATCATACATGCAAGTATACATATGTGTGTCCTTTTTATTTGATTTTGACAGTTTGTTCATATTTGGAAGTTTCCTTTTTGTTTGCTACGTATAATTTGTAACAGATGAGGAGTCATCATCGTTTCCTAGTTCAGCTCGGGCCTGGTCCAAGTATTAGGCACCACCTATCTATATCTATATCTATATCTATACTAATATAAAAAGACCCAAAGGGGCAGATCCAAACTATCTCAACCGTCAAATCATGTTATCTAACGGTTCAAATCCCTCCAATGGTGAGCACCAAACACGTTTAACGCTCTAATTACCCACCACTGCCATTGGTTTATAAACACGTTTTCACTCAACGTTATCCCATGAAATCTGCCATGTAATTAATATCCTACCATTCCCGCGAAAAAATAATTGATATACTACTAAATACCAACGTGCAATAGATATATCTTACCTAATATAGCATGCAATTAATATCCTACCCAATAAAAACGTGCATTGCACGTACATTATTACTAGTACTAGTAGAACGCTCGTGCGTTGCTACGAGCTATAGTGCATATAAGTGAAAGAAAGGCTGTGTGATATGAGTCATATACTATTTACATGTGATGATATCTCATGCTCATGATGTGGTAGATAAATGCATCTCCTCGTCATCTTCATGCCCCCTCCCTCTTCTCAGCCGCCACATGACACTCCACTTCCTCCCACAATCCTTCTTCTTGTTGTTTTCTTCCCCCACCTCCACCTTGCATCAAAATATTAAATGCCTTGTCAAACTTTCACAATTTTCAAAGGTTAGCCATCCCCTAAGATTATACATAAGTTATATGTGCACAAAATAAGGATAACGAAAAGGCATACCAAATGTCCTGCGAGATATAAAATTCAGGGTGATATCTCATACTCTATGCAATCAATTTTTCAGATAATCTCTTTGTAGCTTTAGTCAAGATTGTGACACTCGCACATTCCACAGAATAAACATCCAATGCTGACCACATAACTGATGTAATAGTTGAAATATGCCTATGATAAATAAAGTTTACTCAGAACAGTTTTTCTAAGAAGGGCAGATAATTTACTTAAGTGAAAAAGGAGAGATTTGGGTTCATCTCAAATTATTGCATATATTAGAAGCAGAGGGTCACATAACAATTAACACAATAGAAAATCCATGTTATATGTACTCCATGATGGCCTTTGTTTGTATGGCCACAATAGTTTTGTGAAGGAAACCGTGAAGACTCAATAGCATCAACTTACTGTATGTTTAGAAATTGTAGTCACATATAACCTAGAAAAATTATCTTTCCAACTTCTTGGACATACAATAAAATTGTGCTATTCTGTATAGTGGCAAGAAATATGACTACAAACTTCTACTTTGATCAGCCATACACAACGATCGGTAAGAATATATAGCTATGATATTGTGCGAAGACCAAAAATGGAGAAAATATGCATGCAAAAGAAGATCAACAATAAAAAACTTGATGCATAACTACCCAGAGAAGAGGGTAGAAAAAAAATTCTATTGCATCCAGTGAAGATTGTAACTAAGGGCAAGCAATTACAACAAAATTGCACCGTTTTTACTATTTCATGTAGAAAAGAACACAAGGAAGACCAAAAATGGAGAAAATATGCATGCAAAAGAAGATCAACAATAAAAAACTTGATGCATAACTACCCAGAGAAGAGGGTAGAAAAAAAATTCTATTGCATCCAGTGAAGATTGTAACTAAGGGCAAGCAATTACAACAAAATTGCACCGTTTTTACTATTTCATGTAGAAAAGAACACAAGCTATCATGTTCACTTTCGTCCAAGAAGTCAACATTATTTATTTCCTGCAAACAAAATATGCACATCAGAATTTAGTCCGAAGATGAAGGGTAATTTTGAACAAATAATGCTATCATGCATATCTATATACCATTGACTCTACAAAAAAACCTACTTGATAACTACAAAGAAATAATATTGGAACTCTTTAACACAAAACTGGTAGGGGGTTCATTCACAATCTGTATACTTAAAGCAGGATCATGGTTCCAACTTGAATAAGCAATGTAGAGTGAATTAGCTACAGAGCCATTAGATCGTTAGAACACAACCACGAGGAACGTGTCTGACACTTAAAAATAGGATAGTAGATGTACACTAACAATAAGTAATAGTCACCTGGTAACCTCACGGGAGACAACAATATATGCATAGTTTGGTTTTGATGCGACCATGTCTATCCGGCTTTGGGAAAGAGGCAGACTGGGGGTATTAACTGAGTGCTGAAAGACTATAGGTAGCCAATGGATAACCGTGTTTTGTTCAACCAAATAATTGTCGGTTAATACAAATGTCAAAAGAATCAAGAGTACCATGAGGTTGTAACTTGAAAGAAGTGAACACAGGAGCAAATAAAATGTGTAGACATTAAGATTGATTAATTTGTATGTTGTCTTGTATCATTTAGGTGATCAATTTAAAATGATTTCCCTTCGAACATTGTAGTACTCGACTTGAAAAAGCTGACACTAATACAATCAGGCATATGCAGTCTGGATGAACACCAGTTGTGTTTGATTAATCATTTAATATCTAATCAAGATAAAATTAATACATACCTATAGCTCGGATAAGATTAATTAGAACGGTGTGTGAGCACAGCACCAGCGAGCTGCAGAACGGCATACTTAATGTCTAGTTCATCTAGGATAAAGTTTCGATGTGAACTCTAGTATATGGGATAATAGAATTGCATTCATATAAAGCTAAATTGGTCCCATTTTTCCCTGTTGAAAACAGAACATCTCTATCATAGGACATATATAGAGGTAGCAAAAGCATAACCGTGCTACGTAATGCTAAAGATTATGCAAACATAAAAAAAATCCCAATTGTATACGAACCAGATTATTTGTTTTATTTCCCATTACAACTACAAACATGAAAAATGATAGCACCCTATGAAATATGGTACGATTATGTGTTTTTGCACGCAATTGTTGTGATTTATGTGTGATTTTTTTAATGTGATTTCGCACAAACAATTATAGTGAATATATACTACTACCACTACCAACTACAACTTGTGACCAATCACATAAAGATATATATTTAGAAAGATGTGCATTGCTACGAATTCTAAATTGATATATCATACTGTATTTTGTCTCTTTTCACTTCTTTCCTCTCCTCATCTCGTTGGCTAGTCTTCTCTGATTATTTGTTGTCAATCCTTTTATCAAGGTTATGCAAAAAGAAAGTTCAAAATGTTCAGATCAAAGATAAATCTCTATGAAAACTAATTATTCAAGAGCGACGATGCAAATTAAAAGATGAGACAACACCTTGATGAAAAAATGCAGATCCACTTGTATGGCGTCCAAATATGTTACCCAGTGGGTTTCTTGTTCACTGAGCAAATTTCAGCACTTTCATGGAATTAATTAGTAGAATTATTGTAACACCAAGCATGTACAAGTATCCCAAGATGACCACGAGTGAAATTTCTACTGTAGTGCATACTAAACATACCTGACCTTTTTCTTCTTGAATCCATCAAATTTTCATTTCATTTAGAGCATCATGATGTCGTGAATACAACTTCAAAACTATTTAGAGCATCATGACCTCAACACTTCTAAGTCTGAAATCATCTCTATAAATGATCTGTGGAGCAATTCATAAACTGCAGTCAGTAGACAAATTAATTAGATTGTGCATGCATGAGACGATGGATTGTGTAGATGATCCCTAAGCTGTGGAACAGTACAACCAGATAAAATAGCAGTCAAAGGGAGGAATTAGCTAGTTAGATTGTAGATGCATGCATGAGTCAGCCGGCGCAAGGGAAGTCGCGCGGAGCGCCATGACGAACTCGGAGTCTGGGCCCGAGCCGTTACACCACGGCGGCAGACAGCGGCCAGCACAGCCGCTGCCCGCTGGGTCGCTACTCGCTAGTGCCCACCGCGCTGTTGAATCCACCGCCGATTGTAGCCACTGCATACAGTGTTCGCGCCGCCATGATGGTGCCCGACGAGGACGGCACAGGGCGGCGGAGTTGTGCATATCCAGCGATGAGATCGAACAGCGAGGTGAGGTGACCGGCAGCGAACGGGCAGGGCCTGCGGCGTCGGCTGCAGATCTCCTGGAACAGAGAAAAAGAGAGAGAGGTAGAGACTGAGGAAGGAGAGGTAGGGCGCAGGAAGAGGAGAGGGATACTGGTGTCCATGGCGAGGCCTCCGTTGTCCACCGGCAAACCTCCATGGCTAAGGTAAGGTGCACCTACACCCGTAACACACCAGCATGACTTGACGGTGAACGGGTTCACGTGACGAGCGCGGGGCTGGCAATCAACGTTTCCTGGTCCTCCTCGCTGATGCATAACGGGCACGCATCGCTGCCTGGGTCGCTCACCATGAAGAAGAAGATAGGGTGGAGGAATTGAGCAAGGGAGGAGGAATCGAGCGGCTTGTACGGCAGGGGGCCAAACCATGATAAAAATCAGTATAACCCGTGCGAGGTGGAGAACGAAATGACTTACCTATAGCTCATGATTCGATTGAGATGATAGGGAAGGAAGGAAAATTGTGATTTAGTCAGACAAAGTTTTGGAAAGTTCTGATTCAGCTGAGAAATAGATGAAAATAATGCCTCAGGATGAGGAGGTCACGATTAGGGCATGGCAAGAAGAACTTTTTTGGAAAGCTTTGATTCTGGTGATAATTACCATATTCGAAATTTCCTTAGTTATAGCTTTACCATATATGGATTGATTTATTACTATAATTATCATATTTGAGATTTCTAAGTTTATAGCCTTAACATACGTGGATTAATTGTGAATGATTATCATAAATACGTTGGGTATTGTCGGCCAGACGAGAAAGAGAAAAACCGGTGGGACGGGGGTGGTGGGAGGTGGGACGAAGAAAAACCGGTTGAAAATAAACCGGTTAAAATTATACCGGTTGAAAGTGGGGGGGACTATTCAACCAATTCGTCCATTAAAAGTAGAGATAAGCAAGGGGTGCAACGCTTTGTAAAGGTTAGGTTTTAGTACGTGAAGAAAATACTCAGAAAAGTACATGGATGCGCCACATCTGTGTTCGTGCGATCTAGATTGCATGTGTTCGGGCGACCTAGATTGCCAGGGCATTAGTTTTGTTCGGTTCTTGATCTTCCAGGATCGATCCAATCTCTCTTTTGTGCTTCCATCTACTATTAATCTCCTCTGTTAATTACTCCGCCGCTGTCGCCGCCGCTAATCGTTATTAGCTTAATCTCTCCATTTATCCTAGTACTACTACTACATCACGTCTGCTAATAGATTCCTTCACGTATACATCCATCACTCCATCAAGTTCTATTATTTTCTCTAGCTACTACACCTCTACCAGCAAATTCTATCATCTGCTATTGTTCGTTCTTTGCTGCCAAACTCATTGTTATTTTGCCTGTGCGTGCGGTGAAAGATCAAGGCACCCCTAAAATCGTCTCAACGCTACTTAAGGCGTATCAATCTACCAACTACCTTTAGAGAGCCATGAACTTGAACTACACAAACTTGAGGAATTTCCATAACAGTGCACAACAAACTTGGGGAAGGGGATCCACTGGCCAAGGGAGAGAAAGTTGAGGGATGTGGAGAGGGGAATTGAAGCTCACCGGGTACAGCAGCCGCTAGGATGGGAGGAGGACGCTGCTGTCCAGCAGCGGTTGAGGAGGAGACGTGTCATCCGCCACGTGAGAAGTAGCCGTCCTCCGTCTGGAAAAGTTGAGAACAAGACCATCATGAGCAACAAGGATTGCTTCTAGGAAGCAACAATTTGGAGGAGACCACACTGGTTGGTAGCAAGCAAACTAACAACATGATGCTATCAGACTGTTTGGTAGCAAGCAAATTAACAACATGATGCTATCAGACTGTTTGAAGCCTGCTGCTCTTCGTTGCTTCGTTTAGTATGATATTTTGGTCTGGTGGTGTCAATTTGGTCCCTGGCAGGTCGGTTTTGTATATACCTGGACGCGAGCCAACTCGAGCCGGCTCGGGCCGAGCCTGCCCAAAGCTCGCCGTTCCTCGGGCCGAGTCGAGCCGAGCTCAATGCTCCGGCGAGCCTCAAAATGGAGCTCGGCCCGGGCTTTGCCCTAGCTCGGTGCAGCTTGGCAGGCTCGCCAAGCCTGCATGCTCAAGTCACTGCCATGTGGGTCTCCACATGGATGGTCACCAATGGGAGGCGAGGAATACGGTGGCGGCGCTCTGATGAAGCTGGGTCGTTGCCGACCGTTCAGGAGGAAGACAGCGCGACGCTCCTCGTGGACACGTGCGTGCGCCGAGAAGAAGACGGGTGGTGAGGTCGCCGACGGCAAGCGAGGAAGACGGCGGCGGCACTCCTCGTGGACGTATGCGGGCACCGCGAAGAAGGTCCAGAGCACGGCCGCGACGATGAGGGGAGCGAGCAAGTGGTCGACGAGGTGAAGGAGGAAGGGCGGACGAGCGGTGAGCCGGCGTCGGCGTCCGGCATGCTGCTGGCGGCGGTGTATCGTGCGGGCGTGGAGATGTGCATAACTGGGCCAAGGCAGCATGCTGGCTATGGGCTGCGTGAGACAGCGTGCTGGGCTGCTTGCTAACTTGCTAAGGGCTGCGCTGGGCTGCTCTGCCGTGCGAGCTTTGGGCTCGCGATTCAGCCCGAGTCGAGCCTGACTCGGCTCGAGGTGAAAACAAGCCCAATTGTGCAACTCGGCTCGGCCTTTTTGTGTTGCGGGCCGAGCCTGACTCGCTCCGAGCCGATGCAAGCCCGGGCCGAGCCCAAAAGCTCGAGCTGAGCGTCCAGATAACATAGCTAGTTAGACTTTAAAGATATTGGTGCTGCTCAGGTTTTCGCCCACATGGCACTCATCACGATGTCGGGCGAGTGTGGTGGATTTCCTGGTAGTGTTTGAACTCGCTTTTTCCCTTTCCCTTCTTTCTGAACATGTTTCTGGGATTGATGTATTTCCGTTCTATGCAATGAAAAGGGGTTAAAAAGCCCGGTTCAAAAAAAAAACAGATTGACATTGCTATCAGATTTTCTAATGAAAAGATATTTGTACAAATTGAAGAAATTGTGCAGGTTTTGTGATTGAACCAGAAAATGGCGCATAGAAATAATAAGCCTATGTACTGTACGTGATGTGTACATAACATGACGCTCCAGTTTTAAGCTTTTACAAATGAAGCAGAGTGAACTCACCTTGTTGAGGAGGAAGTTCCATTGTTATCTACAAAATGAATACTGCTGCTAGATAGGCAGGTCGCCACCTCCAACGTGTAGCAATGGCCTCTGCTCAACAAAGGGTAACTGAAGAACTGTGGTTTCGCTAACCAAGTTGTGAGAAAAAACAGTCAAGTATAGACAGTATAACATTCATCTATTTCAGACTTATTACGACTTTGCATAAACGAGCTGTCAAAACTGAAGAACAAAATAGCATCACTGAACCAACTCATTGAGCGAGCATTTCATAATCAGCGATCATGCTCCTCTAATCATGCATGTTCATCAACAGTCAACACGCCACAGTTTGCCAATTCTAGCATGCACCCATCACACACAAGAAAACACTATTGCAAAACTTACAATTCCAGCATATGCTCTTGTCGTGCAAAAAGCATCCCAATTCATAATTCAGCTTGCCACTCAAAAAAGACACAAGTTCTACCCATACTAGCACACAAAAAAAACCTTAAATCGCCAGAGTTGGCACAACATTCAATACCCAGCATATATGATCTCGTCATGCAGAAAAACATCCGTTTACACCAACAAAGAACACCCTGATACGCAGCTCGATCCCATCAGTCGACCAGGTCGATGATTGTCTTGGTCACCTCCCTGATCAGGTCGTGGCGGCGCAGCCCCAGCTTCATTTGTGCCACCCTCTGCCTCTTGATCTTCTCATTCATCACGCGTGCCTTTTCATGATCCATCTTCCCGAAGTCACTCTTGAACATGCCCGGGTTCTCCACCATCAGCTCCTTCACGTCCTCCGCTAAGTACGGGTACAGCTCGCACATCTCCTCGAAGCTCTTGCGCTTGTGGCCACTCGCCGTTGTCTTTACGGAGGCAGCTGCGGCGGTGCTCTTGTCACCGCCCCAGACGGTCTTGGAAAGGTCCAACACCTGGCGGTCGTGTTCCTTGCTCAGGAGCTCGCCCCTCTTGCTGAGAGCATGGTACCGACGCTTCAGGGTTCCGACCTTGACCTTGAGCTCCTTGCGGCCGTAGGCACGGTTGTCGAGCTTGCCTGCAAGGGCGTCCAGGAGAGCATCCGACTGCGGCAGCGTGCCGTGCTGCTTTTGGTGAACGGCAAGGGCCTCAAGGATACGTACCTCATCGTCGGTGGACCAGATGCGGCTGAACGCAGCTCGCTTCTTGGTCTCGGCCACGGCCGTGGTTTTCACGCCCTCTGGCAGCTGCTTTGGAGCCAGCTTCGGCGGCTCCTCCTCCTCGGACTCACCCTCCTCTTCTTCCTCATCGATCTGCTGTGGTGGAGGCCGTTTCGTGGGAGCAGAGGGAGGGGCGGCCAGGGCGGGCTCCTCTTCCTCTTCTTCCTCCTCCTCGTCGTCGGAAGATTCCGAGCCCTCTCTCTGTTGCTTCGGCAGAGGCTGGTATTTGGGGGCGGGGGCGGCTGTCGGGGCAGCGTGGGCTGGCTCCTCCTCCTCGGACTCACCCTCCTCTTCGATGTGTTGCGGTGTAGGCCGTTTCTTGGGAGAGGAGTGAGGGGTGACCTGGACGGGCTCCTCTTCCTCTTCTTCATCCTCGTCGTCCGAAGATTCCGAGCCCTCTCTCTGTTGCTGCGGCGGAGGCTGGTACTTGGGGGTCGGGGCGGCGTGGACGGGCTCCTCCTCCTCGTCGTCGGACTCATCCTGCTCAGACTCGTCGTCCTCCTCGCCCTTCTGCGGGGGCGCACGCGTGTTGGCGGAAGGTGGGGAGTCGGCGATGGCGTCCTCCGACTCTTCAGAGCTCGAGCGGGAGCCGGTCTCCTCGGATGAGGCAGGCGGAGGCGGAGGCGGAGGCGGGGTCGGAGGTGCCGCCATCTTCGCGGAGCGCTTCGGGGACATGGCCGGAGACTGGGGTTCTTGAATGTGGGCGGCGGCGGCGGGGGACTATTTGGAACCGGCTCCTCTACGCACCGGTGTCGGTGTGCACATTGGTATGGGCCAGAAAGGCCTCGCTCCATCCCCTAAAAGAAGGACTTTTATATGGAAAGGAATGAATCATGATGAATCTTTAATAAAATTTTTGAAGATCAGGATTTGATAGTCTCCGCTCCATGATTTATTTCCGTCTGATTTTTCTTTTTTCTTTTTGCCTCCCAAGCCACAGAACGAAAAAACGTATGTTGTGGCTCCTCTCTCGATAGAACTACTCCCTCGTCCTAGGGCGTGGACGACGCCACCGCCGTGGCGGAACTCTACGCCGCCAACGTCTTGCTCCTCCGCCGACCTCCGAGACTGCCGCCGCCACCATTGTGGAACCCCAGGTCACGCATTCTCAGATCCCCATGTGCGGCGGTGGAGCATGCGAGGCGAGCGCTCTAATCAAATCTAGGTTCCTATGTCCGTTCATATATACTACGAGTATGATGCTGAAGGATCATCTGATATAACAATCTTCATTCACTAATGCATATGTGTTCGTTGTTATTGCGAGGGATACAATTTTTGGAGATGGGATGGAGATGGTGGAGGCTGCTGCCCATCTACATATGGGCTTGTCGAGTCAGACAAGCCCATCTACAGGAAGTACCTCTACCAGTACTACATCCGCAATCCTCCCGGATCCATCGATGTGCAACAGATCGTGACACCATCCGCGTGGACAAACAAGAATGGCCGCCTGATTCCTCTTGCCCACTTGGTAATTAAACTGGGATTTGACTGACAGATTGAGGTACAGACAGTAATTCATTCTTCCCTATGTTATTTGCTGAATAGTTTAGTTTGTTCATTTCAAGTGTCTCGAGATGGAGACCAAGCTCATGGCTCAGTGCGGCCAGAGGCACAATGAACAATTGACTGACAGTGAGATAGAACTAAGCAACAAAGCGTATGACACCATATCTGGAAAGGCGAATGTTCTCGAGGGTGAGTTTACATCCATGATGCCGTCTAAGCGAAAATATGGCAAATTGTATTTCACTAAAGATGGCTTTGAAACAAATTGCATTAGTGAGTGGTTCATATATTTTTTTCCAACAAGTCATAATTTTTTTTACTTAGGATAGAAGGATAAATGCATTAAGTGGTTGCCTCAAGAATTAATAACAGACATGATGACATATTAGTTGCGCATGCCCAACAATAAGCATCATATTTTGTTTTGTGGTATTGCACGACATTCAACTATATGTTACAATGCTACAAAAGCTCAGGAGAGATTAGATATGTCTTCTTGGCTCGGTGGCGTCATGGGTGGCGCATGCCTCCTCGATGGCGATGGTGGATCGACGACAACACAAGGGGTAGGGTCAGGGCGGAGAGCGGGCCGGTTGGCGGGGGACTCCTCCTTGGCGGTCTATGGGGAAGTATGGTGTGAAGAGAAGAGGACGCCATGACGAAGGTGAGGAGGGTGTCATCCTGTTTTAAAGGAGAGGCTCCAACGAGAAATGTCTTGCTACAACGAAAAATTGAGCAGGAAAGGGAGGGTCCAGCAGGAAAAGGGTGGGTGCGTCGTGGGGTGAGGTTTTTATGTTGGGATCGCATATTGGAGATAACATCATGGATAGTTCGAACAATCACATTTCCCCTCACCCACCCCCTACATACAGGATGGATTTGGGGAGCCCGGATTTTGCAAACCGTAGAATTTTAAGGAGCCCGCCAAGTGCTCGTTTTATTTCCGAACATACTCGGACGTATGAGGGAAAAATGAGCTTTGACCTTGAATATTTTTTGAGTCCATCTTGAAGACGATGTTAATAATTCGTAAGATTTTTTATATGCACTATAGCCCGTAGCAACACACGAGCGTTCTACTATTAATATACATGAGCAACATGCGCAAAATGAAAATGAACTCATATTATAAAAATAGTTTTATTAGTATTGTTTTGTCTCAAGGACTTATTTAAAAAATTCATTTAGCCAATATGTTTGTCTCGAAATAGACTTTCGTCCCACTTTATATATAAAGCAACACTCGAACAAAGAACACGTCAGAACGATACAAGATGGAGGGGAAGCTTCCATACAATGCCGAGCCACCCGCGTCACCATGATGATGTAGACCGAAACTCAATGTGAGGTCCGATCCGTTGTTGCGGCCCGACCTTTCACAACACTCCACCACCAGCAGTAGCAACCTCTCGCCCGCGCACACGATGTACATGAAGTAGAGGGTTTGAACCTTGCGGCCCAGCACGAGAAAACCAATCTCAACGAAGGTACTCACGCGCAAAACAATTTTCACAAAGAGAAATCGCAACACAACAGTTTTCTAAAGATTCCTCTAAAACTTGATACGGGCGTCTACCCTTAAAAACACATCGTGTCTATTTTATAAAATAACCTTAACTTTACATGACTCACAGGCTAGACTTTATAGTAGTATAGCCGACTCCTTCTAACTTAATTGACAAGGAAAAAACTAACACACGTAAAAACTCCTGCTTATTTAAACTACCTTTTATATCGGATCCGGCTTGCCTGCTCCCTCCCCATGCTCCCATCCGTGCTCCCGCACCATCCTACGGCTGTCTTTTTCTTTTTTTTATTTCTAATCTAATCATCTTCCCCCTGATTTTAAGGAGGTAGGACCGGGCCTTATTTTGCTCCAATCAAATCATGCCATGTATGCAGGAGCACGGATGGGCGCACGCCGGGGGAGCAGGCAAGTCTCGTCCTTTTACATCTCGGTAGATCCTAAACTTGCAACAGAATAATATTGAGGGCCTCTTTGATTCACATGATTTTGAAAATGTAGGAATATGAAAAGTATAGGATTGCAGTGGCATGTCAACTTGAATCCTATAGGATTAGCAAAGAGTGTTTGATGCCATATGAAAAACAAAGGAAATGTAAAAAGAGGTTGGAGTGGATGTTAAATTTCCTATGAAATGTAGTACAAAAGATTCCATAGGATAAATTCCTATAGGATCCAATCCTATGAATCAAAGGGCCAACATAGGAAAAAATCCTAAGGATTTCAATCCTCCAAAAATCCTAAAGATATCCTTTGAATCAAAGGAGCCCGGAGGTGGACCCCAACCCGTGTCCTTTAATGACAATACATCACGTGCTAGCCTCTGACTCTTGCTATGAAACTTCTTCTTTACGTGGAGGTGGCAAAAACAGAAACAAATCCCTTTCATTTATCTTGTTGACCGAACCAAATAAATGACACCCCGCATGCTCCCTTCCATCAGCGTAGGTTTCCTCTTCTTTCCAAGTATTAATGTACTTTGAATTTCCGTTGCCAAAACATGCTTGATCAATGTTGCATGCACATGTCACGCCTTGATTTAGCTCTTGAATTTGCATGTAATTATCATCCTTTAATACATGCACGTCTAGGGACTTCTCTTCCCTCTCGTTGGCGCAAAGATCAAACAAAACAATGTCATGTTTTATTTTAACAGAAAATAATTCCTCTAACCCACTGACACGCGGTACTATTTTGCGATCATCAACGCTAACATCAGTTGCGGCCATATCACATGAGGTCTTGAGGACAAGAGTGACAAGCCCAACACCCCAGGTCCGGATCGGGGCGTCACCACTGCCAATGAGAAGAGCAAACGCCCGAGCCACCCGCTGATACACCTCTCGCCGCCCACACGACCGAGAAGGTACTCACAACCACCACAACCACCATGGAGCCTACCGTTGTAGAGGAGCACCGGTGCGCCGCCGCCCTGTGGCACCCGCCGTCTGCGCCGCATCCCGGCAAGGGCGCCCCATCTCGTGCCACAGCACCCACGCGAGGAAGAGAGGCCCCGCAGCAGCAGGCGATGACCAGGCTTCGTCTAGCCGCACCCTGTCGGGGGTATACCCCGCAGTATATGATCCGGCCGGAGTTATAACCTGGCTGGGACTTAGTAAGCCGGTAGGTGTTAAAGCAGGTGGTAAACCGACAGGTGTTAAGACAGGTGGTAAATCGGTTGGTGTTAAGTCAGACGGTAAACCGGAAGATTGTTAAACCGGCTGACAGTTAAGACAGACAGATAAAACAGGCAGTTAACCCAGACGGTAAACCGGCAGGTTGTTAAACCGGTTGACAGTTAAGACAGGAGTTAAGTGAGATGATAACTCAGCAGATATTTTTAAACCAGCAGAACTTAACTCCCGGCAGACCATCTTAAACCGGCACCAGTTAACTCCCGGCAGGCCGTGGTAACTGTGTTGCCAGGAGTTATGAAGCCCAAGATGTTAAGAAGGCCGAGAAGAAACGTCATAATAGTTTAATCTTAAGTCCGATCCATGTGAAGATCCCCCTGTGCAATCAAGAGTACTTGCATAGATTCCAGGAAAAGATTTGTATATATAAAAAAATGAAAGAAAGAAGGGAAAAGCAACGATGTGGAGGGTATGGGCGTGGACTCGGGGTCAACTGCCCCGGTTCGTCTCCACCACGGGCACCCCGGTCTCAAGCAGTTTTCGCCAAGTCGATGGTGAGTTACCCCACATGGCCTCGCTGCTCCACTGTGATAAACTCACCTCAAATCTCCATGGCTTCTGCAATAAACTGCCCATTGTCGCGCCGGTCGCCGGGTCGCCATGCCTGCTCCCTCCTGCAGCAGCCGCCGACGCTCCACTTCCATGGCTACGCAGCTACACGCCCGCGGCTGAGCCGGCCCTTCCTCCGCCCGCGGTGCCCCGTTGCACCGCATCCGTGCCCAAGCACCTCAACCTCTGCCATGGTTTCAGCACCCTGCTCCGCCGGGCCGCTTCTGCACCTTAAGCCAGCTGCGCCAGGCCGCCAGACCCTGCCGTTGCAGTCCCGATTCGCCGGCCCTGAGCCACTGTCCCGAGCCATCAAGCGCCTCCACCGGAGCAGGTCCAGAGCCGCCCGTTTTCAGCTGCAGCGGGTGAGGGCGAGGACGATTTGACAGCGCGGCATCCGCTGGGTCACCATCGCCAGGAGCGCCTCTGACGACCCGGTCGTGAATCCTTAAGCTGCTGACCCGGATGCAACTCTCCAATCCGCTGCACCGGGTCACCCTGTTTCCAACGCCGAGCTCTACTGGTCATCACGCCTCACGCCGTCGGTTCATTGCTGCCGGTCCCGTTTACTACTCCCGTGCGGGGTCATCTCTGCAATCCCCGGCCGCCTCTGCCTCCAGTTGCCGATTCGCCGCTGCAAGCGCGTCTTGCATCGAGCCACCATGGCGGGCACATGCCAAGCTGCATGGGAGTCATCACAGCCCCTGTTCTGAGCCGGCCGCCTCATCGCTGAATTTCTACGGCTGCGTCGTTCCGAGCTGGCCCTCCCTCGCTCAGCTGCCGCCCTCACTGTTTTTCAAGCCGCCTCCGGTTCAACACTGTTCCAAGCCGCTTTACCTCAACATAACCAGGCCGTGAGTCACCTCCGCCTTGTGATGCCCCGTACTCCTGCCAAGATTTTGGTTATCGAATGAGGCAATTTTACCGAGGGGGACAGGTAAATGTGGTTACCACGGTTACCGAGAAATACCGAAAATATTTCGAGCGAATTTTATAGTTGAATTTTGAATTCAAATAAGTGAATGAGCGAATATTTGAACCAGAGATCTCTCAAAACATGAACTAGATTGCTACCAACATGCCGGAACCAACTCTCATGACATTAATTAGATCCTACGTACTTTACTTTAAATCGAGTGTTTCAATTCAAAAATTTTAAATAACTGGTATTTTTTGCTTGGTATGGCGATTTACCGAGGGACACGGAAATACGTGATAATCATGGGAAATCTTGAAATTTCAACCGGTAATCAAAACCTTGACTCCTGCTAAAGACGCCTTGAATCGGCCCTTGAGCCGCCATCACCGCCTTGCCAGGTCACGGCGCACCTCCGCTGCAGGCCGCTGTGGTATCACTCTCAAATCGCCGTAGCCTTGCGGTGCTCTTGCTCAGCGTATTAAGCCGGCACCGGGTCACGTCCAAATTGTCGGTCTTCTGCCGCCTTGTGCCAACCTCGCTGGAGCGGCCTTACTCTGAGCTGCCCCGCACCTTGCTGACTTCGCCTCCGCCGTAAGCCGTCGGCCGCATGTTAAACCGGCCAGCCTTGAGCCTCCACTTGACCACATTTGCCATGGCTTTCGCTTGGTCAACTCGTCGCCGGGCCTCCTCAAAACTGCTGCCTTGCCTCGGCTGAATGCCTCAAACGGCCACGCCCGGAGCCTGCCCCCCGGCCTCCCCTTGAATCGCCGAGCCGCTGCTCTCACATCAAGCGCTGAACCTGTTATGTCAACCCGCCGCAGCCACGGCTCCGAACCAGCACCTACAGACCGCGCTTGCAAACCGCCGTGGCCGGCTCAACGCCACCTCCATTGTTGTACCTCCGCTCCAAACAACAGCCTCCGCTTTTGCTGCGTGTGGCCACGGCCCAGAACCGACTCCGAGTCGCCCCTGCCTCTGCTGCGGTTCCCCGTCAAATCGCCCTGGCGTCATCGTTGTGGCCATGGATGATGTCCGGGTTACCAGCGCCAAACCGGCCTGTCTCTGCTGCAAACCGCCGTCGTCTCACCGGGAGCCCGTCCGCGCGACTCTCTTCACCTCGCCTCGCCGGTTTACTTCCGCTGGCACCATTGCAGCAGCAGGAGGAGAACCGCCACCCGTCTTAACTACAGCGGGGGAGCTGCCGCCAGAGCACCGCCTTCATTGCCGCACCTTTGAGTTGCCGGTCCCGCTTCTGTGGCTGTCTCAAACCGGCGCGCGACGAGCTGCTGCTTCTGCCGCGGATGTCTACATTGAGCTGCTGGAACCTGGGAGTTATTTTGCCCGTGAAGAAGAGCCTGTATATGGCCGTTGCATCATACTGGATGGGCAGGCTGAAGTTTTCTGTTCCTGCAAAGCACAGAAGAAGCAAACCATCCAGACTATGTGTTAAATAAAAGAAACACCTGGAAGCCATTCATTGATGGAACAAATTTTACATTAGACAAATTGGAATGGTCTGTACGTCTACGGACAGGAATGTTTCCAAACCTAAAACTTGGTTTGTACATGGTCAAGGCAATGGAAATTTGAGTCTGCCACGGATTGGGGGCTATGGATAATTTCGACCGGATTGACGGTAGCAGTGAAAAAATTGAGGAGGAGCTATTCTGAGGGTGTTGCTCCTCATACATTGCATTTGCGTTCAACCGGCGAAAATACCAGATGGTATCCATCTAAGTTTATTTTAGTAGCATATATTGTTTTTGTTAAAGAACAATTACTTTGATCTGTGATATGTTTTCACAGGATCATTATTCATTACAAAGGTGTGAAATGGGTGTGCGCCGAATTATTTTTACACTGGCGCTTGTCTATACCGTGCTGCTCGACGGACACATGCGTGAATCGCTGCCCCGGCCACATCAATACAACATGATTGACTCGCCCGTCCACATTGGCTTACAACGCCATGAGTGGCCCGTCTGTTTGTTCCCGCGGCCGACTCGGCCGTGATTGATTTCATCTTCACCGTGGTGATGGTCAACCCAGTAGTGGATATTAACTGGCCTGACATATCAGGTGAAATCCATCAAGTATATTTTTATGTTATATATTGCTTCCTTTAAAAAGAGCAATTACTCCGGCTTGTAAAATTATCTAATGCAGGACCCTAAACCGCCATATCGGTGCAAATTTAAAAGACGTCAGAAAATTTCCGGCTTAAAAAGAAGGATTCCGGTTTAAAATCCGGCTCAAGGGAAAGCTATCTCCCACAAAGCTTTGAAGCTCTCAGTATCCGATTTAACAATTTCCGGTTCAAAAAGAATTCATCTCTCGCAAGTTCGAGTTCTCAGAAAAAAGGTTGCCAAAGAGAACTTGCCGCTATGATGCGTGGTTCAAACATGGGTATCCTGCTTTATTGGTTTATCATGTTATTGATCATTTGGGGGTTTTCCTGTTCAAACATAGGTGTATTCATCAAAGAAAACATAGCGTTACTACCCTATTGATCCAGCTATCCAGCCAATATTATCATAAGAGCACAACTCTGGTTGCTTTGGTAATCCGGCTATCAAGCCAATATCATCATAAGGGGTCAAAGAGAGTCTGTTGCACATCACAGCTCAAACATGGGTATCCCTTGAGCACAACTCACACTACTAGGAAAAAGCCTATACACAAAACTTTACCAGTAGCGCCGTACAAAATCAAGCGCTGCTGCTACTTAGTAGCAGCGCGCGTAAATAAACCGCGCTACTGCTATGACTTTAGCAGTAGCGCGTACTAGCGAAAAGCGTTGCTGCTACGTTTGAACTGGGCGCACATGGCTAGCCCAACCTAGCAGTAGCGCTTATAATGGCCCAGCGCTACTGCTAATCTCCTTAGCTGCAGCGCGCTTACGTGTAAAGCGCTGCTGCTAACGGAAATAAAATAAAGTGAAAAACAAGTAGAAAAGTAAATGAAAATAAAAAAAATAGAAAAAAAAGAAAGGAAAAAAAAATAAAATATAAAGAAAAATAAAAGAAAAAAGGGAAAAAGGAGAAAGGAATAGCAGTAGCGGGTTCTGCAGAAAATCGCTATAGCTGCAGCGTGTATTCCAGAACGCGCTGTAGCTAACGTAGCAGTAGCGCCCTTTCTGGAACGCGCTACTGGTACTTCTGACTTAACCACGCGGTTCGTCCTTCCCCACGGTCACTTCATCCCCCAAATCAACTCCACTCTCGCCGCCGTCGTCGCCCCTCGGCCGCTGCGCGCTCTCCCCACGCCGCCCCGACCCCAGATTCAACGACGGCCCCGCCCCCGACCTCAACGCCGCCCGGGACGCCGCCCCCGACCCCGACCTCCACGCCGCCCCGGACGCCGCCCCCGCCCCCCCGACCTCAACGCCGCCCCGGAGCCCCGACCACGACCTCGACGCCGCTTGCCCCTCCCTCATCGCAGGCACCCGAGGTGAGCACGCCTACTCCTCCCTCTCCCCTACCTCTTCCTAGTGTTTCTACCTCCATCAAATTAGTTAGGGTGGAAACGAATCGGATGCGGATGCGGCTCAAATGAGTTAGGGTTCATGTAAGGGTGGAAACGAATCAAATTTCTAAGATGAATCATAAAACGAGTAAAATTTCACCACTAATTTCACTTTATAGTTGGATAATTGGAATATCCGCTACCACTTTCCACCCCTATAGGTTCATCAAATTAGATGGTAATTAGGGCAGTAGTTCTTAGGTACTAATTAGTTAGTAAGAACTAGGTACTAATTAGGTACTAGAATATTTTTATTTATAGTAAGTTTATTTTTAGTAAGAACTAGTTGAATTAATAGAACTAGTTAGTAAGAACTTGTTGCTATTTTTTTAGTTAAAGCAATTTTCCCGCATCGACGTGGACGATGCCTATCCCGCATCCTTGTCGTCGAGTCGGCGGAGGACGACACCTGCTTGACCAGATGGGCCATGTCCGGGACTGGGCTCCGCCGGGGTGGTACTGGGAGGCGCTACCTACCGGGGGGCGCAGGTTGGTGAGGAGCCAGCCTGCCGTTGACTCGAACCTTCTTTGGTGGCCGTCGCGTGGGCCAGTGACGGTCCAGAGGCTCGAGGACTCCGCGGAGGTGGTGCGTCACCGTGTCAGTGAGGAGGACGTGCACGTCCGTCGCTACTTGTTTGTGTTGGAGCACAGGTTCTCCAGGGAACTCACTGGAGCTATGATCCCGTGATGGTTCCTTCTCTGTGGGTGTCCACCGCCCGCGCCGATACCCGTCGTGTGCTAGGGTTTTAGTTGTACTAGTGATGTTATATGTATGACACTATTTAGGATGTATTAGTGAGAATATTCGATGATGTACGGACGCATGAGATGATTTACTTTTGCTTATTGAATGCATGCTAATTTGAGTCATATAAGATATTTTGAAATGTATATCTTGTGTTGCTCAATATCCAAGTGGCTGGTCATGTTTGCAGGTTACACCTCCGAGTGGCCTATGTTTTGCGGGAGTGTTGATTCATTTCCGTTCCGGCAAATTCCAGGTGCTCGATATATCCTATTTTAGCAAAGGTCATGCCGGATTTTTCCGTGAATTTTGGCATGACTTTTGCCAGAATATGTAGGAAATATCGAGTGCCCCGGATTTGTGTGTTGAGTATCCTGATAGTTGTCTTCTATCGATTTTCAATTAATGTTTTAACTATGAACATAGGAAATGTCTGACAACAAAAAGGATTTCGGTATTTGCAAATACTGCGAAGACGAGCGCGGCTTGTGCGACGGAATCTTCCTAGATGATGATAAATGCTTCAGCATCAAGCTGGATGAGAACTTCGAAGTGGATACAGTAAGTCACAACGACATGTCTTTTTTCGTAATTAAGCATGACATCTGCTTCATTTGCTTCAACTTATATTTTTTTACTATTCTACTAGCGTATCCCCTACAATGCAAGAGTTTTTATATTGGATAAGATAGGTTTCAGTCATACTATGGAGGTAAAGAAAGTTTATTTGAAGACCGAGCATGGTTATATTTTCCACGCAAAATTATACAATTCAGAGGACTACACCTATTTTGCATGCAAAACATGGCGAGCACTATGCAAGACTTATGCATTTCAGCCTGATATGGTTATCATCGTTGATATTCGTTCAAAAGATGATATTGAAGGTAATACCGACATCTGGGTCGATGTGCAGACGCCTCCAGTTACACCAAAATGTAAGTTTCTCAACCATATTTATGTCTTTGATATTGTTTATTCAAAAATAGTTGACAACTAATTTGTATTGTCAGCTTATTTCGGTGCAAGTAAACATGTCCAGCGCTTGGTAGACAGGACCTACTACTGTCCCGGGGCTGAACTAAACTGCGAGGAGCTAAGTCATTATGTTTCATGGCTTGAGGATCTTGATACCGTCAAGACAAATTTTCTTCCTGGACTTAAGAAATCTTAGTACTGAAAACGTGCGACCAATAGTGTTCGTCATGAACTACGGTCACATCTATTTAGGAAGGATGGTAAGATTTTTACTATTTGTCCTCAGTGCATCTTTTCCATACATTATTTGTGAAACTAAACTTCATTGCTAAGTATGTGACCATACGATGTTCTTCAACAGGGACTCCCGATGAATGTTGTGCCTTATGGGATCGAGACTAAAGGTACCATGAGTATTATTAGCTTACGACCAAGATATCCTACATGTTACTTTAGTGCATTCAAGATCAGCGATGAATGCTTAATAGTGCAAGACTGGACCAGATATGTGATGGGGGAGCACAGACAAGTACTAGGGGGCAGCAAACAGATGTGCTACCCAAAATTAGGAGACAAGTTCATCTGCCTACTCCAACTTGATCAAGGAGGAGAGCTACACATGTTTTTTGTTGTTTTACCTAAGAGAGAGCAGTAGGAGTGATTAGCTAGAAATGAGTTTGAGGATGATGATGTGCTACACTATTACTATGATGATAAAATAGCTAGTGTTGGTGGTAATGACTGATGATTATTATTAGCTAGTGTTAGTGGTGATTAAATAAATATTGTTGGTGCTAATGATTATGATGATGATTAAATAGCTTGTGCTGGCAGATTAGATTCAAGTGGAGGCAACATGTGGTGCACATTGAAAGTACTACTAGTCCAAACTAGATCAAGTTTGGATTAGTAGTATACTTTTGACATGCACCACATATTTGAAGGAAATATGCCCTAGAGGCAATAATAATGTTATTATTTTATTTCCTTATATCATGATAAATGTTTATTATTCATGCTAGAATTGTATTATCCGGAAACATAATACTTGTGTGAATACATAGACAAACCAAACGTCACTAGTATGCCTCTACTTGACTAGCTCGTTAATCGAAGATGGTTATGTTTCCTAACCATAGACATGTGTTGTCATTTGATTAATGGGATCACATCATTAGGAGAATGATGTGATTGACATGACCCATTCCATTAGCTTAGCACCCAATCGTTTAGTATGTTGCTATTGCTTTCTTCATGACTTATACATGTTCCTATGACTATGAGATTATGCAACTCCCATTTACCGGAGGAACACTTTGTGTGCTACCAAACGTCACAACGTAACTGGGTGATTATAAAGGAGCTCTACAGGTGTCTCCAAAGGTGAATGTTGGGTTGGCGTATTTCAATATTAGGATTTGTCACTCCGATTGTCGAAGAGGTATCTCTGGGCCCGCTCGGTAATGCACATCACATAAGCCTTGCAAGCATTACAACTAATGAGTTAGTTGCAAGACAATGTATTACGAAACGAGTAAAGAGACTTGCCGGTAACGAGATTGAACTAGGTATTGAGATACCGACAATCGAATATCGGGCAAGTAACATACCGATGACAAAGGGAACAACGTATGTTGTTATGCGGTCTAACCGATAAAGATCTTCGTAGAATATGTAGGAGCCAATATGAGCATCTAGGTTCCGCTATTGGTTATTGACCGGAGAAATGTCTCGGTCATGTCTACATTGTTCTCGAACTCGTAGGGTCCGCACGCTTAAGGTTTTGATGATAGTTATATTATGAGTTTATGAGTTTTGATGTACCGAAGTTAGTTCGGAGTCCCGGATGTGATCACGGACATGACGAGGAGTCTCGAAATGGTCGAGACATAAATATTGATATATTGGAAGCCTATATTTGGATATCGGAAGTGTTCCGGGTGAAATCGGGATTTTACCGGAGTACCGGGAGGTTACCGGAACCCCCCGGAAGGTATATGGGCCTTAGTGGGCTTTAGTGGAAGAGAGGAGAGGTGGCCAGGGCTGGGCCGCGCGGCCCTCCCCCCTAGTCCAAATAGGACAAGGAGAGGGGGGCAGCGCCCCCCTTCCTTCTCTCTCTCCTCTTTCCCCCTTCCCGAATCCTATTCTAACTAGGAAAGGGGGGGGGGAATCCTACTCCCGGTGGGAGTAGGACTCCTCCTGGCGCGCCCTTCTCCTGGCCGGCCACACCTCCCCTTGCTCCTTTATATACGGGGGCAGGGGGCACCCCTAGACACACAAGTTGATCCAGGTGATCATATTCTTAGCCGTGTGCGATGCCCCCTCCCACCATAATCCTCGATAATATTGTAGCGGTGCTTAGGCGAAGCCCTGCGACGGTAGTACATCAAGATCGTCACCACGCCGTCGTGCTGACGGAACTCTTCCTCGACACTTTGCTGGATCGGAGTCCGGGGATCATCATCGAGCTGAACGTGTGCTAGAACTCGGAGGTGCCGTAGTTTCGGTGCTTGATCGGTCGGGCCGTGAAGACATACGACTACATCAACCACATTGTGCAAACGCTTCCGCTGTCGGTCTTCAAGGGTACGTAGATCACACTCTCCCCTATCGTTGCTATGCATCACCATGATCTTGCGTGTGCGTAGGAATTTTTTTGAAATTACTACGTTTCCCAACAATATTGCCTCCACTTGAACCTAATCCACCTTCATTTGACACACTGTTATGGACATAATTATGTAAACCTCATAACTGGTATTGTACCAATATTTGTATGATGGCGCATAAATACACTAAAAATAAAAAAAATAAAAAAACAATACTAGTAGCGATGGAAAGAAAACACGCTGCCAGTAGTTACATTAGCAGCAGCGTGGGAGTGAACAAGCGCTGCAGCTATTTGTCCTAGAAGTAGCGCGTGCGGCACACGTTACTGCTAAGCAATAGCTGTAGCGCCTTATTAGTAGCGCGCCTACCCGCGCTACTAGTGAGCACAAAACCAGCGCTACTGCTAGGGTTTTCCCTAGTAGTGTCACAATATCACTTGGGGGCTATGTTCGAACCATAGTCACACCTCTTGATAGGCTTAAAGCCACTAGGGAAATCACTTTGGGGCTCTGGTCGTATCCGCACCATAGCTTATACCCTCTTGATCAGCATAAGGGCACCAGGAAAATCAATTGGGGGCTTGGTCGTATCCGAACCATAGCTACACCTCTCTATAGGCATAAGGCCATCAGGAAAATCACTTGGGGGCTATGGGTTCGAACCATAGTTGCACCTCTTGATAAGCATAAGGGTACTAGGGAAATCACTTGGGGGCTTGGTCGTATTCGAACCATAGCTACAACTCTTGATCAGCGCAATGCCATAATTATGACTACATGGGGGCTCTGGTCATATCCGAACCATAGCTTAAGCCCTCTTGATCATGCATATACATCATCATATATTACATCATACATCATCATTACATCATCATAGCATGTATCATATGTGCATGGATATACCAGTTTATATGACAGGAATTGGTTTTCAAACCAGGTTATATTATTCAAAATCTTTAATAGCCAACATGGCTGAATGTTTTCTTATGGTTATCAATAACCAATATTATGACTGAGGTTTTCAAAGTCGTTTTAGCGCAATGACTATTATTTTATCAATGGATATGATTTATTCTGCAATGGAAGGAATAGTCCCGAGTCGCTGTAGGCTTACGACCCGACACTTGGGGGCTGTCGTGGTTCTAAGTCTGACAGTGAGGTAGGGGGGTGTGTAAGAAGAGGCTAGACCTTAGCTATTGGGAAGTTGTAAGCACGCAAGGTTTACGAGTTCAGGCCCTTCTCGGAGGAAGTAACAGCCCTACGTCTCGGTGCCCGGAGGCGGTCGATTGAATTATGCGTGTGTAAATGACAGGGGTGCGAACCCTTCATACTGAGGAGGGGGGTGACTTATATAGAGTTCGCTGGCCCTCTCCTGCCCTCAGTAATGCAGGGTTAAAGGTACATTTAAGGCGGGCATTACTGGTAACGCCTCTAATAAAGTGCTATAATGACCATAAAGCCTTCTTAATAGCCGACCGTTTGCATGCGGAGTGACTCCAGGTTTTCTGTCAGTCGAGTGATTGACTTTATGGTCGAGTGATAGCTTCTTAGTCGAGTGTCTTGAACCCGTCGAGTGGAATACCTTCAAGTTGATTGAAAGGTGACTTCTTCTGGGGATGTCCTAGGGTAGGGCTCTTTAGGACGGGTCCGTGCCCCTACCCTAGGTACATAGCTTCATGATTAGCCCCCGAACGGATCGAGGCTAGAGTGAAAAAAAGGGTTAGTGACCTTTCCGACTGATTCTTTGGGTTATACGAGTGCTTCGTTCTAGGTCGACTGTCACGGATGATGTCATCAACTTCTTTCAGTCGCCTTGATCCGTTTCAGGCCTTTCGTCGAGTGAATTCCTTTGCCTGTGACGTACCGAGCGCCGGTGCGCGCGGGATTTTCTATTTTGACGAATCGTTCTGCAGCTAGCGGATATCACGGGATTCGGATTTTTTGGGAAGCGCGCGGAACGGGGGCGGCCGCAGTAATCAGAAGTGACAACGCGAAGGCTCCTCGATCTCCGCGTCGCCTTTTTCGCCATGTACTGTGCGCGCGCCTGCCGCGGGATTTGACTGGATAGCCTGGGCCTACTGGTCAGCCACTCGGAAGCGGCCCCTTATAAGTTGCCGGCTCGGAGTCCTCCAACAGTGCGCGTGCTCTTCTCTTCTCCTTCTTCCTCTCTTTCTTCGTAACCTCCTCCGCTGCCTTCGCTCTCGCCCAACTACCGAAAACTAGTTCAAGGTCTCGCCGGCGATGATGGTGAAGGGCAAGACAACCGCTCTGGAGCACGCGAAGAAGGCGGCGGCGGCGGGGAAGGGGAAGAAGTCTGCGCGCGGCGGATCTTCCTCCAGGACGGCCCTGCCCAAGGGTTGGATCCAGGGCGACTGGATGCCATCGGTGCTCCGGCAGGAGGACCTCGACGACATGGTTGAGGGAGGAGCCATTCCTCACAAAGCCGCGCGTCTTCCGGGGGGAGAGATCGAGCCCCAACCTCGCGACGGTGAGTGCGTGCTTCTGGCCACTCACATCGACCGAGGGTTTTCTCTGCCGCCCCATTCTTTCTTCCGAAACTTCTTGAACTTCTTTGGAGCGCAGCTCCATCACTTTACCCCAAACTCCATAGTCTATCTTGCCGCTTTCATCTCTATGTGTGAGGCGTTCCTGGGTTGCCACCCACACTAGGGGCTTTTCAAGCACATTTTCACTTGTCGCTCTCAGTCGGTCAAGAAGGCCAAGTCGAGTGATGAGAAGACACAAGTGATCCAGTTGTGTGGGGGCTTGGCGATCCAGACGAGAGGGAAGAGCTGTTTCCCATCCATTACTTTCCTGGAGTCAGTCCGAGGCTGGCAGGCGACTTGGTTCTACTGCCAGGATCAGGCGACTCCAGGGCAGTCGACTGGACTCCCACCTTTTTCTCTCGACCGAGCCGAAAAGCCTGCTTCTCTGAAGGTGACGCCTGAAGAAAAGGCCCAGGTCAAGGTTCTGGCGGGTCGAGTGGTTGAACTTGTCCGCGAGGGTGTGACGGGAATGGATCTGCTGGAAGTCTTCCTCAAGAGGCGAATCCAACCGCTCCAGGCTCGGGACCACCCGATGTGGCTGTACTCTGGCCTCGAGGACACCACTCGGATCCACCCGGAGGAGGTCACCGACGAGATGTTGGAGGGGTGGCTGTCAAGCATCACGGGGAACAAGGACAACCCCCGAGGAGCCAGGAGGGTCATTCCACTCGACAGTTCGTATGAGGTCGACCAGGTGTGTCTTTATGCTCCTGACTGAAATCTTCGTTTTCTGCGTTGGTCTTCTTTTGAGTAGGTCAACCGACTTTCGTTTTGTCTGCTGTTTTCCAGGCGACCACTGAGATGTACTCGACGCCCAATGGGGCACAGGGGTCGACTGAGGAAGGAGAAGGGAGCGGAGGCGAGAGCGAGGATGACCAAGGCGAGTGGGAGTCGGATGGTGAAGGAGAGGGAGGCGATGACGCCTTCTCCAGCGAAGAGGAGGAGGAGGAGGAGGCCGAACCCCCCCCCCCCCCCCCCGCCCGGAGAGGCGATCCAAGCTCGCACATGACCCGGCACAGGAACATGGCAAGGCGACTGCCTCCGTTGGGCCGTCGTCAAAACGCCCTCGGACTTCTTCTCCAACACCGACTGGTAAGGTCCCCAAGCAACCACGCACGACGCTATCCAAGCCGCCCAAGACTCTGCCCAAGATGAAGATAACTGTCCCTGTTATTTCCGGGTAATAAATCTTGTTTTTCCTTCGTCGACCGTGGGCGGATCCTTGGTCGATTCATTGAGCCAATCAACTGACTTTTTGAAATTTGCAGCGCTGCTACCTCCGAAGTCTCCGCCAAGGACGACGACCAAGAGATGGGGGAGGCACCTACCTCCAACCCAGGTATGTTTACTGACGTCCTGTTTTCGAGTTGAGTGGTCATTTCTTGCGATTTTGGTCGATTGAAAGTTTCCCTTGCAGCCCCTCCTCTTGTTATCGACCTCCCGGATGACGACGACAACGAACCGCTGAGGATGAGGAGGACCAAGAGGTCGTCGGCTGACAGGACTCCCTAGCCAACTCCGGCGCCTGAGACCGTGGCTCGGGATGGTGGCGACGCTCCTCGGGCCTCTGTAACTTTTGCCAATCCCCTGTCGAGTGCGCAGCCTTCGGCGTCGACTGCAGATCCGACTTCGCTTTTTGTCGCATACCCTGTCCCTGAGGACGAAGTGGCTGCTGCGAAGGAGGCTATACGCCAAGCGGGGGTCATGATGGAGCAGGTGAAGAAGGCTCGGGAGGCCAGCGAGGCAGCCTATGACGCAAGTTCGGCGCTTCAGAGCAATGTCCAGGTCAGTCGACTTGATACTTGATCATTTGAAGAGTCTTTTTCCTCCCCTTTTTATGAAGATCTTTGTATCTGTACACCCACTGGGTGTGTTTTCCCCTTCTCGGACCAGTGGGGGCACGCTAAGTGCACCCACTGGGTGTAGTCCCCGAGACTACGGTGGACTGCTGGCAGTCGACTGTAGTCTTTACATTGTGTTTCTATATCTGTATTCCTTTTCTTGGTCTGGTCAGGTCGTGTCGAATGGATCTGGGTCCGGTCGACCGCGGACAGTCGACTTTTCGCTCTGTGTTTTTTTGAACCAGTGGGGGCACGCTAAGTGCACCCACTGTGTGTAGTCTCCGAGACTACTGTCGAATGTTTTTGATTCGGCTGTAGTCTTAGAAATGTCACCTTTTTCCCTCAGTTACTCGGAAGCAACTTATCTTGGATGTCTGTCGACTGATTTTTCCTTTTGCAGAAATCCTGTGAACTCGCATCTCGCTACACTGAGTTGGAGAAGCAACGTATTCAACTGAACCTTGATCTGGAGCTGGCCAGAACAGAGCCGCAGAAGGTCAGAGATGGCGTTGCTGGTAAGACGACTGGTTTTGTCTTTAGGCTTGAGTACCCTTCTGCTGTTTCTGAACCAATCATCGTTTCTTTGCAGGAGAACTGAGCGAGGCCCTGGCGAAGAAGGATCGGGACTTGGCTGCTGCCCACAAGGAGGCTGATGACAAGATTGCTCTGGCTGAACAGAAGCTGGCTTCGGTCAGCCAGATAGAAGATGAGAATACCGGGCTGAAGACCGCTCTGAATGAAGCCAACAGGGAGTGCTCGCGTTGGAAGAAGGAGCACCTCACCCTGAGCGAGCAGATGGAAGGCATCGCTCGCAGGAGGGACGACCCGGAGAGCTACTTGAGGAGTCTCGCCAAGACGTTGTACACCAAGCTCGAATGTGCACATTCAATTCCGACTGGTTTTCTTTTGTGTCGACTCAGTTTGTGAGAATTGGCTTATCCTTGGGTCTTGTATGCAGAGTTTTTTCAGAACTTTGAAGAGGAGACCGGGCGAATTAAAACGGGTTTGGACCCAATCAATTCTCCGGTGAATGATGATGCTGCCATGAATCTGCTCCGACTGGAATCTCGTATCGATGGCGCCGTGGATTACTTGGCTCGGCTGAAGGTTGCCATGTCGCGGATCGACCCGACACTTTGGCCAGAGTCTACGCTCCAGAATGATCTCGAGTCTCTGATGACTCGACTTGACAGAATCCCCGATCGAGTGCAGGAGTGGAAGAAGTCTTCTGCTCGGTGCGGCGCTGATGTGGCTCTATGTTTAGTCCGCGTCCATTGCAAGGAGGCACGAGAAGAGAAGCTGGCCGCCATCCAAGTCGCCAATACCAAGAGCCACAGCTTTCAAGACTTCATGGAGACCTTTATTGCTGCTGCCACTCGTATTGCGGATGGAATCGACCTGGATGAGTTCGTCGCCCTGCCAGTCCTCCACCCGAGGAGTGAAGAACTTTTATGCTTCTTCTTGAATTTGCCTCGGAATGCCGAGTGGATTTGTAACCGTTTAAACTCTGCCGAGCCGAGGGCTCGAGTACTTTGATTTGAGGCCTGGGGCCTTTTAGGCTTTATCCGAACTTGATTTCTTTGCTGAATATCTTCGTGGTTTTGATCTGTCGTGTGGGACTTTGGTCTTGTATTTAGACGAGTGCCGGACTGCAGCTAAGTCCCCGAGTGCGAGATTTGCTCTCCACTCGGTAGGTTTTTTTCAAACTTAGGCGAGTGCTTGACCGCAGCTAAGTTTCCGAGTGGGAGAACTTAGGCGAGTACTGGACTGCAGCTAAGCCCCCGAGTGGGAGGATCGCTCTCCACTCGGTAGGATTTTTCAAACTTAGGCGAGTGCTTGACTGCAGCTAAGTTTCCGAGTGGGAGAACTTAGGCGAGTACTGGACTGCAGCTAAGCCCCCGAGTGGGAGGATCGCTCTCCACTCGGTAGGATTTTTTCAAACTTAGGCGAGTGCTTGACTGCAGCTAAGTTTCCGAGTGGGAGAACTTGGGCGAGTACTGGACTGCAGCTAAGCCCCCGAGTGGGAGGATCGCTCTCCACTCGGTAGGATTTTTCAAACTTAGGCGAGTGCTTGACTGCAGCTAAGTTTCCGAGTGGGAGAACTTAGGAGAGTACTGGACTGCAGCTAAGCCCCCGAGTGGGAGGATCGCTCTCCACTCGGTAGGATTTTTTCAAACTTAGGCGAGTGCTTGACTGCAGCTAAGTTTCCGAGTGGGAGAACTTGGGCGAGTACTGGACTGCAGCTAAGCCCCCGAGTGGGAGGATCGCTCTCCACTCGGTAGGATTTTTTCAAACATAGGCGAGTGCTTGACTGCAGCTAAGTTTCCGAGTGGGAGAACTTAGGCGAGTACTGGACTGCAGCTAAGCCCCCGAGTGGGAGGATCGCTCTCCACTCGGTAGGATTTTTCAAACTTAGGCGAGTGCTTGACTGCAGCTAAGTTTCCGAGTGGGAGAACTTAGGCGAGTACTGGACTGCAGCTAAGCCCCCGAGTGGGAGGATCGCTCTCCACTCGGTAGGATTTTTCAAACTTAGGCGAGTGCTTGACTGCAGCTAAGTTTCCGAGTGGGAGAACTTAGGCGAGTACTGGACTGCAGCTAAGCCCCCGAGTGGGAGGATCGCTCTCCACTCGATAGGATTTTTTCAAACTTAGGCGAGTGCTTCACTGCAGCTAAGTTTCCGAGTGGGAGAACTTGGGCGAGTACTGGACTGCAGCTAAGCCCCCGACTTGGAGGATCGCTCTCCACTCGGTAGGATTTTTCAAACTTAGGCGAGTGCTCGACTGCAGCTAAGTTTCCGAGTGGGAGAACTTAGGCGAGTACTAGACTGCAGCTAAGCCCCCGAGTGGGAGGATCGCTCTCCACTCGGTAGGATTTTTCAAACTTAGGCGAGTGCTTGACTGCAGCTAAGTTTCCGAGTGGGAGAACTTAGGCGAGTACTGGACTGCAGCTAAGCCCCCGAGTGGGAGGATCGCTCTCCACTCGGTAGGATTTTTCCAAACTTAGGCGAGTGCTTGACTGCAGCTAAGTTTCCGAGTGGGAGAACTTGGGCGAGTACTGGACTGCAGCTAAGCGCCCGAGTGGGAGGATCGCTCTCCACTCGGTAGGATTTTTCAAACTTAGGCGAGTGCTCGACTGCAGCTAAGTTTGCGAGTGGGAGAACTTAGGCGAGTACTGGACTGGAGCTAAGCCCCCGAGTGGCAGGATCGCTCTCCACTCGGTAGGATTTTTCAAACCTAGGCGAGTGCTTGACTGCAGCTAAGTTTCTGAGTGGGAGAACTTAGGCGAGTACTGGACTGCAGCTAAGCCCCCGAGTGGGAGGATCGCTCTCCACTCGGTAGGATTTTTCAAACTTAGGCGAGTGCTTGACTGCAGCTAAGTTTCCGAGTGGGAGAACTTAGGCGAGTACTGGACTGCAGCTAAGCCCCCGAGTGGGAGGATCGCTCTCCACTCGGTAGGATTTTTTCAAACTTAGGAGAGTGCTTGACTGTAGCTAAGTTTCCGAGTGGGAGAACTTGGGCGAGTACTGGACTGCAGTTAAGCCCCCGAGTGGGAGGATTGCTCTCCACTGGGTAGGATTTTTCAAACTTAGGCGAGTGCTCGACTACAGCTAAGTTTCCGAGTGGGAGAACTTAGGCGAGTACTGGACTGCAGCTAAGCCCCCGAGTGGGAGGATCGCTCTCCACTCGGTAGGATTTTTCAAACTTAGGCGAGTGCTTGACTGCAGCTAAGTTTCCGAGTGGGAGAACTTAGGCGAGTACTGGACTGCAGCTAAGCCCCCGAGTGGGAGGATCGCTCTCCACTCGGTAGGATTTTTCAAACTTAGGCGAGTGCTTGACTGCAGCTAAGTTTCCGAGTGGGAGAACTTAGGCGAGTATTGGACTGCAGCTAAGCCCCCGAGTGGGAGGATTGCTCTCCACTCCGTAGGATTTTTCAAACTTAGGCGAAACGGATTCACAGCTAAGTTTCCGAGTGGGAGGATTGCTCTCCACTCGGTAGGATTTTTCAAACTTAGGCGAAACAGATTCGCAGCCAAGTCACCTGCTGGGGGTTTTGTATGCAAACAAAGTGACAGCCATTATTGGAACACTCTTGTCTTTGATAAAAATGAACTGTAGAAATTATTTTTTCTTATTACATCTCATCTAAGGGAGAACTCAGGTGTAAAAGGGGCGGAGCAGTTCCGCGTTCCAAGCTCGTGGCTCGTCGATCTGGCGATCGACATTGTAGATGTGGTATGCTCCATTGTGGAGGACTCTGGTGACTATGAAGGGGCCTTCCCAAGTAGGAGCAAGTTTGTGTGGCTTCTGTTGATCCACTCGGAGGACCAGATCTCCTTCTTGGAAGGCTTGACTTTTCACATTCCGGGCGTGAAAACGACGCAAGTCTTGCTGATAAATGGTCGATCTGATCATGGCCATCTCCCTTTCTTCTTCTAAGAGGTCGACTGTGTCTTGTTGGGCCTGCTCTGCTTCATCTTCGGTGTAAAGTTCGACTCGGGGTGCATTATGAAGAAGATCACTCGGCAGGACTGCTTCGGCTCCATAAACCAGAAAGAATGGAGTTCTTCCAGTCGACCGGTTAGGGTTGGTCCTTAATCCCCACAGAATTGACGGAAGCTCGTCGACCCAAGCGCCTGCCGCGTGCTTGAGATCGCGCATCAATCGAGGCTTTAGCCCTTTGAGAATCAGACCATTTGCTCTCTCAGCCTGTCCATTCGACTGGGGATGAGCGACCGATGCGTAGTCGACTTGTGTGCCTTGAGAGGCGCAAAAAGCTCTGAACTCGTCTGAATCAAAGTTTGACCCATTATCAGTGATGATGCTATGCGGGACTCCATATCTGAAGGTTAACCCTCTCCCGAAACTGATAGCTGTGCCAGCGTCGAGGTTCTTGATGGGCTTAGCTTCGATCCATTTAGTAAATTTGTCGATTGCCACAAGCACATGAGTGAATCCACTCCTACCTGTTCTTAGTGGACCGACCATGTCCAATCCCCAAACGGCAAAGGGCCAGATGAGTGGAATGGTCTTCAGGGCTGATGCAGGCTTGTGTGACATGTTGGAGTAGAACTGGCACCCTTCACATTTGTCGACTATCTCTTTTGCCATCTCATTTGCTCTTGGCCAGTAAAATCTAGTTCGGTATGCTTTAGCCACAATGGTTCGAGAGGACACATGGTGACCACAGGTCCCCGAGTGGATATCATTAAGGATTATCTGACCCTCTTCTGGTGTTATGCATTTTTGGCCGACTCCAGTCACGCTCTCTCTATACAGTTGTCCCCTTATGACTGTGAAGGCCTTGGATCGGCGGACGATCTGTCGAGCCTCCTCCTCGTCTTCTGGGAGTTCTTTCCTTAGGATATACGCGATGTACGGTATGGTCCAGTCAGGGGTGATTGCCAAGACTTCCATGATTAGGTCGACCACTACAGGTACTTCAACTTCGGTCGGATCTGTGGCACTTTTCGGCTGCGGGGGCTCTTCTGTGAAAGGATCCTCTTGGACTGATGGTGAGTGAATGTGTTCCAAGAACACGTTGCTGGGAATGGCTTCTCTCTTGGAGCCTATCTTTGCCAAATCGTCGGCTGCCTGATTTTTCAGTCGGGGGATGTGATGGAGTTCTAACCCCTCGAACTTCTTCTCTAGCTTTCGCACTGCATTGCAATACCCAGTCATTGTCGGACTCCTGACGTCCCACTCCTTCATCACTTGATTAACCACCAAATCTGAGTCGCCATAGACCATGAGGCGACGGACGCCGAGTGAAATGGCCATGCGCAATCCATACAAAAGTGCCTCATACTCTGCTTCGTTATTGGAGGAATCGAAGTGAATTTGGAGAACATATCTGAGCTTATCTCCTCAGGGGGAGACTAGGACAACTCCCGCGCCCGACCCATTCAGCATCTTGGATCCATCGAAGAACATAGTCCAGTGTTCCGAGTGAACTTGAGTCGGAAGTTGCTGTTCAATCCACTCGGCGATGAAATCCTCGATTGCTTGGGACTTGATAGCCTTCTTTGCTTCAAACTTGATATCTAAGGCAAGGAGTTCAATCGCCCACTTGGCCACTCGACCGGTTGCGTCTCTGTTATGCAGGATCTCTGATAGTGGGGCGTCGCTGATGACTGTAATGGAGTGGTCAGAGAAGTAATGTGCAACTTTCTTCGTGGTCATATAAATCCCATATACAAGCTTCTGGTAGTGAGGGTATCTTTGTTTTGAAGGGGTCAAAACCTCAGACACATAATATACTGGGCGTTGAACTTTGAAGGCCTTTCCCTCCTCTTCTCGCTCGACCGTAAGTACTGTACTGACAACTTGTCCTGTGGCTGCAATGTAAAGCAGCAGAGGCTCTTTGCTGATTGGGGCAGCTAGCACCGGCTGGGTGGAGAGCAGAGCTTTGAGCTCTGCAAACGCTGCATCGGCTTCGGGAGTCCACTCGAACTTGTCAGACTTCTTCATCAGTCGGTAAAGAGGCAACGCCTTTTCACTGAGTCGAGAAATGAATCGACTTAAGGCGGCCAAGCAGCCTGTAAGCTTTTGGACATCGTGCACGCGTACAGGACGCTTCATTCGGAGTATGGTGCCAATTTTTTCAGGATTGGCGTCGATCCCTCGTTCGGAAACGAGAAAACCGAGTAACTTTCCACCTGGAACCCCGAAAGTGCATTTTGATGGATTGAGCTTGATATCATACCTCCTGAGGTTGGCAAAGGTTTCAGCAAGGTCAGCCCATAGGTCGGAACCTTTCCGGTACTTGACCACAATATCATCCATGTATGCCTCCACATTCCGACTGATTTGAGTGAGTAAACACTTCTGAATCATTCTCATGAATGTGGCTCCGGCGTTCTTGAGGCCGAACGGCATGGTGACGTAACGGAAGCATCCGAATGGAGTGATGAAAGCCGTTTTGGTCTCGTCGGGCCCGTACAGACGGATCTGATGGTACCCGGAATAGGCATCTAGAAAATACAATCTCTCGCACCCCGCGGTTGAGTCGACTATTTGGTCGATGCGAGGGAGAGGAAAATGATCTTTCGGGCAGGCCCGATTGATATGTTTGAAATCAATGCACATGCGGAGTGACTTGTCCTTCTTGGGGACCATGACGACATTGGCGAGCCACTCGGAGTGGTAAATCTCTTGGATGAACTCAGCTGCTAAGAGCCGAGCCACCTCCTCGCCAATGGCTTGCTTCTTCTGGACGGCGGACCGTCGAAGATGTTCCTTCACGGGCTTGAATTTAGCGTCGACTCGCAGACGGTGCTCAGCCAACCCCCTGGGAACTCCAGGCATGTCAGAGGGTTTCCATGCGAAGATGTCCCAGTTCTCACGGAGGAGCCGGACGAGCGCTTCTTCCTATTCGGAGTCGAGCGTCGTCGAGATGTGAGTCGGAGCAGCGTCGGGGTCGGTCGGGTGAATGTGGACTGTCTTTGTTTCACCAGCCGACTGAAAAGCTGACTCGGAGGCAGGCTTCTTAGCTCGCAGCAATTCACTCGGATCGGCAATCTTCTGGTATTCTTTCAGCTCGACCACTGCCATCTGAGCATCAGCGATCTTTGATCCCTTCTGAAAACATTCTTCTACTTTCTTCCGGTTGCCCGTAACAGTGATCACACCTTTGGGGCCATGCATCTTTAATTTAAGATACACGTAACATGGTCGAGCCATGAAGCGTGCGTAAGCTGGCCTGCCCAAAATGGCGTGATAAGCACTCTGGAAGTCCACAACTTCAAATGTCAACTTTTCCTTGCGGTAATTCTTTGAATCACCGAAAACCACATCAAGAGCAATCTGGCCGAGCGACTCGGCTTTCTTCCCAGGAATGACTCCGTGGAAGCTCATGTTACTGGTGCTGAGCCTGGACATCGGAACGCCCATTCCTTTCAAAGTTTCAGCATACAGTATGTTGAGACCGCTGCCGCCATCCATCAGAGCTTTGGTCAGTCGAGTGCCTTCGACAACTGGGTCGACCACCAAAGCTTGCCTCCCTGGGGTGGCAATGTGCTTCGGGTGATCAGACTGGTCGAATGTGATGGTGGTCTGAGACCACTTTAGGTAACTTGGCGTTGCCGGAGCAACCATGTTTACCTCACGGTTGATGACTTTCAATCGACTTTTGCTTTCGACATCAGCAAAAATCATCAAGGTGGAATTGACTTGGGGGTATCCATCGTCACTATCATCCTTGTCCTCAACTCTGTCTGGTTCCTTTTCCTTATCTTTGGGCTGCTTGCCCTGAAACTGCTGAATCAGGAGCCGGCACTGTCGAGTGGTATGCTTTGGGAAAATAAAATTTCCCTCTTCATCTTTCTTGGTGTGGATGTGACATGGCAGGTCCAAAACATCATTCCCATCCTGATCCTTAACCTTCTTGGGCTTCCATGTGCCCTTGGGTTTTCCCTTGAAGTTTCCCTGGGCCACAGCCAGGGCCTCCCCAGGGGCGGCTGGCTCGGCATTCCGCTTCTGCTTCCGACTGTAGTTTCCTCCGGTTTCTTGGGCGACTGATTTGAGTTTGCCACTTCGGAGTCGGTCCTCGTCTTCACCATTAGCGTACTTGGTGGCAATCTCCATCATCCGATTCAGGGACATCTCTCCAGTCCGACCAAACTTCAGATTCAACTCTCTGTATTTGACGCCTTCCTTGAAAGCGCAAACTTCTTGATGGTCTGGCACGTTCTCGACCGAGTGGTGCAGTGTGATCCACCTCTGGATGTATTCTCTCAGTGTTTCAATCGGCTTCTGCACACAAGACCGCAACTCTATAAGGCCTGCAGGGCGCTTGCACGTTCCTTCGAAGGTTGTGATAAACACTCGGACGAGGTCCTCCCAAGTGTAAATGCTGCTGGGTGCCAACTGATTCAGCCACGCCCTGGCTGAGCCTTCCAACATGAGAGGTAAATGCTTCATGGCCACCTCATCATTGCCGCCGCCAATCTGGACAGCCACTCGGTAATCTTCGAGCCATGTGTCGGGCTTGGATTCACCGGTGAACTTGCTGACTCCAGTCGCCAGCCTGAAGTTGGGAGGGATCAACGCAGCCCTGATGGCTCGACTGAAACATTCAGGCCCCGAAGCATGCGCTCTGATGCCGGTGGGCGTATCTCTGTTGTGGCCCTCCCGATGAGCCCTGTTCCTGTCCACCAAACCTTGAACGAGGATGGATTTCGCGTCAAAGCCTGGGTCCCTGGGGTCGACTGGGATCCTTTGCCCAACATTATGGGGGCGCCTGTCATCTTGATGTCGGGGTGTATATGATCCACTCCTCGGGGGAGGGGATGGCACTCGACGTCTATCATCACGGTCGGGTCGGTGATCATACTATTCATTCCTCCTGTACTGATCATGCCTGTCCCCACGTCCCTCATGCCTCGGGGGCGATCTCGGGCTGTGAGCCGACTGAACTGTTTCTGTTGCAACGGATCGACTGTGGATCCTGTCCCGCGACTGAGAGACGGCGGAATTCTGATTTCCCGCCGCTCGGAGCAATGCTCTGATCTGCAACAATCCTCTACCAGCCTCTGACTGGGAGGGCTGGATTGACTCTGCTATGCGGGCCGCGGCAGCCAGATTCTGAACTGGAGTTCGGTATACCTGCGGCGGTGGGAAGAGCTGACGTCGACTGGATTCGGGAGCTTGCTGTCGTTGACTGGACTCGGGAGCCCGCTGACGCGCTCGCTCGTCGAGTGCTCGCTGTAGATTCTCCAGTCGAGTGCGCTCGGCCAGATTAGCCAAGCGCGCGTCCTCCAAGGCCCGGGCCTCGGGGGTTTCTCCAACAATAGGAGTGTGAAGCGCGTCCATGTTCCGGCAGCGAAGCTCCTCTCGCCGTAATGACGTAAGAGGTTCGGGGAGGTATTCGTCGTGGGGATGCGACGGATCGCCTCTATCCGCACCGCCATCAGCGCGATGGAATCCGGGAGGACTGTGTGTCCCCTCGACCGCCAGAACCTCCGCCAAAGGGTCGCTGCTATCGCACTCGAATGCGGTCTCCGCGGAGCCAGTCGACAGATCGAACAGGCCGCAGAGGGATTCATCGGGCTCGATTGCCGCGACTTGTGGTGCCGCCGACTGGCGGGCCACGGCGTGCCTCACCCACCACTGGAGTCTCGACTGACCTGAGCGCTTGCGCTGGTGGGAGACGGGGCGGGGAGATGACACGGGAGTCGACGGCTGCCGCAGGAGGACGCCACGAACTCATGCGTGGAAGTGCGTCGCACCGCGGACGGGGAGCGCGTCAATGTCGAGCGGCGCCTCCTGGAGCCAGGCGGAGTCGTCGGCGATGAAGGTGAGCGCGCCGAGACGGATCTCGTGGCCCTCTGCCAAAGCTCCGCAGGAAAACATGATCAAATGGATCGGAAAAATCGCAACTTCTCCAGTTAGGCGCTAAGACTAATGCCCCACAGTGGGCGCCAACTGTTGTGGTTCTAAGTCTGACAGTGAGGTAGGGGGGTGTGTAAGAAGAGGCTAGAACTTAGCTATTGGGAAGTTGTAAGCACGCAAGGTTTACGAGTTCATGCCCTTCTCGGAGGAAGTAACAGCCCTACGTCTCGGTGCCCGGAGGCGGTCGATTGAATTATGCGTGTGTAGGGGTGCGAACCCTTCATACTAAGGAGGGGGGTGGCTTATATAGAGTTCGCTGGCCCTCTCCTGCCCTCAGTAATGCAGGGTTTAAGGTACATTTAAGGCGGGCGTTACTGGTAACGCCTCTAATAAAGTTCTATAATGACCATAAAGCCTTCTTAATAGCCGACCGTTTGCATGCGGAGTGACTCCAAGTCTTCTGTCAGTCGAGTGATTGACTTTATGGTCGAGTGATAGCTTCTTAGTCGAGTGTCTTGAACCCGTCGAGTGGAATACCTTCCAGTTGATTGAAAGGTGACTTCTTCTGGGGATGTCCTAGGGTAGGGCTCATTAGGACGGGTCCGTGCCCCTACCCTAGGTACATAGCTTCATCAGGGGCTACAATATTCAAGTTGGGATTACATCAAATACACAAGTCTCATGTCGCTGCAAGCATGCACCATGACACTACAAGAAATATGTCAACTTATGACCTTCTGTCAGTGATCCTCGAAGAATTGGTCATAAATTTATGACCATTTTAGACCAATTGGTCAAAAGCTGTTCGGGGGGCTCCAAACCCTAAACCATTGCGACCATTTTGGTTAGAAAGGTCGTAATTTCCTCACGCGAAAAGGTCATAAAGCAAACAGCGCTAGTCTGCTGCCTTATTTCTAGTTGTTAACGACCAATATAGATGGTCATAGCCTTGTAAATTGTGGTGGGTTGCTATGACTAGGCGCCACCTCATCAGTTTTGCCTATGTGGCATGTCCATGTGGCAGTTTTTGCCCTAGGTTGTGAAGCAACCTATATTTCTGTCATTCCCAAAATTCCCAAAAAAATCTCATAAATTCTTTGGGTCATATCTTCGTCAAATATGTAAAAATATTCCTTGCCTAGTTCAAAAATAATTCAAAAATATTCATTTTCCTATTCTGTTCAGAACAACAGTTTGTGAAGGAAGTACCACTTTGGCATGTCCAAATAGTATCCATTTTCTATAGTGCTTTCCTATGCCCAAATAAACATCCTCCACCAAATGTCAGCTCAATCTATTCATTATTTTGAGCCCAGCTTCAACATACATATTTATGTCCAGTGTGCTAGTTTGCAAAGCAAGTACCAGCTAGGCTCCTCCTTTTGAGCTGAAAATTTGTGAAGACGGTCTTCTTAGTAACTAATCATCCTCAGCCAAAACTCACGCCCATTAGCCATGTACATTTCCTGTACCACTAATCAAACACTTGGCTACTAATTCATGTTTGAGCACCGATCGGTCTCCTCGTGGGAATCTTATGTTGTAATTTTCTTCCTAGCACCTACCTGGGGAGTGCCCAACCCACTAGACATGTCTAGGCCACCCAGAACACATGGCAACGCCACGGTCACGCGGTGACCATGCGGCGGGCATGCGAGTTTACGCGCTCTAGAGATGGGGCCCTCGGCCACCGCCCAAACCTCGATGTATCACCACCAAACCATGTATTTATGATTAAATAGGTACTAATGTAACTAGAACTGATTTTTGGAAAAAATAAATAGCAAACTATGAGGCAGCTGCAGTTCAAATTTGACCCGCTTCCAACTGAATCGGTGGAAATTTGTCTTTTTCACGAGAGGTGGATCAAAACTTTTTACACCCAACCATTTTGTAAATTGTGCATTAAATATGTCCTAGTATTTTAGAAAATTGATTTGGTCCAATTTTGCAACAATTATTTGGTAGTTCCTTCACAAAAAACCTCCTTTCGGGCACTCAGAAAATGAAAAATGGTTTTTTCGTCCAAAGAAAATGAAAACTTCCTTAGGCAACATTGGTTGCCATTCCAATATGCACCCTTGTGCACAATATGAGATCATTTGAACAAACTATGCCATGAATGTGGCCATAAGATTGATCATTTAGCTTGAAAGCCATGAATCTTCAGAGATGATAGCTCATTTCTGAGAACACTTTTTAAAAATAATTGCCGTATTACAAGTTTGTTATTTTTCTTGGGAACTTTGCCACATATAATGACACGATGTGAAGGTTTCCCAATTTTTTGATTTTTCTGAATTTTTTATGCCCGTTTCAAAATGCGGTCAAAACGCCGGGCTTGACCATTCCTAGCTAGTGGTTGAATCTTGGAAAACTTCTGGTGTTTCTCTGATTAAATAGATACTTATGTACCAAGAAATGATTTTTGTAAAAAATAAATAGCAAACTATGAGGCAGCTGCAGTTCAAATTTGACCCGCTTCCAGCTGAATCGGCGGAAATTTGTCTTTTTCACGAGAGGTGGATCAAAACTTTTTACACCCAACCATTTTGTCAATTGTGCATTAAATATGTCCTAGTATTTTAGAAAATTGATTTGGTCCAATTTTGCAACAATTATTTGGTAGTTCCTACATAAAAAAACCTCCTTTCGGGCACTCGGAAAATGAAAAATGGTTTTTTCGTCCAAAGAAAATGAAAACTTCCTTAGGCAACATTGTTTGCCATTCCAATATGCACCCTTGTGCACAATATGAGATCATTTGAACAAACTATGTCATGAATGTGGCCATAAGATTGATCATTTGGCTTGAAAGCCATGAATCTTGATAGATGATAGCTCATTTCTGAGAACACTTTTTAAAAATAATTGCTGTATTACAAGTTTGTTATTTTTCCTAGGAACTTGGCCACATATAATGACAGAATGCGAAGGTTTCCCAATTTTTTGATTTTTTTGAATTTTTTTATGCCGTTTCAAAATGAGGTCAAAACGGCGGGAATGACCGTTCCTAGCTAGTGGTTGAATCTTGGAATTTTTTGGTGTTTCTCTGATTAAATAGATAATTATGTACCTAGAAATTGTTTTTGGAAAAAATAAATAGCAAACTACAAGGCACCTACAGTTCAAATTTGACCCGCTTCTAGCTGAATCGGCGGAAATTTGTCTTTTTCACCAGAGGTGGATCAAAACTTTTTACACCCAACCATTTGGTCAATTGTTCATTAAATATGTCCTAGTATTTTATAAAAAGGATATGGTCCAATTTTGCAACAATTATTTGATAGGTTCTTTACAAAAATGCCTCATTTGGGGCACTCGAAAAATGGAAAATGGTTTTTTTGTCCAAAGAAAATGAAAGTTTCCTTAGGCAACATTGTACGTCATTCCAATATGCACCATTGTGCACAATATGAGATCATTTGAATAAACTATGCCTTGAGTGCTCTTTGGTTTTTTCAGTTCAGCCAAAATCTTAGTTGTCAAGAGGTAAAAAAACTGTCTAGCTTGTGAACTTGCGGCCAGAGCAAGACGACATGGAGATCTCCTGACAACTGCGAACGTGCCGGAGGAGCTCCGGTCACTGATGCTATCTGAAAGTACCAAGTGATTTTGGTATCTGTTTCCAGGTAGTCATCCTCAAAAAACAAATAAATTGCAGGATCTTCTCCACATTCAACGTCTTCCCCTTTGTGGGGGTTGGGGGTCCCAAGCATCCAATCCTTTCGTCGTCGCCAACAGCGGCGGCATAATAAATGGTTGTTATTTTCTAATACATCAAAGAAACGGTTAGGTGTTTCTTTTTTCTGTAGTGTAATAGATAGATATGAGAGGTGGATGGAAACATCTTGACATTATTTTTAGTCAATTTTAAATAAATTGTGGATTAATATTTTTGAAAAAATGATGTGCTTCCTTTTTACAAGAGAGATTTGTAGTTTTTTAATTAAATGTTGGTGATTTGGGTCCAAATTATGAAGATTCCAGCGCGAGACAACCGGCCAATGAGAAGCCAGAAACCACGTTCACGCGGATCACCCAGTCAGACACGATCTGAGCCGTCCATCGCGCACACATCAACGGTGGAGCTTCTCCCGAGAAACGCAAACCCTAACCCACCCACCAACACTCATCCTCTCCCATTCTCCAGATCCTCTCCCATCCCACCCCGCCGCCCCGCCTTCCTCCCCCTCCCGCGATTCCCACCGTCGCTACCCTCACCCACCACCGCCGACCTCGTCTCCGCCACGCACCCTCTCCCCTCGCCTTCATCCCCCAGATCCACCAGTCTGCTTCTCGGCCATGGCGTCATGACCTGTTTTCTCACCGGCGCGCGCGTGCGTGCTTTGATGCGCGCCGCTCCGTCGAGCTGGCCGGACCGTGGCGCGCGCGTGGACCGTGTATCCGCTAGCAAATCTCCCCTCTGCTCCTGAATCAAATCCCCCAAATCTCTCCTCCGCTCCCGAATCAAATCCCCATCACCTCCGCCACCACCCCACCTACTCCCACCACCGTCGCGTGCCACGAGCGCGAGCGGGGCGATGGCCAATCCTCTGATTCTCCTCCATTCATCGTGCACGCCCTGGGACGACGCCGACCGACAGATCTAGGGCGACGATGAACCCTAGCCGCAACGGCTTGTTGGTGCGGCTACGGCGCATCTGATACTCGCCCCGAGCTCCCTCCCTCTCCATTGATGTGGCCGCCTTGGGACGATATTCGCCGCCTGTGACCGCTGTGTTGGGAACCGGTCCGACCAAGGGGAAGCTGGGTTCCCAGCCAACGCAGCGTCTGGTGAAGCGGCTCTGCCCGCGGCCCGATTGCGCTCACAACGTCCCCGTCACCAAGTTCAATCAAAAGGTCCGACCCTTCCCATTGCCTTCTTCTATTCCCCCCTCTTCAATCTACATGGATCTTGCCTCTCGCTGAGCTTGCGGCCAATTCATCCAATTTCAGACTGGCAAGCCTCTCAAGTGTAAAGAAAATGGCACGCTCTCAAGTCTAAGATGGATACAGAGCGGTGTATGCATGTGCCAAACTGAAACCATATGTGTTACGTAGTAGTTGTTCATCTCTGACACGAGCTGCCCTGCAATCAAAATAGATTGCATCCATTCTTGCTAGTATTTTATTTATCTCCTTCCTCATCTCTGACACCAACCGTTGTGCATGCAATCAGGGGAATTCTTGCTCCACTCGGAAGGAGTTGTCATTGCCGTGGGAGTCTCTGACCTCTTCTTCTACTACCTATTGCTGCTGCTGCTGCTGCTGCTGGGTGTCTGTAGCTACAGGGTGGGTAATCCATCTATGTTTATTTGCTACTACCTGAACTCTGTTTCTCTACAGGCTCTGAATCTCTCATTGTCTTGGTTGTTCCTTACTGCAGGGAATCCACTGTAGTCCTACTTGCAAACTCAACTAAACTGCAGCACAGTTTGAATATAGCACCTGACACTAATGTAAAAGGTAGTCTTAACACTTTGTCTTGATCCACACAAGATTGTCTTGAGCTGTAGATTCTGGCATTAGACCTCTCCTCCATGGGCAACAGCCGCAAGAACCACTGTAAAGAATTGATGTGCCCTTTAGCTTGTTGATTCATGCTAATCCACCCAGTTATTCTGTGTCTACTTCTTCAGTTGCAAAGGTTATAGTAACATCTTCTAGTCTTACAACTCAACTAAACTGCAGTTGCACATGGCACTTGCAGTACAGTAGAGTATAGTACATGACACTGGTGTAAAAGAAAGAAAGAGAACAAAATTGCTTATGTCCCATGTTTTGTTTTGGGTTGGTCCTGCTATGCTTCTTTCCTTGGATGATAAGCATGTTCGGCAGCTATGTGGAATCCTTAAGATAAATGGTCTTTAGTTTCTTTTGGTGCATCTGCGTGCACATAACAGTCTGTTAGTTTCTCTTTATATAATGAAGAAAATATGTTGTTGTCGTTTTTTTTCTTATTATCTATCATCTGTAGATTGATTTTTAGGCCATCAGTACTTCTATGTATAATTTCTAGTCACTTGAATGAATAATTTTTCTTTAGGTGTCATGTGTCTTGTGTTACTACATACATCTGTCGTGAAGTACATGGTTCCAGAACAATGGTAACCCATAGTTTGCTCTACTGGTTATAGTAGGATGATGGAAACATCACTACTGAATGTAGTTCTTGTTTCTTCAACTAATCATCATGTACTAGAGTTTCTCTTCTTCTTCCTACTGTTTGGTTTTTGACGTCACTAGCTTGTACTTAAACGTGCAGACTTTACCCCTTCCTAGATCCTTCGGTGGAGGTGACCCATGTGATGGTGATTCGCTCCAGCAGTTCTGGTCTGGTAGTGGTGGTGCTACACTGCTACTGCTCCTATGATGGCTACGCATTGGTATGCTTGGCTGCCTCCCTTTGCTGTCGCTGTGATGGTGAAGCTCAGCCTAGGCTACAACCACTTCTGATGAGCTCCTCAGGTCCCCTTCTACCCCTCCTACTCGCTCCATGATTCTTTGCTTTGCCTTTGTGAGGTGTAATTGTTTAATATTTGTCATAGTCGAGCATTGGATGATATATTGTATCTTTTATGAGGTACATGGTTCATGGATATGCCAACCTGCAGCTTGTTGTACTAGTGATAGTAGGATAATGCAAGTTTTGACAATCCATACATATTCCTACATGTTAGTGTCTCTCTGTGTAAGTACGAATTCTGGTGAGAATAATACAATTATTATTTAACCAGGCCAGATTTTTAACATTTGATGTGCTTCCAAGGGACACAGATCTCTACTCTTCTATATAATCCACACTTTGTTCTGGAAGCAAGTCAGTTGTACCATGCTGTTACATCACAACAAGGTGTCATTTGATGTACTGCTGCTATTGATGCTCCCTAGAGTCTAGATGTAGATGTACTGCTGCTGTTGATGCTCTAGCTGTAGCCTGTACTATTGCTGTTTTGCTACTGCAGTGTTAGTTTCGCTGCTGCTAGCTGTTGGCTGCTAGTAGTTAGTACTTAGTAGTTACTGCTAGTAGTGCTAGTAGCTGTGCTGCTTCTATTGCTTGTGCAATTGTGCTAGTAGCCAGTAGATGTTCATTGCATGACCTGCACTAGTAGCTAGTAGATGTGCTGGTACCTGTACACTAGTATTGTTGGTGTGTTGAATGTCTTAGTAGAACATCATCAGGTTGATGTGTTGTAGTCAAGTTTTGGAAGTTTTTCCATGCCATGCTTAGTGTTTACTGAACTGAGGTATTTGGGCATTTATCTGTAATTTTTATTCTCCTGAATGGATTTTTTTATTGGCAATCATATACGTTCCAGTGTATCTCACTTATAATTTATGCAGATCAGGATCTAATGTTGTTGGGGTGGCTGCTGTTGTGACCATGATCAGAAGAAGCCTGGAGATGTACAGAATAGTTTTAGTTGATGTTGCCACCATGTTTTGGTGCATGTGTATTTCTTTTTGATTGTATGCAAACTTGATGGATCATGCAGACGTGTATGTGCTGTTGTGAGTTTCATCGAGTGATTTCTGGATTTGATCATTTAATTGAGAGAATTATTGATTGTTTGTTGTTGAAATATTTAGAAGAAATCTGTGAATGAAAAGGCTGAATGTTCTATTGGATCGAATAATATTTGGTCTCCATAAAGGCTATGGCCCAAACAATAGTGGACGGGAATATTTCGCATTTACAAAAAAAGGTATAAAAAGGCTTAATTAAATGGACTATGAAATGGATGAGGCCTAGAAATAAAGAGGACGAATTGTTGGGCTTGGCCCATGAGGCCGATCAAAAATTGATAGAAAAAAAATAATAAAAAGGCCAAATTATTGGGCTTGGACCATGTAAAACACCTAATCGGACCGGGCTGAATCTTGTCAGTGACCTTTTCAATTCGTCGCAATTTTGCCACGTCAGATTGCCACGTCGGATCCGACATGGCCTGGGCAGACAGCCAGCGACCAAAACAAAAGGTCATAGGATCAATGACCTTTTGTTAAAGGTCGCTATAGTGAGTTTACGACCGCCAGCTTTTGACCTTCAGTTTTTGGTCACAAAAAGGTCGTAAATGGAAATTTGTGACCTTTCAGTGACCAATAGTGGTGGTCACAAGTTGACATATTTCTTGTAGTGTGACACTTGGGGGGCTAATGCAAAGTAATTGTTTGCTCACTTATTGAAGACCCGACTCATCAAATCATAATGAGTCGGCCCTTGGGGGCTACCAATTGCTCCTATCAACAATTCAAGGTACACAAATTTTCATCTATTATTGAAGGATCCACTACTCAGTTGGTAAAGTACAAAGCTCTCAACCTTGTGGACGTGGGTTCAAACCCCATGATAGGGGTTACATCATATACTGTTATTCTCAGTGAGGTATATATAAAGTCCCAGCTCAATATTATCTTACTGAGCCGTCCCTTGGGGGCTACACGTTGCTGTTCAAGTCTACATGATCATATCTATAAAGTCCCTGCTCATTATTGCATAATGACCCGGCCCTTGGGGGCTATACTGGTTGAAGTTTTTATAAGCATAAGGCAATGTCAAGTCCCAGGTTGCTGCAAGCATGACAACCCGGCACTTGGGGGCTACATATATGGAATACTCAGTTCTGACTGGTGATTGAGATGAATAACCGGGATTTCTTCAAGCTTGTGACATTCGTATTTGAAGCAAGTCTTAAGCTGTTGCTATGCTACCTTCTTAAGACTTGGGGGCTACAAGTGATGGGCATATAAGAGGAATATTTTCAAGCTGGATGTTAACTACAATTATGACCCGGTGCCATCAATATTTGTAAACCGGCAATGATAAACTAGCAAGTTTAAGTCTTAAACCGGCAAATTTCTACATTCTTAAACCGGCAAGTTCTACACCAGCTGAAGATCAGATGAGTATTTCAAAGACCAATATTTTTTAAGCATTGGGAGCTGAGTCAAAGGAGTTATTCTTCACAATGTTTACCCGTGACAAGCCAATGTCAGCAAATTGATTGTGAAGCTGGCCTATTGACCTGGATCTTCTAGAAGAAAGAAGTGACAAGGACTTAAGGATGATCAGGATCAGTTTAACATGGATAAATCCAAATTAAACTAGGGGCTAATGTCGGAGATATACCCCGCGGTATGATCCGGCCGGAGTTATAACCTGGCTGGGTCTTAGTTAGCCGGTAGGTGTTAAAGTAGGTGGTAAACTAGCAGGTGTTAAGACATGTGGTAAATCGGTTGGTGTTAAGTCAGACGGTAAACCGGCAGGTTGTTAAACCGGCTGACAGTTAAGATAGATAGGTAAAACAGGCAGTTAACCCAGACGGTAAACCGGTTGACAGTTAAGATAGGAGTTAAGTCAGATGATAACTTAACAGATATTCTTAAACCGACAGACCATCTTAAACCGGCAGAAGTTAACTCCCGGTAGACCATCTTAAACTGGCATCAGTTAACTCCCGGCAGGCCGTGGTAACTGGGTTGCCAGGAGTTATGAAGCCCAAGATGTTAAGAAGCCCAAGAAGAGAAGTCATAATAGTTAAGTCTTAAGTCCGAGTTGGACTCTACATGTAACCCGCCCCTTCAACATATATAAGGATGGGCAGGGCTCCCCAAAGAGGGGGGAGAAACAATCTTAAAGGGTTAGGGTTAACTGGGAGAGCCGGTTTACGGCGACATCCTCGTGATCATAATGAGAGATGGCCTCAAACAGCACGTAGGGTTACCGGATGATGTTTCCCGAGGCCCGAAGCTGTCTAAACCCTAGTCTTGTGTTGCGTCTCTCGATTCCACTCGACCCCTCTCAAGCTACCACATAGATGCGTTGGCCTCACGACTAAGTCTTCTCACTAGGACATCTGCCGTGGCGACGGCGAGGGAGGAGCAAGGAGAGACCCTCAGTGGCGGTCATGTTTGTCGGACATGTTTTAAAATAATTCCACTGCCCTTATTGACACCTATGAAAGATGGGTGAACATATAGTTGTGCACGACCGGCGAACTTGTGACTGCGATCGTGCGATCGGTGGATATGCTGTAGTTACACAAGTAGCATGAAAAATAAAAATAAATCCATCAAAATAAAATATACCAATAAAACTGGAAAAAAATTCAGAAACCATTTTTTTATGAAAAATTAGTTGTAGAAATTTTAATACACGTATGGCAAACATGTTAGTTAATATGAGTTCATTTTCATTTTTAAATGTTGCTTGTGTATATTAATTAATTAATAGGTAATTAGTCTTTTGAGACAACAATAATAAATTAATAATTTATTGCGGTCAAGGTGGCTCGATATAAGCTGGATTGCTGGAAACTGCTGATTTGGCTAGGACTGGCTGGGGAGTGCTTTTCAGTTTCGTGTGGGCCAACATTTGGATGTGATCCAGCCAAGCAAACGGGCCAAATTCTTTCCAGGCGGGCCTGGCTAGTGTGGATAATGGCAACCAAACGGGTTGCTAGCAAATTAACTAAGCAAGGATGTCACTGAATCAACCCATTCATAGAGCATTTCATAATCAGCGATCATGCTCTCATCATGCATCTCCAGTCAACATGCCACAGTTTGCCAATTCTAGAATGCACCCATCACACGAAAAAACACTATTGCAAAAGTTGCAATTCTAGCATGTGGTAGCTAGAGCGCCCCTTTATGTTTCAAGATTTTCCGCCTGAGGACTGGAAACATGATGGTGGCTATGACATCATCCCAAAGTACTTTCATGATGATCACAGAGGGTCATGAAGAAGTTCCCGGTGCCAAGGGCTATATCCCATCATGCTATTTATGACTTGCATGAGATGTTTGTCCCATTTGTTGTTTGCATCTTTTGTTTGTGCAGTAGTTAATTATTAGGGTGATCTCCCACTAAAAATACCAAGTTAAAATGTGCTATTCCCGGTGTAGCAATCATCTATAACATGTGGGTTTTCAAAGTACTACATGCTACCATGACTACAAACAAAATGGTGAAGTGTAAGGTGGGTGAAGGTAAGACCTCATAGCAGGAACACTCAGTTATCTTGAAATTATAATAGAAAAGTTCTGAGCTCAGGGCTCGAAGCATCAAAAGCAGAAAACATCAACTGGCACTAGGCACTAAGTCAATAGGTTAATCTCAAAAAATAATATAAAATTTCTAGAAAATGATTGTAAAACATCCAAGAACGATAATATAACAACATGGAACAATAACAAATTATAGATATGTTGGAGACGTATCAGCTACCAGGATGAAATTGGTGGCGAGGAGAGCATTGATGTCTGCCAGGGATGTCGCGGCCTCCTTGGTCCATTTGAATGTTTTAGTCTGCTTTAATATCCTGTATAGGGGCAGGGATTTCTCTTCGAGCCGCGATATGAAGCGGCTCAAAGCCGCCACGCAGCCTGCCAGTTTTTGTACATGTTTGAGCTATGTTGGAATCTTCAGATGATCCAAGGCTTGAATTTTGGCTGGATTGACTTCGATTCCTCGGCTAGATTCGATGAAGCTAAGGAGTTTGTTGACTGGGACTCAAAAGGCTAATTATGATTTGGTATTCCCGTAGTCTGGCAAATGTATCGTGGAGGTTGTCTACCAACTATCCGATGTGTTCTGTTTTGACAACCACATCAACAATGTAGGCTTCATGGTCTTTCTGATGTGTTTTTCCAGGCAAGACTAAATCATGTGCTGGTATGTGGCTCCGGCATTTTTTAGTCCGAAGGGCATCACATTGAAGTAAAACGGCCCGTAGTGTGTAATGAATGTTGTTCCTACCTGGTCGGACTCCTGCATTTTTATTTGATGATATCCTGAGTATGCGTCCAGGAAGCACAACGCATCGTGGCCTGCGGTGGCGTCTACAATTTGGTGGATACTGGGTAAGGGGAAAGGGTCTTTGGGGCAAGCTTTGTTGTGGTCTTTGAAATCGACACACAAACACCATGACCTATCCTTCTTTGGTATGATAACCAAGTTAACCAGCCAGTCGGGGTATTTTATATCTCGAATGAACCTGCCTCTAATAGTTTAGCCAACTCCTCGCCCATTGCTTGATGCTTGGGCTCGGAGAAACACCAAAGTGTTTTCTTGACAGGCTTATAACCCTTTAATATATTCAAGTTGTGCTTTGCGAGCCTGCGGGGTATCCCTAGCATCTCGGAGGGGTGCCAAGCGAATATATCATAGTTTTCCTTGAGGAAAGTGCGTAGGGCCTCGGCAATCTCTGGATGAGGGGTGTGCTTGGAATTTGACTATTTCGTCGGCCGGTTAGGAAGAAGTAGACTTCGATCTTTTGTCGAGGAGAACATCACCCCAGTCGACTTTGGCACGTAGCGCCGTTAGCTCCTCGGCCGCGATGGCTTCAGCCAAAGTCTCAAGGGCAAGATATGCCGTCTTATTCTTTGCTTTAAGTGCCCCGTCGGGGTCACTTGAGGTGGTAATGATCCCTTTCGGGCCTGGCATCTTGAGCTTCATGTAGGCATAGTGCGCCACTGCATGGAATCTTGAGAAATCATCCCGTCTGAGAAGGGTGTAGTATCCACTTTGGAAAGGAGCGACGTGAAACATGATCTCCTCAGAGCTGTAATTATCCAGGGTTCCAAAGACCACATCCAAGGTTATTTTTCCACTGCAGCGTGCCTCTCATCCAGGGACTATGCCTTTAAACACTACTAGGGAAAACCATATACATAGAGGATTATCAATAGCGCTGGTTAAAACAACGCGCTACTGCTATCTAACAGCAGCGCGGGTTGAACAAGGTCACTACTGCTATATAAATAGCAGTAGCGCGTCCCTGATAAAAATCACTACTAGTATAACTGGCACATCATTGCCAATAGGCTAAGTTAGTAGTAGCGCCCGTATATAGACTGCGCTACTGCTAAGCAAAATAGTAGTAGCGTGTTTTAAGGCGACAACGCTGCAACTAAGAAAAGGAAAAGAAAAGAAAAAAAGAAAAGGAAAATTAAAGAAAAAGAACAAAGAACGCAATAGCAACAACGCCTTATCTGGAAAGCGCTATAGCAACATTAGCTATAGCGTGTTTTCCCTACACACGCTATAACTAACTTAGCTATAGCAGTAACGCTTCCCTAAAATTAGTGTTGTAGCTAAGTAGCTATAGTGCTTTTGCGAAAACTGCGCTGCCGCTAAGTTTGACTTGCCCTTGCGCGAGCGTCCCTTCTTTCCCCAATTCCCCATTCTTCTCGCGTCTCGTAAGTTTCCCTCACTGCCCCTGCTCCCTCGCAGCCCTACCTCCATCGTCGTCACCAAAGCCGTTACCGGAGCCGCGCGTCGTCGCCGCCACCAGAGCCACGCGCCCTCAACGCCCCTGGAGCCACCCTCGTCCGCTCCTCGCCGCCCTTGCCTCCCTTGACATCCATGCCCCCTCACTATCACCGGAGCATATTGCATGTTTATGATATGATTAGAATCAAAAAACAGTTAACTTGTATCGCTATATCGTGATTATGAGGAGACGACATGATTTGTGTTGGATGATATGATGAGACTACTATGTGTATGATATCATGAGCATATTGCATGTTTCTGATATAATTAGAATACTTTATAAAACAAGTTCAAAACATCACAAATACGTAGCAAAAAAATTTATGTGAAAAATATAGCAGTAGCGCTCTTCTGTAGCAAGCAGTATCACCGCATGCAAGCGCTACAGGTAATTAGCAGTAGCGCAGTACAAACAACACTAGTACTACAGGTTAGCTGTAGCTCCTTATTAGTAGCGCCGATGCCCGCGCTACTAATAGTCTAAGGACCTACGCTACGGCTAGGCTTTCCCCTAGTAGTGAAAGATGGTGGTACTCTGTTCTACACCTGATTTATCGATGTGCATCTTATCCAGAGTATCCGCATATATTAGATTTAAGTTGTTGCCTCCGTCCATAAGGACCTTATGGAGTCAGTAATTGTCCATGATACGGTTGAGGACTAGCGCGGCGGGACACCTATTTGGGGACGATCTCGACTGATCGTTATGGTGGAAGGTAATTTTCTAAAGGAGGGTATTATATGCAGGGTGGGCAATGGTACTTGGATTCATGCCTAGAAGGGTACATGGATTCGAGTGGGAAGTATGAGACGTCCTTCAAGCAACCAAGGCCAGACTATTCAAAACAAGGTCAGGGATTTGATTCACCTAGTGTTTGAAAATTGGGACGGAGAACTTGTTCTTGACATTTACGGCTTGGATGATGCGGCACATATTCTGGCGATTCCTCTTATAAGCGGTATGGAGGATCATGTTGCATGACATTATGACAGAAAGGGGTGTCGGGGTTAAATCCGGCAGATCTCGGTAGGGAGTCATGAGCTAGTGATCTTAGCTAGATAATAATAGGATGAATAAGGGGCATGACATTATCCAGGTTCGGGCCCTTTCGAAGAGGTAAACCCCTATGTCCTGCTTCTGTTTGTGCTGATTGTGTTGAAGTACAGAGTACATGATGATCTACCTCGAGATTGTATGTGAATGTATGATTCTCTACCGTACAAGCTAAAACCCCTCGGCTTATATAGGGATCGTGGGTACCTAGGGTTTACATGAGGCCGGTTACATCTAGGGACAAACATGCCAATGATTTAAATGGAGTATGTGCCAAGTCTTTAGGGGATTCCATCTTGACCACGCTAGAGGGCATGGCAGTCTTGGCCCATTCGTTAATGATCCAGGGGTCCTCGGCCCTACCCACTACAAAGGGTCCGACGTGGTTAACACCCCCTAGTCTAGGACACCGTCAAGGGGGTATTTCCAATCAAATGAGCCTATCAGTTTGGGGTCTGGATCCGAGATGCTAGTACTCACTGTGATTTGAGTTCCTCTAAAGCAGTATCTGCGCTGCAATTGTCTTGGAAAAGACTCTGGGATGTCAAATTCTCATCGAAGGCGTGCATACTTCTATGGAGATTGGCACATAATAGTCTGCCTTTGCGAATGGATAGTAACATGCATGAGATGCATGTTGAGTTCAATACCAGGTGCCCGGTCTGTTCACGTGTGGATGGACGAGGATGGTGGCCACATTATTGTTAAGTGCAAGTTCATTAAAAGAATGTTGAGAGCCTTTAGTATTGAAGAAGTGATGCTATCTTTAACCTGGATGTTGGCCATAGTAATTATCTTCATTTTTCTTCAGTTTTGTTTGTTTGTTTTTTTGGTTTTTATTGATTATATCTCCGGTTTCCTTTATTTTCCCTTTATTTTTCAACGTTTTTCCATTTTCTATTTTCATCATTTTTCTTTTTTCTTTTCTTATGTGTGATTTAATTTATGATTTTTATTTTTCTTTAGTTTTAGAACCTTTTAAATTTACTTTTTCTTTGCTCTCTATTTGTTGTTTGTATCATTTTTCCTCAGTGTTTTATGTTCATTTTTCATGTAAGGCCTCTTTTGGTTCATAGGATAGGATTATCACAGGAATAGGGATCTTGTAGGAAATGAGATGACATGTATCTCAAATCCTATGAGTAGGAATAGAAAACGAGATGTCATTTGGTTGACACCAAAGGAATTTTTTCATTGAGTCTAGGCTCATTTTTATTTTCCTATAAAATGTGGAGGATAGGAACCAATTCTATGTAGGAATATGACTCTATTCCTAAGAACCAAAGGGATCTAAAGGAAAAAATCCTATAAGAATTATATCCTCTAAAATTCCTATGTAATTCCTCCAAACCAAAGGAGGCCTAAATGTGCAACATTACTTTATACATGTTAGATGTTTTGAGAATACACAATTATTTTAATGCCTACATTTTTTAGTATATATCAAGATTTTTTATACATGCTACCTCTTGAGCACTGTGTTGGATTTCCCCGAAGAGGAGAGGATGATGCAGCAAAGTAGCATAAGTATTTCCCTCCATTTTTGAGAACCAAGGTGTCAATCCAGTAGGAGGCTACGCACGAGTCCCTCGTACCTACAAAAAAACTATCGTGGTTTTGTCACGGCAGATGTCCTAGAGAAAGGACTTAGTCGTGGAGCCATCGCGACGAGTTAGCTTGAAGGGGTTAAAGCGGACACAGGGACGCAAGAGAGTTTATACTAGTTCGGCCCCTTTGATGAGGGTAAAAGCCTACGTCTAGTTTTGATGGAATTGATGGGGTTTCGATGACTAGGGAGCAAACAAGCTTCGCCTAAGTCTCGAGTTGTTGTCTATTGTCCTTGAACCGCCGCCGGGTCGTCCCCTTATATACACGGGTGACGCCCGTCGGTTCACAGAGTCCCAATACCAGCTCATAGATGTGTCCGGTTTGGTCTCTACTTATTCCTAACTTATAATACAAGTTAAATACCAACACCAGTTTACAGCTACAGGCCTTGAACCGACTATGGGCCTTGAGCTCTCGTCTGCCTTCTTGGGCTTTAACATAATTAACTACTGATGAAGTTAACCCGGCCCAGATAGGCCGGTATACGCCCAGTAGTAATATCCCCAACATTAGGCCCCAGATTGATTTGAACAGGTTCATGTCAATCCTTAGCAAAAATCTTCATCTTCAACATCTTCTTGTAGTTTGTTGAACCGCCGTGATGTCATCTTCTCTGGTCGCTGTAAACCGGCGTGACGTCACCTATTATAAAGAACCTTATCCATGATACCCCCCTTTTTTTAATAGGTCTGCGACAATTAAGGCGACAACTTCGTTTCCAAACCCACGGTCCGTTGATTTTCGCGCCTGACTCCTGTCCCTTGCCTTATAAATAGGACCGAAGGGTCATTTCTTTTTCCCCTTCATGCCCTTCTGCTTCGTCTTCCCCGCGTCGTCCAGCTTTGGAGCTTTGCCGCCGTCGATGACCTCTGCTACAACCTTGGCCGCTGCATCACCCTGATTGTACCAGAGCATCACGGCGACCTTCTGTTTCTTCCTCGGCTCCGGTGAGTTCTTCACCTTTTCCTCCGTAGATCCGTTCTAGGGTTTCCAAGTTCTTCAGTGTTCATCATCTGCTTCGTACTCATATGATAGATCCTAGATGAACCTGTGAACCTTTGCTCTGTGTAGCGGTAGTTCTTAGCATCCGCCTTTACTTATATGCCTCAAGACCATAGATCTACCTGTATCTCTGCCCATTGATTCGGTACTGTTCTTTTTTGATGTAGCGACCAGACCTCAAACAGTCTGATCTCTGTGCTCCGGTGTCATCCCTGAATCAGTAATGCTGACACCACACAGTACTCGGAGGATTTATGGTAGAGTAGCAATCACACACTTATTACATCGAGTGTCTCAAAAGAGAACTTATTACAATAAGTATGGCTTAAGGCCATCTAATAACGATAACAGCGGAAGGCTTGGAAGATACACTACTAGGAAAAGGCCTACTAATGGCGCACCTAATTTGGCCATTAATGGCGCATTAGTGGTGCGCCATTAGCGCCACACCATTAGTAATTTTTACTAATGGCGCACCACTGGTGCGCCATTAGTATAGGCCACGGTGCGCCATTAGTATAGGCCACTGGTGCGCCATTAGTATAGGCCACAGTGCGCCATTAGTATTTTTGAATTTTGAAGGCGGGAAAATAGTAGTGGCGCACCGTCTAACCCCCACCGTGCGCCATTGCTATTTTTGAATTTTGAATTTGGATCTGGATCGTGATTTTTTCCCCATTTTTTGCTAGTTTTTTTTTCTCGTTTTTTGGCACGATATTATTTCAAATTTTGTTCCAGTTTTTAGATCTTGTACGTTCTTTTGTCGTGTTCTTTTGCCGGAGAGGAGTTCGCCGGAGAGGAGGAGGAGGAGGTCACCGGAGAGGCGCTCGCCTACATGGCCGGAGAGGAGGAGGAGGTCGCCGGAGAGGAGTTCACCGAAGCATCGGAGAGGAGGAAGGAGAAACCATGAGGGAATGGGAGGAGAGGAGGGAGGAGGAGCTCACCGGAGAGGAGGGAGGAGAAACCGTGAGGGGAGGGGAGGGGAGGAGAGGAGGGAGGAGGAGGTTCCCGAAGAGGAGGAGGTCGCCGGAGATGAGGAGGAGGTCTCCGAAGAGGAGGAGGAGGTCGCCGAAGAGGAGGAGGGTAGTATGGTGGAGGAGAGAAGGGAAGATGGAGTGGAGGAGAGGAGGAGATGGAGTGGAGGAGAGGAGAGGAGGAGATGGAGTGGAGGAGAGGTGGAGTGGAGGAGGTGCGCCCAGCCATATGTACGACATAGTAATGGTGCACCGTGGGCAGGTGCGCCATTACTAATTTTTTTTTATTTTTTTATTTATTTTGAATTTTGAAGGCGGGAAGATACTAATGGCGCACCGTGGGCAGGTGCGCCATTAGTAACTCTTTTTTTTTATTTTTTTGACTTATTTTGAATTTTGAAGGCGGGAAGATACTAATGGCGCACCGTGGGCAAGGTGTGCCAATAGTAACTTTTTTTATTTTGTTCACTTATTTTGAATTTTGAAGGCGGGAAGATACTAATGGCGCACCATGGGCTGGTGCGCCATTAGTAAATTTGAATTTTTTTGAATTTTTTTACCTCTCCAGATCTTAAAAGCCCCGTATCTTTTTTTCTGTTAGGTTTTTGAGGATTTTGAAAATGTTTAATGGGGTTCCCCCGGTTAAATTCGGATGTAACTTTTCGAGTAGATGATTTTTCATATAAAAAACTTTTTCATCCGAGTTAGTATGCAAAAGTTATGCCCATTTTTACAAATTCTCGAGAGATTTTGCAAATGAAGTCGAATTTCATATTTGCAAATTTTCCCAACAACTAGACCACATATCACATGGGAAACTTATTTTTTTTGACATTTTCATCATTTTTTTTATTTTTTTAAAAACTGAAAAGGCGATCCACAGGGGGGGTGCATTCGGTGGAAGTGGTGGCCAAGTTACTAATAGCGCACCGTGGCATGGTGCACCATTACTAGTAAATGGCGCACCACTCCTACGGTGCGCCATTAGTAGTTTAAAAAAAAATTTAAAAAAATTTCCTACTAATGGCGCACCTGCGGATGTGGTGCGCCATTAGTATTTGGACACTAATGGCGTACCAACACATGGTGCGCCATTAGTATATAGTAATGGCGCACCACATGTCTGGTGCGCCATTAGTGTCAATTCCATCTATAGCCCTTTTCCTAGTAGTGATAAGTGAGTCCATCAACTCCAACGGCATCACTGAGTATAGAACCACGACCTAAAAACTCCTTAATCATCGTTTGAAAAGTCTGCAACATTAACATTGCAGCCCGAAAACGGGTCAGCACATGAAATATGCTGACAATGTAACACATAGAGAGTAATGGAATGAAACAACTATACTACATGCATATTTGGCTGGTGAAAAGCTCTATGGTTACAGTTTTGCATAAAGCCAATTTTTCCCTACTTCAAAGGAATAAAATTTAATTACTATCATGGTGGTTGTTAAACATTGAGAATGGTTGACAGCATTCTCAATCCCAATTAAGCATCATCATTAAACATAACCCAACAAAATTAATTTAGAGTAACATGTTGGGATTCACTTGAAAATCGAGGTACTAGATACTCAAGATCTCCATAACCGGGTACACGGCTAACCATGATTAGTTTATTACACTTTGCAGAGGTTTGCGCACTTCTCCTCACAAGACTCGATCGCCTCCGTTTGGTTTCTCGCACTACAAGGTGTTTGAGAAGACGAATGACCGAGACATAGTCTTTCAGAAGCGCTAGCACCTTACGATGGGTCGACCGTACCACCTACATCCCCTACATCTGCTAGTCTACCACTGTAAGAGTTCGCATGACTTAGTCAAGTATGCTAGAGCCCATAATAGCTTGTGGCTGCACACACAAGTTTCTAGTATGAATAGTCTCATGATCCCTTTGAGGCTGGGTGGCAGTCCAAAAGAAAACATGCAAGTCCTGGAATATCCAAGTGCCTCAATCCACCCAGATGTGTGTTTAAGTTGCCACCTTAGATAAACCATTAATTAACAGTCTCACATCTGTCGTGGATATCACTCACCCAATCCACATCTACTAGCATAGCATGGCATAATGGCAAACGTAGAAGTAACTCCCAAAGGTTTGATAAGAAACAGGTAATAGGTACTACCTCAACTACTTCCCATCCCACAATTTAATTAGATCCTAATCATGCAATGTGTGAGGATTGATCTAATGCAAGAAAACTGGGTAGTAGAAAAGTATGATCAAAGTGTTACTTGCCTTGCTGATGATCCGCGAAACCTAACGATTCGAAGTAACAGACGGCGCACTCCAGGTACTCTATCGCAAACAAACAAACAAGCATACAATAAGTACTCATCTAATGCATAGGTAAAACTCAAATAAGAGATCTAACCAGAGGGTTCAACTTAAGAACTCCGGTTGGCAAAAAGAATCAAATCGAACAAAGCAACGAAAGACAAACGGCGAAACAAAACAACTTCGTTCTAGTAATCTGGATCTAGGGAAAATTTTATAGTAGCAAAAACTTTTTTAAGTTGGTTAAACGGATAGAGGGTTTCGAGACGAATCTCTAGGCGGTTGAATCGCCTGATTCCGATAAACGAGCGAAAAGTTAAACTAAAACGAAAATCGGATCAGGAATCGCGATCAGAAAAATTGCGGATTTAATCCGAGAAAAAGAAAAATGACGAACGCCGACTTTTTTTCTCTCTTTTTTTGGCATGGAAAACGAGGCGCGACGAACCTCGGGCGGCGGGATCGTCAGCGACGGCGGCGGCGCGCACGGATCGAGGCGGGGCTGATGGGCTGGGGCGGCTCGGGGCGGCGCTATTTAAAGGCTGCCCCCGGGCGGTGTCCCGCTCGGGTACGACGCGAAGTCGGTTCGTTTTTTTATTCCGCTTGGAAGAAAAATAAAAAGAAATATAAACGGACTCCAAAAATTCCGAAATAAATTTTCACGGACTTCTAAAATCAAGCCTCACAAGGTGAACATTTATTTGGGACCTAAAAGCAATTTTGAAAAATGCACATTTTTCCTAAATTCAAATGAAACACCGAAAAACTCCGAAATAAAATCTTATTTGATTTTATTATTAAATCCTCAATATTTATTTATTTTGGGAAAGTCATTTTATTCCCTCTCTCATATTTTTGTAATAGAAATAATTGAGGATAAAATAAATAAAATCAAATGATCCTATTCTCAAAATTTGAGAAAACTCAAATATGAAAATAACGAAATCCCCAGCTCTTTCCGTGGGTCATTGAGTTGCGTAGAATTTCTAGGATCAACCAAAATGCAAAATAAAATATGATATGCATGATGCTCTAATGTATAACATTCCAAATTGAAAATTTGGGTTATTACATTTGAACCTTGAATATTTTCCTTCTTTTCTGAACTTGCTTCAGATCCGTCGCTGTAGAGAAATCTTGTGAAATCTGTTTCTGTACACTTATCTATCCGCAATCTCAACTGTTTCAATGCTTAGATCCGGCGGTTTAACTTTGTAGAAAAACTGCCAAACCGGTATATACCATTAGTCCCCTTGTTGAACCGCCAGATGTTGTTGCTTCATAAAACTCCGGTTTAGATAGAGCTGTCTCCGGTTTGACATTGTACATACCAGTGCACTTTAATCAATGCATTCTTGAACCGGAATTACCTATCTTGTAGATTTCATCATGGACAAGCAAGTACATGAGTGCAACTGGGTTCCTTCTCGCGTCACAGAGACTCAACTGAATAACTTAGTCCTGATCGGCGCTTTAGGCAGCAAAAACACCATCCATTGGAGATCCCCTGGCAAAGAATGCCCTCCCACTCCTCAAGAAGGAGAGGTCGTCGTTTTCGTAGATCACTTAGCCCGGGGCTTTAAGCCGCCCGGTTCAAAATTTTACCGGGACGTTTTAGCCGATTTTCAACTCCACCCACAAGACACTGGTCCCAACTCTGTTACAAACATGTGTCACTTCCAAATGCTCTGCGAGGTGTTCCTTCAAGAGGAGCCCACAGTGGAGTTGTTCAGAGACTATTTCCATCTAAACTGTCGTACTGAGTTTTCTGACGGTTCCAATACGAAATTGGGCGGTGTGGCGATTCAGAAAAGGAAAGAGGTCACATACCCTCACGCGAAGCTGCACAGCCACCCCAAAGAGTGGAATCAAACATGGTTCTATTGCAAAGACACCTCCCCTGCTGGTGAAAATCCTTTGCCTGGCTTTCGTCCGGAGCGACTTAGCAATACACACCCCTTTCCGCAAAGGTTGACTGCCAAGGAGAGAAGTAAATATGCTCCTCAACTGTCCAAGCTCAGAGCCTTCATGGCCAATGGTTTAACAGGAGTTGATCTCGCTCGCTGTTGGATATCGTGGAGCATACTGCCCCTTAGTCAGCGCTCCTGTTTGATGTGCGAGTATACTGGCAGTGTTGATGACCCACTGCGACATGCTAACATCCAGCTTACCGACGAAGAAATCACAGAGGCTGTGAATAAAATGCTGAATGAACCGGAACACGTCTGTGCTCGAACCGGCCTGCTTCCCTTCTGTGCCACCAACAAACCGCCAGCTGTAAGAATTTGATTTTTTTCTTTTTACTGAACCTGTTATTGATATATCTGGTCATTGTTTAATATCAATGTCTGTTTAAACAAGGTAATGATCTGTTTTGGAGCAAGAAACTTCCCCAGGAGAAGCCAGAAAAACCAGACAAACCGGAGCGACCAACCCGGCCAAAGACTAAAGTCGTGAAACGGCCTGCTCACAAGAAGAAAACCACTGCATCTTCTAATCCGTCCCCTGATGATGATGTGGATAATCCGGACCTTGAGGTAGAGCTTGACTCACTTGGCTTATTTTTCATGCGTCTTATTGATGATAATATTTGTCAGGATGATGCCGAAGCCAACCATGCTGATGCTGCAGAGGTAATTATTCTCTCTTCTGATTCAGAACCTTTGCCTTCACTAAAAATCCGTCAGGCAAACCGGAAAGTTAAATTTTCTCATCCTCTTCCTTACTTGGATCCCAAATTTCTTATGAAGACCCAACAGCACGAAGCTCGCCACACAACCTGGCACAGCGGCCAGGTAGTTACCTCCGCCGGTTTACCGAACAGTCCGGTTCGGAAACGCCGTTCAGAGGTCTCTAATTTGCTTGTCAGTGCTTGTCCTAAAGCGGGCTGTTTTCGTCAACCTCTTAATCCATCTAACTCCGATTATCAGGTTACTTCCCACTCATCCTTTGGCGAGTCATCGGCTACTCAGCTGCCACCACTCAAAACAGTGCTTGGGTAAGCTATACTTAGCATAATATTTCCGGTACATCACCTTGGAACATATGCTGTATTTGACTTTGTTATTCCTTTCAGGGCCAAGCCTAGGCCGAGCTAGAAGGCTCGCCTGGATAAAGCGGCCGAGGAGGATGCCGTCCCTGAACCGGGCAAAACACCAGATCTTGAAGCGGCTATTCCTGAAGATATACCCAATGATCCACCGCAGCGAGATGACGATCTTATTGCTTATGAGAGGCCTATTGATACCTCAAGTCCTGTCAACCAGCCCACAAGCCCCATCCGGATTGAGAAATCCACCGGTCCAACAAAGCCTACTGATAAGCCAACGGCCCCAGTGCAAACCGGCGATGCCAAGGAGGATGAGGTTGTCATTACTAGCATTGGTGGCATAGAGCCAGGCAATCCCATTGCTTTATCCAGACACACCGCCAAGGAAGAATTTGCTGCCATTGGCAAGGGAAAATGGAATGCCGATCTGACAACTTATGCCGCTTTGAACGCCCAAGATCTCCATTCCGGCTATCTGAACCGGCTATACACCAGCCGTGACTATGAAGCTGGTCTGGTTAATATGATGAAAGAGAAATTTGAGGTAACTTCCATGTACTTTTTCCTGTTTGGATATTTCAATCTTGTTAACCCTCTTAGCCCCCAAGGGCAGGTTTAGAATCTGCATCCAAACCGGGACTTGCTAATATAAATCGCAATGCTTCGGAACTCGCTGATGTAGCCCCCAAGGGCCGGTTCAACTTAGTGTAGTTAAACCGGGGCTTTAAGTAATTGAGATCGCCACATCAGAATATATTCGAGCAAATAACCATTAGCCCCCAAGTGCCAAGTTGAATACTTGTATTGATCTTGGGATTTTATAATCCAGTGAAATATGAAGATCAAATAGGCATTAGCCCCCAAGCGCCAAGTGCATAACTTGTTATGTGGTTGGTGCTTCAATTCTTGCACTGCTTGCTGAATCATATAACTGTCTGTATGCAGACTGAGCTGAAGACAAAAGAGACCCAAATCGCCGATCTCCAAGAAAATCTAAAGTCCCAACAGACTGAAACCTCAAAAGCAAAAGAGGAGTTGACCAGCGCCTTAAGCGTCATGGAACAGCTTAAGAAGGATTTCAAGAAGGAGCGGGCGGATTGGGCTCCTGAAAAATCCGCTTTAACCAAACGGGCAGAAGACGCCGAGGCTGCAGTAAAACCGGTGGTGGACGAACTGACCAGCATAAAGCGGCACGTGCATGCCATGACCGCTGCTATCTTTGGTAAGCCGGTTTGATTTCTGAATTGATTCTGCCGTCTTATAGAGCTACCAGTTTGTTAACCCTTTGTGATATTTCAAGGACACGCATTGGTCACTTGGGGTCAGATGTGCGGAAGAAATTGAAAGCCGCCTACACGTTGATCGAACAACTGTACACTGGTGCACAGCGGATCATCTGTACTGCATCCCACAACAATCCGGCGCCCACTTTGATTCAGGACACTCTGAAGAAACTGTCGGTGCTTCCTGCCTGGGTTGAAGAGCTGAAGAAATCTGCCGCTCGAACCGGTGCGACCAATGCCTTAATCCAGGCAAAAGCTTGGGTGCCAGATTTTGATCCTATTGAAGCGGCTCAGGGCTATCCCAACTTGAAGGAAGACGGGTCAGAGTTTAGTGAAGCGGATCTGCGAGCAATAAACCGAGAGGTGCGTCCGCTAGTTGTCAATTGGTTGAAGAAGCAGACTTGTCTCATTATCAAGCCCAATATGACAATCAAAACAAGCGAGTAGCTGCACCAATTCATGAAGTGGAAAATCTTATCCCTCCAATCCATAAGCATACTTATGCTCCCGATAATGAACCGTCATTGCTGATCCATGATGAATCTGTCTTTGGAGCATTAATGGGAATCGACTGGACAACTGTTGATTTCCAGCCGCTGGGTAGAGAAAGTGAAGTTGAAGCGGCACGGGATGACAATGATCTTGTTTTGGGCACCCTATTGCCTTGTAATAGGCTAGCTGATACTCTTGATCTTAATATGCCTTCATGCATAACCACTGCAACTTGTGCTTCCTTTGGGTGATGAACTTTCCAAAGTATTTTCTGCAACATAAAAAATCTTAAAGTGCCACCGCGGTTGTACCGTCGGGCGGAGTATGATGTCTGCATATATAAAATCAAAATATCTGAAATTTAAGCATATGATCAAATCTTTGAGATACATAATACCTGCCATCATTGGGCATGAAGTTGGCTTAGCCAATCCCGAAGCGAAGGTTTCATAAACCCACACTGTTGGAGGAGACAGTAGCTCATGTATATATATAATGCCGGTTTACCATGTAAACCGTGCCGGGTTATAATAAAACACCGTGTTACTCCGTAATAGGATGTTTAACAGAAAATCAAACTGAGCAAATAGTCTCCGGATTAAAAATGGACAGTGTTCTGTCAATTGACAGTGTGAACCGGTTTAAAATTTTGTCGGTTTAAAAAATGCAACAAAAAGAAAGAAATATCTATCAAAGAAAATTGTGCAGCAAAGGCAATGATAAAACTGTTTGCAAAAAGAGGCTTATTTGAGCCGATCAGATGGCGTTACCATGGTCGGACATGACCAAGCTCCCGATAGGTGTAGCTATGGTTCAAGTCAGCCAGGTCCCCAAATGAAACCGTGGCATTTATGCCGATCAAGAGGCGTGGCAATGGTTCGGGTTCGACCAAGCCCCCAAGTGATTCTGTGGCCTTAGGCCGATCAAGAGGCGTGACTGGTTCAGACGTGACCAAGTCCCCAAGAGATCTGGTGGCTCTCGCCTATCAAGAGGTGTTGCATTGGTTCGGACACGACCAAGCCCCCAAGTGATATAACATGATGCTTTTGAAAAGCTAACTCAAGGGGTAAACCGGAGGCTGCTTTAGAACAATTCCGTGTAACCACACATGATGTAAAAGAACAGATACCCCGCTTTAGCTGAGGTTCCGGTTTATTATATTTAATCAGAATATATGTACATAAGTAGAGCCAATGGCTCAGGTATAGTAAGGCCGAAGATGAGCTATGTTCCACGGCCTGTTGGTCTCTTCCTCTGATGTACGTGAGTCTTTATGCTCTCGAATATCGATCAGATAGTATGACCCGTTGTGTAGATTCTTGCTGACCATGAAAGGTCCCTCCCAAGGAGGGGATAGCTTATGCATATCAGTCTGGTCTTGGATGAGCCGAAGCACCAAATCTCCTTCCTGAAAGGCTCTCGTTCTGACTCGGCGACTGTGATAACGATGAAGATCATGTTGGTAAATCACCGAGCAGGCGGCTGCTATGTCACGTTCTTCATCCAACAGGTCCAAAGCGTCTTGCCGTGCTGTCTTGTTGTCCGCTTCAACATAAGCCGCCACACAAGGTGAGTCATGATGGATATCACTTGGGAGAATCGCCTCCGCTCCGTAGACCATGAAGAACGGCGTGTATCCTGTTGATCTGTTGGGTGTAGTATTGATGCTCCATAACACAAATGGTAACTCTTCTACCCAACAACCCGGTGTTCTCTGCAAAGGAACCATAAGCCGGGGCTTGATGCCTCTCAAGATCTCTTGATTAGCCCTTTCTGCTTGACCATTGGACTGTGGGTCTGCCACTGATGAAACGTCAAGCCAGATGTGCTCCCGTTCGCAGAACTCCTTCATGGCACCCTTGGACAAATTTGTACCATTATCTGTGATGATACTATGTGGAATGCCAGACCGGAAAATAACTTTTTTGATGAACTGAACCGCCGTGGCCGCATCACACTTGCTAACAAGTTCTGCTTCCACCCATTTTGTAAACTTGTCAACCGCCACCAGGAGGTAGGTCTTCTTATCTTTGGACCTTTTGAAAGGCCCAACCATATACAGCCCCCAAGTCGCAAACGGCCAAGTAATTGGAATCATTCTCAATTCTTGAGCCGACACATGAGCACGTCTTGAAAACTTTTGGCAACCGTCACATCGTCTGACCAAATCGTCCGCATCAGCATGAGCAGTTAACCAATAGAAGCCATGGCGAAACGCTTTAGCTACCAAATATTTTGAACCGGCGTGGTGTCCACAATCTCCTTCGTGGATGTCACGCAAAATTTCACAGCCTTCTTCAGGAGACACACAGCGTTGAAACGCCCCTGATACACTACAATGATGCAACTCGCCATTGACAATAGTCATGGACTTGGACTGCCGGATTATCTGTCGGGCCAGAGTCTCATCCTCTGGTAACTCGCCCCGGTTTATGTACGCCAGGTAAGGAAGCATCCAATCCGGAATGACATGAAGAGCTGCCACCAATTGAGCCTCCGGATCAGGAATAGCCAAATCCTCTTCATGAGGGAGCTTGACCGACGGGTTGTGTAGCACATCCAGAAAAACATTGGGCGGGACCGGTTTGCGCTGAGAGCCCAGCCGGCTTAAAGCGCCCGCCACTTCATTCTTCCGTCGGTCCACGTGGTCCACCTGATAGCCTTTAAAGTGACCTACAACAATATCCACCTCACGACGATACGCTGCCATGAGTGGGTCCTTGGAATCCCAAGTGCCAGATACTTGTTGAGCCACAAGGTCCGAGTCACCGAAGCACTTAACTCGACTTAGATTCATCTCCTTAGCCATCTGAAGACCATTGAGCAAGGCTTGATACTCAGCTGCATTGTTAGTACAAGGGAACATTATGTGGAGAACGTAACAAAACTTATCACCTCGTGGGGAAGTTAATACGACTCCAGCCCCCGAGCCTTCCAATTGCCTGGATCCGTCAAAATGGATGCTCCAATATGTGTGATCCGACTTTTCTTTAGGTGCTTGCAGTTCCGTCCAATCATTGATGAAATCAACAAGTGCTTGAGACTTAACCGTCGTCCGAGGCACATACTGCAATCCATGCGGCCCAAGCTCTATAGCCCACTTGGCAATCCGGCCAGTCGCTTCCCGGTTCCGGATGATATCCCCCAAAGGAGCAGAACTGAGCACCGTAATTGGGTGCCCTTGGAAGTATTGCTTAAGCTTCCGGCTTGCCATAAAAACTCCATACACCAGCTTCTACCAATGCGGATACCTTTGCTTGGACTCAATGAGTACCTCGCTGATATAATAGATCGAACGTTGAACCGGATGCTCCTTACCTGCCTCCTTTCGCTCCACCACAATAGCCACGCTGACCGCACGAGCATTAGCAGCAACATATAGCAGTAACGACTCCTTGTCAATGGGAGTGGCGAGCACAGGCGGATTGACCAATTGCCGCTTTAAGTCCTCAAATGCTTCATCAGCAGCGGAACTCCAGACGAACTGATCCGCCTTCTTCAACATCTGATACAAAGGGATTGCCTTCTCACCAAGGCGGCTGATAAACCGGCTTAACACGGCAATCCAACCTGCCAGGCGTTGAACATCATTAATACACTTAGGTTTAGCCAGGGAGGTGATGGCTGTGATCTTCTCCAGATTAGCCTCAATTCCCCTGTTGGACACCAGAAAACCCAATAACTTGCCTGCCGGTACACCAAAGACACACTTGGCCGGATTAATCATCATCTTGTACGTCCTCAGGTTATCAAAGGTTTCCTTCAAGTTGTCAACCAAAGTCTCCTTCTTCCTAGACTTAACCACGATATCATCCACGTAAGCATGTACATTACGGCCAATTTGCTTGTGAAGACAATTTTGTACACACCGATGATAAGTTGCCTAGGCACTCTTGAGCCCAAAGGGCATAGACATATAACAGAAGGCTCCAAAGGGAGTTATGAATGTCGTCTTCTCCTGGTCCTTAACTGCCATTTTGATCTGATGATAGCCATAATATGCATCCAAAAAACATAAACGCTCGCAACCCGTCGTAGCATCAATAATTTGATCAATACGGGGGAGGGAAAAAGGATCTGCCGGACAAGCCTTATTAAGATCTGTATAATCCACAGACATGCGCCAGGTGCCGTTTTTCTTAAGGACCAGCACCAGATTGGCTCGCCACTCAGGGTGAAAAACTTCAACAATAGAGCCAGCTGCTAAGAGCCTGGCTACCTCTTCTCCAATCGGCTTGCGTCTTTCTTCGTTAAACCGGCGGAGGAACTATTTCACCGGTTTGTATTTAGGATCCACGTTAAGGGTGTGCTCAGCGAGTTGCCTCGGTACACCTGGCATGTCACAGGGCTTCCATGCAAAAATGTCCCGATTCTCACGGATGAACTCGATGAGCGCGCTTTCCTATTTTGGATCCAAGTTGGCACTGATGCTAAACTGCTTGGACGAATCGCCAGGTACGAAGTCAACAAGCTTAGTTTCTGCTGCCGATTTGAACTTCGGGGCCGGATCATGCTCACTAGTTGGCTTCTTTAATGGAGTCATGTCCGTCGGATCAACATTGCCCTTATAATACTTCAGCTCCTCGGTGGCACAAACCGACCCTGCGTAGGCCGCATCTCCTTCCTCGCATTCCAAAGCGATTTTACGGCTTCCTTGAACCGTTATTGTCCCCTTGTGACCCGGCATCTTGAGCTGCAAATACACATAACAGGGCCGTGCCATAAACTTGGCGTAGGCCGGTCGCCCAAACAGGGCGTGATATGGACTTTGGATTTTCACTACTTCAAATGTCAATGTTTCCGACCTGGAATCATGATCATCTCCAAAGGCCACTTCCAGAGCTATCTTACCAACAGGATATGCTGACTTGCCAGGTACCATACCGTGGAACACCATATTAGACGGTTTGAGATTTTTATCTGTTAGTCCCATACGACGGAAGGTCTCAGAGTTGACTGCCCGCCTCTGAACCTTCTGGTCTCGCTTGTCCAAGCTAGTGGTGAAGACATGGTACTGCCCACTATTCAACTGCTTTGGGTTGCTCTGGTAACCTGACTGTTGCTGCTGCTGGTTGTAACCACCCTGGTTATTCTGATTATTTTGATTGTTATGTCCGCCCGGATTACCATTAAATCCGGAATCGGAATTTCCTCCACCGTAACCCGGCCCGGATTCCAAGCCACCACCGGAGCCGTGATCATACCGGAAAGCATTAGAATTCTTGAACTCCTGCATAATGAAGCAATCCTTCTAAAGGTGGTTTGCTGGCACCTCCTTCGTCCCATGTCTTAGATAGGGCTGGCTCAGTAGATAATTTAGGCGGTCCGGGTTAGGGCTGGGTGCCCCACTGCGATTTGGCGGTTTACCCTTGCGTCGCTGGCCCTTGTCCTGCGCGTTGGTATTAGCCACAAAGTCCATGTTACCATCCGCTTTACGCTTGCCTCCACCACCATTGCCTGCCAAGTGATGCTGCTGACCTTTGGAGTTGCTGTTCCTCTTTCCCTTCCCTGCCTTGTCATCATCAGATTCGGGATCCTTGGTACTATCAGAATCAGCATACTTTACCAAAGCAGCCATGAGGGTCCCCATGTCAGTGCAATGGCGCTTCATCCGTCCTAGCTTCCGCTTTAGGGGCCCAAACCGGCAGTTGCCTTCCAGGGTTAAGACTGTGGTGTCAGCGTTGATGCGGTCTGATGAATGCAACACTTGTGAGACCCGGCGCACCCAATGAGTCGTCGATTCTCCTTCCTCCTGGACACAAGCAGCTAAGTCTACTATCGACATGGGTTGCTTACATGTATCCTAGAAATTACTAATAAACCGGGCTCGTAATTGGGCCCATGAACTGATAGAATTGGCCGATAAGCTTTTTAACCAAGTGCGGGCCGTTCCTTCAAGCATCATGGTGAAGTACTTCGCAGATGCCGCATCATCCACATCAAGCATCTCCATGGCCATCTCATAGCTCTCCACCGATGTCTCTGGGGGTTGATCCGCCGTGTAATTTGGTACCTTGCGCGGGCCCTTGAAATCCTTGGGCAGGCGCACATTGCATAAAGCGGGGACAAGGCAAGGCACCCCCAAAGAGCTAGAAGTAACACCGGGTTTGACCGAAATAGTTGGACGAACCGGCATAAGCTGCCGAGCCTGATATTGTGCGGCTAACTCGGCCTCCCTGCGTGCTCGGTCCCGGTCCACCACTTCCTTAGCGTTATCAGCACCACCCGCCGGGTTGTTGCCACGGGGTGCTCCACGTCGTTCATTACTTGACACTGCTGGTTCATCCATACGCCTGTTATAGCTCCGGCTTGGACGAGGGGTCGAGTGGATCTGGTCGCGGCTGTACGAGTACGCTTCCTGTTGGACCAAAGCTGTCCTAAGAAGCTCCTTGACCCGTCCTGTCTCTACCGCCTGCGGCGAGTCACCTTCAATTGGAATGGCCTCCAGCCGTGGAGCAGCGGCAACGAGATTGTCCATTGGGTTGGAGTAGTGACCCGGTGGTGTTGAAACAGCCTGAGGTATGACAGTGTTTTGACGAGGCGGATTCATCAGACGGGGCTGAACCGGCGCACCGCTCCCCAGAGCTTCCGGCTAGTTTCCCTCCAGCGGATTACTGGTTCCTGCTCCTGGGGTGTTGAAAAGGTCTCTGGCCTCGAAAACCGAAGGCAAACGGGATCGGTACTTCCTCTTCATGATTTCATGCGACGCGTTCTGGTCCAACATGAGCCTGTAGGCTTGTGCGTCTAAAGCGGCCCGCTCTGTGGTCATCCTGGCATTCTCAGCTGCCAGGTCCGCCTTGGCCTGGGTGATCTGTTCCTTCACCTCTGCAATCTCCGCGTTTTGGACTTCCTGATCCGCTGGATTAGCTTCTGCCATAAGCGCAGCCAATGCATCAAATAGATCTGATAGAACTTGAGCCGGCGGGCGTGCAGAGCTTCCTGCCCCGGCAGCTGTCGTTGCTACTAAACCAGAGGTTATCGGCGCAGCGGTCGAAGAATGAAGTGCTTCTTGTGTGCCGGCCATGAATATTCCAACTCGGTTGGGTTGATCAGAGGGGTCCGGAATACTGTCGCCATCGGAACAGCCCCCAATCCGGCCATCTTGTAGCTGATATAGAGATTCGGTTTCTCCGGTTGATGACTCGTCGCCGGAATAAACGACGGTCGCTGTGGGATTCCGATCCATACTCATAACTTCCTACATGGATGACTCCCACGAAGGCACGCTTCACGGCCGGTTTAACCTGGGCGGATCATGCACGCTGAGCCGTTTCGACGAGGTCGGTGCAGATGTCTAGCTCAGGGCCCGGTTCACCGATCCTGCCGATGAAAACGTGTATGCCACCAAAGGGGACCCGGTACCCGTACTCAACTGAGTCGGCCTCGGGGCCCCAGCCTGCTGTTGGAAATATGCCCTGGAGGCAATAATAAAATGATTATTATATTTCCTTGTTCATGATAATTGTCTATTATTCATGCTATAATTGTATTATCCGGAAATCGTAATACATGTGTGTCAATACATAGACCACAATGTGTCCCTAGTGAGCCTCTAGTTGACTAGCTCCTTGATCAACAGATAGTCATGGTTTCCTGGCTATGGACATGGGGATGTCGTTGATAACGGGATCACATGATTAGGAGAATGATGTGATGGACAAGACCCAAACCTAAGCATAGCACAAAGATCGTGTAGTTCGTTTGCTGTAGCTTTTCTGGATGTCAAGTATCATTTCCTTAGACCATGAGATTGTGGAACTCCCGGATGCCGTAGGAGTGCCTCGGGTGTGCCAAACGTCACAACGTAACTGGGTGACTATAAAGGTACATTACATGTATCTCCGAAAGTGTATGTTGGGTTGGCACGAATCGAGACTGGGATTTGTCACTCCGTATGATGGAGAGGTATCTCTGGGCCCACTCGGTAATGCATCATCATAATGAGCTCAATGTGATCAAGTGGTTGATCACGGGATCATGCATTATGGTACGAGTAAATTGACTTGCCGGTAACGAGACTGAACAAGGTATTGGGATACCGACGATCGAGTCTCGGGCAAGTAACGTACCGATTGACAAAGGGAATTGAGTACGGGATTGATTAGGTCCTCGACATCATGTTTCATCCGATGAGATCATCGAGGAGCATGTGGGAGCCAACATGGGTATCCAGATCCCGCTATTGGTTATTGACCAGAGAGTCGTCTCGGTCATGTCTGCTTGTCTCCCGAACCCGTAGGGTCTACACACTTAAGGTTCGGTGACGCTAGGGTTGTATAGATATGAGTATGCAGTAATCCGAAAGTTGTTCGGAGTTCCGGATGAGATCCTGGACGTCACGAGGGGTTCCGGAATTGCCCGGAGGTGAAGAATTATATATAGGAAGTGTAGTTTCGGCCATCGGGAAAGTTTCGGGGTCACCGGTATTGTACCGGGACCACCGGATGGGTCCGGGGGTCCACCGGGTGGGGCCACCCATCCTGGAGGGCCCCATGGGCTGAAGTGGGGAGGGGAACCAGCCCATAGTGGGCTGGTGCGCCCCCCCTTAGGCCGCCCATGCGCCTAGGGTTGGGAACCCTAGGGGAGGGGGCGCCTCCACTTGCCTTGGGGGCTACTCCACCCCCTTGGTCACCGCCCCCTAGGAGATCCCATCTCCTAGGGCCGGCGCACCCCCCTAGGGGGCCTATATAAAGGGGGGAGGGAGGGCAGCCGCACCTCAAGCCTTGGCGCCTCCCTCTCCCCAGCGACACCTCTCCCTCTCGCAGAAGCTCTGCGAAGCCCTGCTGCGTTCACTGCTGCATCCACCACCATGCCGTCGTGTTGCTGGATCTTCATCAACCTCTCCTTCCGCTTGCTGGATCAAGAAGGAGGAGACGTCATCCACTCCGTACGTGTGTTGAACGCGGAGGTGCCGTCCGTTCGGCACTTGGTCATCGTTGATTTGAATCAAGGCGAGTACGACTCCATCATCCACGTTCTCTTGAACGCTTCCGCACGCGATCGACAAGGGTATGTAGATGCACTCTCCTCTCGTTGCTAGTTGACAACATAGATTGATCTTGGTGAAACATAGGAATTTTTTTTGTTTTCTGCAACGTTCTCCAACAGTGGCATCATGAGCTAGGTCTATGCGTAGTTACTATGCACGAGTAGAACACAAAGTAGTTGTGGGCATCGATATTGTCAATTTGCTTGCCGTTACTAGTCTTATCGTGATTCGGCGGCATCGTCGGATGAAGTGGCCCGGGCCAACCTTACACGTACGCTTACGTGAGACCGGTTCCACCGACTGACATGCACTAGTTACATAAGGTGGCTGGCGGGTGTCTGTCTCTCCCACTTTAGTCGAATCGGATTCGATGAACAGGGTCCTTATGAAGGGTAAATAGAAATTGGCAATTCACGTTGTGGTTTTGGCGTAGGTAAGAAACATTCTTGCTAGAAACCTATAGCAGCCACGTAAAAACTTGCAACAACAATTAGAGGATGTCTAACTTGTTTTTGCAGCAAGTGTTTCGTGATGTGATATGGCCAAAAGTTGTGATGAATGATGAATGATATATGTGATGTATGAGGTTGATCATGTTCTTGTAATAGGAATCACGACTTGCATGTCGATGAGTATGACAACCGACAGGAGCCATAGGAGTTGTCTTTATTTATTTATGACCTGTGTGTCAACATAAACGTCATGTAATTACTTTACTTTATTGCTAAAGCGTTAGCCAAAGTAGTAGAAGTAATAGTTGGCGAGCAACTTCATGGAGACACGATGATGGAGATCATGATGATGGAGATCATGGTGTCATGCCGGTGACAAGATGATCATGGAGCCCCAAGATGGAGATCACAGGAGCTATATGATATTGGCCATATCATGTCACTATTATTTGATTGCATGAGATGTTTATCATGTTTTTGCATCTTGTTTACTTAGAACGACGGTAGTAAATAAGATGATCCCTCATAATAATTTCAAGAAAGTGTCCCCCCTAACTGTGCGCCGTTGCGACAGTTCGTTGTTTCGAAGCACCAGGTGATGATCGGGTGTGATAGATTCCAACATTCACATACAACAGGTGTCAGACAGATTTACACATGCAAACACTTAGGTTGACTTGACGAGCCTAGCATGTACAGACATGGCCTCGGAACACAGAAGACCGAAAGGTCGAGCATGAGTTGTATAGAAGATACGATCAACATGAAGATGTTCACCGATGTTGACTAGTCTGTCTCACGTGATGATCGGACATGGCCTAGTCAACTCGGATCATGTTATACTTAGATGACTGGAGGGATGTCTATCTTAGTGGGAGTTCATTGAATAATTTGATTAGATGAACTTAATTATCATGAACTTAGTCTAAAATCTTTACAATATGTCTTGTAGATCAAATGGCCAACGTTGTCCTCAACTTCAACACGTTCCTAGAGAAAACCAAGCTGAAAGACGATGGCAGCAACTATACGGACTGGGTCCGGAACCTGAGGATCATCCTCATAGCTGCCAAGAAAGATTATGTCCTAGAAGCACCGCTAGGTGACGCACCCGTCCCACAGAACCAAGACGTTATGAACGCTTGGCAGACACATGCTGATGATTACTCCCTCGTTCAGTGCGGCATGCTTTACAGCTTAGAACCGGGGCTCCAAAAGCGTTTTGAGCGACAAGGAGCATATGAGATGTTCGAAGAGCTGAAAATGGTTTTCCAAGCTCATGCCCGGGTCGAGAGATATGAAGTCTCCGACAAGTTCTTCAGCTGTAAGATGGAGGAAAATAGTTCTGTCAGTGAGCACACACTCACAATGTCTGGGTTACATAACCGCTTGACTCAGTGGGAGTTAATCTCCCGGATGACGCAGTCATTGACAGAATCTTTCAGCCGCTTCCACCAAGCTACAAGAGCTTTGTGATGAACTTCAATATGCAGGGGATGGAAAAGACCATTCCTGAATTATTTGCAATGCTGAAATCAGCAGAGGTAGAAGTCAAAAAGGAACATCAAGTGTTGATGGTGAATAAAACCACTAAGTTCAAGAAAGGCAAGGGTAAGAAGAACTTCAAGAAGGACGGCAAGGGAGTTGCCGCGCCCGGTAAGCAAGCTGCCGGGAAGAAGCCAAAGAATGGACCCAAGCCCAAGACTGAGTGTTTTATTGCAAGGGAAGTGGTCACTGGAAGCGGAACTGCCCCAAATACTTAGCGGACAAGAAGGCCGGCATCACGAAAGGTATATGTGATATACATGTAATTGATGTGTACCTTACCAGTACTCATAGTAGCTCCTGTGTATTTGATACCGGTGCGGTTGCTCACATTTGTAACTCAAAGCAGGAGCTGCGGAATAAGCGGAGACTGGCGAAGGACGAGGTGACTATGCGCGTCTGGAATGGTTCCAAGGTCGATGTGATCGCCGTCGGCACGCTACCTCTACATTTACCTACGGGATTAGTTTTAAACCTCAATAATTGTTATTTAGTGCCAGCTTTGAGCATGAACATTGTATCAGGATCTCGTTTAATACGAGATGGCTACTCATTTAAATCCGAGAATAATGGTTGTTCTATTTATATGAGAGATATGTTTTATGGTCATGCTCCGATGGTGAATGGTTTATTCTTAATGAATCTCGAGCGTAATGCTACACATGTTCATAGTGTGAATACCAAAAGATGTAAGGTTGATAATGATAGTCCCACATACTTGTGGCACTGCCGCCTTGGTCACATAGGTGTCAAACGCATGAAGAAGCTCCATGCAGATGGAATTTTAGAGTCTCTTGATTATGAATCATTTGACACGTGCGAACCATGCCTCATGGGTAAAATGACCAAGACTCCGTTCTCAGGAACAATGGAGCGAGCAACCAACTTATTGGAAATTATACATACTGATGTGTGCGGTCCAATGAGCGTTGAGGCTCGCGGTGGCTATCGTTATGTTCTCACCCTCACTGATGACTTGAGTAGATATGGGTATGTCTACTTAACGAAACATAAGTCTGAGACCTTTGAAAAGTTCAAGGAATTTCAGAGTGAGGTTGAGAATCAACGGCACAGGAAAATCAAGTTCTTGCGATCAGATTGTGGGGGAGAATACTTGAGTCACGAATTTGGCACACACTTAAGAAAACGTGGAATAGTTTCACAACTCACGCCGCCTGGAACACCTCAGTGTAATGGTGTGTCCGAACATCGTAATCGCACTCTATTAGATATGGTGCAATCTATGATGTCTCTTACTGATTTATCGCTATCATTTTGGGGCTATGCTTTAGAGACTGCCGCATTCACTTTAAATGGGGCTCCGTCGAAATCCGTTGAGACGACACCGTATGAATTATGTTTTGGGAAGAAACCTAAGCTGTCGTTTCTAAAAGTTTGGGGATGCGATGCTTATGTCAAGAAACTTCAACCTGAAAAGCTCGAACCCAAGTCAGAAAAATGCGTCTTCATAGGATACCCTAAATAAACTATTGGGTATACCTTCTACCTCAGATCCGAAGGCAAGATCTTTGTTGCCAAGAATGGATCCTTTCTAGAGGAGGAGTTTCTCTCGAAAGAAGTAAGTGGGAGGAAAGTAGAGCTTGATGAAGTACTACCTCTGGAAGCAGAGAGTAGCGCAGCTCAGGAAAATGTTCCTGTGGTGCGTGCACCAATTAGATAGGAAGTTAATGATGATGATCAAGATACTTCTGATCAAGCTCCTACTGGACTTCGAAGGTCCACAAGGACACATTCCGCACCAGAGTGGTACGGCAACCCTGTCTTGGAAATCATGTTGTTAGACAACGGTGAACCTTCGAACTATGAAGAAGCGATGGTGGGCCCGGATTCCAACAAATGGTTGGAAGCCATGAAATCCAAGATAGGATCCATGTATGAAAATGAAGTATGGACTTTGACTGACTTGCCTGATGATCGGCGAGCCATAGAAAATAAATGGATCTTCAAGAAGAAGACAGATGCGGATGGTAATGTGACCATCTATAAAGCTCGGCTTGTCGCTAAGGGTTATCGACAAGTTCAAGGGGTTGACTACAATGAGACTTTCTCGCCTGTAGCGAAGCTGAAGTCCGTCCGAATCATGTTAGCAATTGCCGCATTCTGTGATTATGAGATATGGCAAATGGACGTCAAAACGGCATTCCTTAATGGTTTTCTTAAGGAAGAATTGTATATGATGCAGCCGGAAGGTTTTGTCGATCCTAAGAATGCTGACAAGGTGTGCAAGCTCCAATGCTCGATTTATGGGCTGGTGCAAGCATCTCGGAGTTGGAACATTCGCTTTGATGAGATGATCATGTTGGGGAACGCAGTAATTTCAAAAAAATTCCTACGCACACGCAAGATCATGGTGATGCACAGCAACGAGAGGGGAGAGTGTTGTCTACGTACCAACGCAGACCGACTGCGGAAGCGATCACACAACATAGAGGAAGTAGTCGTACGTCTTCCCGATCTGACCGATCCAAGCACCGTTACTCCGGCACCTCCGAGTTCTTAGCACACGTACAGCTCGATGACGATCACCGGGCTCCGATCCAGAAAAGCGTCGGGGAAGAGTTCCGTCAGCACGACGGCGTGGTGACGATCTTGATGTTCTACCGACGCAGGGCTTCGCCTAAGCACTACAACGATATGATCGAGGTGGAATATAGTGGCAGGGGGCACCGCACACGGCTACATAACGATCTCAAGGATCAACTTGTGTGTCTAGAGGTGCCCCCTTCCCCTGTATATAAAGGAGCAAGGGGGGAGAGGTGCGGCCAGCCTTGGGGCGCGCCAGGAGGAGTCCTACTCCTACCGGGAGTAGGACTCCCCCCCCAAATCCTAGTTGGAATAGGATTCATCAAGGGGGAAAGAGAGAGAGGGGGGCCGGCCACCTCTCCTAGTCCTAATAGGACTAGGGGAGGGGGAGGTGTGCGGCCACCTTGGGCTGCCCCCTTCTCCTTTCCACTAAGGCCCACTATGGCCCATATGATTCCCGGGGGGTTCTGGTAACCTCCCGGTACTCCGGTAAAATCCCGATTTCACCCGGAACACTTCTGATGTCCAAACATAGGCTTCCAATATATCAATCTTTATGTCTCGACCATTTCAAGACTCCTCGTCATGTCCGTGATCACATCCGGGACTCCGAACAACCTTCGGTACATCAAAATGCATAAACTCATAATAACTGTCATCGTAACGTTAAGCGTGTGGACCCTACGGTTCGAGAACAATGTAGACATGACCGAGACACATCTCCAGTCAATAACCAATAGCGGGACCTGGATGCCCATATTGGCTCCTACATATTCTACGAAGATCTTTATCGGTCAGACCGCATAACAACATACGTTGTTCCCTTTGTCATCAGTATGTTACTTTCCCGAGATTCGATCGTCGGTATCCAATACCTAGTTCAATCTCGTTACCGGCAAGTCCCTTTACTCGTTTCGTAATACATCATCTCGCAACTAACTCATTAGTTGTAATGCTTGCAAGGCTTATGTGATGTGCATTACCGAGAGGGCCTAGAGATACCTCTCCGACAATCGGAGTGACAAATCCTATTCTTGAAATACGCCAACCCAACATCTACCATTGGAGACACCTGTAGTACTCCTTTATAATCACCCAGTTACGTTGTGACATTTGGTAGCACCCAGAGTGTTCCTCCGGGAAACGGGAGTTGCATAATCTCATAGTCATAGGAACATGTATAAGTCATGAAGAAAGCAATAGCAACATACTAAATGATCGGGTGCTAAGCTAATGGAATGGGTCATGTCAATCAGATCATTCAACCAATGATGTGACCTCGTTAATCAAATAACAACGCCTTGTTCATGGTTAGGAAACATAACCATCTTTGATTAATGAGCTAGTCAAGTAGAGGCATACTAGTGACACTAAGTTTGTCTATGTATTCACACATGTATTATGTTTCCGGTTAATACAATTCTAGCATGAATAATAAACATTTATCATGATATAAGGAAATAATTAATAACTTTATTATTGCCTCTAGGGCATATTTCCTTCAGATCAAAGCGTTTGGGTTTATGCAGACTTAAGTTGAAGCCTGCGTTTACAAGAAAGTGAGTGGGAGCTCTGTAGAATTTCTCATATTATATGTAGATGACATACTTTTGATGGGAAATGATATAGAACTTTTGGACAGCATCAAGGCCTACTTGAATAATAGTTTTTTGATGAAGGACCTTGGAGAAGCTGCTTATATATTAGGCATCAAGATCTATAGAGATAGATCAAGACGCCTCATAGGTCTTTTACAAAGCACATACCTTGATAAGATATTGAAGAATTTCATTATGGATTAGTCTAAGAAGGGGTTCTTGCCTATGTTGCAAGGTGTGAAATTGAGCTCAGCTCAATGTCCGACCACGGCAGAAGATATAGAAGAGATGAGTGTCATCCCCTGTGCCTCAGCCATAGGGTCTATTATGTATGCCATGCTGTGTACCAGACCTGATGTAAACCTTGTTGTAAGTTTGGTAGGTAGGTACCAAAGTAATCCCGGTAAGGAACACTGGACAGCGGTCAAGAATATCTTGAAGTACCTGAAAAGGACTAAGGAAATGTTTCTCGTTTATGGAGGTGACGAAGAGCTCGTCATAAAAGGTTACGTCGATGCTAGCTTCGACACAAATCTGGATGAATCTAAGTCACAAACTGGATACGTGTATATTTTGAATGGTGGGGCAGTAAGCTGGTGCAGTTGCAAGCAAAGCGTTGTGGCGGGATCTACATGTGAAGCGGAGTACATGGCAGCCTCGGAGGCAGCACACGAAGCAGTCTGGGTGAAGGAGTTCATTACCGACCTAGGAGTCATACCCAATGCGTCGGGCCCGATGACTCTCTTCTGTGACAACACTGGAGCCATTGCCCTTGCCAAGGAGCCCAGGTTTCACAGGAAGACCAGGCATATCAAGCGTCGCTTCAAATCCATTCGTGAAAGTGTTCAAAATGGAGACATAGAGATGAAGGAAATATGCCCTAGAGGCAATAATAAAGTTATTATTTATTTCCTTATATCATGATAAATGTTTATTATTCATGCTAGAATTGTATTAACCGGAAACATAATACATGTGTGAATACATAGACAAACTTAGTGTCACTAGTATGCCTCTACTTGACTAGCTCGTTAATCAAAGATGGTTATGTTTCCTAACCATGAACAATGTGTTGTTATTTGATTAACGAGGTCACATCATTAGTTGAATGATCTGATTGACATGACCCATTTCATTAGCTTAGCACCCGATCGTTTAGTATGTTGCTATTGCTTTCTTCATGACTTATACATGTTCCAATGACTATGAGATTATGCAACTCCCGTTTACCGGAGGAACACTTTGTATGCTACCAAACGTCACAACATAACTGGGTGATTATAAAGGAGCTCTACAGGTGTCTCCAAAGGTAGATGTTGGGTTGGCGTATTTCGAGATTAGGATTTGTCACTACGATTGTCGGAGAGGTATCTCAGGGCCCTCTCGGTAATGCATATCACATAAGCCTTGCAAGCATTGCAACTAATGAGTTAGTTGCGAGATGATGTATTACGGAATGAGTAAAGAGACTTGCTAGTAACGAGATTGAACTAGGTATTGGATACCGACGATCGAATCTCGGGCAAGTAACATACCGATGACAAAGGGAACAACGTATGTTGTTATGCGGTCTGACCGATAAAGATCTCCATAGAATATGTAGGAGCCAATATGGGCATCCAGGTCCCGCTATTGGTTATTGACTGGAGATGTGTCTCAGTCATGTCTACATTGTTCTCGAATCGTAGGGTCCGCACGCTTAACGTTACGATGACCGTTATTATGAGTTTATGCATTTTGATGTACCGAAGTTAGTTCGGAGTCCCGGATGTGATCACGGACATGACGAGGAGTCTCGAAATGGTCGAGACATAAAGATTGATATATTGGAAGCCTATATTTGGATATCGGAAGTGTTCCGGGTGAAATCGGGATTTTACCGGAGTACCGGGAGGTTACCGGAACCCCCCGAGAGCCATATGGGCCTTAATGGGCTTTAGTGGAAAGGAGAAAGGGGCAGCCCAAGGTGGCCACGCGCCTCCCCCCTCCCCTAGTCCTATTAGGACTAGGAGAGGTGGCCGGCCCCCCTCTCTCTCTTTCCTCCTCGGGGAATCCTAGTCCAACTAGGATTGGGGGGGAGTCCTACTCCCGGTAGGAGTAGGACTCCTCCTGCGCCCTCCTCCTGGCCGGCGGCCCCCTCGCCCTTGGCTCCTTTATATACGGAGGCAGGGGCACCTCTAGACACACAAGTTGATCATTGAGATCGTTCCTTAGCCGTGTGCGGTGCCCCCCACCACCATATTCCACCTCGATCATATCGTTGTAGTGCTTAGGCGAAGCCCTACGTCGGTAGAACATCAAGATCTTCACCATGCCGTCGTGCTGACAGAACTCCTCCCCGACGCTTTCCTGGATCGGAGTCCGGGGAACGTCATCGAGTTGTACGTGTGCTAAGAACTTGGTGGTGTCGGAGTAACGGTGCTTGGATCGGTCGGATCAGGAAGACGTACGACTACTTCCTCTACGTTGTGTCAACACTTCCGCAGTCGGTCTGCGTGGGTACGTAGACAACACTCTCCCCTCTCGTTGTTGTGCATCACCATGATCTTGCGTGTGCGTAGGAAATTTTTTGAAATTACTACTTTCCCCAACAGTGGCATCCGAGCCTAGGTTTTATGGTTTGATGTTATTTGCACGAGTAGAACACAAGTGAGTTGTGGGCGATATAAGTCATACTGCCTACCAGCATGTCATACTTTGGTTCGGCCGTATTGTTGGACGAGACGACCCGGACCAACATTACGCGTACGCTTACGCGAGACCGGTTCCCCCGACGTGCTTTGCACACAGGTGGCTTGCGGGCGACTGTCTCTCCAACTTTAGTTGAACCGAGTGTGGCTACGCCCGGTCCTTGCGAAGGTTAAAACGGAGTCTATTTGACAAACTATCGTTGTGGTTTTGATGCGTAGGTGAGATTGCTTCTTGCTTAAGCCCGTAGCAGCCACGTAAAACTTGCAACAACAAAGTAGAGGACGTCTAACTTGTTTTTGCAGGGCATGTTGTGATGTGATATGGCTAAGACATGATGCTAAATTTTATTGTATGAGATGATCATGTTTTGTAACCGAGTTATTGGCAACTGGCAGGAGCCATATGGTTGTCGCTTTATTGTATGCAATGCAATCGCGATGTAATGCTTTACTTTATCACTAAGCGGTAGCGATAGTTGTGGAAGCATAAGATTGGCGAGACGACAACGATGCTACGATGGAGATCAAGGTGTCGCGCCGGTGACGATGGTGATCATGACGGTGCTTCGGAGATGGAGATCACAGGCACAAGATGATGATGGCCATATCATATCACTTATATTGATTGCATGTGATGTTTATCTTTTATGCATCTTATCTTGCTTTGATTGACAGTAGCATTATAAGATGATCTCTCACTAAATTATCAAGAAGTGTTCTCCCTGAGTATGCACCGTTGCGAAAGTTCTTCGTGCTAAGACACCACGTGATGATCGGGTGTGATAGGCTCTACGTTCAAATACAATGGGTGCAAAACAGTTGCACACGCGGAATACTCAGGTTATACTTGACGAGCCAAGCATTTACATATATGGCCTCGGAACACGGAGACCGAAAGGTCGAGCGTGAATCATATAGTAGATATGATCAACATATTGATGTTCACCAAAGAAACTACTCCATCTCACGTGATGATCGGACATGGTTTAGTTGATTTGGATCACGTGATCACTTAGAGGATTAGAGGGATGTCTATCTAAGTGGGAGTTCTTAAGTAATATGATTAATTGAACTGAAATTTATCATGAACTTAGTCCTGGTAATATTTTGTAAATCATGTTGTAGATCAATAGCTCGCGTTGTTGCTTCCCTGTGTTTATTTTGATATGTTCCTGGAGAAAATTGTATTGAAAGATGTTATTAGCAATGATGCGGATTGGATCCGTGATCTGAGGTTTATCCTCATTGCTGCACAGAGGAATTATGTCCTTGATGCACCGCTAGGTGACAGACCTATCGTAGGAGCTGATGCAGACGTTATGAACATTTGGCCAGCTCAATATGATGACTACTTGATAGTTTAGTACACCATGCTTAAACGGCTTAGAATCGGGACTGTAACATCCCAAATTTTCAAATTGGAATGTTATACACATAGATCATCATGCATATCATATTTTCTTGCATTTTGCCGATCCTAGAAATTTCATGCAACTCAAGGACCCTCGGAGAGAGTTGGAGATTTCGTCTTTTTCATATTTGAGTCTTCTCAAATTTTGAAGAAAGGATCCTTGGTTTTTGTCGGAGTTTCATTTGCCTTTTTATTTGGATAGGGAAAAATGCGCGTTTTAAAAGTTTGCATTTTAGGCCCGGAGAAAAGATCATTTTGTTCGACTCATTTTTAGGAGTCGTTGAAAATTTACATTATTAGATTTGGAGTTCGTTTAGATCTCTTTTTGTTTTTTTCCCGAGCGCGGAACCGTTTAAAAAAAAAGGGGAACCGCAGCGCCCCTGGGCCTTAGGCCCAGCCGGCTGGCCAGGGAGCCGCGCGCCAGGCGCGCCGCGCCAGGCAGGGAGGCCGCCGCCGTCCTTTAGTGGATTCCTAGTAGGATTCATCCTACTTTCGTTTTTTTCTAGATCTCTTTCCCTCTTTTCTTTCCTAGTCCTAGTCTAATTCCTTGACCCCTACACCAAGTTTTCTCCCCCCTCCCCAATATAAATACTCCCACACCCCCCTCTAAACCCATCAAATCCAAGGCCCCAAAGCCCCAAACACACCGCGCCCCACACCCGCGCCGCGCCCTGCGTCACGCGCCGCGCCGCCCTAGTGCCCCACCGCCGCCGCGCCACCCCACCACCCCCGCGCCGCACCCCCACACCCGCACCGCCGCCGCACCTTGCCGCCGCCCCACGCCCATGCCGCCGCCGCACCTTGCCGCCGCCCCACGCCCACGCCGCCGGAGTTCCTCGCCGGAGGTAGCACGCGCTACATCTCTTCTTTTCATCGGATTGTTTTCTTCTAATCGTTCCGATTCTTCTTTTCCGATTCATTTTTCTTCACAAAACCGTTTCGGTTTTCTAGATCGGTTTTACGATCGGTTTTCTTCTCCGAAACCCTAGATCGGATTCGTTCTTTTTTCTGATTTAGTTGCCCGAGACCATTCACCGGACCATTCGTCCTAACGAACATGATCACCGGATTCTTCTAGGTTAACGAACGTCCGTTCGTTCAACCGTTCTTCTTTTTCTTTTCGTCGGATTTATTCCGCGATCGCGATCTCAGATCCGATCTTCTTTCTAGTCTATCTTCTCGCTCGTCAATCGGAATCAGGTGATTCAAGCGCCTGGAGTTTCGTTGCGAAACTGTCATTCCGTCTAATCAACTTTAACTAAGTTTTGCTACGGTAAAATTTGACCTAGTTTCAACTTGCTAGAACTGAGTTGTTCTCTTCCACCGTTTGTTTTCGGTTTCTTTGTTCGGTTCTTTCTTTCTTCTCAACCGGAGTTCTTAAGTTGAACTTTCTGGTTCATTCTCTTGTTCGAGATTTACCTGTGCATTAGATGAGTACTTATTGTATGCTTGCTGTTTGTCTGCGATAAATTACCCGGATTGCGCCGCCTATTACTTCGAATCTCTAGGACTCGCGGATCATCAGCAAGGCAAGTAACACTTTGATCATACCTTTTCTACAACCCAGTTTTAAGGCATTAGATCCATCCTCACACATTGCATGATTAGGATCTAATTAAATTGTGGGATGGGAAGTAGATGAGGTAGTACCTATTACCTGTACGTTTATTATGAAACCTTTGGGAGTTACTTCTACGTTTGCTTATTATGCCATGCTATGCTAGTAGACGTGGATTGGGTGAGTGATATCCATGACAGATTTGAGATTTATAATTTTAATGGTTTACCTAAGGTGGCAACTTAAACACACATATGGGTGGATTGAGGCACCTGATGTCTATCAGGACTTGCCTGTTTTTTTTATGGACCGCCACCCAGGCTCAAAGGGATCATAAGATCTTTCATGCTAAATACTTACGTGTGCAGCCACAAGCCATTGACTAAGTCGTGCGAACTCTTATAGGGGTAGACTAGCAGATGTAGGGGATATAGGTGGTACGGTCTACTCCATCGTATGGTGCTAGCGCTTCTGAAAGACTATGTCTCGGTCATCCGTTTCTCAAACACCAGTAGTGCGAGAAATCCAACGGAGGCGATCGAGTCTTGTGGGGAAAAATGCGCAAACCTCTGCAGAGTGTAACAAACTAATCATGATTAGCCGTGTCCCCGGTTATGGACAATCTTGAGTATCTAGTACTTGAATATCATGTGAATCTCATCATGTTACTTCTAATTAATATTGTTGGGTTTTAATTGATTACTTTTAATTGGGATTGAGAATGCTGTCAACCATTCTCAATGTTTAACAACCACCATGATAGTTAAATAAATTTATTCCTTTGCAGTAGGGAAAAAATGGCTTTATGCAAAACAGTAACCATAGAGCTTTCCACCAGCCAAATATGCATATAGTATAGCTGTTTCATTCATTACTCTCTATGTGTTACTTTGCCAGCATATTCCATGTGCTGACCCGTTTCGGGCTGCAACATTAATGTTGCAGACTTTTCAGGTGACGATTAAGGTGCTTTTAGGTCGTGGTTCTATACTCAGTGATGTCGTTGGAGTTGATGGACCCATTTATCTTCCAATTCTTCCGCTGTTATCGATACTAGATGGCCTTAAGCCATATTATTGTATTAAGTTCTCTTTTGAGACATCGTTGTAATAAGTGTGTGATTGCCACTCTGCTAGAAATCCTTCAAAGTACTGTGTGGTGTCAGCATTACTAATCCAGGGATGACACCAGAGCATAGAGATCAGACCGGTTGAGGTCTCGTCGCTACAAAGATGGTATCAGAGCACACGCTGACTGTAGGACACGACCACTAAGTTAAAGCCATAGATCACTATTCTCTCCTCATTTTCTAACTCCTCATCTTTTCTACTCTTTAGGATGAAGGACGCGAAGATTAAGTACGCTCAACCGGATGAAGGCACACCTTTTGGATTTCACTTGAAGGAAGTCACCAAGTATCTAAACATTGGACTACCAAGTTTCACGGGAGCTTCAACGCCACTCTGCCTGAAGAGGAGCGCTGGAAGATTCAAGCTCACGTTCCGGGAAGAACATTCGCGCCAATCACGAAGCCCATAGATAGTGTTTTCAATGCACCAACTTGGATCTAGGAAGGAGCATGGCAGCACATATCACCATAGGACGCATTGGAGAAGTTTATCAAGAAGACCTCAAGGACACTATCTACCAGATTTGCGGATGCCGAGATGAACAATGGGAGTTAGTCACCACCAAGAAGGATAGATGCATTGCAGCATTCATCCAGGAGTTAAACCAGCACATTCGACGCCACAAGAACCAGATGTGCAATGATATGATAGAGTTGAAGAATACGAAGACAAGGATCATCGAGCTAGAAGGAGAACTGAAGGCTACATGCAAGGACTACATGGACGAGATCGTAGCTCTAGCAAGACACAACTGCGATCTTAAGCAAGGGATTGAAGAACTCAAGAGGAAGTTAGCATCTAAGGAGGAAGACGAGTATGTCGCATGCCCAGACAACTACATCATCATCGACGACACCGATTCGGATCCAAGTGAACCCGACTTTGAAGACGAAGCTGGAGCAGACATCATGGAGTCTTCCGTCGGTTCAAATTTCTAGATGACCACCAAATATTAGTAGTATTTCCCCCATGCAAACACTATAGTTCGAGCACTTTTGCAATAGCTAGATCGATTGTATGCCCTTGTTTGATTGAATGAAGTGATTTTGTGTGAAATTTGCTCATGTGCATTGGGGTAGTGTTTTCTCTTTAGACCTCATTTTATTCTTATATCTCTTCTTTTCTAAAACCCTTAAATGCCTCCGAGACGTGACCCCGGGTTACCATTAAGGATTGGTAACTATGTTTTTCCCTCAGAACTAATAGTATTGGAATCTCAAGGATTGGATGTAATCCTCGGTATGGATTGGTTGTCGATGTATGGAGGAAACATCGATTGTGCTAGTAAGTCAGTTTTGCTTACAACGCTAGAAAGAAGAAGGATCAAGTATGTATCCCGGCATGTGCCAAATAGGACACAAGTAAATTTCCTAACAGGAGTAGTGCAGGAGGAAGTACCAGTGGTAAAGGATTTTCCTGATGTATTTCCTGAAGAGTTGCTAGGCATGCCACCGGACAGAGACATTGAGTTCTTGATTGAGTTATTGCCAGGCACAGGCCCAATATCAAAGAGACTGTATCGGATGCCTGCAAAGGATTTGGTGGAAATTAAGAATCAGATTAAGGAGTTATTGGAGAAAGGTTACATTCGCCCAAGTTCTTCACCTTGGGGATCACCCGTACTTCTAGTAGAGAAGAAGGATGGATCATTAAGGATGGTTGTTGATTACCGTGGATTGAATGAAGTAACCATCAAGAACAAGTACCCACTGCCAATGATAAATGATCTGTTTGATAGTTTGCAAGGAGCTAAAGTGTTTTCCAAGATCGATTTGCGATCAGGGTACCACCAGTTGAAGATTCGAGAACAGGATATTCCGAAGACAGCATTCACCACAAGATATGGACTGTATGAGTATACCGTTATGTCATTTGGATTGACTAACGCGCCTGCCTATTTTATGAACATGATGAACAAGGTGTTTATGGAGTTTTTGGATAAGTTCGTCGTAGTGTTCATTGATGATATCCTGGTTTATTCGAAGAATGAAGAAGAGCATAAGGAGCATTTGCGTTTGGTATTGGAGAAGCTAAGGGAACATCAGTTATATGCAAAATTCAGCAAATGTGAGTTTTGGTTGAAGGAAGTAGGATTCCTCGGACACGTTATATCCGGAGAAGGGATAGCAGTTGACCCCGCAAAGGTTGAGACCGTAACCGAATGGGAAGCACCAACGACAGTTGGAGAGATCCGGAGTTTTCTTGGACTCGCAGGATACTACCGGATATTCATTGAGAACTTTTCAAAGATTGCGAAGCCTATGACGGAGTTGTTGACGAAGGATACTAAGTTCAAATGGACTGAGGAGTGTGAGGCTAGTTTCCAGGAGTTGAAGAAACGATTGGTTACCTCACCAGTGTTGATTTTGCCAGATCAGACCAAGGATTATGAGGTGTATTGCGACGCTTCACGTCGAGGACTTGGAGCAGTGCTCATGCAGGAAGGGAGAGTTGTTTCGTATGCTTCACGACAACTGAAACCTCATGAGTTGAATTATGCCACACATGATTTGGAGTTAGCAACCGTAGTGCATACATTGAAGACATGGAGACATTTCCTCATTGGAAATCATTGTGAGGTGTACACGGATCACAAGAGTTTGAAGTACATTTTCACATAGAAGGAGTTGAATCTCAGACAAAGGAGATGGTTGGAGCTCATCAAGGATTATGATATGAGATTGCATTACCATCCCGGTAAAGCTAATGTAGTAGCTGACGCATTGAGCCGCAAGAGCCATGTCAATACGTTGATGACGGGAGAAATACCCAAGGAGTTAGCAGAAAACCTTCGTGAGCTATGTTTGGAAATAGTTCCGAGAGGCTATGTGGCAGCATTGGAGATTCAGTCAACATTGATGGATAAAATCAGAGAGGCTCAGAAATTTGACAAGGAGATTGCTGCTATAAAGGAGAAATTAAGCAAAGGAAAAGCAAAGGGATTTCGTGAGGATGAGCATGATACCCTATGGTTTGAGGACCGTGTATATGTGCCCAATGACCCGGAGATCAGGAAGTTGATTCTGCAAGAGGCACATGATTCACCATATTCGATTCACCCGGGAAATACCAAGATGTATTTGGATTTGAAGGAGACATTCTGGTGGACCGGAATGAAGAAGGATATTGCAGCATATGTAGCAGTTTGTGACGTATGTCATAGAGTAAAGGCAGAGCATCAGAAGCCAGCCGGATTGTTGCAGCCATTGCCGATACCCAAATGGAAGTGGGATAAGATAGGCATGGATTTTATCACAGGACTACCCAGGACGAAAGCAGGATATGACTCGATATGGGTAGTAGTTGATCGTTTGACGAAGGTAGCACATTTCATTCCAGTTAAGACCACTTACACCAGTGCTAAGTTGGCAAAGATATACATGACTAGGATCATTTGTTTGCATGGAGTTCCAAGGAGTATTGTATCAGACAGAGGAACCCAGTTTACCTCAAAGTTTTGGAATCAGTTGCATGAGACTTTAGGAACCAGGCTAGAGTTCAGCACCGCTTTTCATCCACAGACAGATGGACAGACCGAGAGAATTAATCAGATTTTGGAAGATATGCTGAGAGCTTGTGCACTAGATTATGGATCTAGTTGGGACGATAATTTGCCGTATGCGGAGTTTTCGTATAACAACAGTTACCAAACCAGTTTGAAGATGGCACCTTTCGAAGCTTTGTACGGAAGGAGGTGTAGGACACCATTGTCATGGGACGCAGTTGGAGACCGTCAGTTCTTTGGACCAGATTTGATTAAGGAGTCTGAACAGAAAGTTAAGTTGATTCGCGATAGGCTCAAGGTAGCCCAGTCCAGGCAGAAGAGCTACGCAGATTCTAAATGCAAGGAGACAGTTTACGAAGCCGGAGACAGGGTTTATCTCCGAGTATCCCCACTTCGAGGAGTTAAGCGCTTTGGAGTTAAGGGAAAATTTAGCACCGCGTTATGTTGGACCGTATAAGATCTTGCAACGAATGGGAGAAGTCGCTTATAAGTTGGAATTACCAGAGGGACTGTCAGGAGTTCATGACGTATTCCATGTTTCTCAGCTGAAGAAATGTCACGCCGAGATGGCGGAGGTACCGTTAAGAGATACAGTGCCGCTTGAAGCGATTCAGTTGAAGGACGACTTAACATATGAAGAGAAGCCAGTCAAAGTTCTCGAGTATGCCAGCAGAGTAACCCGTAGCAAGGTTATCAAGTTTTGCAAAGTTCAGTGGAACCACCACTCAGAGGATGAAGCCACCTGGGAGAGAGAAGACGATTTGCTCAAGGACCACCCTCACCTATTTTCTAGCCAACCTGAATCTCGAGGGCGAGATTCATTTTAAGGGGGGTAGGTTTGTAACATCCCAAATTTTCAATTTGGAATGTTATACACATAGATCATCATGCATATCATATTTTCTTGCATTTTGCCGATCCTAGAAATTTCACGCAACTCAAGGACCCTCGGAGAGAGTTGGAGATTTCGTCTTTTTCATATTTGAGTCTTCTCAAATTTTGAAGAAAGGATCCTTGGTTTTTGTCGGAGTTTCATTTGCCTTTTTATTTGGATAGGGAAAAATGCGCGTTTTAAAAGTTTGCATTTTAGGCCCGGAGAAAAGTTCATTTTGTTCGACTCATTTTTAGGAGTCGGGGAAAATTTACTTTATTAGATTTGGAGTTCGTTTAGATCTCTTTTTGTTTTTTTCCCGAGCATGGAACCGTTTAACAAAAGGGGAACCGCAGCGCCCCTGGGCCTTAGGCCCAGCCGGCCGGCCAGGGAGCCGCGCACCAGGCAGGGAGGCCGCCGCCGTCCTTTAGTGGATTCCTAGTAGGATTCATCCTACTTTCATTTTTTTTCTAGATCTCTTTCCCTCTTTTCTTTCCTAGTCCTAGTCTAATTCCTTGACCCCTACACCAAGTTTTCTCCCCCCTCCCCAATATAAATACTCCCACACCCCCCCTCTAAACCCATCAAATCACGCGCCGCGCCGCCCTAGTGCCCCACCGCCGCCGCGCCACCCCACCACCCCCGCGCCGCACCCCCACACCCGTGCCGCCGCCGCACCTTGCCGCCGCCCCACGCCCACGCCGCCGGAGTTCCTCGCCGGAGGTAGCACGCGCTACATCTCTTCTTTTCATCGGATTGTTTTCTTCTAATCGTTCCGATTCTTCTTTTCCGATTCGTTTTTCTTCGCAAAACCGTTCCGGTTTTCTAGATCGGTTTTCTTCTCCGAAACCCTAGATCGGATTCATTCTCTTTTCCAATTTAGTTGCCCGAGACCGTTCACCGGACCGTTCGTCCTAGTGAACGTGATCACCGGATTCTTCTAGGTTATCGAACGTCCGTTCGTTCAACCGTTCTTCTTTTTCTTTTTGTTGGATTTATTCCGCGATCGCGATATCAGATCCGATCTTCTTTCTAGTCTATCTTCTCGCTCGTTAATCGGAGTCAGGTGATTCAAGCGCCTGGATGTCGGGTGATAGGAGCGACATATGCCAACGGGTGGCTTATCATTGTGGGAGCCAATAAAACACCGCCGGTGCCTGGAAACGGGATAAGGCGTAGACATGCACGCCGGCGAATCTTACCCAGCTCCAGGGCTCTCCGAGGAGATAACACCCCTACTGCTGCTCTGCGGGGTCTCCGCATGGTTACTAAATGAACAAGTAGCTACAATGCTCCTCGAGCTGTTTTGGGTGGAAGGAGGAAGAAGGGCTCAGCTAGCTTGCTTCCTCTCCTTGCGTGGTGTCTAGGTCTAACTTGAGAATCCAACCCTTTGCATGGGTGCACCGAGGGGTTTATATAGGCCTACCCCCGGGGGTACAATGGTAATCCAGCTGGGCGCGGGGCCCAGCTGTCTGTGACTATGCTCGCCGGCTTCTGCTCCGGCTACTGGGGCCCGCCGACTGGTGGGTCCCGCCGGCTGCCGGCTCCCTGGTCGACAGGCAGGCCCCACAGGCCAGGGCCTGGTCGGTGGCTGGTTACTGTTGCTCCGTGCTGTTGACGCAGGCTTGGTCGGGGTAAGCGTGGCTACAGTAACGCCGCCTTGGCGGGCGATTACTGTTGCCCCGCCGTATCTTGTCTCCTTAGTGGGCATCTCCTTCGAGGAAGGTGGCAGGCCGGCTATGGGAAGCCGGCCCTCGATCTTGCCGGCTTGAGAGGAGGTGCGGCCGCCTTCGGTATCTCTCTGCCCGAAGGGGCCCACCGCCTCGGGGGCCACGCTGGCGGCCCGTTGTGGACGTCGTTAGAGCCGCCGTGGCTACAGTGCCACGCTGGGCGGGCCGTGGCTGCCCGTACGGCACACTGTACCAGGCGTGCTCCGGGTTTTGGGGGTGGCAGGCTCCACTGTAGCCACGCCCCGCTTCATCATCGCAGGGTGGACGCGTACATTGCGGGTACGGCTTTGACTGCTTTATGGGAGCCGGCCTTCTTGTAGCCGGCCGCGCTATAGCCGGCCTCTCGTAGCCGGCCTTGCTGTAGCCGGTTTCTCGTAGTCGGCCCTCCACAGCTTTCTTCATGAGGGCGAAAGACGGCCCGCCCCCAAAGCCGGCCTAGGAGGTAGCCGGCTGAGGGGGCAGGCGGCCCTAGGTCTTGAATCTTCTTGAGAGTCGGCCAGGCTTGTAATTTTTTCTGATGGGCCAGGGGAAGCCGGCTAGGCTACCCATGGCTATTTACTCCGACAGTAGTCCCCGAAGCTGGGCGAGCTTCACGGCGGACAGAGGGATGAGAAGCTTGGTCAGCTTCATACCCTGAGGAGCCGACCTCGCCGTTGTAAGCCAACTTCGGAGAGCTTTCTTATTTATTAATATGACCGTGGCTGACCCGCGGGCTGGCCGCGGGCCCCACTACGTCCACGTGGCAGAGAAGTCCTGCCGTCGCACGCGCGCGACGGGACGCCGCCGCAGGCCCGGGCCCGCCACTCCTTGGCCTCGGCCTGGGCGCAGATCTTCTGCGGCCCGAGGGGACTGCTCGCCTCCCCGCGGCCGTTTCCTCGTGTCTTCAAGGCGCGCAATTAACACGGGGCATGGAGGAGATGGGCACGATCGATCCCCACGATCCCCCACGCCGCGCCTCCTCGGCTCCGGCGCACGAGCCTACAAGTAGGAGGGGGAGGGGGAGAGACAAAGGCTTCCTCGCTCCCCCGCTCCCCGTCCCTCCTTGCTCTTCTTCCCTTTCTTCTTCCTTCGTGCCCGATGCAGCCTCCCGTCGCAGCCCACCCACGCCGCCATGTCCATGGCGCTGTCAAGCTCGTGGGACGGGTCCAACGTCCATGAAGACCACATCGAGTTTCTTCGCCCGACCCGGCGCCTGCCCGCTGCCAACCTCGTGCAGGCTCGTCTAGCGCCGGAGACGGAAATCTCGCCGGCGCCGGAGGAAGGTGTGCGCATCGTCTTCCGCACGCATTTCTTGCGTGGCTTCGGCTTCCCGGCGAGTGGCTTCATGTGCTCCTTCCTCGACTTCTATCAACTCCAGCCGCATCACCTCACGCCCAACGCGGTGATGCTGCTGTCGTCCTTCGTCTCTCTCTGCGAAGGTTTCTTGGGGGTGCTGCCTACGCTGGAGCTTTGGGCGGAGCTCTTCCAAAACAAGCTCGGGACCGTCACCGCCGGCGTGCCCGCCCCCTGCGGGGCCTTCATCGCGATGAAGAGGTCAAGCGACAATAGCCCCTTCCCGCACATTCCTTTGATCCAATCGGTCAAACTCTGGCAAAAATCTTATTTCTACGTCAAGAACATCGCCCCGCAAGGAGACTACGTCAACCTGCCGGCTTACGTAGCCGGCCCGCCGGCTGGGAGGCGGCCGTCTTGGGGCTTCCGGTCCAAGTCCTTGTCTCCGGCTGGGAACGCCTCCATCGCTCGGCTTCGGGTAATGATCCAGTCGAAAGGCCTGCATGGAGCCGACTTGGTGGCTGCCTTCGTCGAGCGCCGGATCCTTCCCCTTCAGAGCCGGCCTCACATGTTATGCCAGATGAGCGGCCGCTTCGACCCTTGCCGGCTGAGCACATGGGAGATGCCCCATGCCGAGGTATTACTTATGGTGAACTACGTCGCCAACCTCAAGCTCGCCAATGACTGGCAATATGGCAAGGCGCCGTACTCCCGCGCCCATCCTCCGCCCGTGGTAAGTCCTTCTTTCTGTCATCAGCTGGCTTGCGCCGGCCGGCTTCTGACCGGGCGGCTCTTCTCTTTTCTCTTTTTTATTGGAACCCTCTTCTTCCGCCGCCAGCCGGGGCGGCAGGAGTCGAACGCCAGTATGCCCCGGATTGTACGGTAGACGACATCGACGACCCGGATTTGGCTGCGGTCGCCATGGAGGACACCGCCACGGGGGACGTCGCCGAGCCCGGAGGCACGGGGCTCTCGTCCAGTTTTGACGACTGGCCGGATGACGCCGACGCCGAAGAAATCCCACGCCACCAGCCGGCAACCGACCGCCACAGCGCGGGCTCGTCCGCCGCGCCGGCTGCCGGTGGTGGAAATTCGAAACGCCGGGCCGCGCTTCCTCTCTTCGTTAGCCGGCCGAAAAAGACGAGGGCCTCCGCCGCGGCCACGAAGCGAGACGAAGCGGCGGCAAAGGCGGCCCGCTGCCGGAAGGCGGTGAAGAAACCTCCCGCAGTTTCCTCGTAAGCTCTTTGGCCGCTTGTGTGCTTGTTACTTCGTTGTCTTCTCTTGTTCTAACTCGTCTCCGACTTCCGAGCAGGGCGCCGCTTTCGCTCGAGCGAGGCTCAGGCGGCTCAGTAGTTGGGCCGGGTGCTGGATCTTCAGGGCCCCGCCGCGTGGACCCCCGCGCCGATCTTGCAGAAGCCACGGAGCGGAACCCCCGCGAGGCGCGACAAGAGAGGGAGGCGGCGGAGCGGGAGGCCGCCCGGGCGGCGACGGAGCGAGCGGGCGCGGCAGCCGGGACTCCATCGGAGCGGGCGACCACGGAGACGGAGGCGGAGGGCATGCATAGCCGGCCTCCACTGCTCGCCATCCCCCTCCACACCTTGGACCCGGACATCCCGCTGCCCACGGCGGAGGAGATCACCCCCGATCAGCCGCCAGTGCAGAGGGATGAGCTCTTCGAGATCTTCGCGGAGAGGACGCCGCCGACAGCGCCAGCCGGAGCGGGCGGGGGCGGCCAGTCGTCGGTGGTGCCGGAGGAGCTGGCCCGGGCCGCATCCGAGGCCGGAGCCGGTCTTGAACTTCAGCTGGCGGCGAGCCAGCGTGCCGGAGGGAGCACGGCCCCGCCGGATACGCGCCAAGCCGCGGGTGCCGACCAGACGGCAGACGCCTTGGAGGCGGCTAGTTCCGCCACCTCCGGGTGGACTCCCAGCGGAGGAAGTGGCGAGCTGAACATGGCAGCCCAAGGGGTGCGGAGCCAGCTGCAGGCTCAGGCCGCCCTCCTGCGGCAATTTACCTAGGAGTTTCTGTCGACGCGGTCTGCAATCCTAGCGCACCCACTGGGTGTAGTCCCCGAGATCTGGGCCGATTGCAGCGCAGTCGGGTCGGATCTTTCTCGACGATTATCTTAACTGTTTTCTGTCTGATCTTTAGGATTATCACAACTCTCGTGCCGCCGCCTTCAACTCCCAGGCTCGGGAGCTGAGCCGGAGGACCGAAGACCTGGCCAGCAGCCGACGTAAGTATATTGCTTTTATCTGTTTCTCGTGGGGGCGCGACAGCGCACCCACTGGGTGTAGTCCCCGAGATTCGGGCCGACTGCAGAGCAGTCGGGTCGGATCTTCCTTGACGACTTTTCCCTTGCTGACTTTTCCTCTTTGTCTTTTGCTCGTGTAGAAGCCAACGCCGACTTGCGGAGGGAGCTCGGCGAAGTGCAGGCCGCTCTTCGTGCCAGGGACCCCGAGTACGCCGACTTGGTTCAGGAGCGCGACCGCCTGGTCAAGAAACTGGCCGACCAGGAGGAAAGCCATAAGGCGGCCCTGCAGAAGGCGCAGGACGGCGAGGCTGCCCTGAAGGCGGAGTTCGAGACCAGGGAGGCGAGCTGGGCCGAGACGCGCCAGGCGCTGGAAGAAGGCTTCGGCCGAATCGAGGATCTGATTGATGGTAAGCCGCCTTTCTTGCCCTTCTTCCATCTGCCAGCCGCCTGAGGTTTTGTTTTGACTTGTGCTTGCTACCTTGCGCAGAATACTTTCCCGGCCACTCTGTCCTCGCCGCCCAAGCCATCGAGGCCCATCGCGAGGCGCGCCATCAGGCCGGAGTTGTTATTCCGCCGGATGCAAATCGAACGCTGTCGGAGCAGCTTATCGCCATCCAAGCGCGACTGCAGCCAGCCCATCGGATGCTCCGCCGGCTCCAACGTGTTGGGGCGTAGGTGCTGGCCGCGCTCTGGCCCAGCCAGACGATTCCCCGGACCCCAAGCCAGACTGCCGACTGGCTAGAAGTCGCAGTCGGCCGCTTCGAGGCTTGGAAGGCGTAAGCAGCCCGTCTCAGAGCCGGGCATGCATTGGAGTTCGTCCGCGCGTCGTACCCAGGGCTGAGCCTGGACCAGCTGCGGACTTGGCGATTGGAGGCCGACGCGGAGCTGGAGGAGGTGCGGCCGGCGATCGCGCAGCGCGCCCCGACGATCGCCGAGTGCACCGAAACCAGCGTCTTCGCGCTGGAACTCAATGATGACGGCGTCGCCCAGCCGGAGGAGTGGTTCGGGCTGAACCCGGCGGAAGGCGAGGACTCGGCCGAGGAGATTGCCTCCAGCGACGAGGGCGAGGACAACGAGGAAGAAGACGGCGGAGACGCCGAGCCGACTGGTGAGACGGCCGACCGCCCTCAAGCCGACCGTGCGTCCAGCAACGAGCCGCGCGGGAGCGCGCCCTCTGCCGGAGGTGATGATCAGGCCGAAGTTGGCCAGCCGGCCGCTCCTTTAGCCGGCACGACCGCCTCCACCGCCTAGCCCGGCTCGTCAGCAGCCCCGCCAGCTTGATCTGCCATTCCTATTGTTCCTGCTTTTGCTTTTTCGAACAATTTTAAGTTTCCGCAATTCCACCCACTGGGGGTGTATCGAACAATGTTGGATGTTGACCTCTTTGGAGGTCCTTTGTGTAAATATTATTGTATGCATGTGTTGGCTTCCATTCAAGTGCACTTTTTTATCCTTAGGCTTTTTCCTTTGCCGCCTTCCCTCTTTGGGAAGGCAAGTACTCGAGCTTTCTTGGATTTGAAGCAGACTGAATGTAAGCCGGCCGGCCGGCTACTCTGGTAGTCGGTCGGCGGGAGGCGGCAACCCGACTTTTGTTATATATAAGCCCGTTAGTCCCTAGCCGTTTTTCATGTGCGCACCATTTCCAGCTTATGACTCTTGCCAGCCGGGCAGTCGGTTCTTCGAACTGCAATTTTGGCAAGAGCCAAGCCTGGGTGTCGGCACATTACTTGTCTGACTGCGGGTAGGGCTCCTAATATAACTCCAGTCGGCTAGTCCCCGGGCCGACTCGTCGAACCCGGTGCCGGATAAAATAAATGAACAGGCGATATCATACGCATGATAACTTTCATTCATAAAATAAAAGATGGCAGTCCCCGAGTCCTCCTCGGGGAGCCTATTGTTTCGTACTTAATACAAAAGTGGACATAATACATACTGCATTTTAACTGTAAAACTTCCGAAGAAGATTGGCGTTCCATGGTCGTTCCGACTCCTTGCCGGAGTCGTCTCTCTTGCGTGCTTTCGGCTTCTGCGCGTCGATGAGGTAGTAGGCATCATTGCCTAAAGCTCTGCTGACGACGAAGGGGCCTTCCCAGGGGGCTGCGAGCTTGTGCTGGCCAGCTGTTCGCTGGATCAGCCGGAGCACAAGGTCGCCCTCCTGGAAGGATCTTGGTCGGACCCTCCGGCTGTGGTAGCGGCGCAAACCCTGCTGGTAGATGGCAGACCGGCTGAGGGCTAACAGCCGGTCTTCTTCCAGCAGGTCGACGCCGTCTTCTCTTGCTTCTTTGGCTTCCGCTTCTGTGTACATGGTTACCCGAGGCGCGTCGAACTCGATGTCTGTTGGGATGACCGCCTCGGCACCATATACAAGGAAGAAAGGAGTGAAGCCGGTTGATCTGTTTGGGGTAGTACGTAGACTCCATAGGACAGCCGGCAGCTCATCGAGCCAACAGTCGGCTGAACGCTCCAGAGGTACGACCAGTCGGGGCTTGATGCCGGACAGGATGAGGCTATTTGCTCGCTCTACTTGGCCGTTTGACTGCGGGTGGGCGAGGGACGCAAGGTCCAGTAGGATACCTTGTGCGGCGCAGAAACGTGCCAAGGCACCTTTGGCAAAATTCGTGCCGTTGTCGATGATGATGCTGTGCGGTACGCCGTACCGGGTTGTTATATCTGCAATGAAAGTCACCGCAGTCGGCCCATTCAGGTTCTTGATCGGCTTCGCCTCAATCCACTTGGTGAATTTGTCGACGGCGACGAGCAAATGTGTTATCCCGCCGCACGCCGTCTTGAATGGGCCCACCATATCCAATCCCCAGACGGCAAAGGGCCAGGTGATGGGAATGGTCTTGAGTGCCGAAGCCGGCATGTGTTGCTGGGAGCTGAAAAGCTGGCAGCCTTTGTAGTGTTTGACTAGCTCTTTAGCGTCGTCCAAAGCAGTCGGCCAGAAGAAACCGTGGGGGAAGGCTTTGGCGACAAGTGATTTTGATGCGGCGTGGTGGCCGCACTCTCCTTGGTGTATATCTCTGAGGATTGCAATGCCTTTCTCCTGCTCGACGCATCGCTGTAAGACTCCGGTGACGCTGCGCTTGACAAGCTCTCTGTTGACGATTGTGTATGCTCCGGCTCGGCGCTGGACTTGTCTTGGTTCGGTTTCGTCAGCCGGCAGATCTTGGTTCACCAAAAAGTCGCGGATGGTTTGGGCCCATGATGGAGCTGCGACCTCCCCTGCCGCCAGTGTGGCTACAGCCACCAGGGTGGGCGGGCTGGGTAATGAAGTGCTGGAGTCGGCCACCGCTTGCGGTGCTGACGAAGTTCCCGGGCCGGCTACCGCAGTCCCCGAGCCGGGTGCGGCAGTCCCCGAGCCGGCTACTGCAGTCCCCGAGCCAAGTATTGAAGTCCCCGGGCCGACTACTTGATTCTTGGAGCCGGACCCGGCCCCATCGGGGTTAGGCGGCACGAAGATGGAGTCGGATTCCGGAGACGGCTTGATGGATGGCTTGAGGAGGCGCTGTAGTGCGACGCCGGTTGGTATTGCTTGCCGCGTGGAGCCTATTCGGGCCAGGGCATCTGCTGGCTCGTTGTCGGCTCGCGGCACATGGAGGAATTCACATCCATCGAAGTATCCGCTGATTTGCTGCACTAGGAAGCGGTAGCTCGCCATGTTTGCGTCCTTGGCATCCCAGTCGCCAGAAGATTGCTGCACCACCAAATCCGAGTCGCCATAGCACAGGATCCGGCGGATGCCGAGTTCCTTGGCAAGCCGGAGCCCGTGTATGAGCGCCTCGTACTCGGCTACATTGTTGGAGGCGGCGAAGTGGATCTGCAGTGTGTATCTGAGCTTGTCGCCCTTAGGAGAGGTAAGGACGACGCCGGCTCCCAAGCCGGTGCGCATCTTGGATCCATCAAAGTGCATGCGCCAATGGGTGGAGTCGGGAGCTGGCGGTAAGTTCTGGGTCTCGGCCCAGTCGACGAGGAAGTCGGCCAGTGCTTGCGACTTGATGGCGGTGCGGGGTTGGTAGAAGATCGTGTAAGGGGCCAGCTTGATGGCCCACTTAGCCACCCGGCCGGATGCATCCCGGCTGCCTATGATCTCGGCCAGCGGGGCAGTGCATACGACCGTGATGGGATGTTCTTGAAAGTACGGCTTCAGCTTCTTGGCGGTGAAGTACACGCCGTAGCACATCTTCTGGTAGTGTGGGTAATTTTGTTTCGAGGCGGATAGCACTTCGCTCAGGTAATAAACCGGCCTCTGGACCGGCTGGCTCGGCCTTCTTCCGGGCGTTGGACCACAATAACGGTGCTGACCACCCGGCTAGTGGCGGCAATATAAAGGAGCATGGGCTCTTTCTCAGTCGGCGCCGACAAGACAGGTGGCGTGGACAGCATTTTCTTCAGCTCGTGGAAAGCTTGGTCGGCCTGGTCATTCCACTCAAAGTGGGTACTCTTATTCATGAGGCGGTAGAGAGGGAGAGCTTTCTCTCCAAGCCGGCTGATGAAGCGGTTCAGAGAGGCCAGACACCCGGTGAACTTCTGAATCTCTTGGAGTTTGGTTGGGACCGCCATCCTCTTGATGGCCTTGATCTTCACAGGGTTGCACTCGATGCCGCGTTCGGAGACCAGAAAGCCTAGGAGCTGGCCGGCTGGCACTCTGAACACGCATTTCTCGGGGTTGAGCTTGATTCGGAACCGGCGCAGGTTCTCGAATGTCTCCTTCAAGTCTTCCAGCAGAGTGCCACGCTTCTCCGTCTTCACCACAATATCATCCACGTAGACGTGGGCGTTCTTGCCGAGCTGCGTGAGGAGGCACTTCTGCATGCAACGCTGAAAAGTGGCGCCGGCATTCCTCAAGCCGAACGTCATAGTCAGGTAGCAGAAGGCTCCAAACGGCGTGATGAAGGCAGTCTTCAGTCGGTCATCCGGGTTCAGTTTTATCTAGTGGTATCCCGAATAAGCCTCCAAAAAGCTCAACAGCTCGCATCCGGCTGTGGAGTCTATCACTTGATCAATTCTGGGCAGAGCGAAGGTATCTTTTGGGCAGGCTTTGTTAAGGCTTGTGTAATCTATACACATGCGCCACTTGTTATTCTTTTTCAGCACAAGAACCGGGTTCGCGAGCCACTCGAGGAAGAAAACTTCCATGATGAAGCCGGCTGCAAGAAGCCGGGCTATCTCCTCCCCTACGATCCTTCTCTTCTCCTCTGACAGTCGGCGGAGAGGCTGCTTGACTGGTTTGGCATCCTCCCGCACATGTAACTTGTGCTCGGCGAAATCCTTCGGAACACCCGGCATGTCCTTGGGGGACCATGCAAAGATATCCCGATTATCACGGAGGAAATCGACGAGCTCGCCTTCCTATTTGCTGTCTAGGCTCGCCCCAATAACGGCAAACCTCTCGAGGTGCTCGGGGTCGAGCTGTACCTTCTTGGTCTCCTTGGCCGGCTGGAAAGACCCTTGGGCATCATACTCCTTGGAGTCGGCGGGCTGGTTTAGCTGCTTGCTGGCCAGGGCCACGACCCTGTTCAGCGTCTTCTTCTCCTCGGCAATCACGAGGGATTCGGCCAGCCGGCTGCTGGCCGCGGCGCAGTCGGCGGAGTTCTTGTAGTCGCCGGCGATGGTGATGATGCCCTTGGAGCTTGGTATCTTCATCTTGAGGTACGCGTAGTGGGGGACCGCCATGAACTTGGCCAAGGCAGGTCGGCCAAGCAAGGCGTGGTAAGGGCTCTCCAGGTCCACCACCTCGAACCAGATTGCTTCCCAGCGGAAATGATCCTTGCCCCCAAAGAGTACATCGATCTTGATCTTGCCGATGGGGGCGCAGGACAAACCGGGTACGATGCCATGGAACACCGTTCGAGTCGGCACAAGCTGCTTTGCCTTGACACCCAACTTCTCCATGGTGTCGCGGTACAGGATGTTGATGCTGCTTCCGCCGTCGATCAACACGCGGGAGAAGCGCGTGGCACGCGTGTCCGTCGCAAGGGTGGCCTCCAGGACCAAAGTGTAGGAGCCGGGGGATGGCATCACCTCTGGGTGGTCGGCCCGGCTCCAATTGATGGATTTCTCTGACCAATGCATTGTTGGGTAACGTAGCAGAAATTCAAAATTTTCCTACGTGTCACCAAGATCTATCTATGGAGAGACTAGCAACGAGGGGAAGGAGAGTGCATCTACATACCCTTGTAGATCGCTAAGCGGAAGCGTTCAAGTGAACGGGGTTGATGGAGTCGTACTCGTCTTGATCCAAATCACCAAAGATCCTAGTGCCGAACGGACGGCACCTCCGCGTTCAACACACGTACAACTCGGTGACGTCTCCCACGCCTTGATCCAGCAAGGAGAGAGGGAGAGGTTGAGGAAGACTTCATCCAATGGCAGCACAACGGTGTGGTGGTGGTGGAGGAGCGTGGCTATCCTGCAGGGCTTCGCCAAGAACCACAGAAGAGGAGGAAGAAGAGACGCAGGGCTGCACCAAGAGAGATTGAATCGCGTGTATTATGGGCAGCCCTAGGCCTCATATATATAGGGAAGGGGAGGGGCTGCGCCCCCTCTAGGGTTCCCACCCCTAGGGGGCGGCAGCCCTAGATGGGGATCAAAGGTGGCGGCCAAGAGGGGGAGAGGAGAGGGAGGCGCACCAATATGGGCCCTAAGGCCCATATCCCCTAGGGTTTGCCCCCTTTCCACCACTTAGGCGCCATGGGCCCTTATGGGAGGCGCATCAGCCCACTAAGGGGCTGGTCCCTCACCACTCTTGGCCCATGCAAACCTCCGGGGCAGGTGGCCCCACTTGGTGGACCCCCGGGACCCTCCCGGTGGTCCCGGTACGTTACCGATAAACCTCGAAACTCTTCCGGTGTCCAAAACAGGACTTCCCATATATAAATCTTTACCTCCGGACCATTCCGGAACTCCTCGTGACGTCTGGGATCTCATCCGGGACTCCGAACAACATTCGGTAACCACATACAAACTTCCTTTATAACCCTAGCGTCATCGAACCTTAAGTGTGTAGACCCTACGGGTTCGGGACACATGCAGACATGACCGAGATGTTCTCTGGTCAATAACCAACAGCGGGATCTGGATACCCATGTTGGCTCCCACTTGTTCCATGATGATCTCATTGGATGAACCACGATGTCAAGGACTTAATCAATCCCGTATACAATTCCCTTTGTCTATCGGTACGATACTTGCCCGAGATTCGATCGTCGGTATCCCGATACCTTGTTCAATCTCGTTACTAGCAAGTCTCTTTACTCATTCCGTAACACATCATCCCGTGACCAACTCCTTGATCACATTGTGCACATTATGATGATGTCCTACCGAGTGGGCCCAGAGATACCTTTCCGTTTACACGGAGTGACAAATCCCAGTCTCGATTCGTGCCAACCCAACAGACACTTTCAGAGATACCCGTAGTGTACTTTTATAGCCACCCAGTTACGTTGTGACGTTTGGCACACCCAAAGCACTCCTATGGTATCCGGGAGTTGCACAATCTCATGGTCTAAGGAAATGATACTTGACATTAGAAAAGCTTTAGCATACGAACTACACGATCTAGTGCTATGCTTAGGATTGGGTCTTGTCCATCACATCATTCTCCTAATGATGTGATCCCGTTATCAACGACATCCAATGTCCATGGTTAGGAAACCGCAACCATCTATTGATCAACGAGCTAGTCAACTAGAGGCTTACTAGGGACATGGTGTTGTCTATGTATCCACACATGTATCTGAGTTTCCTATCAATACAATTATAGCATGGATAATAAACGATCATCATGAACAAGGAAATATAATAATAATCAATTTATTATTGCCTCTAGGGCATATTTCCAACAGTCTCCCACTTGCACTAGAGTCAATAATCTAGTTCACATCGCCATGTGATTAACACTCACAGGTCACATCACCATGCGACTAACACCCAAGAGTTTACTAGAGTCAGTAGTCTAGTTCACATCACTTATGTGATTAACACTCAATGAGTTCTAGGTTTGATCATGTTGCTTGTGAGAGAAGTTTTAGTCAACGGGTGTGAACCTTTCAGATCCGTGTGCACTTTACAAATCTCTATGTCATCTCCTAGATGTAGCTACCACGTTCTATTTGGAGCTATTCTAAATTGTTGCTCCATTATACGTATCCGGTATCTCTACTCAGAGCTATCCGGATAGGTGTTAAGCTTGCATCGACGTAACCCTTTACGACGAACTCTTTTACCACCTCCATAATCGAGAAAAAATCCTTAGTCCACTAGTTACTAAGGATAACTTTGACCGCTGTTTTGTGATCCATTCTTGGATCACTCTTGTACCCCTTGACTGACTCATGGCAAGGCACACTTCAGGTGCAGTACACAGCATAGCATACTGTAGAGCCTATGTCTTAAGCATAGCAGACGACCTTCGTCCTTTCTCTCTATTCTGCCGTGGTCGAGCTTTAAGTCTTAACTTCATACGTTACAACTCAGGCAAGAACTCCTTCTTTGACTGATCCATCTCGAACACCTTCAAGATCATGTTAAGGTATGTGCTCATTTGAAAGTACCATTAAGCGTTTTTGATCTATCCTTATGGATCTTGATGCTCAATGTTCAAGTAGCTTAATCCAGGCTTTCAATTGAAAAACACTTTTCAAATAACCCTATATGCTTTCTTAGAAATTCTAAATCATTTCTGATCAACAATATGTCAACAACATATACTCATCAGAAATTCTATAGTGCTCCCACTCACTTCTTTGGAAATACAAGTTTCTCATAAACTTTGTATACACCAAAATCTTTGATCATCTCATCAAAGCATACATTCCAACTCCGAGATGCTTACTCCAGTCCTCAGAAGGATTGCTGGAGCTTTGCATACTTATTAGCATCTTTCAGGATTGACAAAACCTTCCGGTTGTATCACATACAACCTTTCCTCAAGAAAATTGTCGAGGAAACAATGTTTTGACATCCTAGCTGCAAGATTTCATAAATAATGCAGTAATCGCTAATAATTCCAACAGACTCTTAGCATCGCTACGAGTGAGAAAGTCTCATCGTAGTCAACTCCTTGAATTTGTCGGAAACATCTTAACGACAAGTCGAGCTTTCTCAATGGTGATACTTACCATCATTGTCCGTCTTCCTTTTAAAATCCATCTCAACAGCCTCACGACCATCAAGTAGTTCTTCCAAAGTCTACACTTTGTTTTCATACATGGATCCTCTCTCGGATTTTATGGCCTCGAGCCATTTATTGGAATCCGGGCCCACCATCGCTTCTCCATAGCTTGTAGGTTCATTGTTGCCTAGCAACATGACTTCCAAGACAGGATTACGTACCACTCTGAAGTAGTACGCATCCTTTTCATCCTACGAGGTTTGATAGTGACTTGATCTGAAGTTTCATGATCACTTATCACAAGCTTCCACTTCAACTGGTGTTGGTTCCACAGGAACAACTCTTTGTGCCCTGCTATACACTAGTTGAAGTAACGGTTCAATAACCTCATCAAGTCTCCACCATCCTCCCACTCAATTCTTTTGAGAGAAACTTTTCCTCGAGAAAGGACCCGATTCTAGAAACAATCATTTATTGCTTTCGAATCTGAGACAGGAGGTATACCCAACTGTTTTGGGTGTCCTATGAAGATGCATTTATCCGCTTTGGGTTCGAGCTTATCAGCCTAAAACTTTTTCACATAAGCGTCGCAGCCCCAAACTTTTAAGAAATGACAGCTTAGGTTTCTCTAAACCATAGTTCATACGGTGTCATCTCATCGGAATTATGTGGTGCCCTGTTTTAAAGTGAGTGTGGTTGTCTCCAATGCCTAACCCATAAATTATTGTGGTAATTCGATAAGAGACATCATGGTATGCATCATATCCAATAGGGTGCAATTATGATGTTCGGACACACCATCACACTATGGTGTTCCAGGCTGTATCAGTTGTGAAACAATTTCCACAATGTCTTAATTCTGGGCCAAACTCGTAATTCAGATATTCATCTCTATGATCATATCATAGATCTTTTATCCTCTTGTCACGACGACCTTTCAACTTCACCCTGAAATTACTTGAACCTTTCCATAATTCAGACTCGTGATTCATCAAGTAAATATACTCAACATCTACTCAAATCATTTGTGAAGTAAGAACATAACGATATCCACTACATGCCTCAGCACTCATTGGACTGGACACATCAAAATGTATTACTTCCAGCAAGTTGCTTTCTGGTTCCATTTTACTGAAACCGAGGCTTTCAGTCATCTTGCCCATGTGGTATGATTTGCATGTCTCAAGTGATTCAAAATCAAGTGAGTTCAAACGGTCCATCTGCATGGAGTTTCTTCATGCATATACACCAATAGACATGGTTCGCATGTCTCAAACTTTTCAAAAACGAGTGAGCCCAAAGATCCATCAACATGGAGCTTCTTCATGCGTTTTATACCGATATGACTTAAGTGGCAGTGCCACAAGTAGGTGGTACTATCATTACTATCTTTGGCATGAACATGTGTATCACTACGATCGAGATTCAATAAACCATTCATTTTAGGTGTAAGACCATTGAAGGTATTATTCAAATAAACATAGTAACCATTATTCTCCTTAAATGAATAACCGTATTGCGATAGACATAATCCAATCATGTCTATGCTTAACGCAAACACCAATCTCGATGGTAGAGGGAGCGTACCATATTTGATCAACCTTGGAAATACTTCCAACACATATCGTCAACTCACCTTTAGCTAGTCTCCATTTATTCCGTAGCTTTTATTTCGAGTTACTAACACTTAGCAACCGAACCGGTATCTAATACCCTGGTGCTACTAGGAGTACTAGTAAAGTACACATTAGCATAATGTATATCCAATATACTTCTATCGACCTTGCCAGCCTTCTAATCTACCAAGTATCTAGGGTAATTCCGCTCCAGTGGCTGTTCCCCTTATTACAGAAGCACTTAGTCTCAGGTTTGGGTTCAACCTTGGGTTTCTTCACCAGAGCAGCAGCTGAATTGCCGTTTCATGAAGTATCCCTTCTCGCCCTTGCCCTTCTTGAAACTAGTGGTTTCACCAACCATCAACAATTGATGCTCCTTCTTGATTTCTACTTTTGTGGTGTCAAACATCGTGAATATCTCAAGGATCATCATATATGTCCCTGATATATTATAGTTCATCACGAAGCTCTAGCAGCTTGGTGGTAATGACTTCGGAGAAACATCACTATCTCATCTGGAAGATCAACTCCTACTTGATTCAAATGATTGTTGTACTCAGACAATCTGAGCACAAGCTCAACAATTGAGCTTTTCTCCTTAGTTTGTAGGCTAAGAAAATCGTCGGAAGTCTTATACCTCTTGACGTGGGCACGAGCCTGAAATCCCAATTTCAGCCCTCAAAACATCTCATATGTTTCGCGACGTTTCAAAAACTGTCTTTGGTGCCTCAACTCTAACCCGTTCAACTGAACTATCATGTAGTTATCAAAACGTGTATGTCAGATGTTCGCAACATCTACAGACGACGTTCGAGGTTCAGCACACTGAGCGGTGCATTAAGGACATAAGCCTTCTAAGAAGCAATGAGGACAATCCTCAGTTTACGGACCTAGTCCGCATAATTGCTACTATCAACTTTCAACTAATTTTTCTCTAGGAACATATCTAAATAGTAGAATTATAGCATGAGCTACGACATAATTTGCAAAATCCTTTTGACTATGTTCAGGATAATTAAGTTCATCTTATGAACTCCCACTCAGATAGACATCCCTCTAGTCATCTAAGTGATTACATGATCCGAGTCAACTAGGCCGTGTCCGATCATCACGTGAGACGGACTAGTCAACGTCGGTGAACATCTTCATGTTGATCGTATCTTCTATACGACTCATGCTCGACCATTCGGTCTTCTGTGTTCTGAGGCCATGTCTATACACATGCTAGGCTCGTCAAGTTAACCCTAACTGTTTTGCATGTGTAAAACTGTCTTACACCCGTTGTATGTGAACGTAAGGATCTATCACACCCGATCATCACGTGGTGCTTCGAAACGACGAACTGTAGCAACGGTGCACAGTTAGGGGAGAACACTTCTTGAAATTTTAATGAGGGATCATCTTATTTACTAAAGTCGTTCTAAGCAAATAAGATGTATAAACATGATAAACATCACATGCAATCAAATAGTGACATGATATGGCCATCATCACTTTGCTCCTTTTGATCTCCATCTTCGGGGCTCCATGATCATCATCGTCACCGGCATGACACCATGATCGCCATCATCATGATCTCCATCATCGTGTCTTCATGAAGTTGCCTTGCCAACTATTACTTCTACTACTATGGCTAACGGTTAGCAATAAAGTAAAGTAATTACATGACGTTTAAGTTGACACGCAGGTCATAAATAAATAAAGACAACTCCTATGGCTCCTGCCGGTTGTCATATTCATCGACATGCAAGTCGTGATTCCTATTACAAGAACATTATCAATCTCATACATCACATATATCATTCATCACATCCTTTGGCCATATCACATCACATGGCATACCCTGCAAAAACAAGTTAGACGTCCTCTAATTGTTGTTTGCATGTTTTACGTGGCTGCTATGGGTTACTAGCAAGAACGTTTCTTACCTACGCAAAGACCAGAACGTGATATGCCAATTGCTATTTACCCTTCATAAGGACCCTTTTCATCGAATCCGATCCGACTAAAGTGGGAGAGACAGACACCCGCCAGCCACCTTATGCAACTAGTGCATGTTTGTCGGTGGAACCGGTCTCACGTAAGAGTACGTGTAAGGTTGGTCCGGGCCGCTTCATCCCACGATGCCGCCGAATCAAGATAAGACTAGTAACGGCAAGCATATTGAACAAAATCAACGCCCACAACTACTTTGTGTTATGCTCGTGCATAGAATCTACGCAATAGACCTAGCTCATGATGCCACTGTAGGGTAACGTAGCAGAAATTCAAAATGTTCCTACGTGTCACCAAGATCTATCTATGGAGAGACTAGCAACGAGGGGAAGGAGAGTGCATCTACATACCCTTTTAGATCACTAAGCGGAAGCGTTCAAGTGAACGGGGTTGATGGAGTCGTACTCGTCGTGATCCAAATCACCGAAGATCCTAGTGCCAAACGGACGGCACCTCCACATTCAACACACGTACAGCCCGGTGACGTCTCCCACGCCTTGATCCAGCAAGGAGAGAGGGAGAGATTGAGGAAGACTTCACCCAACAGCAGCACAACGGCGTGGTGGTGGTGGAGGAGCGTGGCTATCCTGCAGGGCTTCGCCAAGCACCACAGAAGAGGAGGAAGAAGAGACGCAGGGCTGCACCAAGAGAGATTGAATCGCGTGTATTATGGGCAGCCCTAGGCCTCATATATATAGGGAATGGGAGGGGCTGCGCCCCCTCTAGGGTTCCCACCCCTAGGGGGGGCGGCAGCCCTAGATGGGGATCAAAGGTGGCGGCCAAGAGGGGAAGAGGAGAGGGAGGCGCACCAATATGGGCCCTAAGGCCCATATCCCCTAGGGTTTGCCCCCTTTCCACCTCTTAGGCGCCATGGGCCCTTATGGGAGGCGCATCAGCCCACTAAGGGGCTGGTCCCTCACCACTCTTGGCTCATGCAAACCTCCGGGGCAGGTGGCCCCACTTGGTGGACCCCCGGGACCCTCCCGGTGGTCCCGGTACGTTACCGATAAACCTCGAAACTCTTCCGGTGTCCAAAACAGGACTTCCCATATATAAATCTTTACCTCCGGACCATTCCGGAACTCCTCGTGACATCCAGGATCTCATCCGGGACTCCGAACAACATTTAGTAACCACATACAAACTTCCTTTATAACCCTAGCGTCATCGAACCTTAAGTGTGTAGACCCTACGGGTTCGGGAGACATGCAGACATGACCGAGACGTTCTCCGGTCAATAACCAACAGCTGGATCTGGATACCCATGTTGGCTCCCACATGTTCCACGATGATCTCATCGGATGAACCACGATGTCAAGGACTTAATCAATCCCGTATACAATACCCTTTGTCTATCGGTACGATACTTCCCGAGATTCGATCGTCGGTATCCCGATACCTTGTTCAATCTCATTACCGGCAAGTCTCTTTACTCGTTCCGTAACACATCATCCCATGATCAACTCCTTGATCACATTGTGCACATTATGATGATGTCCTACCGAGTGGGCCCAGAGATACCTTTCCGTTTTCACGGAGTGACAAATCCCAGTCTCGATTCGTGCCAACCCAACAGACACTTTCAGAGATACCCGTGGTGTACTTTTATAGCCACCAAGTTACATTGTGACGTTTGGCACACCCAAAGCACTCCTATGGTATCCGGGAGTTGCACAATCTCATGGTCTAAGGAAATGATACTTGACATTAGAAAAGCTTTAGCATACGAACTACACGATCTAGTGCTATGCTTAGGATTGGGTCTTGTCCATCACATCATTCTCCTAATGATGTGATCCCGTTATCAACGACATCCAATCTCCATGGTTAGGAAACCGCAACCATCTATTGATCAACGAGCTAGTCAACTAGAGGCTTACTAGGGACATGGTGTTGTCTATGTATCCACACATGTATCTGAGTTTCCTATCAATACAATTATAGCATGGATAATAAACGATCATCATGAACAAGGAAATATAATAATAATCAATTTATTATTGCCTCTAGGGCATATTTCCAACATGCATGTGGCCGGCTGGGTCGGCGGCGGCCACATTGACTTCTTGTTGCTTTCGGCGCTTGCTGCGCTGGTCTTCGGGCTGGCTCCTGAAGACAACATAAGACGCTTGCTCGTCGGGGAACTCGTCCTGCACGGCGTCGACCGCGGGCCGAGCGGACTTGGGCGGCGGAGCCGGAGGCGGCGGGCCGGCAGGCGGAGTCGGCATGAGCCCTTCGCCCTTGGAGATTCGGGCGAGCCAGTTACACTTTCAGGTCGTACGGTTGGACGGCTTCGCGCCGCTGTGGAACTTGCACGGGGCGTCAAGGGTTTGCTCGTAGGAGAAGACCGGCTGCCAAGCCGGCCGCCCGCCCTTGGGGTTCTTGGGCGCGGGCCGCCCCTCAGGCGGCGTATCTTCAACCGTGGCCACCTGCCGGCTAGCAGGAGGCGGCGCAGGGCCTTTGCGCTTCTGATCATTCTGGTGTTGGCGTCGGCCGGAATCTCCAGCCGGTGCTTGGGGCGCCGGATTGAGCACTTTTCCGGACGCGTCCACCCGGAGCTCGGTCTTCATCGAGGAGTCGGCGGTGGCGTACTTGTCGGCGATGTTCAGGAGCTCGTCGAGGGTAGTCGGCTCGTCGCACAGAAGCTTGTGCTTGAGGAGGGTGCCCTCTCGGCACCCGGCAGTGAAGTATTCGATGGCTTGCACCTCGTGCACCCCTTCGCAGGAGTTGCGGAGCTCGGCCCAACGCGTAAGGTAGTCGCGAGTGGACTCGGCTGGGCCCTGTACGCACAAGGAGAGCTGTCTGGGCTTGGGAGCCCGCTTGTTGGTGCTAGTGAAGTTGCGAACGAAGGCTTCAGTGAAATCCACCCAGCTGTTGATGCTGAGGGGCTTGAGGCTGTTAAGCCAAGTCCGTGGCGTGCCTTGCAGCATGAGGGGCACGTACTTTACGGCAACGCGTCGGTTGCCATTGGCGATGCTAACGGCTATGGAGTAGTCGGTCAGCCAGTCTTCCGGCTTCACCGAGCGGTTGTACTTGGGCGTGTCTCTTGGGAGCGAGAACCCTTTCGGGAAGGGCTCGTCGCGGATGCGGGGGGCAAAGCAAGGCGGGCCGACATCATCTTCTTCTTCTAGCGCCAGGGATCTGGCTAGGCGGTCGATCCGGTGGAGGGCGTCATTCTCGCCGACTCCTTCGCGGCGACCAAGCCGGCCGCTGAGAGTCGGGTGCGCTACTGGAGGCGGGGTGGGGTATCTCTCTCCACGAGCTCGAGGCGAAGGCGGGGTGCCCCGCCATTCCATGGCTCGGGGGCGTCCGTCCGCGTCTCGCTCGATGGAGATTTGGGTTCGGCTTCGGCTGGAAGCCGGCTCTTTCTCGCGCCGCGCGCGGGTGTTGCTTGTAGTCGGCGATTGGGAAGTCGCACCATGGTCGCGGCGCGGGGGAGGGCTCCCCGCGCAGGCATCGGCTTCATGCCGCCGAGCGGCTGCATCGACTAGTTGCTATATGCGCCGCGTCATGTGGGGGAGGTCTTCGGCTTCCAAGTCGTCCAGCTCGTCTACGGCCGCCTGGGCGGCGCGCAGGTTCTCGAGCGGAGTGGCATAAACCGGGTGATCAACTCCAAGCGTGTCGGCGATGACGGCGCCGCGTTGCCTGACAGCACCAGCCCGGCTTGGGCCAGCCGGAGCCGGCGTGCCGAAGGCGGCGCGGTCAGCTTCGCGCTGGTAGGCCTCGGTGAGGCGTCTTATAGAGGCTAGTCGCCGGCCCTCCGCGAGAAGGGCGAGGCGGCGTGCCTCCAGTACTTCGTCGTTGGCATCAGCCGGAAGGGGGGCGGACAAGTCGTGGGCCGCCGCGCGAGGGGCGTCGCGGGCGCCCTCATCAGTCGGGCCGTCGTGGCCGATAACCATCACCTCGGTAGTGTCAGAATCGCGATCGCCAGCCGGAGGGAGCGGGTCGTTGTAGATCGTGACGTTGGTGGGGAAGGTGTCGTAGGATGCCGTGTCAGAGTCGACAGGCATCGGGTCGGTGGAGCCAACCGACTCCAAATCCGCAGCGGGCTCGCTAGAGACGTGGAGCTGGCCGAGGAGGTTGGCGAGATGATCGGTGCCCGCATCGGAGGCAAGCTCGTCGGAGATGTGGGCCTTGTCGAAGAGGTCGGTGAGGCCGCTCGCCGCGCAGATGTTGGTGACGCCATGCAGCGCGTCGTGGCAAGCGCCATCGGGCGAGCCGGGCTGGCTACGCTCGCGGGGAAGGAAAAGGGTTCCCGTCCAGAACAGGTCTCCGGACGACGGTGCACCTGGCCCCACGGTGGGCGCCAAATGTCGGGTGGTAGGAGCGACATATGCCAACGGGTGGCTTATCATTGTGGGAGCCAATAAAACATCGCCGGTGCCTGGAAACGGGATAAGGCGTAGACATGCACGCCGGCGAATCTTACCCACCTTCAGGGCTCTCCGAGGAGATAACACCCCTACTGCTGCTCTGCGGGGTCTCCGCATGGTTACTAAATGAACAAGTAGCTACAATGCTCCTCGAGCTGTTTTGGGTGGAAGGAGGAAGAAGGGCTCAGCTAGCTTGCTTCCTCTCCTTGCGTGGTGTCTAGGTCTAACTTGAGAATCCAACCCTTTGCATGGGTGCACCGGGGGGTTTATATAGGCCTACCCCCCGGGGGTACAATGGTAATCCAGCTGGGCGCGGGGCCCAGCTGTCTGTGACTATGCTCGCCGGCTTCTGCACCGGCTATTGGGGCCCGCCGACTGGTGGGTCCCGCCGGCTGCCGGCTCCCTGGTCGACATGCAGGCCCCACAGGCCAGGGCCTGGTCGGTGGCTGGTTACTGTTGCTCCATGCTGTTGACGCAGGCTTGGTCGGGGTAAGCGTGGCTACAGTAACGCCGCCTTGGTGGGCGATTACTGTTGCCCCGCTGTATCTTGTCTCCTTAATGGGCATCTCCTTCGAGGAAGGTGGCAGGCCGGCTATGGGAAGCCGGCCCTCGATCTTGCCGGCTTGAGAGGAGGTGCGGCCGCCTTCGGTATCTCTCTGCCCGAAGGGGCCCACCGCCTCGGGGGCCACGCTGGCGGCCCGTTGTGGACGTCGTTAGAGCCGCCGTGGCTACAGTGACGCATCGGGCGGGCCGTGGCTGCCCGTACGGCGCACTGTACCAGGAGTGCTCCGGGTTTTGGGGGTGGCAGGCTCCACTGTAGCCACGCCCCGCTTCATCATCGCAGGGTGGACGCGTACATTGCGGGTACGGCTTTGACTGCTTTATGGGAGCCGGCCTTCTCGTAGCCGGCCGCGCTGTAGCCGGCCTCTCGTAGCCGGCCTTGCTGTAGCCGGTTTCTCATAGTCGGCCATCCACAGCTTTCTTCATGAGGGCGAAAGACGGGCCGCCCTCGAAGCCGGCCTAGGAGGTAGCCGGCTGAGGGGGGAGGCGGCCCTAGGTCTTGAATCTTCTTGAGAGTCGGCCAGGCTTGTAATTTTTTCTGATGGGCCAGGGGAAGCCGGCTAGGCTACACATGGCTATTTACTCCGACACTGGAGTTTCGTTGCGAAACCGTCGTTCCGTCTAATCAACTTTAACTAAGTTTTGCTACGGTAAAATTTGACCTAGTTTCAACTTGCTAGAACCGAGTTGTTCTCTTCCGCCGTTTGTTTTCGGTTTCTTTGTTCGGTTATTTCTTTCTTCTCAACCGGAGTTCTTAAGTTGAACTTTCTGGTTCGTTCTCTTGTTTGAGATTTACCTGTGCATTAGATGAGTACTTATTGTATGCTTGTTGTTTGTCTGCGATAGATTACCCGGATTGCGCCGCCTATTACTTCGAATCTCTAGGACTCGCGGATCATCAGCAAGGCAAGTAACACTTTGATCATACCTTTTCTACAACCCAGTTTTAATGCATTAGATCCATCCTCACACATTGCATGATTAGGATCTAATTAAATTGTGGGATGGGAAGTAGATGAGGTAGTACCTATTACCTGTACGTTTATTATGAAACCTTCGTGGATTGGGTGAGTGATATCCATGACAGATGTGAGATTTATAATTTTAATGGTTTACCTAAGGTGGCAACTTAAACACACATCTGGGTGGATTGAGGCACCTGATGTCTATTAGGACTTGCCTGCTTTTTTTATGGACCGCCACCCAAGCTCAAAGGGATCATAAGATCTTTCATGCTAAATACTTACGTGTGCAGCCACAAGCCATTATGGGCTCTGGCATAGTTGACTAAGTCGTGCGAACTCTTATAGGGGTAGACTAGCATATGTAGGGGATATAGGTGGTACGGTCTACTCCATCATAAGGTGCTAGCACTTCTGAAAGACTATGTCTCGGTCATCCGTTTCTCAAACACCAGTAGTGCGAGAAATCCAACGGAGGAGATCGAGTCTTGTGGGGAAAAGTGTGCAAACCTCTGCAGAGTGTAACAAACTAATCATGATTAGCCGTGTCCCCGGTTATGGACAATCTTGAGTATCTAGTACTTGAATATCATGTGAATCTCATCATGTTACTTCTAATTAATATTGTTGGGTTTTAATTGATTACTTTTAATTGGGATTGAGAATGCTGTCAACCATTCTCAATGTTTAACAACCACCATGATAGTTAAATAAAATTATTCCTTTGCAGTAGGGAAAAATTGGCTTTACGCAAAACAGTAACCATAGAGCTTTCCACTAGCCAAATATGCATATAGTATAGCTGTTTCATTCCATCACTCTCTATGTGTTACTTTGCCAGCATATTCCATGTGCTGACCCGTTTCGGGCTGCAACGTTAATGTTGCAGACTTTTCAGACGATGATTAAGGTGCTTTTAGGTCGTGGTTCTATACTCAGTGATGCTGTTGGAGTTGATGGACCCATTTATCTTCCAAGTCTTCCGCTGTTATCGATACTAGATGGCCTTAAGCCATATTATTGTATTAAGTTCTCTTTTGAGACATCGTTGTAATAAGTGTGTGATTGCCACTCTGCTACAAATCCTTCGAAGTACTGTGTGGTGTCAGCATTACTGATCCAGGGATGACACCGGAGCACAGAGATCGGACTGTTTGAGGTTTGATCGCTAGAGGGACTTCAAAGACATTTTGAACGTCATGGACCATATGAGATGTTCCAGGAGTTGAAGTTAATATTTCAAGCAAATACCCGAGTTGAGAGATATGAAGTCTCCAACAAGTTCTAAAGCTAAAAGATGGAGGAGAACCGCTCAACTAGTGAGCATGTGCTCAGGTTGTCTGGGTACTACAATCGCTTGAATCAAGTGGGAGTTAGTCTTCCATAGTGATTGACAGAATTCTCTAGTCACCATGACAAAGTTAGTAGAACTTCGTGATGAACTATAGTATGCAAGGGATGACGAAAACGACTCCCAAGCTTTTCATGATGATGAAATCGATGAAGGTAGAAATCAAGAAAAACATCAAGTGTTGATGGTAGACAAGACCACTAGTTTCAAGAAAAGGGCAGAGGCAAGAAGGGGAACTTCAAGAAGAACAGCAAGCAAGTTGCTGCTCAAGAGAAGAAACCCAAGTCTAGACCTAAGCCGGAGACTGAGTGCTTCTACTGCAAAGGGACTGGTCACTGAAAGCGGAACTACCCCAAGTGATTGGCAGATAAGAAGGATGGCAAGGTGAACATAAGTATATTTGATATACATGTTATTGATGTGTACTTTACTAGTGTTTATAGGAACCCCTTAGTATTTGATACTAGTTCAGTTGCGAAGATTAGTAACTCGAAACGGGAGTTGCAGAATAAACAGAGACTAGTTAAGGGTGAAGTGACGATGTGTGTTGGAAGTGGTTCCAAGATTGATATGATCATCATCACACACTCCCTATAAATTCGGGATTAGTGTTGAACCTAAATAAGTGTTATTTGGTGTTTGCGTTGAGCATGAATTGATTTGATCATGTTTATTGTAATACAGTTATTCATTTAAGTAAGAGAATAAATTGTTGTTCTGTTTACATGAATAAAACCTTATATGGTTACACACCCAATGAAAATAGTTCGTTGGATCTCGATCATAGTGATACACATAATCATAATATTGAAACCAAAAGATGCAAAGTTAATAATGATAGTGCACCTTATTTGTAGCACTGCCGTTTAGGTCATATTGGTGTAAAGCGCATGAAGAAACTCCATGCTGATGGGATTTTGGAATCACTTGATTATGAATCACTTGATGATTGCGAACCATGCCTCATGGGCAAGATGACTAAGACTCCATTCTTCGGAGTGAGCAACTAACTTATTGGAAATAATACATACTGATGTATGCGGTCCGATGAGTGTTAAGGCTCACGGCAAGTATCTTTATTTTCTGAACTTCACAGATGATTTGAGCAGATATGGGTATATCTACTTGATGAAACATAAGTCTGAAACATTTGAAAAGTTCGAAGAATTTCAGAGTGAAGTGGAGAACCATCGTAACAAGAAAATAAGGCTTCTACGATCTGATCGTGGAGACAAATATTTTAGTTACGAGTTTGGTCTTCAATTAAAACAATGTGGAATAGTTTCACAAATTCGTGCCACCCGGAACACCACAGCATAATGGTGTGTCCGAACGTCATAGCCGTACTTTATTAGATATAGTGCAAATCTATGATGTTTCTTACCAATTTACCACTATCGTTTTTGAGGTTATGCATTAAAGACAGCTGCATTCACGTTAAAAAAAAGGGGCACCATCTAAGTCCGTTGAGACGACACAATCTGAACTGTGGTTTAGCAAGAAACCAAAGTTGTTGTTTCTTAAAGTTTGGGGTTGTGATGCTTATGTGAAAAAGTTTCATCCTGATAAGCTCAAAACCAAATCGGAGAAATATGTCTTCATAGGATACCCAAAAGGAGACTATTGGGTACACCTTCTATCACAGATCCTAAGGCAAGACATTCGTTGCTTATAATGGATCCTTTCTAGAGAAGGAGTTTCTCTCGAAAGAAGTGAGTGGGCGGAAAGTAGAACTTGATAAGGTAATTGTACCTTCTCCCTTATTGGAAAGTAGTTCATCACAGAAATCTGTTCCTGTGACTACTACACCAATTAGTGAGGAAGCTAATGATGATGATCATAAAACTTCAGATCAAGTTACTACCGAATCTCATAAGTAAACCAGACTGAGATCCGCACCAGAGTGGTACAGTAATCCTGTTCTGGAAGTCATGTTACTAGACCATGACGAACTTGCGAACTATGAGGAAGCGATGATGAGCCCAGATTCCGCAAAGTGGCTTGAAGCCATGAAATCTGAGATGGGATCCATGTATGAGAACAAAGTATGGACTTTGGTTGACTTGCCCGATGATCGGCAAGAAATTGAGAATAAATGGATCTTCAAGAAAAAGACTGACGCTGACATATGCACTAGTAGAAAAAGGGTCAAACGTGAAGCACATTAGTGCCGGTTTGTATTTGAGCCGGCACTAATGTATACATTAGTGCCGGTTCCAACGGCTAGCCGGGCCCCCATCATTAGTACCGGTTCGTGGCGAACCTTTAGCACCGGTTCGTGCCACGAACCGGTACTAATGAGAGTGGTGGCAGGATGTTGACAGAATGGGGCCCCTCCAGCCCCTTTAGTACCGGTTCTTGGCACGAACCGGTACTAAAGGTCGTCCTATATAAACCCTTCGTCCACCAGCACTCTGTTCTCCCCCCTTTCCCCTCTCCCTCTCCTCTGTTCTTCTCTTCTTCCTCTCGAGTTCATCACAAAATTTGCCCAAAATTTGTCAAGATTTGAAGGCCCTCATCCATTCAAATGATCACAAAGGTTAGCAACTTTGTCCTTTCATCTCTCATTGCTAGATTAGCTCTTGCATTGGTTTATATAGTGATTAATTTGGGAGGATATATATATGTGCTAGTATTTGATTTATATGCAATTTGAGGTCAAAAATAACACTTAGTTTGCATATGTAGGTGTGGTTTACTTAGTGCCTTCTAAATCTCCATCGTAGCCACCGTCGATCGCCCGCACCGTCCCGTTCCCGGAACCACCTTGTGGTGAGCCTCTTGTTCATGAAATTTTATATAAAAATTGATGTTTGTGTGATTTGGATATATAGTTACTCTTATAATTATCTTACCCGTATGTTGTTTGTTATACATATAGTGCCATGGTTTTGATATCCGTCCCCGTCGGCCCTAGTCCTTGTTATGATTCGGATGTGGTATGTATATTCTCTTTTAAAACTAGTTGCATTTCGTGTTTATGACAAATTATGCCCATCAAGTTGACATAGAAATCTTTTCTAGGAGGTATGTGAACCGGAAATTCCAACCGACCCTATTGCCGAGAGGTTAAATTTAGTTGAAAGAGAAAACGAGTACTTGAAAGAAAAATTGAAAAGAATTGAGGGGGAGAAGATGGAATTGGAGTTGCATGTTGCCGATGTCATCGATGATCACAAGATCAAGATGGAGAAAATGCGCTTGAAGATTAGAAAGATTAGAAAATATGCCATCGATAGTGAGGCTTGGTATCATTATGCTGTTGGATCCATTGTTACCTTAATTGCGATCTTGATCATATTTGTTGTTGCATTTAAATGCTTTAGCTAGAGAGTTATTTGTTTGTTGGATTTAAGTGTTGTATGAACTTGTATTAATTGTATGAACTTGTATTAATTTGGTCTATTCGGTGTTGTGTAATGAAGGTGAGCCGGCAATGGATGTACGATGACCGATGCTCTCCCGAGTTCATTAATGGCGTGCATACTTTTCTGCTTGCGGCTGAGGCAAACAAGCGGGCGGATGGTTTTATGCCTTGTCCATGTGCTCGCTGTAAGAATGGTCACAATTACTCTACGTCAAGAACCATTCACGTCCACCTGTTTAAGTCCGGTTTCATGCCCCATTATAATGTTTGGACCAAGCACGGAGAAAGAGGGGTTATGATGGAAGACAATGAAGAAGAAGAGGACGACGATAGCTATCCTGGCCATGGGTTCCCTGAATATGATGATACAACAATGGGGGAAGAAGCTGAGCCGGTAATGCGGGAAGAAGCTGACCCGGCAATGCGGGAAGAAGCTGAAGAAGAGGCATCAGATGAGCCCGTTGATGATCTAGGTCGGGCCATTGCCGATGCAAAGAGAAACTGCGCAAGTGATTTGGAGAAGAAGAAGTTGCAGCGCATGTTAGAGGATCACAAAAAATTGTTGTACCCGAATTGCGTAGGTGACAAGAAAAAGCTGGGCACCACACTGGATTTGCTGCAATGGAAGTGTGACGCCCGGGTAATTAAGCTACAGTGAACCTCTGCTAATGATGCCACGTCACCTCGTTTATAGTTGCTAATCTCGAGTTAGTTCAAAACCGATTCAAATTCAAATTCAAAAATAGGCAAACAATAAAAGTTTTCAAAATTGAAACAAAAATGTTCGGTGGACACCAAATATTACGAAGGTAATTATGGTGCAGTAAACACATTTTTATAAAATGCCTAAATACTTTTAAATGGATTAAAACAAAAAAGAAATAATAAAAAGGAAAGAAACTGAAAACAGTAAAACTAAAACAAAAAAAGAAGGGGGGAAAGCCCCCTGGACCAGGCAGCCCAATCCACCCGCGCGGCCACCGCCCATGCCCCCTGGCCCGCAGTCAGCCTGGCCGGCCCAGCTCCCTGCCGCCTCCCTTCCCCCTATTCCCCAGACCTGGGGCGGAACAGGGCGCATCCCCGCCGCACCCTCTCGCCAGCAACGACGAGAGGATAAGGCCGCCACTCCTCCGCGCCTCCTCGATTCCGCCTCCCACTCGCCCCCGACTCGCCTGGGCTCCTGCGCCTATCTCTCTCCCCTCCAGATCCACCTCGCCCCCCTCGTTCCTCTCCGTAACCGAGCGCAACCGCCACCTTGACTCCGGCCTAGCCCCGGCCACCGTGCCCACCTCGCCGCTCCACGGTGTCTCCAAGGCCCGCCGTCGTCCACTACTTCGATTGGTGCAGTCCGTTGGAGACCGGAGCCAACGCAGCGCCCCCGACGCCGCCGTCTTCCTCCTCTGCCCCGACAAGCTTCGCCGCCGTTCTTCTTCATCTCCGGCGACGCCCCTGCAGCTACTAACCCATTCACCGGCCATCGTGCGTGCCGCTAGGTGAGCTGCCCCCTCCTCCGCCCTCTAGCTTCCCTAGCTCGCGCGGTACCTAGCTCGTCGTCATGCTCGGGCTCTGGTCGCCGCGGTGTACCTCGCCGCCGTGGACACATCCGCCGTCACGCTCGCCCGAGCTCACCGTTGTGCTCCTGGGGTCCCTAGGAGCCCAACGCGCCTACGAATGCTCCCTCCCGTGCCTCCTAGCGCCGTCCCCGATGAGCGCCCAAACGCGTCGCCGCCTGCGCTCGTTGCCGGCGTGCTTCCGGTGACCAAATGGTCACGGGACAGCGCCCGTTGCATTCGCCACCTGACGCATGCCTCGCCTCGCCTCTTAGTTCGCTCGCTAGCGGACTGCGTCGACATTTCCTCTTGCGTCCGACTCCGGCCGTCCGCCGGTGAGCTCTCCGCGCTCGAATCCGGTCACCCCTGCCGCCACAATCACCACCGTTGGACGCGGCGCAGCCATAGCTCTCGAACGCGCCCGAAAACTCGACGAACGGTGCCCTGTAGGTGTTTTCCGGCCACCTCCCGAGCCGCGCCACCGCGTTTTGCCTCGCCGGCGTAGATCCGGCGCCGTCCGCCGACGTGGCTAGGCGGGCCCCACCCCTGGGTCACTGCCAGTGGGCCATGGGGGCCCCGTTGACTGGGTTGACCCAGTCAACGTGCTGACTGGGCAGCCCAGTGGCACTGACATGCGGGCCCCATGCCATAAAGGAATAAAAACAAATAAATGAAATGTTAATTATTTCGCTAATTATTTAATTAACTAAACAGTCGCTGAATACTGGGTCCCACCCACTAATTAACCCTTTTAATTAGTCTAAACCCCCTGTTAATGCCCCTGACAATGACATGTGGGTCCCACTGGACCCACCTGTCTGGTTTGACTGGTCAACCGACCAGTTGACCTGCTGACATCACTCTGATGTCATGCCTGCGTCATCATTCACTGTTTTGGATAATGTTGGAATAAAATAAATAATTAAAATCAAAAAATGATTTAAAACTTTAGAAAATCATATCTTTTAATCCGTAACTCGGATGAAAATACTTTCTACATGAAAGTTGCTCAGAACGACGAGAAGAATCCGGATACACTCCCCGTTCGTCCGCCACACATCCCTAACCTATCCAACTCGCAACTTTCCCCCTCCGGCTCCTCTGCCCGAAAATGCGAAACACCGGGGATACTTTCCCGGATGTTTTCCCCCTTCACCGGTACCACCTCGTACCGCGTTAGGGCACACCTAGCACCACGCTTTATCATGTCATGCATCGTCATGCATTTGTTTGCATTATATTTATTGTTTCTTCCCCCTCTTCTCTCGCTAGACACCGAGACCGACGCCGCTGCTACCCAGTATGACTACGGAGTTGACGACCCCTCTCTCTTGCCAGAGCAACCAGGCAAGCCCCCCCTTTGATCACCAGATACCGCCTACTCTTCTCTATACTGCTTGCATTAGAGTAGTGTAGCATGTTACTGTTTCCCGTTAATCCTATACTGATGCATAGCCTGTCCTTGCTACTACTGTTGTTACCTTTACCTGCAAACCTAATGCTTAGTATAGGATGCTAGCTTATCATCAGTGGCCCTACATTCTTGTCCGTCTGCCATGCTATACTATCGGGCCGTGATCACTCGGGAGGTGATCACGGGTATATACTATATACTTTATACATGATACATGTGGTGACTAAAGACGGGTAGGCTCATAGGAGCACCCGCGAGTGGATCTTTGAGGCGGAGCGACAGGGCAGGTTCCGACCACCTAGGAGAGAGGTGGGCCTGGCCCTGGTCGGTGTTCGCGGATACTTAACACGCTTAATGAGATCTGGGTATTTGATCTGAGTCTGGCCATTTGGTCTATACGCACTAACCATCTACGCGGGAGTAGTTATGGGTATCCCGGCGTCGTGGTATCAGCCGAAGCCTTCGTGACGTCAAGGACTGAGTGGCGCGCGCCGGATTGGACTGGAAGGCCACTAGGCTAGGTCTGCTTTCGGCCGCGTTCGCAACGTGCAGGTGTGCAAAGGGCGATGGGCCCAGACCCCTGCGCCATAGGGTTTAGACCGGCGTGCTGACCTCTCTGTTGTGCCTAGGTAGGGCTGCGACGTGTTGATCTTCCGAGGCCGGGCATGACCCAGGAAAGTGTGTCCGGCCAAATGGGATCGAGCGTGTTGGGGTATGTGGTGCACCCCTGCAGGGAAGTTTATCTATTCGAATAGCCGTGTCCCTCGGTAAAAGGACGACCCGGAGTTGTATCTTGACCTTATGACAACTAGAACCGGATACTTAATAAAACACACCCTTCCCAGTGCCAGATACAACCGGTGATCGCTCTCTCACAGGGCGACGAGGGGAGGATCATCGGTTAGGATTATGCTATACGATGCTACTTGGAGGACTTCAGTCTACTCTCTTCTACATGCTGCAAGACGGAGGCTGCCAGAAGCGTAGTCTTCGAAAGGACTAGCTATCCCCCACTTATTCCGGCTTTCTGCAGTTCAGTCCACATATAATAGCCTTATCCCAGTTGATACCAATGCATACATATGTAGTGTAGCTCCTTGCTTGCGAGTACTTTGGATGAGTACTCACGGTTGCTTTCTCCTTCTTTTCCCTCTATTCCTTCTACCTGGTTGTCGCAACCAGATGTTGGAGCCCAGGAGCCAGACGCCACCGTTGATGACGACTCCTACACCGGAGGTGCCTACTACTACGTGCTGCCCGCTGACGACGACCAGGAGTAGTTTAGGAGGATCCCAGGCAGGAGGCCTGCGCCTCTTTCGATCTGTATCCCAGTTTGTGCTAGCCTTCTTAAGGCAAACTTGTTTAACTTATGTCTGTACTCAGATATTGTTGCTTCCGCTGACTCGTCTATGATCGAGCTCTTGTATTCGAGCCCTCGAGGCCCCTGGCTTGTAATATGATGCTTGTATGACTTAATTTATTTGTAGAGTTGTGTTGTGATATCTTCCCGTGAGTCCCTGATCTTGATCGTACACGTTTGCGTGTATGATTAGTGTACGATCGAATCGGGGGCGTCACAAGTTGGTATCAGAGCCGACTGCCTGTAGGAATCCCCCTTCCACACTCCTTGGCCGAAGTCGAGTCCAGACATTGCAAAAACTTTTACTAACACGGATGCGTGTCTTACGGGCACACGTCGCCATCGGGTGATACTAGGAACTTTTACTCCTCGATCCTTACTCTGGGACTCTGATCTCTCTTCTACTCGGGTTAAACGAATTTGCTAACTCTGACACTAGGATCCCGTAACGACATTCACCCCAAAGTTGGATAAGCCCTAGTTATTCTTTAGAGTAGTGTTTGAACATTACCCCCATTGTCATTTGATTCCTGTGAAAACATCTTTGTTTTCAGATGGAACCCACGAGGCAGGTCGTGCGCCACACGACGGCCATTGGTGCATCAGGATCACCTGCTGTGTTGGTTGAGATGATGACCTATCTGGGTTATCGCTGACACCCTGAGTACACCGTCTATGAGGAGTATCAGGACTTCAACCAGGAGCAGTACCGTGCCATCGTCCACCTCTACTATCGGGAGTATGACTCCACTACTGTGCTGCACACTGCTCATGGTGTTGGAGTGACTATCGATATGGCGGTCCACGATGCTGCTTATGCTGCTCTGACACGTCTTCGTGGAGAGTATCAGGAGTTGGACACCTCCCCCTTCAGGCACATTGCTATCGCATCCGATGTTGGTGCGGAGGGTTACTACACTGCGGCCTACTCCACTGTCACCCGAGAGCCCTTCTACCATCAGAACCTGGTTCTGCATGCTGATGGGCTGGATCGAGCTAACCGAGCTCTTCGCCACGAGTTGTACACCACTCGTCAGCACCTCTACCGTGCTCTAACGATGTTACACCCCTTCGTCGGACCTGGGGAGCTGTCGTGTTCTGCTTTCTACCCAGCCAGGACCGTGATGCCCCAGGGTGTCGGTTGGCCAGAGGTGGGAGGTTACTCTCCCCCACTTGGTCCTCTTCTGCCACTTGAGCGTCTGGTTCTGCACCAGAGTATCCGCGGACCCCAGGCTACTCGCGTGGAGGTCTTTCCTTCGCGTCACTACTAGCTGTCGGGCTACACCTACCTCCGCAGTACCGCGTGGGACTGATGTAGACTTGCTTGTTAGTGTTAGATGCATTCGCCGTGAGCCTGTGTGCCGCCTATGATGTCTTAGCCTTTGTACCGAACTCTGTGTAACGAACACTATGCATGATCTCCTTTGTAAGATATGCCGACTATTGTGTAGTATCTATCGTGCTGCTTTCGTTGTGCATGTTTCATCTTGAATGATTCTTGTCTTTGCAAATTTCTCGATGCTGAACTACCCCTGATAACTATTAGCAGGATGGTTAGACCAGGTGGTCGTGGTCGTGGTGGCAACGCCCCACCACCGCCTGAGTACATGGCTGGGATGATGCAACAGTTTGAGCTGAATCGTCAGTTCATGGAGAATATCATGGCTCAGTTTCCTCGCCCCAATATGAACCAGCAGCCAACCCAAGTGACTCTGCAGGATTTCATGCGCCTCAACCCAACCGTGTACCGCAGCTCAACTCAGCCTCTGGATGCTGATGACTGGCTCCATGACATCACCTATGAGATGGAGTCTGCTGATGTAGCCCCTGCTAGCTATGTCACCTTTGCTTCCTTCTTCCTGAAAGGACCCGCAGCTCAATGGTGGGACAGCCACATGCGTACTCTGCCAGCTGGAACAATCATCACCTGGCCAGACTTCCAAGCTGCCTTCCGTGCTCGCTTCATTCCTCAGGGAGTCATGGACCGGAAGAAGCGTGAGTTCCGCAACCTCACCCAAGGCAACAAAACTATGGAAGCTTATCAGCGGGAGTTTCTGGACTTGTCCCGCTATGCTGAAGAGGACATTGCAACTGATGCACGCAGACAGGAGAAGTTCCGTGATGGCCTTCAAGCTGACATCAAACTCGCACTTCTAGTGCATGACTTTGCTGATTTCACCACTTTGGTGAACAAAGCCATCAATGTCGAAACTGGTCTGCAGGAATACCAGAGCTCTCACAGGCGCAGCCGTGACACGGGCTCATCTTCGGGCCCGTCCTCGCAGAAGCGCAAGATATGGATTCCCAACAGCGTGTACCAGCCGAATACACCTGCCCCAAGGCAGTCCTATGCTGCACCTCATCTGCCTACTGCTCCAACTAGGCAGCCAAGACTTCCAGCTCCACCACCCCCAAGCTCCTGTTCCTACTCCCGAGAATGGTTTGTGCTTCAGGTGTGGACAACCAGGGCACCGTGCTAGGGAATGCAACCAGAAACAGAATCAACTGGCCCTTCCAGCAACTGGCCGTGGAAACACCCAGCCCCGCAACAACAATGCCAAGTCTTATGGTCGCGTTCATGCCAACCATGTTGATCTGAACGAAGCCCAAGACCAGCCTGCTACCGTGATGGGTACACTCCTCGTAAATTCAGTACCAGCATCTGTCTTATTTGATACAGGAGCATCACATTCATTCATATCAGCTGAGTTTGCATTCATGCATGGCATTAAATATGAAGAGATGAACACTGCGATTGTGGTACACACTCCTGCGGGCCAGTGTCAAACCTCTATGGTTAGTCACAACGTTCCCGTTGAAATTGAAGGACTGGAATTCCTTGCCTCCCCCATCGTACTAAAGTCCTGTAGCATCGACCTCATTCTGGGAATGGATTGGTTGAGAGCGCATACTGCTTCTATAGTTTGCGCCACTAAGGTCGTCCATCTGTTACACCCTTCTGATGAAATAATTGCTTACCAAGCTCATCTAATTCAGAACGCCGAGGCACGTCTTTATGCCTTGAATGCGTTGAACGCTGCACCACTCGAGGGCATTGAAAACATTCCCGTCGTTCGTGAATTCCAAGATGTCTTCCCGGAAGAACTTCTAGGGATTCCTCCTGCTAGAGCTGTCGAATTCATCATCGACTTGAAACCCGGCACTACCCCTATAGCTAAACGACCCTACAAGATGCCGCCGCATGAACTCATTGAGCTTAAGGAGGAAATCGACAAATCTCTTGTCAAAGGTTTCATTCGCCCGAGTTGCTCTCCTTGGGGAGCACCTTCTCTCTTTGTTAAGAAAAAGGATGGGACAAACCGATTAGTCCAAGACTACCGTCCTATAAACCAAGCTACCATTCAGAATAAATATCCGCTTCCTCGGATCAATGATCTTTATGATCAACTGGCTGGCTCGTCAGTGTTCTCTAAACTCGACTTGAGGTTGGGTTACCACCAGATCCGTGTTCGTGAAGAGGACATCCCAAAAACCGCCTTCGTGACTCGGTATGGATCATACGAGTACACCGTCATGTCATTCGGCTTAACGAATGCTCCAGCCACCTTCTCTCGTCTGATGAATTATATATTCATGGATTACCTCGACAAGTTCGTCATGGTTTATTTGGACGATATCCTTGTATTTTCCAAGAACAAGGGGGAACATGCTGAACATCTTCGTCTTGTGCTGGAAAAACTTCGAGAGCATCAACTGTATGCTAAGTATTCCAAGTGTGAATTCTGGCTCCCCGAAGTAACCTATCTTGGGCATGTCATCTCCAAGAATGGTATTGCCGTCAACCCTGAACGAGTTCAGGCTATTCTTGATTGGACTCCTCCGAAGAACGTCAAGCAAGTCCGAAGTTTTCTCGGTCTCGCCAGCTATTGCCGTCGGTTCGTCGAGAACTTCTCCAAGATTGCCAGGCCTCTGACTAATCTGTTGCATAAGGGTGTCAAATTTGACTGGACAGACAAGTGTCAGGATAGTTTCCAGGCGCTCAAAGACAAATTGACTTCTGCCCCCGTACTTGCTCCACCTGATACTAAGAAGGACTTCGTCATTTACTGCGACGCTTCCCGTCAAGGATTAGGTTGTGTCCTAATGCAAGAGCGCAGAGTGATTGCTTATGCCTCTCGTCAACTGCGCCCTCATGAAGAAAACTACCCAGTTCACGACCTCGAGCTTGCTGCTGTCATTCATGCACTGAAGCAGTGGCGACATTACCTTCTCGGTAATCGTTGCGAGATCTTCACCGACCATCAAAGTCTGAAGTATCTGTTTACTCAGCCAGATTTAAATCTACGTCAGCAAAGATGGATGGAGACTGTTGCAGACTTTGGCGTGGGTATATCCTATACCCCCGGCAAGGCTAATGTAATGGCTGACGCCTTGAGCCGCAAGTATTACTGTAACCACCTCCAGGTTCACAAAGTTCACCCATCGCTTGTTGAAGAATTTAGAAGGCTGAACCTCCATATTGTTCCTCCTGGATCACTCGCTCCCCCTCCCGAAGATTTCCCCAAACGGAACCTCCATGTTGTTTCCAAGGGTTCTCTCAATACCCTGGTTGCGAAACCAGATCTTGTGGACGCCATCAAATGGATACAGAAATGTGACGATGAAGTCCTCAAGATTAAGCGCGACCTCAAAAGGGGAAAGCCCTCATTCTTCACGATCGCCGACGATGGCGCCTTGTATTTCAAAGGCCGCTTAGTGGTACCATGTTCGAAGAAAAACCTGGATAAGACTAAAGGGGTTATGCAAGAAGCCCATGATACGCCTCTGTCCATCCATCCTGGTAGTACAAAGATGTACTAGGATATTCGTCAAAGATTCTGGTGGTCTAATATGAAGCAGGACATTGCTCGTTATGTTGCTGAGTGTGACGTTTGTCGCCGAATCAAAGTAGAACATCAAAGGCCTGCTGGAACTCTGCAACCTATCTCCATTCCTGAATGGAAATGGGACCATGTTGAAATGGACTTCGTCACTGGATTTCCCAAATCGCAGAAAGGTAATGATGCTATTCTTGTCGTCATTGACCGGCTTTCCAAAGTTGCCCATTTTCTGGCGGTCAAAGAGACAATCACTGCTAGTCAGCTTGCTACTCTCTACATGGCCAGAATTGTTTCACTTCACGGTATCCCACTGGTTATCAGTTCAGACCGTGGCAGTTTATTCACTTCAAGGTTTTGGGCGAGTTTCCAAGAAGCTATGGGAACTCATCTGTCGTTTAGTACTGCGTTTCATCCTCAATCGCAAGGACAGGTTGAACGTGTCAACCAAGTTCTCGAAGACATGCTTCGAGCTTGTGTAGTCTCATTCGGCAAGAAATGGGAGGAATCTCTTCCATATGCCGAGTTCTCTTATAATAATAGCTATCAAGCTAGTCTGAAGATGTCCCCCTTCGAAGTGTTATATGGACGAAAGTGTCGAACCCCTCTGAATTGGTCAGAAACTGGGGAACGTCCACTCTTTGGTCCGGATATTATCCAACAGGCTGAAGAACAAGTTCGCATTATTCGCGAGAATCTCAAGACTGCTCAGTCACGTCAGAAAAGTCAGTATGACCGTCATCACCAAGACATGGTCTATCAACCTGGCGAAAAGGCTTATCTTCGAGTTACACCAATGAAGGGTGCACACCGCTTCGGGATCAAGGGCAAGCTAGCTCCCCGCTATATTGGTCCGTTCACTATCCTCGAGAGGCGTGGAAAAGTGGCATATCAATTGGAGCTTCTGCCGAACCTTTCTCAGGTTCACGATGTGTTCCATGTGTCACAACTCCGCCGTTGCTTCAAGGACCCGATCCGAGCTGTGGATCATGAAGTGCTCGAATTGCAACAGGACCTCTCCTATGAAGAGCATCCGGTCCGCATTCTCGACCAAGCTGAACGCCGCACACGCCAGAAGGCGATCAAGTTCCTCAAGGTCCAGTGGTCGAATCACTCTGAAGACGAAGCCACCTGGGAACGCGAGGATCGCCTGCGTGATGAATACCCCGCGTTGTTTCCTTCTATCTCCTAAATCTCGGGACGAGATTTCTTGTAGTGGAGGAGATTTGTGACGCCCGGGTAATTAAGCTACAGTGAACCTCTGCTAATGATGCCACGTCACCTCGTTTATAGTTGCTAATCTCGAGTTAGTTCAAAACCGATTCAAATTCAAATTCAAAAATAGGCAAACAATAAAAGTTTTCAAAATTGAAACAAAAATGTTCGGTGGACGCCAAATATTACGAAGGTAATTATGGTGCAGTAAACACATTTTTATAAAATGCCTAAATACTTTTAAATGGATTAAAACAAAAAAGAAATAATAAAAAGGAAAGAAACTGAAAACAGTAAAACTAAAACAAAAAAAAAGAAGGGGGGAAAGCCCCCTGGACCAGGCAGCCCAATCCACCCGCGCGGCCACCGCCCATGCCCCCTGGCCCGCAGCCAGCCTGGCCGGCCCAGCCGGCCCAGCTCCCTGCCGCCTCCCTTCCCCCTGTTCCCCCGACCCAGGGAGGAACAGGGCGCGTCCCCGCCGCACCCTCTCGCCGGCAACGACGAGAGGATAAGGCCGCCACTCCTCCGCGCCTCCTCGATTCCGCCTCCCACTCGCCCCCGACTCGCCTGGGCTCCTGCGCCTATCTCTCTCCCCTCCAGATCCACCTCGCCCCCCCCTCGTTCCTCTCCGTAACCGAGCGCCACCGCCACCATGACTCCGGCCTAGCCCCGGCCACCGTGCCCACCTCGCCGCTCCACGGTGTCTCCAAGGCCCGCCGTCGTCCACTGCTTCGACTGGTGCAGTCCGTTGGAGACCGGAGCCACCGCAGCGCCCCCGACGCCGCCGTCTTCCTCCTCTGCCCCGACAAGCTTCGCCGCCGTTCTTCTTCATCTCCGGCGACGCCCCTGCAGCTACTAACCCATTCACCGGCCATCGTGCGTGCCGCTAGGTGAGCTGCCCCCTCCTCCGCCCTCTAGCTTCCCTAGCTCGCGCGGTACCTAGCTCGTCGTCATGCCCGGGCTCTGGTCGCCGCGGTGTACCTCGCCGCCGTGGACACATCCGCCGTCACGCTCGCCCGAGCTCACCGTTGTGCTCCTGGGGTCCCTAGGAGCCCAACGCGCCTACAAATGCTCCCTCCCGTGCCTCCTAGCGCCGTCCCCGATGAGCGCCCAAACGCGTCGCCGCCTGCGCTCGTCGCCGGCGTGCTTCCGGTGACCAAATGGTCACGGGACAGCGCCCGTTGCATTCGCCACCTGACGCATGCCTCGCCTCGCCTCTCAGTTCGCTCGCTAGCGGACTGCGTCGACATTTCCTCTTGCGTCCGACTCCGGCCGTCCGCCGGTGAGCTCGCCGCGCTCGAATCCGGTCACCCCTGCCGCCACAATCACCACCGTTGGACGCGGCGCAGCCATAGCTCTCGAACGCGCCCGAAAACTCGACGAACGGTGCCCTGTAGGTGTTTTCCGGCCACCTCCCGAGCCGCGCCACCGCGTTTTGCCTCGTCGGCATAGATCCGGTGCCGTCCGCCGACGTGGCTAGGCGGGCCCCACCCCTGGGTCACTGCCAGTGGGCCATGGGGGCCCCGTTGACTGGGTTGACCCAGTCAACGTGCTGATGGGGCAGCCCAGTGGCACTGACATGCGGGCCCCATGCCATAAAGGAATAAAAACAAATAAATGAAATGCTAATTATTTCGCTAATTATTTAATTAACTAAACAGTCGCTGACTACTGGGTCCCACCCACTAATTAACCCTTTTAATTAGTCTAAACCCCCTGTTAATGCCCCTGACAATGACATGTGGGTCCCACTGGACCCACCTGTCTGGTTTGACTGGTCAACCGACCAGTTGACCTGCTGACATCACTCTGATGTCATGCCTACGTCATCATTCACTGTTTTGGATAATGTTGGAATAAAATAAATAATTAAAATCAGAAAATGATTTAAAACTTTAGAAAATCATATCTTTTAATCCGTAACTCAGATGAAAATACTTTCTACATGAAAGTTGCTCAGAACGACGAGACGAATCCGGATACACTCCCCGTTCATCCGCCACACATCCCTAACCTATCCAACTCGCAACTTTCCCCCTCCGGCTCCTCTGCCCGAAAATGCGAAACACCGGGGATACTTTCCCGGATGTTTTCCCCCTTCACCGGTACCACCTCGTACCGCGTTAGGGCACACCTAGCACCACGCTTTATCATGTCATGCATCGTCATGCATTTGTTTGCATTATATTTATTGTTTCTTCCCCCTCTTCTCTCGCTAGACACCGAGACCGACGCCGCTGCTACCCAGTACGACTACGGAGTTGACGACCCCTCTCTCTTGCCAGAGCAACCAGGCAAGCCCCCCCTTTGATCACCAGATACTGCCTACTCTTCTCTATACTGCTTGCATTAGATTAGTGTAGCATGTTACTGTTTCCCGTTAATCCTATATTGATGCATAGCCTGTCCTTGCTACTACTGTTGTTACCTTTACCTGCAAACCTAATGCTTAGTATAGGATGCTAGCTTATCATCAGTGGCCCTACATTCTTGTCCGTCTGCCATGCTATACTATCGGGCCGTGATCACTCGGGAGGTGATCACGGGTATATACTATATACTTTATACATGATACATGTGGTGACTAAAGACGGGTAGGCTCATAGGAGCACCCGCGAGTGGATCTTTGAGGCGGAGCGACAGGGCAGGTTCCGACCACCTAGGAGAGAGGTGGGCCTGGCCCTGGTCGGTGTTCGCGGATACTTAACACGCTTAATGAGATCTGGGTATTTGATCTGAGTCTGGCCATTTGGTCTATACGCACTAACCATCTACGCGGGAGTAGTTATGGGTATCCCGGCGTCGTGGTATCAGCCGAAGCCTTCGTGACGTCAGCGACTGAGTGGCGCGCGCCGGATTGGACTGGAAGGCCACTAGGCTAGGTCTGCTTTCGGCCGCGTTCGCAACGTGCAGGTGTGCAAAGGGCGATGGGCCCAGACCCCTGCGCCATAGGGTTTAGACCGGCGTGCTGACCTCTCTGTTGTGCCTAGGTAGGGCTGCGACGTGTTGATCTTCCGAGGCCGGGCATGACCCAGGAAAGTGTGTCCGGCCAAATGGGATCGAGCGTGTTGGGGTATGTGGTGCACCCCTGCAGGGAAGTTTATCTATTCGAATAGCCGTGTCCCTCGGTAAAAGGACGACCCGGAGTTGTATCTTGACCTTATGACAACTAGAACCAGATACTTAATAAAACACACCCTTCCCAGTGCCAGATACAACCGGTGATCGCTCTCTCACAGGGCGACGAGGGGAGGATCATCGGTTAGGATTATGCTATACGATACTACTTGGAGGACTTCAGTCTACTCTCTTCTACATGCTGCAAGACGGAGGCTGCCAGAAGCGTAGTCTTCGAAAGGACTAGCTATCCCCCTCTTATTCCGGCTTTCTGCAGTTCAGTCCACATATAATAGCCTTATCCCAGTTGATACCAATGCATACATATGTAGTGTAGCTCCTTGCTTGCGAGTACTTTGGATGAGTACTCACGGTTGCTTTCTCCTTCTTTTCCCTCTATTCCTTCTACCTGGTTGTCGCAACCAGATGTTGGAGCCCAGGAGCCAGACGCCACCGTTGATTACGACTCCTACACCGGAGGTGCCTACTACTACGTGCTGCCCGCTGACGACGACCAGGAGTAGTTTAGGAGGATCCCAGGCAGGAGGCCTGCGCCTCTTTCGATCTGTATCCCAGTTTGTGCTAGCCTTCTTAAGGCAAACTTGTTTAACTTATGTCTGTACTCAGATATTGTTGCTTCCGCTGACTCGTCTATGATCGAGCTCTTGTATTCGAGCCCTCGAGGCCCCTGGCTTGTAATATGATGCTTGTATGACTTAATTTATTTGTAGAGTTGTGTTGTGATATCTTCCCGTGAGTCCCTGATCTTGATCGTACACGTTTGCGTGTATGATTAGTGTACGATCGAATCGGGGGCGTCACAGGAAGGCAGAGAATGGTGTATCTGACATGGGATTTGGAAAGTTGCTGGTAATGATAAAGGATATGCTTCCAAAGGACAACGAATTGCCCGAGAGTACATACGAAGCAAAGAAGGCTGTCTGCCCTCTAGGGTTAGAGGTGCAGAAGATACATGCATGCCCTAATGATTGCATCCTCTACCGCGGTGAGTATGAGGATTTGAACGCTTGCCCGGTATGTGGTGCATTGTGCTATAAGATCTGCCGCGATGACCCTGGTGATGTCGAGGGCCGGCGCCCCAGGAAGAAGATTCCTGCCAAGGTGATGTGGTATGCTCCTATAATACCATGGTTGAAACGTTTGTTCCAAAACAAAGAGCATGCCAAGGCGATGCGATGGCACAGAGAAGACCGTAAGAAAGACAGAAAGTTGAGAGTACCCACTGACGGGTCGCAGTGGAGAAAAATCGAAAGAAAGTATGGGAAGGAGTTTGCAGACGACGCAAGGAGCGTATGGTTTGGTCTAAGCGCAGATGGCATTAATCCTTTTGGGGAGCAGAGCAGCAACCATAGCACCTGGCCTGTGACTCTATGTTTATATAACCTTCCACCTTGGTTGTGCATGAAGCGGAAGTTCATTATGATGCCAGTCCTCATCCAAGGCCCTAAGCAACCCGGCAACGACATTGATGTGTACCTAAGGCCATTAGTTGAAGAACTCTTACAACTGTGGAATGGAGCAGGTGTACGTGCGTGGGATGAGCACATGGGGGAAGAATTTGACCTAAAGGCATTGCTGTTCGTGACCATCAATGATTGGCCTGCTCTCAGTAACCTTTCAGGACAGACAAACAAGGGATACCGCGCATGCACGCACTGTTTGGACGATACCGACAGTATATATTTGGCTAATTGTAAGAAGAATGTGTACCTGGGACATCGTCGATTTCTTCCGAGCAGGCATCCCGTAAGAAAGAAAGGCAAGCATTTCAAAGGTGAGGCGGATCTCCGGACGAAGCCTCGCCACCGTACTGGTGCTGATGTACATGATATGGTCAAGGATTTGAAGGTGGTCTTTGGAAAGGGTCCTGGTGGACAACCTGTTCCGAATGACGCTGACGTACACTCACCCATGTGGAAGAAGAAATCTATATTTTGGGACCTGCCCTATTGGAAAGACCTCGAGGTCCGCTCCGCAATCGATGTGATGCACGTGACGAAGAATCTTTGTGTGACCCTGCTTGGCTTCTTGGGCGTGTATGGGAAGACAAAAGATACACCTGAGGCACGGGAGGACCAGCAACGTATGCACGGAAAAGACGGCATACATCAGGGTCATGCAAGCTACGCTCTTACCAAAGAAGAGAAGGAAATCTTCTTTGAATGCCTGCTCAGTATTAAGGTACCGTCTGGCTTCTCGTCGAATATAAAGGGAATAATAAACATGGCAGAGAAAAATTTCCAGAACCTAAAGTCTCATGACTGCCACATGATTATGACGCAACTGCTTCCGGTTGCATTGAGGGGGCTTCTACCGGAGAACGTTCGATTAGCCATTGTGAAGCTATGTGCATTTCTCAATGCAATCTCTCAGAAGGTAATCGATCCAGAAATCATACCAAGGTTACAGAATGATTTGGTGCAATGTCTTGTCAGTTTTGAGTTTGTGTTCCCACCATCCTTCTTCAACATCATGAAACACGTCCTAGTTCACCTATGCGAAGAGATTAACATTTTTGGTCCTGTATTTCTACACAATATGTTCCCCTTAAAGAAATATGTTCATAACCGTGCTAGGCCAGAAGGAAGCATCTCCAAGGGCCGTCAAAATGAGGAGGTCATTGAGTTTTGTATTGACTTTATTCCTGACCTTAAGCCGATTGGTGTTCCTGAATCGCGGCATAAGGGCAGACTGGATGGAAAAGGCACGCTAGGAGGGGAACAAATAATATGTGTGGACGGACATTCTCTCACTGAAGCACACTACACAGTTCTATAGAATTCCGCCTTGGTGGCTCCGTATATGGATGAACACAAGAATTTGCTACGCTCCAAACACCCGGAGCGGTCTGATGACTGGATTACACGTGAACAAACCAGGAGTTTCACCAGCTAGTTGCAAGCACATACCATGCATGACACCTCTATTGAAGATGACCTGTACTTGCTGTCCCAGTTACCATCTTCGAATATAATGACTTTCAAAGGGTACGAGATAAATGGTAATACATTTTACATGATCGCCCAAGATAAGAAGAGCACCAACCAAAACAGTGGTGTCCGCTTTGATGCAGAAACCAAGACGGGAAAGGAAACATATTATGGTTATATACAGGACATATGGGAACTTGACTATCGACGTGGTTTGAAGGTCCCTTTGTTTCGGTGCAAATGGGTCAATATGACACGAGGCGGGGTAACGGAAGACCCGCAGTACGGAATGACAACAGTGGACCTCAACAATCTTGCGTATGCAGACGGACCATTCGTCCTAGCCAATGATGTGGCACAGGTTTTCTATGTGAAGGACATGTCTACCAAGCCAAGAAAAAGAAAAGATAAGGAAGCGAATGCATCGTACGATGAGCCAAAGCGGCACATAGTTCTTTCTGGGAAGAGAAACATCGTGGGAGTGGATGACAAGACAGACAAGTCAGAAGATTATGAAAAGTTTGATGAAATTGCTCCATTCACAGTGAATATTGACCCGAGCATCCCGTTAAATGATGAAGATTTTCCATGGCTACGACGCAAAGGGACAGACGCGAAGAAAAAGTTTCACACCCAAAGATCTGGGATGTGATCTGGGATGCAAGCAAATTCTTTCATGCATTTACTGTTTTTTTCAGCTAAATGACCCTGAAGTTGAAAAGCATTTCAAATGAACTCAGAAAAGGATGAAAGTTGGCATGGCATCATAATTTCACCCACATAGCATGTGCAAAAAAGTAGAGAGGGTTACCGCAAAAACTTAATGCACTTCGTGTACAAAATGGTCAATCTGTTTCGAAGTATCAGGGTTTCGGACGAAAACTCATCCGTTACAAAGTCATTTCATTTTTTAAATAACTTAAGCATTACCAAATTGAATATAATGATAAAACACACTAATATTAAACATAACAAAAAAGAATCAATGGAAAACGTATTTTCAAAGTTAAGTTATTCACAAACTAGTGATTCACATAAATTTCAAATAATTCAAAATATAAACTATTCAAATTTAAAAAGTATCGGCACTAACTGAAAGTTTCTAAAAACTATCAAAAATATTCACAAAGAAACTCTAAATACAGCAAAAAAACAACTAAAAATAAATAAAACAAAATAAATAAAGCAGGAAAGAAAAAACTAAATGAAAAAAAAGCCCACCTACTGGGCCACAGCGGCCTGCATACGACTAGAAACCCAACCTGTTATTGGGCCAGGATGCAGGCCCGCAAGCCCAATAGGCCCCACAGGGCAGCATAGAACATGTAGGCCCAGTAGGCCTGCTTTGGAGAGGAGCTCGAGAGAGCTACCGCACGGGGGTTTATAAACCAGTGCGGTCGCCCCTCGGCTAGCGATGTGGGACTAAACTTGCGCACCGCACCTGCGCCAGCGCACCCCCTTTAGTACCGGTTCATGGCACCAACCAGTACTAAAGGGGGGGTCTTTAGTACCGGTTGGAACCACCACCCAGTACTAAAGGCCTGCCCTTCCCGCTGCTTGGCCTGGCCAAAACAGGCCTTTAGTACCGGTTGGTGGCTCCAACCGGTACTAAAGGTGGCTTCTATATATACAGCACTTCGCAAAATTTCATTCTCCCTCTGTTTCTTCCCGATCGTTCGACGCCGTCGCCGCCCCCGTCCTACGCCGCCCCCGTCGCGCGCCGTTGCCGTCGCCACCCCCATCCTCGTCGCCGCCCTCATCCCCATCGCCGCCCCCGTCGCCGTCGCCTCCCTCGTCTTCGTCGCCGCCCTGGGCCCGTCCTCGCGCCGTCCCCGCGTCGCCGCGCCCCCGTCACGCCCCGGCCCGTCGCCGCCCCGGGCCGTCGCCTCGCCGTCGCCGTCGCCCCGCTGTGAGCTCTCCCCCTCTAACCCCTCTCCCTCGCCCCCGGTGGCCACCATGGGCGCCGCCCCCCGAGCCCATATATACACACACAAGCATGCATGATGAACACACACACACTGTTTTTAGTGTTAGATCGATGCTTAGTGTTTAATTAGTATGGAATAGCATATATATATAGAATTTTGACATATGCAATGCTTAGTGTTAGATGCTTAGTGTTAGATGCTTAGTGTTAGATGCTTAGTGTTTTTAGTGAGCCCGGATATAATTAGTGTTTAATTAGTATGGAATTTTTTTATATAATGTTGTTTTTCTGTTTTTAATGGATGTATAGAAGTTGTTTTTTCTGTTTTTAGTGTTAGATGCTTAATTAGTATGAAATAGCATATAGAATTTTGACATATGCAATGATAGCATAATTAGTGTTACATTTAATTTGCATATAGTATTTGTTGTCGACGATGCCCGGCCCGCATCCTTGCCATCGACCCGTTCGCGACGACGTCCTACTTCAGAGGACCCATGTCCGGGACTGGGCTCCGCCGGGCTGGCACTGGGAGGTGCTACCTTCAGGGGCGCGACGCTTGGTGAGGAACCCGGCCCCGGGTCCCGTCGTCGACCCTCATCTCCTTTGGTGGCATTCGCGTGGGCCACTTTCGGTGCGGAGGGAGCCGGCCGCGCCGGAGGTGGTACGTCGCCGTGTCAGGGAGGAGAACGAGCACGTCCGTCGCTACATGGGTGCTATGGACGTCAGGTTCTCCAATACCTGGCAGGTTCTTTGGGGAGATCACCCGAGCTATGATCTAGTGATGGTTCCTTCTCTTTGGGTGTCCACCGCCCGCACCTCAGGAACCGCGAGTGGCCTAGATTACTCTGTAGTATTCGATCTTTATTAGCTAGCTAGCTAGTGATATATTATTCGAGACGATGACTATATATATATCTATTATTCGAGACGATGTATTGAGATTATATCTATTATTCGAGACGACGTATTCGAGATTAAATCTATTATTCGAGATGATGTATTCGAGATTATATCTATTATTCGAGACGATGTATTCGAGATTATATCTATTAATCGAGATTATACTAAATTGTTTTATATTTCTTTTGGCATAGTTAAATAAAAGCTATGGCGGACAATACCGACAGAGAGAGAGAACAGACCATGTTCGATATCATACGCGGGCCCGATGATGATCAGAATGAAGAAGATTTTGACGGCTCCGAATTTCTAAACAACACCGGAGAGGGTGATATGATATTCGATCGCGACGACCGAGAAGATGAAGTCATGAACTACGACGAGGTATATATATTTATATAAGCAGGAATCTGGTGATCATCGCATGTTTTAAATGAGTTGAAGATATATTAACGAATCGATCTTTCTTCTTTCAGCCATCCGGATCGAGCAAAAGGACGAAAGGAGGCCCGAACAAAAAGTTGAAGGAGGGCGTAAAGTACAATATCGAGGCATTCAAACCTAATGGCGAACCATTAGCGCCTAAGAAGATTGCGGACAAGTTCGTTCGTCAGTGCGGAGTTCTTGTGAAGGACCTACTCCCGATCTCCCTTCAAGAATGGAGAAAGCCAGCGAAGCCACGTCCAGATGTTACTTTTGTCGACGAGAATAAAAAAACTGCTTTGGGATACTCTCATGGAACATTTCACCCTACCAGATAATATCACAGAAGCAGATGTGCGGAAAGTCAAGGACGCTGCTTTTAGGAAGATGGCGGTTGCATTCAAGAACCACAAGAGAATGACGTGGGAGAAGTACGTCAAGGGAGGAAGGAAGACTCCAGTATTCGAGGGGATACTAGAGAATCAAAGTGTTCATTGGGACGATTTCGTGAAATTCAAGGATTCAGAATTAGCTAAGGAACAGTCGAGAATAAACAAGGCCAATGCCGGAAAAAAGGATAAGTTCCATAAGCTGGGACCAGGTGGCTACGCGGTGGCAATGCCTAAGTGGGATAAGTCTGAGAAAGAGATGGAGGATGCAAGTGTCACTCCGGTTACTAAGAACTGGCCCCCCTGGTGCAGGACTTGGTTCTATGCGCATGGGGGGGAGTTGGACCCGAAGACAGGCAATGTTTCGAGGAAGGCATGTCTGAAGGGAGCCGAGGATGCGCTACTTGTTGCAATAGAAGAGGCTCGATCGGGGGTGTTCCAGCCCAACAGAGAGAACGACGAGCTTACGTGTGCCCTGGGAAATCCTGAACACCCGGGAAGAACACGAGGCAAGGGCGCTATTCCGTGGTATGAGGGGTTTTCGGACTGGAACACGGACTACAGAACCCGTGCGAGAAAGAAGATTGCCGAGGACAAGAAGAGGAAGATGGAGGAGCAGAGGAAGTGGGACTATGAACACCTTCAAGGCCTAGAAGCAAGTCAAGCGGAATTGGCAGCTAAATTCCAGCGGAAGCAGGAGAAGATCGACTCACTTAGCCAGCAAAGGGGGTCTCACCAGCTGCAGCAGCTAGCGGATGATCTAGCCTTGGATACCACCGCCCCATCCATGCCGAGAAGCAGTGTGGGTTCCGCCCCGGGCGACGCAGTAGTGCTGGATAGATACCCCGTGGATGACATCACGGAGAACACTAACTGCGAGCTACACTTCAAAATGAAGAACATATCCATGAAGGTGGCGGACGCCGTTGCTTTTTCAAATTCCCCCGAGGCAACCTTCCATTGCAACCCGATTCTAGCGGGCTATGCTCGTGTCTTGGTTGATGAGGTGGCGGACCAATATTCGGGGCTAGAGCTTGACATTCCTGGAGGTGACGAGGAGCACACACTCGGAGATGCCAAACATCGTATCATCCTGTGGAGAAAGGATTGCATCATTTTTCAAAGGCCACCGACACCGCGTCACCCGACTCCTCGTCGAAGTCCGCCACCGAGTCAGCAGACTCCCGCTCCTCCAAGTCCACCAACGCGTGAGGCCACTCCTCCTCCTCCAAGTCCGGCAAAGTGTCTGGCCACTCCTCCTCCAAGTCCGACACAGCGTCAGACGTCCACTCCTCCTCCAAGTCCGGCACAGCTTCAGGCCACTCCTCCTCGTCCAACTCAGCCCCGTCAGCCATCTCCGCCGCCTCAGCAATCGCAGAAGAGACACCCCGCAGCTATGGTGCGTAGCGGTACGAGTCGAGGTCATAGTACAGGAAGTACAGGCGGAGCCAAGCGATATAAATATGGTCCAAACCTCAGTACTCCTCTTCCTGTGAGGGCTTACGATAGGACCGAGGAGCAAACCAATGCCATAGTGCGGGCAGAAGTCGACGCCCATTTTGGACCGAAACCGCCACCGCCGCCAAGGGAGAAAGTGCCTGTGGAAGTAGTTGACCACTTCATTCGTATGGCTCAACCACCAGCTCCTAAGCCTGTTGACTCAGACTACGAGCGCCACATCAGGAAGTTACATCGACAACGTCTACAGAAGGAGGCGAGCTCGAGCTCGAGCAAACAACAAGCAGCTGTCAAAAAATGCGGGAAAACCGTTGCCCAGCTGGGAAAACAGGCGGCGCAATCGATCCCCCCGCTTGTTGTGCCGCCAACAACACGTGACAGTACGCGCGCCCAATATTATTGTGGCCAAACAGTTTACGTTCCCGAGGTGGGCGATGTGGTAATAACCCAGGAGCATATAATGCAGGCTGAAGAACTCAAGATCACTGTTGGACAACTCCTCGAGATCGAGGACATGCCTCCGATTACAGAGGAGGAAATAAAACGGAAATTTGTCCGGGGCCAACCTTTGGTCGAGCCAGAAGATGTCAAGAAGCTCCCAACGAGAATGTATGAATTGCACCAATGGTACATGGACATTAGCAAGAGATCCGATCGAGAGTCCCTCATGGTATATGTCAAGAAGGATGATTACTACCATGAGAAAGCTGTGGCCGTTGAGTACTCTGAACTGTTTCAGTTATACAATCAAGACGCACTCGACAAATCTATCGTCAGTTGCTATTGTCTGTAAGTGATTTCTTTCTGTAATTTAAGTCTCAAGCTAGCTGTAGTGATCCCTTTGATCAATCATTACGTGTAATTATCCTCACTATATTCTTTTCTATGGTATTATGCAGGATGAAGATGTATGAAATGAGAAAAGGTGGACGCTATGGCATTGGGTTCATTGACCCAAACACCGTTAATGAATACACATGGAAATTAGATCCATATTATGAAAAAGAGGTAGAGGACAGCATGCTAGAGTTCTTCAAGCGCCTCAAATACAATGAAGATATACTACTTCCTTACAACTTCGAGTGAGTCACACTTTCTTGTACTACAAATTCTCTGTTTTTGCCTACTAGCTAGCTACATGTTTTTGCTTACATATGCCCGCTTAATTAAGACATGAAAACGTGTGTGCATGCAGATTTCACTGGATCTTGTCTATCATTAAAGTTGACGCCGGAATAGTTGAAATACTGGACTCGCTACTCACAGCAAAAGCTAACTACAACATCTTGTATGGGATAGTCAACAGGTAATTTCAATCATTATTTATAACTACATATCTCGGCCTATTTAGTTCGTCATTTCATGATATGAACTATTTAATAACCCCTTTATTCATTTTCTTTGTCGGCGGGCAGGGCTTGGGCAAGGTTCATCAGCGTCACGGAAGGCTAATGGAAACCACAGCTGAAATTGTTTCGATCCAAGGTAAGTAATTAAGTAGTACTATAGCTAGCTAGCTAGCTGCCATCTCTTTAATTATCATGCTTGATTAATTATTATCTGATCAAATTAAATTCCATTCTCGTAATAAAGGCCCTGAAGCAGGCGCAGGGGACTGATCTGTGTGCATACTGTGTTTGCGAGAACATTCGCATGATGACGTCCGAAAGGAGCAGATCTCAAAGACAGGAATAGGTACGCTTGTCAGAACACTATTCACAATTTTTACACCATTATTGATATCTAGTCACAAAACTAATACACATGCATATTGATCTCCTTCTTAACAGTTCAATGAGGTGCGGGACAAGCTCCTACCAATGGAGCGCGTACAAGCACTTCAAGAGGAAATATCGGGATTTTTGCTCGACCAGGTCATAAATCCGAAGGGAGAATACTTTTACCCGCTACCGCCCCCATCGACCAAGTCATGAACCACTTCCAATTGTCTCGTGCTCCGAAGGCACCAATCAGGCTAATGCCACTGGCTCCGAAGGCAACATATCCATATGTAGGAGAAATTGTGTATATAGCTATACATGTGTGTATGTGTGAATTAATATGGTGGTTTGTGAGACATGATTGATGATATATATATGATTGGTTCTACTAGAAATTCTATATATATATATATATATATATATATATATATATATATATATATATGCATAACATGTACAATGTGTAGTACCATAAAATATCAGCAAACGAAAAAGAATTAAAATGGAAAACACAAAATTAAATGAAAAAAAATCATAAAACCAAAAACCCCCCAAACCATTTAGTACCGGTTGGTTTTACCAACCGGTACTAAAGGGCTCCCGGCCCCCGGAGCTGGCTCGTGCCACGTGGTGGCACTTTAGCGCCGGTTCATGCTGAACCGGTACTAAAGGGGGGGGCCTTTAGTGCCGAAATAATAGTGCCGGTTCCATAACCGGCACTAAAGGCCCTTACGAACCGGTGCTATTGCCCGGTTTTCTACTAGTGATGTTACTGTCTATAAAGCTCGACTTGTCGCAAAAGGTTTTCGACAAGTTCAAGGGGTTGACTACGATGAGACCTTCTCACCCGTAGCGATGCTTAAGTCTGTCCGAATCATGTTAGCAATTGCCGCGTTTTATGATTATGAAATTTGGTAGATGGATGTCAAAACTGCATTCCTAAATGGATTTCTGGAAGAAGAGTTGTATATGATGCAACCGGAAGGTTTTGTCGATCCAAAGGGAGCTAACAAAGTGTGCAAGCTCCAGCGATCCATTTATGGACTGGTGCAAGCCTCTCGGAGTTGGAATAAACGCTTTGACAGTGTGATCAAAGCATTTGGGTTTTATACAGACTTTCGGAGAAGCCTGTATTTACAGGAAAGTGAGTGGGAGCTCTGTAGCATTTCTGATATTATATGTGGATGACATATTGCTGATTGGAAATGATATAGAATTTCTGGATGGCATAAAGGGATACTTGAATAAGAGTTTTTCAATGAAAGACCTCGGTGAAGCTGCTTACATATTAGGCATAAAGATCTATAGAGATAGATCAAGACGCTTAATTGGACTTTCACAAAGCACATACCTTGATAAGATTTTAAAGTAGTTCAAAACGGAGCAGTCAAAGAAAGAGTTCTTGCCTGTATTACAAGGTGTGAAGTTAAGTAAGACTCAAAGCCCGACCACGGCAGAAGATAGAAAGAGAATGAAAGACGTTCCCTATGCCTTGGCCATAGGTTCTATAAAGTATGTCATGATGTTACCAGATCTATTGTATACCCTGCACTGATTTGGCAAGGGAGTACAATAGTGATCTAGGAGTAGATCACTGGACAGCGGTCAGAATTATCCTTAGTGAAATAAGGATATGTTTCTCGATTATGGACTTGACAAAAGTATCGTCGTAAAGGGTTACGCCGATGCAAGTTTTGACACTAATCTAGATGACTCTAAGTCTCGGTCTAGATACATATTGAAAGTGGGAGCAATTAGCTAGAGTAGCTCCATGCAGAGCATTGTTGACATAGAAATTTGCAAAATACATGTGGATCTGAATGTGGCAGACCCGTTGACTAAGATTCTCTCACAAGCAAAACATGATCACACCTTAGTACTCTTTGGGTGTTAATCACATAGCGATGTGAACTAGATTACTGATTCTAGTAAACCCTTTGGGTATTGGTCACATGGCGATGTAAACTATGGGTGTTAATCACACGATGATCTGAACTATCGATGTTAATCACCCGATCGTTTAGTATGTTGCTATTGCTTTCTTCATGACTTATACATGTTCCTATGACTATGAGATTATGCAACTCCCGTTTACCGAAGGAACACTTTGTGTGCTACCAGACGTCACAACGTAACTGGGTGATTATAAAGGAGCTCTACAGGTGTCTCCAAAGGTAGATGTTGGGTTGGCGTATTTCGAGATTAGGATTTGTCACTCCGATTGTCGGAGAGGTATCTCTGGGCCCTCTCGGTAATGCACATCACATAAGCCTTGCAAGCATTGCAACTAATGAGTTAGTTGCGAGATGATGTATTACGGAACGAGTAAAGAGACTTTCCGGTAACGATATTGAACTAGGTATTGGATACCGACGATCGAATCTCGGGCAAGTAACATACCGATGACAAAGGGAACAACGTATGTTGTTATGCGGTCTGACCGATAAAGATCTTCGTAGAATATGTAGGAGCCTATATGGGCATCTAGGTCCCGCTATTGGTTATTGACCGGAGATGTGTCTCAGTCATGTCTACATTGTTCTCGAACCGTAGGGTCCGCACGCTTAACGTTACGATGACCGTTATTATGAGTTTATGCATTTTGATGTACCGAAGTTAGTTCGGAGTCCCAGATGTGATCACGGACATGACGAGGAGTCTCGAAATGGTCGAGACATAAAGATTGATATATTGGAAGCCTATATTTGGATATCGGAAGTGTTCCGGGTGAAATCGGGATTTTACCGGAGTACCGGGAGGTTACCGGAACCCCCCCGGGAGCCATATGGGCCTTAATGGGCTTTAGTGGAAAGGATAAAGGGGAAGCCCAAGGTGGCCGCGCGCCTCCCCCCTCCCCTAGTCCTATTAGGACTAGGAGAGGTGGACGGCCCCCCTCTCTCTCTTTCCCCCTCGGGGAATCCTAGTCCAACTAGGATTGGGGGGGGGGGAGTCCTACTCCCGGTAGGAGTAGGACTCCTCCTGCGCCCTCCTCCTAGCCGGCGGCCCCCTCCCCCTTGGCTCCTTTATATACGGAGGCAGGGGGCACCTTTAGACACACAAGTTGATCATTGAGATCGTTCCTTAGCCGTGTGCGGTGCCCCCTACCACCATATTCCACCTCGATCATATCGTTGTAGTGCTTAGGAGAAGCCCTACGTCGGTAGAACATCAAGATCGTCACCACACCGTCGTGCTAACGGAACTCCTCCCCGACGCTTTGCTGGATTGGAGCCCGGGGATCGTCATCGAGCTGTACGTGTGCTAAGAACTCGGAGGTGCCGGAGTAACGGTGCTTGGATCGGTCGGATCGGGAAGACGTATGACTACTTCCTCTATGTTGTGTCAATGCTTCCGCAGTCGGTCTGCGTGGGTACGTAGACAACACTCTCCCCTCTCGTTGCTGTGCATCACCATGATCTTGCGTGTGCGTAGGATTTTTTTTTGAAATTAATACGTTCCCCAACAATAGATTTGTAAAGTACATACGGACCTGAATGTAGCAGATCCGTTGACTAAACCTCTCCCTAGAGCAAAACATGATCAACACCAGAATTCCATGGGTGTTCGATTCATTACAATGTAACTAGATGATTGACTCTAGTGCAAGTGGGAGACTGTTGGAAATATGCCCTAGAGGCAATAATAAAATGATTATTATATTTCCTTGTTCATGATAATTGTCTATTATTCATGCTATAATTGTATTATCCAGAAATCGTAATACTTGTGTGTGAATACATAGACCACAATGTGTCCCTAGTGAGCCTCTAGTTGACTAGCTCGTTGATCAACAGATAGTCATGGTTTCCTGGCTATGGACATGGGGATGTCATTGATAACGGGATCACATCATTAGGAGAATGATGTGATGGACAAGACCCAAACCTAAGCATAGCACAAAGATCGTGTAGTTCGTTTGATGTAGCTTTTCTGGATGTCAAGTATCATTTCCTTAGACCATGAGATTGTGCAACTCCCGGATGCCGTAGGAGTGCCTTGGGTGTGCCAAGCGTCACAACGTAACTGGGTGACTATAAAGGTACATTACAGGTATCTCCGAAAGTGTCTGTTGTGTTGGCACGAATCGAGACTGGGATTTGTCACTCCGTATGACCGAGAGGTATCTCTAGGCCCACTCGGTAATGCATCATCATAATGAGCCCAATGTGACCAAGCGGTTGATCACGGGATCATGCATTACGGTACGAGTAAAGTGACCTGCCGGTAACAAGATTGAACGAGGTATTGGGATACCGACGATCGAGTCTCGCACAAGTAACGTACCGATTGACAAAGGGAATTGAGTACGGGATTGATTAGGTCCTCGACATCGTGGTTCATCTGATGAGATCATCGAGGAGCATGTGGGAGCCAACATGGGTATCCAGATCCCGCTGTTGGTTATTGACCAGAGAATCGTCTCGGTCATGTCTGCTTGTCTCCCGAACCCGTAGGGTCTACACACTTAAGGTTCGTGTTGGAAATATGCCCTAGAGGCAATAATAAATTGGTTAATATTATATTTCCTTGTTCATGATAACCGTTTATTATCCATGCTAGAATTGTATTGATAGGAAACTCAGATACATGTGTGGATACATAGACAACACCATGTTCCTAGTAAGCCTCTAGTTGACTAGCTCGTTGATCAATAGATGGTTACTGTTTCCTGACCATGGACATTGGATGTCGTTGATAACGGGATCACATCATTAGGAGAATGATGTGATGGACAAGACCCAATCCTAAGCCTAGCACAAGATCATGTAGTTCGTATGCTAAAGCTTTTCTAATGTCAAGTATCATTTCCTTATACCATGAGATTGTGCAACTCCCGGATATCGTAGGAGTGCTTTGGGTGTGCCAAACGTCACAATGTAACTGGGTGGCTATAAAGGTACACTACAGGTATCTCTGGGCCCACTCGGTAGGACATCATCATAATATGCACAATGTGATCAAGGAGTTGATCACGGGATGATGTGTTACGGAATGAGTAAAGAGACTTGCCGGTAACGAGATTGAACAAGGTATCGTGATACCGACGATCGAATCTCGGGCAAGTATCGTACCGCTACACAAAGGGAATTGTATACGGGATTGATTAAGTCCTTGACATCGTGTTTCATCCGATGAGATCATCGTGGAGCATGTGGGAGCCAACATGGGTATCCAGATCCCGCTATTGGTTATTGACCGGAGAGTTGTCTCGGGCATGTCTGCATGACTTCCGAACCCGTAGGGTCTACACACTTAAGGTTCGATGATGCTAGGGTTATAGGGAAAGTATGTACGCGGTTACCGAATGTTGTTCGGAGTCCCAGATGAGATTCCGGACGTCACGAGGAGTTCCGGAATGGTCCAGAGGTAAAGATTGATATATAGGAAGTATGGTTTTGGCCACCGGAAGTGTTCCGGGCATCACCGGTAGTGTGCCGGGACCACCGGAGGGGTCCGGGGGTCCACCAGGTGGGGCGACCAGCCCCTGAGGCCTACATGGGCTAATAGTGGGAAGGGACCAGCCCCTAGGTGGGCTGGGGCGCCTCCCACCAAGGCCCAAGGTGCCTCCAAGAGGGGAAGGGGGCAAACCCTAGGCTCAGATGGGCCTAAGGCCCACCTAGTGGTGCGCCCCCCTCTCTCCCCCCTTGGCCGCCCCCTAGATGGGATCTAGGGCTGGCCGCCATCCCTAGGGAGGGAACCCTAGGTGGGGGCGCAGTCCCTCCCCTCCCCCTATATATACTTGAGGTTTGGGCTGCCCAACACATGTGATTTGCTCTCCCTGTTAGCGCAGCCCTACCCCTCTCCCTCCTCGTCTCTCGTAGTGCTTGGCGAAGCCCTGCTGGAGTCCCGCGCCCCTCCACCACCACCACGCCGTTGTGCTGCTGTTGGATGGAGTCTTCCCCAACCTCTCCTTCTCCCCTTGCTGGATCAAGGAGTAGGAGACGTCACCGGGCTGTACGTGTGTTGAACACGGAGGTGCCGTCCGTTCGGCACTAGGATCATCGGTGATTTGGATCACGACGAGTACGACTCCATCAACCCCGTTCACTTGAACGCTTCCGCTTAGCGATCTACAAGGGTATGTAGATGCACTCTCCTTCCCTCGTTGCTAGATTACTCCATAGATTGATCTTGGTGATGCGTAGAAAATTTTGAATTTCTTCTACATTCCCCAACAGTGGCACCATGAGCTAGGTCTATGCGTAGTTACTATGCACGAGTAGAACACAAAGTAGTTGTGGGCGTCGATATTGTCAATTATCTTGCCGTTACTAGTCTTATCTTGATTCGGCGGCATCGTGGGATGAAGCGGCCCGGACCAACCTTACACGTACGCTTACGTGAGACCGGTTCCACCGACTGACATGCACTAGTTGCATAAGGTGGCTGGCGGGTGTCTGTCTCTCCCACTTTAGTCAGATCGGATTCGATGAAGAGGGTCCTTATGAAGGGTAAATAGAAATTGGCAATTCACGTTGTGGTTTTGGCGTAGGTAAGAAACGTTCTTGCGAGAAACCTATAGTAGCCACGTAAAAAATTGCAACAACAATTAGAGGACGTCTAACTTGTTTTTGCAGCAAGTGTTTTGTGATGTGATATGGCCAAAGGATGTGATGAATGATAATTGTGATGTATGAGATGATCATGTTCTTGTAATAGGAATCACGACTTGCATGTCGATGAGTATGACAACCGGCAGGAGCCATAGGAGTTGTCTTAATTTATTTATGACCTGCGTGTCAATATAAACGTCATGTAATTACTTTACTTTATTGGTAACCGTTAGCTGTAGTAGTAGAAGTAATAGTTGGCGAGCAACTTCATGGAGACATGATGATGGAGATCATGATGATGGAGATCATGGTGTCATGCCGGTGACAAGATGATCATGGAGCCCCAAGATGGAGATCAAAGGAGCTATATGATATTGGCCATATCATGTCACTATTATTTGATTGCATGTGACGTTTATCATGTTTTTGCATCTTGTTTACTTAGAACGACGGTAGTAAATAAGATGATCCCTCATAATAATTTCAAGAAAGTGTTCCCCCTAACTATGCACCGTTGCGACAGTTCGTTGTTTCGAAGCACCACGTGATGATCGGGTGTGATAGATTCCAACGTTCACATACAACGGGTGTAAGACAGATTTACACATGCAAACACTTAGGTTGACTTGACGAGCCTAGCATCTACAGCCATGTCCTCGGAACACAGAAGACCGAAAGGTCGAACATGAGTCATATAGAAGATACGATCAACATGAAGATGTTCACCGATGTTGACTAGTCCGTCTCACGTGATGATCGGACACGGCCTAGTTGACTCGGATCATGTAATCACTTAGATGACTAGAGGGATGTCTATCTGAGTGGGATTTCATAAGATGAACTTAATTATCCTAAACATAGTCAAAAGGTCTTCACAAATTATGTCGTAGCTCGTGCTTCAGTTCTACTGTTTAGATATGTTCCTAGAGAACATTTAGTTGAAAGTTGATAGTAGCAATTATGCGGACTAGGTCCGTAAACTGAGGATTGTCCCCATTGCTTCATAGAAGGCTTTTGTCCTTAATGCACCGCTCAGTGTGCTGAACCTCGAACGTCGTCTGTCGATGTTGCGAACATCTGACATACACATTTTGATAAATACGTGATAGTTCAGTTAAACGGTTTAGAGTTGAGGCACCGAAGACGTTTTGAAACGTCGCGAAACATATGAGATGTTTCGAGGGCTGAAATTGGGATTTCAGGCTCGTGTCCACGTCAAGAGGTATAAGACCTCCGACGATTTTCTTAGCCTGCAAACTAAGGGAGAAAAGCTCAATTGTTGAGCTTGTGCTCAGATTGTCTGAGTACAACAATCATTTGAATCGAGTGGTAGTTGATCTTCCAGATGAGATAGTGATGTTTCTCCGAATTCATTACCACCAAGATGCTAGAGCTTCGTGATGAACTATAATATATCAGGGACATATATGATGATCCTTGAGATATCCGCGATGTTTGACACCACAAAAGTAGAAATCAAGAAGGAGCATCAATTGTTGATGGTTGGTGAAACCACTAGTCTCAAGAAGGGCAAGGGCAAAAAGGGATACTTCATGAAACGGCAAATCAGCTACTGCTCTAGTGAAGAAACCCAAGGTTGAACCGAAACCCGAGACTAAGTGCTTCTGTAATAAGGGGAACAACCACTGGAGCAGAATTACCCTAGATACTTGGTAGATGAGAAGGCTGGCAAGGTCGAGAGAAGTATATTGGATATACATTGTGTTAATGTGCACTTTACTAGTACTCCTAGTAGCACCATGGTATTAGATACCGGTTCGGTTGCTAAATGTTAGTAAACTCGAAATAAAATGCTACGGAGTAAACGGAGACTGGCTAAAGGTGAGCTGGCGATATGTGTTGGAAGTTTTTCCCAAGATTGATGTGATCAAGCATCGCGCTCTCCCTCTACCATTGAGATTGGTGTTTGCATTGAGCATAGACATGATTGGATTATGTCTATCGCAATACGGTTATTCATTTAAGGAGAATAATGGTTACTCTGTTTATTTGAATAATACCTTCAATGGTCTTGCACCTAAAATGAATGTTTTTTTGAATCTCGATCGTAGTGATACACATGTTCATGCCAAAAGATATAAGATAGTAATGATAGTACCACCTACTTGTGGCACTGCCACGTAAGTCATATCGGTATAAAACGCATGAAGAAGCTCCATGTTGATGGATCTTTGGGCTCACTCGTTTTTGAAAAATTTGAGACATGCGAACCATGTCTATTGGTATATATGCATGAAGAAACTCCATGCAAATGGACCGTTTGGACTCACTTGATTTTGAATCACTTGAGACATGCAAATCATACCACACGGGCAAGATGACTGAAAGCCTCGTTTTCAGTAAAATGGAACTAGAAAGCAACTTGTTGGAAGTAATACATTTTGATGTGTGCAGTCTAATGAGTGCTGAGGCGTGTAGTGGATATCGTTATGTTCTTACTTCACAGATGATTTGAGTAGATGTTGAGTACAGATGATCACGAGTCTGGATTATTGAAAGGTTCAAGTAATTTCAGGGTGAAGTTGAAAGATCGTCATGAAAAGAAGATAAAATATCTATGATATGATCATAGAGATGAATATCTGAATTATGATTTTGGCACAGAATTAAGACATTGTGGAAATTTTTTCACAACTAATACAGCCTGAAACACCATAGTATGATGGTGTGTCCGAACATCATAACTGCACCCTATTGGATATGATGCATACCATGATGTCTCTTATCAAATTACCACGATAGTTTATGGGTTAGGCATTAGAGACAACCACATTCACTTTAAATAGAGCACCACGTAATTCCGATGAGATGACACCGTATGAACTATGGTTTAGAGAAACCTAAGCTGTCATTTCTTAAAAGTTTGGGGCTGCGACGCTTATGTGAAAAAGTTTCAGGCTGATAAGCTCGAACCCAAAGCGGATAAATGCATCTTCATAGGACACCCAAAATAGTTGGGTATACCTCCTGTCTCTGATCCGAAAGCAATAAGGGATTGTTTCTAGAATCGGGTCCTTTCTCGAGGAAAAGTTTCTCTCGAAAGAATTGAGTGGGAGGCTGGTGGATACTTGATGAGGTTATTGAACCGTCTCTTCAACTAGTGTGTGGCAGGGCACAGGGAGTTGTTCCTATGACACCTACACCAACTGAAGTGGAAGCTTATGATAGTGATCATGAAACTTCAGATCAAGTCACTACCAAACCTCGTGGGATGACAAGGATGCGTACTACTTCAGAGTGGTACGTAATCCTGTCTTGGAAGTCATGTTGCTAGACAACAATGAACCTACGAGCTATGGAGAAGCGATGGTGGGCCTGGATTCCAAAATGGCTCGAGGCCATAAAATCCGAGAGAGGATCCATATATGAAAACAAAGTGTAGACTTTGGAAGAACTACTTGATGGTCGTAAGGCTATTAGGTACATATAGATTTTAAAAGGAAGACGGACAATGATGGTAAGTATCACCATTAAGAAAGCTCGACTTGTCGTTAAGATGTTTTCTGACAAGTTCAAGGAGTTGACTACGATGAGACTTTCTCACTCGTAGCGATGCTAAGAGTCTGTTGGAATTATATTAGTGATTACTGCATTATTTATGAAATCTTGCAGATAGGATGTAAAAACATTGTTTCCTCGACGATTTTCTTGAGGAAAGGTTGTATGTGATACAACCGGAAGGTTTTGTCAATCCTGAAAGATGCTAATAAGTATGCAAAGCTCCAGCAATCCTTCTAAGGACTGGAGTAAGCATCTCAGAGTTGGAATGTATGCTTTGATGAGATGATCAAAGATTTTGGGTGTATACAAAGTTTATGAGAAACTTGTATTTCCAAAGAAGTGAGTGGGAGCACTATAGAATTTCTGATGAATATATGTTGTTGACATATTGTTGATCGGAAATGATGTAGAATTTCTGGAAAGCATATAGGGTTATTTGGAAAGTGTTTTTCAATGGAAAGCCTGGATTAAGCTACTTGAACATTGAGCATCAAGATCTATAAGGATAGGTCAAAAACGCTTAATGGTACTTTCAAATGAGCACATACCTCGACATGATCTTGAAGGTGTTCAAGATGGATCACTCAAAGAAGGAGTTCTTGCCTGAGTTGTAACGTATGAAGTTAAGACTTAAAGCTCGACCACATTAGAAGAAAGAGGAAGGACGAAGGTCGTCCCCTATGCTTTTGTCATAGGCTCTATACGGTATGCCATGCTGAGTACCGCACCTGATGTGTGCCTTGCCACATATCTGGCAAGAGGGTACGAAGGTGATCTAGGAGTCGATCACCAGATAGCGGTCTAAATTATCCTTAGAGGAATAAGGATATGTTTCTCGGTTATGGAGGTGATAAAGAGTTCGACGTAAAGAGTTACGTCGATGCAAGCTTAACACCTATCCGGATAGCTCTGAGTAGAGATACCGGATACGTATAATGGAGCAACAATTTAGAATAGCTCCAAGTAGAACAGTTATTTCAAATGGCTCCTAATGTAGCGTAGTAGTTGCATCTACAAGATTACATAGAAATTTGCGAAGTACATAAGGATCTGAATGTTGCAGACCCGTTGACTGAAACCTCTCTCACAAGCATAACATGATCAAACCCAGAACTCTTTGGGTGTTAGTCACACGGGGATGTGACCTTGAGTGTTAATCACATATCGATGTGAACTGGATTATTGACTCTAGTGCAAGTGGGAGATTGTTGGAAATATGCCCTAGAGGCAATAATAAATTGGTTATTATTATATTTCCTTGTTCATGATAATCGTTTATTATCCATGCTAGAATTGTATTGATAGGAAACTCAGATACATGTGTGGATACATAGACAACACCATGTTCCTAGTAAGCCTCTAGTTGACTAGCTCATTGATCAATAGATGGTTATGGTTTCCTGACCATGGACATTGGATGCCATTGATAATGGGATCACATCATTAGGAGAATGATATGATGGACAAGACCCAATCCTAAGCCTAGCACAAGATCATGTAGTTCGTATGCTAAAGCTTTTCTAATCTCAAGTATCATTTCCTTGGACCATGAGATTGTGCAACTCCCGGATATCGTAGGAGTGCTTTGGGTGTGCCAAACGTCACAACGTAACTGGGTGGCTATAAAGGTACACTACAGGAATCTCCAAAAGTGTCTGCTGCGTTGGCACGAATCGAGACTGGGATTTGTCACTCCGAGTAAACGGAGAGGTATCTCTGGGCCCACTCGATAGGACATCATCATAATGTGCACAATGTGATCAAGGAGTTGATCACGGGATGATGTGTTATGGAACGAGTAAAGAGACTTGCCGGTAACGAGATTGAACAAGGTATCGGGATACCGACGATTGAATCTCGGGCAAGTATCGTACCGCTACACAAAGGGAATTGTATACGGGATTGATTAAGTCCTTGACATTGTGGTTCATCCGATGAGATCATCATGGAGCATGTGGGAGCCAACATGGGTATCCAGATCCCGCTGTTGGTTATTGACCGGAGAGTTGTCTCGGCCATGTTTGCATGACTCCCGAACCCGTAGGGTCTACACACTTAAGGTTCGATGACGCTAGGGTTATAGGGAAAGTATGTATGCGGTTACCGAATGTTGTTCGGAGTCCCGGATGAGATCCCGGATGTCACGAGGAGTTCTGGAATGGTCCGGAGGTAAAGATTGATATATAGGAAGTATGGTTTTGGCCACCGGAAGTGTTCCGGGCATCATCGGTAGTGTACCGGGACCACCGGAGGGGTCCGGGGGTCCACCAGGTGGGGCCACCAGCCCCGGAGGCCTACATGGGCTAATAGTGGGAAGGGACCAGACCCTAGGTGGGCTGGGGCACCTCCCACCAAGGCCCAAGGCGCCTCCAAGAGGGGAAGGGGGCAAACCCTAGGCACAGATGGGCCTAAGGCCCACCTAGTGGTGCGCGCCCCTCTCTCCCCCCTTGGCCGCCCCCTAGATGGGATCTAGGGCTGGCCGCCATCCCTAGGGAGGGAACCCTAGGTGGGGGCGCAGCCCCTCCCCTCCCCCTATATATACTTGAGGTTTGGGGCTGCCCAACACATGTGATTTGCTCTCCCTGTTGGCGCAGCCCTACCCCTCTCCCTCCTCGTCTCTCGTAGTGCTTGGCGAAGCCCTGCTGGAGTCCCGCGCTCCTCCACCACCACCACGCCGTCGTGCTGCTGTTGGATGGAGTCTTCCCCAACCTCTCCTTCTCCCCTTGCTGGATCAAGGCGTAGGAGACGTCACCGGGCTGTACGTGTGTTGAACACGGAGGTGCCGTCCGTTCGGCACTAGGATCATCGGTGATTTGGACCACGACGAGTACGACTCCATCTACCCCGTTCACTTGAACGCTTCCGTTTAGCGATCTACAAAGGTATGTAGATGCACTCTCCTTCCCTCGTTGCTAGATTACTCCATAGATTGATCTTGGTGATGCGTAGAAAATTTTGAATTTCTGCTACGTTCCCCAACAGTTCGGTGATGCTAGGGTTGTATAGATATGAGTATGCAGTAATCCGAAAGTTGTTCGAAGTCCTGGATGAGATCCTGGACGTCACGAGGGGTTCCGGAATTGTTCAGAGGTGAAGAATTATATATAGGAAGTGTAGTTTCGGCCATCAGGAAAGTTTCGGGGTCACCAATACCGGGACGACCGGATGGGTCCCGGGGGTCCACCGGGTGGGGCCACCCATCCCGGAGGGCCCCTTGGGCTGAAGTGGGGAGGGGAACCAGCCCATAGTGGGCTGGTGCGCCCCCCCCTTGGGCCCCCCTGTTGGGTAACGTTGCAGAAAACAAAAATTTTCCTACTCGTTTCACCAAGATCATCTAGGAGTTCATCTAGCAACGAGTCACGAGATGCATCTACATACCTTTGTAGATCGCGAGCGGAAGCGTTCGTTAGAACGTGGTTGATGTTGTCGAACACGCCGTGATCCAAATCACCGATGACCAGCGCCGAACGGACGGCACCTCCGCGTTCAACACACGTACGGGACGGGAGACGTCTCCTCCTTCTTGATCCAGCAAGGGGGAAGGAGAGGTTGATGAAGATCCAGCAGCACGACGGCGTGGTGGTGGATGCAGGGCGTCACGACAGCAGGGCTTCGCCGTGTACTACGAGGGACAAAGGTGTAACAGGGAGAGAGGGAAGCACCAAATGCGTGGGCTGCAAGTCCCTCCTCTCCCCACCTATATATAGGGGTGCCAGGGGGGGGCGCCGGCCCTGGTAGATGGGATCTACCAGGGGGGCGGCGGCCAAGGGGTGGGGGGCTTGCCCCCCAAGCAAGGGGGCGCCCCCCTTAGGGTTTCCCCCTCCCCACCAACCCTAGGCGCATGGGCCTTGGGGGGGATGGCGCCCCAGCCCACTATGGGCTGGGTTCCCACCTATTTTAGCCCAAGTGGTCCTCCGGGATAGGTGGCCCCACCCGGTGGACCCCCGGGACCCTTCCGGTGGTCCCGGTACAATACCGGGTACCCCGAAACTTGTCCCGATGGCCGAAACTGCACATCCTATATATAATTCTTTACCTCCGGACCATTCCGGAACTCCTCGTGACGTCCGGGATCTCATCCGGGACCCCGAACAACATTCGGGTTACTGCATATACTTATCTTCACAACCCTGGCGTCACCGAACCTTAAGTGTGTAGACCCTACGGGTTCGGGGAACAAGCAGACATGACCGAGACGACTCTCCGGTCAATAACCAACAGCGGGATCTGGATACCCATGTTGGCTCCCACATGCTCCACGATGATTTCATCGGATGAACCACGATGTCGAGGATTCAATCAACCCCGTATGCAATTCCCTTTGTCAACCGATATATTACTTGCCCGAGATTCGATCGTCGGTATCCCAATACCTCGTTCAATCTCGTTACCGGCAAGTCACTTTACTCGTACCGTAACGCATGATCCCGTGACCAGACACTTGGTCACTTTGAGCTCATTATGATGATGCATTACCGAGTGGGCCCAGTGATATCTCTCCGTCACACGGAGTGACAAATCCCAGTCTTGATCCGTGTCAACCCAACAGATACTTTCAGAGATACCCGTAGTCTACCTTTATAGTCACCCAGTTACGTTGTGACGTTTGGTATACCCAAAGCACTCCTACGGTATCCGGGAGTTACACGATCTCATGGTCTAAGGAAAAGATACTTGACATTGCAAAACTCTAGCAAGACGAACTACACGATCTTTATGCTATGTTTAGGATTGGGTCTTGTCCATCACATCATTCTCCTAATGATGTGATCTCGTTATCAATGACATCCAATGTCCATAGTCAGGAAACCATGACTATCTGTTGATCAACGGGCTAGTCAACTAGAGGCTTACTAGGGACATGTTGGTGTCTGTTATTCACACATGTATTACGATTTCCGGATAACACAATTATAGCATGAATAAAGACAATTACCATGAACAAGGAAATATAATAATAATGCTTTTATTATTGCCTCTAGGGCATATTTCCAACAGTCTCCCACTTGCACTAGAGTCAATAATCTAGTTACATTGTGATGAATCGAACACCCATGAAATTCTGGTGTTGATCATGTTTTGCCCTAGGGAGAGGTTTAGTCAACGGATCTGCTACATTCAGGTCCGTATGTACTTTACAAATTTCTATGTCTCCATCTTGAACATTTTCACGAATGGAGTTGAAGCGACGCTTGATGTGCCTTGTCTTCTTGTGAAACCTGGGCTCCTTGGCAAGTGCAATAGCTCCAGTGTTGTCACAGAAGAGTTTGATCGGCCCCGACGCATTGGGTATGACTCCGAGGTCGGTGATGAACTCCTTCACCCATATTGCTTCATGTGCTGCCTCCGAGGCTGCCATGTACTCTGCTTCACATGTAGATCCCGCCACGACGCTTTGCTTGCAACTGCACCAGCTTACTGCCCCTCCATTCAAAATATACACGTATCCGGTTTGTGACTTAGAGTCATCCAGATCTGTGTCGAAGCTAGCGTCGACGTAACCCTTTACGACGAGCTCTTCGTCACCTCCATAAACGAGAAACATCTCCTTAGTCCTTTTCAGGTACTTCAGGATATTCTTGACCGCTGTCCAGTGTTCCTTGCCGGGATTACTCTGGTATCTTCCTACCAAACTTACGGCAAGGTTTACATCAGGTCTGGTACACAGCATGGCATACATAATAGAACCTATGGCTGAGGCATAGGGGATGACACTCATCTCTTCTATTTCTTCTGCCGTGGTCGGGCTTTGAGCTGAGCTCAATTTCATACCTTGTAACACAGGCAAGAACCCCTTCTTAGACTGATCCATATTGAACTTCTTCAATATCTTATCAAGGTATGTACTTTGTGAAAGACCTATGAGGCGTCTCGATCTATCTCTATAGATTTTGATGCCTAATATATAAGCAGCTTCTCCAAGGTCCTTCATTGAAAAACTCTTATTCAAGTAGGCCTTGATGCTGTCCAAGAGTTCTATATCATTTCCCATCAAAAGTATGTCATCCACATATAATATGAGAAATGCCATAGAGCTCCCACTCACTTTCTTGTAAACGCAGGCTTCTCCATAAGTCTGCGTAAACCCAAACGCTTTGATCATCTCATCAAAGCGAATGTTCCAACTCCGAGATGCTTGCACCAGCCCATAAATCGAGCGTTGGAGCTTGCACACTTTGTCAGCATTCTTAGGATCGACAAAACCCTCCGGCTGCATCATATACAATTCTTCCTTAAGGAAACCATTAAGGAAAGCCGTTTTGACGTCCATTTGCCATATTTCATAATCGTAAAACGCGGCAATTGCTAACATGATTCGGACGGACTTTAGCTTTGCTACCGGTGAGAAAGTCTCATCGTAGTCAACCCCTTGAACCTGTCGATAACCCTTAGCGACAAGCCGAGCTTTATAGATGGTCACATTACCATCCGCGTCTGTCTTCTTCTTAAAGATCCATTTATTTTCTATGGCTCGCCGTTCAACGGGCAAGTCAGTCAAAGTCCATACTTCGTTTTCATACATGGATCCTATCTCGGATTTCATGGCTTCTAGCCATTTGTCGGAATCCGGGCCCGCCATTGCTTCTTCATAGTTCGAAGGTTCACCGTTGTCTAACAACATGATTTTCAAGACAGGGTTGCCGTACCACTCTGGTGCGGAACGTGTCCTTGTGGACCTTCGAATTTCAGTAGAAGCTAGATCAGAAGTATCTTGATCATTATCATTAACATCCTCTCTAGTCGGTGCTGGCACCTCAGGAACATTTTCTTGAGTTGCGCCATTTTCCGGTACAAGAGGCAATACTTCATCTAGTTCTACTTTTCTCCCACTTACTTCTTTCGAGAGAAACTCCTTCTCTAGAAAGGATCCATTCTTGGCAACAAAGACCTTGCCTTCGGATCTGAGGTAGAAGGTATACCCAATAGTTTCTTTAGGGTATCCTATGAAGACGCATTTTTCCGACTTGGGTTCGAGCTTTTCAGGTTGAAGTTTCTTGACATAAGCATCGCATCCCCAAACTTTTAGAAACGACAGCTTAGGTTTCTTTCCAAACCATAATTCATACGGTGTCGTCTCAACGGATTTCGACGGAGCCCTATTTAAAGTGAATGCGGCAGTCTCTAAAGCATAGCCCCAAAAAGATAGCGGTAAATCGGTAAGAGACATCATAGACCGCACCATATCTAATAGAGTGCGATTACGACGTTCGGACACACCGTTACGCTGAGGTGTTCCAGGCGGCGTTAGTTGTGAAACTATTCCACATTGTCTCAAGTGTGTGCCAAATTCGTGACTCAAGTATTCTCCTCCACGATCTGATCGTAGAAACTTGATTTTCCTGTCACGTTGATTCTCAACCTCACTCTGAAATTCCTTGAACTTTTCAAAGGTTTCAGACTTGTGCTTCATTAAGTAAATATATCCATATCTACTCAAATCATCAGTGAGAGTAAGAACATAACGATAGCCACCGCGAGCCTCAACACTCATTGGACCGCACACATCAGTATGTATGATTTCCAATAAGTTGGTTGCTCGCTCCATTGTTCCTGAGAACGGAGTCTTGGTCATTTTACCCATAAGGCATGGTTCGCACGTGTCAAATGATTCATAATCAAGAGACTCTAAAAGTCCATCAGCATGGAGCTTCTTCATGCGTTTGACACCTATGTGACCAAGGCGGCAGTGCCACAAGTATGTGGGACTATCATTATCAACCTTACATCTTTTGGTATTCACACTAAGAACATGTGTAGCATTACGCTCGAGATTCATTAAGAATAAACCATTCACCATAGGAGCATGACCATAAAACATATCTCTCATATAAATGGAACAACCATTATTCTCGGATTTAAATGAGTAGCCATCTCGAATTAAACGAGATCCCGATACAATGTTCATGCTCAAAGCTGGTACTAAATAACAATTATTAAGGTTTAAAACTAATCCCGAAGGTAAATGTAGAGGTAGCGTGCCGACGGCGATCACATTGACCTTGGAACCATTCCCGACGCGCATCGTCACCTCGTCCTTTGCCAGTTTCCGCTTATTCCGCAGCCCCTGTTTTGAGTTACAAATGTGAGCAACTGCACCGGTATCAAATACCCAGGAGCTACTACGGACACTAGTAAGGTACACATCAATTACTTGTATATCACATATACCTTTTGTTTTGCCGGCCTTCTTATCTGCTAAGTATTTGGGGCAGTTCCGCTTCCAGTGTCCGCTTCCCTTGCAATAAAAGCACTCAGTCTCGGGCTTGGGTCCATTCTTTGGCTTCTTCCCGGCAGCTTGCTTGCCGGGCGCGGCAACTTCCTTGCCGTCCTTCTTGAAGGCTTTCTTACCCTTTCCCTTCTTAAACTTAGTGGTTTTATTGACCATCAACACTTGATGTTCCTTCTTGACTTCTACCTCTGCTGCTTTCAGCATTGCAAATACCTCAGGAATGGTCTTTTGCATCCCTTGCATGTTGAAGTTCATCACAAAGCTCTTGTAGCTTGGTGGAAGCGACTGGAGGATTCTGTCAATGACCGCATCGTCCGGGAGATTGACTCCCAGCTGAGACAAGCGGTTATGTAATCCAGACATAGTGAGTATGTGCTCACTGACAGAACTATTTTCCTCCATCTTACAGCTGAAGAACTTATCGGAGACTTCATATCTCTCGATTCGGGCATGAGCTTGGAAAACCATTTTCAGCTCTTCGAACATCTCATATGCTCCATGTCTCTCAAAACGCTTTTGGAGCCCCGGTTCTAAACTGTAAAGCATGCCGCACTTAACGAGGGAGTAGTCGTCAACACGTGTCTGCCAGGCGTTCATAACGTCCAGGTTCTGTGGGACGGGAGCTTCACCTAGTGGTGCTTGTAGGACGTAATCTTTCTTGGCAGCTATGAGGATGATCCTCAGGTTCCGGACCCAGTCCGTATAGTTGCTGCCATCGTCTTTCAGCTTGGTTTTCTCTAGGAACGCGTTGAAGTTGAGGACTACGTGGGCCATTTGATCTACAAGACATATTGTAAAATGTTTTAGACTAATGTTCATGATAATAAAGTTCATCTTAATCAAATTATATAATGAACTCCCACTTAGATTAGACATCCCTCTAGTCCTCTAAGTATTACATGATCCGAGTTAACTAGGCCGTGTCCGATCATCACGTGAGACGGACTAGTCAACGTCGGTGAACATCTTCATGTTGATCGTATCTTCCATACGACTCATGCTTGACCTTTCGGTCTTCTGTGTTCCGAGGCCATGTCTGTACATGCTAGGCTCGTCAAGTCAACCTAAGTGTTTGCATGTGTAAATCTGTCTTACACCCGTTGTATGTGGACGTCTGAATAAAACACCCGATCATCACGTGGTGGTTTGAAACAGCGAACTTTCGCAACGGTGCACAGTTAGGGGGAACACTTCTTGAAATTAATATGAGGGATCATCTTATTTACTACCGTCGTTCTAAGTAAACAAGATGCAAAACATGATAAACATCACATGCAATCAAATAATAAACGTGACATGATATGGCCATTATCACATAGCTCCTTTGATCTCCATCTTGGGGCTCCATGATCATCCTGTCACCGGCATGACACCATGATCTCCATCATCATGATCTCCATCATTGTGCCTCCATGAAGTTGCTCGCCAACTATTACTTCTACTACTATGGCTAACGCGTTTAGCAATAAAGTAAAGTAATTTACATGGCGTTTCTTGATGACACGCAGGTCATATAAAAGAATAAAGACAACTCCTATGGCTCCTGCCGGTTGTCATACTCATCGACATGCAAGTCGTGATTCCTATTACAATAGCATGAACATCTCATACATCACATATAGATCATTCATCATTCATCACAACTTTGGCCATATCATATCACAAACCACTTGCTGCAAAAACAAGTTAGACGTCCTCTAATTGTTGTTGCAAGTTTTACGTGGCTGAATTAGGGTTCTAGCAAGAACGTTTTCTTACCTACGTGAAAGCCACAACATGATTTGTCAACTTCTATTTACCCTTCATAAGGACCCTGTTCATCGAATCCGCTCCAACTAAAGTGGGAGAGACAGACACCCGCCAGCCACCTTATGCAACTAGTGCATGTTAGTCGGTGGAACCGGTCTCACGTAAGCGTACGTGTAAGGTTGGTCCGGGCCGCTTCATCCCACAATACCGCTGAAGCAAGAAAAGACTAGTAGCGGCAAGAAGGTTGACAAATCCACGCCCACAACAAATTGTGTTCTACTCGCGCAAGAAGAACTACGCATAGACCTAGCTCATGATGCCACTGTTGGGTAACGTTGCAGAAAACAAAAATTTTCCTACTCGTTTCACCAAGATCATCTAGGAGTTCATCTAGCAACGAGTCACGAGATGCATCTACATACCTTTGTAGATCGCGAGCGGAAGCGTTCGTTAGAACGTGGTTGATGTTGTCGAACACGCCGTGATCCAAATCACCGATGACCAGCGCCGAACGGACGGCACCTCCGCGTTCAACACACGTACGGGACGGGAGACGTCTCCTCCTTCTTGATCCAGCAAGGGGGAAGGAGAGGTTGATGAAGATCCAGCAGCACGACGGCGTGGTGGTGGATGCAGGGCGTCACGACAGCAGGGCTTCGCCGTGTACTACGAGGGACAAAGGTGTAACAGGGAGAGAGGGAAGCACCAAATGCGTGGGCTGCAAGTCCCTCCTCTCCCCACCTATATATAGGGGTGCCAGGGGGGGCGCCGGCCCTGGTAGATGGGATCTACCAGGGGGGGCGGCGGCCAAGGGGTGGGGGGCTTGCCCCCCAAGCAAGGGGGCGCCCCCCTTAGGGTTTCCCCCTCCCCACCAACCCTAGGCGCATGGGCCTTGGGGGGGATGGCGCCCCAGCCCACTATGGGCTGGGTTCCCACCTATTTTAGCCCAAGTGGTCCTCCGGGATAGGTGGCCCCACCCGGTGGACCCCCGGGACCCTTCCGGTGGTCCCGGTACAATACCGGGTACCCCGAAACTTGTCCCGATGGCCGAAACTGCACATCCTATATATAATTCTTTACCTCCGGACCATTCCGGAACTCCTCGTGACGTCCGGGATCTCATCCGGGACCCCGAACAACATTCGGGTTACTGCATATACTTATCTTCACAACCCTGGCGTCACCGAACCTTAAGTGTGTAGACCCTACGGGTTCGGGGAACAAGCAGACATGACCGAGACGACTCTCCGGTCAATAACCAACAGCGGGATCTGGATACCCATGTTGGCTCCCACATGCTCCACGATGATTTCATCGGATGAACCACGATGTCGAGGATTCAATCAACCCCGTATGCAATTCCCTTTGTCAACCGATATATTACTTGCCCGAGATTCGATCGTCGGTATCCCAATACCTCGTTCAATCTCGTTACCGGCAAGTCACTTTACTCGTACCGTAACGCATGATCCCGTGACCAGACACTTGGTCACTTTGAGCTCATTATGATGATGCATTACCGAGTGGGCCCAGTGATATCTCTCCGTCACACGGAGTGACAAATCCCAGTCTTGATCCGTGTCAACCCAACAGATACTTTCAGAGATACCCGTAGTCTAGCTTTATAGTCACCCAGTTACGTTGTGACGTTTGGTATACCCAAAGCACTCCTACGGTATCCGGGAGTTACACGATCTCATGGTCTAAGGAAAAGATACTTGACATTGCAAAACTCTAGCAAGACGAACTACACGATCTTTATGCTATGTTTAGGATTGGGTCTTGTCCATCACATCATTCTCCTAATGATGTGATCTCGTTATCAATGACATCCAATGTCCATAGTCAGGAAACCATGACTATCTGTTGATCAACGGGCTAGTCAACTAGAGGCTTACTAGGGACATGTTGGTGTCTGTTATTCACACATGTATTACGATTTCCGGATAACACAATTATAGCATGAATAAAGACAATTACCATGAACAAGGAAATATAATAATAATGCTTTTATTATTGCCTCTAGGGCATATTTCCAACACCCCCATGCGCCTAGGGTTGGGAACCCTAGGGGAGGGGGCGCCTCCACTTGCCTTGGGGGCTACTCCACCCCCTTGGCCGCCGCCCCCCTAGGAGATCCCATCTCCTAGGGCCGGTGCACCCCCCTAGAGGGCCTATATAAAGGGGGGGAGGGCAGCCGCACCTCAAGCCTTGGCGCCTCCCTCTCCCTCTCGCAGAAGCTCGGCGAAGCCCTGCTGCGTTCACTGCTGCATCCACCACCACGCCGTCGTGCTGCTGGATCTTCATCAACCTCTCCTTCCCCTTGCTGGATCAAGAAGGAGGAGACGTCATCCGCTCCGTACGTGTGTTGAACGCGGAGGTGCCGTCCGTTCGGCACTTGGTCATCGGTGATTTGAATCACGGCGAGTACGACTCCATCATCCACGTTCCGTTGAACGCTTCCGCATGCGATCTACAGGGGTATGTAGATGCACTCTCCTCTCGTTGATACTTGACTCCATAGATTGATCTTGGTGAAACGTAGGAATTTTTTTTCTGCAACGTTCTCCAACACCTGCATCATCGATGTACAGCTTGCCGCGACGACTCTTAGTCATCCGGCCCACAACGTAGCCCTCGAGTCCTTCAAAGCGGACCTCCAAGAACTTGAAACCATCGTGTGATAGCCCCATGGTGGGCGCCAACTGTCGTGGTTTTGTCATGGCAGATGTCCTATAGAAAGGACTTAGTTGTGGAGCCATCGCTACGGGTTAGCTTGAAGGGGTTAAACTGACACAGGGACGCAAGAGAGTTTATACTAGTTCGGCCCCTTCGATGAAGGTAAAAGCCTACGTCTAGTTGTGATGGAATTGATGGGGTTTCGATGACTAGGGAGCAAAAAAGCTTCGCCTAAGTCTCGAGTTGTTGTCTGTTGTCCTTGAACCGCCGCCGGGTCGTCCCCTTATATACACGGGTGACGCCCGTCGATTCACAGAGTCCCAATACCGGCTCATAGATGTGTCCGGTTTGGTCTCTACTTATTCCTAACTTATAATACAAGTTAAATACCAACGCCGGTTTACGGCTACAGGCCTTGAACCGACGATGGGCCTTCAGCTCTCGTCTGCCTTCTTGGGCTTTAACATAATTAACTACTGATGAAGTTAACCCGGCCCAGATAGGCCGATTTACGCCCAGTAGTAATATCCCCAACAAAAATAATAGCTCAACGCAACCAACGCGCTTAGGGGTTCTCAATCCCTTCACGGTCACTTACGAAAGTGAGATCTGATAGAGATGATAAATAATATTTTTGTTATTTTTGGTATAGAGATGCAAAGTGAAAAGTAAAAGGCAAAGTAAAAGAAAAGCAATAATAAAGTGATGCAGATTGATATGATGAGAAAGAGGCCCGGGGGCCATAGGTTTCACTAGTGGCTTCTTCAAGAGCATAAGTATTCTACGGTGGGTGAACAAATTACTGTTGAGCAATTGACAGAATTGAGCATAGTTATGAGAATATCTAGGTATGATCATGTATATAGGCATCACGTCCGAGACAAGTAGACCGACTCCTGCCTGCATCTACTACTATTACTCCACTCATCGACCGCTATCCAGCATGCATCTAGAGTATTAAGTTAAAAACAGAGTAACGCCTTAAGCAAGATGACATGATGTAGAGGGATAGTTTCATGCAATATGATAGAAACCCCATCTTGTTATGCTCGATGGCAACAATACAATACGTGCCTTGCTGCCCCTTCTGTCACTGGGAAAGGACACCGCAAGAATGAACTCAAAGCTAGGCACTTCTCCCATGGCAAGAAAAACCAATCTAGTAGGCCAAACAAAATGATAATTCGAAGAGACTTGCAAAGATAACCAATCATACATAAAAGAATTCAGAGAAGATTCAAATATTATTCATAGATAGACTGGATCATAAACCCACAATACATCGGTCTCAACAAACACACCGCAAAAAGAAGATTACATCGAATAGATCTCCACAAGAGAGGCGGAGAACATTGTATTGAGATCCAAAAAGAGAGAAGAAGCCATCTAGCTACTAACTATGGACTCGTAGGTCTGAAGTAAACTACTCACACTTCATCGGAGGGGCTTGGATGATGATGTAGAAGCCCTCCGTGATGGATTCCCCTTGCGGCACAGCTCCGGAACAGGCCCCAAGATGGGATCTCGTGGATACAGAAAGTTGCGTCGGTGAAATTAGGTTTTTGGCTTCGTCCCCGATCGTTTGGGGTTACGTCGGTATATATAGGAGGAAGGAGTATGTCGGTGGAGCTTCGAGGGGCCCATGAGGTAGGGGCGCGCCCTAGGGGGGGGGGGGGGCTCCACCCTCGTGACCGCCTCGTGGCTTTCTTGACGGAGGGTCCAAGTCTCCTGGGTCTTATCTGATGAGAAAATCACGTTCCCGAAGGTTTCATTCCGTTTGGACTCCGTTCAATATTCTGTTTCTCCGAAACAATGAAATAGGCAAAAAACAACAATTCTGGGCTGGGCCTCCAGTTAATAGGTTAGTTCCAAAAATAATATAAAAATAGAAAATAAAGCCCAATATAGTCTAAAACAGTAGATAATATAGCATGGAGCAATCAAAAATTATAGATACGTTGAAGACGTATCAACACACATTTAACATCTTTAATACATGTTTATATTTTTAAATACAATTATTAAATACATGTTTGATGCTGGCTTTTTCTTTAACATTGTACATTTTTCCTATGCATCTGAAACATTTATTTGATATACTTTTACCATTTTTCCAAATACATGATCAAGTGTTTTTTTCTAATGTCACATTTGTTTTTTTTGTGGGTACTAATGTCACATTCATCTTGTGAAACACGTGAACGTTTTTAAAATTCCACAAACATTTTTTTAACATGCTATCAACATTTTGTTTGAATTAAGCTAACAGTTGGTTTACATTGTGTTAGAAAATAAGTCAAATTCATGATTTGAAATTTTCATTTGTCGTCTATGATTTGAAACACACGTATGTAGTATTTAGAACATTTGGAAAATAAGAAATAAAATTAAAAAAACGAACGAACGAGAAAACGGGAGAGAAGACATGGGCCGGCCCATTCACGGCGCCTCCCAACCTCGCGTTAGGCGAGGTATAGGGGCGCCCCGCGACCGCCGCCTCTTGTCCACCGGACGGGAGATGGAACCTGCCCCTCTGGTAAGATCGATCTACTCCGTCCTCATCCCGCCACCCCTCTCTCTCTCTCTCTCTCTCTCTCTCGGCTTCTGCTTTGGCTCCATCCCTAATCCTAACCCTAGCCGCTGCCCCAATCTCCTAGTAGCTGCTGTTACCTTGTTGAGATCCCAAAAAAGAAGAGAAGAGAAGCTCGATTGACGCTAGCTAGCTCCCCTCCCAGAAGAACTCCTGCCGTCTCTCTGGTAAGCCCAAGGAATTTGTTTATTTTCTCAATCTCAATGTATGTATAAGTAGTACATATAAAGAAGCACTTTGATTTCGATTGGTTTCATCATCAGTTGAATATATCCATTCTTCCTTTCCTTTGTATGTATATGTATAATCTCTGCCCATCTATCTATGTATCTATCTATCTATCTATCTATCTATCAATCTATATCTATCTATCTATCTATTTATACCTATACTAATTCTAGACTTCCAAGAAATTACCATGTTAATTAGATTTTACGAGTCGTTCATCTGATGGGACCGAATTATTACGGTGTAGATTCAATTATGAAATCTCCAGGAAAAAAATCCATAAAAAATCTATCTATCAATCTTATGTTTTATGTGCCTCGACGTTAATCCTAGAGAAGGTAAAAAACTGTCCGATGGATGTGCTAATTAAACATCTGCGGCCGACAGATGAAGTGCCTCAAGAGTCCACATCATCTATCCCACGTACCTATACTAATTCTAGACTTCCAAGAAATTACCATGTTAATTAGATTTTACGAGCCGTTCATCTGATGGGACCGAATTATTACGGTGTAGATTCAATTATGAAATCCTCAGGAAAAAAATCCCTAAAAAAATCTATCTATCAATCTTATGTTTTACGTGCCTCGACGTTAATCCTAGAGAAGGTAAAAAACTGTCCGATGGATATGCTAATTAAACATCTGCGGCCGACAGATGAAGTGCCTCAAGAGTCCACATCATTTATCCCACGTACAAGACTCCCCCTTGTCAAAAATATCTTAGGGGGCCTCTCTAACGATCTCTGTAGCAAACCTCGGCCCTAAGCCCTCCCTTCGCAAAAATATCTACAGGAGCCTCTCTAACGATCTCTCCCGCAAACCTCGCCCCTCAGCCCCCATATTCTCGCCTCCCGATCACAAATGCCCATATGAGATCAGGCGCTCTCCGTTGTCATCGTGTCTTCCCGTTTGTGAACAGCCGCTCTCCTTGGAAGCTTGCTCATGTCAATATCACCTATATGCTTCCTTTCTCCATGCACGCAAAGCAATCCCAATTGAAGAAATAAGAGAGGAAGGATGGGAATAGAAGCAAGGGCTGTAGTCCTCGGTGTTGATGCGGATATAGGAGGTTCCATCCGGTACGTATAATCAACCTAATTTTTCCTTTGTGTGAAGACCTCCCAGTCTGGGCTGGCGCCGTCCTTCTATACGGGACCTCTTCCTTGGTTGGCTGGCCCTATGATCCAATTCCAGTAACAGATGCCGGCTACAACACAATGATGAAAGCAGTCAAGCCCTCTGTAGTCCAGTAATGCAGCTGAGTCAGTTCCTGTCCTCATCGTTGGTCCCTTTAAATAAGGTCTAGGATGCTCATGTCTCAATCGGAGGAAGGGGAAAATATACATATATATGGGTAAAAGCCTCTGATATACTTACCTCTTAAATTTATGAATTTTTCTTCTTAAAATTAGTTGTTGCTTTGTACAAATTATTCATCTGATAATATTCCCTGTGTAAGATGAAGATATGGAAGCATAAATATATATTTATTGTTGCCACATCTTTATGACTATCAATTTAGTACTGCACAGGCTGCACCGACAATATGTATGTGGGCCCGGATGTATTGCCACGTGGACTTTGAATCTAAGCAGAAGTAGTTTTTTTTCCTTTTTAAAGGTTGGCTTATCGATTTCTCTTTTCCAGATTGCTGCTTCTCCCTTTGGAAATAAACATTACCCTCATGTTCTACTATAGCCAGTTGATTATTATGTACAACTATGACATCACGTCGAATGATAAATAGTTTAACCACTATTTTAAAGTAAGTTACATGCTTTACCTTGCTTTCCGACATAATATAGGTATTTCTATTGAATTTTGGAGTTGATATATTGTTACCTCGGTAAGCCCAATGCAAATTCTATTATATATTCATATGCGCTTTTGGACCAAATTAAGCAGAATCGTATTTCCCTTTTTACTGCCTTTTTGGAGACATCGTTTCGACATATATCCTCCTTCAATGGTGTTTCATGTGAAAGATTTCAATATTAGAAGTTTGCCTTTGCAATTTAAAAGGATATAGATATTGCAATTATCACGAGTTCAAGACACGTTGCTTCTGCATACATATTTCTTCAGGTACTTTTACCCACTGAAAAGTCAGGAACGAGCTGTATTTTGCCTATCAACAATGAAAGTAGGAAATAACAAATAGTTTTGTCATGCAAATTCTGTCTGGAAAAGGGAATGAACAAACTCGATACAAAGATTGACCTGTGTACTACTATTTTTTCAGTACGATGAGACTGTATTCATGAACTGCACGGCAAGCAAATATGCGACGACAAGTTATCTATATAAGATACCCTTTTAACAATTCGAATATAAATTTGTGTGGTTGCACAATATGAAATTTCTACAACAATATCACCACAATTAGTGTGCAGCCATCCTTTTTTGAGTCCAGACTTTGAACTCTCTTTTGTATTGATTGCCAACCAAAGAATTACTAATCGTTGAACAACAACATAATGGCTACCATTGTAAGATTTTGAATAAAAATGTGCCCGTACTTGATGATTGGCAACCCACAATGCATATACACCTCCATTTGTGCAAGCATATTTACTTATTGATTGTTGCACTATTTCCTTCTTTATACAGGTTCATTGTCTTTCAGTACCGTATTTATGATGCTTTTCTATCCATTGTTCATAGATATTTCCTCAAAGATATAATGTATTTTTCTTGAATACTACTGGTACATAGACAAATAATTCCGCTCATTTTCAACCTGTTCAAAAGCAGAAGGCCATTAGAGGGGAACAGATGGCGTATTACTGCAGTCAGGCTCTCTGCAGTGCGACAGTATTGAGCAAGACACTGAACAAATCAGGCGCTGACACACTGCTCCTCAGGCCTCTCTGATTGGCTTTGTCATTCCGAACACACTTTCACCTTTATCAGTCCATCAATCCATACAGTTTATACAATCCATACAGTTTATATGCAGCTGCACCACCTGGCATATGGTGAGTTGAAGTGCCCAGGAAAGAACGAGGCACTTAAGTTTTGTACTGTAAGTTCGCATGCATCTTCTATTTTACTTACTTAGTTCTCGACTTACAAGCTGTATGTACGTGGTTTCAACTTTGGTTCTTTGTAACAATGCTTTAGATGGAAAAAAATTCAACAATAGATGTTGACTCATTATTTAACCATTACGTGTGAAGTGTATTTGATCGCAGTAGTTCTGTGTGATGTACTGACTATAGGGTAAGTAAATACATTACTCTTTGTTTTAGTTTCTCCTGCTGTTATTCTTAGGCTTCAGATTTTTTTAGTGTTCAGCAAGCTGTCGAACATGTTAATTGAACCATTGATCTATGCATAATCTCATTGCTCAGCAACTGTTGAGTATTAAGTATTGCACATCGGTAAGTATTATTGGTCTACTTGGCTTCTCTATTACATTTATTTCTCTGCTTTGAGCTTTGTATTCAAATATAATTGTGCCCTCTTATGTAGAAGAAGTACATTGATCTTCTCAGTGTTGGATTTAGAACACTAGACCAAATCCTCCCGTAGCTGTGCACACGTACGTGCACTATCACGCAAGCAAGCAGGCAGACAGGTTAATGGATGTGTACGTAGAATACGTATACGGCTGCCCTGGCTAGCTAGCTTTGCTATGGATCGAAACGATCTTTGACCGAGCGACTTTCTCGTAACTTGCGAACGAAACTGGACAGAGGAAAACGCTTTTTTTTGCGGTGCGTACAACTTGCACCTTTTCAGGTTTTCTGGTACGTATATAAAGGGATACAACGCTGCCGCGTTCAACACGTTGCCGACTCGGCAATCAACACGAAGCAACTCGGACGTTTACAACACTTGTCCGTTTTCTAACCTAAACACTAGAACGACAGTACTAGGACTCGTTGGACTAATACTTGACCAAACCTGATACTACAACTAGATTAACTTCTTACATTCACCTCCTTAATCTGGTTGCTTTGTCTCCATTGCTTGCACTCCGACTTGCTTCCTCATCTCGATGAACTTCTGTCGACCGAGGGACTTCATGAGAATGTCGGCAAGCTGGTCCTTCGTGTTCACGTGCTGAACTTCGATCATCCCTTTCTCAATGCACTCCCGGATGTGGTGGAACCGGGTATCGATGTGCTTGCTCCTCTCATGATGAACCGGATTTTTGTATAATGAGATTGCAGCTTGGTTGTCGATCTTCAATGACACCTTCTGCACCTCCCGCTTTGCAAGATTAGCTAGGAGTCTTCATAGCCACACTGCTTGACAAGCCGCCGTGCTTGCTGCTATGTATTCTGCCTCGCATGAAGACAACGCAACTACCTTTTGCTTATGAGAATTCCAGCTGATAGGATTTGGGCCAAGGTAGAATATCATACCCGTTGTGCTTTTTCGGTCATCCACATCACCTGCCATGTCCCTGTCTGAGTATCCACAAAGGATCAATCCTTCATTTCCCTTTCTCTACGTGCAACCAAGATTAATAGTGCCTTTCACATAGCGCAAGATTTGCTTGACCGCACTCATGTGTTCGGTTGTCGGATTATCCATGAAACGACTCATAATCCCGACTGAATAAGCCAAGTCAGGTCGGGTATGCACCAAATATCTTAGGCTGCCCACAACGCTTCGATACATTGTGGTGTCCACCGGCGGATTTGAGCTACGCTTGCTCAACTTGTGTCGTTCGTCCATTGAAGCTTGTGTCTCGTAGTAATCTGTCATGCCACACTTGTCCAATAACTTGACCGCATAAGCCGGGGAAATATCTCCGGAGCTTTGCTTCACTTCGATGCCCAAGTAATAGCTGACTAATCCCAGATCGCTCATGCTAAACTTCTTCTTCATCTGCGCCTTGAAACGTTCAATTTCTTGCGCGCTATCTCTGGTGATAATCAGATCATCGACATGAACTCTAACTAGCAGGTTTGATCCTTTGGAGTTCTTTGTATAGACCGCGTGCTCGAGGGGACATCTCTTGAACCCGAGCAAGATCAAACTTCGGTCTAACTTTGCGTTCCAAGCTCTTGACGCTTGCTTCAACCCGTAAAGTGCCTTCTTGAGCTTGTAAACTTTCCCTTCTTCGCCTTTCTTCTCGTAGGGGTTATTCCACGTACACTTCTTCTTTGAGGTCTCTGTTGAGGAAAGCGGATTTCACATACATATGATGAACCTTCCAATCCTCTTGTGCTGCCAAAGCTAGGAGCAATCTCACCGTCTCGATTCGAGCAACCGGTGCAAACACCTCCTCATAGTCAACTCCTTGACGTTGTATGTAGCCCTTTGCAACGAGTCTTGCCTTGTACTTCACAATGCCACCCTTCGTGTCCTTCTTTAACTTGTAAACCCACTTCAAACCTATCGCCTTTTGGTTCGGAGGTCGGGTTACCAAGGTCCACGTGCCATTGCTCTCGATAGCCTTCATCTCCTCATCCATGGCGTGCATCCAACTTGAAATTTTGCTCGCCTCTACGAAGTTCGCCGGCTCCTCAACTCCGAGTAAACACAAATCAAAGTACTCAAGCGTAACTGGCTTTGCGTACTTGTAGACTTTCTTGAGGGTCTTGTAGCGATGAGGCCCGGAAGAATCCGTTGTGGCTTGCGAAGGAGGCGACACAAATTGTGTCGGCGTCGATGCACATGAGGAAGACGGTTGAGTCTCGGGCGTGGTAGATGCCGGGTCGTTGGCATCCGCGTCGTCGACGTAGTCGTCGTGATCGTGACCATCATCTTGATTGTCATCATTACTATGCGCCTCGTTGTCGATGTAGTTGCCGAGATCTCTACCCGTGTCTTGCACGTCATTGTCGCTATCACCTTGCGACACATGCGCGTCGTCGTCGGTGTCGGCACCATGATGATCACTACCATTGTGGTCACCTTGGTTAGGTGTCTTGCCAACCACCTGGACATCCTCCCCTGCATCATCATCAGTTGGAAATTCAACTGTGAATATGTTACCGTTTGGAGCATCGTCGGCTGCTGCGCTCCAATTCCACGCTTGGTTTTCTTCAAACACTACATCGCGTGAAATCCGTAGACACTTGGTTCGTGGATCGTAGAAGCGGTATGCCTTGGTGTCGGAACTCCTCTCGTATCCGATGAACACCATCTTGGTGCTACGATCGGCGAGCTTTGAGAGATGCGGCTCCGCCGTCTTCACATGCGGCACGCACCCAATTGTCCGTAGATGAGACACATTCGGCTTCCGTCCGTAAATTGCTTCATATGGAGTCTTGCCGATCACCGCCTTCGTTGGAGCCCGGTTGAGAAGATAGACTGCTGTCGAGACAGCTTCTCCCCAAAAAGTCCTCGGCAGATTCTTGCTCTTGAGTAAGCTCCTTGCCATGTCAACGACGGTTCGATTGCGTCTTTTAACAACCCCGTTCTGCTGCGGCATATAAGGTGCCGTGAGGAACCTCTTTATGACAATCTTCTCGCAGTAGTCGTTGAACTCGTTCGACGTAAACTCTCCGCCGCGATCTGTCCATAGAGCGCGAACCTTCAGCTTGTGTTCCATCTCCGTTGTAGCCTTCAGCTTCTTGAACGCTTCAAACGCCTCATCTTTAGATTGTAGGAGAACGACCAACATGTATCTCGAGTAGTCATCTACCACAAGGAAGAAGTACTTCTTTCCTCCGTGAGTTGCTGGTGTGATAGGGCCACATAGATCACCATGGAGCAGCTCGAGTGCATCACCTGCACGATAGGTAGACTGAGCAGAGAACGGCCCGCGGTGCTGTTTTCAAACCAAGCACCCATCACATACTCGATCAACATGGTCGATAAACGGCATCCCAGATACCATCTCCATCTTCGACATCTTCTTCAAGGCATAGAAGTTAACGTGTCCAAATCTAGCATGCCATAACCACGAATCATCATCACTCTTGGCGAGCCAAACACTCCGGTTGAGATTGATCAAGGTTGAGGATATAGAGCCTGTTCCGCGTGCGATTCACACGCGCTAGCACGTTCCGGAGGTTGTCGAAGATCGTCATCACTCCATTCTCAATATCCACCTTGCGTCCATTCTCGTCAAGTTTCTCGACAGAGATGATGTTGTTGCGAAGCCTTGGGATGTAGTACACTCTGGTGAGTATGCGATGTTCTCCTGTGAGAACCTCGAAGAGGACAGAACCTTGCCCGCAAATCTCCACATTTGAACCATCACCGAACTTGACCGAGCCTTGAACATCATATTCTAGCTCGAGGAACTTCTCCTTGCACCCCGTCATGTGGTTACTGGCACCTGTGTCTAGATACCACGACACGTTCTGGCTCCCGGATAACTTTGGTGTTACCTTTTTCTCATGAAGTAGCACCTTCCGGTTTGGTTTCACAACCGCTGTTTGGACGAGATCACAAACTTCGGCCATCAGAAGACCTGGACGTTCGTCTTCCTGCTTCACCAAATTTGCCTTGATCTCCCGCTAGTTAGGCTCCGGACAATCCTTCGCAAAGTGACCCATCTCGTTGCAGTTATAGCACTTGAGCTCGGACATATCCAAGTTTCGTGGCTTCCGCTCTTTAGATCGGTGCGTCTTACCACGACCTTGTGGCTTGCCTTTTCCTTTGCCTTTTCCGGTTTGTCCGCCGCACTTCGCGTTGCTTGACCCTTCACCACCGTCACGCCTTCCTTTGCTATTTGGGGACTCCCAATCTGCGCGCGAGTACATGAGTTGGTCATCACCTCCTCCTTTGCCTTTCCGACAGCCACGATCATTCTCTTCCCATGTCCGCAAGCGTCCGATCGCCGCCATTATGGTCATGTTGTCGATGTCGTAAAGCTGCTCGAGCGTGCCGATGATGTACGTGAATTTATCAGTCACTGAGCTAAAAAACTTCTCCACAATCTCGGTCTCCTCGAGCTTTGCACCAAGCGCGCGGATCTCTCCCACCAATGTAGTCAGACGCATGGCATAGTCGTTCACCGATTCAGTTTCCTCCATCCGCAACTTGTGAAATTGGCGCTTCAACACTTGTGCCCGAGCCTTCGTGACGCGATCTTCTCCGATCCTCATCTCTTTGAGTGCGTTTCACGCCTCTCTTGCTGTCTCGAACTCCGCCAATGTCATCAGTACGGAATCTGGCACAGACTGGGTTATGGCGGCCATGGCACCTTCGTCGCACTCCTTGTCGACGTCGTCGTCCATGATGGCCTCCCACACTCGAAGAGTTCGGACAATAATCTTCATCTTGACTGCCCACACGCCGTAGTTGGCGTCGGTGAGTATCGGGTACTGGATGGGATGTTGCGATGCGCCTGCACGTTGGCGCCGCCCATTCCGCCACCACTGGTCGTTGTCTTGCAGCCCTTCTTCACCTTGTCGCCATTCTTGTTCGCGTTGGAACCGACATTGCCGGACTTGACCAACTCAGCATCGTTGTCCGTCATCGTAGACCGTCGAGGCTCTAGATACCAATTGTGGGATTTAGAACACGAGACCAAATCCTCCCGTAGCTGTGCACACGTACGTGCACTATCACGGAAGCAAGCAGGCAGACAGGTTGATGGATGTGCACGTAGACTACGTATACGGCTGCCCTGGCTAGCTAGCTTTGCTATGGATCGAAACGATCTTTGACCGAGCGACTTTCTCGTAACTTGCGAACGAAACTGGACAGAGAAAAACACTTTTTTTACGGTGCGTACAACTTGCACCATTTCAGGTTTTCTGGTACGTATATAAAGGGATACAACGCTGCCGTTTACAACACTTGTCCGTTTTCTAACCTAAACACTAGAACGACAGTACTAGGACTCGTTGGACTAATACTTGACCAAACCTGATACTACAACTAGATTAACTTCTTACATTCACCTCCTTAATCTGGTTGCTTTGTCTCCATTGCTTGCACTCCGACTTGCTTCCTCATCTCGATGAACTTCTGTCGACCGAGGGACTTCATGAGAATGTAAAAGAGAGAGGCAAGGCAAGGATTGCATAAGTCCCGTGGATGTATGACGCCAATTGTCTGACATGACAAGATAATTCTGTGCCATGGTTCGACAACAATGAACAAAAAATATATATCACATTGAGCTGATTAGTACATTCCATTTCACTCCCAATGTTGCACTTAATTTGCCTTTGATAGTTCTACCACATGATGTACATGAATATTGGGATTTCTGTGTGTAAATTGTGATAGAGGAAATGTTATTTACCGTGATTTCAAAGGACCATGCTCTTGCAAAATACTGTAAGTAATATTTGGCAACATATTTCTTAATATGACTAGCCCGTGCGGCTGCACGGGTTGACGACTAGTATACCTAACTACTTACAGTCAGCTTGTTTCTTAGTTAATCTGCCGGTTTAGCGTAATTTTTACTTTCATGTCGAAAGAAACTAAGAACCCACTTTTGTTAGTCTTACTTGCATTTATTTTTACGCTCTTTAGCTTGTACCATACTAATGTACTAGCTTGTACGTATAACTTAACTCAGTAGGCCGGCTATATATATATATATATATGATACACTTTTTCTCTCGCTACTAGGAAAACGGCTATAGCTAATATGGGCATTAATGGCGCATCATGTATGTGGTGCGTCAATGCTATAAAGCAGTGACGCACCAGATACAGGTACGTCATTAATGTCTGCATTACTAATGGCGCACCTGGTGTATGGTGCGCCATTACTAGTTTTGAGAAAAAAAAGATTAAAAAAAATTTGTTAGCAGTGGCGCATCCAGTGGATAGTGCGGCATTACTAGTTTTAATTAGTAATGACGCACTATCCATTGGTGCGCCACTACTAACATGTTTTTTTTTTCAAAACTAGTAATGGCGCACCACACATCAGGTGCGCCATTAGTTATCTTGGGTACTAATGGCGCATTCTTAGGTGGTGCGCCATTGATAACCTGGGAGCAGCTAGATATTTTGAACAGCCACCTATCACACTCACTTTGCCCACTTCATTCTCTCCACCTCTATCAAGCTTGGTCTCGGCTGCCTCCTCCTCCTCACCTCATTTGCACCATAGATTCACCCAAATTAAGTGGTTAAATTTCCTTTTTTGATAGGTAAGTAAGGGGAAAGCTTTCTATATGTTCTAGATCAACATTTTTCTCCCTCCAACAACGTAAACACTTTTTATGGCCTAGATCTATGTATGTTTGTGGTGTTGCATATGTTTGTGGTGTTGCATATGTTTATGTTTGCAGGTACCGATATTTGAAATGCGATAGTTGCCAATATTTTGCCGGAATGTTGATTCATTTCCGTTTCGGCGAGAATCTGGCGCTATGCATTCTTTTCGGTCCTATTTTTAGGCAAAGTCATGCCAATTTTTTTTATTCTAAAATATCGTTTTGCTCTACCCCGCAGGCGACCATGGTCCGCACGATGACCGAAGTCATCGTGAATAGGTTTGAGCTCCGCGAAGGCCGAGATGTTTCAAAAGAACAAGACGGAGATAAGATGTCCGTGTCGAAGATGCAAGCTGAAGAGCCTAATGGACCCGGATTCCGTACAGGTGCGGGACCACCTGCTCTTGCGTGGTTTCATGGATGGCTATCGATGGCAAGGTGATGAAGATGATTATGAAGTCGTCCATGGGGGCCGGGCAAGAAATGAGGAAGGGCAGCAAGACAACTGCGGCGAGGGCGGGCGAGAAGACGAAGAATCTCCAGGATATGATCACGAAGTAGATGCAGTACACAGTCATCATGTAGAAGATGCCGGACATGATGATGATTAAGATCAAGACGAAGGGCATGATCATGAAGATGAAGATGCCGGAGCAGATGACGATCGACTGGGTGCATGACCCTCATATTCAAGAGCTGCTTCTCAAGCAGACGGGTAACGCAAGAGCTGCCGCCCGAGAGAAAGCCAAGCTGTTACTCCATTGTATGAAGGATGCAGGCCCGAGGATACCTCCTGAAAGTAATGCTCATGGCTCTGGAGATGAAGGTAAAACACAAAATGACCGACGCATGCGTCGATGAGAACATGTCATTCTGGCACGAACGTCTTCCAAAGGGGAACAAGTGCCCGACCAGTTTCGAGGAGGCGAAGAAAATCATGTGTCCTCTGTATTTACCGCACGTGAAATACCATGTGTGCATGAACAATTGCATCATTTATCGGGACGAGCACGCAGAGTCTACCATATGTCCGGTGTGCAGTGTCACTCAATACAAGAAGAGGAACAAAGCTCCTCGAAAAGTGGTGTGGTACTTTCCGATCACTCCTCGTATGCAGCAGTATTTCGCGGAGCCTAAGCTAGCAAAGCTCCTGCGTTGGCACGCGGATAGGGAAGAGAAGAAGCGAGAAGATGACGGAAATGATCCAAAGATAAATAAAAAAGACAAGATGCTGAGTCAACCTAAGGATGCGAGCCTGTGGCAAGCGTCGAACTTCGAACACCATGAATTTGGGGACCATCGAAGGAACATCGTACTGAGCGCGAGCACAGATGGATTCAATCCGTTTAGCAGCCAGAGAAGCACACATAGCACCTGGCCTGTGTTTGTGTGGATGTACAACCTTCCCCCTGGTTGTGCATGAAGAGGAAGTTCATTCACATGAGTATGCTAATTGAAGGGCCGAAACAACCAGGGAACGACATCAATCTGTATCTCGGGCTGCTGAAAGAGAAGCTAGACACGTTGTGGAAAACGCCAGCCAATACGTGGGACGCCGCAGAGAAAGAATATTTCCCTATGAGAGCCACATTGCTCATGACGGTGCACGACTATCTTGGTTACGGATATGTCGCGGGGCAGGTGGTCCATGGATTTTGTGCATGCGTCAGGTGCATGGATGACACAACATATCGCCAGCTAGATAGAGATCCCTGGTCTTCAAAAACCATATTCATGGGACATCGAAGGTGGCTTGGCGACTATGACTCATGGAGAAAATGCAAGGATCTGTTTGATGGTGAAACCGAACCCCGAAGACCCCCGCGTATGAGGAGCGGCGAGGAAATAGACGAGCTGTTGAAAATTGGAAAGATTGCCCACCGCCGGGAAAGAAGCGAAAGGCGCCAGAGCCGGGAAAGAAGTGAAAGGCGCCAGAGCCGCTGCTGAAGGTATGGAAAACGAGGTCTGTTTTCTGGGACTTGCCGTACTGGAAGATCCTCCGTTTGCCTCACAGCCTTGATGTCATGCATATCACAAAGAACGTGTGCGAGAGTGTGCTTGGTACCCTGTTCAAGATGCCAGAGAGGACCAAAGATGGGCCGAAAGCAAGGGCAGACTTGAAATCAATGGGCATCAGGGAGGAGCTTCACACTAATGATGATGATTACCATGATGATGAGGCAAAGGACACGGAAAGTCGTCACAAAGGCAAAAATGCCAAGAAGATCGGAAATGACTGCCCTCCCGCGTGCTTCACTCTAAGTCAGGAAGAGATCGAGCAGTTTTTCACCTGCCTCGTAGGAGTAAAACTTCCTTACGGTTCCCTGGGGAAGATAAGCAGATACCTGGACTCAGCGAAGCAGAAGTTCAGCGAGATGAAGTCTCACGACTGTCACGTGCTGATGACGCAGATACTTCCAGTTACAATCTGTGGGATCATGGACGCACACGTCCGTGAAACATTATTTGGCCTATGCAACTTTTTTGACATCATCTCTTGGAAGTCGGTTGGCGTGAGGAACTCAGAAGGGTACAGGAAGAGATCGTGGTGATACTATGCGAGCTTGAGATGTACTTCCCGCCCGCATTCTTCGATGTTATGGTGCATTTGCTGGTCCATATCGTGGAGGATATCATCCAACTCGGGCCGACGTTCCTGCACAGCATGATGCCATTTGAAAGGATGAATGGTGTCATCAAAGGATACGTTCTCAACATGTCACGTCCAGAGGGAAGCATAGCAAGGGGCTTTCTGACCGAAGAGCGCATTTCCTACTGCACTAATTATCTAGGCATCAAGAACCCCGTTGGTCTGCCCATCAGCAGGCACCTCGGCAGGCTCGCTGGATGGGGTCACCGCGAGGGTCGCCGTGAAATGCATGTCGACTTCGAGGGTCGATTCGCCGACTTTGAAAGAGCAAACCTACTCGTGCTACAACACATAGACGTGGTCGATCCTTGGGTTGTAGATCACAAAACCTTTATTGAGAAGACGTACAATGACTGAGGCCAACAGAGGACGGACGGAGATATAATCAAAGAGAACAACTCATGTTTCATGCGTTGGTTCAAGGATAAGCTTATGTTGTACCCTTTACATGAGGATTCTTCCGCGGAAGAAAAACTCATATTCTCCTTGTCACAGGGCGCCGAGCACAACCTCATGACCTATGAGGCGTACGATATCAACGGATACACATTCTACACCGAGGACAAGGACATAAAGAGCGATGGTTATCAGAACTCCGGGGTAATGATGGAATCCTACACCAGTAACAACAAGGACAGGTACTACGGAAGGATCGAGGAGATCTGGGAGGTGAACTACGCTGAAGAGAAGGTCCCGATGTTTCGTGTCAGATGGGCCAAGAGCGTCCTAAAAGAAGACCGGTATTTCACCACCATGGTTATACCCGTAACCAAATCCAAGACCGCGGGCGCAAACGTCACCGCGAAAAATGAGCCATGGGTACTGGCTTCCCAAGTGGACCAACGCTTCTTCATTACCGACCCGTCAAAGCCCAGTAGTGTTGTCGTGAGGAGAGGTAAAAGGAAGGTCATCGAAATGGATGGAGTCGCCAATGAGCAAAACTTCGACAAGTACGGCGACCCAAAGATGGAACATGACGATGATGATGAAGTAACATACACCACTAGAAGAAGCAGGACCACCCTACCTAAAGGACGTCCGTTCAAGAGAAGAACTCCATTTGCGAAAAAGAAGGGCAAGAAGATTGTGAAAAGATAGCTAAGATCGAATCACGACGTGTCGGCCGCGTGTGTGTGTCAGTGGCAAGCTCAATTATTACATGCAACCAAATTATTACATTTCTCAATTGTATTTCGACATATGGAACTGGCATTTCTTTTGTTCTAGTCCTCTATCCAGTAACCTCTTTTGTTCAAAACAGTGGGGATTAATGTTTTCTTCTGGTATTTTAATTGTTTTTATTTATGTTTATTCTGGTAAAATAAAAAAAGTTAGTAATGGTGCATCAGGAGAAGGTGCGCCATTGCTATCAAGGTATTTATGGCGCAACCCTAGGAGGTGCGCCATTGATATACCAATTTTTATTTATGTTTATTCTGGTATTTTATTTTTAGTGTTCCTTTTTCTGCTTAAATTTGCAAACATTTTTTGAAAATGAAAACATTTTTCTAACTCACAAAAAGTATTGAATTTGTTAATATTCTTTGAACTCATGAATAATTTTAAATTTCATGGGCACTTTTTGAATTCATGAATATTTTTTTCAAATTTGATGATATTTTTTCATGCTTATGGTATGAAAAGGCCCAAGCTTGGGGATGCTATGTTTGATGAAGATGATGTTTTTGAGAATATATTTGCTGCAATTAATGTTAGTCCCAAGCTTGGGGAAGCTATGTTTAATGAAGATGATATTTTTAGTCTCCCAAGTTTTGATATGCAAATTTATTATGACGATAGCATGCATCCTACTTATGATGATTAATGTGATGACACTTATGATATAAAAATTAGAGATGATTATATTTATCAAACTTGTCAGGATTATGGTTACCCCTTTTCTGAACATTACTCTTTTAATGTGGAAACAATTTATAGTATTCGAGTCTCTTATGATACTCCCACTATTCCGAATGAGAAGAATTTTGGTTATGTGGAGAGTAGTAAAATTTCTATGCTTGTAGATCATAAAAAGAATGCTTTAGGTGCTGGTTATATTTTTGAATATATGCTTGTAGGAATTGCAATAATATCAAGTTTCCTCTCTATGTGCTTAAAGTTATGAAGTTATGCTTGTTTTACATTCCTATGCAAGTTGATTCTTGTTCCCACAAGTTGTTTGCTCACAAAATCCATATGCATAGGAAGTATGTTAGACTTAAATGTGCTAGTCATATTGTTCATGATGCTCTCTTTATGTTACAATTCTTATCTTTTATGTGAGCATCATTGAAATCATCATGCCTAGCTAGGGGCGTTAAACGATAGCGCTTGTTGGGAGGCAACCCAATTTTATTTTAGTTCCTTGCTTTTTGATCCTGTTTAGTAATAAATAATTCATATAGCCTCTGTGTAGATGTGGTTTTATGTGTTTAATTAGTGTTTGTGCCAAGTAGAACATTTGGGAAGACTTGGGGAAAGTCTTTGCGATCATGCTGTAAAAAACAGAAACTCTAGCGCTCACGAGAATTGCTGCCATTTTTATTTGGAGAGTGCTATTTAGTTAATTCGTTTTGCAGATGATTAATGGATAAATTACTCAGGTCCAGAAATTTATTTAAGAATTTTATGAGTTCCAGAGTATACGTTTGATCAAGATTACTACAGACTGTTCTGTTTTTGACAGATTCTGTTTTTCATGTGTTGTTTACTTATTTTGATGAATCTATGGCTAGTAAAATAGTTTATAAACCATAGAGAAGTTGGAATACAGTAGTTTTAACACCAATATAAATAAAAAATGAGTTCATTACAGTACCTTGAAGTGGTGATTTATTTTCTTATACTAACAAAGCTTACGAGTTTTCTGTTAAGTTTTGTGTTGTGAAGTTTTCAAGTTTTGGGTAAGGATTCGATGGACTATGGAATAAGAAGTGGCAAGAGCCTAAGCTTGGGGATGCCCAAGGCACCCCAAGGTAATATTCAAGGATAGCCAAGAGCCTAAGCTTGGGAATGCCCCGGAAGGTATCCCCTCTTTCGTCTTCGTTCATCGGTAACTTTACTTGGACCTATATTTTTATTCGCCACATGATATGTGTTTTGCTTGGAGCGTCATTTTATTTTATTTAGTTTTGCTTGCTGTTTGAATAAAATACCAAGATCTGAAATTATTAAATGTTAGAGAGTCTTCACATAGTTGCATAATTATTCGACTACTCATCGATCTTCACTTAAATCTTTTGGTGTAATTTGTCATTTGCTCTAGTGCTTCACTTATATCTTTTAGAGCATGGTGGTAGTTTTATTTTGAAGAAATAGATGAACTCTCATGCTTCACTTAGATTATTTTGAGAGTACTAAATAGCATGGTAATTTGCTTAAAATCCTAATATGCTAGGTATTCTAGAATAATAAAATTCTCTTATGAGTGTGTTGAATACTATGAGAAGTTTGATACTTGATAATTGTTTTGAGATTTTGAGATGGTAATATTTGAGTCATGCTAGTGATTAGTTGTGAATTTGATAAATACTTGTGTAGAAGTTTGTGATTCCCGTAGCATGCACGTATGGTGAACTGTTATGTGATGAAGTCGGAGCATGATTTATTCACTGATTGCCTTCCTTATGAGTGGCGGTCGGGGACGAGCGATGGTCTTTTCCTACCAATCTATCCCCCTAGGAGCATGCGCGTAGTACTTTGTTTTGATAACTAATAGATTTTTGCAATAAGTATGTGAGTTCTTTATGACTAATGTTGAGTCCATGCATTATACGCACTCTCACCCTTCCACCATTGCGCCTCTCTAGTACCGCGCAACTTTCGCCGGTACCATAAATCCACCATTTACCTTCCTCAAAACAGCCACCATACCTACCTATTATGGCATTTCCATAGCCATTCTGAGATATATTTCCATGCAACTTTCCACCGTTCTGTTTATTATGACACGCTTCATCATTATCATATTGCTTGCATGATCATGTAGTTGACATTGTATTTGTGGCAAAGCCACCGTTCATAATTATTTCATACATGTCACTCATGCATCATTGCACATCCCGGTACACTGCCGGAGGCATTCATATAGAGTCATATTTTGTTCTAAGTATCGAGTTGTAATTGTTGAGTTGTAAGTAAATAAAAGTGTGATGATCATCATTATTAGAGCATTGTTCCAGTGAGGAAAGGATGATGGAGACTATGATTCCCCCACAAGTCGGCATGAGACTCCGGACGAAAATAAATAAAGAAAAGAGTCCAAAGAAGCCCAAATAAAAAAATAAGAGAAAAGAGGCCATAAAAAGAGAAGGCCCAAAAAATGAGAGAAAAAGAGAGAAGGGGCAATGCTACTATCCTTTTACCACACTTGTGCTTCAAAGTAGCACCATGATCTTCATGATAGAGAGTCTCCTATGTTGTCACTTTCATATACTAGTGGGAATCTTTCATTATAGAACTTGGCTTGTATATTCCAATGATGGGCTTCCTCAAAATGCCCTAGGTCTTCATGAGCAAGAAAGTTGGATGCACACCCACTTAGTTTCTTGTTGAGCTTTCATATACTTATAGCTCTAGTGCATCCGTTGCATGGCAATCCCTACTCACTCACATTGATATCTATTGATGGGCATCTCCATAGCCCGTTGATACGCCTAGTTGATGTGAGACTATCTTCTCCTTTTTGTCTTCTCCACAACCACCACTATATTCCACCTATAGTGCTATATCCATGGCTCATGCTCATATATTGCGTGAAGATTGAAAAAGTTAGAGAACATCAAAAGTATGAAACAATTGCTTGGCTTGTCATTGGGGTTGTGCATGATTTAAATATTTGTGCGGTGAAGATAGAGCATAGCCAGACTATATGATTTTGTAGGGATAGCTTTCTTTGGCCATGTTATTTTGAGAAGACATGATTGCTTTAGTATGCTTGAAGTATTATTATTTTTATGTCAATATTAAACTTTTGTCTTGAATCTTTCGGATCTGAATATTCATGCCACAATTAAGAATAATTACATTGAAATTATGCCAAGTAGCACTCCACATCAAAAATTCTGTTTTTATCATTTACCTACTCGAGGACGAGCATGAATTAAGCTTGGGGATGCTGATACGTCTCCAACGTATCTATAATGTTTGATTGCTCCATGCTATATTCCTACTGTTTTGAATGTTTATGGGCTTTATTATACACTTTTATATCATTTTTGGGACTAACCTATTAACCGAGAGCCCAGTGCCAGTTTCTGTTTTTACCTTGTTTTAGGGTTTCGAAGAAAAGGAAAACCAAACGGAGTCCAATTGACCTGAAACTTCACAGAACCCATTTTTGGAAGGAAAGAAGCCCAGAAGACTTGAAGTGCACGTTAGGGAAGCTTCGAGGAGGCCACGAGGTAGGGGGCGCGCCCTCCACCCTCGTGGGCCCCTCGTGGCCCCCCTGAAGTACTTCTTCCGCCTATATATCTCCATATACCCTAAAAACATTGGGGAGCGCAATAGATCGGGAGTTCCGCCGCCAGAAGCCTCCGTAGCCACTGAAAACCAATCTAGACCCGTTCCGGCACCCTGCCGGAGGGGGAAATCCCTCTTCGGTGGCCATCTTCATCATCCCGGTGCTCTCCATGACGAGGAGGGAGTAGTTCTCCCTCGGGGCTGAGGGTATGTACCAGTAGCTATGTGTTTGATCTCTCTCTCTCTCTCTCTCTCATGTTCTTGAGGTGATACAATCTTGATGTATCGTGAGCTTTGCTATTATAGTTGGATCTTATGTTTCTCCTCCCCTTCTACTCTCTTGTAATGGATTGAGTTTTCCCCTTGAAGTAATCTTATCGGATTGAGTCTTTAATGATTTGAGAACACTTGATGTATGTCTTGCCGTGCGTATATATGATGACAATGGGATACCACGTGATTCACTTGATGTATGATTAGGTGATCAACTTGCGGGTTCCGCCCATGAACCTATGCATAGGGGTTGGCACACGTTTTCGTCGTGATTCTCCAGTAGAAACTTTGGGGCACTCTTTGAGGTTCTATGTGTTGGTTCAATAGATAAATCTGAGATTGTGTGACGCATATCGTATAATCATACCCACGGATACTTGAGGTGACATTGGAGTATCTAGGTGACATTAGGGTTTTGGTTGATTTGTGTCTTAACGTGTTATTCTAGTACGAACTCTAGGGCTGTTTGTGACACTTATAGGAATAGCCCAACGGATTGATTGGAAAGAATAACTTTGAGGTGGTTTCGTACCCTACCATAATCTCTTCGTTCGTTCTCCGCTATTAGTGATTTTGGAGTGACTCTTTGTTGCATATTGAGGGATAGTTATGTGATCCAATTATGTTAGTATTGTTGAGGGAACTTGCACTAGCGAAAGTATGAACCCTAGGCCTTGTTTCAACGCATTGCAATACCGTTTACGCTCACTTTTATCATTAGTTACCTTGCTGTTTTTATATTTTCAGATTACAAATAGCTTTATCTACTATCCATATACCATTTGTATCACCATCTCTTCGCCGAACTAGTGCACCTATACAATTTACCATTGTATTGGTTGTGTTGGGGACACAAGAGACTCTTTGTTATTGGTTGCAGGGTTGCTTGAGAGAGACCATCTTCATCCTACGCCTCCTACGGATTGATAAACCTTAGGTCATCCACTTGAGGGAAATTTGCTACTGTCCTACAAACCTCTGCACTTGGAGGCCCAACAACGTCTACAAGAAGAAGGTTGTGTAGTAGACATCATGAGTAGTTACGGTTGTTCTCGAGGGTTGATAATCCCCAAGTGCAAGGAATCATCGTAGCAATTTCCAAAGGTGGAAGTGATAAGTATGGAGTGTCGAACCCACAAGGAGATAAAGGTAAGATCAATATTCTCTCAAGCCCTATCTGCCACTGATACGACTCTACGTACACCGAACGTTTGCTTCCAACTAGCAACGAGAAATAAAACTAGGTTGTGGGTATGAAGAGGATAACTTTGTATGATATCGGAGAGGTAAAATATAAAAGTAGGTGCTGTTATCATAAAGTTAGAATATATTACTAAATATTATAAATAGCAAGTGTGGAATAATGGTGGATCAGTGTGTGGAATTGTCCTAGGCAATCGTTAACAAGACCGGTCATCACTATTGCAGTTTCATATGAGGGAGAGGCATAAGCTAACATACTTTCTCTACTTGGATCATATGCACTTATGATTGGAACTCTGGCAAGCATCCGCAACTACTAAAGATCATTAAGGTAAAACCCAACCATAGCATTAAAGCATCAAGTCCTCTTTATTCCCATACGCAACAACCCCCTTACTCGGGTTTGTGTTTCAGTCACTCACCAACCCACTATAAGCGAACCATGAACGTATTGCAACACCCTACAGCGGGAACCCCTCACGCTTGCGCGACACGGAGGGCACCATAGGACAACATCAAAGTAAAACATACAACTCATACCAATCTAGATCATCAATCAACCCAGGACAAAAGATATCTACTCAAAACATCATAGGATGGCAACACATCATTGGATCATAATATGTGGCATAAAGCACCATGTTCAAGTAGGGATTACAGGGGGGGTGCGGGAGAGTGGACTGCGTAAAAGAGATGAGGGTGATGATGAAGATGGTGATGTTGATGAAGACGATCACTGCGGCGATGATTCCCCTCCCGATGGCACTCCGGTGCCATCGAGAGAGAGGAGGAGAGGTTCTCCCCCTTGTGCTTCCTCCTCCATGGCCTCCCCCTAGATGGGGAGAGGTTCTCCCTCTGGTTCTTGGCCTTCATGGTGATGATGGCCCCTCCGGGATCCTCCTCCATGCCCTTCGGTGATGACGGCCCCCTCTGGCAGGGTGCCAGAGAGGGCCTAGATTGGTTTTCGGTGGCTACGGAGGCTTCTGGCGGCGGAACTCCCGATCTAGGTTAATTTTCCGAGGTTTCTGTATTTATAGGAATATTTGGCGTCGGTCTCACATCAAGGAGGTGCCCGAGGCGTCCACGAGGTAGGACCACACGCCTGGGGGGGGGGGCGCCCCCACCCCTGTGGATGCCTCGGGACTCTCCTGCCCAACTCTTTTACTCTGGGGTCTTCTTTTGGTCCATAAAAAATCGTCAAAAATTGGCACGTCAATTGGACTCTGTTTGATATTCCTTTTCTGTAAAACTTCAAAACAAGGAAAAATAGAAACTGGAACTAGGCACTAGGTTAATAGGTTAGTCCCAAAAATCATATAAAATAGCATATAAATGCATATAAAACATCCAAGGTTGATAATATAATAGCATGAATACTTCATAAATTATAGATACGTTGGAGACGTATCAGCATCCCCAAGCTTAATTCTTGCTCGTCCTCGAGTAGGTAAATGATAAAAGAAATAATTTATGAAGTGTGAATGCTAGCAAGTGCATAAGTTTCATCAATGATAGTTTCAATCACTTTTTATAACATCATTATATATCATAACAGTAGCTCATCTTCATAAAACTTTTCATGATCAAGTAACAAGCTATTCACATGTTAATGTATAGATCATAAACTTTCTTGAAACTAACAAACTATATTCTTAGTCATCAAACAATTGCAATTCATCTTATTTTTAGGAAGGGTCTATGTCAGAGCTTTGGTTTAGCAAACTCCACATACTCAACTATCATTTAATCTTTCACAATTACTAACACTCACGTGATATTTATGGGTTCAAAGTTTTAATCGTACACAGAGAAAGATAGGGGCTTATAGGTTCGCCTCCCAACCTTTTACCTCAAGGGTAATGTCAACAATAATAGTTCATGCTAACCTACATCTAATTGGATATATATATCAGGATCTTTCCAACACAATGTGCTTGCCAAAGGATATAATGTAAAAAGGAAAGGTGAAGATCACCATGACTCTTGCATAAGGTAGAAGATAAAAGTAAAAGATAGGCCCTTCGCAGAGGGAAGCAGAGGTTGTCATGCGCTTTTATGGTTGGATGCACAAAATCTTAATGCGAAAGAATGTCACTTTATATTGCCACTTGCAATATGGACCTTTATTATGTAGTCCATCGCTTTTATTTCTTCCATATCACACAATCGTATAAAGCTTATTTTCTCCCACAATAATAAGTCATACATATTTAGAGGGAAATTTTTATTGCTTGCACCGGTGAAAACTTACTTGAGGGATCTTACTCAATCCATAGATAGGTATGGTTGACTCTCATGGCAAAACTGGTTTAAGGGTGTTTGGAAGCACAAGTAGTATCTCTACTTGGTGCAAATAATTTGGCTAGCATGAGGGGGAAAAGCAAGCTCAACATGTTGGATGATCCAAGACAATATACTTTATTTCAGATATAAGAAAACATAACCCATTACGTTGTCTTCCTTGTCTGACACCAACCTTTTAGCATGTCATATTTTAATGAGTGCTCACAATTACAAAACATGTCCAAGATAGTATATTTATACGTGAAATCTCTCTTCCTTCAATATTCTTTCATGAATTTTTCAAGTGACCAATTCTACGTTTGCTAACTTTAAATAAGTTTACTACCTATACTTATTCTATGTGAAGTCATTACTCCCCATGGTATAAGCATATGAAACATATATAAATTCAGATTTATGATGTTCAATTATTCAACCATTTGCTCATAGGATATACGTGAAGCATGTGAGTAAATGACAAACTATTCCAAAAGATAATAGTGAAGGACACTGAGTAGTCAAATAATTAACTAGCCATGGGAGGATTCTTTTTCATTTAATATTTCAGATCCAATGATTTTATTCAAACGGCAAGTAAAATTGAAAATACGCTCCAAGCAAAACACATAACATGTTACGAATAAAAATATAGCTCAGAGTAAGGTATACCGATAGTTTTGAAGACAAAAGAGGGGATGCCTTCTGGGGCATCCCCAAGCTTAGGCGTTTGAGTCTTCCTTAAATATTACCTTGGGGTGCCTCGGGCATCCCCAAGCTTAGGGCCTTTCCACTCCTTATTCTCCTCATATCGATATCTCACCCAAAGCTTGAAAACTTCAATCACACAAAACTTAACGGAACTTCGTGAGATAGGTTAGTATGATAAATATAGAAGGAACAGTGAGGGACCATCCAGCCTGGATCGCATACTCGATCGTCCGTGCCAGATACATGGTACCCTAGATAAACAAGCCAATCACACTAACAGAGACTGTTGGGTTTTCAAACAAGCTGGCAAGTTAAATGCCGAAAACAAATAAAAGGGATCACAAAGTGAGGATGAGGATGAAGAGCCCCGGCAGCCGAACACTGGGGGCAGAAGAAATTTCCCCCTCAAGTCAAAACTATGAACATGATGTATGCTACACACATCCCCAAAAGGGAGGGCAAGCGAGCACTTAGGGATGTCTACGCGGTAGAGCCAGTCGCCCCAAAATTCAATCTGTGCTCGTCATTCCTGATCACCTTCAATCGTTGAGATCACCCAACTAGTATCCGCCATGGCGGTTCAGCCGCACTAGTCCTCGAACCAATTATCCATGGGTTTCACCTAACACATGTCCGGATGGACGGTGGTAGCAGCCTCAACTTGCTTTATCAGGACACAGTGCGGAAGATGGGCATTAACCCCTCACGAATCAAACCAACAAAGACTACCTTTAAAGGAGTCATACCAGGCATAGAGGCCCGCTGTACGGGGTAAATCACGCTGGAGGTGGTCTTCGGTTCTCTGGACAACTTCCGAACCAAAGAGTTAATCTTCAATATCGTCCCCTTCTACAGCGGCTAACACGCACTGCTCGGACGAACCGTGTTTGCTAGATTCAACGCAGTACCACACTATGCTTATCTCAAGCTCCAGATGCCCGGTCCACGCGGCGTCATAACAGTCAATGGCAATACTGAACGCTCCCTCCGAACAGAGGAGCACACCGCCGCCCTAGCAGTAGAGGTAGAGAGAGGCCTTCTCAAGCAGCACCATAGTACGCCGCCGCCCTGGACACCATTAATATGTTCTGGAGTACACTACAATAGGACAGCGCGGCTCATCAAGAGCTCGATAATCAATTCGGCCTCCGTCCCAGTCCCGATGAAGTAGTGGCATTCGTACCACGCATACATAATTACGCACTCCAAATTCCATGGACATCAACGGAGGCACAAGCCAGCCCGGGATCTACAGTTCGGTTAGACCGATCCCAGACACACATATAACTTTACTATCTCCTTTTCCCTTTTTTTCAGGTTTCTCTTATGCGGGCCTCCCTCGACAGCCTGATTAATGGTCCTGTCAAAGGATAAGCACACCGGATTGACACGGAGCACAAGCGTACATGGGAAGCCCTAGAGGCTAACTAAACGATTACTCTATCCGTTTTCAGGACCCACATGCAGCTCGCCTTTGGTCGCGACATGTCAAATAGCCGGTTGCTTATTGCATTATTTTGTACCAATGCTCTTGGACGCATTAACCCAACTATAATGGAAACAGTTCATGATCCAAGTTCAAGGGCCCCAGATCGTATCTTTGTTCTCCCTCTGTTTTCCTTTAAATTACTTATTTCCTAGCAACCGTACACTCTGGTACGTTTCATATTTGCCAGGGGTTGTCCATCGCCCCACGATATGGCAACAAAGTCCGAAGAATCCTTAAAGATAAGTTCGGCACCCCGAACTTAGCATTATATGCATTGGCTCCAAATCATGTCTTTGGTCAATAGTTGGGTTGCCAGGCTCCTCTGCTTGCAACCCTACGTTCCGCTAAATCGGCTAGGATAGTAAAGGGAGAACTACTGCGATTGTGCCCTGGCCTTGACTAGATGAGCGCCTCAGTAGAGAAAGCCGAAAACTGACTGTCATGGTACGGCAAGAGCCGGTCACCTATTCAAGGGTTACAAATCGTTGGAGATTTTTGCCGCATTATGCGAAAGATCGGCACTTCCCGATCAGATGCTGACAGCACTGTGGTTCGAACCAGGGCTGCACCCACACTTTATTATAAAACTCCTATGGCTAAGTGAGGGCGTTTAAGCCGTACAGTCTGATTTCCTTGTTCGTTGCGCTAAACAACTCCTTCAAGGACCATATAATTGGATCAAGATTGTTTAGATTCCATCCCGAATACATCCGTACTACCTACGTGAGGGCAGAAGCCGACGACTGGCCAACCCTCAGATTACATACAACACGGCCGCATAGGAGGAAACAATTAAAAGAATAACAAAATTACATTACAAACAGGCTTTGTTTTCACAATACAAGGCAAGGGCAACATGAATACATTTATTCAAATACAATGTCCTGCGAACATTGTGCTGCCGCTAGGCGAGCCCCTTCCAGGACATCCGCAAAATACTGTTCGGGTGTGCGGTGCTCCTTGCCCTCCGGTCGCCCTCTGGTCACCTTGACGGTGTCCATCTTCGCCCACCACATCTTGCAATGGGCGAAGGCCATGCGCGCACCTTCAATATAGGCCGAGTGCTTGACGAAGTCCAGCCGAGGACATGCGTTCACCATCCACCTCAGGAGTCCGAAGTAGCTGCCTGGCATAGCTTCAGCTAGCCATAGCCGGATTATCAAATCCTTAATGGCTAGTTCGGCCACCCTATGCAGCTCCACCAGCTGTTTCGGTTGATCGGTCAAGGACATGAGATGGTCTGGCGCCGCATACTACGACCAGAATAGCTTCTCCGTAGAACCCCCTCCTTTGACTCGATAAAACTCCGCGGCGTCTGATACACTGCGTGGTAAATCCGCAAAAGCCCTTGGGGAACTCCGAACCTGGGTTAGTAAAAGGTACTACTTCTCCGCATACTTCCTTTGCATCTTAAATGTCTTACCCGCCGTGATCTTCTTGGCCTCATGGATCTCCTGGAGGGCGGCCTGGGCCTCATTCCGTGCGGTCTCCGTGCTCTGACGAGCCTTGGCAAGTTCGGTCCCTTGATACGACGCATCATGCTCCAAGGCTTCACATTTCTTTACTGCATCCTGGAGCTCCTATTGGACTTCTTTGACCCGGGCCTTGAGCTTCTTACGGGCGGCCTGCTGCTGGACAGCCTTCTCCTCGGCCTCGCCCAGGTCCTTCCTTAGGGTCTCGACCTCGGTCACGTCTCCTGCACATATCATGACACTGCGGTCAATATGCAACGCCTATCCTTTCCGAACACACAGCAAGTCGTCCCTCACCTTGCTTCTCCTGGAGCCCAACCTTAACCTTGCCGAGCTTGTTCTCAGTCCGCTCCAGCCTCTACCTCAGTTCAGAGACTTCGGCAGCATGCGAGGTTGCAGCCAACAATGACGCCTGCATATTCATACATATTACGTTAGTCTCCTGTAACAAAAGATTGATCCTCTGTCCGGTTCTTCTTGCCGAACACAGGACAGTGTCTCAGGGGCTACTGTCTACATGGGTTTTTTCTCTTTCTTACCTCAAAACCCATCAACAGGCTGCTGCAGTCTTCATTCAGTCCACTCTTGGCAGACTGAACCTTCTCGACCACCGCACCCATAAGGACACGGTGCTCATCCACGATGGAGGCGCCTCGTAGCGCCTCCATTAGTTTATTCGGCGCCCCTGGGTGAACAGGGGCCACCGGCAGAGGCAACGCACCCCCCTCCTTCAAAGGGGGCTGCTCACCCGACTCCAGAGCCATATGGGTCTCCGGAATCGTATTCGGCCGAGGACCGAACTGGATGCGGCCCTCTTCGCCAGTCTCCATGTGGACCGGCTCCCCCATGTGTCCGGCAGTTGAGGTCTTGACTTGTGGCGCCTCCCGGACAGTGTCCTGGGCTCCTCCCCGGTTCGGAGCGGTCCTCCGGGATAACACTTCGGTGTCATCCCTGGCCTCAGGGGAATAAGCAGGCGGTGGTGACATGCTCTCCATCTCTGACGGAGCCAACGAACCTCCAGATGAGGATCGCTGGATAAGGTCACAGGCCGGACTGCAATAGTACAATTAACTATGTCAAGATAATGAAGAGAAAGGGCCGGATGCATGCAGGAGTGAGCCATGACACTTACGATGCGGTCTGGGGCTTAGTCCGAGGGCATCGTTCCAGACTTCTGTCAACGTCCCACGCGGTGTTGACCGCTGGGACGCCCTTCCCCTTCTTGGGCGTTTCGCCTCCGGATGCGCCGAAGCCGCCCTCTTCTTCCTCCTCTCCTTAGGTGGAGGGTTGTTTTCCTCCTCCTCCTCCTCTTCCTCGCCATTGTCCTCAGGGACAGAGGAATCAGCTTCGTCGTCTTCGTACATCATGTCCGAAGTGCCCTTGCGACGGGGGCCACTCTTGGCCCCCTTGGCCTTCTTCTCCGGCGCCTTATAAGGCGCCGGCACCAGCATATTCACTAGATGCAGAATGGCCGGTTCTTCAGGCAGCAAAGCCGGACACTGGATCCACTTCGCCCTCTCCATCCAGTCTTGAAAAAGCAAAAATAAAAGCTCAGACATCATCCTTGAAACAAACAAGTGGAGAATGCATCAAAAAAGGCATACCTCGCTAGCGAGGTGTTTAGCATTGTGCCCGCGATCTGAATTTGCGGCCGGCGATTTCTCGTTGCCCTTAAAGAGCAACTTCCATGCACCTTCGTGAGTAGTCTCGAAGAGCCTCACCAGGGTCTGGTGCTTCTTCGGGTTGAAGTCCCATAGAGGGCAGCTTCGGTGCTGGCACGAGAGGATCCGGTGAACTAGCATCACCTGGATCACATCAACGAGCTTGACGTTCTTGATTACCATGCTTTGAACGCACGTCTGCAGCACTATCAGCTCATCAGGAGAACACCAGCACGGACTTTTCTCGACCTAGGTTGTGAGTCGCATGGGAGCGCAGGAGCGGAATTTGTCAGCTGCGGCCCAGGTGGTGCCGCGAGGTTCTGTGATGTAGAACCACTACTTCTGCCACTCCTTTACCGTGTCCACGATAGTACCTTTGGGCCAGGAGACGTTGGACAACTTGCTCACCATGGCTCCTCCGCACTCCGCGTGTTGGCCATCCACCACCTTCGGCTTCACGTTAAAGACTTTGAGCCAAAGCCCGACGTGGGGTTGGATGCAGAGGAAGGCCACACACACGACGATAAACGTCGAGATGTTGAGGAAGGAATTCGGGGATAGATCATGGAAATCTATCCCATAATAATACATCAGCCCGCGGATGAAAGGGTGGAGTGGAAACCCTAGCCCGCGGAAGAAAAGGGGGATGAACACTACCCTCTCGGTGGGCTTCGGCGTGGGGACGACTTGTCCCTCGGTCGGCAGGCGGTGAGTGATCTCCTTCGCCAAGTATCCGGCCGCCCGAAGCTCAGTAATGTCCTCCTCCTTGACGGAGGAGACCATCCACTTGCCTTGACCTCCGGATTCGGACATGGTTGCTTGAGTGGAAAGAAGATGAGAACTTGGGCGCTGGAGCTCAAGATTGGAAAGGCGGAGACAGAGAGAGGGCATGAGAGAGGAAGATGGAATCATTATCCCCTTATAAAGGCAACGAATATTAAATGCCTCCTCACTCGCCTTAAGATTCGCCTATTCCCAAGGGCTATATAAATGGCACGGTTGGGTTACCCATGCCCACATTGATGAGAATCCCGCGATAAGGGGGCATGATCTCTGCTTTGACAAGACATGCCAATGGCAACCGCGTCTCGGGACGAGGGGCGTCGAAACATGAAAGCGGTTTGGAATTTTGACTGGGCAGACGTGATGTCATGTTGTAAAAAGCTGTCAGCTTAGACTCGTGCAAAAATATATTGTCTCTGCGGTTATGTATCATGTGTGTGTGTCTGACAGGTCCGGATACTATCATCACATCCGAAGATTATCATTAAGTTTGGATAGAAGACAACCCGCCTTGCAATGCTGAAGAGAATCTGTGTGCCAGACTCCTCGTCATTGAAGCCAGGTTTAGGGGCTACTGTGGGAGTCCTGGACTAAGGGGTCCTCGGGCGTCCGGCCTGTTATCCGTGGGCCGGACTGATGGGCTGTGAAGACATGAAGGCCGAAGAATGTACCTGTGTTTGGATTGGACTCTCCTTAGCGTGGAAGGCAAGATTGGCGACCGACTATGAAGATTCCTTCTTATGTAACTGACTGTATGTAACTCTATATCCACCCCCCCCGGTGTCTATATAAGCCAGAGGGGTTAGTACGAAAAGGAGATATTCATTACCATAGTCATACAGGCTAGGCTTCTAGGGTTTAGCCATTACGATCTCATGGTAGATCAACTCTTGTAACACTCATATTCATCAAGATCAATCAAGCAGGACATAGGGTATTACCTCCATAGAGAGGGCCCAAACCTAGGTAAACATAGTGTCCCCCCGTCTCCTGTTATCATCGATCCTAGACGCACAGTTCGGGACCCCTACCCGAGATCCCCCAGTTTTGACACCGACAGCGACCGTGGCAGCACTCATCTTCGCCCACTGCATCTTGACACGGGCGAAGGCCATCCGCGCACCTTCGATACAAACCAACCGCTTGATGGCGTCAAGCCGAGGGAGGCGTCGACTAGCCGCTTCTCGAGACCGAAGTAGCTGCTAGGTATAGCTTCGGCTGGCCACAGCCGGACTATCAAGTCCTTCATGGCTAGTTCGGCCACCCTATGCAGTTCGACCAGCTGCTTTAGCTGGTCGCTCAAGGGCACTGGATGTTCTGGCGCCAGGTATTGATACTTCTCCAATGTATCTATAATTTTTTATTATTCCATGCTATTATATATCTGTTTTGGATGTTTAATGGGCTTTATAATACACTTTTATATTATTTTTGGAACTAACCTACTAACCCAAGGCCCAGTGCAAATTGCTGTTTTTTTGCCTATTTCAGTGTTTCGCAGAAAAGGAATATCAAACGGAATCCAAACGGACTGAAACCTTCGGGAGAGTTATTTTTGGAACAAACGTGATCCAGGGGACTTGGAGTAGACGTCAAGAAAGGAGCGAGGAGGCCACGAGGCAGGGAGGCGCATGTGAGGACCCCGATTCTAAGTCACACCGATCTAGCCTGTAACACCTCATATCACTTTGCGGCCTCACGAACGGTATTCCCACGGGTGTCGCCTTACCATGGCCCGGGACCATTTGCGCCTTTTGGCTCACGTATATGATAGTGTCGCTAGCATCCATATGACAGAGAATCCGGGCCGACATGGCTAGCCGTGAACCCAAAGCGGCACTAACCTATGGGGACAGGCATACATGAATCACATCGAGCATGTCGGTCAGCAGCGTGTGAATCCGGGCTGTAGCACTGGGCTAACAGGACTCCGGGAACCCGGGCTGTAGTAGGCTAGGCAGGACTCCGGATGTCACCGCCTGACATTTCCCCGAAGGGACAGACACAGAAACGAAGTGAAACACATGCCGGCCAGTCAAGTGTCCTGAGCAGTAGTGCTGGGCTAACAGGACTCCGGTGAACCGGGCTGTAGCGGACTACTATGGCTCATGGAAGCACTAGACTACATTTCCCCATAAGAGAGGCTGCCAAGGAAAAACAACTAGATTGTCGGATCCCACACATACCAAGCATTTCAATCATACACACAATATGCTCGATATGTGTAAATACAACATGGCATCACAACATAACTCTACAACTCAAGTATTATTCATTAGGCTCCGAGGAGCGAGAAATACAAACATGGGTCTCATGACCCAACATTCAGAGCATGCAAACCAAAGCACATGCGGAAGCTTAACATGTCTGAGTACAGACATCTATAAATGAAAAAGGCTGAGAAGCCTGACTATCTACAAGATCCTGCCGAGGGCACAAGATCGAAGCTGAGGTATCAGGCTAAACGTCGAGGTCCACGTGGAACTACTAGCGAGACTGAAATCTCTCTGCAAAACATAAATTAAGCAAACATGAGTACAAAGGTACTCAGCAGGACTTACATCAGAACTAGCTACATATGCATCGGTATCAACAAGGGGGGTGGTGGAGTTTAACTGCAGCAAGCCAGCTTTGACTTAGTGGCTAACCTGAACTACGACTGCAAGCAACTCTTTTGAGGTGGCGCACACGAGTCCACATATTCACCATTCAATACACCACTATGGATCCGCTCCCATCTCCCTGCGAGAACGCCATCCATAGCACTCACACTTATCTTGCGCATTTTAGAGTATCCATTTTCACTTGTCTATGAACTATGCAAGGGGTCCAAGTTTCCATATCCAAGGAATCCGGCTATTCGAATAGATAATGATAATCCTGCAGGGGTGTAGTTCTTCACACACGCTCTCGCCACTTACCACCATGTACACGTTGTGTATCTCGGCAACCTTCAAGCGGAAGCCTGGCGAGGGAGTCGGCCACGACCTGACTAACCAACAAGTCTCTAGTCCAGGTTTATCGCCTATTCGGGTACCATCCGCAAGGAGATCCGGCCGGGGTGTCGCTCACGGCCCCAAACAATGTGTACCGGGTTCCCAAGCCCACCATCCGGGTGCCACTTGGTACACCGGGCCACTGGGCCTAGTCTGTCCCAAGCCCACCTGTACCGGGTGCCACTTGGTAGACTACTAACACTACCTACAAACACCAGAAACTAGTTGCAACTCCTGGACAGAGATCAGCTTGGAGCGCCTGGAGCCCAATGTGTGGTAGTAACTGTTCATGGATCACAAATACCGGACTCAGTTCCTGAGGACGGCTGCAATGGGACAACCCACCATGTACTCCTACATGGCCTCTCACCGCTACCTTTACCAAAACGTGTTCACACACTTAGCTCTCAACAGTAGGACATGTTCACAACTTTCCAATTCATCCCCGATGAATTAGACCTGACACAACTCTAAGCAATAGAAGGCATGACAAACAAGCATGAATGAGTAGGCACATCAGGGCTCAAACAACTCCTACTCATGCTAGTGGGTTTCATCTATTTACTGTGGCTATGACAGGTCATGCAGAGGAAAGGGGTTCAACTACCGCAACATGTAACAGTTGAATCATTGTTGTCCTAATGCAGTAAAAGAGAGCAGGAGCGAGAGAGTGGGATTTTATCGGAATGAACAAGGGGGTTTTGCTTGCCTGGCACTTCTGAAGATATTATAGCTCTTCATCGGTGTCATCAAACTCATCGTCGGGATACGCCTACCGAGAGGGGACAAGCACCGGCAATCGGGAAGAACACAATTAATGCAAATGCGACAATATGATGCATGATCATGGCATGTATATGTGATGTTTTTCGTGCTAATGCAAGCTAGAATATATTGAAATGAGTCCATTTGAACCAAAGATTCAAATGCAAACCCATTTTATGAAGTCATATTAGTGCATTAACTTGATTTACCCAAACAGCAAGGTTAAAGTGTTCTAACATGCCTGAAACTAGTACAGATGGAAAGATTGGATTTTTCTGATCATTTTTCATATATAATTTATCTTATTTGGAGTTACGGTTGAATTTCTATGAATTTTAGAAGTTTTAGACATTTTCTAGAATTTCCTAGTTATTTAGAAATAAATCAAATACAGAAAAGGACTTATTGCATCAGCATGACGTCACCATGACATCAGCAAGTCAACAGGGCTGACCATGGTCAAACCTATCGACCCGGTCCCACATGTCATATGCTTATAGTTAATTAGAGGTTAATCCCGTGTTGACTGGGATTTGACCCAACGCGGGGCCCGCTCGTCAGTGTCTGTTAGGAGGGTTAGTGGTGATTAGTGCCTAATGATGTCTCCACGTCAGCGTCGCCGGATCAAGCGCCGGTGACCTCGCAGTGCGGCGGCGGCTTGCCGGGGTGGCGCTAGGGGCGGCGGCTGGGCGCGCTGAGGGAACCAGGAGGGAGCCCGTGCTCCCGCGCATCCAGCGGTGGCAGCAACACGACGCGGGGCTCTCGGTAGCGGCAGTGCAGGCGAGTTGGGCGGCGGCCGGAGCTACGGCTTCGAGCGGGATGGCGCAATGGTGCACGACGAAGCAAACTAGGCACACTGTTGGGTCTACAGGGGCTGCAGGACCTCAACGACGTGCTCGGGCACGGGTTCGGTGACCTGCAACAACGGCAGTGACAAGGACGCCGGCGGTGAGCTCACGGATGCGGCGGCTAGCACAGTTAGAGCAGGCGCGCGAGCAAGAGGACAGGGAGGAAAGGAAGAGGAGCTCACAAGGGGGCGGAGCAGAAGTTCAGCGGGCTCGGGGACGCGCGGAGGTCGGCAAATCGAGCGACGTCGTTCATCGGAGCAGACGAGGAAGATGGCGGCGGTGACGACACTGCAGAGCATCCGTGGGTGCGTTCTTCGGCTTGGAGCTGCACGGCATCGAGGCGGAGCTAGAGGTCACAGCCACGGGGCAAGGGAACGGCGGTGGGCGCAGTGGTGCTCGTCGGCGGTCTCGGGCGTGTCCGGGGAGGAGCGTGGGAGAGAGACAGAGGAGGGAGAGAGGCACGGGGAAAGTGAGGGGGGTCCAGGGGGTCGCGTGTTGTTCGTAGCCAGCTCCAGGCAGACAACGGCAAGCAGGAGGTGACGAGCTACGGCGCGCGCGCGGACACGCCTCTGCCAGTGGGCTGAGGTTGAAGACGGCTCTGCCCCTGGTGCGCTGGGCCACAAGGTGGGCTGGCCAGTGCAGCTGGGCCGACTACAGGTAAGGCCAGGTAGGTTTTCTCCTTCTCTTTTTTTTCTATTTTGGTTTCTGCCTTCTATTTTTGTAATTTGTTTTTGATTTGGTAAAAACACCAAATCATTTCTATAAATCCTGAAATTAATTATGGGCAATAACTGAATTATCTCAGAGGCCCTTAGCTATTTCCAGAATTGTTGGAGCATTTAATAATATTAATAGCAATTAAATGCCCCAATTCAAATATTTTATGACTTAAATTCAATGCCCAACTTGTTCCTTAAAAATGCTCATTATTTTTGGTATGGATCAAAACCATTGTCCAAAATAACAAACATCAAATAAGAGCATTTTGGGTTCTTGAATGCAATTTATTTAAGCTGGACCTATTTGTATTTCAAACTGCTAGGGTTTTATCACCCCCAATTCAAATTTTAAATAAAATTTAAACATGATGCACACATGAAGCTAGCCTAGTGCAAAACCAGAAGCTAGGGATGTGACAACTCACCCCCACTAAAACAAGAATCTCGTCCCGAGATTCAAGACATGAGGTAAGAAATCAGAGGGGACACAAAGCTAACATGATCTTCATGATCCAACTGCCCTTTTTGGAGATGTTGATCTGCTACATCATATTGATTATGACATCCTTTCCTTCGAGAACTTCATCCAACATGGTGACAACAGAGCAAGACAACCTCACAAGACTGGATTATCGATCTTAATGAACAGAAGATCAACTCACGGAATGAGACGTAGAAGCATCCCTTGAGGTGAGACGCAGAACACACATCAGAGATGATGGATGAGAAACATATGACAAAGTTTCAAATTGGTAGGCAACAATTCGACGCTTAAATAGATGGTGAGGGGGGTTTCAAAGTAGTGAGGAGTTAAGTTGCCCACGGTACCATAACGGGACACATCGGGGAACGTGGCTTGTAGAATTTTTCCATTAAGTGGCAAAAAGAATTACTTTTGATACATAGATCATTGGAACTCTTTTCACCAACCTGTGGCAATTTATGAACGATTGTTTGACGGAGTTCGGAGAAATGGCATACTCAGATCAGAAAGGAAACTATGGTTATAGAACAACTCGGCAAACGGGAGGCACATCCCAATTGATACCGAGGATATAACCTAGTGACTGAGTGTGCTCTTAGGGACTTGAGAATTTCCATACTCATCAAGGTTTTACCAGCATCCGTGGCAAGGATCCTGGCAACACGACATACTACGATGATGATTAGTGATGGATGATGCGGATACAAAAGAAGATAACACCTTCTCAGGCTTCCCCTTAGCAAGGCTAAGGAAACAGAATCTGGATGATCGACTGAGAGACATTTAGCACTTCGCTTCTAATGTTCTCCTTGATGTGCTAGCGTAATCCATTACCCATCGGTATCTGGAACATCGAGTAAAGGTCTGACTTCGGGAGAACAAAGGATCCATAAGGAACAACTTCTAAAATAAGTCGCACGACATCCTTATGGAGAGGATGGTCAACTTGCTCAGTTAAGATGCTACAATAATAGATCTTCGGCTAGGTGTGTCGGCCAACATCAACCTTGTCGGGACCTATATCATAGATCTTGGAATAGTTCTAGCCATCATATCTGCCTGAGATTCAGATCTGGTCGGTAACAGGACATTTCAGACATCATGTCTAGAAAAGAAATTTTGCAACACAAATCAACAAGACGATGTTGCGAGATTCTCAAGAAATGAACTACAATAGCAAGCTCCAAAACATGAGCTGGTTCTGCTACACACATGTGAACACACTGTCCTAGACAAGCATGACCACATAGTAGTCTTACAATAAAACGCTACCGAGTTCAGAAGGGGAACCATCATCGAGGATGTCGGAGTCCTTGCATAATTCTTGCTCTTAAGAAGGAACTACTTCTCCTTGAACAAATCAATCAGTGGCTTGGTGTGCTAGGAATCACATATGGAATGGAGGCGGCCAACCTATCAAACCATAGAGTACTTCGCATATAGGCGTGACTAACTTGGGACGATTCCAGAGGAAGCAAAAACAATCTTTCCCGGATCCACGACGATAACTTACATCAAGTGCACGTGAATTAAAGAAAGTCACTTCTTTCATCCAGACATATCCTTCATGAGATAGTATGAAGAAAATGCTTTCAAAAGTTTCCGACACTAGCTCAATGTTCAACATGAATCATGGAGGAGACAAGATGCTGCTGTTGGGCTCAACAGCAACTCATCGGAATTTCCATATCACTGAACTTCCACCATTATGTGAACAATGTGTTACTATTGGTCAGACCAAAAATGTAACGGTGTATGCTCGAGGGATCAACCACGAGTAAGACAACATTACGAACATCGTTGGTACTGATTTGATTTGATGATAGCCCGCACTCAAATCAAAGGATTGATAAGACAATAGGTCCAACAACTGATCACAGGGACCAATCGATGAAGATATCATCTTTCTTCAACACACACAACACAAGAATATCCCTTTGGAACGAACTAAGTTAGGCAAGCTTTTATCTTCCAACTCTCCAAGTTGTTGTTTGGCTTAACCAACTAGCTCAGGGGTATCCAACACAGATTCTTAGAGAAAGAGTGGTTTATGGAAAAACCAACTTGATCATGACCTCCACGTAGCAGTCAGGTGACAATCTGGTAATACTTCCGAGAAGATATTCGGAAATTCATGAACCACCGACATGTTACTAAGCTCGAGATCAATCTTGCTCTTTAGGAAATATTATATGATCAAATAAGCAAGGATAGACATAATCCCAACTCTTGATCCAAGATTGCACCAGGAAAATGGACTAGGTAGCACGATCAATCTTGGGACGATGATTCCATAATCAACACACCAAGAATGAGATTACCGTCCATTAACCACCAAGCAAAGGGGTTGCTAGGAGTATTGATTTCAGACATCACGGTTCACTTGTTGGTATTCCGGTTGCAACAACACGGAACCGAGGAACGAATGATGATGGCGAGAAGTATCACTGCATCAAGAATTCATAAGAGTTGGTGCAATTCTCATGACATTCCTGACATCAAGAGGGCAATACTTCAGGGTAGAACAGAATCAAAAGCTGGATTGGCATTTTGACCTGCGGAATACAACTGCTTTGACCCAATCCTAAATATGTATGAGGTACTGGAGTTTGTTTCTCCTAGTCATTCCAGAATAGAATGGCTTGACAGACCACAAGAATAAGAGGTATCGATGAGCATGAATGCAAGACATGCTCTTAACTATCAAGTGATAGACGGAGATCATGATACAACTAAAGATAGGGACAACTCAAAGGAACGTATTAACTTTCTGAGTTGTGGATGCATAGATTAGTATGCCGAACGAGTTCAACATTTTTCTTCCGGATAACCCATGCAGAAGGGTACAACTGGCAGAGTCACAATATAGAATCGAGAACTTCTGCCATATTGGTTCATGGTACTAGAAGAATGATATACCATGAACCTCGAGGTCTATCACAAGGTTTACTAATGTCCTAAGGAACTAGCAAACACTATCAACATGAAGCAAGTAGGGTGAATCTCGGGTTCAAAAACCTAGGAATAGAATGCCTACTAACTAAATGGCATCACGTGATGCTTTCAAGAATAACGGCCAGAATCATCACACTGGAAACGCAAAACATGGTTCGATTACTAGGTGGCACTCTAAGACATCTAGGGTCATAATAATAATTCCAACATATATGTCGAGGCAATAGAATACCTCAACTCACAATTAGTGTGATTAACCTGGCCTAGAGGAACATCGGAAACCAGAGGGAATGGATTTTGCAAATGCATCAGATTGTTTGGAAACCTGGGACGACTCGGACAGCATAACGGCTGTAAATGCTCAAAAAGTTTTGAGACATCCTGCAAATTGGTGGCATAACCACTCAGAAGCACAATATCAAGGTTCCGAGACCAACTATGAACACACGGAAGTAGTAGGAACTGAACTGAGGCTTAAATCGGTCAATCCTATAAGTCTATAGATTAGTAACATGTGATCCTGATAGATAGACGAGAAGCCTAGTTCTTAATCCCCGTAGAAAAGAAGAGGATGACTCAGATCAGACGGGCATAAGGTAAAGGAGAAAAAAGAGCCTTACGTTCCCTTCCACAATCAATTCCCTTATATAACTAAAGCATTTCTAGACTCAACTTCGACTAGCTTGGCTTGGTAATCCTACAGGCAGTCAGGCTCTGATACCAACGCTGTCAGGACCCCGATTCTAAGTCACAGCGATGTAGCCTGTAACACCTCATATCACTTTGCGGCCTCACGCACGGTATTCCCACGGGTGTCGCCTTACCATGGCCCAGGACCGTTTGCGCCTTTTGGCTCACGTATATGATAGTGTCGCTAGCATCCATATGACAGAGAACCCGGGCCGACATGGCTAGTCGTGAACCCAAAGCGGCACTAACCTATGGGGACAAGCATACATGAATCACATCGAGCATGTCGGTCAGCAGGGTGTGAATCCAGGCTGTAGCACTAGGCTAACAGGACTCCGGGAACCCGGGCTGTAGCAGGCTAGGCAGGACTCCGGATGTCACCGCGTGACATTTCCCCGAAGGGACAGACACAGGAACGAAGTGAAACACATGTCGGCCAGTGAAGTGTCCTGAGCAGTAGTGCTGGGCTAACAGGACTCCGGTGAACCGGGCTGTAGCGGACTACTATGGCTCATGGAAGCACTAGACTACATTTCCCCATAAGAGAGGCTGCCAAGGAAAAACAACTAGATTGTCGGATCCCACACGTACCAAGCATTTCAATCATACACACAATATCCTCGATATGTGTAAATACAACATGGCATCACAACATAACTCTACAACTCAAGTATTATTCATTAGGCTCCGAGGAGCGAGAAATACAAACATGGGTCTCACGACCCAACATTCAGAGCATGCAAACCAAAGCACATGCGGAAGCTTAACATGTCTGAGTACAGACATCTATAAATGAAAAAGGCTGAGAAGCCTGACTATCTACAAGATCCTGCCGAGGGCACAAGATCGAAGCTGAGGTATCAGGCTAAACGTCGAGGTCCACGTGGAACTACTAGCGAGACTGAAATCTCTCTGCAAAACATAAATTAAGCAAACATGAGTACAAAGGTATTCAGCAGGACTTACATCAGAACTAGCTACATATGCATCGGTATCAACAAGGGGGGTGGTGGAGTTTAACTACAGCAAGCTAGCTTTGACTTAGTGGCTAACCTGAACTATGACTGCAAGCAACTCTTTTGAGGTGGCGTACACGAGTCCACATATTCACCATTCAATACACCACTATGGATCCGCTCCCGTCTCCCTCTGAGAACGCCATCCGTAGCACTCACACTTATCTTGCGCACTTTAGAGTATCCACTTTCACTTGTGTATGAACTATGCAAGGGGTCCAAGTTTCCATATCCGAGGAATCCGGCTATTCGAATGGATAATGATAACCCTGTAGGGGTGTAGTTCTTCACACACGCTCTCGCCACTTACGACCATGTACACATTGTGTATCTCGGCAACCTTCAAGCGGAAGCCTGGCGAGGGAGTCGGCCATGACCTGACTAACCAACAAGTCTCTAGTCCAGGTTTGTGGCCTATTCGGGTTCCATCCGCAAGGAGATCCGGCCGGGGTGTCGCTCACGGCCCCAAACGATGTGCACAGGGTTCCCAAGCCCACCATCTGGGTGCCACTTGGTACACCGGGCCACTGTGCCTAGTCTGTCCCAAGCCCACCTGTACCGGGTGCCAATTGGTAGACTATTAACACTACCTACAAACACCAGAAACTAGTTGCAACTCCTGGACAGAGATCAGGTTGATTAATAAGTCGCGAGAGCTTGGAGAGCCCGGAGCCCAATGTGTGGTTGTAACTGTTCATGGATCACAAACACAGGACTCGGTTCTTGAGGACGGCTGCAATGAGACAACCCACCATGTACTCCTACAAGGCCTCTCACCGCTACCTTTACCAAATCATGTTCACACACTTAGCTCTCAATAGTAGGACATGTTCACAACCTTCCAATTCATCCCTGATGAATCAGACCTGACACAACTCTAAGGAATAGAAGGCATGACAAACAAGCATGGATGAGTAGGCACATCAGGGCTCAAACAACTCCTACTCATGCTAGTGGGTTTCATCTATTTACTGTGGCTATGACAGGTCATGCAGAGGAAAGGGGTTCAACTACCGCAGCATGTAACAGTTGAATCGTTGTTTTCCTAATGCAGTAAAAGAGAGCAGGAGCGAGAGAGTGGGATTGTATCGGAATGAACAAGGGGGTTTTGCTTGCCTCGCACTTCTGAAGATATTATAGCTCTTCATCGGTGTCATCGAACTCATCATCGGGATACGCCTACTGAGAGGGGATAAGCACCGGCAATAGAGAAGAACACAATCAATGCAAATGCGACAATATGATGCATGATCATGGCATGTATATGTGATGTTGTTTGTGCTAATGCAAGCTAGAATATATTGAAATGAGTCCATTTGAACCAAAGATTCAAATGCAAACCCATTTTATGAAGTCATATTAGTGCATTAACTTGATTTGCCTAAAAAGCAAGGTTAAACTATTCTAACATGCATGAAACTAGTACAGATGGAAATATTGGATTTTTCTGATCATTTTTCATATATAATTTATCTTATTTGGAGTTACGGTTGAATTTCTATGAATTTTAGAAGTTCCAGACATTTTCTGGAATTTCCTGGTTATTTAGAAATAAATCAAATCCAGAAAAGGACTTATTGCATCAGCATGACATCACCGTGACATCAGCAAGTCAACAGGACTGACCATGGTCAAACCTATCGACCCGGTCCCACATGTCATATGCTTATAGTTAATTAGAGGTTAATCCCGTGTTGACTGGGATTTGACCCAACGCGGGGCCCGCTCGTCGGTGTCTGTTAGGAGGGTTAGTGGTGATTAGAGCCTAATGATGGCTCCACATTAGCATCGCCGGATCAAGCGCCGGCGACCTCACAGTGCGGCGGCGGCTCGCCGGGGTGGCGCTAGGGGTGGCGGCTGGGCGCGCTGAGGGAACCAGGAGGGAGCCCGTGCTCCCACGCATCCAGCGGTGGCAGCAACACGACGCGGGGCTCTCGGTAGCGGCGGCGCAGGCGAGTTGGGCAACGGCCGGGGCTACGGCTTCGAGCGGGATGGCGCAGTGGTGCACGACAAAGCAAACTAGGCACACCGTTGGGTCTACAGGGGCTGCAGAACCTCAACGACGTGCTCGGGCACGGGTTCGGTGACCTGCAACAACGGCAGTGACAAGGACGCCGGCGGTGAGCTCATGGATGCGGCGGCTAGCACAGTTAGAGCAGGCGCGCGAGCAAGAGGACGGGGAGGAAAGGAAGAGGATCTCACAAGGGGGCGGAGCAGAAGTTCAGCGGGCTCGGGGACGCGCGGAGGTCGGCAAATCGAGCGACGTCGTTCATCGGAGCAGACGAGGAAGATGGCGGCGGTGACGATGCTGCAGGGCATCCGCGTGCGTGTTCTTCGGCTTGGAGCTTCACGGCATTGAGGCGGAGCTAGAGGTCACAGCCACGGGGCAAGGGAACGGCGGTGGGCGCAATGGTGCTCGTCGGCGGTCTCGGGCGTGTTCGGGGAGGAGCGTGGGAGAGAGACAGAGGAGGGAGAGAGGCACGGGGAAAGTGAGGGGGGTCGAGGGGCCGCGTGTCGTTCGTAGCCAGCTCCAGGCGGACAACGGCAAGCAGGAGGTGGCGAGCTATGGCGCGCGCGCGGACACGCCTCTGCCAGTGGGCAGAGGTTGAAGACGGCTCTGCCCCTAGTGGGCTGGGCCACCAGGTGGGCTGGCCAGTGCAGCTGGGCCGACTACAAGTAAGGACAGGTAGGTTTTCTCCTTCTCTGTTTTTTTCTATTTTGGTTTCTGTCTTCTATTTTTGCAATTTGTTTTTAATTTGGTGAAAACACCAAATCATTTCTATAAATCCTGAAATTAATTATGGGCAATAACTGAATTATCTTAGAGGCCCTTAGCTATTTCCAGAATTGTTGGAGCATTTAATAATATTAATAGAAATTAAATGCCCCAATTCAAATATTTTATGACTTCAATTCAATGCCCAACTTGTTCCTTAAAAATGCTCATTATTTTTGGTATGGATCAAAACCATTGTCAAAAATAACAAACATCAAATAAGAGCATTTTGGGTTCTTGAATGCAATTTATTTAAGCTGGACCTATTTGGATTTCAATGTGCTAGGGTTTTATCACCCCCAATTCAAATTTTAAATAAAATTTAAACATGATGCACACATGAAGCTAGCCTAGTGCAAAACCAGAAGCTAGGGATGTGACAGCGCACCTGCCCCGCTAGGCGCGCCCCACCCTTGTGGGCCCCTCATAGCTCCACCGACCTACATCTTCCTCCTACATATATCCATATACCCCAAAAACATCCAGGAGCACCATGAAACCCTACTTCCATCGCCGTAACCTTCTATACCCAAGAGATCCCATCTTGGGTCCTTTTCCGGAGCTCCGCCAGAGGGCGAATCGATCACGGAGAGCTTCTACATCAACACCATAGCCTCTCGGATGATGTGTGAGTAGTATACCACAGACCTTCGGGTCCATAGTTATTAGCTAGATGGCTTCTTCTCTCTCTTTGGATCTCAATACAAAGTTCTCCTCGATCTTCTTGGTGATCTATTCGATGTAATTCTTTTTGTGGTGTTTATGATTAAGATTATCTATGAACAACATTTGATTCTTCTCTGAAATCTTTTATGTATGATTTTTTATCTTTGCAAGTCTCTTCGGATTATTAGTTTGGTTTGGCCTACTAGATTGATCTTTCTTGCAATGGGAGTAGTGCTTAGCTTTGGGTTCAATCTTGCGGTGTCCTTTCCCAGTGAGAGCAGGGGCAGCAAGGCACTTATTGTATTGTTGCCATCGAGGATAAAAAGATGGGGTTTATATCATATTGCTTGAGTTTATCCCTCTACATCATGTCATCTTGCCTAATGCATTACGCTGTTCTTATGAACTTAATACTCTAGATGCATGCTGGATAGCGGTCGATGTGTGGAGTAATAGTAGTAGATGCAGAATTGTTTCGGTCTACTTGTCGCGGACGTGATGCCTCTATACATGATCATGCCTAGATATTCTCATAATTATGCACTTTTCTATCAATTGCTCGATAGTAATTTGTTTACCCACCGTAATACTCATGCTATCTTGAGAGAAGCCACTAGTGAAACCTATGGCCCCTGGGTCTATTTTCCATCATATAAGTTTCCAATCTATTTTATTTTGCAATCTTTATTGTCCAATCCATATAATAAAAATTCAAATTTTTTATCGTATTATCTCTATCAGGTCTCACTCTCGTAAGTGACCATGAAGGGATTGACAACCCCTTTATCATGTTGGTTGCGAGGTTCTTATTTGTTTGTGTAGGTGCAAGGTGACTTGCATGTAGTCTCCTACTGGATTGATACCATGGTGCTCAAAAACTGAGGGAAATACTTACACTACTTTGCTGCATCACCCTTTCCTCTTCAAGGGAAAACCAACGCAGTGCTCAAGAGGTAGTAGCTAGGTATTGTGACCAGGACAGCTGGTCCGTCGAGCTCCCCTCTTCGTCTCGGAAGAATTCAGCAGCGTCAGAAAGACTATGCGGCAGATCCGCAAACGCCCCTGGAGAACTCCAAATCCGGGCCAATAAGAGATACCTCTTCTGTTGGGGAACGTAGTAATTTCGAAAATTTTCCTACGCACACGCAAGATCATGGTGATGCACAGCAACAAGAGGGGAGAGTGTTGTCTACGTACCAATGCAGACCAACTGCGGAAGCGATCACACAACGTAGAGGAAGTAGTCGTACGTCTTCTTCCCGATCCGACCGATCCAAGCACCGTTACTCCGGCACCTCCGAGTTCTTAGCACACGTTCAGCTCGATGACGATCCTCGGGCTCCGATCCAGCAAAGCATCGAGGAAGAGTTCCGTCAGCACGACGGCGTGGTGACGATCTTGATGTACTACCGACGCAGGGCTTCGCCTAAGCTCTACAACGATATGACCGAGGTGGAATTTGGTGGCAGGGGGCACCGCACACGGCTAAGGAACGATCTCAAGGATCAAGTTGTGTGTCTTGGGGTGCCCCCTGCCCCCGTATATAAAGGTTGGAGGAGGGGGAGCCGGCCGGCCAGGGAGAGGAGGCGCAGGGGAGTCCTACTCCCACCGGGAGTAGGACTCCTCCCCCCAATCCTAATCCTATTAGGACTCCCGGGGGGAAAAGGAGAGAGAAGGGGGGCTGGCCCCTATCCTAGTCCTACTAGGACTTTGGGAAGGGGGGCGCCGGCCAGCTTGTGGGCTTTCCCTTTTTCTCCTTTTCCACTAAGGCCCAATAGGCCCATTAGTCTCCCGGGGGGTTCCGGTAACCCTCCCGGTATTCCGGTAAAATCCCGATTTCACCCGGAACACTTCCGATGTCCAAACATAGACTTCCAATATATCAATCTTTACGTCTCGACCATTTCGAGACTCCTCGTCATGTCCGTGATCTCATCCGGGACTCCGAACAACCTTCGGTACATCAAAATGCATAAACTCATAATAACTGTCATCGTAACGTTAAGCGTGCGGACCCTACGGTTCGAGAACAATGTAGACATGACCGAGACACGTCTCCGGTCAATAAACAATAGCGGGACCTGGATGCCCATATTGGCTCCTACATATTCTACGAAGATCTTTATCGGTCAGACCGCATAACAACATACGTTGTTCCCTTTGTCATCGGTATGTTACTTGCCCAAGATTCGATCGTCGGTATCCAATACCTAGTTCAATCTCGTTACCGGCAAGTCTCTTTACTCGTTCCGTAATACATCATCTCACAACTAACATATTAGTTGCAGTGCTTGCAAGGCTTATGTGATGTGCATTACCGAGAGGGCCCAGAGATACCTCTCCGACAATCGGAGTGACAAACCCTAATCTCGAAATACGCCAACCCAACATCTACCATTGGAGACACCTGTAGCACTCCTTTATAATCACCCAGTTACGTTGTGACGTTTGGTAGTACCCAAAGTGTTCCTCCGGTAAACGGGAGTTGCATAATCTCATAGTTATAGGAACATGTATAAGTCATGAAGAAAGCAATAGCAACATACTAAACGATCGGGTGCTAAGCTAATGGAATGGGTCATGTCAATCAGATCATTCAACTAATGATGTGACCTCGTTAGTCAAATAACAACTCTTTGTTCATGGTTAGGAAACATAACCATCTTTGATTAACGAGCTAGTCAAGTAGAGGCATACTAGTGACACTCTGTTTGTCTATGTATTCACACATGTATTATGTTTCTGGTTAATACAATTCTAGCATGAATAATAAACATTTATCATGATATAAGGAAATAAATAATAACTTTATTATTGCCTCTAGGGCATATTTCCTTCAGTCTCCCACTTGCACTAGAGTCAATAATCTAGATCACATCACCATGTGATTAACATCAATAGTTCACATCATCATGTGATTAACACCCATAGTTCACATCGCCATGTGACCAACACCCAAAGGGTTTACTAGATTCAGTAATCTAGTTCACATCGCTATGTGATTAACACCCAAAGAGTACTAAGGTGTGATCATGTTTTGCTTGTGAGAGAATCTTAGTCAACGGGTCTGCCACATTCAGATCCACATGTATTTTGCAAATTTCTATGTCAACAATGCTCTGCATGGAGCTACTCTAGCTAATTGCTCCCACTTTCAATATGTATCTAGACCGAGACTTAGAGTCATCTAGATTAGTGTCAAAACTTGCATCGGCGTAACCCTTTACGACGAACCTTTTTATCACGTCCATAATCGAGAAACATATCCTTATTTCACTAAGGATAATTCTGACCGCTGTCCAGTGATCTACTCCTAGATCACTATTGTACTCTCTTGCCAAATCAGTGCAGGGTATACAATAGATCTGGTATATAGCATGACATACTTTATAGAACCTATGGCCAAGGCATAGGGAATGACTTTCATTCTCTTTCTATCTTCTGCCGTGGTCGGGTTTTGAGTCTTACTCAACTTCACACCTTGTAATACAGGCAAGAACTCTTTCTTTGACTGCTCCATTTTGAACTACTTCAAAATCTTGTCAAGGTATGTACTTATTGAAAAAACTTATCAAGCGTCTTGATCTATCTCTATAGATCTTGAAGCTCAATATGTAAGCAGCTTCACCGAAGTCTTTCTTTGAAAAACTCCTTTCAAACAGTCCTTTATGCTTTACAGAATAATTCTACATTATTTCCGATCAACAATATGTCATTCACATATACTTATCAGAAATGCTGTAGTGCTCCCACTCACTTTCTTGTAAATACAGGCTTTACCGCAAGTCTGTATAAAACTATATGCTTTGATCAACTCATCAAAGCGTATATTCCAACTCCGAGATGCTTGCACCAGTCCACGGATGGATCGCTGGAGCTTGCACATTTTGTTAGCACCTTTCGGATTGACAAAACCTTCTGTTGCATCATATACAACTCTTCTTTAATAAATCCATTAAGGAATGCAGTTTTGTTTATCCATTTGCCAGATTTCATAAAATGCGGCAATTGCTAACATGATTCGTACAGACTTAAGCATAGATACGAGTGAGAAAAACTCATCGTAGTCAACACTTTGAACTTGTCGAAAACCTTTTTCGACAATTCTAGCTTTGTAGATAGTAACACTACTATCAGCGTCCGTCTTCCTCTTGAAGATCCATTTATTTTCTATGGTTTGCCGATCATCGGGAAAATCCATCAAAGTCCATACTTTGTTCTCATACATGGATCATATCTCAGATTTCATGGCCTCAAACCATTTCGCGGAATCTGGGCTCATCATCGCTTCCTCATAGTTCGTAGGTTCATCATGATCTAGTAGCATGACTTCCAGAAAAGGATTACCGCACCACTCTAGCGCGGATCTTACTCTGGTTGATCTACGAGGTTCAGTAGTATCTTGTTCTGAAGTTTCATGATCATCATCATTAGCTTCCTCACTAACTGGTGTAGGTGTCACAGAAACAGTTTTCTGTGATGTACTACTTTCCAATAAGGGAGCAGGTACAGTTACCTCGTCAAGTTCTACTTTCCTCCCGCTCACTTCTTTCGAGAGAAACTCCTTCTCCAGAAAGTTTCCGAATTTTAGCAACAAAAGTCTTGCCTTCGGATCTGTGATAGAAGGTGTATCCAATAGTTTCCTTTGGATATCTTATGAAGACGCACTTCTCCGATTTGAGTTTGAACTTATCAGGATGAAACTTTTTCATATAAGCATCGCAACCCCAAACTTTAAGAAACGACAACTTTGGTTTCTTGCCAAACCATAGTTCATACAGTGTCGTCTCAACGGATTTAGATGGTGCCCTATTTAACGTGAATGCAACTGTCTCTAATGCATAACCCCAAAACGATAGCGGTAAATCAGTAAGAGACATCATAGATCGCACCATATCTAGTAAAGTACGATTACGATGTTCGGACACACCATTACGCTGTGGTGTTCCGGGTGGCGTGAGTTGCGAAACTATTCCATAATTTTTCAAATGTACACCAAACTCGTAACTCAAATATTCTTCTCCACGATCAGATCGTAGAAACTTTATTTTCTTGTTACGATGATTTTCAACTTCACTCTAAAATTCCTTGAACTTTTCAAATGTTTCAGACTTATGTTTCATTAAGTAGATATACCCATATCTGCTTAAATCATCTGTGAAGGTGAGAAAATAACGATATCCGCCACGAGCCTCAATATTCATCGGACCACATACATCGGTATGTATGATTTCCAATAAATCTGTTGCTCTCTCCATAGTACCGGAGAACGGTGTTTTAGTCATCTTGCATATGAGGCACGGTTCGCAAGTACCAAGTGATTCATAATCAAGTGGTTCCAAAAGCCCATCAGTATGGAGTTTCTTCATGCGCTTTACACCGATATGACCTAAACGGCAGTGCCGCAAATAAGTTGCACTATCATTATCAACTCTGTATCTTTTGGCTTCTACATTATGAATATGTGTATCACTACTATCGAGATCCAACGAACTTGTTTCATTGGGTGTATGACCATCGAAGGTTTTATTCATGTAAACAGAACAACAATTATTCTCTGACTTTAATGAATAACCATATTGCAATAAACATGATCAAATCATATTCATGCTCAATGCAAACACCAAAATAACACTTATTTAGGTTCAACACTAATCCTGAAATTTATAGGGAGTGTGCGATGATGATCATATCAATCTTGGAACCACTTCCAACACACATCGTCACTTCACCCTTAACTAGTCTTTGTTTATTCTGCAACTCCTGTTTCGAGTTACTACTCTTAGCAACTGAACTAGCATCAAATACTGAGGGGTTGCTATAAACACTAGTAAAGTACACATCAATAACATGTATATCAAATATACTTATGTTCACTTTGCCATCCTTCTTATCCGCCAATCACTTGGGGTAGTTCCGCTTCCAGTGACCAGTCCCTTTGCAGTAGAAGCACTTAGTCTCAGGCTTAGGATCAGACTTGGGCTTCTTCACTCGAGCAGCAACTTGCTTGTCGTTCTTCTTGAAGTTCCCCTTCTTCCCTTTGCCCTTTTCTTGAAACTAGTGGTCTTGTCAACCGTCAACACTTGATGTTTTTCTTGATTTCTACCTTCGTTGATTTCAGCATCACGAAGAGCTTGGGAGTTGTTTCCGTTATCCCTTGCATATTATAGTTCATCACGAAGTTCTACTAACTTGGTGATGGTGACTAGAGAATTCTGTCAATCACTACCTTATCTGGAAGATTAACTCCCACTTGATTCAAGCGATTGTAGTACTCAGACAATCTGAGCACATGCTCACTAGTTGAGCGATTCTCCTCCATCTTTTAGCTATAGAACTTGTTGGAGACTTCATATCTCTCAACTCGGGCATTTGCTTGAAATATTAACTTCAACTCCTGGAACATCTCATATGGTCCATGACGTTCAAAACGTCTTTGAAGTCCCGATTCTAAGCCATTAAGCATGGTGCACTAAACTATCAAGTAGTCATCATATTGAGCTAGCCAAACGTTCATAACGTCTGCATCTGCTCCTGCAATAGGTCTGTCACCTAGCGGTGCATCAAGGACATAATTCTTCTGTGCAGCAATGAGGATAAACCTCAGATCACGGATCCAATCCGCATCATTGCTACTAACATCTTTCAACACAATTTTCTCTAGGAACATATCAAAATAAACACAGGGAAGCAACAACGCGAGCTATTGATCTACAACATAATTTGCAAAATACTACCAGGACTAAGTTCATGATAAATTTAAGTTCAATTTAATCATATTACTTAAGAACTCCCACTTAGATAGACATCCCTCTAATCCTCTAAGTGATCACGTGATCCAAATCAACTAAACCATAACCGATCATCACGTGAGATGGAGTAGTTTTCAATGGTGAACATCGTTATGTTGATCATATCTACTATATGATTCACGCTCGACCTTTCGGTCTCCGTGTTCCGAGGCCATATCTGCATATGCTAGGCTCGTCAAGTTTAACCTGAGTATTCTGCGTGTGCAAAACTGGCTTGCACCCGTTGTAGATGGACGTAGAGCTTATCACACCCGATCATCACGTGGTGTCTGGGCACGACGAACTTTGGCAACGGTGCATACTCAGGGAGAACACTTCTTGATAATTTAGTGAGAGATCATCTTATAATGCTACCGTCAATCAAAGCAAGATAAGATGCATAAAAGGATAAACATCACATGCAATCAATATAAGTGATATGATATGGCCATCATCATCTTGTGCTTGTGATCTCCATCTCCGAAGCACCGTCATGATCACCATCGTCACCGGCGCGACACCTTGATCTCCATCGTAGCATCATTGTCGTCTCGCCAATCTTATGCTTCCATGACTATCACTACCGCTTAGTAATAAAGTAAAGCATTACATCGCGATTGCATTGCATACAATAAAGCGACAACCATATGGCTCCTGCCAGTTGCCGATAACTCGGTTACAAAACATGATCATCTCAAACAATAAAATCAGCATCATGCCTTGACCATATCACATCACAACATGCCCTGCAAAAACAAGTTAGACGTCCTCTACTTTGTTGTTGCAAGTTTTACGTGGCTGCTACGGGCTTAAGCAAGAACTCATCTCACCTACGCATCAAAACCACAACGATAGTTCGTCAAATAGACTCCGTTTTAACCTTCTCAAGGACCGGGCGTAGTCACACTTGGTTCAACTAAAGTTGGAGAGACAGTCTTCCGCAAGCCATCTATGTGCAAAGCACGTCGAGGGAACCGGTCTCGCGTAAGAGTACGCGTAAGGTTGGTCCGGATCGTCTCGTCCAACAATACCGCCGAACCAAAGTATGACATGCTGGTAGGCAGTATGACTTGTATCGCCCACAACTCACTTCTGTTCTACTCGTGCAAATAACATCAAACCATAAAACCTGGCTCTGATGCCACTGTTGGGGAACGTAGTAATTTCGAAAATTTTCCTACGCACACGCAAGATCATGGTGATGCACAGCAACGAGAGGGGAGAGTGTTTTCTACGTACCAACGCAGACCGACTGCGGAAGCGATCACACAACGTAGAGGAAGTAGTCGTACATCTTCTTCCCGATCCGACCGATCCAAGCACCGTTACTCCGGCACCTCCGAGTTCTTAGCACACGTTCAGCTCGATGACGATCCTCGGGCTCCGATCCAGCAAAGCGTCGAGGAAGAGTTCCGTCAGCACGACGGCGTGGTGACGATCTTGATGTACTACCGACGCAGGGCTTCGCCTAAGCTCTACAACGATATGACCGAGGTGGAATTTGGTGGCAGGGGGCACCGCACACGGCTAAGGAACGATCTCAAGGATCAAGTTGTGTGTCTTGGGGTGCCCCCTGCCCCCGTATATAAAGGTTGGAGGAGGGGGAGCTGGCCGGCCAGGGAGAGGAGGCGCAGGGGAGTCCTACTCCCACCGGGAGTAGGACTCCTCCCCCCAATCCTAATCCTATTAGGACTCCCGGGGGGAAAAGGAGAGAGAAGGGGGGCCGGCCCCTATCCTAGTCCTACTAGGACTTTGGGAAGGGGGGCGCCGGCTAGCTTGTGGGCTTTCCCTTTTTCTCCTTTTCCACTAAGGCCCAATAGGCCCATTAGTCTCCCGGGGGGTTCCGGTAACCCTCCCGGTATTCCGGTAAAATCCCGATTTCACCCGGAACACTTCCGATGTCCAAACATAGACTTCCAATATATCAATCTTTACGTCTGGACCATTTCGAGACTCCTCGTCATGTCCGTGATCTCATCTGGGACTCCGAACAACCTTCGGTACATCAAAATGCATAAACTCATAATAACTGTCATCGTAACGTTAAGCGTGCGGACCCTCTGGTTCGAGAACAATGTAGACATGACCGAGACACGTCTCCAGTCAATAAACAATAGCGGGACCTGGATGCCCATATTGGCTCCTACATATTCTACGAAGATCTTTATCGGTCAGACCGCATAACAACATACGTTGTTCCCTTTGTCATCGGTATGTTACTTGCCCGAGATTCGATCGTCGGTATCCAATACCTAGTTCAATATCGTTACCGGCAAGTCTCTTTACTCGTTCCATAATATATCATCTCACAACTAACATATTAGTTGCAGTGCTTGCAAGGCTTATGTGATGTGCATTACCGAGAGGGCCCAGAGATACCTCTCCGACAATCGGAGTGACAAACCCTAATCTCGAAATACGCCAACCCAACATCTACCATTGGAGACACCTGTAGCACTCCTTTATAATCACCCAGTTACGTTGTGACGTTTGGTAGTACCCAAAGTGTTCCTCCGGTAAACGGGAGTTGCATAATCTCATAGTTATAGGAACATGTATAAGTCATGAAGAAAGCAATAGCAACATACTAAACGATCGGGTGCTAAGCTAATGGAATGGGTCATGTCAATCAGATCATTCAACTAATGATGTGACCTCGTTAATCAAATAACAACTCTTTGTTCATGGTTAGGAAACATAACCATCTTTGATTAACGAGCTAGTCAAGTAGAGGCATACTAGTGACACTCTGTTTGTCTATGTATTCACACATGTATTATGTTTCTGGTTAATACAATTCTAGCATGAATAATAAACATTTATCATGATATAAGGAAATAAATAATAACTTTATTATTGCCTCTAGGGCATATTTCCTTCATCTTCTTCACATACTTGCTTTGCATAATAAAAGCCTTACACGCCGCGATCTTTTTGGCCTCCTGGATTTCCTGGAGGGCGCCTTAGGCTTCGGTCCGGGCCTCTTGTGCGCTTTGGCGGGCCTTCTCAAGCTCGGACTCTTGGTCCGGATGCTGATGCTCCAAGGACTCGTATTCTTCAAAACATCCTAGAGCTCCTGCTGGACCTCCCCAACCCTAGCCTCATGTTTTTTCCGGATGGCTTGTTCCTTCGCCGCCCTATCCTCGGCCTCAGCCAATGCTTTCTTGAGGGTTTCAACCTCAGTCGCCGCTCCTACAAATATCACGGGACTACAACCAATATACATCATTTATTCTTTCCGAATATACACCAAGTCTCCACATACTTTGCTTGTCCCCCAGCTGCCTTTTCAGAAGGCCGAGATTTTCTTCGGCCCGCTCCAGACTCCGCTTTAGTCCGGAGACCTCAGCGGCATGAGAGGTGGCGGCCAGTAGCGACGCATGTGTTCATAAGACATACTTAGTTAGTTTCCTGTGAAAATTACTTGATCCTCTGCCCGACTTTTCTTTCCGTACACCGGACAGTGTCTCAGGGGCTACACTGTCTATACTATGACCTTCTCTTTCGCATCACTTACCTCAAAGCCTGTCAGCACGCTGGTGCAGGCTTCGGTCAGTCCGCTCTTGATGGACTGAACCCTCTCAACCACCGTACCCATAAGGATACGGTGTTCATCCAAAATGGGAGCGCCTCGCAGCGCTTCCAGCAGATTATCCGGTGCCTCCGGCTGGACAGAGGTAACCGGCGGAATAGGCACACCTCCTTCTTTCGAAGGAGACTGCTTGCCGGATTCCGGAGCCGTATAGGTCTTCGGAACCGTATTCGGCTGGGTCTGAACTAGACACGGCCCCCATCACCAGTCTCCATGGGGATTCTCTCTCCTAGGTGTCTCGCGGCTGAAGGGTCTGTTGGGGAACGTAGTAATTTCAAAATTTTCCTACGCACACGCAAGATCATGGTAATGCATAGCAACGAAAGGGGAGAGTTTTGTCTACGTACCCTCGTAGACCGAAAGCGGGAGCGTTAGCACTACGCGGTTGATGTAGTCGTACATCTTCACGGCCCGACCGATCAAGCACCGAAACTACGGCACCTCTGAGTTCTAGCACATGTTCAGCTCGATGACGATCCCCGTACTCCGATCTAGCAGAATGTCAGTGAAGAGTTCTGTCAGCATGACGGCGTGGTGACGATCTTGATGTTTTACTGTCGCAGGGCTTCGCCTAAGCACCGCTACAATAGTATCGAGGATTATGGTGGAAGGGGGCACCGCACACGGCTAAGAGATCAATGATCAATTGTTGTGTCTTTGGGGTGCCCCCCTGCACCCGTATATAAAGGAGCAAGGGAGGAGGAGGCCGGCCCTAGGAGGGGGCGCGCCAAGTGTGAAGTCCTACTAGGACTCCCTAGTCCTAGTAGGATTCCACCTCCCATATGGAATAGGAAAAGAGGAAGGGAAAAGGAGAAGGAAGGAAGGGGATGCCCCCCTTCCCTAGTACAATTCGGACCAGACCAAGGGGAGGGGTGCGGCCACCCTTGAGGCCTTTTTCCTTCTTTCCCGTATGGCCCAATAAGGCCCAATACGTATTCCCGTAACTCTCCGGTACTCCGAAAAATACGCGAATCATTCGGAACCTTTCCGATGTCCGAATATAGTCGTCCCATATATCGATCTTTATGTCTCGACCATTTCGAGACTCCTCGTCAGGTCCCTGATCTCATCCGGGACTCCGAACTCCTTCGGTACATCCAAACTCATAATATAACTATCATCGAAGCCTTAAGCGTGCGGACCCTACGGGTTCGAGAACAATGTAGACATGCCCGAGACACGTCTCCGGTCAATAACCAATAGCGGAACCTGGATGATCATATTGGCTCCCACATATTCTACGAAGATCTTTAACAGTCAGACCGCATAACAACATATGTTGTTCCCTTTGTCATCGGTATGTTACTTGCCCGAGATTCGATCGTCGGTATCTCAATACCTAGTTCAATCTTGTTACCGGCAAGTCTCTTTACTCATTCCGTAATACATCATCTTACAACTAACTCATTAGTTGCAATGCTTGCAAGGCTTAAGTAATGTGCATTACTGAGAGGGCCCAGAGATACCTCTCCGACAATCAGAGTGACAAATCCTAATCTCGAAATACGCCAACCCAACAAGTACCATCGGAGACACCTGTAGAGCACCTTTATAATCACCCAGTTATGTTGTGACATTTGGTGGCACACAAAGTGTTCCTCCGGTAAATGGGAGTTGCATAATCTCATAGTCATAGGAACATGTATAAGTCATGAAGAAAGCAATAGCAACAAACTAAACGATCAAGTGCTATGCTAACGGTGTCTATGGTTAGGAAACATAACCATCTTTGATCAACGAGCTAGTCAAGTAGAGGCATACTACTGACACTCTGTTTGTCTATGTAGTCACACATGTATTATGTTTCTGGTTAACACAATTCTAGCATGAAGAATAAACATTTATCATGATATAAGGAAATAAATAATAGCTTTATTATTGCCTCTAGGGCATATTTCCTTCAGGGTCACCCTCTGGCGCCACCCGGACAGCCTCCTGAACCTTTTCTTGGCCTGGGAAGGTCCTTTGGGACAACACCTCATCATCGTCCTTGGCTGTTGGAGATTGAGCGGCCGGCGGTGACTCGCTGGCCATCGCCTTTGAATCCAGCGAACCTCCTGGTGAGGATCGTAGGGAGCTGACGTGGGCCATACTACAGGCGCATGATTTAACACGTTAATACTATGAACCGAAGAGGCCGATGCGGCCAGGGGCTTGTTTCGGCGGTGGGGCTCTGGGCTGCTGTCGACGTCCCACGCGGAGTTATCCGCAAGGGAGCTCTTCCCACTCTTGGACGCCCCGGTCTACGGATTTGTGGAGGCTGCCCTCTTCTTCTTTCCCCCCTCAGGGGGAGAGCTACTTTCCTCCTTGTCCTCATCGTCATCTTCAGCGGCGGAGGAGGGAGTCTCGTTGTCTTCGAACGTCCTGTCGGAAGCTCCTTTGCGATGGAGGCCACTCTGGGCCCCCTTGTCCTTCTTCTTGGCCTTCTTCTCCGGCGCCTAGTAAGGCGCCAGAACCAGCATCTTCGTCAGAAGAGGGATGGCTGGTTCCTCGGGCAGCGGAGCCGGACACTTAATCCGCTCCGCTTTCTCTATCCATACCTGAAAAAATAACTAGTGGAGTTTAGGTATCTTCCTTGAATAAGAAAGTAGAGGATAAACCTTGAAACACGAAAGACATACCGCACTGGCAGGATGGGCCAGATCGTGCCCGCGGTCCTTGTCCATCCCCGGCGGTGTCTCATTGCCCTTGAAGAGCAATGTCCAGATATCTTCATGTGTGGTTCCGAAGATCCTCTCCATGGTCTGGTGCTTCTCCGGATTGAATTCCCACAAAGGGCAAGTCCGGCTCTTGCATGGCAGGATCCGGCGGACTAATATAACCTGGATCACGTTGACGTGCTTGATGTTTTTGTCCACCATGCTTTGGATGCGTGTTTGTAGCACGATCAGCTCAACCGACGAGGACCAATTCGGTCCCTTATCTATCCAGGAGGTGAGCCGCATTGGAGCTCCGGACTTCAATTCGGGAGCCGCGGCCCTAGTGGTATCGCGGGGCTCTGTGATATAGAACCACAGTTTCTGTCACTCTTTGACGGTCTCCACAAAAGTACCCTTGGGCCATGTGACGTTGGGCAGTTTACTCACCATGGCGCCTCCGCACTCCGTATGTTGTCCATCCCCCACCTTCGGCTTCACGCTGACGATCTTGAGCCATAGTCCGAAGTGGGGTGGAATGCGGAGGAAAGCCTCACACACGACAATGAATACCGACATGTTGAGGAAAAAGTTTGGAGCTAGATCATGGAAATCTAGCCCGTAATAAAACATGTGTCCACAGACGAAAGGGTGGAGAGGAAAGCCTAACCCGCGGACGAAATGGGGGATAAACACTACCCTCACATTGGGCTTCGGGGTGGGGACGATTTGCCCCTTGGCTGGAAGCCGATGGGAAATTTCCCTCGCCAGATACCCGGCCTCCCGAAGCTTGGTGATGTCCTTCTCCTTGAAGGAGGAGGCCATCCATTTGCCTTGTGCTTCAGATCCAGACATGGTTGAGTGCTTCCTTTAGGCGGAAAAGATGAGGAATCGGGCGCTGGAGCTTGAGAATGGGAGGGCAAAGAGGAGGAGAAGGCGTAGGTGAAAGAAGGGAATCCTTATCTCTCCTTATAAAGGCAGTGAATATAAAGCGCCTCCCCACTCGCCTTGAAACTCGCCTGTTCCCAAGGGCCGTGCGAACGGCGTGGTTGGATTACCCACGCTCGTATTGATGAGAATCCCGCAATAAGGGGACACGATCTCTACTTTGACAAGACGTGCCAATGAGACCGCGTCTTGAAGCGGCAGGCCGAAAAACGGTTCGAAATAATGACCGGGTGGTGACGTGGTGTCACATTTCAAATAGTTGTTAGCGGATTGGACTCAAGATATATTATACTCTATGCGATTGTATATGGAATTTATTTTGCAGAGCCGGACACGTTCATTATGTCTGAAGACTGTGTTGGGGTATTCGTAGGAGGAAACCGCCTTGCAATGCCAAAGCCAGTTTGCGCGTCAGACACCTTGTGATTGAAGCCTGGTTCAGGGGCTACTGAGGGAGTCCTGGATTAGGGGGTCCTCGGGCATCCGTACTATGGTACGTGGGCTGGACTGATGGGCTGTAAAGATACTGGACCGAAGATTATCTCCCGTGTCCGGATGGGACTCTCCTTGGCATGGAAGGCAAGCTTGGAATGCCAATATGAAGATTCCTTTCTCTATAACCGACTTTGTACAATCCTAGTCCCCCCCGGTGTCTATACAAACCGGAGGGCTTACTCCGTAGAGGAGGAGAATCATAATCATAATTAGATAGGATAGACTTCTAGGGTTTCAGCTATTACGATCTCGTGGTATATCAAATCTTGTATCCCCTATACCCATCAATATTAATCTAGCATGACGTAGGGTTCTACCTCCATCGAGAGGGCCCGAACCTGGGTAAACATTGTGTTCCCTGTCTCCTGTTACCATCAAACTTAGACTCACAGTTCGGGACCCCCTACTCGAGATCCTCCAGTTTTGACACCGACAACAACCCACCAGGGCGCGGTTGGGCCCCCAAGCGCGCCCAGGTGGGTTGTGCCCCCCTTTAGTACTTCTTTGGCACACTGGGTGTCTTCCGGTCCAAAAAATCTCCAAAAAGTTTTACTGCATTTGGACTCCATTTGGTATTGATTTTTTGCTAAGTAAAAAACAAGCAAAAAAGCAACTGGCACTGAGCACTATGTCAATAGTTTAGTCCCAAAAAATGATATAAAGTTGCTATAAAATGATTGTAAGACATCCAAGATTGATAATATAACAGCATGGAACAATCAAAAATTATAGATACGTTGGAGACGTATCATCATCCCCAAGCTTAATTCCTGGTCGTCCTCGAGTAGATAAATGATAAAAATAGAATGTTTGATGTGGAATGCTGCCTAACATGTTCATCACATATTCTTTTCTGTTGTAGCATGGACATTTGGACTTTTATATGGTTCAAAGAAAAAGTCTTGTTTTGACATGAAGATTTCAATACTCAAGCATATAAAAAAGCAACCATGTCTTTCAAAATATCAACACTAAAGAAAGTTATCCCTAGGCCATCATGCTCAATAATTGATCCATTCATGAAACACACTCGCGTGTTAGCTACACCCAATGCTCAAGTGCGATCATAGTGCCCCTTAGTTGGTGCTTTATAAGAGAGTATGGAGACTCAAATAAAAATAAAAATTGCATAAAGTACAAGAAAGGCCCTTCGCGGAGGAAAGTAGGGATTTGTAGAGGTGCTAGATCTCAAAGTGAAAAAGATAGAGATAAAATATTTTGGGTGCCATGCCTTTCCTGTCAACAAAAACGATCGAGTAGTTCCCAATACTTCCTATCCTAAATATATCATAGGCGGTTCCCAAACAAAAAATAAAGTTTATTCCTTTTTACACCATACTTTCACTTTCCATGGCTAACCGTATCCACCGGTGCCTTCCATACCAATAATTTCCAAGGAATTGAATATTTGACAACATAAAGTAAATTCATTTTTCATTTCGGGACTGGGCATCCCTAATACCTTTTACCTACACTTGTGCAATCATGAGTGAATAAACACTCATCTTGAGAATAACACATCTAGCATGGAAAAATATCAGCCACCCCCTACAGTTTCATGAGAGCTATGAGCACAAAAAGGAAATTTATTTTGAAAATTAGAGATGGCACATACAAATTTTCTTAGAATGACACGGAAACACCGCATATAGGTAGGTATGGTGGACTCATATGGCAAAACTGGTTTAAAGGATTTGGGATGCACAGGTATTCATCATACTTAGTGCAAAATGAAGGCTAGCAAAAGATTGAGAAGCATCCAACCAAGAAACGAAAAATCTCATAAACGAGCATTAAGAAAAACTAACACCGACTAATGCACCACAAGTAGGATGTAATTTCATAGCATAATATTGACTTTCATGCTTGCATAGGGAATCACAAACCTTAACATCAATATTCTTACTAAAGAATAATTACTCACCAACATAACTCACATATCACTATCATCATATCTCAAAACTATTACAAAGAATCATGAAAGTTTTTATTATATCCCTCTTGAATATCTATCACTTTGGGACTAGTTTCATATGTTGCAATTTCTTTTTTACAAGCTCAAACAAATTTAAGTGAAGATCATGAGCATAAAAATTTAAGTGAAGCATGAGAGTGAATGACAAACTTCTCCAAAAAGATATAAGTGAAGACCAAGTGAGTAGTTAAGTAAATGTGTAGCTATTTGAGGACTCTCTCTTATTTGAAAACATACAGATCTAAGTATTTTATTAAAACAGCAATCAAAACAAAACAAAATGACGTTCCAAGAATAGCACAACTCATGTGAAGAAGTAAAAACATAGGCGCAACCGAAGCTAACCGATAATTGCTGGTGAAGAAAGGTTGGATGCCTCCTGGGGCATCCCCAAGCTTAGATGCTTGAGACTTCTTGGAATGTTATCTCGGGATGCCTTGGGCATCCCCAAGCTTGAGCTTTTGTGTCTCCTTAATTCCTTTATATCACGTTTTCCCTAATTCTTAAAAACTTCATCCACACAAAACTCAACAAGAACTCATGAGATACGTTAGTATAAATCAATGCAACACCTTATCATTCTCTACTATAGCAAATCACTAAAATTATTATTCAACATTGCATAGTAAATGCCTCTGCATATTTAATAGTCCTATCCTCAAATAGAAACATTAAACAAGCAAACATATGCAAACAATGCAAACATAAAAGCAATCTCTCAAAACGGTACAGTCTATATAGAATGCATGAATATCAATACTTCTTTCACTCAAAAAATTCTGACTTCCTGAATATAGACTTGCAAAACATAGCTTCAAGTAAGGTTACCGATAATGTTTTCTCAAAAAAAAATTGCAACAGCGATAAACTTTCTGTTTTCAAACAGCCACATATAGACTTGCAAAATAAGCATGGAAAATACTATACTTGAATTTTTTTATTGAAATAAAAGATGAAAAACATTTTTCTAAATAACAGAAAGCAAATATTAACAAAATAAAATGATTCTCCAAGCAAAACACATACCATGTGATGAATGAAAACATAGCTTCAAGTAAGGTTACCGATAATGTTGGAGACGAAAGAGGGGATGCCTTCCGGGGCATCCCCAAGCTTAGTTGCTTGGATCTTCCTTGAATATTACCTTGGGGGTGTCATGGGAATCCCCAATCTTAGAGTCTTGTCACTTCTTATTCTCCCCATATGGATATCTCACCCAAAACTTGAAAATTTCAATCACACAAAAACTTAACGAAACTTTGTGAGATAGGTTAGTACGATAAAAAGCAAAACATTCACTTTGGTACTGTCAAGACAAGATCCATAATTGTTCTCACACAATAACTATTGTATCTTATCATTTCCACAATTTATATTGAGAAATATAAGCCATAGAAACTAGGAAACAAGCAAACTATGCATTGAAAACAGAATCTATCAAAAACAGAACAGTCTATGATGATCTGGACAACTACCATACTTATGTTACTCCAGAAATTCTGAAAAATTAGGAAAACCTGGTAAATTTGTGTACCAATCTTGTGAAAGAAGAATCGGGATTTTACCATTCTTCCGTAAAATATGAAAATTATTTTACTGGGCACAAAAGTTTCTGTTTTTCAGCCAGATCAAATCAACTATCACCATAGACCATCCCAAAGGTCTTACTTGGCACTTTATTGAAACAAAGGCTATAAAACATGATTAATATAGTAGCCTAATCATGCTAACACACAGAAAAAATAGGTAAGAGTGTTGGGTTGTCTCTCAACAAGCGTTTTTCTTTAATGCCTTTTTAGCTAGGCATGATGATTTCAATGATGCTCGCATAAAAGATAAGAATTGAAACATAACAAGAGCATCATGGAACACATGGAACGCACATTTCAGCCTAACCCACTTCCTATGCATAGGTATTTTATGATCAAACAACTTATGGGAACAAGAATCAATTAGCATCGGAAGGCAAAACAGGTGCAACTTTAGAACTTTCAACACATAGAGAGGAAACTTGATATTATTGCAATACCTACAAGCATATGTTCCTCTCTCATAATAATTTTCAGTAGCATAATGAATGAATTCAACAATATATCTATCACATAAAGCATTCTTTTCATGATCCACAAGCATAGAAATTTTATTACTCTCCACATAAGAAAATTTATTCTCATCAATATTGGTGTGAGCAAATTGAACAAAATAACTATCATGGGATTGAAAATTAAAATCATGATGATATGTTTCATGGTTATCATTATTCATTATTGCATACATGTCATCACCATAATCATCATAGATGCCAACTTTGTTATCATAGTCAATTGAAGTCTCATAAAAAATGGTGGAATCATCACTAAATAAAGTCGTGACCTCTCCAAATCCACTTTCATTGTTATAATCATCATAAATAGGAGGCATGCAATCATTATAACAAATTTGCACACCAAATCTTGGGGGACTAAGAATATCATCTTCATCAGACATAGTATCTCAAAGCTTATGGCTTTGCATATCATTAGCATCATGGATATTCAAAGAGTTCATACCAACAACATTGCAATCATGCTCACCATTCAAACTTTTTTGTCGAACATTTTATAGAATTCTTCCTCTATCAATTGAGCACAATTTTCCTTTCCATCATTATAAAGATGAATAATACGATGCAACCTCAATTCCATTTTTTTATAGTTTTCTTTTACAAACCAAGCTAGTGATAAAACAAGAAACTAAAAGATTCAATTGCAAGATCTAAAGATATACCTTCAAGCACTCACCTCCCTGGCAACGGTGCCAAAAAATAGCTTGATGCCTACTACACAACTTGTTCTTGTAGACTTGTGTTGGGCCTCCAAGCGCAGAGTTTTGTAGGATAGTAGCAATTTTCCCTCAAGTGGATGACCTATGGTTTATCAATCCGTGGGAGGTGTAGGATGAAGATGGTCTCTCTCAAATATCGCTACAACCAAATAACAAAAAGTCTCTTGTGTCGCCAACACACCAAATACAACGATAATTTGTATAGGTGCACTAGTTTGGCGAAGAGATGGCGATACAAGTGTAGTAATGATAGTAGATATTGATTTTTGTGATAGTGACAATAAAAATCAGAAAGGTATCATGTAACAAAAGTGAGCACAAACAATATTGCAATGCTTGAAAACAAGGCCTAGGGTCCGTACTTTCGCTAGTGCAATCTCTCAACAATTCTAATACAATTGGATCATATAACCATCCCTCAACGTGCGATGAGGAATCACTCCAAAGCTCCTATCTAGCGGAGAACATAAGAAGAAATTGTTTGTAGATATTCTTTCCGATCGATCTATCCAACAGTTTGTACTAAAATAACACCAAGTCATTCTTTCCGATCGATGTATCAAGAGTTCGTACTAAAATAATACTAAGTTATTCTTTCCGATTGATCTATCAAGAGTTCATACTAAAATAATACCAAAGCAATTTCAGATTCATAATACTCAATCCAACAAAAAGAACCTCAAAGAGTGCCCCAAGATTTCTATCGGAGAAACAAAAAACGAGAACGTGCATCAACCCCTATGCATAGATTACCCAATGTCACCTCGGGAATCCACGAGTTGAGTGCCAAAACAAAAATCAAGTGAATCAATATAATACCCCATTGTCACCACGGGTATTCATATGCAATGCATATATCAAGTGCTCTCAAATCAATCAAAGTATTCAATCCAATAAGAACGAAATCTCAAAGGGAAAACTCAATTCATCACAACAAGATAGAGAGGGGAAAACACCATATGATCCGACTATATTAACAAAGCCCGTGATACATCAAGATCGTGGCATCTCAAGAACACGAGATATATATATATATATATATATATATATATTAAACAGATAGCTACTAGTACAAGCCCTCAGCCCCGAAGGTGGATTACTCCCTCCTCATCATGGTGGCCACCGGGATGATGAAGATGGCCACTGGTGATGATTTCCCCCTTCGACAGAGTGCCGGAACAGGGTCTAGATTGGTTTTTCATGGCTACAGAGACTTGTGGTCGCGAAAGTTTTGATCTTGGGTTATCCCCAAGGTTTTTGGAATATTTGGGAATTTATAGGGAGAAGAGGCGGTGCGGTAGGCCACCGAGGTGGGCACAACCCACCAGGGCGCGGCTGGGCCCCCAGGCGCGCCCAGGTGGGTTGTGACCCCCTCGAGGAACCCCTCTAGTACTTCTTTGGCCCACTGGGTGTCTTCTGGTCCATAAAAATTCTCCAAAACGTTTCACTGCGTTTGGACTCCGTTTGGCATTGATTTTCTGTGAAGTAAAAAACAAGAAAAACAGCAACTGGCACTGGGCACTATGTCAATAGGTTAGTCCCAAAAAATGATATAAAGTTCCTATAAAATGATTGTAAAACATCCAAGATTGATAATATAACAGCATGGAACAACTAAAAATTATAGATACGTTGGAGACGTATCAGGGAGGTGAGCCGTGATACCAGGCTGAACGAGCTCCATGGAAGCCATGTTGCTTCTCCACTGAGATGGTGGGTGAGGGAGTCCTGGACTAAGGGGTCCTCGGGCGTCCGGCCTGTTATCCATGGGTCGGACTGATTGGTTGTGAAGACATGAAGGCTGAAGATTGTACCTGTGTCCGGATTGGACTCTCCTTGGCGTGGAAGGCAAGCTTGGCAACGGACTATGAAGATTCCTTCTTATGTAACCGACTCTATGTATCCCTAGATTCAACCCCCCCCCCCCCCGATGTCTATATAAAGAGGAGGGGTTAGTCCGGAAAGGATACACTCATTACCATAGTCATACAGGCTAGGCTTCTAGGGTTTAGCCATTACGATCTCGTGGTAGATCAACTCTTGTAACACTCATATTCATCAAGATCAATCAAGCAAGACATACGGTATTACCTCCATAGAGAGGGCCCTAACCTGGGTAAACATCGTGTCCCCCGTCTCCTGTTACCATCGATCCTGGACGCACAGTTCGGGACCCCCTACCCGAGATCCCCCGGTTTTGACACTGACATTGGTGCTTTCATTGAGAGTTCCACTGTGCCGTCGACGAAAGGCTCGATGGCTCGCCTTGTCCTTAAAGACAACATCACCTCCGGGAGATCTCTCGCCCAGGCCAAACCCTCCAGCTGGGCGGCTTTACTATGATCGCCCGTTCGGTTGTTGAGCCGACGATGACCTCTCGGGCCATCGAAAACCCCCTTCGCATCAACTCCGAGCACTCCAAGCAGTTGGATCCGACGGAGTTTTCGTCTTTGAACGAGCTCCTAGATTGCATCGCCACTTTGAGAATAGCCTCAGACTACGATCGGACCGGGCCTAAAACCGATCAAGGAGAAATCGAGACCCTACCGGTCACCCACCAGATTGCGGTAGTCGTGGAGCAGGACAACGAGTCTTCTTCTATACCGAAGACGGACTATGTTCAGATCGCCGATCAGGAAGAGCCAGATACTCACCCGCGAAAGGATGTGACCAGCCCTCCGAACATGGCATCGGACGGCGGTCCTAAGCGGTCAAAAGATATTCCAAACCCCATACTGTTAAGCCCGGAAGGTCATTAGACTCCAGATAACCGGTCAGGTCTGGGTTCGAATTTTATTCCACCCACCCACCCGGACATAGACGCTCTCATGAGCATAAAACAACAACCTCAGGAAACGATCCACCACTTCTGGGTCAGATTCCTCCTTGTCAAAGACAAGGTAAAAGATTGCTATGACGAGGACGCAATATCAGCGTTCTACAACAATTGCGAAGACGAAAGAATCCTCAATGCCATCAATCACCGCCGCATACTGAAATTCGCTGACTTAGCAACCATTGTACAAAAGTGCAACGCGATCGAGAGCGCTTGGAAAACTCAAGCAGCTCGCTAGGAACCATCGGTCCCAACTCAATTCCCCCTAAAGGCGAAAAGGGCGCACCCTTGCGGCACGCCAGTCCAACAGTCAAAAAACACAAAACCGCTATGCGGCACGGCACCGTTCTGGAGGGGTGGCTTGATGGCCCATGCAAAATACATACAACCCCAGATACCGTGGCAACCCATAGCCTTAGAGCATGTTGGATACTACGACAGGTAGCCAAGAGCGGCGAGGACATCCTTATCAAGGATGACCCAGAACGGCATCCCCCAGAAGACGATAACTCAAGAGTATTGATGGTCTTTGAGACATTCACTTCAAACAACAAGCACAATAGGGCGCTTCTCGAGCTCACCAAAGTCTACCCAATTGCTGAAATAAACCCCTGGAACGACACGGCTATAACATTCAACGTCGGTGATGAACCAAAGTACAGAACAATACGAGCGCCAGCCGCGTTAGTCCTCAGTCACATTGTGGACGGGTTTCGACTTACCAAGGTCCTCATGGACGGAGGCAGCGGACTTAACCTCATTTATGAGGACACACTCCATAAAATGGAAATAGACAGGAGCCACATCAAGCAAAGTAACACAACCTTCCGAGGAATTATTCCCAGTCGGGAGGCGCGGTGCGCAGGAAAAATCACACTTGACATAGTATTCGGCACACCGGAGAACTATCGGTCCGAAGAAATAACTTTCCAAGTGGCCCCTTTCAGCTGCGGATATCATGCCCTCTTGGAGCGGGATGCTTTTACACGCTTTCAAGCCATACCCCATTACGGGTATATGAAGCTCAAAATGCCCGGACCAAACGGTATAATCACTCTCGCCAGTGATCCGGAGATAGCACTCCGCGCTGAAAACAAAACTGCATCCCTGGCCCTGGAGGCGCTATTCGAAGCCCTCGCGGCTGAAGAATTAACCGCACTACGTTCCACGGTGAACAAGGACGACGTGATCCTCGACAAACGCCCTAAATCCACATCCTTCAAACAAGCAGAAGAAATAGTCAAATTCCAGGTCCACCCAACGGACCCCAAGAAGATAGCATCTATCGAAGCTCAACTGAACCCAACAGTTGACACTGCACTACGAGAATTCTTGCACAAAAACTGGGACATATTCGCCTGGCACCCTTCAGATATGCCAGGGATCCCACGCGAACTGGCCGAACATAGCCTCAGTATATTAAAGGGATTTAAATCGGTTAAGCAAACAATACAACGCTTTTCCGAACCCAAGCGACAAGCCATGGGGGAGGAGCTGGCCAAACTCACCGAGGCCAGATTCATTAGAGAAATCAAACATTCGGACTGGCTATCAAACCTAGTGATGGTACCAAAGAAGGACAAATCCTGGCGCCTGTGTGTCGATTTCAAAGACCTCAACAAGGCTTGCCCTAAGGATCCCTTCCCCCTCCCCCTCATTGATCAAATCATCGACGCCACCGCAAGACATGACTCACTGTGTTTCCATGATGCATATTCTGGAAACCATCAAATCAAAATGAAGGAGTCCGATCAAGCCGCAACAGCATTTATCACCCCATATGGGCCATTCTGCTTCAACACCATGCCCTTTGGGCTCAAGAATGCCGGCGCGACATACCAACGCATGATTCAAACATGCCTAGAGAAACAGATCGGCAAAAGGTAGAAGCTTATGTCAATGACGTCGTCATCAAAACTAGGCACGTCGAAACACTAATAGACAATATACGTCTTACATTCGACAACCTCCGGGCGTATGACATTAAGATCAACCTAGAAAAGTGTGTCTTCGGTGTCCCCGCTGGAAAACTGCTGGGCTTCATCGTTTCCAATAGAGGAATAGAAGCAAACCCAGCCAAAATCCGAGCTTTGTCACAATTGGCTAAGCCAACAGACCTTAAACAAGTTCAAAAGCTTGCGGGTTGTGTAGCAGCTCTAAGCCACTTTATCTCCAGATTGGGAGAAAAGGCACTGCCACTCTATCGCCTTCTACGGCGAACTGACCACTTCGAGTGGATGGACGCGGCAACAGCCGGACTGGAGGAAATAAAACCCTTTTGCAAGCAATCCAATCCTGGCCGCACGAAACGCCGGCGAACCGATGTTATTATACATATCGGCAACACATCAGGTGGTGAGCACCATACTCGTCATTGAACGAGAAGAGGACGGACATAAATTCCTACTCCAGAAGCCAGTATACTACGTATCTACTGTCCTTACACCATGCAAATCCCGGTACCCTCATTCTCAAAAAAAAATAGCATACGCGGTCTTCATGGCATCCCTAAAGCTCTACCACTACTTCCAAGAGTGTTCGATCACGGTGGCCTCCGAAGTACCACTCAATGACATTATAAACAACCGTGATGCTATGGGCCAGATTGCCAAATGGGCCATTGAGCTCCTCCCATTTGACATTACATATAAACCACGTCGAGCTATCAAATCCCAAGTGCTGGCCGACTTCATCGCCGAATGGACAGAGGCCGAACTCCCTAAAGAGTACGGCACATACTCCAGTTGGGTCATGTACTTCGACGGCTCCAAAGTGCTGGCAGGGTTAGGAGCGGGCGTCATTTTAACGTCCCCTACTGGAGACGTCATCCAGTACGTTCTCCAAATACTATACACAGACTCCAATAATGCAGCCGAATATGAGGCCTTATTGCATGGTCTCCGAATGGCTGTCTCCATGGGCATACAACGCCTAGAAGTATGCGGGGACTCAAACCTTGCAATATCTCAAATAAATGGAGATTTCGACGCTAATGATCCGAAGATGGCATCGTGTCATAACGCAGTCATAAAAATGTCTGCCGGTTCGAGGGGCTCGAATTCCATCACGTGGCTCGAGAATGTAATCAAGTGGCGGATGTTCTTGCTTGTATCGGCGCTAAACGCGACCCCGTCCCACCTAATATCTTCTTGGAAAGGCTCTTTAAGCCATCCGTGGTGTTGCAGGGGGAAAACGGCAATACTAGTCCAGATCCAAACATAACCCCAGATCCCAGAAACACCAACGTCGTCGGGGGCTCAGCCAACGAAATAACATCGTCGGCGCATCTCGTCATGGCAGTCATTGCCCCATGGACCGAACCCACAAACCAACGGTCAAGTCGAATGAGCCAACGGTCTTATTATGAGCGGCATCAAGCCCAGACTAGTGCGGTCTTTGCAAGAATCAGACAAGCACTGGGTTGAGGAGCTCGACTCCGTACTCTGGGGGCTGCGGACCACGCCCAACCATACTACCGGATACACACCTTTCTTCATGGTGTATGGCGCAGAGGCCGTATGTCCCTGCGATATTATTCACGACTCACCTCGAGTGCATATGTACGAAGAGAGAGAAACCGAGCTTGATCGGCAGGATGGCCTAGATGCCCTAGAGGAGGAACGCGATGTCGCAAAACCCCGTTCAGCATTTTACCAATAGCAGGCTCGAAGATATCAAAGCCGAGAAATACGGGCCAAGACTTACAATGTTGGCGAACTCGTTCTATGCCTGCCGTAGAAGAAAAAGAACAAACTCAAGCCCAAATGGGAGGGTCCCTTCATAATTGACGAAGTTCTCACCGGGGGAGCGTACCGTCTTCGCGATGCATCAGACAATCGCCTCGAGCTGAACCCCTGGAACGTGACCAGACTCCGAAGATTCTATGCCTAGCGCCAAACCCCTTGTTCGTATCCTCCTCCACTGTAGTTTCCATTATTTTTTCTCTCTTTTCTGATTATTTTATTCTTTCTTGCTTTAAAGCTTTGGTACGGCTAGACCACACACCATTGACACATACATCTTCAAATATGTACTCCACTTGTACCTGGCGGCTTCTTGGACAGAGGTTCTTGTCATTCCTTGAGCATCAACCTCCTCACATATGAGTTTTTCCATATGTACCTTTTCTTCGCCACTATATGCATCAATATGAATTATGTTTTGGCCAAGCTGGGTTGCCTGGCTCCTGTTATTATGCTCTACGTTCCCGTTAGTTCGGCTAGGGCATAAAGGGAGCACCTCTGCGATTGTTACTATCGGGTCATCCGGATGTGTACCTCAGACTGGGTCAAGCCGAAAGCTAGCGTTCTTAAGGGAATATTCGGTCGATGAATTAAAGATGCTTTTTTAAAAACTCACTCCATTGTGCACCCCCAGAAGTTATACAAACTGTGGTGTTCACATCACAATTCGGACATGCGCATCAAATGTATGCACACCGAGGGAAAGGAACCCTTAACAGAACTATTCTCACTAGAAGATGCTTCTTACGATATCAATGTAATATAACAAAGCTAGCCGGATACAACTTGTCTGTTCGAGCAACTATGACCCCTACGCCTAGTTTTCCAGGCATACCCCAGCCTATTCGGCCGCGATGGTATTCGGAAACACTCCGCACCTTCGGGTCCGGAGGTTGAAGCGAAAAGGTATGCCATGACAAATGATAAACAGTTCAGCTAGATGAGGAAAGTACACCGTGACTTGGACTCGAACACCTCTTCCTCTACACCTTCCAACAGGCAGTCTAACTTACAATCCTGTTAGGAATATTTGGCGACCACCTCTACTTGGTCATATACTATACTAACGGGAATTTCTTCCCCATTCGGCCCTAGTGGTCCGACATGAGCCATGTGATTAGGATCCAGCTTGGTATAGCGCGTCTTCACCATGGCCCAGGCCTCTCGCGCACCCTCTCGGTAGGCAGATATCTTCCACAACCGGATACACCGCTGCACTCCCTTGAACAGCTCTACCAGCTTATCCATGCTTCCTGGAGGGGAGTCGGATGTCCATAAAGCCTTGTCTACACTCTGTATCACCTGCCGAGCTTGCTCGTGCAACTGCGACAGCCCTTGCAGAAGATCACTTGATATTCCGGACACTTCCTCCTCGGGCTGGTTCGTCAATACACCTGCAATTACAGCTATATCAGCTATCGTTACCTCCAAACTACTATAAGATAAAAGCGGCCACGTACTGAATATGAAACCTCGCAGCTTCTTGTTCTCCTTCACAGAGTCGTCTAGTTGTGCTCGCACATCTTTCAGTTCTTCGCCCAGTTTGGTGTTCGAATCCTGGAGTTTCTTTTTTCTCTTGAATAAATTTTGTCAATACACGCTCGCCCGCCGCTAGTAGCTTTTTGGCTCTGTGTTCTTTGCTTCGAGCGGTGTCCAGCTGCTCTCATACTTGGTCTAATGACCAAACACAAAGATTAGAACCCAGATTCACACTATCGGTGTATCATTATGAATTTTCAATAGAGGAAAGTATTACCGGGAGATGCCTTGTATTTCTCCAGTTCGGCATTGGCAGCAAGCGGCTGGCGCTAACACTTTTCTAGTTCCTGAGCTAGCTGGGTATTCTTCTCTGTAAGCACCTGGTTGTACATTGATCCTTAAATCAGTTGTTTCAACTCCTTTAAGTCTCGGGGGCTACTGGCATATGGTTATCATAGTCAGACAAAGCAAATTTACCTGCACATCTTTCAAATGTTGCTTTGTGGCCCTATTAATCCCATCTCGAGCAGCCCAAATGTATGCATCGGCTGAGCTGGAGGCGTTAAACGACTCTTCTGAAAATCCACGGTCTTGTAAAATGGCACGGCGGCGCCTATGATTCATGGCACTCTCCACTTCCGAGTTGGTGACGCATACATCATCTGAGTCCTCGGCTGGAGGACAGTCCGGTGTCGCCTCTGCATCAGCCCCTGTCTTCATGGCAGGATTTGAATCCTGGCTGTGGGAAGTATGGCCGCTCGAACCTCCGAATATAGTCCGACGCAACTTCCTCCTGACACATGAAAACAGGAAGGTCATGGTTGGATGTGACTGCACAGGTGCAGGTTGGCGAATTCATACCTCTTTGATGAAGGCACGGCCGTGTCTTCGCTTACTTTCCTCTTGGAAGGCTTGCCCGGCGCGGGAGCCGATCTCTTCGAAATCGCTGAACGTCTCCCCTATGAAGCACGATACAGTGCGGTGGGTGAGGCAACATAAGAACACTCTTTTATAGAAGGTGTCTCTTAATTATTTACATGTGAAGCAGGAAGAAGGCCAGGGTAGTCGGCAGTGATGGCCACTTCTGTGCCATCATAGCTTGTCTAGTAAAACACTCCCCCCGCAAGCACCACGAATATATCCGGATCCTCTTCAAACCCAGGATCTAGCTCCCGGTTGTGGATCTCTGGCTATGGGGCAGGACTATGAAGTCCTTCAGTGACCTTCCGCCAGTGCTGTCATAACAAACAGACTTGAAATTTATCAAAAGTAATCCGAAAGGGGAATGAGTGGAACAGAGGGGTCGAAGCTTACCCAACTGGGAGGATCATACATAGAATATCCATCTATGTGCTTAATGCGAAGATACTCCTCTTCCTCCCTGTCGGTGTCAACACGGGCGGATCTCGGGTAGGGGGTCCCGAACTGTGCGTCTAAGGCGGATGGTAACAGGAGGCGGGGGACACGATGTTTACCCAGGTTCGGGCCCTCTTGATGGAGGTAATACCCTACGTCCTGCTTGATTGATATTGATGATATGAGTATTACAAGAGTTGATCTACCACGATATCATAGAGGCTAAACCCTAGAAGCTAGCCTATGGTATGATTGTTGTTATCCTACGGACTAAACCCTCCGATTCATATAGACACCGGAGGGGGCTAGGGTTACACAGAGTCGGTTACAAGGGAGGAGATCTACATATCCGTATTGCCAAGCTTGCCTTCCACGCCAAGGAAAGTCCCATCCGGACATGGGACGAAGTCTTCAATATCGTATCTTCATAGTCCGACAATCTGGCCAAAGGATATAGTCCGACTATCCGGAGACCCCCTAATCCAGGACTCCCTCAGTAGCCCCTGAACCAGGCTTCAATGACGATGAGTCCGGCGCGCAAATTTGTCTTCGGCATTGCAAGGTGGGTTCCTCCTCCGAATACTCCATAAAAGATTCTGAACACAAGGATAGTTTCCAGCTCTGCAAGACAAGTTCCACATACCACCGTAGAGAGAATAATATTTCCACAAATCCAATCCGGTGACACGTTCAGCAACATGACATCATGTCATGGCCCGGTCATTATTCGAACCGTTTTTCTATACCAGCACTGCACATATCGCGAGGCGGTTTTCTTGACACGTCTTGTTGAAGCAGATATCGTGTCCCCCTTATTACGGGATTCTCATCAATACGGACGTTGGTAACCCGATCGTGCCCGTGGGTATGACTCCTTGATTTTAGGAAAGTCCCAAATGGCCACGAGGAGGACGCTTGATATTCGCCCTCTTTATAAAGAGGACAAGGCCCGTCCTTTTTTCCCTATCGTACTCAATCAAATCCTTCCCCTGCCTCGATTTCCACAACCAAGGCTCAGGTCGGCCGCTTCAGACCTTCAACCATGTCCGGATCCAACCTTCAAGGTCGGTGGATGCCTTCCTCTGTCACAGAGGAAGACATCAAGAAGCTAAGAGAGGCCAGGTATTTGACCGGCGAATCTGGCATAGGCTGGCTGCTCGAGGGCAGGTCACATTAGTAGAAAAGAGGGCTTTGGTTCAGGCCGGGTCAGCCCATTAGTCCCGGTTCAGTCTAGAACCGGGACCCATGGGGGCATTGGTCCCGGTTCGTGAGGCCACGGGCCTGCCGGACCTCGTGGGGGCATTGGTCCCGGTTCGTCTGGCCCCTTTGGTCCCGGTTGGTGGGACAAACCAGGACCAATGGGCCTCGCTCCTGGCCCACCACCATTGGTCACGGTTGGTGGCTTGAACCGGGACCACAGGCTTCCCTGTAGTCCCGGTTCATGCCACGAACCGGGACCAATGAGGTGCCTATATATACCCCTCGCCCGCAAGCAGAGCGCTCCAGTGCTCTATTTTTCTCTGGCCGGCGAGGGGAGGGCTTTGTGGTGCTCTAGCTCACATCCTATGCACATGAGGTGTTCGATGAAATGCCCGAGCCACACTAGTTAAGATTTCTCCTGTCGAAGCTCGACCTCAAAGCTCCATTTTCCTCGAGATTTTTCGAGGTTTAGCGGCCCATCACGTCCCATTCCCGTCTTCACCGTCGTCGATCGCCCGCGCCGGTCTCGTCGTCGGCACCACCATGGTGAGCCTCTTGTTCTTATCTTCTTTCTGAAAGAAAAAAATTCTTACTTTAGATAGATACTTGTCTAATTTTCTTACTATTTTATTGCTTGTTATTATATAGTGCGATGGTTTTGGCATCCGCCCCCGTCGGCCCTCATCCTGTCTATGATTCAGATGTGGTATATATTATCTTTTTATAACTATTTGGTTCATTTATTGTTTATGACAATTATGCCGACCAACGTGACATAGATTTTATTTATGTAGGAGGTAGTTGAACCGGAAATTCTAACCGACCCTACTGTTGAGAGGTTAAATTTAGTTGAAGAAGAAAACAATTACTTGAATGAAAAAATAAAAAATGTAAGGAGGAGAAGATGATATTGGAGTTGCATGTTGCGGATGTCGTCGATGATCACAAGATCAAGATGGATGAAATGCGCTTGTAGATTAGAAAGATTAGAAAACATGCCATTCATACCAAGGCTTGGTATCATTATGCCGTTGGATCAATTGTTACCTTGGTTACAATTATGATCGCATTTGTTTTTTGCATTGAAATGTTTTACATAGTTTCAATGTATGGTTTAATTAATTAGATGCTCTGGAGAGCTATATGTTGTTAGATCAGAACTATGTATGTACTTTGGTTTTAATGTGATGATGAACTTCTATTAATTTGGACACTTAATTATATATAATGCACGCAGATGAACCGGCAATGGATGTACGGTGATAGACACACCTCCGAGTACATTAAGGGCGTGCATGAGTTTCTCGATGTGGCTGAGGCAAACAAGCGGAATGGTTTTATGTGTTGTCCATGCCCTAAAGGTGGGAATACGAAGTCTTACTCTGACCAGAAAATCCTTCACACCCACCTGCTTTACAATGGTTTCATGCCACACTATAATGTTTGGACGAGGCATGGAGAAATAGGGGTTATGATGAAAGACGACGAAGAAGAAGAGGACGATGACAACTATGTGCCCCCTGGATACGGTGATGCTGCAATGGGGGAAGCTACTGAAGATCAAGAGGAACCAGACGATGTGCCCAATGATGGTGCAACGGGGGAAGCTGCTGAAGATCAAGAGGAACCAGACGATGTGCCCGACAATGATGATCTTCGTCGGGTCATTGTCGATGCAAGGACACAATGCGAAAGTCAAAAGGAGAAGCTGAAGTTCGATCGCATGTTAGAGGATCACAAAAAAGGGTTGTACCCCAATTGCGAAGATGGCAACACAAAGCTCGGTACCATACTGGAATTGCTGCAGTGGAAAGCAGAGAATGTTGTGCCTGACAAAGGATTTGAGAAGCTACTGAAAATATTGAAGAAGAAGCTTCCAAAGGATAATGAATTTCCCAATAGTACATACGCAGCAAAGAAGGTCGTATGCCCTCTAGGATTGGAGGTGCAGAAGACACATGCATGCCCTAATTACTGCATACTCTATCGCAGTGCGTAGAAGGATCTGACGCATGCCTGGTATGTAGTGCATTGCGGTATAAGATCAGACGAGATGACCCTGGTGATGTTGACGGCGAGCCCCTCAGGAAGAGGGTTCTTGCGAAGGTGATGTGGTATGCTCCTATAATACCACGGTTGAAACGTCTGTTTAGAAACGAAGAGCATGACAAGTTGATGCGATGGCACAGTGAGGACCGTAAGAAATAAGGGAAGTTGAGATCACCCGCTGACGGGTCGAAGTGGAGAAAAATCGAGAGAAAGTATTGGCTTGAGTTTGCAAGTGACCCAAGGAACGTATGGTTTGGTTTAAGCGCGGATGGCATTAATCCTTTCGGGGAGCAGAGCAGCAATCACAGCACCTGGCCCATGACTCTATGTATGTATAACCTTCCTCCTTGGATGTGCATGAAGCGGAAGTTCATTATGATGCCAGTTCTCATCCAAGGCCCTAAGCAACCCGGCAACAGCATTGATGTGTTCCTAAGGCCATTAGTTGAAGAACTTTTACAGCTGTGGAATGGAAACGGTGTACGTACGTGGGATGAGCACAAACAAGAGGAATTTAACCTGCACGCGTTGCTGTTTGTGACCATCAACGATTGGCCCGCTCTCAGTAACCGTTCAGGACAGAGAAACAAGGGATTCCATGCATGCATGCACTGTTTAGATGAAACTGAAAGTATATACCTGGACAAATGCAGGAAGAATGTGTACCTGGGCCATCGTCGATTTCTTCCGACCAACCATCAATGTCGAAAGAAAGGCAAGCATTTCAAAGGCGAGGCAGATCACCAGAAGAAGCCCGCCATGCGTACCGGTGATCACGTACTTGCTATGGTCAATGATTTACACATAATCTTTGGAAAGGGTCCCGGCAGACTAGCTGTTCCGAATGACACTGAGGGACACGCACCCGTGTGGAAGAAGAAATCTATATTTTGGGACCTACCCTACTGGAAAGACCTAGAGGTCCGCTCTTCATTCAACATGATGCACGTGACGAAGAACCTTTGCGTGAACCTTCTAGGCTTCTTGGGCGTGTATGGGAAGACAAAAGATACACCTGAGGCACGGGAGGACATGCAACGTTTGCACGAAAAAGACGGCATGCCTCTGAAGCAGTATGAAGGTCCTGCCAACTACGCTCTTATGAAAGAAGAGAAAGAAATCTTCTTTGAATGCCTGCTCAGTATGAAGGTCCCGACTGGCTTCTTGTCGAATATAAAGGGGATAATAAATATGCCAGAACCTAAAGTCGCATGAATACCACGTGATTACGATGCAACTGCTTCCGGTTGCATTGAGGGGGCTTCTACCAGAAAACGTCTAATTACCCACTGTGAAGCTATGTGCATTCCTCAATGCAATCTCTCAGAAGGTGATCAATCCAGAAATCATACCAAGGCTAAGGAGTGATGTGGCGCAATGTCTTGTCAGTTTCGAGCTGGTGTTCCCACCATCCTTCTTCAATATCATGACGCACGTCCTAGTTCATCTAGTCGACGAGATTGTCATTCTAGGGCCAGTATTTCTACACAATATGTCCCCCTTTGAGAGGTTCATGGGAGTCCTAAAGAAATATGTCTGTAACCGCACTAGGCCAGAAGGAAGCATCTCCATGGGCCATCAAACAGAGGATGTCATTGGGTTTTGTGTTGACTTCATTCCTGGCCTTAAGAAGATAGGTCTCCCTAAATCGTGGTATGAGCACGCTTGGAGGGGACTCAATAATATGCAGGAACGGATATTCTTGGTCTCAAGCACACTACACACTTTTATAGAACTATACCTTGGTGACCCCATATGTCGATGAACACAAGAACAGTCTGCACTCCAAACACCCGGAGCAGTGTGACGACTAGATTACATGTGAACACATCAGGACTTTCATCAGTTGGTAGGAAACACGTCTTAGAGGTGACAACATTGTTTGTGATGAGCTGTACTTGTTGCCCTGGGGACCATCTTTGACTGTATTGACTTACAAAGGATGCAAGATAAATGGGAATACATTTTACACGATCGCCTAAGATCAAAAGAGCACCAACCAAAACAGCGGTGTCCGCTTTGATGCAGCAACCGAGAAGGGAAAGGGCACATATTATGGTTACATAGTGGACATATGGGACCTTGACTACGGACATGATTTTAAAGTCCCTTTGTTTAAGTGCCAATGGGTCAATCTGTCAGGAGGCGGGGTACAGGTAGACCCATAGTTGGAAATGCTTTAATCTCTTATGGTTCGGCCCTTATAATACCATTATTCAAATTTTAACTATTCAAATTTGAAAACTAATGGCACTAACAGAAAGTTTATAATTTTTCTAAAACTAATGGCACTAACAGAAAGTTTATAATTTTTCTGACCTAAAAGCAAAAAAGAATTAAAAAAATAAAGCAAAAAACAAAAGAAAATAAATAATGCAAAAAACAAAACAAAAAACTGGAAAAAACTATTTTTATAGTAAAGTTAATCACAAACTTGTGATTCACACAAATTTCAAAGAATTCAAATTTTAACTACTCAAATTTCAAAACTAATGGCACTAACAGAAAGTTTATAATTTTTCTAAAACTAATGGCACTAACAGAAAGTTTATAATTTTTCTGACCTAAAAGCAAAAAGAATTAAAAAATAAAGCAAAAAATAAAAGAAAATAAATAATGCCAAAAACAAAACAAAAAACTGGAAAAAAACTATTTTTATAGTAAAGTTAATCACAAACTTGTGATTCACACAAATATCAAAGAATTCAAATTTTAACTATTCAAATTTGAAAACTAATGGCAATAACAGAAAGTTTATAATTTTTGTGACCTAAAAGAAAAATAATTAAAAATAAACTTTAATAAAATAAATAAAAATAGCAACAATAAGTAGATAAATAAAGCAACAAAGAAAACAAAAAAGTGCCACCTACTGGGCCCCCACGGCCTGAATCGGACTAGAAACCCTACCATGGGCCAGGATTCAGGCCCGCAGGTGGCCCAGTAGGCCCACAGGCACATAGCGTATGGTTAGGCCTGAAAGCCTACAATTGAGAGGAGCTCGAGAGGGTGGGCGCAGCAGCGCTTATAAACCACTCTCGAGCTCTCTCAGCTAGCGAGGTGGTACTAAACTTTTGACGCGGGGCAGCACAAGGCCTTTGATCCCGGTTGGTACCACCAACCGGGACAAAAGGGGGCATTGGTCCCGGTTCGTGGCACTAACCGGGACCAATGCGCCTTGCCCCTGGCCCATGACCATTAGTCCCGATTTGTGCCAGAAACCGGGACTAAAGGGTTGGTCCTCGTTGCGGTCAGAGTTTAGTCCCACCTCGCCAACTTAAGGGCGCAAACACCGGTTTATAAGCCCTTCCCTCTCTGCCTTGTTGAGCTCCTCTTAAAGTGAAAATAGATGCCCTTATACAGGAAATTTGGCCTAAATTCAAAGTGAATTTCTCTAAAATTCATAGAAATTTACTATGAATTTAGGTTGAATTTTCTCTATAAGCGCATCTATGCTCATTTTTAGTAAATTTAATCACAAACTTGTGATTCACACTAATTTCAAAGAATTCAAATTTTAACTATTCAACTTTGAAAACTAATGGCACTAACAAAAAGTCTATAATTTTTCTAAAACTAATGGCACTAACAGAAGGTTTATAATTTTTCTGACCTAAAAGCAAAAAGAATAAAAAAAATAAAGCAAAAAGTAAAAGAAAATAAATAATGCAAAAAACAAAACAAAAAAATGAAAAAAAACTATTTTTATAGTAAAGTAAATCACAAACTTGTGATTCAGACAAATTTCAAGGAATTCAAATTTTAACTATTCAAATTTGAAAACTAATGGCACTAAGAGAAAGTTTATAATTTTTGTGACCTAAAAGAAAATTAATTAAAAATAAAGTTTAATAAAATAAATAAAAATAGCAACAATAAGTATTTTTTTGTAAGTAGAAACAAAATAAAGTAAATAAAGCAACAAAGAAACAAAACAACAAATTTGAAAACTAATGGCACTAACAGAAAGTTTATAATTTTTGTGACCTAAAAGAAAAATAACTAAAAATAAAATTTAATAAAATAAATAAAAATAGCAACAATAAGTATTTTGTTGTAAGTAGAAACAAAATAAAATAAATAAAGCAACAAAGAAAACAAAGAACAAATTTGAAAACTAATGGCACTAACAGAAAGTTTATAATTTTTGTGACCCAAAAGAAAAATAATTGAAAATAAACTTTAATAAAATAAATAAAAATAGCAACAATAAGTATTTTGTTTTAAGTAGAAACAAAATAAAATAAATAAAGCAACAAAGAAAACAAAAAAACAAATTTGAAAACTAATTTCACTAACAGAAAGTTTATAATTTTTGTCACCTAAAAGGAAAATAATTAAAAATAAACTTTAATAAAATAAATAAAAATAGCAACAATAAGTATTTTGTTGTAAGTAGAAACAAAATAAAATAAATAAAGCAACAAATAAACCAAAAACTTGCCACCTACTGGCCCCCCACGGCCTGAATACGACTAGAAACCCTACCATGGGCCAGGATTCAGGCCCGCGGGTGGCCCAGTAGGCCCACAGGCACACAGCGTACGGTTAGGACCGAAAGCCAACAATTGAGAGGAGCTCGAGAGGGTGGGCGCAGCAGCACTTATTGACCACTCTCGAGCTCTCTGAGCTAGCGAGGTGGTACTAAACTTTTGACGCGGGGCAGCACAAGGCTTTGGTCCCGGTTGGTGCCACCAACCAGGACTAAAGGGGTGCATTGGTCATGGTTCGTGGCACCAACCGGGACCAATGCCCCCCTTTAGTCAGGTTGGTGCCACCAACCGGGACCAAAGGCCTCTGCTTCCTGCCCTTTGGGCTGCTGAGAAGAGACCTTTGGTCCCGGTTGGTGGCACCAACCGGGACTAAAGGGGGCATTAGTCCCGGTTGATGCCACCAACCGGGACTAAAGGCTTTGCTATATAAGATGACACTTCGGAAATTTTCATTTCTCATCTCGCAGTTTCCCCCGACGACGTCGACGACATCGACGCCACCAGGCTGCCAAGACGCTGCCCACCGCCCCCGCCGTCGCCCACTGTCGCCGTCGCCCGCGCCCTCGCCCGACGCCGTCGCCGCTAGCCGCCCCTGCCCTGACGCACGCCGCCCCGGCCCTGCCCCGACGCGCGCCGCCCCGGCCCACCACGTCGTCGCCATCGCCCTGCCCCGCCCCCTTCGTCGCCGTCGCCCCCTGCCCCGAGCGCGCGCCCCCTGCCCCGTCAACATCATCGCCATCGCCATCCTCGCCGCCGACCCCGCGCCCCTGCCCCTCCTCACCTTGGTCCGGTCGGCGCCCTCCCTGTCCTTGTTTTTTCATATATATATGATGATATATATGCTTGTTTTTTTCATGTATATGCTTGTTTTTTCTTATATATGATGATGTATATGCTTGTTATCATAATTGTTTTTCTTCATATATATGATGATTTCTATATAGAATATGATGTTTTTTTGTTCATAGATGATCATATATATGATGTATGCATGGATGTGGATGAAATGAGATGAGATGAGATGTGTTTTGTGTTGGAGAAGAAAACATTTTTTCCATGTATATATGCAAAAGTTACATTTTTAGAAAAGTTTTATATATCTAGGTAGGAAAGGAAGAAGAAGAAAAAGAATGAGAGGAAAAAGGAAAATAAGAAGAGGAAGAAAGGAGAAGAAGAGGAGAGGAAGAAGAGGAGAAATAAATAAGAAGAAGAAAAAAGAAGAAAAAGAAGAGGAGAAGAAGAAAGGAATAGAGGAGAAGAAGAGAAAATAGAATATATTCTATTTTCTCTTCTTCTCCTCTATTCCTTTCTTCTTCTCCTCTTTTTTTTTCTTCTTCTTTTTCTCTTCTTCTCCTCTATTCCTTTATTCTTCTCCTCTTCTTTTTCTTCTTTTTTCTTCTTCTTATTTATTTCTCCTCTTCTTCCTCTCCTCTTCTTCTCCTTTCTTCCTCTTCTTATTTTCCTTTTCCTCCCATTCTTTTTCTTCTTCTTCCTTTCCTAGCAAGATATATAAAAAATTTCTAAAAATGTAACTTTTGCATACATACATTGGAAAATAATGTTATCGGGGAGGGGGTAGGTCGAACCCCCCCTCGTGTTAAAGTTATCGGGACACGAAGAGGAGAAGAAGAAAGGAATAGAGAAGAATTTTTTTTTCTTCTTTTTTTCTTCAATCTTCTCCTCTATTAATATATTCTTCTCCTATTTTTATTTCTTCTTCGTCTTCTTTTTTTTTATCGGATATGTCGTTGTCGATATACCTCGTGTCCCGATAACTTCAACACAAGGAGGGGTTCGACCTACCCCCTCCCAGATAACATTATTTTCCCATGTATGTATGCAAAATTTACATTTTTAGAAAAGTTTTATATATCTTGCTAGGAAAGGAAGAAGAAGAAAAAGAATGAGAGGAAAAAGGAAAATAAGAAGAGGAAGAAAGGAGAAGAAGAGGAGAGGAAGAAGAGGAGAAATAAATAGGAAGAAGAAAAAAGAAGAAAAGGAAGAGGAGAAGAAGAAAGGAATAGAGGAGAAGAAGAGAAAATAGAAATATTCTATTTTCTCTTCTTTTCCTCTTTGTTTTCTTCTTTTTTTCTTAAATCTCCTCCTCTATTAATATCTTCTTCTTCTCTTCTTATTTCTTCTTCGTCTTCTTTTTTTTATCAGATATGTCGTTGTCGATATACCCTGTGTCCCGATAACTTCAACACGAGGGGAGGTTCGACCCACCCCCTCCCCGATAGCATTATTTTCCCATGTATGTATGCAAAAGTTACATTTTCAGACAAGTTTTATATATCTAGCTAGGAAAGGAAGAAGAAGAAAAAGAATGAGAGGAAAACGGAAAATAAGAAGAGGAAGAAAGGAGAAGAAGAGGAGAGGAAGAAGAGGAGAAATAAATAAAAAGAAGAAAAAAGAAGAAAAAGAAGAGGAGAAGAAGAAAGGAATAGAGGAGAAGAAGAGAAAATAGAGAAAATAGAATATTCTATTTTCTCTTCTTCTCCTCTATTCCTTTCTTCTTCTCCTCTTTTTTTCTTCTTCGTTTTCTTCTCTTCTTCTCCTCTATTCCTTTCTTCTTCTCCTCTTCTTTTTCTTCTTTTTCTTCTTCTTATCTATTTCTCCTCTTCTTCCTCTCCTCTTCTTCTCCTTTCTTCCTCTTCTTATTTTCCTTATTCCTCTCATTCTTTTTCTTCTTCTTCCTTTCCTAGCTAGATATATAAAACTTTTCTAAAAATGTAACTTTTGCATATATACATGGAAAAATGTTTTCTTCTCCAACACAAAACACATCTCATTTCATCCACATCCATGCATACATCATATATATTATCATCTATGAACAAAAAAACATCATATTCTATATAGAAATCATCATATACCCCACGAAGCTTGGAGATCCGAAGTATGACCCTCTTGATCAACTATGGAGTTCGGCAGACGCATACGTGGATTTGGCAACTAGTGCTGCTGATGCAGCCGAGTACTTCAAGGATCAAAAAGATCGTGAAGTGGAAAAGCTGTTCTGGTCACAGTTCCATGCTCCAGTGCGTCCACTGCTGTTGAATGAGCGAATGGCTGAGTGGGCCGAGCTCCATAGGTTGTCCGGACTTGCCATGAGGTCTGTTGTGGATCATCTGTGGCCGGAAGGGCCAAGGCCGAATAATTACTTTAATTTAGTGCAACAATTCCTTGGTGTTGTGCCGCACATCGATGCTATGAAGAGCTCGGCGTGCATAGACGGTGCGCGGATGGCACTTGCCCGTGTCAAGACATACTGGGCTGAGATGGAGGCCACCACTATTGCAACCCAGAGTTCGGCCGTAGCCCGAGTGTCTGCCGAGCACTACTTTGAAGAAGTCCTTGAAGGCGCTCGTTCAATAGAGGCTCAGTGCTTGAAGAATATTATGTTCTAGTGACATGTATTCCCATTGTAAAAACAATGTTTTATTGAATTATAAAGGTTCTGTTTATACTTTTGCCTGAAAGTATTATTATGCCTCCTGTGCGGCCGCTTATGTATATACGTATATAACATGAAAGTTTGCAGTCGTCGGCTTCAGCCCCCACGCATATAATGCGGGGGTGTTCGCAAAAAACGTGTATTCACACTTGATCCAACGTCTTGGTCCATTAAGGACGTGATAGCGCAGCGAACGAGGCAATCGGACTATATTGCTTTAACACTTTCACTTAGCCATAGGAGTTTGACGGAGGGACTACTATATAGCCCCTGGTATTTCCGCGCTCGTCAGAATACGGGGCGCGTACGTACATGACCGGGAAACGGCCCTTTGTTAATGCGGAGGCATCCCGAAGATTCCGCTAAGTCATCGAGTGGTTGACCGGTCTCGGGCTTTATCATGATAGTCAGTTTTCGGCTTTCTCTACTGAGGTGCTCATCCGGATGAACCAGGGCACAATCGCAGTAGTTCTCTCGGTGCCGCCTTAGACGATAGAGCAGAACATAAGGTAGCAAAACACGGGAGCCAGGAAAACCCAACATTTGACCAAAGACATGATTCGGAGCTGATGCATATAAGGCCAAACTCGAGACGCCGAACACTCCCTAAGGTATTCGGTCTTTATAGCATATGTCGGGCTGGACAATGCCCTTAATAATAAACCCCGAGTGTCCAGGTACGTGCAATATTCTAACGTGGCGACATGCCAATAACGTCAGCATCCTTCTCGGTTGTATTGAGTATCCGGAGGATGTGAACAACAAGAGACAGTAAAAAAGGTTTACGCAGGGTCTTAATCTGAAAAGAAACCTTTGAGCGGGTCCCTGCTGCACGCCTGCGCCTATGTCTCCGTTGTGCCGTGTCCTAAACGGGTGTAGCACAATTGTTATCTGTAAAAGAGAAGAACTTATGTGAAAGTTGTCATGCCAGAAATTGGTTATTATCAATAAACCATTAAAATTCAAGATAAGTCAAGTTGAGCCGAACTAGCCCTGATTACACGCGGGAAGCCCCTGGTGCCGTCTATGAGGGTTTAACCATCAAACCAATCTCAGGTATATCTGGTGATGCGCCGGTCTCGTCTAACCGTGCCCGCGGTCTTGACGACCTATCATTTATTCTGGTTGGTGAGGTCGTCTAGTGCTCGGTTGTTAAAGGTGTCGCACGTTCTTCCGCGCATAGAGAACGCTCAATATTTCCACTAATTGTGATGGTGCCACGTGGACCAGGCATCTTAAGCTTGAGAGAAGCATAATGCAGTACTGCACTAAAATGAGCGAAAGCCGCTCTTCCAAGTAGTGCTTGATAGCCGCTTCGGAATGGAGCGATATCGAAGGTTAACTTTTCGCTTCGGAAGTTGTCGGGAGAACCGAATACAACCTCTAGTAGTAGAGAGCCCGTGGAGCGGGCCTCTGGGCCCAGTATTACTCCCTTGAAGGTAGTATTACTGTGGCTGATTTTGTCGGGTGTACCCCCATTTTGCGGACTGTGTCTTGATATATCAGATTTAGACCACTGCCGTCGTCCATGAGGACTTGTGTGAGATGGTATCCGTTTATTATTGGGTCTAACACCAAGGCAGCCAATCCTTCATGTCGGATGCTTGTCGGGTGATCCCTGCGATCAAAAGTGATCGGGCAGGCCAACCAGGGGTTGAACTTAGGGGTGACGGGCTCTACGGCGCGTTTGTCTCAGAGTGCATGTTTGCTTCTCCTCTTCGTCACGTGGATCATATTTACTATTTTAACCTTTGGTGGGAATTTTTTCTGTCCTCCAGTGCTTTCCTAGCAAGGTTTGTCCTCGTCTTCGCTTGGTGTCTCCCTCCCCTTGTGTTCAGCGTTTAGCTTACCGGCCTGCTTGAAGACCCAGCATTCTCTGTGGGTGTGATTTGCAGGTTTATCGGGGGTGCCGTGAATCTGACATAATTTGTCTAGAATCTTGTTTAGGTTGGACGGTCCATCTCTGCTGCCTTTGAAAGGCTTTTTCCGCTTACCTGGTCGAGAGCCCCTGAATCCGGTGTTTACCGTCTTATTATCTGGGTTGTCTTCTTTATTTTGATGCTTGCTTTTACTGCGTCGTGGTTTTCCATTGCCATCCCTGACTTCGGATGTGCTCAGGTCGCTGGTGCTACTACGGGCTAACCAGCTATCTTTGCCCACGCAAAAGCGGGTCATGAGGCTTGTTAGGGCTGCCATTGTTCTCGGTTTTTCTTGGCCGAGGTGTCTGGCGAGCCATTCATCTTGGACGCTATGCTTGAAAGCTGCTAAGGCTTCGGCGTCCGGACAGTCAGCAATTTGGTTCTTCTTAGTGAGAAACATGTTCCAAAGCTTTTGGGCTGACTCTCCGAGCTGTTGAATTCTATGACTTAAATCGTCTGCATCCGGAGGTCGGACATAGGTCCCTTGAAAATTAGCCCGAAAAACATCCTCGAGCTCCTCCCAACTTCCAATTGATTTTTCAGGGAGGCTTTTCAGCCAATGTCGAGCTGGTCCTTCACGCTTGAGGGGCAAGTACTTGATGGCGTGGAGATCGTCTCCGCGAGCCATATGGATATGGAGGATAAAGTCCTCAATCCAGACCCCTGGGTCCGTGGTCCCGTCGTACGCCTCTATGTTCACTGGTTTGAATCCTTCTAGGAATTCGTGGTCCAGCACCTCATCGGTGAAACATAGGGGGTGTGCGGCACCCCTGTATTTGGACGTATCAGGGCATTCGGATGGTTGTAGTATTCGGTTTTGATTTTGTGCCGGAGCGCGCTTCCTAGATATATAAATGGATCTGGTCATACTGGGTTTTTGGCGCAAGTCCTCACATAGATCGTGTGTTGACTTGTCTGCGGCCTTGTTAGCCGCTCTATCACGGCCACAAGGTGGTAGATCCGGCCGATTGGCCGTTTTATTTTTCAGCTGTGTGGGTTCTAAGGCCTCATCGTTGAATTCATGTAATAGCTTGCGCTTTGGATAGCTCTTTGTGTGGTAACTCCACCATACCTTTCTTCATTGTCGAGCACTTTTTTCCACCTGCTGTTGAGCATATTTTGTGCGGCCTTAAGCCTTTGCTTCTGCTTCTTCAGACTCCTCGCTGTGGCAATAAGCCTGCTACGGAGGTTATCTTGTTCCAAGTGCCTTTCCGGGATGATGTGTGCATCTTCGTCCAGACTGTTTTCCTCCCTAGAGGGGGGTTGATGAGGTTTATCCGTGTTGTCGCTGTGTTCGGACGTCGGATCTGTACTATGTTCACGATTGCAGTTTCATCGTGCTCTGCCGTCGGGGAAATGTGGCCGTCGTTTCCTCCGGAGTCAACTGGACTGTTATTTTCTCTTGCGCTGTTATCGCTGTTTTTGCCGAGGCGGGATTTGGAGCGGCGCCTACGCTGACGCTTTGTTTGCTTCTTGCAGGGGTCATCCTTCGCTGTCTTGTTGCCAGTGCCTTCTTTGGGTGTACCCACCATGTATATGTCATGTGATGAAGTGGCTGTCCATCGCTCGGTGGGCACTAGTTCCTATTCCTCTCCTGCATCGTCGTCCATGCCGTCGATGTCTTCGAAGTCGAAATCGAGCATGTCGGTTAAATCGTCGACAGTGTCTACTCTGTAGGTGGTGGGTGGGCAGCGAATTTCTTCGTCGTCCGCATCCCCTTCTTGCCGGACATAATTCGGCCAAGGTTCTCCTGACAAGGAGAGAGACCTTAATGAATGACAGAAGCTTCAACCTAGATTAGAAATTGATGCATACAGGATTGAAGGGGGGCCAATATATCTTAATGCTATGGTTGGGTTTTACCTTAATGAACGTTAGTAGTTGCGGGTGCTTGCTAATAGTTCCAATCATAAGTGCATAGAATTCCAAGTCAGGGATGACATGCTAGCAGTGGCCTCTCCCACATAAAACTTGCTATCGGTCTAGTAGAGTAGTCAATTGCTTAGGGAGAATTTCGCAACTCCTACCACCACTTTTCCAAACTCTCTATACTAACTTTATTGCTTCTTTACCTAAAACAGCCCATAGTTTTTATTTACGTGCTCTTTATATTTTTGCAAACCTATCCCGTTACACCTACAAAGTACTTCTAGCTTTATACTTGTTCTAGGTAAAGTGAACGTTAAGTGTGCGTAGAGTTGTATCGGTGGTCGATAGAACTTGAGGGAATATTTGTTCTACCTTTAGCTCTTTGTTGGGTTCGACACTCTTACTTATCGAAAGAGGCTACAATTGATCCCCTATACTTGTGGGTTATCACTGCCCAACTGAGGCCCTTGTGATGCTTTGTTTTGGTCCATCAAGACCATCAAGATCGAGACTACCCCTAACCATGTCGTCTCGCAAGATTGTCAAGCGTCGTTTCTGGGGATTACGCCAAGTACACAAGTAGGTGAGGACGCCAAGACCTCCGAGATCGACTTCATGGACCGCCAAGTACCACGATGACCGTTATTCGCCAAGTACCCCTTCAGATTGCTAAGTTCAACTACCATCATTATGAACCTCTTCCGGAATGTGTACAACTACTTCCACGATGATATGAGTACCACTACCGTCGACGTGCATTTCGCCAAGTACCTCTCGAATCTGACAAGTACCCCGATGACCTGTGTCCAACTACCGTCGCCCTGAAGACGTTGGATTCGTCAAGTACCTCTCTGAAAACGAATGTGTACCACTACTTCCACATCCATCGCCGAGGACCAATAGTACCACTACTTCCCACGACGGCCCGCGAACAACTACATCCCATCGAACCCGAACCGTCCCGATTGCCCTCTTTGAAGGTATAACCACCGAGACGACTGCTACCTCTTGAGCATGCATTGGTTTTCCCTTGAAGAGGAAAGGGTGATGCAGAAAAGTAGCGTAAGTATTTCCCTCAGTTTTTGAGAACCAAGCTATCAATCCGGTAGGAGACTACACGCAAGTCGCCTAGCACCTGTACAAACAATCAAGAACCTCGCAACCAACACGATAAAGGGGTTGTCAATCCCTTCACGGTCACTTGCGAAAGTGAGATCTGATGAAGATAATAAGATAAATATTTTTGGTATTTTTGTTGTATAGATTGAAAAGTAAAGATTGCAAAATAAAATAAATAGTAAACTAGAATTGTAGATCGAAAACTTATATGATATAAAATAGACCCAGGGGCCATAGGTATCACTAGTGGCTTCTCTCATGATAGCAAGTATTACGGTGGGTGAACAAATTACTGCCGAGCAATTGATAGAAGAGCCCATAGTTATGAGAATATCTAGGCATGATTATGAAATATAGGCATCATGTCCGTGTTAAGTAGACCGAAACGATTTTGCATCTACTACTATTACTCCACACATCGACCCCTATCTAGCATGCATCTAGAGTATTAAGTTCATAAGAACAGAGTAATGCTTTAGGCAAGATGACATGATGTAGAGGGATAAACTCAAGAAATATGATATAAACCCCATCTTTTTACCCTCGATGGCAACAATACAATTTGTGCCTTGCTGCCCCTACTGTCATTGGGAAAGGACACCGCAAGATTGAACCCAAAGCTAAGCACTTCTCGCATTGCAAGAAATATCAATCTAGTAGGCCAAACTAAACCGATAATTCGAAGAGACTTGCAAAGATATCAAATCATGCATATAAGAATTAGAGAAGAACTGTCGGGACCTCGATCCTAGGTCACACCGATCTAGCATGTAACACATCATATCACTTTGTGGCCTCACGCATGGTATTTCCACGGGTGCCACCTTACCTGGCCCGGGACCGTTTGCGCCTTTTGGCTCACGTATATGATAGTGTCGCTAGCATCCATATGACAAAGAAACCGGGCCGACATGGCTAGTCGTGAACCCAAAGCGGCACAGACCTATGGAGACAGGCATACATGGATCACATCGAACATGTCGGTCATCAACGAGTGATACCGGGCTGTAGCACTGGGCTAACAGGACTCCGGGGATCCCGGGCTGTAGCAGGATAGGCAGGACTCCGGAAATCACCTCGTGACATTTCCTCGAAGGGACAGACATAGGGACGAAGTGAAACACATGACGGCCAGTCAAGTGTCCCGAACAGCAGTGCTGGGCTAGCAGGACTCCGGTGAACCGAGCTGTAGCGGACTACTATGGCTCGAGGAACACTAGACTACATTTCCCCATAAGAAAGGCTGCGAAGGATAATCAACTAGATAGTCGGATCCCACACATACCAAGCATTTCAATCATGCACACAATATGCTCGATATGTGTAAATACAACATGGCATCACAACATAACTCTACAACTCAAGTATTAATTCATTAGGCTCCGAGGAGCGAGATATTACAAACATGGGTCTCATGACCCAACAATCATAGCATACAATGCAAAGCACATGCGGAAGCTTAACATGTCTGAGTACAGACATCTATAAATGAAAAAAGGCTAAGAAGCCTGACTATCTACCAAATCCTGCCGAGGGCACAAGATCGTAGCTGAGGTATCAAGCTAAACGTCGAAGTCCACGTGGAACTACTAGCGAGACTGAAGTCTCTCTGCAAAACATAAATTAAGCAAACGTGAGTACAAAGGTACTCAGCAAGACTTACATCAGAACTAAACTACATATGCATCGGTATCAACAAGGGGGTGGTGGAGTTTAACTGCAGCAAGCCAGCTTTGACTCAGTGGCTAACCTGAACTACGATTGCGAGCAACTCTTTTGAGGTGGCCCACACGAGTCCACATATTCACCAATCAATACACCACTATGGATCCGCTCTCGTCTCCCTACGAGAAGGCCATCCATAGCGCTCACGCTTATCTTGCGAGTTTTAGGGTATCCACTTTCACTTGTCTATGAACTATGCAAGGGGTCCAAGTTTCCATATCCGAGGAATCCGGCTATTCGAATAGATAATGATAACCCTGCAGGGGTGTACTTCTTCACACACGCTCTCACCACTTATAGCCCTGTACACGTCACGTACCTCGGCAACCTTCAAGCGGAAGCCGCGCGTGGGTGTCGGCCATGGCCTACCTAAACACTTAAGTCTCTAGTCCAGGTTTATCGCCTATTCGGGTTCCATCCACGAGGAGATCCGGCCGGAGTTTCGCTCACAGCCCCAAACGATGTGTGCAGGGTTCCTGAGACACCAAAAGGGCGCCCGGTACACCGTGCCACAGTGTATCTACCGCAACATAGCCCACCCCTAGGGTCAGCGCTACGCACGGCCGCCAACACATATCCTACAAACACCAGAAACTAGTTGCAACTCCTGGACAGAGTACTAGGGTGATTAAGAAGCCGAGAGGGTCCATTGGTTTCGGGCCCAATGCGCGGTAGTAACTGTTCATGGATCACAGACACAGAACTCAGTTCCTGAGGACGGCTGCAATGAGACAACCCACCATGTACTCCTACATGGCCTCTCACCGCTACCTTTACCAAATCGTGTTCACACACTTAGCTCTCAACAGTAGGACATGTTTACACACCTCCGATCCATCCCCGATGAATCAGACCTGACTCAACTCTAAGCAGTAGCAGGCATGACAAACAAGCATGAATGAGTAGGCACATCAGGGCTCAAACAATTCCTACTCATGCTAGTGGGTTTCATCTATTTACTGTGGCAATGACAGGTCATGCAGAGGATAAGGGCTTCAACTACCGCGGCAAGTAACAGATAAATCATTGTTGTCCTAATGCAGTAAAAGAGAGCAGGAGCGAGAGAGTGGGCTTGTATCAGAATGAACAAGGGGGTTGTGCTTGCCTGGCACTTCTGAAGATAGTATAGCTCTTCATCGGTGTCATCGATCTCGTCGTCGGAAACAACGTCTACTGAGAGGGGGCAATTACCGGCAAACAAGGAAGAATACAATCAATGCAATGCAACAATATGATGCATGATCATGACATGGAAATATGTTGTGATTTGGGCTAATGCAACAGAAAGTCATTTTAATTGAAGTGGAATTCAAGACTATATCAAATTCCAACTCCAACCCTATTATGAAATTTGCCCTAAACATGTTTCATCCTAAACAGTGAGGTTAACTTGCTCAAACATGCATGAAAATGGTACAGATGGATTCCTTGAATTTTTCTGATAATTTTACATATATAATTTATCTTATTTGGAGTTACGGTTGATTTTCTATGATTTTTAGAAGTTTTGGGTATTTTCTGGAATTTCCTGAATTGTTTTTAAACTAGAAAATGATTTACTGCGTCAGCCCGACGTCAGGGTGACGTCAGCTGGTCAACTGGGCGGGGTCCAGGTCAAACCTGACAGCCTGGGCCCACCGGATTTAATCTAATCCTAACCAGAAATAAAACTTGTGGTTAAATAACATGGTGGGGTCCACTGCCAGTGACTATGGTGGTTAATTAGTGGGTGGGTTAGGCCCTAATTACAGGGCCACGTCAGCGTCACCGGAGTTGTGCCGGCGGTGACAAAACCGACGACGGAGGCGCCGCGGGAAGGCACTACAGGGGGCGGTTTCGAGCGCGGTTTGGCTCGTTGGAACGCCCGCGACGCAGCGCGTCCAGCGGTGGCTGTGGCCGTGGCTGTGGTGGCCGGTAGCGGCAACTGCGGCGAGCGAGGCGGCGGCCGGAGCTCGGGACACACGGGCGCGGGGTTTCAGCGCGAGCTTAGAGCAACGGCGTGGCGCGTTCGCTTCCTGGGGACGCGTTGAGCATGTTGGTGATGCTAGGGCAGGCGGGAGAGCGCACGAGCATGAAGCTCGTCGGCCATGGCGACGGCCGGAGCTCGGAGCTCGCGGGCAAGGTGCTACGGCACGGAAAAGAGCAAAACGAGGAAGGGGGAGGGTGAAGGAGCTCACGGTGAACTCGATGGCGTCGTCAGCAAGGTCGGGGAAGCACCCAAAAGAGCGGGGCGGCGATGGGGATCTCCGGCGTCCAGGGTTGAAGAAGAAGACGGGGGGGAGCACTCGGGGCTTCCGGCGTCACGTGGGTTGGTGGAGACTAAGAGGAAGGCGCGGCGGTTCTTCTGGAGGCGTCGGCGGAGGGTGGGGTGGCCGGTGGCCGCGGCAGAGCACGGCGGCGTCCTCTGGTGCGCTCGGGAAGAGAGGGGGAGGAAGCCAGAGGAGGGGAGGAGCTGCGGGTGTGAGAGAGAGGTAAGGGGGGGCGCGTGGCCGTCTCCGTGGCGCTGGGAGAGACCAGGGGCGAGGAAGCAGGAGGTGGCGTCCGGTGCGTGCGCGGGCGACACGCCGTCGTCCTCCTGGCAGGAGCTAGGGGATGACTGGCTACGGCCTGGTGGGCTGGGCCGCCAGCAACAGTGCCAGGCCACAGGTGAGTGGGCTCTAGGTAGGCCTCTGCTCTTTTTATTTCTGTTTTATTTTGTTTTTATTTATTCATTTTGCCACTGATTCAAATTCAAAAGAAATCCAAAACAGGGCAAAACCTTCTGAATATTATTATGTTGCCATTATGGACTTTTCCAAAGGCACATAAATAATTTCAGGGCCTTTTGGATTATATTCTATATAAAATGAATATAATCCAAAAGTCAAATACTTATTGATTTAATTTCAAAGGCCCAAAATAATTATCCCTGAGACTCCAAAAATATTGGTTTGAATTTTACCTCTTGCCAATATTTTTATAGATTAACAGGAACATTTCTTGGGTTCATTTGAGGCAATTTTTTTACTTTGGCCATTTTCAAAAGATTCCTGAGGCTTGAGCATTTCCTCAATTCAACTTTCAGAAATTTAGACATGATGCATGGATGCTTATGAAACTAATTGCAAACAAACTCTAGGGCTGTGACAACTCACCCCCACTAAACAAGAATCTCGGCCCGAGATTCAAGACATGAGGTAAGAAGACAGAGGGAACACCAATAAAGAATCTTCACGATCCGATTGCCCTTCTAGAAGATGTTGATTCATTGCATCATGTCGATCTTGACATCTTTGCTTCGAGAGCTTCATCCAACATGGCGACAAGAGAGCAAAACAACCTCCCAAGAGTGGATACAAGATCAACTCCACGGAATGAGACGTAAGAACCCCTCTTGAGTTGAGACACAAGGCACATATCAGAATCAACGAGAAGAAGCAGATGACAAGGTTCAATTTGGTACGCAACAAACCCACGCTGGAGTAGGATGATGCATGGTTTCAAAGTAGCGAGGAGATAATTGCCATGATACCATAACGAGACATCTTAAGTAAAGTGACATGCAGAAATATTCCCTTAAGTGGCAAAAAGAATTACTTTTGATTCGGAGATCATAGAAACTCTTTATATCAGCCTAAGGCAATCACAAACGATCAGTGGAAGGAGTTCGAAAGAATGACATACTCGGACTAGGATGGATGATGTGGACTACCTTGTTGAAGACAATGCAATGGATGATTTTTGCTTATCATCAGAAATGGATGATACCCATGGTAAGTCCACTTTTGAAGATGATCATGAACAACAACTACTGAGGTGCAAGCTGGGAACAAAATGCAAATGTTGGGAATGATTCTAGTAACTGGGGAGAAGGTTCACCGGCAAAGGTGATTCCACCAATTGGATGGATATCGAACAACTGAGAGAACGGAGGCACATTCCAGTTAACGACAACATCAGAACCTAGTGCCTGAGCGTGCTCTCAAGAACTTGAGCATTTCCATACTCATCAAGGTTCTGCCAATAACCGTGTCAAGGATCCTGGCAACACAACATGCTACCATGATGAATAATGGTGGAAGATGCAGATGCAAAGGAAGATAACACTGTCTCAGATTTCACCTTAGCGAAGCCAAGGAAACAAAATCTGGATGATCGACCGTGAGACATTTAGCACTCCGCTTCTAATGTTCTCCTTGATGTACTGGTTACCACGGTCATGCTGTAAGCATCGGCATAGCCACCAAATAGTGGTCGGACTTCGGAATACAATAGATCCATAAGGAACAACTTCTGGAGTAAATCCTACGAAATCCTCATGGGAAGGTGGCCAACTTTCTTCAATCGAGATACTACAGTAATAGGTCTTCCGGCTGGATGTGTTGGCCACGACATCCACTTTACCGTTTATCGAGGGACCAATATTATAGTTCTTGGAAAATGCTCCCACCATCATATCTGCCTGAGATTCAGATCTGGTTGGTGTCAGGATACTCCAGACTCATCGAGTCTAGAAAGAAAATGAAAGTTTGCAACACAATTTTACGAGATGACGTTGCGAGATTCTCGGGGAATGAACTGCGATAGCAAGCTCCAAAACATGAGCTGGTTCTGCTACAACCATGTGAACACGCTATCCAAGACGAGCAAGACCACGTAGTAGTCTTATAGTAAAACACTATTGAGTTCAGGTGGGGAACCATCATCAAGGATTTCAAAGTCTTTACGCAAGTCCATGGATTAGATCCCAAGCGTAGACTTCTTTGCCTTGAACAATTCAATAAGTGGCTTGGTGTGCTAGGGATACGTATAGAATGTAGATGATCAGTCTATCAGACCATAGAATACTTCGCACATGCATGATTGACTTGGGATGATTCCATAGGAAGCAAAAACAAACTTTCTCGAGTTCACGGTGGCAACTTACATCAGATGCACATGAATTAGAGGAAGTCACATCTTTCAACCGGACATATGCTTCATGATCGGGACATGAGGGCAATGCTAATAAAGTTTCCAACACTAGCTGGATGTTCAACACAATCATGGAGGAGACAAAATGCCGCTGATTGGCTCAACAGCAACTCATCGGAATTTCCATATCACTGGACTTCCACCACTATGTGAACAATGTGATAGTATTGGTCAGACCAAGGATATAATGGTGTATGCTCGAGGGACAACCGTAAGTAAGACAACATTACGAACATCGTTGGTTCTGATTTGATTTGACGATAGCCCACACTCAAATCAAGGTTTGGACAAGATAATTGATCCAACAGCTGACCACGGGGATCAGTCGATGAATATATCATCTTTCTTCAACACACACACACACAAGGATATCCCTTAGGGATGAACTAAGTCGGACAAGTTTTCATCTTCCAACTCTCCAAGTTGTTGTTAAGCTTAACCAACTAGCTCAGGGGTATCCAACACAGATTCTTGGAGAAAAATGGTTTATTGAAAAACCAACTTGATCACGAACTCAACATAACGGTCAGGTGACAACCTGGTAACACTTCCGAGAAGATATTCGGAAAATCACGAACCACCGGTATGTTACTAAGCTCGAGAACAACCTTGCTTTTCAGGGCAAGATGATATGATCAAAGAGTGAGGGATTGGCACAACCCTAACCCATTGATCGAAGTGTGCACCAGAAATATGGACTAGGTAGCACGATCAGTCTTAGAATGATAATTCAATAACCAACGCGCTAAGAATGAGGTTAGTGTCCATTAACTACCAAGCAGCACAGTTGCTAGGAGTATTGATTTCACACATCACGACTCACGTGCCGGCATTCCGGTTACAACAACACTGAAACCGAGAAATGAATAATGATGGAGAGAGTATCACTGTGTCAAGAATTCATAGGAGAAGGTGCAATTCTCACGACGCTCTTGACATAAAGTGGGTAATACTTCAGGGTAGAACAGAACCAAAAGCTGGATTGGCATTTTGATCTGCGGAATACAACCACTTTGACCCGATCCCAGAAATGGATGAGGTACTGGAGTTTGTTTCTCCTAGTCATTCTAAAATAGAACGGCTCGACGGACCACAAGAATAAAAGGCACCGATGAACACAAATGTACACATACTCTTGGCTATCTACTGATAGAGGATGGTCGGAATACAACTGAAGAGGAACAACTCAAGGAACATATAATTTTCTGAGCTGTGGAGGCATAGATTAGTATGTCGAGCAAAGCTCAATATATTTCTTCTAGATAACCCATGCAGAAAGGTAGAACTGGCAGAGCCACAATATAGAATGGAGAACTCATCAAGAGCACTCTGGTTGTGATCCTTTGGTTCAAGAACTTCTGCCATAAGTGGTTCATAGTATTTGGAAGAAGGAAATACCACGGACCTCGAGGTCTATCACAAGGTTTACTAATGTCCTAAGGAACTAGCAACACTATCAGCATGAAGCAGGTAGGGTGAGTCTCGGGTTCAAAACCCAGGAATAGAATGCCTACTAACTAAATGGCATCACGGAATGCTTTTGAGAATGATGGCCAGAATCATCACACTGGGAACACAAAACATGGTTCGATTACTAGGTGATCCTCTAAGACACCTAGGGTCATAATAATAGTTCCAACATAAATGCCGAGGCAACGGAGTACCTCAACTCACCGATTAGTGTGATTAACCCGGCCTAAATGGACATCAGGAACAGGGGAAGAGGTTTGCAAATGCATCAGATTATTTAGAAACCTGGGATGACTCGGACAGCATAACGGCTGTAAATGCTCGAAAAGATTTGAGACATCCTGCAAAAATGGTGGCATAACCACTCAGAATCATAATATCAAGGTTCTGATGCCAGTTATGAATATATGGAAGTAGTAGGAACTGAACTGAGGCTTGAACTCAACAATCCTAGGCAACTACGGTTTAGTAACACGTCATCCTGATAGATAGATGAGAAGGCCTAATTCTTAATCCCCGTAGAAAGAAGAGGTTGACTCAGATCAGAAGGGCATAGGGTAAAGGAGTAAAAAGAGCCTTATGTTCCCTTCCACAATCAATTCCCTTACATAACTAAAGCATTTCTAGACTCAACTTCGACCAGTTTGGCTTGGTAATCCTACAGGAAGTCAGGCTCTGATACCAACGCTGTCGGGACCCCGATCCTAGGTCACACCGATCTAGCATGTAACACATCATATCACTTTGTGGCCTCACGCACGGTATTTCCACGGGTGCCACCTTACTTGGCCCGGGACCGTTTGCGCCTTTTGGCTCACGTATATGATAGTGTCGCTAGCATCCATATGACAAAGAACCCGGGCCGACATGGCTAGTCGTGAACCCAAAGCGGCACAGACCTATGGAGACAGGCATACATGGATCACATCGAAAATGTCGGTCATCAACGAGTGATTCCGGGCTGTAGCACTGGGCTAACAGGACTCCGGGGATCCCGGGCTGTAGCAGGCTAGGCAGGACTCCGGAAATCACCGCGTGACATTTCCCCGAAGAGACAGACATAGGGACGAAGTGAAACACATGCCGGCCAGTCAAGTGTCCCGAACAGCAGTGCTGGGCTAGCAGGACTCCGGTGAACCGGACTGTAGCGGACTACTATGGCTCGAGGAACACTAGACTACATTTCCCCATAAGAAAGGCTGCGAAGGATAAACAACTAGATAGTCGGACCCACACATACCAAGCATTTCAATCATGCACACAATATGCTCGATATGTGTAAATACAACATGGCATCACAACATAACTCTACAACTCAAGTATTAATTCATTAGGCTCCGAGGAGCGAGATATTACAAACATGGGTCTCATGACCCAACAATCATAGCATACAATGCAAAGCACATGCGGAAGCTTAACATGTCTGAGTACAGACATCTATAAATGAAAAAGGCTAAGAAGCCTGACTATCTACCAAATCCTGCCGAGGGCACAAGATCGTAGCTGAGGTATCAAGCTAAACGTCGAAGTCCACGCGGAACTACTAGCGAGACTGAAGTCTCTCTGCAAAACATAAATTAAGCAAACGTGAGTACAAAGGTACTCAGCAAGACTTACATCAGAACTAAACTACATATGCATCGGTATCAACAAGGGGGGGTGGTGGAGTTTAACTGCAGCAAACCAGCTTTGACTCAGTGGCTAACCTAAACTACGATTGCGAGCAACTCTTTTGAGGTGGCGCACACGAGTCCACATATTCACCAATCAATACACCACTATGGATCCGCTCTCGTCTCCCTACGAGAAGGCCATCCATAGCACTCACGCTTATCTTGCGAGTTTTAGGGTATCCACTTTCACTTGTCTATGAACTATGCAAGGGGTCCAAGTTTCCATATCCAAGGAATCCGGCTATTCGAATAGATAATGATAACCCTGCAGGGGTGTACTTCTTCACACACGCTCTCACCACTTATAGCCCTGTACACGTCATGTACCTCGGCAACCTTCAAGCGGAAGCCGGGCGAGGGTGTCGGCCACGGCCCACCTAAACACTTAAGTCTCTAGTCCAGGTTTGTCGCCTATTCGGGTTCCATCCGCGAGGAGATCCAGCTGGAGTTTCGCTCACAGCCCCAAACGATGTGTGCAGGGTTCCCGAGACACCAAACGGGCGCCCGGTACACCGTGCCATAGTGTATCTACCGCAACATAGCCCACCCCTAGGGTCAGCGCTACGCACGGCCGCCAACACATATCCTACAAACACCAGAAACTAGTTGCAACTCCTGGACAGAGTACTAGGGTGATTAAGAAGCCGAGAGGGTCCATTGGTTTCGGGCCCAATGCGCGGTAGTAACTGTTCATGGATCACAGACACAGAACTCAGTTCCTGAGGACGGCTGCAATGAGACAACCCACCATGTACTCCTACATGGCCTCTCACCGCTACCTTTACCAAATCGTGTTCACACACTTAGCTCTCAACAGTAGGACATGTTTACACACCTCCGATCCATCCCCGATGAATCAGACCTGACTCAACTCTAAGCAGTAGCAGGCATGACAAACAAGCATGAATGAGTAGGCACATCAGGGCTCAAACAATTCCTACTCATGCTAGTGGGTTTCATCTATTTACTGTGGCAATGACAGGTCATGCAGAGGATAAGGGCTTCAACTACCGCGGCAAGTAACAGATAAATCATTGTTGTCCTAATGCAGTAAAAGAGAGCAGGAGCGAGAGAGTGGGCTTGTATCGGAATGAACAAGGGGGTTGTGCTTGCCTGGCACTTCTGAAGATAGTATAGCTCTTCATCGGTGTCATCGATCTCGTCGTCGGAAACAACGTCTACTGAGAGGGGGCAATTACCGGCAAACAAGGAAGAATACAATCAATGCAATGCAACAATATGATGCATGATCATGACATGGCAATATGTTGTGATTTGGGCTAATGCAACAGAAAGTCATTTTAATTGAAGTGGAATTCAAGACTATATCAAATTCCAACTCCAACCCTATTATGAAATTTGCCCTAAACATGTTTCATCCTAAACAGTGAGGTTAACTTGCTCAAACATGCATGAAAATGGTACAGATGGATTCCTTGAATTTTTCTGATAATTTTACATATATAATTTATCTTATTTGGAGTTACGGTTGATTTTCTATGATTTTTAGAAGTTTTGGGTATTTTCTGGAATTTCCTGAATTGTTTTTAAACTAGAAAATGATTTACTGCGTCAGCCCGATGTGAGGGTGACGTCAGCTGGTCAACTGGGCGGGGTCCAGGTCAAACCTAACAGCCTGGGCCCACCGGATTTAATCTAATCCTAACCAGAAATAAAACTTGTGGTTAAATAACATGGTGGGGTCCACTGCCAGTGACTATGGTGGTTAATTAGTGGGTGGGTTAGGCCCTAATTACAGGGCCACGTCAGCGTCACCGGAGTTGTGCCGGCGGCGACAAATCCGACGACGGAGGCGCCGCGGGAAGGCACTACAGGGGGCGGTTTCGAGCGCGGTTTGGCTCGTTGGAACGCCCGCGACGCAGCGCGTCCAGCGGTGGCTGTGGCCGTGGCTGTGGTGGCCGGTAGCGGCAACTGCGGCGAGCGAGGCGGCGGCCAGAGCTCGGGACACACGGGCGCGGGGTTTCAGCGCGAGCTTAGAGCAACGGCGTGGCGCGTTCGCTTCCTGGGGACGCGTTGAGCATGTTGGTGATGCCAGGGCGGGCGGGAGAGCACACGAGCATGGAGCTCGTCGGCCATGGCGGCGGCCGGAGCTCGGAGCTCGCGGGCAAGGTGCTACGGCACGGAAAAGAGCAAAACGAGGGAGGGGGAGGGGGAAGGAGCTCACGGTGAACTCGATGGCGTCGTCAGCAAGGTCGGGGAAGCACCCAAAAGAGCGGGGCGGCGATGGGGATCTCCGGCGTCCAGGGTTGAAGAAGAAGACGGGGGGGAGCACTCGGGGCTTCCGGCGTCACGTGGGTTGGTGGAGACTAAGAGGAAGGCGCGGCGGTTCTTCTGGAGGCGTCGGCGGAGCGTGGGGTGGCCGGTGGCCGCGGCAGAGCACGGCGGCGTCCTCTGGTGCGCTCGGGAAGAGAGGGGGAGGAAGCCAGAGGAGGGGAGGAGCTAGGGGATGACTGGGCGACACGCCGTGGCTGTCTCCGTGGTGCTGGGAGAGACCAGGGGCGAGGAAGCAGCAGGTGGCGTCCGGTGCGTGCGCGGGCGACACGCCGTCGTCCTCCTGGCAGGAGCTAGGGGATGACTGGCAACGGCCTGGTGGGCTGGACCGCCAGCAACAGTGCCAGGCCACAGGTGAGTGGGCTCTAGGTAGGCCTCTGCTCTGTTTATTTCTGTTTTATTTTGTTTTTATTTATTCATTTTGCCACTGATTCAAATTCAAAAGAAATCCAAAACAGGGCAAAACCTTCTGAATATTATTATGTTGCCATTATGGACTTTTCCAAAGGCACATAAATAATTTCAGGGCCTTTTGGATTATATTCTATATAAAATGAATATAATCCAAAAGTCAAATACTTATTGATTTAATTTCAAAGGCCCAAAATAATTATCCCTGAGACTCCAAAAATATTGGTTTGAATTTTACCTCTTGCCAATATTTTTATAGATTAACAGGAACATTTCTTGGGTTCATTTGAGGCAATTTTTTTACTTTGGCCATTTTCAAAAGATTCCTGAGGCTTGAGCATTTCCTCAATTCAACTTTCAGAAATTTAGACATGATGCATGGATGCTTATGAAACTAATTGCAAACAAACTCTAGGGCTGTGACAAGAACCAAATTTTGTTCATAGATAAACTTGATCGTAAATCCATAATGCATCAGATCTCGGCAAACACACCGCAAAAGAATATTGCATTGAATAGATCTCCAAGAACATCGATGAGAACTTTGTGTTGAGAACCAAAGAGAGAGAAGAAGCCATCTAGCTAATAACTATGGACCCGAAGGTCTGTGGTAAACTACTCACACATCATCAGAGAGGCTATGGTGTTGATGTAGAAGCCCTCCGTGATCGAATCCCCCTCTGGCAGATCGCCGAAAAATGTCCCCAGATGGGATCTCACGGGTACAAAAGGTTGCGGTGGTGGAAAAGTGGTTTCGTGGCTCCCCTTGATGTTTTTAGGGTATAAGAGTATGTACAGGCGAAAGAAGTACGTCGATGTAGCTACGAGGCGCCCACGAGGGTGGGGGCGCACCTACCCCCCCCCCCCCCCCCCGGGCGCGCCCTCCTACCTCGTGGCCGCCTCATTGCGTCTCTAACTTCCACTCCAACTCTCCTGGATTGTGTTTGTTCCAAGAAAGATCCTTGCGAAGGTTTCTTTCCGTTTGATATTCCTTTTCTGCGAAACACTGAAATAGGCAAAAAAACAGAAACTGGCACTGGGCCTTCGGTTAATAGGTTAGTCCCAAAAATAATAATAATAAAGTGCATATTAATGCCCATTCAACATCCAAAGCATATAATATAATAGCATGGAACAATAAAAATTTATAGATAGGTTGGAGACGTATCAACGACCGCCTGTGGATGAATGTATGTGTTGTATGAGATGCACCCTATGTTTGCACCATGACCGGGTTGACTCTTGCACGTTTCTCTTTGTTTGCCATGCCGTTGACCCGTGGGAACCCGGTAACCGGGATCACCCCACTATCTTTGGCATGTTTCGCACTTCCACACACTTCCTTTGCACCGGTATCTCCATGAGCTACCGGAACCGGAATGTTGCCATGGCACCATTTCCGTTGTCATTGCCAGGGCACCCCTTCCGTTTCTGCCATGATGACAAATGCCTCATAACATGCTCATTTCAACATTTTCATAAAATTGCATAAACTTGTATATGTCATCCACATCATGATAAAAATATTTAAAATGTTTAAAATTGTTGTTTGCATCAAATTGCTAAATGCACATGAGGATTTACTGTAATTGTTGTTTGATGTTTCCGGCCTCATTTAAACTTGCCTAACTAGCTAGTTTAATTATGCTTCACCTCTTGCCATGTTTAACAACATTTAATATTCATGAGTAGCGTAAACGAGAGATAACTAAATAATTCTTGTGGTGTTCCGTCAATATGCAACTCGTTGCATATTGAGCTCCACTTAATTTGTAGTATTGTTTGCTGCACTTTGCCATGCCATGCCTATTTAAACCGGACATGCATCATACTTGATTGTGCGTCATGCCATGTTTATGCTTGTTGGTTCAGTATGTTGTTTGATTCTTTCCGGTTGCGCTTCTCCTTGATAGTTTTGGTTACGTTGCGATTGTGAGGATCCGATCGACTACGTTGGCTCATCTTCTTCATGGACTCATTCTTCTTCCTAGCGGGATTTCAGGCAAGATGATCGTTACTCTGGATACCACTACTACCTTTGCTTTGCTAGTTGTCTCAATGCTATCGCTATGTCGCGCTACCTACCACTTGTTTACCAAGCCTCCCGATATGCAATGATAAGCATCTAACCTTTTCCACCATCCCAGCAAACCGTTGTTTGTCTATGTTACAGCTTTGCTCGGCCCCTCTTATAGCGTTGCTAGTTGCAGGTTGTTCCATGTTGGGACATGGATATCATGGGTTATCACAATATCTCTTATTTAATTAAATGCATCTATATACTTGGTAAAGGGTTGATTTTGCGTCCCTAACACGATAAGGGTTTATGGGCCCCTCTTGACAGTTCGCTTTGAATAAAACTCTTCCAGCAAGGCCCAACATGGGTTTTACCATTTGCTCAACATAATAACTTAACATGATAATAAACTTGACACATAGGGAGTTAGTGCTACCCGAGGTTCGTTATTCAACCTAATATAGGGGGGCAGTGCTGATGGTGTTGGTCCCAAATGGGCAGACTGCGGGGCCGCCTCGGGGAAACCCGAGGTATTTGGTATATACCTCTAGGCTGACCCATCCGGACGTGGCCTCAGACGAGATACGGGTGGCTACTATCAGGGTGTCGGCACACCGGGAGGTCTTGCTGGATTTGTTTTACCATTGTCGAAATGTCTTGTGCACCGGGATTCCGAGTCTGGTCAGTGGGTCCCGTGATGGAGAATTTGTTGGGGAACGTAGTAATTTCAAAAAAAATCCTACGCACACGCAAGATCATGGTGATGCATAGCAACGAGAGGGGAGAGTGTTGTCTACGTACCCTCGTAGACTGAAGCGGAAGCGTTGACGCAACGTAGAGGAAGTAGTCGTACGTCTTCCCGATCCGACCGATCCAAGGACCGTTACTCCGGCACCTCCGAGTTCTTAGCACACGTACAGCTCGATGACGCTCCCCGGGCTCCGATCTAGCAAAGCTTCGGGGATGAGTTCCATCAGCACAACGGCGTGGTGACGATGATGATGTACTACCGACGCAGGGCTTCGCCTAAGCACTACAACGATATGACCGAGGTGGAATATGGTGGAAGGGGGCACCGCACACGGCTAAGGAACGATCACGTTGATCAATTGTATGTCCTAGGGTGCCCCCTTGCCTCCGTATATAAAGGATCCAAGGGGGGTGCGGCCGGCCCTATGGAGGCGCGCAGGAGGAGTCCTACTCCTACCGGGAGTAGGACTCCCCTCCCGTTCCTTGTCCAACTAGGAGAGGTGGAGGGAGAATAGGAAAGGGGGGGCGCCGCCCCTCCTTCCTTATCCAATTCGGACTAGAGGGAGAGGGGGCGCGCGGCCTGCCCTGGCAGCCCCTTCCTCTTCTCCACATTAGGCCCATGTGGCCCATTAACCCCCCGAGGGGTTCCGGTAACTCCCCGGTGCTCCGGTTTTATCCGATAATACACCGGAACCCTTCCGGTGTCCGAATATAGTCATCCAATATATCAATCTTTATGTCTCGACCATTTCGAGACTCCTCGTCATGTCAGTGATCACATCCGGGACACCGAACAACCTTCAGTACATCAAAACACAAAAACCCTAATTACGATCGTACAACTCGATGACGATCCCCGGGCTCCGATCCAGCAAAGCTTCGAGGAGGAGTTCCGTCAGCACGACGGCGTGGTGACGATCTTGATGTTCTACCAACGCAGGGCTTCACCTAAGCACTAGAATGATATGATTGAGGTGGAATATGGTGGCAGGGGGCACCGCACACGGCTAAGGAACGATCTCAAAGATCAACTTGTGTGTTCTAGGGTGCCCCCTGCCCCCGTATATAAAGGACCAAGGGGGATGCCGGCCGGCCCTATGGAGCGCGCCAAGGGGAGGGGGAGTCCTCCTCCTAGTGGGAGTAGGACTCCCCTTTCTTAATCCAATTAGGAAACCCTAAGGGGGAAGGAAAGAGGGGGAGAGGAAGAGGGAAAGAGGGGCCGCGCCCCCTCCCTAGTCCAATTCGGACTCCCCATGTGGGGGGGCGCCACCTCCTAGGCCGCAGCCCTCTCTCTCCCCTAAGGCCCAATAAGGCCCATTACTTCCCCGGAGGGTTCCGGTAACCCTTCCGGTACTCCGGTTTTTCTCCGAAATCACCCGAAACACTTCCGGTGTCCGAATATAGCCGTCCAATATATCAATCTTTATGTCTCAACCATTTTGAGACTCCTCGTCATGTCCGTGATCACATCCGGGACTCTGAACTAACTTCGGTACATCAAAATGCATAAACTCATAATAACTGTCATCGTAACGTTAAGCGTGCGGACCCTACGGTTCGAGAACAATGTAGACATGACCGAGACACATCTCTGGTCAATAACCAATAGCGGGACCTGGATGCCCATATTGGCTCCTACATATTCTATGTAGATCTTTATCGGTCAGACCGCATAACAACATACGTTGTTCCCTTTGTCATCGATATGTTACTTGCCCGAGATTCGATCGTCGGTATCCAATACCTAGTTCAATCTCGTTACCGACAAGTCTCTTTACTCGTTCCGTAATACATCACCTCGCAACTAACTCATTAGTTGTAATGCTTGCAAGGCTTATGTGATGTGCATTACCGAGAGGGCCCAGAGATACCTCTCCGACAATCGGAGTGACAAATCCTAATCTCGAAATACGCCAACCCAACATCTACCTTTGGAGACACCTGTAGAGCACCTTTATAATCACCCAGTTACGTTGTGACGTTTGGTAGCACACAAAGTGTTCCTCCGGCAAACGGGAGTTGCATAATCTCATAGTCATAGGAACATGTATAAGTCATGAAGAAAGCAACAGCAACATACTAAACGATCGGGTGCTAAGCTAATGGAATGGGTCATGTCAATCAGATCATTCAACTAATGATGTGACCTCGTTAATCAAATAACAACTCTTTGTTCATGGTTAGGAAACATAACCATCTTTGATTAACGAGCTAGTCAAGTAGAGGCATACTAGTGACACTCTGTTTGTCTATGTATTCACACATGTATTATGTTTCTAGTTAATACAATTCTAGCATGAATAATAAACATTTATCATGATGTAAGGAAATACATAATAACTTTATTATTTCCTCTAGGGCATATTTCCTTCAGTCTCCCACTTGCACTAGAGTCAATAATCTAGATTACACAGTAATGATTCTAACACCCATGGAGCCTTGGTGCTGATCATGTTTTGCTCGTGGAAGAGGCTTAGTCAATGGGTCTGCAACATTCAGATCCGTATGTATCTTGCAAATCTCTATGTCTCCCACCTGGACTAGATCCCGGATGGAATTGAAGCGTCTCTTGATGTGCTTGGTTCTCTTGTGAAATCTGGATTCCTTTGCCAAGGCAATTGCACCAGTATCATCATATTGAGCTAGCCAAACGTTCATAACGTCTGCATCTGCTCCTGCAATAGGTCTGTCACCTAGCGGTGCATCAAGGACATAATTCTTCTCTGCAACAATGAGGATAAACCTCAGATCACGGATTCAATCCGCATCATTGCTACTAACATCTTTCAACACAATTTTCTCTAGGAACATATCAAAATAAACACAGGGAAGCAACAACGCGAGCTATTGATCTACAACATAATTTGCAAAATACTACCAGGACTAAGTTCATGATAAATTTAAGTTCAATTAATCATATTACTTAAGAACTCCCACTTAGATAGACATCCCTCTAATCCTCTAAGTGATCACATGATCCAAATCAACTAAACCATGTCCGATCATCACGTGAGATGGAGCAGTTTCATTGGTGAACATCACTATGTTGATCATATCTACTATATGATTCACGCTCGACCTTTCGGTCTCCGTGTTCCAAGGCCATATCTGTATATGCTTGGCTCGTCAAGTATAACCTGAGTATTCCGCCTGTGCAACTGTTTTGCACCCGTTGTATTTGAACGTAGAGCCTATCACACCCGATCATCACGTGGTGTCTTAGCACGAAGAACTTTCGCAACGGTGCATACGCAAGGAGAACACTTCTTGATAATTAGTGAGAGATCATCTTAAAATGCTGCCGTCAAACTAAGCAAAATAAGATGTATAAAAGATAAACATCATATGTAATCAAAATATGTGACATGATATGGCCATCATCATCTTGCGCCTTTGATTTCCATCTCCAAAGTACTGTCATGATCTCTATTGTCACCGGCATGACACCATGATCTCCATCATCTTGATCTATATCAATGTGTCGTCACGTGGTCGTCTCGCCAACAATTGCTCTTGCAACTATTGCTATCGCATAGCAATAAAGTAAAGCAATTATTGCACGCTTGCATCTTATGCAATAGAGAGACAACCATAAGGCTTTTGCCAGTTGCCGATAACTTCAACAAAACATGATCATCTCATACAACAACTTATATCTCATCATGTCTTGACCATATCACATCACAACATGCCCTGCAAAAACAAGTTAGACGTCCTCTACTTTGTTGTTGCAAGTTTTACGTGGCTGCTACGGGCTTAAGCAAGAACCAATCTTACCTACGCATCAAAAACCACAACGATAGTTTGTCAAGTTGGTGCTGTTTTAACCTTCGCAAGGACCGGGCGTAGCCACACCCGGTTCAACTAAAGTTGGAGAATCTGACACCCGCCAGCCACCTGTGTGCAAAGCACGGCGGTAGAACCAGTCTCGCGTAAGCGTACGCGTAATGTCGGTCCGGGCCGCTTCATCCAACAATACCGCCGAACCAAAGTATGACATGCTGGTAAGCAGTATGACTTATATCGCCCACAACTCACTTGTGTTCTACTCGTGCATATAACATCAAACCATAAAACCTAGGCTCGGATGCCACTGTTGGGGAACGTAGTAATTTCAAAAAATTTCCTACGCACACGCAAGATCATGGTGATGCATAGCAACGAGAGGGGAGAGTGTTGTCTATGTACCCTCGTAGACCGAAGCGGAAGCGTTGACGCAACATAGAGGAAGTAGTCGTATGTCTTCCCGATCCGACCGATCCAAGCACCGTTACTCCGGCACCTCCGAGTTCTTGGCACACGTTCAGCTCGATGACGCTCCCCGGGCTCCGATCCAGCAAAGCTTCGGGGAGGAGTTCCGTCAGCACGATGGCGTGGTGACAATCTTGATGTTCAACTGTCGCAGGGCTTCGCCTAAGCACCGCTACAATATGACCGAGGTGTAATATTGTGGAAGGGGGCACCGCACACGGCTAAGGAACGATCACGAAGATCAACTTGTGTGTCTATGGGGTGCCCCCTGCCCCCGTATATAAAGGAGTGAAGGAGGGGAGGGCCGGCCCTCTCTATGGCGCGCCCTAGGGAGTCCTACTCCCACCAGGAGTAGGATTCCCCCTTTCCTAGTCCAACTAGGATTCCTTCCATGTAGTAGGAGTAGGAGACAAGGAAGGGGAAAGGAGAAGGGAAGGAAGGAGAAAAAATACCCGAACCACTCAGAACCTTTCCGATGTCCGAATATAGTCGTCCAATATATCGATCTTTACGTCTCGACCATTCCGAGACTCCTCGTCATGTCCCCGATGTCATCCGGGACTCCGAACTCCTTCGGTACATCAAAACTCATAATATAACTATCATCATAAAGTTAAGCGTGCGGACCCTACGGTTCGAGAACAATGTAGACATGACCAAGACATGTCTCCGGTCAATAACCAATATCGGAACCTGGATGCTCATATTGGCTCCTACATATTCTACGAAGATTTTTATCGATCAGACCGCATAACAACATACGTTTTTCCCTTTGTCATCGGTACGTTACTTGCCCGAGATTCGATCGTCGGTATCCAATACCTAGTGCAATCTCGTTACTGGCAAGTCTCTTTACTCGTTCTGTAAGACATCATCCCGCAACTAACTCATTAGTTGCAATGCTTGCAAGGCTTAAGTGATGTGCATTACCGAGAGGGCCCAGAGATACCTCTCCGACATTCGGAGTGACAAATCCTAATCTCGAAATACGCCAACCCAACATGTACCTTTGGAGACACCTGTAGAGCTCCTTTATAATCACCCAGTTACGTTGTGACGTTTGGTAGCACACAAAGTGTTCCTCCGGCAAACGGGAGTTGCATAATCTCATAGTCATAGGAACATGTATAAGTCATGAAGAAAGCAATAGCAACATACTAAACGATCGGGTGCTAAGCTAATGGAATGGGTCATGTCAATCAGATCATTCAACTAATGATGTGATCCCGTTAATCAAATAACAACTCTTTGTTCATGGTTAGGAAACATAACTATCTTTGATTAACGAGCTAGTCAAGTAGAGGCATACTAGTGACACTCTGTTTGTCTATGTATTCACACATGTATTATGTTTCCGGTTAATACAATTCTAGCATGAATAATAAACATTTATCATGATATAAGGAAAAAAATAATAACTTTATTATTGCCTCTAGGTCATATTTCCTTCAAGTCCTCCTCTGGAGTTGTGTCAGGGAAGTGATTCGTGGTGATTGGAACCATGATAACCTCCCCGATTTATTTCAGGCGGTCCTAAACCAAGACGCCAGGACACTCCCTAGCTTGTGGGTAGTAGTAGGGGCGATTGCATGGACGTTGTGGACGGCTCGCAATAAACTCGTGATTGAGCATGTGATTCCATCTTGTGCGACTGATTCTATTTACAAACTATCTGGCTTCTTACAGCTATGGAGACCGCTCAGCAAGCGGCGTGATCGGGACTTCATCGACAGCATCATCTCGGCCTTACGCTCCACCGCAGGAACATTGGCGCCTCCGCTACCACCTCCACCACCGGAGCCAGATTAGTTAGACTTTGATCCTCTCTTTTGGGGTTGTTTGGCTGTGCCCCCAGCGATCCGTCCGTTGCTGTACTTCTGTTATGCTCTGTGGCAACTTATTTTCGTTTCTTTGGCGGGACCTTTTGTTGGCCGCGACTGTTGAATTTGTTGTGGTGGTTGCTTTATAATCTAAAGCGGGGGAAACCCTATTTTGTGAATACGTATGAATGGAGCGTCCAACGCCAAGGTTAATTGGATGGACGAGTACACGTGCACGTTGGAGCCAGAAAGTAAAATAAAAACAGAAAACGAATGAATGAATGAAACTGTCTTGTCTGCTTAACTTTGGACGCCCAAGATACTATTGGACCATCTACGGCAAGCCGTGATATGATAGAGAAATGTGATTAAATATTACCATATACCTAGCAGGCAAATCGTACCACGCCCATAATTAGCGCGCTGTGATAGAGATACTCGTTTCTACAAAACATATCTACTGCCTTCTAGGAGAACCCTGGTGTAATTAGCTTCTCCCATCATTAACGCGTGTGATTAGCGCTGCGCCTCTAAAACCCTCTGCCGCCGCCTCAAACCCTCTCTGCTCGTGGTCAGATTGAAGTGCCTGTGTCGCGACGAGCGATCATCCGGTTGTCCACCCAACGCCAAGGTTAGCAGTAGCAATAGTGATTAATTGATTATAGTACAAATTTCTCTCAATTATTGTTGTGATGCTAATTATTCTGAAAGTGATTTTACTGCTTGCACATGTCGAAATCATATAGTATCCCTCATATTCTAGTTAATCTACGTGCCTGAAATTATACACCGGATCTTGATTCCTTTGCTTGTGTTGCGATCATGCTAGTTCTGAAACCTTCATTTCATCGGTTATTTTGGTTCTTCTTTTGGCTGTGTTGCTCCCTGCTAATGATCCATGAAATTCTAGCAATTCCTCGATCTTCAAAAAAAATAGTTCATCAGCTGTGAATAGAAAAGCGCCCCAATGCAATACACTGAAGATTAATTTATTTTCTCAGCGCTGGTAAAGGCGAGACAGCTTTTTTTATGGACAACTTGCTTTGGAATTGCATCATAATATTCATTGTCAGAAATCAGCACCTAAGTTCTCTTCGGATAAAATTATTATGCACTTTTATAATGGCAATCATACATAGAGATAAATTTAGACAAGTACAATATAATGATACTTTTATAGGGCCAAAGTGACAAACTAATAGCATTAGGACAGCTATAATTTCACTGTAGAGAACGTTCTGTTTCAATTGCAATTGGCCACCCCTGTACCGAAATCCCGGCTCCGCCCCTGCCAACATATGTAAATGACATCATTTTTGTGCATCATAATCTAAGACAAACTGCTAACACCAGAGGATCAACCTAATTAATCAACAATATGTTGTCAAAGCTACCGCATTACTCGAGCCTGGAAAGAGGAAAGTCTACACACAAACCTTCGCATTTTGTGTTTCTTCTCTTTTAGGGCTTGTTGAGTTGATCCCTCAGCAGAACCCTCCTTACCGTGGTCCTGGATGTCTGTGCTACTTTGTGTCCTGTGTGTACATGTGTGCATTTGTGTTGTGAACTCTTTTCGGGTGTTTGTGGCTCGATGACTTGCTTTCTGTATAAAACGGGGCGAAAGCCTTTTTCGATAATGGTGGAGAGGTTGCCTCTTCTCTTCAATCATGTTCAAAGTAATCTAGTATGATGTTTTAGGCTGCATTTGGCAATGATAAATTGATAATCCAGCTTTTGTCTATTATTCGTTTGGCTAATCAACTTATGTATGTTGGTAGTGTGTTTATTTTTCTATAGCAGGTTATAAAATAAACAAGTTGTCATAAAATAAGTTCAACATGGCACAAGACAAATCAGCAAACCCAAATTAAGCTTAATGTACATGTGATTTTGCTCCGATCTATCTCTAGGAAAATAAGTCCACCTATGTTTTAGCGTAGAAACATAAAATAGGCAGTGCATGATTGTGCAAGGGAAACTCAGAAAGAGGCCCTCGCATTGTCCATGGCGGGTGAGTAGGGTTTCCGCCGTGCTGCCACCCCCTCTTGTCTCACCGTCATGAGAGGCAGCTGCAGGCAAGGCCGTGTGGCGGTCGATAATGGTGGCGGCTGTTGGTGCTGCCTCCTGGAAGCGCCGTTTCTTCTTCATATGGTGCTTCACACAACTCTTTCTTCTTCTCTCATGAACACACACACCTGAGAAGAAACTCACACGTACTAACACTTCAACAAGGAGAAAACTGGCTTTGCCACTTACTCCCGGTGAGAACACATATACTACATTTTCTTCTCCTTTTCTCTTCTGTCCTCACAGCCTCACATTTTCATTACTCAATGTGTCACATACAGACTTGCCAATCCACTCGGCCGGAGTCCTGCTGGCCGCCGGTTCTTATCCTCGTGCAACCGCTTCACACGGCACTGGGCATCTTGCATGTCCGCCGCCTCGCATGGCAGTAGCATCTCACCCTGCACAATGGAACTTGCCGATGACTCCGTCTGCGTACGCATAGCACGTACATCTTGCCGGCGTACAATCACCCTAGACCATCTAAAACTCAAAACCAATATGCAGATACATCATGAAAAAATTATTGCTAACAGCCGCGAGGCCTTGGGAGCTTCGCTCCTTGGGTGGAGGGCTTTCGATGCGGCGGCGCGGTGAAGTCAGGTGGTGCAGCGACTCTGCCATTTCGCTAGGGGCAGCCACGGATATTGGCCGGCTTCCTGTTGTGCGAGGATAGCAGTGGAGGAACCCGTGGGGCCCCCTAGCATGTGGCACATGCCGGATCAGATGACGTGCTAACTCCATCCCCATTTCGCTTCGCCGAATCTGCTGCCAGCACGGTCTGGTCTTGATAGATCCAGATCGGGAGAAATCCCTTGGTCGACCTCGTCAGCCTAACTAGTGCTGACGCCTACGGGCGCCACACCCTCCCTAGAGGCTCCGTCTAGGTTTGTATCTCCGAAGCCCATCCCCTATGTTTCCGGGACAAAGCCTTATATATTTCTGGATTCGGTGACGTTGACGTTCTTCGCCATAGGGGCTCTGTCGTGGAATTGGTGGTGTATGTGTGTGGTGTTCTAGGAAGGTGGTACCTTGTGCAGCGTTCCTTTTGGCAGTGGCCTGTTTCGCTGAGTTCCCTGCTCGGCTATCCTCTGTTTTTGTACTTGGACACCCATGTCCGCTTTGCCGGCGGGAGGAGATTGCATTCTCCTCCTCGGAAGTTCTCGTGGTGGTGTGTCAAATCCCTTTGCTCCATCATGACGGGCATGCTTTTCTCCTGACGACCATTGCTTCCTTAACAGGCACTACTAGGAAAAGGGTTTTTAACGACCGTATATGTGGCTGTTAAAAGTCGCATTGTTGTCGTTAAAGGTCAATAACGACCACAATATGCCGGTCGTAGTAGGCTCCATCGTTAAAACTAATTTTCCGGTCGTTATTCTTATAACGACGGGATAGTGTGTGGTCGTCATCCCTAAGGCAATAACAACCATAATTATAGTATTAACGAGCACTTTTGTCATCGCTAATAATTTTATATCATTTCCATTCAACCACCTATAGAATCTTTAGTAGCATCCAACACTTAAATGTTATCCGCATTAATTAGGAAGCAAAAGAATCTCAATATTGAAAGGGTCATAGCCTCTTTTATTAATAAAAGTAAGATCAACTAACAAAATTCCAACATACAAATCTGGAGTTAAAATGGCATTTAAGACATTTGAGTCAAAAACACTCCTTACATGACCAATGTACTTCTCATATCTAATTTGGAAATGAAAAAAATAGAAAATATATTCTTTATTAATCTTCAATCGAGGGGTGCCATCATTGTTTGAATGGATATAATTCTTCATCAGCGACTAATACCTCATCATGCTTCTTCATACCAAGGTGCTCCATCATTCCTACAAAATGTTGAGTAAGTTATAAAAGTCAGTTCACATAAATAAATTGGCACAAAGTATATCGGCAGATAAAATCAATATATGAGAGCAACTTACTTGAACATGTTGGCTTTTATGAAGAGTCTGGTACACCTCTAAGAATTGTCAGAAATTGGCACAAAGTACAGGACATAAGACGAAGTCATATCTGGCCACTTAGTTACAAATCAATATTTGTTGCAAGTAAAAACTAAAAGAAAGTACTTGCATATGCCCTGAGTGACAAAATATAACATAACTAGAAGGCATTAATGGTTATAGGCCTAGAGAGCATCAATATAAAATATGAATGATCATAATGGAATTCAAATGGAAACATCCGTGGCTCTTATTAAAATCAGACAGGAGCACCGACCGCCGGGAGCAACTGCAAACACAAGAGACAATAAAACAAGAAACCACTGTGGTGCCAAAAACATTTTTTGCCGAAGATAATTAAAGTGCACAAAGAGTATGTTGGAAATAATGATGGCGTGTGTTGTGTTGTATCTGGGTTGTACGCAGAACAAATACCTAGTATACTAGGATTAAAACTTGTAACCAAGTAGGTTAGCCTGTGGTAGTCCTAGCTGCTATATATACGCATGCATACCCTTTTGTAAACATTGAACAACAACGAGAAATAAAAGAAAAGAATCTGGCCCAAAACAAGGCAATACGCCCAGTTTTTTGTCTATACGTGTGTATTAGTACGTTTCCAGCCGTGAGGACCGATCAACGCAAAGATCAATTAGGTGCTGTGTACGTGTGTGTTGCTTCAGGCTTGAATGAATTATCTAGATACTAGCTTTGGTACTGCGTGTTGCTTCGCCAGTTTGGGACAGGAATCAAACTGCTTGTTCTCTTTTACAAAATCCTCACATATGAACAATCAATTTCCATGTACAAATAAATATAATCTATTGACTAATTATTATACAGGCTAAATCATACCTCACGCATTGGCATGATTGCTGCAGAAGACAAATACCATCTTCTCTGAACTTAAAGTTCAGAATGAACTTAATACATTTTTCGAGACCGGCAAAAACTGTGATCTCAAACGGATTTTTCTGACCGTAGTATTCAAACCTGTAGAAATAAAAGAAACCAAATCAACACTATACTTATTGGAACTGATTCAAGACCAACTAGACCTGTGCAAAATCATCTTCTGTGTACAAAACAACTTATTAGTATCTTCCTAAAATACCTTAATTGGAGAAAGGTCATCTAAGAAAAACATGTCAGGAAGAGCTTGCTCGACCACTCCGCTAATTCTCTTCTTTCATAAATAAATCTGAATCAAGGAATAAGAGAATCTTCACGGTCAGGTGTTCCTTGGTGTTGTGGCGACGCATGCGCCTCCTCCTCCCCGCTCAGATCCTACTCCCACGGGAAGAACAATCGGTCCCTGCCCCCGCCGCCTCTCTATCCTCCTCACCCCAACAATGCGTGGAAGGCCGGTCTAGGTTAGCCCGTACCTCTCCTGCTCGGCTTCCTCCCGATGGCCGCGGATGTGGAGGACATGGATGTGTTGTATCTTGAGAGATGGGTGGACGAGGGTCATAACCGAAGGCGGAGGCCATGCTCATGGCGGCGGATCGGGTGGAAGAGGAAACGAGAGAGAAGTGGCTGGCAATGTGGGAGAGATGAAACGAGGGAGAGGGGGTCAGATTACGAAGGTGAGGATATTAAAGGAGGAGGAGATTGGGTCAATGACGACAACACCCATGGGCTTAAAAAAAGAGTGATTCGGTGTTTGTTACATGTAGGTTTTTTTCTGAGGGGGTTGTTACACGATAGTTGGTAGCCTTAGCCTGATCTCCACCATGCGAGGTTCGCTTATAGTTTTCTAACGACCAAGAGTTTCTTCCTCTCGTCGTTAATGATAGTTTTTCTAGTAGTGAGGCTGCTTCTTGTCTCCTCTTCCTACAGGTTACCCCTCTTCCTGCAGGTTACCCCTCTTGGCTAGATCTGCGGCGGGCTAGATCTGCGGCACGTCCGGTTGGCTAGTGTTGGTGTTCTTGTAGCCCCATGCCGCTCTTAGATTTAGAGTGAGTACATCCTTCTGGCCGACGGTGCGGCGCCCACAAGCCTCAACGAGGGGGTAGGGTCCTCCTTTGGCGAGGGACAAGGAGGAATGGAATCTAAGTCCTACGTTGCTAGTGTCGCCGGCGAGTGTGTCTTCTGAAGCTTGATTTTCACCACGAGGCTGCTCTAGTCTACCTCTCCAGAGTTCGAGTTTGTAGGGCAACTCCATGGTCTAGCAGCTCTACAATTTTCATCTATTGCGGTTTCCGTGTGTGTCATGTTGTAATGTTGCTCTACAATTCAAAGTCTCTTTTTTGAGCCTTTGTTCTAAAAAAAGTTGTGTGCGAGACCTGACTAATGTAGGCATGTACAGTATTTGTATAGCAAGGCATGTATGTGTCCTTACGTGTCAACATATGATTTGATTGATTTTCTTAACATTGGACTGAGGTTTCTGTCTATATATATGCTTGCTTTCTTACCATGTATATCTATGCACACATGTATATAATTGTGTGTGTACTAATAGATTAACGCAACCCACCCACGGCAGAGAAGAGAAATATACCGCAGGGGACATCTCGATCCATGGCATTATGGGGTACGTATCATGATGGATCCACCATTCTTTTAGTACTTTGCCTAATTAATCATTATCAGATGTTATCGACATGCGCATGCATGCGTGCACGTTGTTTCTCCTAGCGAATTAACTAAGATAGGATGTGGATGCATGCACGACAGGAGCGGAGGTGAAGGCCGGGGAGGACTACGTTCACCAATTCTCCCTATCCCACCGCCGCCTCCGGATCACCCAGGTATACATAATTATCAATTAACTAATGTTGAAAAGTCACTTTGGTCAGTCATTGTTGCACTCATTTATTATCATTTTAACTCATTAACTCATCATTCTGTCAATATTGATATCTCCTTTACGACACTTATATTAATTTGCACGCATGGAAAAGGTATATATTTGATATACATTGTCATGCCCAGTACGCCTCAATACCTTTTTTTTAAGAACTGGCAGGAGCGCTGCCTTTTCATTTAGTATATCACAAATGAGTCTTGCATGGTTTTTAGTCATGGGCTCGCCCACATTGTATTGAGAGAGAAAACCACGATGGATGACTAATTGGTTGTGTTGTTAATTAATGTGGCCTTGGAAACTTGGAAATGTGTATGTGTGTTCTGTCCAACTATCAGTCTTTTTTCAAGAAATAAAAATCAGCAGTCTAGCATATAAGTGAGTTAAAAAAAATAAGATATATTTACACTCTCCAGGATGGAAATGGTAATATATCTGTTAGCACGGCCTTTAATTTGGGGCAGCCTTTCTAGAGTCTATCAACCTGTGAAGCTATTCTTTCTGAGTCCTGGGCATCAGTACGGCATGTTCACGGGGAAAGCTGATCCTCTAAGGCCTCCTTTGGTTTGGAGGAATCTTGTAGGATTTCTAAAGGATAGGAGTTTTGTAGGAAAAATTCCTATGAGGCATTTTGGTTTGTAGGAATGAATTCCTATTCATATGTAGGATAGGAATCAATCCTTCACATTTCAAAGGGAAAAAAACATTAGCCTAGACTCAATGGAAAAAATCTTATCCTATGAATCAAGTGACATCTCTTTCCCTATAGGAAGTGAGATGCATGCCACCTCACTTCCTATGATTTTCCTATTCCTATGATATTTCTACCCTATGAACCAAAGGAGGCCTAATAATGCAATTTCTGCGCGTCCAGGTTGGTTGGCCTCTCTATTATGATGAGCCGGCCCATTATTGGCAAGCAACCTGTGAGCAATGCCGAGAAGCCACAACCTTGGGTTCCTCATACAATGAGAGGCTCGGCATGGGTGGCGGATAGAATTTAGTTGAAAAGATGGTACATATGTATAGGGCCACATCTCTTATAGATTTCAGTATAGATGCTCTACACATTGGTCTCACTCCGCACATTGTAGTATATGACACTTGTTGCAGATTACAGATCCTCCTTCCATGTCATATTATAAACTGATTGCTTGTGCAGTGCAGTCAGAAAATTCTTGGTTTGGGCATGCATTAAATAATTGTTAGTGTCAACCATATTGAATTGGTGTTATTACATCCCCAATTGTAGTATATGACACTGGGTTCATGATACACTTTCACAATACATAATTATTTTAATGTGATGCTACACATTCTGGGAGAAAAATAAACGGCAAGGTCTTCCCCAAGAATTATTTCATTCTAACGGTTTAATCAATTCGTTTAGGCGACACTAGGTGACCTTAATACTTCTGGTTGGAGTGTCCTCGAAAGCAAAGCTGGCGAAGAGAGGCGGGCGGTGCTTTGTGTGTTGAATCCTTCAAACCATCCCATGCATCAGCTGGAAATTGAGTTAGAGGAGGATGTGAATATCACCTTCTCTGTTAAAGGCCAAAGCTCGATTTATTTGTCAGGATATTACATCCTTACGAATCCCAACACTTGCACTACTAAAAGAAATTCATTCGGAAAACGAAAGTATGATCAAGAGGTCTCGAACAGGTATATCATCTTTTTCATCCTGTATATATAACTCAATTATGATCCTTGTTGTGCATTGAACATTTTTATTTTTGTTTGAACATGTAGAAGAAGGAACCACCAGAAAGCAGCGCATGGAAAGAATGTCCATGAGGACAAAGTGGGAAAAACTTGCGAAGACATTAAGTAGGAGACCAACCATGAAGAGTTGTAGCATTTATTTTTTCCATCTTTACACGTATGTGCCACCCAAAACTTGGATTGCTAACTTTTATCCGTAATGCTGCCAAAAGCAGGGATGATGGAAGCAAGAAGATTTATTCTATGACTCCTCCATCTCGTAACAAAAATAGATGTATGTGTCTACACAGTATCAAATCTAACCTTTTTATATCAATATGTATGTTGGTTGTACAAATCTGAAAATATAAAGTGCGTGCATGCAAACGTAATTTTGTTTTTAAGATATAATGTACTTTCCTCATCCATTGTGATAGTTGTTGGGAAGCCCAGCGGTGTACCAGAAGATATTGTATATCTTGAAGACAGTGACGACGATGATGAGAAGGAGACAAATTTGGAACATAAAGAGAGCGACAAATTAGGAATAGAATGCATCATTGAGGGACAAGCTGGTGCCAAGATTGCTACTATGGGTAGTAAGGTATGTGCTATCCTCAACTTGCATGATTAGTTTTAACAATGATTTAGTAGTACCTCATGTGATATTGATTCTCCGCCCGTAAAACCAGTTCACAAGTTAATCCAAACCTTGTGTTTGTGAAGGTGAAAGTCGAATATATTGGTCACTCGAAGGATGGGAAATTTATCGACCATGGAGACCACTACCAGTTCAAGCTTGGTAAAAGATTGATAAAACTAAGCTCTGACACTCTTGTTACATCTTCTTAATCCTTGCATAATGAGGTCACCAGTTTGTTATCCACTACAGGAGCTAAACAAGTGATTCACGGATGGGAGCTAGGGATCAAAGGTCATAATCTTGAAAATCTCAAATAATAAAAAGCATTTTACATTTTCTATTTAAGAAACTAATTACGCTCCATCCAATATTTGGCAGGTATGAGAGTCGGCGAACAAAGGAAGCTGACCATTCCCCCCGCTCTTGGGTAATTAAGCGTCTCATAACCTTGTCATCTGCCCCTTAAAAAACCCTTGTCATCTTGATATGTGCATATGGTGGGCAGACAAATTGATAATTTTTCCTTTCCTCTCAGCTATGGTGATAAGAAGCATGAAAACATAACACCAAACTCCTGGCTTGTTTACATAGTAAAGTTGTTGCAAGTGGTTCAGAATAAGAGGACTCCAGAAGGTTCAACTGAGGAATGAAGAGAAACCAATGAAGTACAATTTTCCTAGTTTGCCTTTGATTGGAACCATCCGAATTTAGCATGACTTGATTGTGGATGCTAAACTCAAATAAGTTAATTATGTTTCATCTAGTGACATGGTATTTGGAAATGCATGCTTTAGGCTATACTGTGTGGTGTTAAAGGCTATGGCTTCAAAAGTTAAACGTGGTGAAGTCTTTCTGTATGAAAAAGAATTATATTTTGAATGGTACTATTTTAGGTGAAAGCACAAAGCCCATTACAATTTTCATAACTTGAAATCATTCCCGATGTTGTCCCGGCCGGGCTCCGAGCACATGAGCCCTCTGTTTTGGGTACCGCTCGAGAAAACCGGTTACCGAGCGGTAACCGCGTTTCTCGCTGCCCTGCGGTAAATGGGCCTCCCGTGCAAATAAATTCGGCCTTTTTTGAATTTTTTGTCCGGCCCAGCTAGAGCCCGAGAAGCCACGGCTGCCACGCTGCGTCTTGCTACTCACACACCCAAACACGAACCCTAGAAGCCGAAAACGCCATTCTATCTCGTCTCTTTCTCCCCAAATCGTTTCCCACAAAAACTTGGCGGCGGCGGCGGCGGCGGCGGCGGCGGCGCCCAATCCACCCCTTGGCTCCCATCCAGCTCCACCGCGGCCGTGCTTTTCCCCCCTCCACGGCCTCCTGGGGCGCTCCCCGTCATGGCCGGTGTTGCAAGGGGGATGGGGCGGGGTGATGGCGACGGAGATGACGAGCCGCGAACTGTGGGGATGGCTATCGTCGCCGGCGTTCGTGGCGCGGGCCGTGCGTCTATCACCGTCGGTCAGGGCAGAGGGGATGTGTTCCTTCATGGCCAACCGAGCAGATCCGGAGGCAGAGGGCATGGCAATGGCAGTGCGACCATCCCCGTCGACAGTTCGTCAGGAGGAGGACAATCCACAGGATTCACGGATGACATCAATCGGAGCGGATATGCCACCGGCGGGGCTCGTTATGGTGGCATAAGCAGAGGCCCGGAGGTTCCATTGCCAATTCCAACACCAAAGAAAGGTTATTTCTTCAGAATTCAAGATGTTTTTCAGTTGACCAGCTATATTTGGTATATTTTATCTCTAGTTTCATGTCCAGTGTGTACTCATTTTGCTTTGAATCAAATGTTATCCAAATTACATGCAAAATCATTACATTGCTTCTGTATTTTTATTTAAGGTAATGCAAATGATGTAACAAATATATGGTGTCATGGAAAATCGTTGGAAGGAAATGCATGGTCTTGTTCTTATTGTGGGGCTGTTAAACTTGGTGGGGGTGCAACCCGATTCAAGCAGCATCTAGCAGGACTGGGCCCTGAGTGTTACTCTTGCCTGAGTGCGCCTCATCATGTAGTTGCTGTTTTTCGGAAAGGCATTCCGGAGGGAATTGATAGGAGGAGGAAGGCCAAAGAAGGAAAGAAAAGAGTAGTAGATGAGGTCAACCATCTGAACAATGTAGGTACATCAATACATATTGATTGTGAAGATGAGGACAATGAGATACTACGACAGACCCTACAGAATTCGTTACATGAAGATCATGGGAGAACTAGTGGTGTTAGAGGAACTGTAGGCAGCTCAGGGGGTGTCAAAGGGAGCAGCTCAGGTGGTGTCAAAGACTTCTTTGATGTTGATTTGGCATATAGCAAGACTAGGCCGCAGCAGACAATGGAGGTGTGTATTAACAAGGCGGAATATGAATCAAGGATTGGGAAGGCTTGGGCCAAATGGTTTCACGCTAATGACATCCCTGGGCACAAAGCCAATTGTCCATATTTTGTAGGAGCCGTGAAATTGACTCAAGACCTTGGCAAAGGGGTGCCTGCCCCTAAAGGGATAGATATTGATGGAATTTATTTGAATTCCAACTATGAAGAATTGCAGCAGTATGTGGCCAAGTTCAAAGACGATTGGCCCACCTATGGTGTTACTATCATGTCAGATTCGTGGACCGGCCCTTCTCGGATGAGCATTATAAATTTTATGGTGTTCTCCAACGGGCGTATGTATTTCCACAAATCTGTTAATGCCACTGGACACATGCAAAATTCTAAGTTTGTTTATGAGCACATTAAAGAAGTGATCGAAGAGATAGGGCAGGAACATGTTGTCCAGCTTGTGACCGACAATGGCTCTAACTTCAAGAAAGCATGTCTTGATCTTGTTGTCGATTTCCCACACATCACATGGCAGCCATGTGCGGCTCACACAATTAACCTCATGTTAAAGGAGATGGGATGTTTTCCTGAGATTAATACAGTGGTCAACAGTTGTAAGAGAATCTGTAGATTCATGTACAATCATTCAACTTTGCATGCTGAAATGCAGAAGCACATAGGTGGAGAGTTGGTGCGACCGAATGCCACAAGGTTTGGAACTAACTTTATGTTCCTAGAAAGCTTTTGGGATAAGCAAGAGAAATTCAAGGTGTGGATGACATCTCCCGAGTGGAAAAATAGTTCATGGAGTTCCGAGGTTGATTATGACTACACATATGATTGTTTGACAAGTAGGAAATGGTGGGATGACGTGAAGATGGTGTTAGATGTAATCGGCCCAATATATACAATACTTCGATATGCTGATTCACAGAAGCTTGGGTCACTTTCTGGATTTATGACAAGGATGATGCAGGCTAGGCATCACTTGGGTTCTTATTTTCCTGAACAATCTCTAGACCAACAGAAGTACCTAAAGGTGGTCGACAAAAGGGTCGAGCATTTATACCAAAATACATTGATGGTTGCAGGTAATAGTTCTTGCTGCCATAGTTATATTGTCACTGCCACGAAGTTCTTGATGCACTGCTATTTTTACTTGCTGCCATGGTAATAGTTCTTGCTCCATAGTTTTGTTATTCCTGCTGCCATAGTATTGTTGCTGCCATATAGTTCTACATAACATGCTAATTATTCTTATTGCTATCATACTTATATTGTCGCTGCCATGAAGTTTGTGTGCCCTGTTATCTTTCCTTGCTGCCATGGTAATAGTTCTTGCTAGTATTGTAGCTGTCATAGTATTGTCACCATCTAATTCTTGCTGCCGTGCTATCTTTCCATTCTAAAGCCGGTGTTCTTGACCCGGAAGGACACTACAAGTATAACTTTGGAACAAGTCTATCACACAAGAGGGCACTCAATGCAGCACTTAGGAAGTTGGCTAGTCCTTCGGAGTTCATTAAAATGATTCCTGAAATTGACATGTATACCAATACAAGGGGTGCTTTTGAAGGCATGTACCCTCGTAATGCAGCCAGCCAAGTGTCCCCAATTCAGTGGTGGGAAACATTTGGAGATAGTACACCGTTGCTTCAGAAGTACGCTATTCGGATTGTCTCTCAATGCACCTCTTCAAGCGGTTGTGAACGAAATTGGAGCACATATGCTTTGGTGCATACACTAGTGAGGAACCGTCTTGGTTTTGAACGGCTGCACAAGATGGTTTTTTGCCACTACAACCTTGGGCTGCGAATCCGCTTAATTCTTGGTGAGCCTAAAGAGAAAGAGGTTGATCCTTGCGCGTTGCTGATGAATACCTCACTCTATGACTGTAATAATGAAATCATGGGTTGGTTGGGGCCAACGGATGACTCCATGCCTTCAATGGATGAGAACAACGACTATGATGGTGATGCCTTCAATCCGGTTGTCATAGAGGTGGGAGTGGGACAAAGAAAGAGATCTAGAGCAAGTAGGACGGAAGAGGAGGAAGAGGAGGAAGAGGAAGAAGAGGAAGAAGAGGAGGAACGGGAGGAAGAGGAAGAGGAGGAAGATGAGGAAGATGAGGAAGAAGGTGATTGCCATTTAGTTTATATCAACACTATATGAATTTATTTATGTGGTTCAAGTGCTAACTAGTAATTTTTGTAGCTAATAATGATGTGATGCTTCCCAACAACAATGAACCTTTGCGGAAGTCTACTAGGAAGAGGAGGAAGAGGACGGTAATAATGAAGTGCTAACTTTGTTCGCTTGCTTGCTGCCACCCAAAATTTTGTTTGCTTGCTGCCATCTAATGACATGCATCCATTTATTCTATTTTGAGAACAAATACTATAGACAAATCTGCTTGCTAACAACTTGGCATTTAATTTGTTCACTTGCAGCTCGATTCTCTGTAAGGGTTGAGGAAGGAGACTTGCAAGTCTAAAAGGAAATCGAATGGCCGGTTTGTTGCTCGATGATATGGACTGTGGACTATGGACTGAATTTATTTTGTTGTGGGACTGTAATATGGACTATGGACTGAATTTATTTTGTTGTGGGACTGTAATATGGACTATGGACCGAGTTTATTTTGTTGTCGGACTGCTATGTGTAGCTTCATGTGAACTTTTAATCTTAAGTCTAGTTTCTAAAGTCTGAACTATGTTGCTGTTGGTCATTATGTTCCTAGATGTGTTGTTGGTCTCTGAAATATAGTTTGTTGCTATATGTGTTGTGTAAACTTGCTTGATATGCTATATATATAGCAGGCAAGCTGTCAAAAATTCAAATTTTTTAGTTTTTGGTCCCAAAAATTTGAATTCAAAATTTGAAATAAAATTTCGTCCGAAATTTTCTCGGAATTTTGCGGTAACCGTGGTAACCGCATTTCCCAGTCACCCACGAGAAAAATGACCTCCTCGGTAACCAAATTAGTGCATGAGCCTCGAAAGCATTTCCCATACTCTGCAGCCGTGCACAAAGAAAGAAGGAAAAACCTACCAGCTCATCCAGGGTGCACAGTGCTAGCACATGCTCGTGAAGATGTCACAAAAAACAGAGGACGGTAAGCTGTGACGATGTTGGAACATAGAGCACCTTGGTTTCATCGAGAACAATGCGAGCCCACATAAAGTGGAGATCCATCTCCAGTCCTCTGATGTTGTACGAGATTAGTAGAGAGGTAAGCACTCACATTATTACGACAAATAATGGTCGCTCGGCGGGGTGGAAGACAAAGCTCAGAAAGAAGTCGATGATGCCAGCACGATTCGGCGATGCATTTGGCGATGACGCGCCGCACTACACCGCGAGACGGTGTGCTGACGCTCCGATGAGCACGACACCAAGTTCGTGCCCATGAGCACGCAGAAGCCAGATGTGAATCACCTTCAAACATCGCACCTCTTTCATCCCCTTGACAATTGGTTTAATTGTTCGGACTACTCATCTTCTCCGCTTCTCCCCTGACTTTCAATCTCCACACCACAACGCACATGAAACGGACGGGGGCATGCGAACAAGCATCAGCCTTAATCACCATGAAAACGCATAAGAAACTGATAGAGATCGTCGGCATAAAGATTGTTCTCAATAAAGTGGTGCCCATATTTGCCAGGTGCCCGTACTCTTCATGGAACCCGATGGATTTTCTACTCCCTCCCAATCTCCTCCAGATCGATTAATTTTCGCTATGGTCGATGCGCGCGATTTCAAGCCCCTACTGTGAATGTTCTTCTTCTTCACCCTTCCGGTGTCACATATGTTGTACGAGACAAACTGGAGCCCTCACCGCCACGACCGCGTCTCCGCAGGGGCGTTCTCAGCCTCTACGGGTACACCTTCCTCCCCTATGAACTGCTCACTACACTATCCTGATGGCCTTTTTTATTAATCCCCAATCCATGGACTCTTTCTTTCTTCCCATTCAATTTATGTATACATCAGATTCAAGATATTTGGATTTATGATTGGAGAAGCGTCCAGTGTATTTTCGTCTGCAATTAATTGGACACAAGAACGGAAAGAACTTGATTTTCTTCTTGCAACCAACTATAAGCGGACGGGTACCTGAGCAAGTCATCTCGCTCATCTTGATCTACCAGCTCCTTTTTCTTAGTCAGGTATGAATGTATGATGTAAATTCAGATAACTAGATTTACACGATGTTGTATTCTCGGTCATTTGTTGTTTGCAGGCAGGCAATTGCTACAGTTTTAACCATATTAATTTCCTATGTGCCGTCTCCACATTTTCGTCAATGATTTTATATTGTATGGGGCTGGAGCATAGCTATTATTTCCTTTTCTTTGATCATATGAATGCTTATGCTGAGATTGCCAGATCGGATTTGTACAAATGCATCACTAATTAGACTTGTGGCAATACTGCTCGATGTATTCTTGTGTAGAATCGATAAATTGCTATATTATAATTCTCCTTTATGCCCAGTCAATGTTAAATCTGCCTAAAACAATCTTAGGATGCAGTATTGCTTTACGTACAATCCAAACTATGGATTTGACAAGAGCTCATAGTTTCAGTCGGTGATGGTTTCTCCCTCAGTTTTGTGAAGATGTGCAGTCTGGCATCCATTAGATGCAACCGAACTTTTATTTTTTGTCAAATGTCTTCCGAATTTGAGTCACTCACCTTGATTAATTCTTTTTCTAATCTCCATATAGGGTATCTATGCTAATATTTTCAACTACAAATCTGTTATTTGCATCAGGATTCATTGGTTCATTCTTTTCTTGAAAATTCTGATAAAGAGGTCAGTGCTTCTGATCCTTCAATTGGTACTGTGAAAACTCATGAAACTGGTGAGTTAATTTTCATCTTTATCAATGAAAATTGTGAGGCCCTCATAACCTTTGAAGAAAAAAAAAGGTTGGCGCACATCTTTCTTAATTCTGAAAAATTGGTGCCACAACAAGTATATTGGTAGTCATCTCAATATCTCACACTTGGGGGCAGCCTCAGTTTTCTATCTTGCTGATTAATCCTGCCTTAAGAATTCCAGTTTGGGCATGCATATATTCTGGCTGTATCAGTGATCACGCTAGATTTTTTTATCTTAGATAGTCATCTTGCGGTTATATCTTATTTGATGGTTAAACAATGATAGCCTTATATGACAGTTTATATTACACCTAGAATATACGTTCATATGTTAATTTGAACTAACTTTTGAGTATCTGAAGATGAATCATGGAAGAATAGTTCCTCAAAAATCACTAGCATGGTCATAGCTAGCCACCATTTGCCAGCTTACCTTGATCGTTCAAATCTTTTCCTACTGTTTAACATGGCACGTACAAACTACGTACATCCAGTTTAATATCGTTCTCATACTTAATCAGTTGTGAAGGTAACAGCCCTATGTAATATACTTTTCATGAAATGGCAACAACTCCATATAACTGGTAAATGAACTTGGTGGGTAATATTGACCTTCCAGTTAACTAAATCTATAGTATGCAAACAGTAAAAGGATACAGTCCATACTTTAAATTATTTATTATTATGGGGTCTTCTAGATTTTAGGTATAGGTAATGATGACTTTGATACATTTCTTACCATTTTTGTCCTTCTTTTGGTCTCTCACGCATGTAATCTCAAAGGACTGGGTTGACAAGAACACAAATTCATACATTCATATTAGCCTTTTGATCGCTTTCATTATGGCATATATAATGTAGTAATAACTCTTTTTAGATCGAATTGGTGCTTGCAGTCGAACATTGACATGAGAACCAACCAACAATGTCACAATATTTTTTGACATTTATTTTGTACATTAGTAGCTTTCTCACGTTATTGGTTTATTATTCCTCCTGCCATCCACAACCATTTTGATACTCAATAGTTATGATTTTTTTAAAGATAATTCAAACCATAATTTACCGGAGCAATGTACGGGGTATCATCTAGTGTATCTAACGGCCGCCCCCGCCACCAACAGACGGCAAAGAAGAAACGCATGCCACGGATAGATCCCACAGATCAATGACTTGGCATACACACACCCACGACCAGAAAGAAATCTTATACGATCCAGGTCGTAAGCTGCCCCAGATGAGACCAACTTCGATTCGTACCACGTGTATATTTCAATCTCAAAGCAACAGTGCCTCTCTTATCCCCAAACTTCCCGATTCCCATCTGCTCTTTCCTTAAGGGTTCAATGTACATTAAGGCAGGGCGTTACTGATAACGCTAGTAATAAAGTGCTATGATGATCATAAAAGCTACTTAATGATCGACTGTTAGCGTGCGGAGTGACTTTAGGTCTCCTGGCCGTCGAGTGGTTGGATCTTGGTCGAGTAATTGCTTCTTGGTCGAGTGTCTTCGAGTCTGTCGAGTGAAACACCTCCAAGTCGATTGAAAGGTGATTTATTCTAGAGGTGTCCTTGGGTAGGGCAGTTAGGACAGGTCCGTGACCCTACCCTAGGTACATAGCTTCATCATTAGCCCCCGAATGGATCGAGGTTTGAGTGGGGAAGGAGTTGAGGACTTCTCCGACTCGTTTTCCATGCCGTGAGCATATCTTGTTTCGAATCAACGGACCTGAGTGATGATAGCAACTTCCTTTTCAGTCGCCTCGATCCATTCTTAATTCTTTGTCGAGTGAGTTTCTTTACTTGTAAGGCTTCGAGTGACGGTGCGGAGGAGATCTTTGTTCTGACAAGTTGTTTGCTGCCCGCGGATTTAGTGGGATCCGAATTTTGGGAAGCGCGCGGATGGGGGAGGCCGCAGTAATCGGATGGGATAGAGCGGAGCCGCCTCGATCCCCGTGCCACCTTTTTCGCCACGTATCACTCGCGCGGTCGTTACGGGATTTGACAGAGCCATCTGGGCCTACCTGTCAGCCACTCGGAAGCGGCCTCATATAAGGCGTTGGACCGGAGTCTCCCGAACAGTGCGCCCTATTACCTCTCCTCCTCCTCACGCCTCTCCGCTGCGCTCGCTCTCGCCCCAGCGCCACCGCACCACACGCGTCTCGTCAGTGACACAATGGTGAAGGAGAAGACAGCGGCTCTGGAGCGGGCAAAGAAGGCGACGGCGAGGTCGAAGGGGAAGGCGACGAGCCGGGGCGGATCTTCCTCACGGACTGGCCTGCCGAAGGGTTGGATCCAGGGGGACTGGATCCACTCGAGGATCTCCCAAGAAGACCTCGACGACCTGGCCGAGGGAGGGCTGATCCCCTATGACTCGGCGCGGCTTCCGGGGAAGGAATCCGAGTCGCAACCCCGGGAGGGTGAGCGCGTTCTTCTTGCCACCCACGTCGACCGTGGGTTTTCCTTGCCTCCTCATCCTTTCTTTCGAGGGTTTTTGAACTTCTTTGGGGCTCAACTCCACCATTTTACCCCCAACTCAATCGTTTATCTTGCCGCGTTCATTTCCTTGTGGGAGAATTTCTTGGGTTGTCGACCTCACTGGGGTCTTTTCAAGCATATTTTCACTTGTCGCTCCCAGACAGTGAAAAAGGCTAATCTGAGTGACGAGAGGACGCAAGTGATCCAGATGTGTGGGGGTCTTGGCATCCAGACGAGGGGAAAAAGCTCCTTTCCGGCCATGATTCTTCCCGACTCAGTTCGTGGATGTCAGTCGACCTGGTTCTACTGTAAAGACCAGTCGACGCCAGGGCAATCGACTGGCCTCCCTCCCTTTACCATGGACCGAGTGGAAAAACCCTCCCCTTTGAAGGTGCTCCCGGAGGAGAAGGCGCACGTGAAGGTGTTGGTCAACCGAGGGGTCCAGCTCATTCGTGACGGGGTCACTAGTATGGATCTCTTGGAGGTCTTCCTTCAGCGGCGCATCCAGCCTCTCCAAGCCCGAGACCATCCGATGTGGATGTATTCGGGTCTAGAAGACTCCACTCGGATCCACCCGGAGGAGGTCGACGACGACACACTGGAGAAGTGGCTGTCGAGCATTACCGGGAACAAGGACAATCCCAGAGGAGCCAGGAGAGTTCCCCCATTCGACCAGTCGCGTGCACCAGAGCAGGTCTGATTCTGAGTTTTTGCTTGTAATCTGAATTCACTCGCGCAGCTGTCTGTATCGCGTCGACTGACTCTGTCCTCCCTGCTTTCTTTCAGGCCATTATTGAAATGTATTCGATGCCCAACGGGGCGCAAGAGCAAGCTCTTGAAGGCGAGACGAGCGGTGGCGAAAGCGGCGAGTGGACTTCCGATGGTGAAGGGGATGGAGGAAGCGACGACTCAAGTGATGGGGAAGAAGTCGAGTCGCCTCCTCGCATAGACAGACGATCCAAGCTTGACCAGGATCGACCGAGTGCCCCGCGACAAGGCAACTGCTCAGGCTGGTCAGTCTTCGAAGCGTCCTCGGATCTCTTCACCAACCACGACTGAGAAGGCGCCAAAGCACCCCAAAGTTGCAGAACCGAAGACTCGGAAGGCGCTGCCGAAGATCAAGATCGATATCCCTGTCGCCTCCGGTAAGTGTCTCTCCTTGTATTCACTCGATGCTCCGCGCTGTTTGTTTTTCTTGTTTTAACTGGACGAACTTTGGAATTGTCAGTGCTGCCACTTCCGGGACCTCAGCTTATAGGGATGATGATGAGGTGATGAAAGATGCGGTCACTTCTAATCCGGGTATGATTTCTGCCATACTATCTTTCTTGGGTCGATTCAACTGCAACGTGCATCACTGGGTGATGTGATTTTGGCAATTGAACTTTGCACAACACCCAACATTATTGACCTCCCTGATGATGATGAAGAGCCCGAGAGGCCTTTGACGAGGAAGAATAGGCGAACTCCTGCAAGCGAAGCGCTATGGTCGACGCCGAGGGCGGAACCAGTCGTTCAGGACACTGGTGATGTCAATCGGGGTTCTGTTACCTTCGCGGAGCCCCTGTCGAGTGCCTTGCCTTCTTCTTCGACTGCTCAGGCCCCTGTCGACCCGCCTTCAGTTTTTGCGACCCATCATGTCCCAGAGGACGAGGTGAATGCTGCTAGGGAAGCCATACGCCAGCCAAGCCGCCTATGATGCCTGCTCGGCTCTCCGAAGCAAACGTTCAGGTTAGTCGGCTATCTGAAGATTCTTTCCGAAAATCTTTGCATCTGTACACCCACTGGGTGCGTCGATTGAAGTTTTGGACTAGTGGGGGCACGTTGAGTGCACCCACTAGGTGTAGTCCCCGAGGCTATGGTGGACTGCTGGCAGTCGACCGTAGTCTTTGTATTTTGTCGAGTAAAACCGAACTGGTAGTTTGTTTCTTCCGCTCGATCCGGTCGAGTGGGATCAGAACCGGTGGGGGCACGCAAAGTGCACTGTAACGCCCCAGATATTACTTTCCCAATTTGTACTCCAACTCTTGCCGTTTCCGGCGTTAAGTTATATTTATTCTCGGGTTCGGGTCTTTGTCTCCGTGTGTTGTTTTCGTTTTCATGCATCTCATATCATGTCATCACGTGCATTGCATTTGCATACATGTTCATCTCATGCATTCGAGCATTTTCCCCGTTGTCTGTTTTGCATTCCGGCGCTTCGTTCTCCTCCGATGGTCATTTCTAGCTTTCTTTCGTGTGTGGGGATTAAACATTTCCGGGTTGGACCGAGACTTGTCATGCGGCCTTGGTTTACTACCGGTAGACCGCCTGTCAAGTTTCGTATCATTTGGACTTCGTTTGATACTCCAACAGTTAACCGAGGGACCGAAAAGGCCTCGTGTGTGTTGCAGCCCAACACCCCTCCATTTTGGCCCAAAACCCACCAAACTCTGCTCCATGTCCTAGAGCGTTCGATCACGATCGCGTGGCCGAAAACCGCACCTCATTTGGACTCTCCTAGCCCCCTTTATGCCTATATATATACCCCCATTCCAAATTCGGATCTCTCCCCCGAAACCCTAGCCCTCTCCCTCCTCCGCGCGCCGGACAACGTCCGCCGGTGCCGGACGTGTCCGACCTGCCCGCCAGCGCCACGTGGCGCCTCCCCATTTGCCGAGCCGACGCACCCACTTCGCCGCGCCGCCACCCGAGCGCTGGCCCGCCCAGGCCCACGGGGAGCCCGCCTCCTCGCCGCCCGGGCCAGATCCAGCCACGCCCCGCACCTCGACTCCGCCGTCGCCTCTCCCATCGCCGGTGGCCGGCGCCGCCACGGGCCGCCGCACCCCGACCGGAGCTCGCCGGCCATCGCCCGCGGCCGCCCGAGCCGGGCACCGCGCCGCCCCGCCTCTCCGTCCAAGCTCGCCGCCGCCCCACTCCGGCCCGGCCCCGCCGTCCTCCGGCCCTCTCCACGCCCGGCCGACCTCCTCCTCTCCGGCTCCGGCGCCGGTGAACCTCGAATCCCGTGCCCAGCTACAGTGCCGTGAACAGTACCCGAAACCCTAGATCCGGTTGACTTTCCCTCTTATCCCCCGTATTTTTGTGCTAACTTTGACTGATCATATCTCCGCATCCGTAGCTCCATTTTGGACATATTATATATCAAAATGTTCGTCTCGACATGTATATCATTTCATTCCATTGCATCATTTGCATTTGAGTTCATCTTGATGCCCAAAATGCTGTTAGAAGGAGGCTTCGTGAGTTAAATTGTAGATCCGTTAGTTCATCATAGACTTTTGTCATTTTTGCCATGATTATTGTGTGCATGATATGCCTGTGAGTCTTTGGGATGAATTGTTAAGCATTTTGTCTTCTTTCCAGAGGTGCCACCCATGCATTTTTAGGATGTGTGTGGTGACTTGTGCAAGCTTGCAAAGAGAGGCACCTGAGAATTCTGTTTTCAGGGACTTAGTGGATTTCACTAAGTATGGGATATTTTAGTTCATGATGCCATATGTTCAGCTTGTTTCTTAGTGATCTGTGCCTCTTTTGAGGATGATCAGTAAGGGAGTTTTGATACTCATGTTATGCTCTATCCATCCATGTCTTTGTTTGCATATGTGGAGTGCCCTAGCTTGAGTCAATCGAGCTCTACTTTTGCTTCGTGGTAAATCTGGGCAGATCGTCAACTTGTTTGCGATTTTGCCGATGCTATTGTTAGTGATCCATGCATGCTATGCCATTGTTCTTGCCATGCCTAGCTAGCATTCTGCGCCTTCTTTATGGATATATGCTTGCCTTGCCATGACTTGCACCGTGGTGAGTGCATCGAGCTCGTTTACATGCCTTCGTGAGTTAAATTTCAGCATGTCTCAGTTTTCACCAAGTCTGAAAACTGATTGTGCGTGAGCTATGTTCGTGTGCTCGTTAGAGTATTTTGTGAACCCTTTTGGCCCCAGGTCACTTTGGGTGTTTTGTTAAGCTTGTTGAGTAGCTCCATGCCATGCTCTTACTTGTCATAATCAGGTTGTGTATCACGTTGTGTTGCTGCTCCAAAGAGAGCATCGTGGTCTGAAATTTCAGACTAGTGTTAATTTCACTAAGTCTGAAATCTGTTATGCATTTGCGTTTTTGCCATGCTTGTTTGAACCTCATAATGGATGAATTTGGCCGTGGCTCAGTGCTAGTGTTTTGATAAGCATCTCATGTACATCCCTGCCATGTCTTTTGTCGTCATGTTTGGTGGCTGTAGCATGTTCATTTCGTTGCATTTAGGAGCCTACTTGCTGTAAATCGCAGACCGGTTCATTTCGTAAAACGCTTGCCATTTCCAAACCGTAGCTCCGATTCCTATGATCTTTATATCGTTTTCAAGTGATTTCTTCCCCTCTATCCAGTGGCACACTTGGTTTTCCAAGTTGAGGCCAGGTTCATGCATTTCCTGTCATGTCTTGCATTTTGCATCCCGCATAGCATATCATCTTTGCATCTTATTGATGGAGTTTGCACGTGGTTGATTGTATCCTTGTTGCTTGTTTGTGTTGTTGGGTAGAGCCGGGAGACGAGTTCGCTAATGAGGAGCCCGTTGAGTTTTCTTGTGAGGATCCAGTCAACTCTGACAACTGTGCAGGCAAGATGATCATACCCTCGAAATCACTACTATCTTTGCTATGCTAGTTTGCTCGCTCTTTTGCTATGCCAATGCTACGATGCCTACCACTTGCTTGTCAGCCTCCCAATTTCCATGTTGAGCCTCTAACCCACCATGTCCTAGCAAACCGTTGATTGGCTATGTTACCGCTTTGCTCATCCCCCTTCTTATAGCGTTGTTAGTTGCAGGTGAAGATTGGAGCCGTTCCTTGTTGGAACATTTATTTACTTGTTGGGATATCATTATATTGCCATGTTATCTTAATGCATCTATATACTTGGTAAAGGGTGGAAGGCTCGGCCTCTCGCCTAGTGTTTTGTTCCACTCTTGCCGCCCTAGTTTCCGTCATATCGGTGTTATGTTCCCAGATTGTTGCGTCCCTTACGCGGTTGGGCTATAATGGGAACCCCTTGATAGTTTGCCTTGATTAAAGCTTTTCCAGCAATGCCCAACATTGGTTTTACCATTTGCCACCTAGCCTCTTTTCCCCTTGGGTTTCCGGAGCCCTAGGGTCATCTTTATTTTAAACCCCCCCGGGCCAGTGCTCCTCTGAGTGTTGGTCCGACCGAGTAGACTGCGGGGCCACCTCGGGGCAACTTGAGGGTTAGTTTTACTCGTAGGATGTCTCATCTGAGTGTGCCGTGAGAACGAGATATGTGCAGCTCCTATCGGGATCTGTCGGCACATTCGGGCGGTGTTGCTGGTCTTGTTTTAACCGGTCGAATCGTCTTGTTGTATCGAGATACCGAGTCTAATCGGTGTGTCTTGGGTGGAGGTCTATTCCTTCGTTGACCGTGAGAGCTTGTTATGGGCTAAGTTGGGACTCCCCTGCAGGGATTGATCTTTCGAAAGCTGTGCCCGCGGTTATGGGCAGATGGGAATTTGTTAATGTCCGGTTGTAGATAACTTGAACCTTAATTAATTAAAATGAATCAACTGAGTGTGTTGCCGTGATGGCCTCTTCTCGGCGGAGTCCGAGAAGCGGACACGGTGTTGGAGTTATGTTTGCGCAGGTTGCTCTCTAGTTTCCCGCTCGTGCTTTGCCTCCTCTTCTCGCTCTCTCTTTTGCGAATAAGTTAGCCACCATATATGCTAGTCGCTTGCTGCAGCTCCACTTACATTACCCCCATTCCTACCTATTAAGCTTAAATAGTCTTGATCGCGAGGGTGCGAGATTGCTGAGTCCCTGTGGCTCACAGATTACTATTACACCAGATGCAGGGACAGATGATACAGCTCCAGATGGCGTGCTTGAGCTCAAGTGGGAGTACGACGAGGATTCTCAGCGTTACTATGTGTCTTTTCCTGATGATCAGTAGTGGAGCCCAGTTAGGGTGATCGGGACCTATGTCGCTTGTTGGGCTGTCTTTTATTTTGGCGCCGTAGTCGGGCCATGAGTGTTTGGATGATGTATGTTATTTATGTACTTTGATATGACGTGGCGAGTGTAAGCCAACTATTGTACCTCCCCTTTTACATTATATTACATGTGATGTGTGATGATTTCCTAACTTGCGATATTGCTTTCAATGCGGTTATGCCTCTAAGTCATGCCTCGACACGTGGGAGATATAGCCGCATCGAGGGCGTTACATGCACCCACTGGGTGTAGTCCCCGAGACCGTGGTCGACTGCTAGCAGTCGACTGTGGTCTGAGCTCTACTTTCTCTCCCTTTTTTTTGAACTCGACTCTGGCGGGCCGGTCGAGTGGGATCAGAACCGGTGGGGGCACGCAAAGTGCACCCACTGGGTGTAGTCCCCGAGACTATGGTGGACTGCGGGCAGTTGACTATAGTCTTAGTATTTGTTGTTTTTGCTGTGGAATAATTTCTCCCCTTTGATTTCAGAAATCTTGTGATCTTGGAGCTCGCTTCACTGATTTGGAGAGGCAGCAGATTCAACTGAAACTTGACTTGGGGCTGGCCAGGACAGAACTGCAGACGGTTAGAGACGGCGCCACTGGTAAGACAAGTTTGTCGACTGGTCAGTTTTAGGCTCGAGCATCCTTCTGCTATTTCTGAATCAATCATCATTTCTTTGCAGAAAAACTAAGGGAAGCTTTGGCGAAAAAGGATCAGGATTTGGCTGCTGCCCAGAAGGAGGCTGACGACAGGACCGCTCTGGCCGGACAGAAGCTGGCTTCAGTCGGCCAATTGGAAGAAGAGAATACCACGCTGAAGACCGCTCTGAATGAAGCCAACGGGGAGTGCACACGCTGGAAGAAGGATAACCTCAACCTGAGCGAAAAGATGGAAGGCATCACTCGCAGGAGGGATGATCTGGAGAGCTACCTGAGGAGCCTTGCCAAGAAGTTGTATATCAAGCTTGAATGTGCACATTTAGTTCCGACTGATTTTTTTGTGTTGACTCAGTGTATGAAAATTGACTTATCCTTGGATCGTGAATGCATAGTTTTGCCAGAACTTTGAAGAAGAGACTGGGCGGATCGAACCAGGTTTGGATCCAATCAACTCTCCCGTGAAAGATGAAACTGCCATGAATCTGCTCCGACTGGAATCTCGCATCGATGGTGCCGTGGACTACTTGGCTCGACTGAAGGTCGCCATGTCACGGATCGACCCGGCACTTTGGCCGGAGGCTACGCTTCAAAACGATCTTGAGTCTCTGATGACTCGACTTAACAGAATCCTTGACCGAGTGTAGGAGTGGAAGAAGTCTTCTGCTCGTTGTGGCTCTGTCCTTGGTTCGTGTCCACTTCAAGGAGGTGCGACAAGACAAGCTGGCCTCAATCAAGGTCGCAAACACCCAAAAGAACGACTTCCGAACTTTTATGGAGACCTTCATAGCTGCCGCCACTCGGATTGCCGATGGCATCGACCTGGATGAGTTCGTCGAGCCTGCCAGCCCTCCTCCCGCGGAGTGAACAAACTCTTATGTCCTATCTTAAATTCGCCTCGGAATGCCGAGTGGTTTTTGTAACCATTAAACTTTTTCGGGCTGCATGCCCGAGTACCTCGATCTGTGATCCAGAACCTTTAGAATTTTATCTGAACTTGGTTTACTGTTGACTATCTTTATGAATCTCCTGCTGAGTGAAACCATTCTTCATTCGAGACAACTTTCTGAATTCGCAGCGCAGCCCCGAAGGAGAGGGAAGCAGACGACCCATGTCTTGTATTTGTGGCGAAGCTCTCCAGGGGAAGGCGGCGGTCGACCCACACCCTGTTACTGCAGAGTGGGACGGAGCGCACATTGTATTTGTGGCGAAGCTCTCTAGGAGAAGGTGGAAGTCGACCTGCCCCTCGTCGTTCTTGAGGATTGAGATGTGTTTCGTACTTAGGCGAGTACTGGACTGCAGCTAAGCCCCCGAGTGGGAGGATTGCTCTCCACTTGGTAGGATTTTTTCAAACTTAGGCGAGTGCTGGACTGCAGCTAAGTCTTCTAGTGAGAGAACTTAGGCGAGTACTGGACTGCAGCTAAGCCCCCGAGTGGGAGGATAGCTTTCCACTCTGTAGGAATTTTTCAAACTTAGGCGAGTGCCGGACTGCAGCTAAGTCTTCTAGTGAGAGAACTCAGGCGAGTACTGGACTGCAGCTAACCCCCGAGTGGGAGGATAGCTTTCCACTCGGTAGGATTTTTCAAACTTAGGCGAGTGCCGGACTGCAACTAAGTCTTCTAGTGAGAGAACTTAGGCGAGTACTGGACTGTAGCTAAGCCCCCGAGTGGGAGGATTGCTCTCCACTCGGTAGGATTTTTCAAACTTAGGCGAGTGCCTGGTTGCAGCTAAGTCTCTAGTGAGAGAACTTAGGCGAGTGCTGGACTGCAGCTAAGCCTCCGAGTGGGAGGATTGCTCTCCACTCGGTAGGATTTTTCAAACTTAGGCGAGTGCCTGACTGCAGCTAAGTCTCTAGTGAGAGAATTTAGGCGAGTGCTGGACTGCAGCTAAGCCTCCGAGTGGGAGGATTGCTCTCCACTCGGTAGGATTTTTCAAACTTAGGCGAGTGCCTGACTGCAGCTAAGTCTCTAGTGAGAGAACTTAGGCGAGTGCTGGACTGCAGCTAAGCCTCCGAGTGGGAGGATTGCTCTCCACTCGGTAGGATTTTTCAAACTTAGGCGAAACGGATTCACAGCTAAGCCTCCGAGTGGGAGGATTGCTCTCCACTCGGTAGGATTTTTCAAACTTAGGCGAAACGGATTCGCAGCTAAACCTCCGAGTGGGAGGATTGCTCTCCACTCGGTAGGATTTTTCAAACTTAGGCGAGTGCCTGACTGTAGCTAAGTCTCTAGTGAGAGAATTTAGGCGAGTGCTGGACTGCAGCTAACCCTCCGAGTGGGAGGATTGCTCTCCACTCGGTAGGATTTTTCAAACTTAGGCGAAACGGATTCGCAGCTAAGCCTCCAAGTGGGAGGCCGGCTCGCCACTCGGTAGGAAACTGTTTTTACAAACTTAGGCGAAGCGGATTCGCAGCTAAGCCTCCGAGTGGGAGGCCGGCTCGCCACTCGGTAGGAAACTGTTTTTACAAACATAGGCGAAGCGGATTCGCAGCTAAGCCACCCCCTGGGGGATTTCTTACGCAAACAAAAACAATAATAATCACTGGGAAAATTATAACGCTCTTGTCTTTGATAAATAAACCACAGGAGTTTTTCTTATTACATCTCATCCGAGTGAAAATTCAAGTATAAAAGGGGCGGGGTAGTTCCGCATTCCAGGCTCGTGGCTCATCAATCTAGCGATCGACATTGTAGAGGTGGTATGCTCCATTGTGGAGGGCTCTGGTGACTATGAAGGGGCCTTCCTAAGTAGGAGCGAGCTTGTGTGGTGTCTGTTGATCCACTCGGAGGACTAAGTCTCCTTCTTGGAAGGCTCGGCTCTTCACGTTTCTGGCATGGAATCGACGCAAGTCTTGCTGATAGATGGTCGATCGAATCAAGGCCATTTCCCTTTCTTCTTCTAGGAGGTCGACTGCGTCCTGCCGGGCTTGTTCTGCTTCATCGTCTGAGTAGAGCTCGACTCTGGGAGCGTTGTGAAGTAGGTCACTCGGTAAGACCGCCTCGGCTCCGTAGACCAGAAAGAATGGGGTTCTTCCGGTCGATCGATTTGGGGTTGTCCTCAATCCCCAAAGGACTGATGGGAGCTCGTCGACCCATGCACCTGCTGTGTGCTTGAGATCGCGCATCAACCGGGGTTTCAGTCCTTTGAGAATTAGGCCATTTGCCCTTTCTGCTTGCCCATTCGACTGGGGGTGAGCGACCGAAGCATAGTCGACCCGAGTGCCCTGAGAGGCGCAAAAGGCCCTGAACTTGCCGGAATCAAAGTTTGACACATTGTCTGTGATGATACTGTGCGGAACTCCATATCTGAATATCAACTCTCTGATGAAACTGATAACGGTGCAAGCATCGAGATTCTTGATAGGCTTGGCTTCAATCCATTTGGTGAACTTGTCGACTGCTACCAGCACATGAGTGAAGCCGCTCCTGCCTGTTCTCAGTGGCCCAACCATGTTCAGCCCCCAAATAGCGAAGGGCCAGACGAGTGGAATGGTTTTCAGGGCTGACGCGGGCTTGTGCGGCATATTGGAGTAATACTGACATCCTTCATATTTGTCGACTATCTCTTTTGCCATCTCATTGGCTCTCGGCCAGTAGAACGCCGCTCGGTATGCTTTAGCCACAATGATCTGAGAGGACGCATGATGACCACAGGTCCTCGAGTGGATATCGTTAAGGATCAGCTGACCTTCTTCTGGTGTGATACACTTCTGGCCGACCCCAGTCGCGCTTTCTCTATATAACTGTCCCTTTATGACTGTAAAGGCCTTGGATCGACGGACGATCTGTCGAGCCTCTTCTTCATCTTCTGGGAGTTCTTTCCTTAGGATGTACGCAATGTACGGTTCTGTCCAGATGGGAGTGATAACCAACACTTCCATGATCAGATCGACCACAGCTGGAACTTCAACTTCAGTCAGATCCGTGGCGCTTTTTGGCTGCGGGGCCTCTTCCGTGAAGGGATCCTCCTGGACTGATGGTGTGTGGATGTGCTCCAGAAACATAGTGCTGGGAATGGCTTCTCTTTTGGAACCTATTTTTGCCAAATCATCAGCTGCTTGATTTTTCAGTCGGGGTATGTGGTGAAGCTCTAACCCCTCGAATTTCTTCTCCAGCTTTCTCACTGCATTGCAATAACCAGTCATGGCTGGACTTCTGACATCCCATTCCTTCATCACCTGATTAACCACCAAATCTGAGTCGCCATATACCATGAGGCGACGGACGCCGAGTGAGATGGCCATGCGCAACCCATATAAAAGTGCTTCGTATTCTGCCTCGTTATTGGAGGAATCAAAGTGGATTTGAAGAACATATCTGAGTTTATCTCCTCTGGGGGAGACCAACACCACTCCGGCACCGGAACCACTCAGCATCTTGGAGCCGTCGAAGAACATAGTCCGATGCTCCGAGTGAATCTGAGTCGGCAGCTGCTGTTCAATCCACTCGGCGACGAAATCTGCAATTGCCTGGGACTTGATAGCCTTCTTTGCCTCAAACTTGATATCTAGGGGAAGGAGTTCAATCACCCATTTCACCACGCGACCAGTTGCATCCCTGTTATGCAGGATCTCTGACAATGGAGCGTCGCTGACGACTGTAATGGAATGATCAGAGAAGTAGTGAGCAACTTTCTTTGTGGTCATGTAAATCCCATATACAAGCTTCTAATAGTGAGGATATCTTTGCTTTGATGGGGTCAAGACTTCAGAAATATAATATACTGGGCGCTGAACTTTGAAGGTTTTCCCTTCCTCTTCCCGCTCGACCGTAAGTACCATACTGACGACTTGTCCTGTGGCTGCAATGTAAAGCAGCAAAGGCTCCTTGCTGATTGGGGCAGCAAGCACCGGCTGGGTGGAGAGCAGAGCTTTGAGCTCTGCAAATGCTGCATCAGCTTCAGGAGTCCACTCGAACTTGTCGGACTTCTTCATCAATCGGTAAAGAGGCAATGCCTTTTCACCGAGACGAGATATGAATCGACTTAGGGCGGCCAAGCAACCAGTAAGCTTCTGGACATCATGCACTCGCACATGGCTTTTCATTCGGAGTATAGTGGCAACTTTTTCCGGATTGGCGTCGATTCCCTGTTCGAAAATGAGAAAACCGAGTAACTTTTCGCCAGGGACTCCGAATGTGCACTTTGATGGATTAAGCTTGATATCATACCTCCTGAGGTTGGCATAGGTTTCAGCAAGGTCAGTCAGCAGGTCGGAACCCTTTCGTGACTTGACCACGATATCATCCATGTATGCTTCCACATTCCGACTAATTTGAGTGATTAAACACTTCTGGATCATCCTCATGAATGTGGCTCTGGTGTTCTTGAGGCCGAACGACATGGTAACATAACAGAAGCACCCGAATGGAGTGATGAAAGCTGTCTTGATCTCGTCAGGTCCATATAGACGGATCTGATGGTACCCAGAATAGGCGTCCAAAAAAGACAGTCGCTCACATCCCACAGTCGAGTCGACTATCTGGTCGATCCGGGGGAGAGGAAAATGATCTTTCGGGCAGGCCCGATTGATATGTTTAAAATCAATGCACATGCGAAGTGACTTGTCCTTCTTGGGTACCATGACAATGTTGGCGAGCCACTCGGAGTGGTAGATTTCTCGGATGAACTCCGCTGCTAAGAGCCGAGCCACCTCCTCGCCAATAGCCTTTCTCTTTTGGACGGCAGACCGTTGGAGATGTTCCTTGACAGGTTTTACTTTTGAGTCGACTCTCAGGCGATGCTCAGCCAGCTCCCTGGGAACACCTGGCATGTCGGATGGCTTCCATGCGAAAATGTCCTAGTTCTCGCGGAGGAACTGGATGAGCGCTTCTTCCTATTTGGAGTCGAGTGTTGTCGAGATATGAGTCGGAGCGGCACTGGGTCGGTCGGGTGGATGTGAGTTGTCTTTGTATCGCCAGTCGACTGGAAAGCTGACTCTTTAGTGGGCTTCTTGGCTCGCAACAGATCACTCGGGTCTGCAGTCTTCTGGTATTCCTACAACTCCACCACTGCCATCTGTGCGTGAGCGATCTTCGAACCTTTCTGAAAACATTCTTCCGCTTTCTTCCGATTGCCCGTAATGGTGATCACACCTTTGGGGCCAGGCATCTTTAATTTGAGATACACGTAACATGGTCGGGCCATGAAGCGTGCATAAGCCGGCCTGCCCAGAATAGCATGATAGGCACTCTGGAAGTCCACAACTTCAAATGTCAACTTTTCTTTGCGCTAATTCTTGGAAACACCGAAAACCACATCAAGAGCAATCTGGCCGAGTGATTCAGCCTTCTTCCCAGGAATGACTCCATGGAAACTCATGTTGCTGGCACTGAGTCTGGACATCGGAATGCCCATCCCTTTCAACATCTCAGCGTATAATATGTTCAAACCACTGCCACCATCCATCAGGACTTTGGTCAGTCGAGTGCCTTCAACAACTGGGTCGACCACCAAAGCATGCCTCCCAGGGGTGGCGATGTGCGTGGGGTGGTCGGACTGGTCGAATGTTATGGTAGTCTGAGACCATTTCAGGTAACTAGGTGTCGCCGGAGCGACCATATTCACCTCTCAGTTAATAACTTTCAGTCGACTTTTGCTCTCAACATCAGCAAAAATCATCGGGGTGGAATTGACTTGAGGGTATCCGTCATCACTGTCCTCTTTGTCCTCGACCTTGTCTGACTCCTTTTCCTTACCCTTGGGCTGCTTGCCCTGGAACTGCTGGATCAAGAGTCGACACTGCCGTGTGGTATGTTTCGGGTAAATGAAATTACCCTCTTCATCTTTCTTTGTGTGGACGAGACATGGTAAGTCCAACACATCATTTCCCTCCTAGTATTTAACCTTTTTGGGGTTCCAAGGCCCTTTAGGTTTCCCTTTAGACTTTCCTTGGGCCAAAGCTAAGGCTTCCCCGGGAGCCGCTGGCTTGGCTTTCCGCTTCTGTTTCCGATTGGAATTGCCTCCGGTTCTTGGGCGACTGACTTGAGCTTGCCACTCCTGAGTCGATCCTCATCTTCACCATTAGCGTACTTGGTGGCAATCTCCATCATCCGATTCAGGGACATATCTCCGGTTCGACCGAATTTCAAATTCAGTTCTCTGTACTTGACGCCTTCCTTGAAGGCACAAACTGCTTGGTGGTCAGGCACATTCTCCACCGTGTGATGTAACATGATCCATCTCTGGATGTAATCCCTCAAAGTTTCATTTGGCTTTTGCACACAAGACCGCAGTTTCGTCAGTCCTGCCGGTCACTTGCATGTGCCTTCAAATGTGGTGACGAACACTCGGGAGAGATCTTCCCAAGTGTAAATGCTGCTAGGCGCTAACTGGTTTAGCCACGCTCTAGCCGAGCCCTCCAACATGAGAGGCAGGTGCTTCATGGCCACTTCATCATTGCCGCCGCCAATCTGGACGGCCACTCGGTAGTCCTCAAGCCAAGTATCGGGCTTGGACTCGCCAGTGAACTTACTGACTCCAGTCGCCAACCTGAAATTGGGAGGAATCACAGCAGCCCTGATGGCTCTACTAAAGCACTCTAGCCCCGAAACATGTACTCTGCTGCTGGCAGGCGCATCTCTGTCGTGGCCTTCTCGGTGAGCCCTGTTCTTGTCGACCAGACCTTGGACGAGGATGGTTCTCGCGTCAAAGCCTGGCCCTCTGGGGTTGACTGGAATCCTTCGCCCACCACTATGAGGGCGCCTATCATCCTGCTGGCGAGGCACATACGACCCGCTCTCGGGGGAGGCGTGGGCACTCGACGTCGACCGTCACGATCGACTCGGTGATCATACTGCTCATGGTTCCCATACTGGTCACGCCGGTCTCCACGTCCCTCACGCCTCGGGGGCGATCTCGGGCTATGAGCCGACTAGACTCTGTCCGCGGCAACGGATCTGCTGTGAATTCTGTTCCGCGACTGAGAAACAGCGGAATTTTGATCTCCTGCTGCCCGGAGTAACGCTCTGATCGGCAGCAAGCCTCTGCCAGCCTCCGACTAGGAAGGCTGAATCGAGTCCGCTATACGGGCCATAGCTGCTAAATTCTGAATCGGAGTCCGATATAACTGTGGGGGCGGGAAGAGCTGACGTCGACTAGATTCGGGAACCCGTTGTCGCGCACGATCGTCGAGTGCTCGCTGGAGGTTCTCCAGTCGAGTGCGCTCGGCCAAGTTTGCCAGGCGCGCGTCCTCCAAGGTGCAAGCCTTGGGGGTTTCTCCAACGATAGGAGTGTGCAGCGCATCCACATTCCGGCGGCGAAGTTCTCTCTGCAGCGACGTGAGAGGCTCGGGAAGATACTCACCATGGGGACGCGACGCCCCCCCCCCCCCCGCGCCTCCGTCGGTGCGGGTAAAACCGGGGGGACTAGGCGGTCCATCGACCATCAGAACATCCGCCGCCGGGTCGCTGCTGTCGCACTTCGATGCAGTCTCTTCGGAGCCAGTCGACAGGTCGAACAGGCCGTAGAGGGATTCGTCGGGCTCGATCGCCGTGACTTGAGGGGCGGCCGACTGATGGGCCACCGCATGTCTCACCCACCGCTGAAGTCTCGACCGACCGGAGCGCTTGCGCCGGCGGGAAACGGGGAGGGAGGACAACACAGGAGCCGACCGGTAGGGGGTCGACGGTTGCCGCAGGAGAACGCCGCGGACGCACGCGCTAAAGTGCGTTGTCCCACGGACAGGGAGTGCGCCCACATTGAGCGGAGCCTCCTGAAGCCAGGCGGAGTCGTCGGCGATGAACGTGAGCGCGCCGAGACGGATCTCGCGGCCCTCCACCAAAACTCCGTCGAAAACCATGATGATCCGGGTCGGAAAAGATCGCAACTCCTCCAACAAAACGCTAAAACACCGGCCCCACGGTGGGCACCAATGAAGGAAATATGCCCTAGAGGTAATAATAAAGTTATTATTTATTTCCTTATATCATGATAAATGTTTATTATTCATGCTAGAATTGTATTAACCGGAAACATAATACATGTGTGAATACATAGACAAACTTATTGTCACTAGTATGCCTCTACTTGACTAGCTCGTTAATCAAAGATGGTTATGTTTCCTAACCATGAACAAAGTGTTGTTATTTGATTAACGAGGTCACATCATTAGTAGAATGATCTGATTGACATGACCCATCCCATTAGCTTAGCACCTGATCGTTTAGTATGTTGCTATTGCTTTCTTCATGACTTATACATGTTCCTATGACTATGAGATTATGCAACTCCCGTTTATCGGAGGAACACTTTGTGTGCTACCAAACGTCACAACGTAACTGGGTGATTATAAAGGAGCTCTACAGGTGTCTCCAAAGGTAGATGTTTGGTTGGCGTATTTCAAGATTAGGATTTGTCACTCCGATTGTCGGAGAGGTATCTCTGGGCCCTCTCGGTAATGCACATCACATAAGCCTTGGAAGCATTGCAACTAATGAGTTAGTTGCAGGATGATGTATTACAGAACGAGTAAAGAGACTTGCCGATAACGAGATTGAACTAGGTATTGGATACCGACGATCGAATCTCGGGCAAGTAACATACCGATGACAAAGGGAACAACGTATGTTGTTATGCGGTCTGACCGATAAAGATCTTCGTAGAATATGTAGGAGCCAATATGGGCATCCAGGTCCCGCTATTGGTTATTGACCGGAGATGTGTCTCAGTCATGTCTGCATTGTTCTCGAACCGTAGGGTCCGCACGGTTAACGTTACGATGACAGTTATTATGAGTTTATGCATTTTGATGTACCGAAGTTAGTTCGGAGTCCCGGATGTGATCATGGACATGACGAGGAGTCTCGAAATGGTCAAGACATAAAGATTGATATATTGGATGACTATATTCGGACACCGGAAGGGTTCCGGGTGATTTCGGAGAAAACCGGAGTGCCGGAGGGGTTACCGGAACCCCCCGGGGAAGTAATGGGCCTTATTGGGCCTTAGGGGATACAGAGGGCTGCGGCCTAGGAGGTGGCGCCCCCCCCCCCACATGGGGAGTCCGAATTGGACTAGGGAGGGGGGCGCGGCCCCTCTTTCCCTCTCCCTCTCCTTCTCTTTCCTTCCCCCTTAGGTTTCCTAATTGGATTAGGAAAGGGGAGTCCTACTCCCACTAGGAGGACTCCCCCTCCCCTAGGCGCGCCCCATAGGGCCGGCCGGCCTCCCCCTTGCTCCTTTATATACGGGGGCAGGGGGGCACCCTAGGACACACAAGTTGATCCACATGATCGTTCCTTAGCCGTGTGCGGTTCCCCCTGCCACCATATTCCACCTCGATTATATCGTTGTAGTGCTTAGGCGAAGCCCTGCGTCGGTAGAACATCATCATCGTCACCACGCCGTCATGATGACGGAACTCATCCCAGAAGCTTTGCTGGATCGAAGCCCGGGGAGCATCATCGAGCTGTACATGTGCTAAGCACTCGGAGGTGCCGGAGTAACCGTGCTTGGATCGGTTGGATCGGGAAGACGTACGACTACTTCCTCTACGTTGTGTCAACGCTTCCGCAGTCGGTCTGCATGGGTACGTAGACAACACTCTCCCCTCTCGTTGCTGTGCATCACCATGATCTTGCGTGTGCGTAGGAATTTTTTTGAAATTACTACGTTACCCAACAGTGGCATCCGAGCCTAGGTTTTATGGTTTGATGTTATATGCACGAGTAGAACACAAGTGAGTTGTGGGTGATATAAGTCATACTGCCTACCAGTATGTCATACTTTGGTTCGGCCGTATTGTTGGATGAAGCGGCCCGGACCGACATTACGCGTACGCTTACGCGAGAGCGGTTCTCCCGACGTGCTTTGCACAAAGGTGGCCTGCGGGTGACTGTTTCTCCAACTTTAGTTGAACCAAGTGTGGCTACGCCCAGTCCTTGCGAAGGTTAAAACGGAGTCTATTTGACAAACTATCATTGTTGTTTTGATGCGTAGGTGAGATTGGTTCTTACTTAAGCCCGTAGCAGCCATGTAAAACTTGCAACAACAAAGTAGAGGACGTCTAACTTGTTTTTGCAGGGCATGTTGTGATGTGATATGGCCAAGACATGATGCTAAATTTTATTGTATGAGATGATCATGTTTTGTAACCGAGTTATCGGCAACTGGGAGGAGCCATATGGTTGTCGCTTTATTGTATGCAATACAATCGCGATGTAATGCTTTACTTTATCACTAAGTGGTAGCAATAGTCGTGGAAGCATAAGATTGGCGAGACGACAACGATGCTACGATGGTGATCAAGGTGTCACGCCGGTGACGATGGTGATCATGACGGTGCTTCGGAGATGGAGATCACAAGCACAAGATGATGATGGCCATATCATATCACTTATATTGATTGCATGTGATGTTTATATTTTTATGCATCTTATCTTGCTTTGATTGACGGTAGCATTATAAGATGATATCTCACTAAATTATCAAGAAGTGTTCTCCCTGAGTATGCACCGTTGCCAAAGTTCGTCGTGCCCAGACACCACGTGATGATCGGGTGTGATAAGCTCTACGTCCATCTACAACGGGTGCAAGCCAGTTTTGCACACGCAGAATACTCAGGTTAAACTTGACGAGCCTAGCATATGCAGATATGGCCTCGGAACATGGAGACCGAAAGGTCGAGCGTGAATCATATAGTAGATATGATCAACATAGCGATGTTCACCATTGAAAACTACTCCATCTCACATGATGATCGGTTATGGTTTAGTTGATTTGGATCACGTGATCACTTAGAGGATTAGAGGGATGTCTATCTAAGTGGGAGTTCTTAAGTAATTTGATTAATTGAACTTAAACTTATCATGAACTTAGTACCTGATAGTATCTTGCTTGTTTATGTTGATTGTAGATAGATGGCTCGTGCTGTTGTTCCGTTGAATTTTAATGCGTTCCTTGAGAAAGCGAAGTTGAAAGATGATGGTAGCAATTACACGGACTGGGTCCGTAATTTGAGGATTATCCTCATTGCTGCTCAGAAGAATTACATCCTGGAAGCACCACTGGGTGCCAGGCCTGCTGCTGGAGCAACACCAGATGTTATGAACGTCTGGCAGAGCAAAGCTGATGACTACTCGATAGTTCAGTGTGCCATGCTTTACGGCTTAGAATCGGGACTTCAACGACGTTTTGAACGTCATGGAGCATATGAGATGTTCCAGGAGTTGAAGTTAATATTTCAAGCAAATGCCCGGATTGAGAGATATGAAGTCTCCAATAAGTTCTATAGCTGCAAGATGGAGGAGAACAGTTCTGTCAGTGAGCATATACTCAAAATGTCTGGGTATAATAATCACTTGATTCAGATGTGAGTTAATCTTCCGGATGATTGCGTCATTGACAGAATTCTCCAATCACTACCACCAAGCTACAAGAGCTTCGTGATGAACTATAATATGCAAGGGATGAACAAGACAATTCTCGAGCTCTTCGCAATGCTGAAAGCTGCGGAGGTAGAAATCAAAAGGGAGCATCAAGTGTTGATGGTCAGCAAGACTACTAGTTTCAAGAAAAAGGGCAAAGGGAAGAAGAAGGGGAACTTCAAGAAGAACAACAAGCAAGTTGCTGCTCAAGAGAAGAAACCCAAGTCTAGACCTAAGCCTGAAACTGAGTGCTTCTACTGCAAGCAGACTGGTCACTGGAAGCGGAACTACCCCAAGTATTTGGCGGATAAGAAGGATGGCAAGGTGAACAAAGGTATATGTGATATACATGTTATTGATGTGTACCTTACTAGAGCTCGCAGTAGCACCTGGGTATTTGATACTGGTTCTGTTGCTAATATTTGCAACTCGAAACAGGGACTACGGATTAAGCGAACACTGGCAAAGGACGAGGTGACGATGCGCGTGGGAAACGGTTCCAAAGTCGATGTAATCGCAGTCGGCACGCTACCTCTACATCTACCTTCGGGATTAATATTAGACCTAAATAATTGTTATTTGGTGCCAACGTTGAGCATGAACATTATATCTGGATCTTGTTTGATGCGAGACGGTTATTCATTTAAATCAGAGAATAATGGTTGTTCTATTTATATGAGTAATATCATTTATGGTCATGCACCTTTGAGAAGTGGTCTATTTTTGATGAATCTCGATAGTAGTAACACACATATTCATAATGTTGAAGCCAAAAGATGCAGAGTTGATAATGACAGTGCAACTTATTTGTGGCACTGCCGTTTAGGTCATATCGGTATAAAGCGCATGAAGAAACTCCATACTGATGGACTTTTGGAACCACTTGATTATGAATCACTTGGTACTTGCGAACCGTGCCTCATGGGCAAGATGACTAAAACACCGTTCTCTGGTACTATGGAGAGAGCAACAGATTTGTTGGAAATCATACATACCGATGTATGTGGTCTGATGAATATTGAGGCTCGTGGCGGATATCGTTGTTTTCTCACCTTCACAGATGACTTAAGCAGATATGGGTATATCTACTTAATGAAACATAAGTCTGAAACATTTGAAAAGTTCAAAGAATTTCAGAGTGAAGTTGAAAATCATCGTAACAAGAAAATAAAGTTTCTACAATCTGATCATGGAGGAGAATATTTGAGTTACGAGTTTGGTGTACATTTGAAAAATTGTGGAATAGTTTCGCAACTCACGCCACCCGAAACACCACAGCGTAATGGTGTGTCCGAACGTCGTAATCGTACTTCACTAGATATGGTGCGATCTATGATGTCTCTTACTGATTTACCGCTATCGTTTTGGGGTTGTGCTTTAGAGACGGCCGCATTCACGTTAAATAGGGCACCATCAAAATCCGTTGAGACGACGCCTTATGAACTATGGTTTGGCAAGAAACCAAAGTTGTTGTTTCTTAAAGTTTTGGGCTGCGATGCTTATGTGAAAAAGCTTCAACCTGATAAGCTCGAACCCAAATCGGAGAAATGTGTCTTCATAGGATACCCAAAGGAGACTGTTGGGTACACCTTCTATCACAGATCCGAAGGCAAGACATTCGTTGCTAAGAATGGATCCTTTCTAGAGAAGGAGTTTCTCTCGAAAGAAGTGAGTAGGAGGAAAGTAGAACTTGACGAGGTAACTGTACCTGCTCCCTTATTGGAAAGTAGTACATCATAAAAACTGTTTCTGCGACACCTATACCAATTAGTGAGGAAGCTAATGATGATGATCATGAAACTTCAGGACAAGATACTACTGAACCTTGTAGATCAACCAGAGCGAGATCCGCACCAGAATGGTACGTTAATCCTGTCCTGGAAATCATGCTGCTAGATCATGATGAACCTACGAACTATGAAGAAGCGATGGTGAGCCCAGATTCCGCAAAATGGATTGAAGCCATGAAATCTCAGATGGGATCCATGTATGAGAACAAAGTATGGACTTTGGTTGACTTGCCCGATGATCGGCAAGCAATTGAGAATAAATGGATCTTCAAGAAGAAGACAGACGCTGATGATAATGTTACTATCTACAAAGCTCGACTTGTTGCAAAAGGTTTTCGACAAGTTCAAGGGGTTGACTATGATGAGACCTTCTCACCCGTAGCGATGCTTAAGTCTGTCCGAATCATGTTAGCAATTGCCGCATTTTATGATTATGAAATTTGGCAGATGGATGTCAAAACTGCATTCCTGAATGGATTTCTGGAAGAAGAGTTGTATATGATGCAACCGGAAGGTTTTGTCGATCCAAAGGGAGCTAACAAAGTGTGCAAGCTCCAGCGATCCATTTATGGACTGGGCAAGCCTCTCGGAGTTGGAATAAACGCTTTGATAGTGTGATCAAAGCATTTGGTTTTATACAGACTTTTGGAGAAGCCTGTAGCATTTCTGATATTATATGTGGATGACATATTGCTGATTGGAAATGATATAGAATTTCTAGATAGCATAAAGGGATACTTGAATAAGAGTTTTTCAATGAAAGACCTCGGTGAAGCTGCTTGCATATTAGGCATAAAGATCTATAGAGATAGATCAAGACGCTTAATTGGACTTTCACAAAGCACATACAAGAAGTTCAAAATGGATCAAGCAAAGAAAGGGTTCTTGCCTGTGTTACAAGGTGTGAAGTTGAGTCAGACTCAATGCCCGACCACTGCAAAAGATAGAGAGAAAATGAAAGATGTTCCCTATGCTTCAGCCATAGGCTCTATAATGTATGCAATGCTGTGTACCAGACCTGATGTGTGCCTTGCTATAAGTTTAGCAGGGAGGTACCAAAGTAATCCAGGAGTGGATCACTGGACAGCGGTCAAGAACATCCTGAAATACCTGAAAAGGACTAAGGATATGTTTCTCATATATGGAGGTGACAAAGAGCTCACCGTAAAAGGTTACGTTGATGCAAGCTTTGACACTGATCCGGACGATTCTAAATCGCAAACCGGATACGTGTTTAAATTAAATGGTGGAGCTGTCAGTTGGTGCAGTTCTAAACAAAGCGTCGTAGCGGGATCTACATGTGAAGCGGAGTACATAGCTGCTTTGGAAGCAGCGAACGAAGGAGTCTGGATGAAGGAGTTCATATCCGATCTAGGTGTCATACCTAGTGCATCAGGTCCAATGAAAATCTTTTGTGACAATACTGGTGCAATTGCCTTGGCTAAGGAATCTAGATTTCACAAGAGGACCAAGCACATCAAGAGATGCTTCAATTCCATCCGGGATCTAGTCCAGGTGGGAGACATAGAGATTTGCAAGATACATACGGATCTGAATGTTGCAGACCCATTGACTAAGCCTCTACCACGAGCAAAACATGATCAGCACCAAGGCTCCATGGGTGTTAGAATCATTACTGTGTAATCTAGATTATTGACTCTAGTGCAAGTGGGAGACTGAAGGAAATATGCCCTAGAGGCAATAATAAAGTTATTATTTATTTCCTTATATCATGATAAATGTTTATTATTCATGCTAGAATTGTATTAACCGGAAACATAATACATGTGTGAATACATAGACAAACTTATTGTCACTAGTATGCCTCTACTTGACTAGCTCGTTAATCAAAGATGGTTATGTTTCCTAACCATGAACAAAGTGTTGTTATTTGATTAACGAGGTCACATCATTAGTAGAATGATCTGATTGACATGACCCATCCCATTAGCTTAGCACCTGATCGTTTAGAATGTTGCTATTGCTTTCTTCATGACTTATACATGTTCCTATGACTATGAGATAATGCAACTCCCGTTTACCGGAGAAACACTTTGTGTGCTACCAAACGTCACAATGTAACCGGGTGATTATAAAAGAGCTCTACAGGTGTCTCCAAAGGTAGATGCTGGGTTGGCGTATTTCGAGATTAGGATTTGTCACTCCGATTGTCGGAGAGGTATCTCTGGGCCCTGTCGGTAATGCACATCACATAAGCCTTGCAAGCATTGCAACTAATGAGTTAGTTGCAGGATGATGTATTACAGAACGAGTAAAGAGACTTGCCGGTAACGAGATTGAACTAGGTATTGGATACCGACGATCGAATGTCAGGCAAGTAACGTACCTATGACAAAGGGAACAACGTATGTTGTTATGCGGTCTGACCGATAAAGATCTTCGTAGAATATGTAGGAGCCAATATGGGCATCCAGGTCCCGCTATTGGTTATTGGCCGGAGATGTGTCTCAGTCATGTCTGCATTGTTCTCGAACCATAGGGTCCGCACGCTTAACGTTCCGATGACAGTTATTATGAGTTTATGCATTTTGATGTACCAAAGTTAGTTCGGAGTCCCGGATGTGATCATGGACATGAAGAGGAGTCTCAAAATGGTCAAGACATAAAGATTGATATATTGGACGGCTATATTCGGACACCGGAAGGGTTCCGGGTGATATCGGAGAAAACCGGAGTGTCGGAGGGGTTACCGGAACCCCCCGGGGAAGTAATGGGCCTTATTGGGCCTTAGGGGAGAGAGAGGGCTGCGGCCTAGGAGGTGGCGCCCCCCCCCCCATTTGGGGAGTTCGAATTGGACTAGGGAGGGGGGCGCGACACCTCTTTCCCTCTCCCTCTCCTTCTCTTTCCTTCCCCCTTAGGTTTCCTAATTGGATTAGGAAAGGGGAGTCCTACTCCCACTAGGAGGAGGACTCCCCCTCCCCTTGGCGCGCCCCATAGGGCCGGCGGGCCTCCCCCTTGCTCCTTTATATACGGGGGCAGGGGGGCACCCTAGGACACACAAGTTGATCCACGTGATCATTCCTTAGCCGTGTGCGGTGCCCCCTGCCATCATATTCCTTTTCGATCATATCGTTGTAGTGCTTAGGCGAAGCCTTGCGTCGGTAGAACATCATCATCGTCACCACGCCGTCGTGCTGACAGAACTCATCCCCAAAGCTTTGCTCGATCGGAGCCCGGGGTGCGTCATCGAGCTGTACGTGTGCTAAGAACTCGGAGGTGCCGGAGTAACGGTGCTTGGATCGGTCGGATCGGGAAGACGTATGACTACTTCCTCTACGTTGTGTCAACGCTTCCACAGTCGGTCTGCGTGGGTACGTAGACAACACTCTCCCCTCTCGTTGCTGTGCATCACCATGATCTTGCATGTGCGTAGGAATTTTTTTGAAATTACTACGTTACCCAACAGCCAACTGTCGTGGTTCTAAGTCTGACAGTAATGTAGGGGGGTAAGTATGGAGAGGCGAGATCTTAGCTATGGAGAAGTTGTAAGGACGCAAGGTTTACGAGTTCAGGCCCTTCTCGGAGGAAGTAAAAGCCCTACGTCTCGGAGCCCGGAGGCGGTCGACTGGATTATGTGAGTATGAGTTACAGAGGTGCGAACCCTTGTCTCGGAGGAGGGGGGTGGCTTATATAGAGTGCGCCAGGACCCCGGCCAGGCCACGTTACAAAGGGTTCAATGTACATTAAGGCAGGGCGTTACTGATAACGCTAGTAATCAAGTGCTATGATGACCATAAAAGCTACTTAATGACCGACCGTTAGCATGCGGAGTGACTTTAGTCTCCTGGCCGTCGAGTGGTTGGATCTTGGTCGAGTAATTGCTTCTTGGTCGAGTGTCTTCGAGTCTGCTGAGTGGAACACCTCCAAGTCGATTGAAAGGTGATTTATTCTGGTGGTGTCCTTGGGTAGGGCAGTTAGGACAGGTCCGTGACCCTACCCTAGGTACATAGCTTCATCAATACCTAGTTCAATATCGTTACCGACAAGTCTCTTTACTCGTTCCATAATGCTACATCTCGTACTTAACTCATTAGCTACATTGCTTGCAAGGCTTATTGTGATGTACATTACTGAGAGGGCACAAAGATACCTCTCCAACAATCGGAGTGACAAATCCTAATCTTGATCCATGTCAACTCAACAAACACCATTGGAGACACCTGTAGAGCACCTTTATAATCACCCAGTTACGTTGTGACATTTGGTAGCACACAAAGTGTTCCTCCGGTAGCACACAAAGTGTTCCTCCGGTATTCGGGAGTTGCATGATCTCATAGTCATAGGAACATTCATAGTTATGGAGAAAGCAATAGCAACAAACTAAATGATCATCATGCTAAGCTAACGGTGGGTCAAGTCAATCACATCATTCTCTAATAACTTGATCCCGTTAATCAAATGACAACTCAGGTCTATGGTTAGGAAACATAACCATCATTGATTCAACAAGCTAGTTAAGTAGAGGCAAACTAGTGACAGTCCGTTTTTCTATGTATTCACACATGTACTAAGTTTCCGGTTAATACAATTCTAGCATGAATAATAAACATTTATCATGATATAAGGAAATATAAATAACAACTTTATTATTGCCTCTAGGGCATATTTCCTTCACTAGGCGTATCAACGGGATATGGAGATGCCCATCAATATATATCAATGTGAGTGAGTAGGGATTGCCATGCAGCGGGTGCACTGGAGCTATAAGTTTATGAAAGCTCAAAAAGGAAACTAAGTGGGTGTGCATCCAACTTTCTTGCTCATGAAGACCTAGGGCAATTTGAGGAAGCCCATCATTGAAATATACAAGCCAAGTTCTATAATGAAAAATTTCCACTAGTATATGAAAGTGACGATATAAGAGACTCTCTATCATGAAGATCTTGGTGCTACTTTGAAGCACGAGTGTGGTAAAAGGATAGTAGCATTGCCCCTTCTCTCTTTTTCTCTCTTTTTTTGTTTTTGGGCTTTTTCTTCTTTTTTATTTTATTTTTATTTTTTGTCCGGAGTCTTATCCCGACTTGTGGGGGAATCATAGTCTTCATCATCCTTTCCTCACATGGGACAATGGTCTAATAATGAAGATCATCACACTTTTATTTACTCTACAACTCAAGAATTACAACATGTTTCTTAGAACAAAATATGACTCTATATGAATGCCTCCAGAGGTGTACCGGGATGCGCAATGAATCAAGAGTGACATGTATGAAAGAATTATGAAAGATGGCTTTGCCACAAATACGATGTCAACTACATGATCATACAACGACTACTACCTCGACATCTCTTTCAACACGCAGTCGACAATTATGATGGCAGAGGTGATAAGCAAGAGAGAACATGGCAGGTGTGGTATTGTGCCCTCTATCGACTTTGATAAAAACATTTTCAAGGTGGGAGGGGTATTATCATTGTCGCTACTCGCTTCGCCCAAGGCTTTGTCAACCACAAATATTACAACGGCTTCAACAATGACTACTTTCTCCATAGTTCATTCGGTTGGGTCGTTATCATCGACGACTACTAATCCCATGCCATTCAAGTCAATCACGCCTTCGGTTTTCACTGCGACTCGGAGTTAGCCAAGGACTATCGAGTGCAATGGGACCCAGGCGATTCTCGACAGTGCCGGTTTGGGGTCAAGCCGGATTTCATGGAGGCAGAGATGCTAGGAGCCCTCCTAACTTGCACACTTACATGGGCTTCTCCTTGGGCCAGCCCATGGACTTGGTCGTCGGAGACCCATTGCTGCAGCTACATAAGCCAGGCACATAGAAGGAGAGGGTACCTAGTAGATCACAGATGAACCGGCGGCGGCTCCTTTCTCCTACCTTCTTCTTTCCCCCTGTTGCAAGCTTCCTCTATTCTTCTCCTTCATTGTGTAATTCCTCTGTAATCACTATTAAGTACTGCTACTCGTGAGAGAGATTGATCTATAAAAGCTAGCCATCATCACCTCTTTTACAAAAGGAGACCGAATTTTCAACTCCCAGGTGTCGGGACACCCCCTGCTTTTCCAGCCTCGTAATCTGATCCCTGTTTTGTGACCACATAGTAATTTGAGTGCGCCAACTGAAGCACATGGGCCTTTCACTGTAATGCATGCATAGGGATCCATCCCATCACTGCGCTCCCTGTTTTGTGACCACATAGTAATTTGAGTGTGCCAACTGAAGCACATGGGTGCATAGGGATCCATCCCATCACTGCGCACCTATTTTTGATTTGTCTGGATATGGGTAGTTTTATTCTCACATGACAAGCAGAGTATTTGTTGAGTAACATGATTGTATTAGGAAATATAGGTTAGACTAGGAAATATTGTGATTTGCCATGTAATCTAAGTAGATCATGTACTCCTATATATATGCCCACGAGGCTCAAGCAATACAACAATAATTTTACCAAATCCCTCTCTCCCTTCTAATATGGTATCAGCCTACTCATGATCCAAACCCGAACCGCCATCGCTTCCGCACCCGCGCGCTGATACGTCTCCGTCGTATCTATAATTTTTGATTGTTCCATACCAATATTATTCAACTTTCATATACTTTTTGGCAACTTTTTATATTATTTTTGGGACTAACATACTGATCCAGTGCCCAATGTCAGTTCCTGTCTGTTGCATGTTTTTGGTTTCGCAGAATATCCATATCAAACGGAGTCCAAACGGGATAAAAAACGGAAGGAGCTTATTTTTGGAAAATATGGAAAATTTGGAAGGAAAATCAACGCGAACCAGTGCCCGAGGTGGTCACGAGGCAGGGGGGCGCGCCCCCTACTCTCGTGAGCCCACCGTAAGGCGGTTGACGCTCTTCTTTTGCCGCAAGAAAGCTAATATTCGGAAAAAAATCACGGCGAATGTTTCAGGCCAATTGGAGTTACGGATCTCCATATATATACGAAACGGTGAAACAGAGCCAGGAGAGAACGCAGAACCAGAGAGAAACAGAGAGATAGATCGGATTTCGGGTTCCGGCAGACCCTTGAGGTTCGAACACTGGGGTGCGCACGGAGATTTCGCCTTCTACCTACCTGTGCCCCACCGCCACGCTAAGATCTAAGCTATGGAAAGAACAGCACAAGAGACATGGAATTTATACTGGTTCGGGCCACCATTGTGGTTTAATACCCTACTCCAGTGTGTGGTGTGGTGGATTGCCTCTTGGGCTGATGATGATGAGCAATACAAGGAAGAACAGCCTCGCGAGGGTCTGTTCTTGGCTGGGGGCGGCCAAGGACCAGAGGGGAAACCCTTCTCCCATCAAGGGAGGAGGTCAAGGAAGAATAGGAAGAAGGGGGCCCCTCTCCTCCGGTGGCGCTGGAACACCGTCGTGGCCATCATCACCATCACCGCGATCTTCACCAACACCTCCACCATCTTCACCAACATCTCCACCACCTTCCCCCCTCTATCTACAGCGGTCCACTCTCCCGCAACCCGCTGTACCCTCTACTTGAACATGGTGCTTTATGTTGGAAATATGCCCTAGAGGCAATAATAAAATGGTTATTATTATATTTCTTTGTTCATGATAATTGTCTATTGTTCATGCTATAATTGTGTTATCCGGAAATCGTAATACATGTGTGAACACATAGACCACAACACGTCCCTAGTGAGCCTCTAGTTGACTAGCTCGCTTATCAAAAGATAGTCATGGTTTCCTGACTATGGACATTGGATGTCATTGATAACGGGATCACATCATTAGGAGAATGATGTGATGGACAAGACCCAATCCTAAGCTTAGCTCAAAGATCGTGTAGTTCGTTTGCCGTAGCTTTTTTGAATGTCAAGTATCATTTCCTTAGACCATGAGATTGTGCAACTCTCGGATACCGTAGGAGTGCCTTGGGTGTGCCAAACGTCACAACGTAACTGGGTGACTATAAAGGTACATTACAGGTATCTCCGAAAGTGTCTGTTGGGTTGGCATGAATCAAGACTGGGATTTGTCACTCCGTATGACAGAGAGGTATCTCTGGGCCCACTCGGTAATGCATCATCACAATGAGCTCAATGTGATCAAGTGGTTGATCACGGGATCATGCATTATGGTACGAGTTAAGAGACTTGCCGGTAACGAGACTGAAGGAGGTATTGGGATACCGACGATCGAGTCTCGGGCAATTAACGTACCGATTGACAAAAGGAATTGTATACGGATTGATTAAGTCCTCGACATCGTGGTTCATCCGATGAGATCATCGAGGAGCGTGTGGGATCCAACATAGGTATCTAGATCCCGTTGTTGGTTATTGACCGAAGAGCTGTCTCGGTCATGTCTACGTGTCTCCCGAACCCGTAGGGTCTACACACTTAAGGTTCGGTGACGCTAGGGTTGTAGAGATATGAGTATGCAGTAACCTGAAAGTTGTTCGGAGTCCCGGATGAGATCCCGGACATCATGAGGAGTTCCAGAATGGTCCGGAGGTGAAGAATTATATATAGGAAGTGCAGTTTCGGCCATCGAGAGAGTTTCGGGGGTCACCGGTATTGTACCGGGACCACCGGAAGGGTCCCGGGGGTCCACCGGGTGGGGCCACCCATCCCGGAGGGCCCCATGGGCTGAAGTGGGGAGCGGAACCAGCCCATATTGGGCTGGTGCGCCCCCCTTGGGCCCCCCATGCGCCTAGGGTTGGGAACCCTAGGGGAGGGGGCGCCTCCACTTGCCTTGGGGGGTACTCCACCCCTTGGCCGCCGCCCCCCTAGGAGATCCCATCTCCTAGGGCCGGCGCACCCCCCTAGGGGCCTATATAAAGGGGGGTGGAGAGGCAGGGCAGCAACACCTCAAGTCTTGGCGCCTCCCTCTCCCCTGCTACCCCTCTCTCTCTCGTAGTAGCTCGGCGAAGCCCTGCTGCGATCATTGCTGCATCCACCACCACGCCGTCGTGCTGCTGGACCTTCATCAACCTCTCCTTCCCCCTTGCTGGATCAAGAAGGAGGAGACGTCATCCGCTCCGTACGTGTGTTGAACGTAGAGGTGCCGTCCGTTCGGCACTTGGTCATCGGTGATTTGGATCATGGCGAGTATGACTCCATCATCCCCGTTCTCTTGAACGCTTCCGCTCGCGATCTACAAGGGTATGTAGATGCACTCTCCTCTCATTGCTAGTTGACTCCATAGATTGATCTTGGTGAAACGTAGGAATTTTTTTTGTTTTCTGCAACGTTCCCCAACAGTGGCATCATGAGCTAGGTCTATGCGTAGTTACTATGCACGAGTAGAACACAAAGTAGTTGTGGGCGTCGATATTGCCAATTTGCTTGCCGTTACTAGTCTTATCTTGATTCGGCGGCATCGTGCGATGAAGCGGCCCGGACCAACCTTACACGTACGCTTACGTGAGACCGGTTCCACCGACTGACATGCACTAGTTGCATAAGGTGGCTGGCGGGTGTCTGTCTCTCCCACTTTAGTCGGATCGGATTCGATGAACAGGGTCCTTATGAAGGGTAAATAGAAATTGGCAATTCACGTTGTGGTTTTGGCGTAGGTAAGAAAACGTTCTTGCTAGAACCCTATTGCAGCCACGTAAAACTTGCAGCAACAATTAGGGGACGTCTAACTTGTTTTTGCAGCAAGTGTCATGTGATGTGATATGGCCAAAGTTATGATGAATGATGAATGATATATATGTGATGTATGAGATCATGTTCTTGTAATAGGAATCACGACTTGCATGTCGATGAGTATGACAATCGGCAGGAGCCATAGGAGTTGTCTTTATTTTTGTATGACCTGCATGTCATTGAGAAACGCCATGTAAATTACTTTACTTTATTGCTAAACATGTTAGCCATAGTAGTAGAAGTAATAGTTGGCGAGCAACTTCATGGAGACACGATGATGGAGATCATGGTGTCATGTCGGTGACAAGATGATCATGGTGTGATAGATTCCAACGTTCACATACAACGGGTGTAAGACAGATTTACACATGCAAACACTTAGGTTGACTTGACAAGCCTAGCATGTACATACATGGCCTCGGAACACGGAAGACCGAAAGGTCGAGCATGAGTCGTATAGAAGATACGATCAACATGAAGAAGTTCACCGATGTTGACTAGTCCGTCTCACGTGATGATCGGACACGGCCTAGTTAACCCGGATCATGTTATACTTAGATGACTGGAGGGATGTCTATCTGAGTGGGAGTTCATTGAATAATTTGATTAGATGAACTTAATTATCATGAACTTAGTCTAAAATCTTTACAATGTGTCTTGTAGATCAAATGGCCAACGTTGTCCTCAACTTCAACGCGTTCCTAGAGAAAACCAAGCTGAAAGACGATGGCAGCAACTATACGGACTGGGTCTGGAACCTAAGGATCATCCTCATAGCTGCCAGGAAAGATTATGTCCTAAGAGCACCGCTAGGTGAAGCACCTGCTTTCCCTGCAGAACAAGACGTTATGAACACTTGGCAGACACGTGCTGATGATTACTCCCTCGTTCAGTGCGGCATGCTTTACAGCTTAGAACCGGGGCTCCAAAAGTGTTTTGAGCGACACAGAGCATATGAGATGTTCGAAGAGCTGAAAATGGTTTTTCAAGCTCATGCCCGGGTCAAGAGATATGAGGTCTCCGACAAGTTCTTCAGCTGTAAGATGGAGGAAAATAGTTCTGTCAGTGAGCACATACTCAAAATGTCTGGGTTGCATAACCGCTTGACTCAGCTGGGAGTTAATCTCCCAGATGACACGGTCATTGACAGAATCCTTCAGTCGCTTCCACCGAGCTACAAGAGCTTTGTGATGAACTTCAATATGCAAGGGATGGAAAAGACCATTCCTGAAGTATTTGCAATGCTGAAATCAGCAGAGGTAGAAGTCAAAAAGGAACATCAAGTGTTGATGGTGAATAAAACCACTAAGTTCAAGAAAGGCAAGGGTAAGAAGAACTTCAAGAAGGACGGCAAGGGAGTTGCCGCGCCCGGTAAGCAAGCTGCTGGGAAGAAGCCAAAGAATGGACCCAAGCCCGAGACTGAGTGTTTTTATTGCAAGGGAAGTGGTCACTGGAAGCGGAACTGCCCCAAATACTTAGCGGACAAGAAGGCCGGCATCTCGAAAGGTATATGTGATATACATGTAATTGATGTGTACCTTACCAGTACTCGTAGTAGCTCCTGGGTATTTGATACCGGTGCGGTTGCTCATATTTGTAACTCAAAGTAGGAGCTGCGGAATAAGCGGAGGCTGGCGAAGGACGAGGTGACGATGCGCGTCGGGACTGGTTCCAAGGTCGATGTGATCGCCGTCGGCACGCTACCTCTACATTTACCTACAGGATTAGTTCTAAACCTCAATAATTGTTATTTAGTGCCAGCTTTGAGCATGAACATTGTATTAGGATCTCGTTTAATTCGAGATGGGTACTCATTTAAATCCAAGAATAATGGTTGTTCTATTTATATGAGAAATATGTTTTATGGTCATGCTCCAATGGTGAATGGTTTATTCTTAATGAATCTCGAGCGTAATGTTACACATATTCATAGTGTGAATACCAAAAGATGTAAAGATGATAATGATAGTCCCACATACTTGTGGCACTGCCGCCTTGGTCACATAGGTGTCAAACGCATGAAGAAGCTCCATGCAGATGGACTTTTGGAGTCTCTTGATTACAAATAATTTGACATGTGCGAACTATGCCTCATGGGTAAAATGACCAAGACTCCGTTCTCAGGAACAATTGAGCGAGCAACCAACTTATTGGAAATCATACATACTAATGTGTGCGGTCCAATGAGTGTTGAGGCTTGCGGTGGCTATCGTTATGTTCTCACCCTCACTGATGACTTGAGTAGATATGGGTATGTCTACTTAATGAAACATAAGTCTGAGACCTTTGAAAAGTTCAAGGAATTTCAGAGTGAGGTTGAGAATCAACATGACAGGAAAATCAAGTTCTTGCGAACAGATTGTGGGGGAGAATACTTGAGTCATGAATTTGGCACACACTTAAGAAAATGTGGAATAGTTTCACAACTCATGCCTCCTGGAACACCTCAGCGTAATGGTGTGTCCGAACGTCGTAATCGCACTCTATTAGATATGGTGCGATCTATGATGTCTCTTACCGATTTACCGCTATCATTTTGGGGCTATGCTTTAGAGACTGCCGCATTCACTTTAAATAGGGCTCCGTCGAAATCCGTTGAGACGACACCGTATGAATTATGGTTTGGGAAGAAACCTAAGCTGTCATTTCTAAAAGTTTGGGGATGCGATGCTTATGTCAAGAAACTTCAACCTGAAAAGCTCGAACCCAAGTCGGAAAAATGCGTCTTCATAGGATACCCTAAAGAAACTATTGGGTATACCTTCTACCTCAGATCCGAAGGCAAGATCTTTTTGCCAAGAATGGATCCTTTCTAGAGAAAGAGTTTCTCTCGAAGGAAGTAAGTGGGAGGAAAGTTGAACTCGATGAAGTATTACCTCTTGAACCGGAAAGTGGTGCAACACAGGAAAATGTTCCTGAGGTGTCTGCACCGACTAGAGAGGAAGTTAATGATGATGATCATGAAACTTCAGATCAAGTTGCTACTGAACTTCGTAGGTCCACAAGGACACGTTCCGCACCAGAGTGGTACGGCAACCCTGTCTTGGAAATCATGTTGTTAGACAACGGTGAACCTACGAACTATGAAGAAGCGATGGCGGGCCCAGATTCCGACAAATGGCTAGAAGCCATGAAATCCGAGATAGGATCCATGTATGAAAACGGAGTATGGACTTTGACTGACATGCCCGTTGAGCGGCGAGCCATAGAAAATAAATGGATCTTTAAGAAGAAGACAGACGCGGATGGTAATGTGACCATCTATAAAGCTCGGCTTGTCGCTAAGGGTTATCGACAAGTTCAAGGGGTTGACTACGATGAGACTTTCTCACCCATAGCGAAGCTGAAGTCCGTCCGAATCATGTTAGCAATTGCCGCATTCTATGATTATGAGATATGGCAAATGGACGTCAAAACGGCATTCCTTAATGGTTTCCTTAAGGAAGAATTGTATATGATGCAGCCGGAAGGTTTTGTCGATCCTAAGAATGCTGACAAGGTGTGCAAGCTCGAACGCTCAATTTATGGGCTGGTGCAAGCATCTCGGAGTTGAAACATTCGTTTTGATGAGATGATCAAAGCGTTTGGGTTTATGCAGACTTATGGAGAAGCCTGCATTTACAAGAAAGTGAGTGGGAGCTCTGTAGCATTTCTCATATTGTATGTGGATGACATACTGTTGATGGGAAATGATATAGAATTCTTGGAAAGCATAAAGGCCTACTTGAACAAGTGTTTTTCAATGAAGGACCTTGGAGAAGCTGCTTATATATTAGGCATCAAGATCTATAGAGATAGATCGAGACGCCTCATTGGTCTTTCACAGAGTACGTACCTTGACAAGATATTGAAGAAGTTCAAAATGGATCAGTCAAAGAAGGGGTTCTTGCCTGTATTGCAAGGTACGAGATTGAGCACGGCTCAAAGCCCGACCACGGCAGAAGATAGAGAAAAGATGAGTGTCGTCCCCTATGCCTCAGCCATAGGGTCTATCATGTATGCTATGCTGTGTACGTACCAGACCTGATGTAAACCTTGCCGTAAGTTTGGTAGGAAGGTACCAAAGTAATCCCGGCATGGAACACTGGACAGCGGTCAAGAATATCCTAAAGTACCTGAAAAGGACTAAGGACATGTTTCTCGTTTATGGAGGCGACGAAGAGCTCGTCATAAAGGGTTACGTCGATGCTAGCTTCGACATAGATCTGGATGACTCTAAGTCACAAACCGGATACGTGTATATTTTGAATGGTTGGGCAGTAAGCTGGTGCAGTTGCAAGCAAAGCGTTGTGGCGGGATCTACATGTGAAGCAGAGTACATGGCAGCCTCGGAGGCAGCACAAGAAGCAGTCTGGGTGAAGGAGTTGATTACCGACCTAGGAGTCATACCCAATGCGTCGGGCCCGAAGAATCTCTTCTGTGACAACACTGGAGCTATTGCCCTTGCCAAGGAGCCCAGGTTTCACAGGAAGACTAGGCATATCAAGCGTCGCTTCAACTCCATTCGTGAAAGTGTTCAAAATGGAGACATAGAGATTTGTGAAGTACATACGGACCTGAATGTAGCGGATCCATTGATTAAACTCTCCCTAGAGCAAAACATGATCAACACCAGAATTCCATGGGTGTTCGATTCATCACAATGTAACTAGAATATTGACTCTAGTGCAAGTGGGAGACTGTTGGAAATATGCCCTAGAGGCAATAATAAAATGGTTATTATTATATTTCTTTGTTCATGATAATTGTCTATTGTTCATGCTATAATTGTGTTATCCGGAAATCGTAATACATGTGTGAACACATAGACCACAACACGTCCCTAGTGAGCCTCTAGTTGACTAGCTCGTTGATCAAAAGATAGTCATGGTTTCCTGACTATGGACATTGGATGTCATTAATAACGGGATCACATCATTAGGAGAATGATGTGATGGACAAGACCCAATCCTAAGCTTAGCTCAAAGATCGTGTAGTTCATTTGCTGTAGCTTTTCTGAATGTCAAGTATCATTTCCTTAGACCATGAGATTGTGCAACTCCCGGATACCGTAGGAGTGCCTTGGGTGTGCCAAACGTCACAATGTAACTGGGTGACTATAAGGTTACATTACAGGTATCTCCGAAAGTGTCTGTTGGGTTGGCACGAATCAAGACTGGGATTTGTCACTCCGTATGACGGAGAAGTATCTCTAGGCCCACTCGGTAATGCATCATCACAATGAGCTCAATGTGATCAAGTGGTTGATCACGGGATCATGCATTACGGTACGAGTAAAGAGACTTGCCGGTAACGAGACTGAAGGAGGTATTGGGATACCGATGATCGAGTCTCGGGCAATTAACGTACCGATTGACAAAAGGAATTGTATACGGATTGATTAAGTCCTCGACATCGTGGTTCATCCGATGAGATCATCGAGGAGCGTGTGGGATCCAACATAGGTATCCAGATCCCGTTGTTGGTTATTGACCGGAGAGCCATCTCGGTCATGTCTACGTGTCTCCCGAACCCGTAGGGTCTACACACTTAAGGTTCGGTGATGCTAGGGTTGTAGAGGTATGAGTATGCAGTAACCCGAAAGTTGTTCGTAGTCCCGGATGAGATCCTGAACGTCACGAGGAGTTCCGGAATGGTCCGGAGGTGAAGAATTATATATAGGAAGTGCAGTTTCGGCCATCGGGAGAGTTTCGGAGGTCACCGGTATTGTACCGAGACCACCGGAAGGGTCCCGGGGGTCCACCGGGTGGGGCCACCCATCCCGGAGGGCCCCATGGGCTGAAGTGGGGAGGGGAACCAGCCCATAGTGGGCTGGTGCGCCCCCCTTGTGCCCCCCCATGCGCCTAGGGTTGGGAACCCTAGGGGAGGGGGCGCCTCCACTTGCCTTGGGGGGTACTCCACCCCTTGGCCGCCGCCCCCCAGGAGATCCCATCTCCTAGGGCCGGCACACCCCCTAGGGGGCCTATATAAAGGGGGGGAGAGGGAGGGAAGCAACACCTCAAGTCTTGGCGCCTCCCTCTCCCCTGCTACACCTCTCTCTCTCTCACAGTAGCTCGACGAAGCCCTGTTGCGATCATTGTTGCATCCACCACCACGCCGTCGTGCTGCTGGATCTTCATCAACCTCTCCTTCCCCCTTGCTAGATCAAGAAGGAGGAGACGTCATCCGCTCCGTACGTGTGTTGAACGCGGAGGTGTCATCCGTTCGGCACTTGGTCATCGGTGATTTGGATCACGGCGAGTATGACTCCATCATCCCCGTTCTCTTGAACGCTTCCGCTCGCGATCTACAAGGGTATGTAGATGCACTCTCCTCTCGTTGCTAGTTGACTCCATAGATTGATCTTGGTGAAACATAGGAATTTTTTTTGTTTTCTGCAACGTTCCCCAACACTTTATGCTTCATATTATTATCCCATGATGTGTTGCCATCCTATGATGTCTGAGTAGATTTTCGTTGTCCTATCGGTGGTTGATGAATTGCTATGATTGATTTAATTTGCTTGTGGTTATGTTGCTGTCCTTTGGTGCCCATCATATGAGTGCGCACGTGGATCACACCATAGGGTTAGTTGTATGTTGATAGGACTATGTATTGGAGGGCAAGATGACAGAAGCTTCAACCTAGCATAGAAATTGATGCATACGGGATTGAAGGGGGACCAATATATCTTAATGCTATGGTTGGGTTTTACCGTAATGAACATTAGTAGTTGCGGATGCTTGCTAATAGTTCCAATCATAAGTGCATAGAATTCCAAGTAAGGGATGGCATGCTAGCAGTGGCCTCTCCCACATAATACTTGCTATCGGTCTAGTAAAGTAGTCAATTGCTTAAGGGACAATTTCGCAACTCCTACCACCACTTTTCCACACTCGCTATATTTACTTTAGTTGCTTCTTTACCTTAACAGCGCTTAGTTATATTTTCGTGCTCTTTACTTTCTTGCAAGCCTTTCCGAAAACACCTACAAAGTACTCTTAGTTTCATACTTGTTCTAGGTAAAGCGAACGTCAAGCGTGCGTAGAGTTGTATCGGGGGTCGATAGAACTTGAGGGAATATTTGTTCTACCTTTAGATCCTCGTTGGGTTCAACACTCTTACTTATCGAAAACTGTTGCGATCCCCTATACTTGTGGGTTATCAAGACCTTTTTCCGGCGCCGTTGCCGGGGAGCAATAGCGTGGGGTGAATATTCTCGTGTGTGCTTGTTTGCTTTATCACTAAGTAATTTTTATTTGCTATTCTTAGTTGTTTCCTATCTTCAGTTATGGGTAGGAAACGCAAAATACCAAAACAATTAGTTGTACCTACTGAACCAATGGTTGAAGAACCAATCAAAATCTATCACACTGCTGAAGCTTATTACTTGGATCATCTTCGGTCCCTATGTGCTCGTGCTGAAACCCCAACTAGCTTATTTGAGGGCAAATCTTTAGATGACATGCTTGTTATGTGCGACACCGTATATCTGAAAAAGGGAAATTATTATGGAGTCAAATTCAACGTTTGCAATGCTATGCTTGGAATTTATGTGAATTATATGATTTTATTTATTGTTCTGAAAACCCTAAGAAACACCTTCCTTACCAATGTGAGTTTATTGATAATGGAATCTTATCTTCTTATGCTAAAGGTGTTTATAGTTACTATGATGTTCAACAAATTGAAGAATTTGTTGCTTTTGAGGGTGCTTATGAAATTGCTACTTTGATTGAAAAGTATGATGCTACTTTTCACAAATCTGAAATTTTTGCTATACTTAAATATTTCTATGATAATTATGCTTATAATACATATGTTAAACAATATATTGAGAATACTCCGCTGTCCAAGAAGAGACTAATATTTTGCAGGAGTCGGTGGAAGAAGAAATTGATGAAACTGTGAGCTCATTGGATGAAAAAGATGATGATTAGAGCGAAGAACAAAAGGAGGAAGAGCCGATTGATCACCTGTGCCCACCTTCTAATGAGAGTAACTCTTCAACTCATACATTGTTTAATTCCCCTTCGTGCTTACCGAAGGATGATTGCTATGATGACTGTTATGATCCCTTTGATTCTCTTGAAATATCCCTTTTTGATGATGCTCGCTATACTTGTGGCCAAGATGCCAATATGAATTATGCTTATGGAGATGAACTTGCTATAGTTCCTTATGTTAAACATGAAATTGTTGCTATTGCACCCACGCATGATAGTCCTATTATCTTTTTGAATTCTCCAAACTACACTATATCGGAGAAGTTTGCACTTATTAAGGATTACATTGATGGGCTGCATTTTACCGTTTCACATGATGATTTTGATAGATATAATATGCATGTGCTTGCTGCTCCTACTTGCAATTATTATGAGAGAGGAACTATATCTCCACCTCTCTATGTTTCCAATATGATGAAATTGCAAGAAACTATTTATACTATGCATTGGCATTTACTATGCGTGCATTAATTGTTCTTTTATGACATGCCGATGCATAGGAAGAGAGTTAGACTTCGTCATTACATGATATATGTTACTTTGTGCTCACTACTAAATTACACATCATTGTTAATTAAAATTGGCTTCGATATACCTTGGGATCCGGGTGGATCCATTACTTGAGCACTATATGTTGGAAATATGCCCTAGAGGCAATAATAAATTAGTTATTATTATTATATTTCATTGTTCATGATAATCTTTTATTATCCATGCTAGAATTGTATTGATAGGAAACTCAGATACATGTGTGGATACATAGACAACACCATGTCCCTAGTAAGCCTCTAGTTGACTAGCTCGTTGATCAATAGATGGTTACGGTTTCTTGACCATGGACATTGGATGTCGTTGATAACGGGATCACATCATTAGGAGAATGATGTGATGGAGAAGACCCAATCCTAAGCCTAGCACAAGATCGTGTAGTTCGTATGCTAAAGCTTTTCCAATGTCAAGTATCATTTCCTTAGACCATGAGATTATGCAACTCCCGAATACCGTAGGAGTGCTTTGGGTGTGCCAAACGTCACAACATAACTGGGTGGCTATAAAGGTGCACTACAAGTATCTCCGAAAGTGTCTGTTGGGTTGGCACGAATCGAGACTGGGATTTGTCACTCCGTGTAAACGGAGAGGTATCTCTGGGCCAACTCGGTAGGACATCATCGTAATGTGCACAATGTGACCAAGGAGTTGATCACGGGATGATGTGTTACGGAACGAGTAAAGAGACTTGTCGGTAACGAGATTGAACAAGGTATCGGGATACCGACGATCGAATCTCGGGCAAGTATAGTACCGATAGATAAAGGGAACTGTATACAGGATTGATTGAATCCTTGACATCGTGGTTCATCCGATGAGATCATCGTGGAGCATGTGGGAGCCAACATGGGTATCCAGATCCCGCTGTTGGTTATTGACCGGAGAGTTGTCTCGGCCATGTCTGCATGACCCCCGAACCCGTAGGGTCTACACACTTAAGGTTCGATGATGCTTGGGTTACAGGAAAGTATGTACACGGTTAGCGAATGTTGTTCGGAGTCCCGGATGAGATCCCGGACGTCACGAGGAGTTCCGAAATGGTCTGGAGGTAAAGATTGATATATAGGAAGTATGGTTTTGGCCACCGGAAGTGTTTCGGGCATCACCAGTAGTGTACCGGGACCATTGGAGGGGTCCGGGGTCCACCGGGAGGGGCCACGGGCCCCGGAGGCATACATGGGCCAAGTGTGAGAAGGGACCAAACCCTAGGTGGGCTGGGGTGCCTCCCCACCAAGGCCCATGCGCCTAGAGAGAAGAGGGGGCAAACCCTAAGGGCAGATGGGCCCTAAGGCCCATGCCTGGTGCGCCTCCCTCTCCCCCCACTTGGCCGCCACCCCAGATAGGGATTGGGGCTGCCGCCACCCCTAGGGTGGAAACCCTAGGTGGGGGCGCAGACCTCCCTCTCCCCCTATATATAGTGGAGGCAAAGGGGCAGCCCAACACACGAAGTTCTTCCCCTGTTGGCGCAGCCCTACCCCTCTCCCTCCTCGTCTCTCGTAGCCCTACCCCTGGTGGAGTCCCGCGGTCCTCCTCCACCACCACGCCGTCGTGCTGCTACTGGACGGAGTCTTCCCCAACCTCTCCTTCTCCCCTTGCAGGATCAAGGCGTATGAGACGTCACCGGGCTGCACGTGTGTTGAACGTGGAGGCTCCGTTGTTCGGCGCTTAGATCGGAATCAACCGTGATTTGAATCGCTACGAGTACGACTCCTTCATCCGCGTTCTTGCAACACTTCCGCTTAGAAATCTATAAGGGTATGTAGATGCACTCTCCTTCCCCTCGTTGCTAGATTACTCCATAGATTGATCTTGGTGATGCGTAGAAAATTTTAAATTTCTACTACGATCCCCAACAGTGGCATCATGAGCTAGGTCTATGCGTAGTTTCTATGCATGAGTAGAACACAAGTTGTTGTGGGCGTCGATTTTGTCAATTTACTTGCCATTACTAGTCTTATCTTGATTCGGCGGCATCGTGGAATGAAGCGGCCCAGACCGACCTTACACGTACTCTTACGTGAGACTGGTTCCAGCGACTGACATGCACTAGTTGCATAAGGTGGCTAGCGGGTGTCTGTCTCTCCCACTTTAGTCGGATCAGATTCGATGAAAAGGGTCCTTATGAAGGGTAAATAGAAATTGGCATATCACGTTGTGGTTTTGGTGTAGGTAAGAAACGTTCTTGCTAGAAACCTGTAACAGCCATGTAAAAACTTGCAACAACAATTAGAGGACATCTAACTTGTTTTTGCAGCATGTGCCGTGTGATGTGATATGGCCAAAAGGATGTGATGAATGATATATGTGATGTATGAGATTGATCATGTTCTTGTAATAGGAATCACGACTTGCATGTCGATGAGTATGACAACCGGCAGGAGCCATAGGAGTTGTCTTAATTTATTTATGACCTGCGTGTCAACTTAAACGACATGTAATTACTTTACTTTATTTCTAAAGCGTTAGCCATAGTAGTAGAAGTAATAGATGATGAGACAACTTCAAGAAGACACGATGATGGAGATCATGGTGTCATTGTCGTGGTTCTAACTCTGACAGTGATGTAGGGGGGTGTGTATGGAGAGGCTAGATCTCAGCTATTGGGAAGTTGTAAGCACACAAAGATGTACGAGTTCAGGCCCTTCGCGGAAGAAGTAACAGCCCTACGTCTCGGTGCCCAGAGGCGGTCGATTGGATTATAGGCGTGTGAATAACAGGGGTGCGAACCCTTGATACCGAGGTGGGGGGTTGCTTATATAGAGTTCGCCAAGACCCCGGCCAGCCCACATTACCAAAGGTTCAATGTACATTAATGCGGGGTGTTACTAGTAACGCTGGTAATAAAATGCTATAATGACCATAAAGACTACTTAATAGCCGACCGTTTGCCTGCGGAGTGACTTTAGGTCTCCTGGCTAGTCGAGTGGTTGGCTTCACAGTCGAGTGATAGCTTCTTGGTCGAGTGAGATACTTTCAAGTCGATTGAAAGATGACTTCTTCTAGGGATGTCCTTGGGTAGGGCTCTTTTGGACAGGTCCGTGCCCCTACCCTAGGTACATAGCTTCATCATTAGCCCCCGAATGGATCGAGGTTAGAGTGGGGAAAGAGTTGGTGATCTTTCCGACTGGTTCTTTGGGTTACCTGAGTGCCTCGTTTTGGGTCGACCGTCACGGATGACGTCATCAACCTCTTTGGGTTACCTGAGTGAATTTCTTTACCTGTGACATACCGAGTGCCGGCGCGAGCAGGGTCTTCAGTTTTGGCAAGTTGTTCTGCAGCCCGCGGATGTCGCGGGATTTGGATTTTGGGAAGCGTGAGGGACGGGAGCGGCCGCAGTAATTGGAAGCGATAAAGCGGAAGCTCCTCGATTTCCGTGCCACCTTTTTCGCCACGTACCGTGCACGCGTCTGCTGCGGGATTTGGCTGGATCGCCTGGGCCTACCAATCAGCCACTCGGGAGCGACCTCTTATAAATCGCCGGCTCGGGGTTTCTAACCAGTGCGCTTTCTTCTTTCTCTCTGCCTTCGCAAGTTCCTCCGCCACCTCTGCTCTCCCGCTAGCGCCACAGGCCCATGCGAGACTTGCCGGCGACGATGGCGAAGGACAAGACCTCTGCTCTCGAGCGCGCGAAGAAGGCGGCAGCGCAGGGGAAAGGGAAGAGATCTGCTTGGGGCGAATCCTCCTCAAGGTCTGCTCTGCCCCGGGGCTAGATCCAAGGGGAATGGCTACCGTCGGTGATCCGGCAAGAGGATCTTGACGACATGGTCGAGGGGGGAGTCATTCCCCACGAAGCTATGTGTCTCCCGGGGAGAGAGATCGAGCCGCAGCCCCGCGACGGTGAGTGCGTGCTTCTAGCCACCCATATCGACTGTGGGTTTTCTCTGCCGCCACATCCTTTTTTCCGGAGCTTCTTGAACTTCTTCGAAGCACAGCTCCACCACTTCACTCCAAACTCCATCATATACCTTGCTGCTTTCATTTCCATGTGTGAGGGTTTCTTGGGTTGCCGCCCCCATTGGGGACTCTTCAAGCATATCTTTACCTGCCGCTCTCAGTCGGTTAAGAAGGCCAAGTTGAGTGACGAGAGGACGTAGGTGGTCCAGCTGTGTGGGGGCCTGGCGATCCAGACGAGGGGAAAGAGTTGTTTTCCTTCTATCACTTTCCCGGAGTTGGTCCGCGGTTGGCAGTCGACCTGGTTTTACTATCGAGACCAGGCGACCCCAGGACAGTCGACTGGTCTTCCCCCTTTCTCTCTTGACCGAGCTGAAAAACCCGCTTCTCTGAAAGTGACGCCAGAAGAAAAGGCCCAAGTCAAAGTGCTGGCCGGTCGAGTGGTTGAGCTCGCCCGCGAGGGCGTGACTGGTATGGACCTGCTGGAGGTCTTCTTCCGGAGGCGCATCCAACCGCTGCAGGTGTGGCTGTACTCGGGTCTCGACGACACCACTCGGATCCACCCGGAGGAGGTCACTGACGAGATGCTGGAGGGGTGGCTGTCGAGCATCACGGGGAACAAAGACAACCCCCGAGGAGCCAGGAGGGTAATTCCACTCGACAACTTATACGACGTGGACCAGGTTAGTCTTTATGCTTCCGACTGAGATCTTATCTTCTTCATTGGTCTTCTTTGAGCTGGTCGATTGACTTTTTGTCCTTTTGTTTTCCAGGCGACCACCGAGATGTACTCGACACCCAACGGGGCACAGGAGCTAACTGAGGAAGGGGAGGCGAGCGGAGGCGAGAGCGGGGACGATCAAGGCGAGTGGGAGTCCAAAGGTGAAGGAGAGGGAGGCGACGACGTCGACTCCAGCGAATAGGAGGAGGAGGAGGCTGACCCCCCCCCCCCCCCGCCCGGAGAGGCGATCCAAACTCACGCACGATCCAGCGCGGGAACGTGGCAAGGCGACTGCTCCTGTTGGGCAGTCGTCGAAACGCCCTCGGACCTCTTCTCCGACGCCGACTGGGAAGGCTCCCAAGCACCCACGCGCGACACCGTCCAAGCCGCCCAAGGCTCTGCCCAAGATGAAGATGGCTGTCCCTACCATTTCCGGGTAATAACAAAACTTGCTTTCCTTTGTCGACCGTGAACGGGTCCTTGGTCGATTCATTGAGCCAACTGACTGACTTTGAGGCTTGCAGCGCTGCTACTTCTGAGGTCTCCGCGAAGGACGACGACCAAGAGATGGAGGATGCTGTCACCTCCAACCCTGGTACAATCACTGACGTTCTGTTTTGAGTCGACTAAACATTTATGGCAACTCTGGTCGATTGAATGTTTTCCTTGTAGCTCCTCCTCATGTTATCGACCTCCCGGATGATGACGACAACGAACCGCTGAGAGTGAGGAGGAACAGGAGGGCGTCGGCTGACAAGGCCCCCCGATCTGCTCTGGCGTCTGAGGCCGTAGCTCGGGATGGTGGCGACACCACTCGGGCTTCTGTGACTTTCGCCGTTCCTCTGACGAGTGTGCGGCCCTTGACGTCGACTGCGGATCCGTCTTCGCTTTTTGCCACGTACCCCGCCCCTGAGGACCAAGCGGCTGCTGCAAGAGAGGCTATACGCCAAGCGGGGATCATGATGGAGCAAGTGAAGGTGGCTCGGGACGCCAGCCAAGCAGCTTATGACACAAGCTCGGCTCTTCAGAGTAACGTCCAGGTCAGTCGACTCATCTCTTGGTCTTGTTATGATGTGCTGTTTGAAGAACCTTTTTCCGAAGATCTTTATATCTGTACACCCACTGGGTGTGTTTGCCAATTCTTGGACGAGTGGGGGCATGCTAAGTGCACCCACTGGGTGTAGTCCCCGAGACTACGGTGGACTGCTGGCAGTCGACTGTAGTCTTTATATTGTGTTGTTGTAGCTGTATTTCTTCACTCAGTCTGGTCAGGCCATGTCAAATGGAACTGTATCCAGTCGACTGCAGGTAGTCGACTTTTTCTCTTCACTTTTTTTTACAGTGGGGGCACGCTGAGTGCACCCACTGGGTGTAGTCCCCGAGACTACTGTCGAATGTTTTTGATTCGGCTGTAGTCTTAGAAACGCCATCATTGTCTCTAAGTTACTCAGAAGCAACTTATCTTGGACGTCTGTTCATTGATTTTTCTTTTCGCAGAAATCCTGTGAACTTGTAGCTTGCTATACTGAGTTGGAGAACCAGCAGATCCAGCTCAACCTAAACTTGAAGCTTGCTCAAGAGAACTTGAAGAAGGCGCAAGAAGAAGCAAAAGGTATGGCTGGTGGGGTTCTCTATTCTTGACGAGTGATTTTTCTTCCTTGTCCATTCTTGATGTTGATTTCACTCGACGCGCCGCAGATAAACTAGAGGAAGCTCTGAAGAAGAAGGACCAAGATCTTGTAGAAGCATAGAAGGAGGCCTTGAGCAGGACGAAGCTTGCTGAAGAGAAAATGGCTTCGGTCGAACTCTTGAGCAGGAGAACTCCAGGCTAAAAACTGCTCTCGAGGTAGCCAATCAAGAGGTCACCCGACTGAAGAATGACAACGCGGCTCTGCGCAACAAGGCAGGCGATCTGGTGGGGAAGAAGAACGATCTAGAAGCTTATCTCGGTGAACTCGCCAAGAAGCTGTTCGTCATGCTCGAAGGTAATTACTCTGCCCTGACTGTCTTGCAGTTGCCAAGCCTGTGTAGAGCCACTGTCTGACTCTTGAATCGCGTTTGCAGAATTCTGCCAGAACTTCGAAGAGGAAACCAGTCGAGTGGAGCCAGGCTTGGACCCCGCCAATTCTCTCGTGAAGGATGAGGCTGCCATGAACGTGCTCCGACTGGAGTCTCGTGTTACAAGCGCTGTTGATTATCTTGCTCGACTGAAGGTCACAATGTCGCGGATCGACACATCACTCTGGCCAGGGACAACGCTTCAGAACGACCTTGAGTCTCTGATGACTCGACTGAACGAAGTCCCAGGTCGAGTGGCGGAATGGAAAAAATCTGTTGCCAGATGTGGTGCTGATGTCGCTCTGTCTCTGGTCCGTGTCCATTGCAAGGAGGCGCGAGAAGAGAAGCTGGCTGCCATCCAAGTTGCCAACACCAGGAAGCACAATTTTCAAGACTTCATGGAGACTTTCATCGCTGCTGCCACCCGTATTACAGACGGGATCGACTTGGACGAGTTCGTCGCCCCTTCCAGTCCTCCTCCCGAGGAATGAAAAACTTTCATGCTCCACTTTAAATTTGCCTCGGGATGCCGAGTGGATTTGTAACCGTTAAACTCTGCCGAGCCGAGGGCTCGAGTACTTTTGATCTGAGGCCTGGGACCTTTAGGTTTTATCCGAACTTGATTTCTTCGTTGGATATTTTCATGGTTTGATCTGTCGAGAGGAACTTGATCTTCACTCGGAATAACCTCGTATTTGTGGCGTAACTCTTTTGCGGATTGAGTTGTGTCCTGTACTTAGGTGAGCACTGGGCTGCAGCTGAGCTCCCCCGAGTGGGAGTCTGGCTCTCCACCCGGTAGGATTTTTAAACACCTAGGCGAGCGCAGGGCTGCAACTAAGCCCCCAAGTGGGAGGCTGGCTCTCCACTTGGTAGGATGTTTTAAACACTTAGGCGAGCACTGGGCTGCAGCTAAGCCCCCGAGTGGGAGGATTGCTCTCCACTCGGTAGGATTTTTTTCAATCTTAGGCGAGTGCCTGACTGCAGCTAAGTCTCTAAGTGGGATAACTTAGGCGAGTACTGAACTGCAGCTAAGCCACCGAGTGGGAGGATTGCTCTCCACTCGGTAGGATTTTTTCAAACTTAGGCGAGTGCCTGACTGCAGCTAAGTCTCTAAGTGGGAGAACTTAGGCGAGTACTGGACTGCAGCTAAGCCCCCGAGTGGGAGGATTGCTCTCCACTTGGTAGGATTTTTTCAAACTTAGGCGAGTGCCTGACTGCAGCTAAGTCTCTAAGTGGGAGAACTTAGGCGAGTACTGGACTGCAGCTAAGCCCCCGAGTGGGAGGATTGCTCTCCACTCGATAGGATTTTTTCAAACTTAGGCGAGTGCCCGACTGCAGCTAAGTCTCTAAGTGGGAGAACTTAGGCGAGTACTGGACTGCAGCTAAGCCCCCCGAGTGGGAGGATTGCTCTCACTCGGTAGGATTTTTGAACACTTAGGCAAGCACTGGGCTGCAGCTAAGCCTCCGAGTAGAACTCTGGCTTTCCACTCGGTAGGATTTTTCAAACTTAGGCGAAACAGATTCGCGGCTAAGTCACCCACTGGGGGATTTCGTATGCAAGCAAAAGTGACGGCAATTATTGGAACACTCTTGCCTTTGATAAAAATGAACTGCAAATTTTTTTCTTATTACATCTCGTCTAAGGGAGGACTCAAGTGTAAAAGGGGCGGAGTAGTTCCGCATTCCAAGCTCGCGGCTCGTCGATCTGGCGATGTTGTAGAGGTGATACGCTCCATTGTGGAGGACTCTAGTGACGATGAAGGGGCCTTTCCAAGTAGGGGCAAGCTTGTGTGGTTTCTGCTGATCCACTCGGAGGTCCAAATCTCCTTCTTGGAAGGCTCGACTCTTTACATTCCTGGCGTGGAATCGACGCAAGTCCTGCTGATAAATGGTCGATCTGATCATGGCCATCTCCCTCTCTTCTTCTAGGAGGTTGACTGCGTCTTGCCGGGCTTGTTCTGCTTTGTCTTCGGTATAAAGCTCGACTCGGGGTGCGTTGTGAAGAACATCACTCGGCAGAACTGCCTCGGCTCCATAAACCAGAAAGAATGGAGTTCTTCCAGTCGACCGGTTTGGGGTGGTCCTCAATCCCCACAGAACTGACGGAAGCTCGTCGACCCAAGCACCTACCGCGTGCTTGAGATCACGCATCAATCGAGGCTTTAGTCCTTTGAGAATCAGACCATTTGCCCTCTCTGCCTGTCCATTCGACTGGGGATGCGCAACTGATGCATAGTCGACTCGTGTGCCTTGAGAGGCGCAGAAAGCTCTGAACTTGTCTGAATCAAAGTTTGACCCATTGTCAGTGATGATGCTATGCGGGACTCCATATCTGAATGTTAGCCCTCTGACGAAACTGATAGCAGTGCAAGCATCAAGATTCTTGATGGGCTTAGCTTCGATCCACTTGGTAAACTTGTCGACTGCCACAAGCACATGAGTGAAACCGCTCCTGCCTGTTCTCAGTGGACCAACCATGTCCAGTCCCCAGACAGCAAAGGGTCAGATGAGTGGAATGGTCTTCAGGGCTGATGCAGGCTTATGTGACATGTTGGAGTAGAACTGGCACCCTCCACACTTGTCGACTATCTCTTTTGCCATCTCATTTGCTCTTGGCCAGTAAAATCCCGCTCGGTATGCTTTAGACACAATGGTCTGAGAGGACGCATGGTGACCACAGGTCCCTGAGTGGATATCATCAAGGATTATCCGACCCTCTTCTGGTGTTATGCACTTCTGACCGATTCCAGTTGCGCTTTCTCTATGCAACTGTCCCCTTATGACTGTGAAGGCTTTGGATCGGCGGATGATCTGTCAAGCCTCTTCTTCATATTCCGGGAGTTCTTTCCTTAGGATATACGTGATGTACGGTATCGTCCAGTCGGGAGTGATTGCCAAGACTTCCATGATTAGGTCGACCACAGTAGGGATTTCGACTTCAGTCGGATCTGTGGCACTTTTCGGTTGCGGGGCTTCTTCTGTAAAAGGATCCTCCTGGACTGACGGCGAGCGGATGTGCTCCAAAACACATTGCTGGGAATGGCTTCCCTCTTGAAGTCTATCTTTGCCAAATCATCAGCTGCTTGATTTTTCAGTCGGGGGATGTGATGAAGCTCTAACCCCTCGAATTTCTTTTCTAAGTTTCTCACTACATTGCAATAACCAGTCATTGCCGGACTTCTGACGTCCCACTCCTTCATCACCTGATTAACCACCAAATCCGAGTCGCCATAGACCATGAGGCGACGGACGCCGAGTGAAATGGCCATGCGCAATCCGTACAAAAGTGCTTCATATTCTGCTTCATTATTGGAGGAATCAAAGTGAATCTGGAGAACATATCTGAGCTTATCTCCTCGGGGGGAGACTAATACTACCCCAGCACCGGAACCATTCAGCATCTTAGATCCATCGAAGAACATGGTCCAGTGCTCCGAGTGAACTTGAGTGGGAAGCTTCTGTTCGATCCTCTCGGCGATGAAATCTGCAATTGCTTGGGACTTGATAGCCTTCTTTGCTTCAAACTTGATATCTAGGGGAAGGAGTTCAATCGCCCACTTCGCCACTCGACCAGTTGCCTCTCTGTTATGCAGAATCTCTGACAATGGGGCGTCGCTGACGAATGTAATGGAGTGGTCAGAGAAGTAGTGTGCAACCTTCTTCGTGGTCATATAAATCCCGTATACAAGCTTCTGATAATGAGGATATCTTTGCTTTGAAGGTGTCAAGACTTCAGACACATAATATACTGGGCGCTGAACTCTGAAGGCCTTTCCTTCTTCTTCCCGCTCGACCGTAAATACTGTACTGACAACTTGTCCTGTGGCTGCAATGTAAAGCAGCAAAGGCTCTTTACTGATTGGGGTAGCAAGCATCGGCTCGGTGGAGAGCAGAGCTTTGAGGTCCGTAAACGCTGCATCAGCTTCTAGAGTCCACTCGCACTTGTCAGACTTTTTCATCAGTCGGTAAAGAGGCAACGCCTTTTCACCGAGACGAGAAATGAATCGTCTTAGAGCGGCCAAGCAACCTGTAAGCTTCTGGACATCGTGCACACGCACAGGGCGCTTCATCCGGAGTATGGTGCCAATTTTCTTGGGATTGGCGTCGATTCCTCGTTTGGAAACGAGAAAACCGAGTAACTTTCCACCCGGAACTCCGAATGTGCACTTTGATGGATTAAGCTTGATATCATACCCCTGAGGTTGGCAAAGGTTTCAGCAAGGTCAGTCAGCAGGTCGGAACCTTTCCGTGACTTGACCACAACATCATCCATGTAAGCTTCCACGTTCCGATTGATCTGAGTGAGCAAGCACTTCTGAATCATCCTCATGAACGTGGCTCCAGCGTTCTTGAGGCCGAAGGGCATGGTGACATAACAGAAGCACCCGAATGGAGTGATGAAAGCTGTTTTGATCTCATCGGGTCCATACAGACGGATCTGATGGTACCCGGAATAGGCATCTAGAAAAGACAATCGCTCACACCCAGCGGTCGAGTCGACTATTTGGTCGATGCGGGGGAGAGGGAAATGATCTTTCGGGCAGGCCCGATTGATATGTTTAAAGTCGATGCACATGCGAAGCGACTTGTCCTTCTTGGGGACCATGACAACATTGGCAAACCACTCGGAGTGGTAAATCTCTTGGATGAACTCCGCTGCTAAGAGCCGAGCCACCTCCTCGCCAATAGCTTTCCTCTTCTGGACGGCGGACCGTCGAAGATGCTCTTTCACAGGCTTGAACTTTGGGTCGACTCGTAGACGGTGCTTCGCCAGCCCCCTGGGAATTCCAGGCATGTCAGAAGGCTTCCATGCGAAGATGTCCCAGTTCTCACGGAGGAACCGGATGAGCGCTTCTTCCTATTTGGAGTCGAGCGTCTTTGAGATGTGAGTCGGGGCAGCCTCGGGTCGGTCGGGTGGATGTGAACTGCCTTTGTTTCACCGGTCGACTGAAAAGCTGACTCTGAAGCGGGCATCTTAGCTCGTAGCAACTCACTCGGATCTGTAGTCTTCTGATACTCTTGTAGCTCAACTACTGCCATCTGAGCGTCAGCAATCTTTGAGCCTTTCTGAAAGCACTCTTCTGCTTTCTTCCGATTGCCTGTAATAGTGATCACACCTTTGGGACCAGGCATCTTCAATTTGAGATACACATAACAGGGTCGGGCCATGAAGCGTGCATAAGCTGGCCTGCCCAAAATGGCATGATAAGCACTTTGGAAGTCCACAACCTCGAATGTCAACTTTTCCTTGTGGTAATTCTTTGAATCACCGAAAACCACATCAAGAGCAATCTGGCCGAGTGATTCGGCTTTCTTCCCGGGAATGACTCCGTGGAAGCTCATGTTGCTGGTACTGAGCCTGGACATCGGAATGCCCATCCCTTTCAATGTCTCAGCATACAGTATGTTCAGGCCACTGCCTCCATCCATCAGGACTTTGGTCAGTCGAGTGCCTTCGACAACTGGGTCAACCACCAAAGCTTGCCTCCCAGGGATGGCAATGTGCGTGGGGTGATCAGACTGGTCGAATGTTATGGCAGTCTGAGACCACTTCAGATAGCTGGGTGTTGCCGGAGCAACCATATTCACTTCACGATTAATGACTTTCAGTCGACTTTTGCTTTCGACATCAGCAAAAATCATCAAGGTGGAATTGACTTGGGGGTATCCATCGTCACTATCATCCTTGTCCTCAACTCCGTCTGGCTCTTTTTCCTTATCTTTGGGCTGCTTGCCCTAAAACTGCTGGATCAGGAGCCGGCACTGTCGAGTGGTATGCTTTGGGAAAATAAAATTACCCTCTTCATCTTTCTTGGTGTGGATGTGACATGGCAGATCCAAAACATCATTTCCATCTTGATCCTTTTCTTTCTTGGGCTTCCAGGTGCCCTTGGCCTTTCCCTTGAAATTTCCCTGGGTTACGGCTAGGGCCTCCCCAGGGGCGGCTGGCTCGGCCTTCCGCTTCTGTTTCCGACTGGAGTTTCCTCCGGTTTCTTCGGTGACTGCCTTTTCCTTGCCACTCCGGAGGCAATCTTCATCCTCGCCATTGGCGTATTTGGTGGCAATCTCCATCATCCAATTCAGAGACATCTCTCTAGTTCAACCGAACTTCAGATTCAATTCTCTGTACTTAACGCCTTCTTTGAAGGCGCAAACTGCTTGATGGTCTGGAACATTCTCAACCGTGTGATGCAATGTGATCCACCTCTAGATGTAATCCCTCAGCGTTTCATTCGGTTTCTGCACACATGACCGCAACCCTGTAAGGCCTGCAGGCCACTTGCATGTTCCCTCAAAGGTTGTGACAAACACTCGGGAGAGGTCTTCCCAGGTGTAGATGCTGCCGGGCGCTAACTGATTTAGCCACGCCCTGGCTGAGCCCTCTAACACGAGAGGCAAATCCTTCATGGCCACCTCATCATTGCCACCGCCAATCTGTACAGCCACTCGGTAATCTTCGAGCCAAGTGTCAGGCTTAGATTCACCGGTGAACTTGCTGACTCCGGTCGCCAACCTGAAGTTGGGGGTATCACTACGGCCCTGATGGCTCGACTGAAACACTCTGGCCCTGAAACACGCACTCTACTGCTGGCAGGCGCATCTCTGTCGTGGCCTTCTCGGTGAGCTCTGTTCCGGTCGACCAGACCCTGAACGAGGATGGATCTCGCATCAAAGCCTGGGTCCCTGGGGTCGACTGGAATCCTCTGCCCAACACTATGAGGGTGTCTGTCATCTCGCTGTCGAGGCGCATATTACCCACTCCTCCGGGGAGGGGTTGGCACTCGACGTCGATCCTCACAATCGAATCGGTGATCATACTGCTCATTTCTTCTGTACTGGTCGTGCCGGTCTCCACGTCCCTCATGCCTCGGGGGCGATCTCGGGCTGTGAGACGACTGGACTGTATCTGTTGTAACGGATCGACTATGGATCCTATTCCGCGACTGAGAAATAGCGGAATTTTGATTCCCCGCCGCCCGGAGCAGCGCTCTGATCTGCAACAAACCCCAGCCAGCCTCTGACTGGGAGGGCTGAATTGACTCTGCTATGCGGGCCGCGGCGGCCAAATTCTGGACTGGGGTTCGATATACCTGCGTAGGTGGGAAGAGCTGACGTCGACTGGACTGAGGAGCTCGCTGACGCGCTTGCTCGTTGAGCATTCGCTGGAGATTTTCCAGTCGAGTGCGCTCGGCCAAGTTAGCCAAGCGCGCGTCCTCCAAGGCCCAGGCCTCGGGGGTTTCTCCAACGATAGGAGTGTGGAGTGCGTCTATGTTCCGGCGGCGAAGCTCTTCTCGCTCCAATGCCGTGAGATGTTCGGGGAGATACTCGTCATGGGGATGCGACGGATCGCCCGCACCCGTGCCTCCCTCAGCGCGAGGGAAACCTGGAGGACTGTGTGCTCCATCAACCGCCAGGACCTCAACCGCTGGGTCGCTGCTGTCACACTCGGATGCGGTCTCTGCGGAGCCAGTCGAACAGGCCGCAGAGGGATTCGTCGGGCTCGATTGCCGCGACTTGCGGGGCGGCCGACTGGCGGGCCACGGCATGCCTCACCCACCTCTGAAGTCTCGACCTACCGGAGCGCTTGCGCCGGTGGGAGACAGAGCGGGGAGACGACACGGGGGCCGACCCATACTGGGTCGACGGCTGCCACAGGAGGACGCCACGAATGCATGCGCGGAAATGCGTCGCGCCGCGGACGGGGAGCGCGTCGATGTCGAGTGGCGCCTCCTGGAGCCAAGCTGAGTCGTCTGCGATGAATGTGAGCGCGCCGAGATGGATCTCGCAGCCCTCCACCAAAACTCCGCACGAAACCATTATCAAAGGGATCGGAAGAACTGCAACTTCTCCAATTAAGCGCTAAGATTCCTGCCCCACGGTGGGCGCCAACTGTCGTGGTTCTAACTCTGACAGTGATGTAGGGGGGTGTGTATGGAGAGCTAGATCTCAGCTATTGGGAAGTTGTAAGCACACAAAGATGTACGAGTTCAGGCCCTTCGCGGAGGAAGTAACAGCCCTACGTCTCGGTGCCCGTAGGCGGTCGATTGGATTATAGGCGTGTGAATAACAGGGGTGTGAACTCTTGATACCGAGGTGGGGGTGGCTTATATAGAGTTCGCCAAGACCCCGGCCAGCCCACATTACCAAGGGTTCAATGTACATTAATGCGGGGCGTTACTGGTAACGTTGGTAATAAAATGCTATAATGACCATAAAGACTACTTAATAGCCGACCGTTTGCCTGCGGAGTGACTTTAGGTCTCCTGGCCAGTCGAGTGGTTGGCTTCACAGTCGAGTGATATCTTCTTGGTCGAGTGAGATTCTTTCAAGTCGATTGAAAGATGACTTCTTCTAGGGATGTCCTTGGGTAGGGCTCTTTTGGACAGGTCCGTGCCCCTACCCTAGGTACATAGCTTCATCAGTCATGCCGGTGACAACGATGATCATGGAGCCCCAAAGATGGAGATCAAAAGGAGCAAATGATATTGGCCATATTATGTCACTATTTGATTGGATGTGATGTTTATCATGTTTTACATCTTATTTGCGTAGAACGACTGTAGCTTAAATAAGATGATCCCTCGCAATAATTTCAAGAAAGTGTTCCCCCCTAACTGTGCACCGTTGCGAAGGCTCGTTGTTTAGAAGCACCACATGATGATCGGGTGTGATAGATTCTAACGTTCGAATACAACGGGTGTAAGCCAGATTTACACACGCAATACACTTAGGTTGACTTGACGAGCCTAGCATGTACAGACATGGCCTCGGAACGCGGAAGACCGAAAGTTCGAGCATGAGTCGTATAGAAGATACGATCAACATGAAGATGTTCACCGATGTTGACTAGTCCGTCTCACGTGATGATCGGACACGGCCTAGTTGACTCGGATCATGTTTCACTTAGATGACTAGAGGGATGTCTATCTGAGTGGGAGTTCATTAAATAATTTGATTAGATGAACTTAATTATCATGAACATAGTCTAAATTGTCTTTGCAAATATGTTGTAGATAAATAGCTCACATTGTAGCTCCCTGTTTCAATACGTTCCTAGAGAAAGACCAAGTTGAAAGATATTGTAAGCAATGATGCGGACTGGGTCCGTAGTCCGAGGAGTGTCCTCACTGCTACACAGAAGGCCTGCGTCTTTGATGCACCGCTCGATGTGCAAACCCCTACAACGTCGTCTGTGGATGTTGTGAACACCTGACAGACACATCCTGATGACTACTTGATAGTTTAGTGCACCATACTTTACGGCTTAGAATCGGGATTCCAATGACGTTTTGAACACCATAAGACATATGAGATGTTTCAAGAGCTGAAATTGGGATTTCAGGCTCATGCCCGTGTTGAGAGGTATGAGACCTCTGACAAGTTCTTTTGCCAACAAGATGGAGGAGAATAGCTCAGCTAGTGAGCATGTGCTCAGAATGTCTGGGTGCTACAATCACTTAAATCAAGTGGGAGTTAAACTTCCAGATAAGATAGTGATTGATAGAGTTCTCTAGCCACTATCACTAAGCTACTAGATCTTCGTGATGAACTATGACATGCAAGGGATGGAGTTGATCCCGGAGTTATTCGCGGTGCTTAAGACCGCAAAAGGTAGAAATCAAGAAGGAGCATCAAGTGTTGATGGTTTAACAAGACCACTGATTTCAAGAAGGGCAAGGGCTAGAAGGGAAACTTCAAGGATGGCAAACCAGTTGCCGCTCCAATGGAGGAACCCAAGGTTGAACCCAAACCCGAGACTAAGTGCTTCTATTGTAAGGGGAACGGTCACTGGTAGCGGAATTACCCCAAATGCATGGTAGATAAGAAGGCTGGCAACTTCAACAAAGTATATACGTGTTATTAATGTGTACCTCACTAGTACTCCTGGTAGCACCTGGGTATTGGATACCAGTTCAGTTGCTGTTATTGGTGACTTGAAGCAAAAGCTACGCACTAAACGGAGACTGGCTAAGGGCGAGGTAACGATGTGTGTTGGAAGTGTTTCCAAAGTTGATGAGATCACCATCGCACGCTCCATCTGCCTTCGGGATTAGTATTGAACCTAGATAAATGTTATCAGGTGTCTACGTAGAGCATGAATATGATTAGATCATGTTCATTGCAATACGGTTATTCATTTAAGTTAGAGAATACTGGTTATTCTGTTTACATGAATAATACCTTTCATGGTCATGCAACCTATGTGAATGGTTCATTGAATCTCGGTCGTGGTAATACACATGTTCACGCCAAAAGATGTAGAGTTAATAATGATAGTACCACTTCCTTGTGGCACTGCCGCTTAGGTCATATTGCCGTAAGATGCATGAAGAAAATCCATATCGATGGATGTTTGGAGTCACTTGATTTTGAATCGCTTGACACATGCGAGCCATGCCTCATGGGCAGGATGACTAAGACCCCATTTTCAGGTACAATGAAACGGGCAAGTGACTTGTTGGAAATCATACATGCTGATGCGTGTGATCCAATGAGAATTGAAGCGTGCGGTGGATATCGCTATTTTCTCATCTTCACTGACGATTTGGGTAGATATAGGTATATCTAGTTAATGAAGCACAAGTTTGAAACGTTTGAAAAGTTCAAGCGATTTCAGAGTGAAGTTAAGAATCATCATAACAAAAAGATCATGTCCCTACGATATGATCAAAGGGGGATTTTCTGAGTTATGAGTTTGGCAATCACTTAAGACATTGTGGAATTGTTTCGCAGTAGAAGCCAGCTAGAACACCACAGGGTAATGGTGTGTGCGGACGTTGTAATCGAACCTTATGAGATATGGTGCGATCTATGATGTCTCTTACCGATCTACCGTTTTCATTTTGAGGATATGCGTTAGAGACAACTGCATTCACTTTAGATAGGACACCATATAAGTCCGTTGAGACGACGTCGTATGAACATTGGTTTGGCAAGAAACCAAAGTTATCGTTTCTTAACGTTTGGGGCTGCAATGCTTAAGGCTTCAGCCGGAGAAGCTCGAACCCAAAGCGGACAAACACATCTTCATAGGATACCCAAAGGTGACAGTTGGGTATACCTTCTATCTCAGATCCGAGGGCAAATTGTTTGTCGCTAAGAACAGGTCCTTTCTCGAGAAGGAGTTTCCCTCGAAAGAATTGAGTGGGAGGAAGATATAACTTGATGAGGTTGTCGAACCTTTACCTCAACCAGAGAGTGATGCAACACAGAAAGATGTTTTCTGTGGCGCCTACATCTGTTGAATAGGAAGTTAATGATAGTGATCATGAAGCTTCGGATCAAGTTGCTATCAAACCTCATAGGTCGACAAGGATATGTACTACTCCTGAGTGGTACGGTAATCCTGTCTTAGATATCATGTTGTTGGACAACAATGAACCTACGAGCTATGGAGAAGTGATGGTGGGCCCGTATTCCGACAAATGGTTAGAAGCCATGAAATCCGAGATAGGATCCATTTATCAGAACAAAGTATGTACTTTGGTGGACTTGCCCGATGATCGGCAAGCCATTGAGATAAATGGATCTTGGAAGAAGACGGACGTGGGTGGTAATGTTACCGTCTATGAAGCTCGACTTGTGGGAAAGAGTCCTTTCACAAGTTCAAGGAGTTGACTACGATGAGAATTTCTCACCCGTAGCGATGCTTAAGTCCGTCGGAATCATGTTAGCATTAGCTGTATTTTTTGATTATGAAATCTGACAGATGGATGTCAAAAACAAGTTTTCTTACCAGTTTTCGTAAGAAAGAGTTGTATGTGATACAATCAAAGTTTTGTCGATCCTAAGGATGCTAAAAGGTATGCTGGCTCCAGCAATCCTTCTATGGACTAGAGCAAGCATCTTGGAGTCGGAATATATGCTTTGATGGAGTGATCAAAGCTTTTAGGTTTATACAATGTTTGCTAGAAACTTGTATTTACAAGAAAGTGACTGGGAGCACTACAACATTTCTGATAAGTATATGTGGATGACATATTGTTGATTTGAAATGATGTAGAATTTCTGGAAAGCATAAACGGTTGTTTGAAGAGTGATTTTCAAAGGAAGACCTGGATAAAGCTGCTTACGTATTGGGCATCAAGATCTATAGAGATAGATCAAAACGCCTGATGATACTTTCAAAGAACGCACACCCTGACATGTTTTTGAAGGAGTTCAAAATAGATCAGTCCAAGAAGGGGTTCTTACCTGAGTTGTAAGGTGTGAAGTTGAGTAAGACTCGAAGATTGACCACGGCAGAACAAAGAGGAAGGACGAAGGTCTTCCCCTATGCTTTTGTCATAGGCTCTATACAGTATGCCATGCTGAGTACCGCACCAGATGTGTGCCTTGCCACATGTCTGGCAAGAGGGTACAAAGGTGATCTCGGACTGGATCACCAGATAGCGGTCAAAATTATCCTTAGAGGAATAAGGAAATGTTTCTCGGTTATGGAGGTGATAAAGAGTTCGACGTAAAGAGTTACGTCGATGCAAGCTTCACACCTATCCGGATAGCTCTGAGTTGAGATACCGGATACGTATAATGGAGCAACAATTTGGAATAGCTCCAAGTGGAACGTGGTAGCAACATCTATGATATGACATAGAGTTTTGCAAAGTACATAGGGATCTGAATATGGCAGACCCGTTGACTACAACCTCTCTCACAAGCATAACATGATCAAACCCAGAACTCATTGAGTGTTAATCACATAGTGATGTGAACTAGATTAGTGACTCTAGTAAACTCTTTCGATGTTAGTCACATGGTGATTTGACCTGTGAGTGTTAATCACATGGCGATGTGAACTAGATTATTGACTCTAGTGCAAGTGGGAGACTGTTGGAAATATGCCCTAGAGGCAATAATAAATTAGTTATTATAATATTTCATTGTTCATGATAATCGTTTATTATCCATGCTAGAATTGTATTGATAGGAAACTCAGATACATGTGTGGATACATAGACAACACCATGTCCCTAGTAAGCCTCTAGTTGACTAGCTCATTGATCAATAGATGGTTATGGTTTCCTAACCATGGACATTGGATGTCGTTGATGTGATGGACAAGACCCAATCCTAAGCCTAGCACAAGATCGTGTAGTTTGTATGCTAAAGCTTTTCTAATGTCAAGTATCATTTCCTTAGACCATGAGATTGTGCAACTCCCGGATACCGTAGGAGTGCTTTGGGTGTGCCAAATGTCACAACGTAACTGGGTGGCTATAAAGGTGCACTACGGGTATCTCTGAGAGTGTCTGTTGGGTTGGCACGAATCGAGGCTAGGATTTGTCACTCCGTGTAAACGGAGAGGTATCTCTGGGCCCACTCGATAGGACATCATCATAATGTGCACAATGTGACCAAGGAGTTGATCATGGGATGATGTGTTACGGAACGAGTAAAGAGACTTGCCGGTAACGAGATTGAACAAGGTATCGGGATACCGACGATCGAATCTCGGGCAAGTACCGTACCGATAGATAAAGGGAATTGTATACGGGATTGATTGAATCCTTGACATCATGGTTCATCCGATGAGATCATCATGGAGCATGTGGGAGCCAACATGGGTATCCAGATCCCACCGTTGGTTATTGACCGGAGAGTTGTCTCGGCCATGTCTGCATGACTCCCGAACCCGTAGGGTCTACACACTTAAGGTTCGATGATGCTAGGGTTATAGGAAAGTATGTACGCGGTTACCGAATGTTGTTTGGAGTCCCAGATGAAATCTCAGACGTCACGAGGAGTTCCGTAATGGTCCATAGGTAAAGATTGATATATAGGAAGTGTGGTTTTGGCCACCCGAAGTGTTTCGGGCATCACCGGTAGTGTACCGGGACCACCAGAGGGGTCCGAGTGTCCACCAGGAGGGGCCACAGGCCCCGGAGGCATACATGGGCCAAGTGTGAGAAGGGACCAGCCCCTAGGTGGGCTGGGGTGCCTCCCCACCAAGGCCCATGCGCCTAGAGAGAAGAGGGTGGCAAACCCTAAGGGCAGATGGGCCCTAAGGCCCATGCCTGGTGCGCCTCCCTCTCCCCCCCCCCACTTGGCCGCCACCCCAGATGGGGATTGGGGTTGCTGCCACCCCTAGGGTGGAAACCCTAGGTGGGGGCGCAGCCCTCCCTCTCCCCCTATATATAGTGGAGGCAAAGGGGCAGCCCAACACGCGAAGTTCTTCCCCTGTTGGCGCAGCCCTACCCATCTCCCTCCTCGTCTATCGTAGTGCTTGGCGAAGCCCTGCTGGAGTCCCGCGCTCCTCCACCACCACCTCGCCATCGTGCTGCTACTGGACGGAGTCTTCCCCAACCTCTCCTTCTCCCCTTGCTGGATCAAGGCGTAGGAGACATCACCGGGCTGCATGTGTGTTGAACGCGGAGGCTCCGTTGTTCGGCGCTTAGATCAGAATCAACCGCGATCTGAATCGCTACGAGTATGACTCCTTCATCCGCGTTCTTGCAACGCTTCCGCTTAGCGATCTACAAGGGTATGTAGATGCACTTTCCTTCCACTCGTTGCTAGATTACTCCATAGATTGATCTTGGCGATGCGTAGAAAATTTTAAATTTCTGCTACGATCCCCAACACCCTTGGGGCAGGAACGCCACCGTCCGTGCCGGTCTCGTGATGCTGTTCGGTTCTTCGCCTACTTCGAGCACCGCCGCCGTGCTCCTAACCTAGCCGCTGCCGCCGTCAGGCCGCCGCTCTTCTTTGGCCACAGCCGCCGCTACCAACATAGCCGCCGCCTCCGCCCGTCCACCTCCTTTGTCTTCGTCCAGCACCGGCCCGTCGCCAGCGTCGCCGTCATCTACCCCGACCACTTCGCCTACTCCGACAACCGCAAGCGACATCGGCCCTGCGCTGATTGACGCCGCAACCGTCGTCGAGTCCTTCTCTGCTGGCCTCTCCGACTCCTCCGACATGGCGTATAGCTTGTGCAGGTCCTCGTCTATGCATGCCCGGTGATGGCAACACCGATGCGTGCCTTCGTCCACGACGTGTCCCCGGCCCTGGCAAGCCTGGTGCAGCGCTTCGTCAACTTCGTTTTCGTCCGTCTACGCATGCCCGGTGCTGCCAACACGATGCGTGCCTTCGTCTACGATGTGTCCCCGGGCTTGGCAAACCCGCTGCGACACGTCGTCAACAACATCTTCTTCCCGGCGCACCAGTACTTCGAAACCACCCTCGGCTCTCGGCTACATCGACAAATTGCACAAAGGGTTACCGCCTTGCTTGAGCAATCTCGTCTGTTTTCACTCCAGCCACGACTCCGTGATGCGTCGACCGTTACGATTGTGGGTGGGTGTCCGTCGGCTTGCCTTCGGATTCTTCTCCAGTCTCACCGTCCGCGTCGCTACCGTTGTGATTGTAGGGGGCGTGTTAAGGTGGTGTTTGGTTCTCTAGTCCTAGGATTTTTTCTAGTCCCAACTAAAAAGTCCCTCCCTGTTTGTTTCCAGAGACTAAAAAGTCCCTAGTCCCTTCCTAGAGATTATTAAATGACCATGTCGCCCCTAGTCTCTACTCCTAATGGACGAATTGGTTGAATAGTCCCCCCAATTTCAACCGGTTTTTCTTCGTCCCACCTCCCACCAGCCCCTCCCACCGGTTTTTCTCTTTTCTTGTCTGACCGGCAATACCCAACGTATTTATGGTAATCAATCATAATTAATCCACGTATAGTAATAAATCAATCCAGGTATGGTAAGGTCATAACTCAGGAAATTTTGAATATGGTAATTATATGGTAATAAATTTAAATTACCCCAAAGGCTATCAATCCAGGTATGGTAAGGCCATAACTCGGGAAATATCGAATATGGTAATAAATTTAAATTACCACGAGGTATGGTAAGGCTATCGATCCAGGTATGGCACGCCCTCACCTGATCACCTATCACAATCTCCAGCCCCACGCACGCACCAACGTATTTATGGTAATCAATCATAATTAATCCACGTATAGTAATAAATCAATCCAGGTATGGTAAGGTCATAACTCAGGAAATTTTGAATATGGTAATTTGAATGAATCAGAACTTTCCATGTTGTGGTTTCTTTTTCCTGCCAAAGGACCGCATCCTGCCAGCCTTCGTCACACCTCCCCGATCCAGTTGGTTTTTCACGTCCCTGATTTTCTCACGTCCCGGATTTCCTCCCATGGGTTTATGGTAAAACTTTTAAAACCGGCCATAATAGCCCATCAATCAACGATAATCATGCACCGCCCAATCCGCATTGAAAGCCCATATATGTCCCTGCACTGGATCGTAACCGCCGCATCGTGCTTGTGCACGTCGCCACAGGCACCCCGATCGCGTCGTTGTCGCCGCCGCCATCCAACAGGTCACGTCCGCCTCACCCCATCTTCCAGGAGGCCTTCGTAAGCACCACCGTCTTCTACCGGATTGTGCCGTCTCCCGCCGACGCTGTCCACAATAGTACGCCTCCACCCTGCCTTGTCCCATCTTCTAGCTTGCGCAATCAGTCCGTGCAAACGTACGCATATCAATCTTGCAAGGTACGCAGCAACAGCATCACTAGGGATATCTTAAGCTAACTAGACTTTATCAGTGCATGCAAGCCTACGCAGATCCATCTTCTCAAACTGCTGGACGCCCTTGTGATGCTGCTGTGAGGCGAAGAGAAGTGGCCAACGATGAGGCAGTGCAGGAGACGGAGGCGAAGGTCCAAGCTGTTGACGCAGGATCCAAGCCGCTGGTGGAGGCCGCTGCGCCACGAGGACACTGAGAAATGAGGCGGCTGAACGTCGGCGACCACAGCTGGTTCGCTCCAACGGTGGGTGGTGGCGGATCCAGTCGTGCTCTTTCTCGAGCTCCCCATCGTCGTGCTACCAAGCGCGCCCACATCTCCCCCCGCCGGGTGAGCTTGTCCTCCGTGATCTCATGTTTTTTTGCGGGTGATCCGTGATCTCGTGTTCCTCTCTAACACGACCTCACATTGCATTATTTGGACATGTGAACTCAAATGCTAGAGCCAGCCGTCAGGTGCAGTGGGTAGATAATTTCAGATTTCAGACTTTCAGTTTCCACTAGCTCTATTCTGCTTCAACCTACCATAATGGCAAATCCCTATATTTTTTTCCCGATATGAAATTCTAATCCAATTTGGCAAATCCCTTTCTGGACAACCAGGTTGTTCCTACCATTGTATAGTCCTAATTGCTTCCAGTTTTATCTATCTGTTCAATCTATCTTGACTGAATTTCTGAACAACTGGGTTGCTAGAACGGGGTGTGGTGGATTTTGTTTCTGGAAATTGTTTCACAATTGTTTGAGTGCTTTTGTTCATTTTGTTCTTAAGTTCTTTCTGGTATAGGGACTCTGACGTTATTCTTCTGCAAAGTGGCGAGCTCTCAATCTGGCCAGGCTCCAGAAAAAGAGAACAATTGGTATGTTTCTATTCTAAGGTTGTTTCTAACCAACTGAACATAATCTGAACGACTCAAAATCCTGTGTACAAGTCCAGCCATGCAAGTGCAAGTACAAGTACGTCGGCTGCTGCGTACAAAGGGTGGGTGCAAGGCAAGTTGGCCACTTGAAGCCAGTATGACTACAAGGTTCTGCAGTACTGACAAAACTCAGTCTGCACAAGGTGAAAATCAGTGTACTTCACCCCTTGGTCATTTCTCAAATGAGATGTATTTCATTGGATTAGTCTGTGAGCTGAGAGTGTATAAATTCTCTTATGTGCTAACATGAATTGCATGTGGCTGATTGGTTAATTGTTTTCCATGTGGTTTCCATGATTTTTGTTTGGATGCAAGGTAGATAAGGAATACGAACAAGAAATATACTGGGGCCAAGGAAACGTGTGCTACTCGGTCATATCAAGGGTGGTTTCAGAAATTATAGGCTATATATGTTTATGTGAGTAAGATTGGGAGATTAGTAAAAGAAATTAACAGTTACTGTCGCTTTGTATAGATAGATTAATGTTTTTCTGCTTGGCAAAATGCAGAGGAAGTACAAATCATAATGTATAACATATTCATCCCTTTTTGTCTAACGTTAATAACTGAACATGAAAAAATTATATGTCTCAGCAGAGCAGTTATCAATAGAACTACGTGCTTTGTGATCTGCACCTCAATTGACTACACCACTTGTTGAAAAAGAAAGACAAGGCCGAATGCATATTATGAAGTAAGTACTATCTATCATGGTTACAATATAATAAAGAGTGATTATCGGTGAAACCCTGACAATATTGTATGGTGTGCATGAGGATCCTAAAGATATTTACGTTCGACACGATGTGTAGGAGGCCTAAATATATACTCCCAGGTGGGGGTACGAATATCTATGCTCCCATTGCTACGCACGGGCATTGGCCTATTATCTAAAAAACACATAAGGTTCCTTTTCCTGCCAATGATCGCGTCCTGCCCTCCCTTCGGCGACCCACACCCACGATCGGTTCCTTCCCCCCTCGCCCCCACGTCGATAGCCCCTCGTGAAAAAAATCCCTCCAAGAAAAATAGGATCCCTCCCGATCCAACTTTCTCTTGCTGACCAAGCCCTATCCCCATCCCAATATGGCCGCTGCCAGGATTGTCAACATCGCCTACCCTCCTCCATCTTCTCACGAGCGTCGGGACATGGCTGTCCTCCAGCAGTGTGCCGCCCACCCACCGACGCCGCACACATGCGACGAGGATGTATCGCCTGCGACCCAGCGACTCGATGCAAGCCCCGAGCTAATTCTCCAATGGTGCCCGCCGTTCGTCGGCAACGACCTTGGCTCGAGAGCAACGGCGGTCGGACCTAGGCCAGCTCCGGCGGTGACCTAGGTTTTTTTTTATGAAAGCACATCACTATGTACTGCATATATTAATATTTAAAGAAGGAAAATAAAAACTAGATCTAGAGTATGTATAGGCTATACAAAATTGTTTGCCCGGGCCTGGTTACAACAGCGTACTAAGCTAAGATTGTTCCTTGCAGGAATGTAAATAAGCGTTATGTGTTGGTCATGGTAGGAAGAACAAGTAAGATTAAGACCAAACACTAGTAGAAAAAGGGGCTATGGTCCAGGCCGCCTCAGCCCATTAGTCCCGGTTCAGTCTTGAACCGGGACCAATGTGGGCATTGGTCCCGGTTCGTGAGCCCAAGGGGCCGGCCGGGCCACGTGGGCCATTGGTCCTGGTTTGAATGGACCTTTTGGTCCCGGTTGGTGGGCTGAACCGGGACCAAAGGGCCTCCCTCCTAGCCCACCACCATTGGTCCCGGTTGGTGGCATGAACCGGGACCAAAGGCTCCCCTTTAGTCCCGGTTCATGCCACAAACCGGGACCAATGAATTGCCTATATATACCCCCTCGCGCAAGGGGAGAGCACAGTGCTCTGTTTTTTCTGGCCGAGGGGGAGAGGCATTTGTGGTGCTCTAGCTCACCTCCTATGCACATGAGCTGTTCGATGGAATGCCCGAGCCACGCTACTTAAGCTTTCTCCTCTCGAAGCTCGACCTCCAAGCTCCATTTTCCTCGAGATTTGTCTAGATTTAGCGGTCCGTCACGCCCCGTCCCCGTCTTCACCGCCGTCGATCACCCGTGCCGATCTCATCACCGACACCACCGTGGTGAGCCTCTTGTTCTTATCTTCTTTCTGAAAGGAAAAATATTCTTACTTGTATGTTTAGATAGATACTTGTATCATTTTCTTACATTTATTATTGCATCTTATATAGTGCGATGGTTTTGGTATCCGCCCCCGTCGGCCCTCGTCCTGTCTATGATTCGGATGTGGTATGTATATTATCTTTATAACTATTGGTTCATTTATTGTTTATGAAAATTATGCCGACCAACGTGACATAGATTTTATTTATCTAGGATGTATGTGAATCGGAAATGCCAATCGACCCTATTGTCGAGAGGTTAAATTTAGTTGAAGAAGAAAACAATTTGTTGAAGGAAAAAATAAAAAAAATTGAGGAGGAGAAGATGATATTGGAGTTGCATGTTGCGGATGTCGTCGATGATCACAAGATCAAGATGGATGCAATGCGCTTGAAGATTAGAAAGATTAGAAAATATGCCATTCATACCGAGGCTTGGTATCATTATGCTGTTGGATCAATTGTTACCTTGGTTGCGATTATGATCGCATTTGTTTTCGCATTGAAATGTTTTACATAGTTTCAATGTATGGTTTAATTAATTAGATGCTCTGGAGAGCTATATGTTGTTAGATGAGAACTATGTATGTACTTTGGTTTTAATGTGATGATGAACTTCTATTAATTTGGACACTTAGTTATATATAATGCACGCAGATGAACCGGCAATGGATGTATGGTGACAGACACACCCGCGAGTACATTAAGGGCGTGCATGAGTTTCTCGATGCGGCTGAGGCAAACAAGCAGAATGGTTTTATGTGTTGTCCATGCACTGAATGTGGGAATACGAGGTCTTACTCTAACCGGAAAATCCTTCACTCCCACCTGCTTTACAAGGGTTTCATGCCACACTATAATGTTTGGACGAGGCACGGAGAAATAGGGGTTATGATGGAAGACGGCGAAGAAGAAGAGTACGATGACAACTATGTGCCCCCTGAATACGGTGATGCTGCAACGGGGGGAGCTGGTGAAGATCAAGAGGAACCAGACGATGTGCCCAATGATGCTGCCACGGGTGAAGCTGCTGAAGATCAAGAGGAACCAGACGATGTGCCCGATGATGATGATCTCCGCCGGGTCATTGTCGATGCAAGGACGCAATGCATTAGTCAAAAGGAGAAGCTGAAGTTCGATCGCATGTTAGAGGATCACAAAAAAGGGTTATACCCCAATTGCGAAGATGGCAACACAAAGCTCGGTACCGTACTGGAATTGCTGCAGTGGAAGGCAGAGAATGCTGTGGCTGACAAAGGATTTGAGAAGCTACTGAAAATATTGAAGAAGAAGCTTCCAAAGGATAACGAATTGCCCGACAGTACATACGCAGCAAAGAAGGTCGTATGCCCTCTAGGATTGGAGGTGGAGAAGATACATGCATGCCCTAATGACTGCATCCTCTACCGCGGTGCATACAAGGATCTGAACGCATGCCCGGTATGCGGTGCGCTGTGGTATAAGATCAGACGAGATGACCCCGGTGATGTTGACGGCGAGCCCCTCAGGAAGAGGGTCCCTGCAAAGGTGATGTGGTATGCTCCTATAATACCACGGTTGAAACGTCTGTTCAGAAACGAAGAGCATGCCAAGTTGATGCGATGGCACAGAGAACCGAAAGAAAGATGGGAAGTTGAGAGCACCCGCTGACGGGTCGCAGTGGAGAAAAATCGAGAGAAAGTACTGGGATGAGTTTAGAAAGGACCCAAGGAATGTATGGTTTGCTTTAAGCGCGGATGGCATTAATCCTTTCAGGGAGCAGAGCAGTAATCACAGCACCTGGCCCGTGACTCTATGTATGTATAACCTTCATCCTTGGATGTGCATGAAGCGGAAGTTCATTATGATGCCAGTTCTCATCCAAGGCCCTAAGCAACCCGGCAACGAAATTGATGTGTACCTAAGGCCATTAGTTGAAGAACTTTTACAGCTGTCGAATGGAGACGGTGTACGTACGTGGGATGAGCACAGACAGGAGGAATTTAACCTTAAGGCGTTGCTGTTCGTGACCATCAGCGATTGGCCCGCTCTCAGTAACCTTTCAGGACAAACAAACAAAGGATACCACGCATGCACGCACTGTTTAGATGACACTGAAAGTATATACCTAGACAAATGCAGGAAGAATGTGTACCTGGGCCATCATCGATTTCTTTCGACCAACCATCAATGTCGAAAGAAAGGCAAGCATTTCAAAGGCGAGGCAGATCACCGGAAGAAGCCCGCCATGTGCACCAGTGATCACGTGCTTGCTATGGTCAATGATTTACCCTACGTCATCTTTGGAAAGGGTCCCGGTGGACTAGCTGTTCCGAATGACGCTGAGGGACACGCACCCATGTGGAAGAAGAAATCTATATTTTGGGACCTACCCTACTGGAAAGACCTAGAGGTCCGCTCCTCAATCGACGTGATGCACGTGACGAAGAACCTTTGCGTGAACCTGCTAGGCTTCTTGGGCGTGTATGGGAAGACAAAAGATACGCCGGAGGCACGGGAGGACCTGCAACGTTTGCACGAAAAAGATGACATGCCTCTGAAGCAGTATAAAGGTCCTGCCAGCTACGCTCTTACGAAAGAAGAGAAAGAAATCTTCTTTGAATGCCTACTTAGTATGAAGGTCACGACTGGCTTCTCATCGAATATAAAGGGAATAATAAATATGCCAGAGAAAAAGTTTCAGAACCTAAAGTCTCATGACTGCCACGTGATTATGACGCAACTGCTTCCGGTTGCATTGAGGGGGCTTTTACCGGAAAACGTCCGATTAGCCATTGTGAAGCTATGTGCATTCCTCAATGCAATCTCTCAGAAGGTGATCGATCCAGAAATGGTACCAAGGCTAAGGAGTGATGTGGCGCAATGTCTTGTCAGTTTCGAGCTGGTGTTCCCACCATCCTTCTTCAATATCATGACGCACGTCCTAGTTCATCTAGTCGACGAGATTGTCATCCTGGGCCCGTATTTCTACACAATATGTTCCCCTTTGAGAGGTTCATGGGAGTCCTAAAGAAATATGTCCGTAACCGCGCTAGGCCAGAAGGAAGCATCTCCATGGGCCATCAAACAGAGGATGTTATCGGGTTTTGTGTTGACTTCATTCCTGGCCTTAACAAGATAGGTCTCCCTAAATCGTGGTATGAGGGGAGACTGACTGGAAAAGGCACTCTTGGAAGAGACTCAATAATATGCAGGGACGGATATTCTTGGTCTCAAGCACACTACACAGTTCTACAGAACTCTACCTTGGTGACCCCGTATGTCGATGAACACAAGAACAGTCTGCGCTCCAAACACCCGGAGCAATGCGACGACTGGATTACATGTGAACACATCAGGACTTTCAGCAGTTGGTTGGAAACACGTCTCAAAGGTGACAACACTGTTTGTGATGAGTTGTATTTGTTGTCCAGGGGACCATCTTTGACTGTATTGACTTACAAAGGATACGAGATAAATGGGAATACATTTTACACGATCGCCCAAGATCAAAAGAGCACCAACCAAAACAGCGGTGTCCGCTTTGATGCAGCAACCGAGAGCGGAAAGGACACATATTATGGTTACATAGTGGACATACGGGAACTTGACTACGGACCTGATTTTAAGGTCCCTTTGTTTAAGTGCAAATGGGTCATTCTGTTTGGCGGCGGCATACAGGTAGACCCACAGTACGGAATGACAACAGTGGATCTGAAAAATCTTGGGTACACTGACGAACCGTTCGTCCTAGCCAATGATGTGGCACAGGTTATCTATGTGAAGGACATGTCTACCAAACCAAGAAAAAGAAAAGATAAGGAAGCGAATACATCATACGATGAGCCAAAGCGCCACATAGTTCTTTCAGGAAAAAGGGACATCCTGGGAGTGGACGGCAAGACAGACATGTCTGAAGATTATGAAAAGTTTCATGAAATTCCTCCCTTCAATGTCAAGGCTGACCCAAGCATCCTGATAAACAATGAAGATTATCCATGGTTACGGCGCAATAAGCAAATGACACAAGCGAAGAAAAAGTGAAGACTTTCTCCCGCAACTATTATGATGATACCATGCCAACTTTGTAATAGATGATCTTTCGTCCGAAACTCTGATACTTCGAAAGAGATTGTTCGTTTTGTACACGAAGTGCATCCAGTTTTTGCCGTAACCATCTCAACTTTGTTGCACATGCTATGTGGGTGAAATGATGATACCATGCCAACTTTCAACCTTTTCGGAGTTCATTTGAAATGCTTTTCAATTTCAGGGTCTTATAGCTCAAAAAAATCAATAAATGCATGAAAAATAACAAATGAAGTCAGAAAGGGTTGAAAATTGATGATGTGTCTTTGAATGGTGCATTTTGAACACAGAAAAATATGGAGTTCAAATAAGTTCAAGAAAATGAAATCCCTTTGTAACAGATGATCTTTCGTCCGAAACCCTGATACTTCGAAAGAGATTGTCCGTTTTGTACACGAAGTGCATCCAGTTTTTGCCGTAACCATCTCAACTTTGTTGCACATGCTATGTGGGTGAAATGATGATACCATGCCAACTTTCAACCTTTTCGGAGTTCATTTGAAATGCTTTTCAATTTCAGGGTCTTATAGCTCAAAAAAATCAATAAATGCATGAAAAATAACAAATGAAGTCAGAAAGGGTTGAAAATTGATGATGTGTCTTTGAATGGTGCATTTTGAACACAGAAAAATATGGAGTTCAAATAAGTTCAAGAAAATGAAATCCCTTTGTAACAAATGATCTAACTTCATAGTAAAGTTATTCATAAACTAGCGATTCACATACATTTTAAAACTATAAGTATTTAGTACAAATAAAAAAATAAAAAGCAAAAAATAAAACAAAAGAAGAAAACAAAAAAATTAAATTATAAGTAAAATAAAACTATAAGTATCACTAAAAAACTGTAAGTAATTAAACTAAAATAAAACTATAATATTCTTCAAATTTTTAAAAATTCAAATTTAAACTATTTAAAATTTAAAACTAATGGCACTAACAGAAAGTTTATAATTTTTGTGACCTAAAAGCAAAAAGAAATCACTAAAAAACTGTAAGTATTTAGTTTTAAGTAGAAATAAAAAATAAATAGAAAAAAATTCTAATTTTATAGTAAAGTTATTCATAAACTAGTGATTCACACAAATTTTTAAAAATTCAAATTTAAACTATTTAAAATTTAAAACTAATGGCACTAATAGAAAGTTTATAATTTTTGTGACCTAAAAGCAAAAAATAAAAAACCAAAAAAATGTAGAAATAAAAAAGAGAAAACAAAAAAAATGCCAACTACTGGGCCTCCACGGCCTGAATACGACTAGAAACCCTACATGGGCCAGGATTCAGGCCCGCAGAAGGCCCAATAGGCCCACAGGCAAAGCAGTGTCAAATTAGGCCCATAGGCCTTCAGTTCGGAGGAGTTCAGGAGGGAGGAGGCAGCAGACCTTATAAACTGGTCTCGGGCGCTCTCAACTAGCGATGTGGGACTAAACTTTTGGACCCGGGGCGCACAAGGGCATTGGTCCCGGTTGGTGGCACCAACCGGGACTAAAGGTGGCATTGGTCACGGTTCGAGGCACCAACCGTGACCATTGCCACCTTTTAGTCCCGGTTGGTGCCACCAACCGAGACCAATGGGCTTCGCTTCCCGCCCTTTGGGCTGCTGAAAGTTGGCCTTTGGTCCCGGTTCGTGGCACCAACCGGGACTAAAGGGTGGCATTGGTCCCGGTTGGTGCCACGAACCGGGACCAATGCCCTTGCTATATAATGAGGACTTGTGAAAATTTTCGCATCTCCCTCGCCTCCCTAGCCAGTTGCCCCCGCCGCCAGGCTGCCCAAATCGCTCGCGCGCTCCTCGTCGCCGTCGCCGCCGCCGGCCGCCATCCCCGTCTCCCCGTCCCCCTGCCCCGCGCCCGAGCCCACGCCGGCCGCCGCCCCGCGCCCCTGCCCCGTCCCCGAGCACGCACGGCCGCGCCCCTGCGCCCCGGCCCGCCCCCACCATTGTCGTCGTCGCCGGCGCCCGCCCCCACTGCCGCCCCTGCCTTGACGCCGCCCCTCCTCCCCGTTCGGTCCGGCTCCGGCGACCCCCTTTCCTCCCTGTCCCCTCGATCCTCTTCATATGCATATGTTGATTATATATGGATGGATGGATGATGTATATGTTCAGATATGTATATGAATTTTTTGTGTATGTATGTTATGTTTATATGTATGTATGTATGTATGTATGTTTATGTTCAGATTTTTAGAAAATGTATGTATGTATGTTTATATGTATGCATGTATGTTCAGATTTTTAGAAAATGTATGTATGTATGTATGTTTATATGTATGTATGTTCAGATTTTTTTCATATGCATATGTTGATTATACGTATGTATGTTTATATGCAATACTACTTCATGTATTTTTAAGAAAGGACGAAGAAGAAAAAGAATGAGAGGAAAAAGGAAATAAGAAGAGGAAGAAAGGAGAAGAAGAGGGGAGAGGAAGAAGAGGAGAAATAAATAAGAAGAAGAAAAAAGAAGAAAAAGAAGAGGAGAAGAAGAAAGGAATAGAGGAGAAGAAGAGAAAAATAGAATATATATTCTATTTTCTCTTTTCTCCTCTATTCCTTTCTTCTTCTCCTCTTTTTTTTCTTCTTTTTTTTCTTCGACACATGGGGGGGGGTCGAGAACGCCGGACATTCATGAGAGAGGCGAGGAAGAAGGGGAAGAAGAGGGAGAAGAAGAGGAGAGGAAGAAGAGGAAGTCTTCTCCTCTATTCTTTCTTCTCTTCTTTTTTTCTTCTTCTTCTTCCTCTTTATTTTATCGGGAACGAGGGTCGTCGAGAGGTCGAGGAGCAGTAGAGGAGAAACCCTAAATAGAAAGTATCGTCGGTGTGAGATACATGTACCGTCGGTGTCAGACACTACACCCACATCCCACAAGTGGCGCGGGCTTCGACGCCCACGTCACTTGTGGGACGTGGATGTAGTGTCCGACACCGAAGGCCACATGTATCTCACACCCACGAAACTTGCTAGCTATTTAGGGTTTCCTCTACCGAAAAGAAGAGGAGAAATAAATAAGAAGAAGAAAAAAGAAGAAAAGAAGAGGAGAAGAAGAAAGGAATAGTGGAGAAAAGAGAAAATAGAATATATTCTATTTTCTCTTCTTCTCCACTATTCCTTTCTTCTTCTCCTCTTTTTTTTCTTCTTTTCTTCTTCTTCTTCTTCTTCTTCTTCTTATTAGCCGAAAGTAGAGAGGGGTTTCCTAGTGCCAAAGTATTGAAGAAATCCATGCCTTCATCATTAGCCGGAAGTAACCAGGGCATGTTGGTACGAAGTTCTGCAAAGTTGTTCTGGAATGGAGTCCCGGATAGAATAATCCGCCTTTTGGTACGAATTCAGCAAAGGCCTTCCAAATAGCGATATTCGGAAGGCTCTTGCTGAACTTTGTAACAAAAGGCGGATTATCCTATCTGGGACTCCGTTCCAGAACAACTTTGAAGAGGTTCCTACCATCATGCACATGTTACTTTCGCCTAATGATGAAGACATGGTTTTGTTGAATGCTTTGACACTAGGCAACCTCCCGACCCCAAGGCGATGCTCTCGAACATGAGAGGAAGAAGAGGATAAAAAAAGAAGAGGAAGAAGAAGAAAGAATAGAGGAGTTCTTCTCGTCTATTCTTTCTTCTCCTATTTTTTTCTTCTTCTTCCTCTTTTTTTATCGGGAACGAGGGTCATCGAGGGACATATATAGATGTAGTGTCGTCGTTGTCGATATATACCCCCTCCCAATAGCTTATTATGATTAGGTAGCTAGTTCTACGTTTGGCACTAATATATCCATCTGTCATGTTTGAATAATAATTGCCATGTTGTAAATATTTGTAGAAACTATGGACACCGCCCTAGACGAAGCAAGAAAAGAAGCGTTGTTGAGGGAGATAATCGCAGAAGGAAGTGATGCCGTCTCGTACTATCTCAACGATATCTTCGATGGTCCGGAAGGAGAGGGTGAACAAGCTGGCTACGGTGACCTAATGCCGGTGCAAGAAGAAGAACATGAGGACGGCGCCGGTGACCCAATGCCGGTGCAAGAAGGAGAAAGTGATGACGGCTCCGGTGACCGAACCGAGTCCGGCCAGGTATATATATTAGTTAAGCCTATGCTGACTAGCTGATTGATGCATTCATTGTTTTGGTATGTACACATATTAATTAAGTCTTTGTTCTTTTTTCTAGCCCTCCGGATCGAGCACAACTTCGGTAAAGAGACGAGGCCCGAAGAAAAAGTTGAGCTCGGATGAAAAGCTTGAGATCACAGCAATCGCGCCCGACGGCCAACCTATTGAACCCCTCCAGACAAAGAGGGCATTTGTTGCTCAGTGCGGGGTTCTGGTTAGGGACAAGATCCCGATAAGCATCCAGCAATGGTTTAAGCCGGCTAAAGAAGACCCTGAGGTGTCTTATGTCAATGATATGCAGAAAAATGATCTTTGGACTGAGCTGAAGTCAAATTTCACCCTACCGCCAGAGGATAATCCAGAGAACCCAATTAAAGAGAAATTAATCAAGTCTTTTGCTCTGAAGAGGATGGCAGATCTATTCAGGAGGTGGAAGAAAGAGCTCAATAGGTTTGTCGATAAAAAAGAGACACCAGAATTCAAGGGCAGATATGAGAAGATCAGAGATCACTGGCCCGCATTTGTGGCCTACAAGACATCGGAAAAGAGTAAGAAGATGTCGGCGACAAACAAGCAGAATGCCGCGAAGAAGAAGCTTCACCATCGCACGGGGTCAGGTGGCTACCTCGTAGCCCGGCCTAAGTGGTCCAAGGTTGAGAATGATCTGCTTCATAAAGGGATCAGACCAGAGACATATAACTGGCCAGACCGTTGCCAGACTTGGTTCTTTGGGGCTGGCGGAACCTTGGACCCTGAAACAGGGGATGCATTTGGACGAACGAACAAATGGACGTACCAGTCAGTAAGCTTAAGCACTATATCGACGCAGCGCAGGAAGGGACGTTCTTTCCAGACAGAGAGCACGACGAGCTCACAATGGCCCTCGGGAATCCTGAGCACCCTGGACGGACACGAGGCACGCCAGGCTCCGTTCCATGGAATGTTGGGTTTCCGGACACAGGCGGTTACAAATCCCATGAGAGGAGGAAAAAAGTGCAGCAGACCGAACTGCAGGCGCTGCACGCAAGGGTACAAGTGATAGAGGAACGAGAAGCAAATCGCAGCAAACGTACTGCCGAAGCCTCCCCCGAAGCTACCCCGCCATCTCAGCGCAGAAGCAGCGTGGCTTCCACCGAGCAGCTTCAGCTGCAACATGCCTTGACGGCTCCTGCCAGCTATCCTGTGGATGCTATAACGGAGTCTCAAAATTGCCACCTTATGACGCAATGGATGAATTTGAAGGTCAAGGCGGCTGTTGGCTCTGTTTATCCCCACTGAACCCGGCGCAACTTTTCACTGCATGCCGATTCCAGAAGGATATGCTAGGGTGATGGTGGATGAGATAATGGAGGGATTTGAGGACCTCCAGCTTGACCACCCTACCGATGAAGGGGAGACTCGGCTGGGGTCTGCTCTGAAGACTCCATGCCTATGGCGGAAGGACCTCATCAACCTTCCGAACTGGACGCCTCCGCCTCCTCCTCCTCCTCCGGCGAGTCAGGGCACTCCGCCTCCTCCACAGCCTCCTCCTCCGGCGAGTGACAATCAGCGCCCTCAGCCGGCTCCTTCTCCGGCGCGTGGCGGCACTCCGCCTCCGTCTCCGCCTGCGCCGACGCGCCCGAGCAGCCAACCTCCTCCTTCTCTGCCTCGTCAGCAAGGGCAGAAGAGACCTGCCACCGCTCCAGCTGCTCCGGCGGGTCGTAGTCCTTCTCCTCCGCCTCTTAAGCAAGTAAAGAAGACAACCGCTTCGTCTGCTCGGTCGGCGTCTAGCAGTACAACCAGAGGCGGGAGGACATACAGATTCGGTCCTTCTCTGAATACTCCAGAGAAGTTACCATACGAGAGGACCCAGGAGGAGAACGCCGAGATCGCGCGAGAAGAAGTGAGGAAATTCTTTGAAGGGGTGAAAGCAAAGCAACTTCCACCTCCGGAGGAGAAGGTAGATGGGGTGAAAGTGAAGCGCACTCTGGCTGCCCTGACAAAACCACCAAAGTCTGATCCGCCGAAAGGAAACTATGACCGCATTATTGGAAAGGAATTTGCCGAAGCGGAGCGGTCGGGAACTACTGTCAGTGATGAAAGGCTGAAAAAACGACGAGCTGGGAAACAAATTGCCCAGCTCGGCAAACAAGCGAAGCAATCATGCCCCCCGCTCAAGGTGCCTAGCCACAACGTCGCTAATGACCCGAGGATGGTGCCCGGTTATAATAATCTTGCAGATTACCTGCCCGATGAAGTACATTATGAACCCATGGACATGCGGATGCAAAGATACGAGTACGGGAAGCCTCTCATCAAAGATGAAAGATCTCTATCAACGATGATGCGAAGATTGCATGATTGGTACTTGAAAATCTGCAGAGACTCTGGGGGGAGGAGTACTTTGTATGTGAGAGTTAAAAAGGAGCATGACCTCGTTGGAATTGATCTGTTGCCTGTTCCATTTGAGGAGTTCTATCAGTTTTTCAATCAATTGGCCCTCGATAAAACAACGATCGCCTGCTACTGTCTGTAAGTAGTACTACTTCTGTCATTAAGTTTCTCTATATAGCTTAGCTCTTTCATTGCATGTATTTATAATCATCCTCACTATATTATGCAGATTGAAGATCGTCGAATTGAAGAAAAGACAAGTCGGTGATATTGGGTTCATTAACACATATCTCATAGATGCAACTGAGGTTAAACTTCATGCCGCAGCTACCGAGGCCAACATGCTACAATCGTTCGTAATAAATCAAAACAAAGATATAATACTCTTTCCTTACAACTTCAAGTGAGTGTTACTGTCTTGTGCGTATTCGGTTTCCCTTATATATTAGTCAAGGTTATAGTAATGTAATTCATGAGTTATGCATGCGTGTGCAGTTTCCACTATATTCTCCTAGAGATTAAGCTTGAGCAGGGACTAGTAACCGTCTTAGACTCAAGACGAAAAGATCCCCAGGACTATGCAGACATGACTGAAATCCTCAAGAAGTAAGTTAAATCGATCATTATCCACCATATCAGCAACTTTGTTCATTTCCTGATATCAAGTAATTGTTTTGTTTGTCCGGCAGGGTTTGGAGAAAATTCACCAAAAAAGTTCCGGGACTGCCGAAGGAGCTGGAATTTAGACACCCGAAAGTAAGTACTATAGTAGCATGTTCCGCGCATCTCCTAGTGATTCAAGCGCTAGTTTCATCAATACCATTTAGCATTCTTGCTTATCAGTTTGATTGACCTCTATTTCTTGTAAAGTGGTTGTGGCAGGAACAAGGGAATGATTTCTGTGGATACTACATCTGCGAGTCCATCCGCCACACGACGTGTGAGCGGGGCGGGTACTCTAACGAACAATATGAAGTACGTAAATAACAATATTCACAATTTTATTTTATTACCATCATTTGTGTTGAGTTTCATTCATTCATATATATATATATGTATTGACCCCCTTCTTCAAATTAGATGTTCCGGAAGCGGGATGAACTCCTAGCACCAGCTCGCATGCGAGCAATTCAAGAGGAATTGGCGGCATTATTTCTTGACCACGTGATCCCTGAAGACGGATAATTCTATGTTAAACCTGAGTCCATATGATTATATTTGTAAGAGATAATTACTGTATATATGTAGCCGGTACTGTCAGATAGATATACGAGAACTTGTTGTTCGACCAATCTCTCGGAGAAGGAGAGGTGGTCGATATCACTTCTCTCTGTATGCATATATGTTCATGACGATCTTCTGTTTCCTTCGTTTGCTTTACTAGCTAGCCAACGTGTCTAGTCCGTATGTATAGTACGTAGCGTCGACCAAGCACGGACATAAGAGAGGACACTTCTCTATATTAATTATAGCTAGCTAACACAATATATGAAACACCTAAATTAACCCCCCAAAACCCCCAACCCCCCCCCCCTTTCAAAAAAACAAAAACCCTAGCCACAGAAATGCTGACGCGTGGATGCCTATTGGTCCCGGTTGGTGCCACCAACCGGGACCAAAGGGTCTCCTGACTGGGCTCTGCACACTGCCCACGTGGAGGGGCTTTAGTCCCGGTTCTGGATTGAACCGGGACTAAAGGTGGGAGGTATTAGTACCAACACTTTAGTCCCGGTTCAGGAACCGAGACTAAAGGCCCTTACGAACCGGGACTATAGGCCCTTTTTCTACCAGTGAAATAAGCCTCCTACCAGGTTTTCATTTGGGTTAGAAGATAAAGTTGTGTGTATTGTTTCAGACAAACCGTGAAGCGGTAGGTCTAGCAACCCTTAATGTCCTTCTTTGCATTTGTAAACACTTGGCCTGATTGTTTTTAAAGATTGATGCGTTTCTCGTGATCAAAATGCTCCGGTAGCCAAGGATGATCAACTCATGGTGAAAAGGTTTCTTCAGAGATCCCTTTAGAGCAATGATCTATTGACTGGCAGAATACAAATTAGTTTGTGATAAGGGTGGGGCATAAATATTCCTGGCAAAGCTTTCCAAACGACAACTCAGGTATTGTTCATGTGGCTATTCAAAGTGAAATTAGTTGGCTTGATTTGATTCTTTTGGAAAACTAATTAGTCACACTTTTCACTCGAAGCGGCCACAGCATGAGTGTTGTAGTTCATCAACTCTACAATGGCTTCCATAAGCGAGGTCTGCTAACAGTCCAATTACATGCTATTGTACTTGGGGTACACAAGATGACGAGAAGGGTCATTGACAACACAAGTGCATTGGGTGGCCGACAACCTTATTCATGGGCGTCGGTGGCTAATCTATCACATCTTGTGAGTATATTGCATGCGCAGTCCTGACATATACGCATGTTCCTTTCGAACGGTTGAATTTTCAGATGCTATTATTCAACTAATGATGATGATGTAACATGTACAATTCTCTAATTTGGCTTCACTTTCACTGAATTATTCCAAACTGTGCACTGACATTTTTATGAATCTCACAAACTATGCGTTGACATTGGAACTTGAACATGGCACATCTGATGAGGAGAGGAAAAGATTGAAGGAAATATGCCCTAGAGGCAATAATAAAGTTATTATTTATTTCCTTATATCATGATAAATGTTTATTATTCATGCTAGAATTGTATTAACCGGAAACATAATACATGTGTGAATACATAGACCAACAGAGTGTCACTAGTATGCCTCTACTTGACTAGCTCGTTAATCAAAGATGGTTATGTTTCCTAACCATGAACAAAGAGTTGTTATTTGATTAACGAGGTCACATCATTAGTTGAATGATCTGATTGACATGACCCATTCCATTAGCTTAGCACCCGATCGTTTAGTATGTTGCTATTGCTTTCTTCATGACTTATACATGTTCCTATAACTATGAGATTATGCAACTCCCGTTTACCGGAGGAACACTTTGGGTACTACCAAACGTCACAACGTAACTGGGTGATTATAAAGGAGTACTACAGGTGTCTCCAATGGTAGATGTTTGGTTGGCGTATTTCGAGATTAGGGTTTGTCACTCCGATTGTCGGAGAGGTATCTCTGGGCCCTCTCGGTAATGCACATCACATAAGCCTTGCAAGCACTGCAACTAATATGTTAGTTGTGAGATGATGTATTACGGAACGAGTAAAGAGACTTGCCAGTAACGGGATTGAACTAGGTATTGGATACCGACGATCGAATCTCGGGCAAGTAACATACCGATGACAAAGGGAACAACGTATGTTGTTATGCGGTCTGACCGATAAAGATCTTCGTAGAATATGTAGGAGCCAATATGGGCATCCAGGTCCCGCTATTGGTTATTGACCGGAGACGTGTCTCGGTCATGTCTACATTGTTCTCGAACCGTAGGGTCCGCACGCTTAACGTTACGATGACAGTTATTATGAGTTTATGCATTTTGATGTACCGAAGGTTGTTCGGAGTCCCGGATGAGATCACGGACATGACGAGGAGTCTCGAAATGGTCGAGACGTAAAGATTGATATATTGGAAGCCTATGTTTGGACATAGGAAGTGTTCCGGGTGAAATCGGGATTTTACCGGAATACCGGGAGGGTTACCGGAACCCCCCGGGAGACTAATGGGCCTATTGGGCCTTAGTGGAAAAAGAGAAAAGGGACAAGCCCAAGCTGGCCGGCGCCCCCCCTTTCCCCAAGTCCTAGTAGGACTAGGATAAGGGGCCGGCCCCCCTTCTCTCTCCTTTTTCCCCGAGAGTCCTAATTGGATTAGGATTGGAGGGAGGAGTCCTACTCCCGGTGGGAGTAGGACTCCCCTGCGCCTCCCTCTCCCTGGCCGGCCGGCCCCCTCTCCTCCAACCTTTATATACGGGGGCAGGGGACACCCCATAACACACAAGTTGATCCTTGAGATCGTTCCTTAGCCGTGTGCGGTGCCCCCTGCCACCAAATTCAACCTCGATCATATCGTTACAGTGCTTAGGCGAAGCCCTGCGTCGGTAGTACATCAAGATCTTCATCACGCCGTCGTGCTGACGGAACTCTTCCTCGACGCTTTGCTGGATCGGAGCCCGAGGAACGTCATCGAGCTGAACGTGTGCTAAGAACTCGGAGGTGCCGGAGTAACGGTACTTGGATCGGTCGGATCGGGAAGGAGACGTACGACTACTTCCTCTACGTTGTGTGATCGCTTCCGCAGTCGGTCTGCGTTGGTACGTAGACAACACTCTCCCCTCTCGTTGCTGTGCATCACCATGATCTTGCGTGTGCGTAGGAAAATTTTCGAAATTACTGCGTTCCCCAACAAAGATGACTTGCATGCTCTGTCGACAAGTAGTGGGTTAGCATTGTGGCATATCATGGCTCTACAAGATGTATCTGCCCCTTCCCTTATACATCTTTTTGTTGACTAGGGAGAGCCGGCGGGCGGGAGCGGAACCGGACGAAGCTCCAGTCAAAGATCGTTGTGTTGCATGTAATAATATGGATTTGAGATTTCTAATTTGAGGTATCCGGATGTGGAATGCATTTTTTGACGGGTGACCATTCACTCTCCGCGGACACGCCCGGGCGTGTCCGCAGACATTTGAGGGGTCAGATTTGCCAAATTCGGTAGTAGATGCTCTTAGTGGAGCAAGAAGATATCGACGTTTGTTGGGTTGTGGTGTAGGTTGGGATTATGGACTTAAAATGCATGAGCCTTGGCACTTGTCGTGGTTGTGGACTAACGAATTGCTTATCGCCTCTAGGTATGAACATCTCTAGATCCTTCTCTTCTTTGGATCCATTGATTTTTGTGCATATAGAAAAGAGAAGTCAAGAGAAAGCACTTCAAAAATAATGGGCCAATGAAGAAGATTGATTTTGTGGTACAAAAAGGTTGGCTATGTTTCATTAAAAGATGCCATTTGATGTGTTTTATCCTTCCAAAGCTTTATGTTTGACATATAGTATACACTGCTTGTGCAGGATGGTTATAAAGTTGATAAATAATTTTTTATTACATTTGCTAAAGTACCGTGCAAATGAAGCTTAAGACAACATATCTGACGTCGTAAGGTAATATCTTAATCGCATCAAGTAAATCTTAGTTTGTAACATATAATTATTTGGATCATTGTTCTCTATGTATATATCACCGAGTTACATTGCAGGTGAAATGGATTTCAATTATTTTTTAAGTTGCAGGCTATCTTTTCTCTACCTACAAAATACAGTATACATTATATGCGCAATCAGATAAAATCTATACATGCAAATTTGATATGCATTGTATTCATAGGTGCAATAAAAAAATTAAGAGCCCGTGGCAACGCACGGGCGTTCTACTAGTATATTAAAAAGCAACAATTAAACAACACCATGGGGTGGCGGGCCAATGGGTGCATGGAGGGGCATTGTTGAAAAAGTCCCAAAAAGACTCTCCTTGAGAGTCTTTTTCATTTAGTCCCAAATGCCTAGTTTAGTCCCTAAAAAGTCCCTACTGTGTGGTAAAAAAAGTCTCTAAAAGGGATTTTTTTTAGTCCCTACATAAAAAAGTCCCTGTAAACAAACCCCCCTAAGTAACGTGATTGTATTAGAAAATATAGGTTAGACAAGGAAATATTATGGATTGCCTTATACTCCAAATAGATCATGCACTTCTATATATATATATGCCCATGAGGCTCAAGCAATACAACAACAATTCCACCAAATCTTTCTCTCTCTTCTAACAGTCTTAAAAAGACGGGAAGAAAGGGAAGGAGATAGGATGAGGCTGTGAGAGTCGAGGATAGAGAGGGCGCTTTTTTCTTCTCGGACCGAGGTGCCGTGAAACAGAAGAGAGAGAGGTGCTCTTTGTAAGAGAAAAAGGAAGCAGAGGAAGAGACGTGATATAAGAGAGAGAAGTTAAATAAAGTATAGTTTACTTTTTAGCTGTGCCGCTGTTCTTCATTGGGCCATTCAACGTTGCAGCACCAGTCACATCTATGAACCACGCTGGAAAATAGGTGCCTAGTGCTACCCTGTTTGAAGAGTCAAATAGGCTTGTGGATCGCAATACCTCTTGACAGGCCTATTCCTGCCAAACCTGTCTCTCCTCCCGTCGCAGTTTGTCCACTAAATAAAGCCTCCTATCATGCAAAAAAATAAAAATAAAGCCTGCTAATTACCTGGTAGAGGAAAACGTCTGCACCAGAAAAGTTGCTAGCACCAACGTGACCTCGATGGACGAACCGGATAACCGGGTGTCAGGGCACCCAAGTTCCGTCACACCTTTCCGCTTATAAAAACACATTCTACTTTTGATTCTTTGGCATTTCACCTTAAAACCTGGCGCCTAATAAATGTGAATGGACCAAGGAATTGCTGTAAAACGAGATTCTACGTGACCTTTTCTCAGCAAAGGTTTCTGAGTTAGGTTCAAATCAACACAAGGACAACGCCCTTCATGAATTCAGGTTTTCTGTGGCTAGCATACACTAGCTGGGCAAAAGTGTGGCGACACGCCGCACCCTGAAAATGCACCCGAGGGTATTCATCGTTTATTTGGTTAAAACAAATCTTATTTAATCCTTTTGGTGTTTACTTTTATTGGGGTTCCACGGAAGGCAAAAGGAAAGTTCATTGGCGGGCCTGGAATCATTTGCTTCAGCCCAAGGATTAGGGAGGAGTGAGTTTCCGTGATTTCCGGATGTTTAATCAAGCATTATTGGCACGTTAAGCATGGAGATTATTAAGCAAGCCTGACAGTTTGTGTGCTCAAGTATTAAAGGCGAGGTATTATCCAGCAGGTAAGTTGGGGGATACAGTTTTTCTGGCAATGCATCTTCGTCATGGCAAGCTATCAGTTATGGTTTGGGGCTATTGAAGAAGGGATTGGTGTGGAGAGTTGGAAACCGGAGAAGCATTCGAGTTTGGCGTGATAACTGGATTCCTAGACCTTTTTCATATAAGCCAATATCCCCCAAGGAAGGTGTCGTATCTGCTTTGTCTTTGAATTGCTAAATGAGAATGACTGGTGGAACTTTGGTCTACTCACTGAATATTTCGTTGATGCGTACGTGCAAGAAATAGTGAAGATCAGAGCTTCCCCTAGGATGGAGGATGATGTGATTGCTTGGGAACCAGGCAAATATGGTGTTTTCACTGTTAAATCAGCGCACACTTTGGCTTTTGAAGAGGCTTACCGTGGTACTGCTGTTTCTTCGAGCTCAGCACCGTCAGGGCGAAGAACATGCTGGAAATTTATTTGGAGGAGTTGGGCACCGCCTACGGTACGTAACTTTGCTTGGCGACTGGCTACTAACTCACTAGTCACTCCCTACCTGGTAGAGGAAACATAGAATTGGACTCAAAGTCACTAGCAGGTGTCCGGTGTGTGGAGTTGAGGAAGAAGATAACTACCACCCTTTTGCTTGGTGCCAGTTTGGACGTGATTTATATCTAGCCATGGCCAAGGTGTGGATGATTCCATACTTAGAATCTATGGCGAATACGGGCAAGGAATGGCTTCTTAATGTCCTGGATCCTTTGAATGATGTGGGTCGGATGATGGTACTGATGATATTTTGGAGGAGTTCGTTTGTCCCTTGTCCGGAATGAATTGCTTCACTATAAACCTCCACCACCTATGGAGGCCTCTATCAGATTTCTTCGAAGCTACGTCGACTCCCTAATTGGCATCAAACTGAATCCCCACACGGTTCCGGCCAAAGGTAAATCATGCATAGTTTATGAAACGCCGGCTCCAGCTGGGAGATCCACTCCGTTCACAGTTATGCAGAGATGGTGTCCACCGATGTTGGGATGGAACAAACTGAATACAGATGGCTCATTTGTTTCCACGGAGGCAGCTAGTGCTGGGATGATTATGCGAAACCACCAAGGGAACATCAACTTTTCAGCTTGTAAAGCATTGTTCTTCTGTAGAGATGCTTTGGAAGCGGAGCTTTGTGCATGTATGGAATGGCTTTCCCTGGCAGTTCAACACAATGACCTCCCGGTAGTTGTGGAGCTGGATTCTCTCAAGGCAATAAAATGATTTCATGTGCAGACATCGATCGCTCAGTTTATGCATCCATTGTAAAGGAGATTAAGCACTTGTTGTCTCTAAGACAAACTTGCATTACTTATGCTTCTAGATCTCCAAATAAAGCTAGTGATAGTTTAGCGTATTATGCTAGAACTCGAGGTAGGACCATGACCTGTCTTGGGGCTGGTCCGGTGGAAGTGATGGACATTGCTTCTGACGAGTGATGATTGTAAGGACATTTTGATTGAGTAATACAAGTTTTTCCCACCTGCAAAAAAAAGTCTTGCAGTGCATATTTGTTTTTGTGAAGTCCACTTCTATATATTTGGTTAAGAAGAAAAAAAAACGAGTCATCAGGATAAATAAATTGATTCGCTATAATAAGGACAAAAAGGGAAAGACAACACGTACAATAAATTAATTGATCCTGCGCGCTCTTATCGTTTGGGTCTTATATTTTGGGGAGAGGGAAACATGGGATTGTGAAGTTGATTTGTGCGGGCTAGTGAAAGAGGGAAAGAGATCAGCACGAGAGATGCCCTCGAGTCCCTCAAAAACTGGTCTCTTGGCCACGGTGATGAAAGGAAACTAGCCCTGAATTACAGGGGCCGGATCATCTTTATATACCCCGCACGCTCGCGCTCCATGCCTCCATCTCGCACAACCATGGCCAAGCCCGCTGCCCTTCCGCCGCCGTCCTCTCCCCAGACCTCCAGCCACCTCTATCTTCTCACCCAGAGCCAGCACCAGGACACCGACCCTGAGGTGGAGCAGCCGCGGCCAGACGATGACGTCGATGATGCTGACGACGAGCCAGCCAAGAAAAGGGCGCGAGCGCGTCGCGAGTGGGCGGCCAGCGACGAGGTCACCATCCTGGAGGCGCTCATCGCGCACCGCCGCCAGCACAGGGAGCTGCCGGAGAGGTCCGACAACGACTTCTTCCAAGCACTGGCCGAGCGTCTCGAGGACACGAGGCGGCAGCCTCTGCAGATCAAAGACAAGGTCAAGAGTCTCGAGCGCCGCTACTTCTCTGCCACCGGCCACCGCCGTGCCTCCAGCTCGAGCCACGACAAGCGGCTCAACCAGCTCTCGGCTGAGATCTGGGGCGATTTGCCGCTCAACGACGACGGTAGTGCTCACGTCGGTAATAATGGTGGTGGTGATCGCCGGGCCAAGATGTGCAAGATGTTCCCACTCGTAGCGCAGAAGGTGAATGATCTCGCCCACGTGCAGCCTGCGGTCAAAAGGCTCTTTCCTTCGCTTGCCGATGCTCCACTTCGCTTGTTGGAGAATCGTCTCGAGAAAATAAAATGGTCTGAAATGAATATCGATGTTAGGCTTGAGCGGATGCTGCTCAGGGCTTCAAAGAGGGCTTCGACAACAAGGGCTTCAAAAAAGGATTCAAAGAAGAAGAAGAAATAGTCACATCTGTTTACTTTTCTTGAGTGAATAAAAGAAATAATTAAGGTGCACTAGTTTGTGTAATCCGGCCACCATCACCTTGTTTTGTTTTAAGCTCGATCAATGGGCGTAACAAGTTCAAAATATAAACATGGCTTTTGTAATTTGTTGCTCTTCATATTTCTCAATATATTTTCCTTTTGTGCAATCTTCTATATCTAAATACCTAGCCCACACTACAAGATTTATCTACACATGCGTGCTTCCACATCACTTCAATTATTTACAGCCTAATGATCAAAATCGTGTGGCATCAAGAAGTTATGCATGTGCTTGTAAGATACTCTTTCATATCTTCTATATCTAAATAGGGGCACTCCACCAGTTGATTTTCTTGAGTCCACATGAAGCCAAGTCATCCGAATTGCTATAGATGTTGATACAGTACAGTTCACGAATCTGCAACAGTCTGACCATGTTTTGATGCAATTTATCAAAACTTGCCACCGCTAAGTGGAAAATAACGATTCGTTGTTTCTCCCCAGCGCCCTCTATTGATCGATCGCACTGCCCCGCTCAAGTTTTCGTAAATGGGCTAGACTTGGACATGTCGTTGCTGGGCTGGCTCCGGAAGCCAGCATATGTTATGTGGGCTGTAGGTTGTAGCCCATGCGTGCTAGGTTCCCACGTACGGCCTTTGCGGTTTAGTGCTGCCATCCTCCTGCAAGACCATCGGTCTGCCTCGCCTCCATCGCCACCATGGTTCTCGGGTTGCAGGTCGGCAGGGGCGGAGCTCAGTTGGGGCAGACCTGGGCCATGGCCCGCCCAAGATTTTGACAAAAAATATTAATACCTATACTTTTGTAGCTCAGCCCAGTAACTATGCAATATCTATTGAGGCTACTGCTTGTCGATGCAAAAGCCAGCAGTGTGGCCGGTGGCCAGCGTCCTCCACCTGCAACGAGATGCGTCTACTTATGCTCTTCTTGGTTTATTACCGGCACACAATAGGGAGCAGCCGCCATAGTTTCAATAACCGTGCACGAGCAGCCTCACAGCAAGCAGCGTCCAGCCGGCAGCCAAGGCAACCAGCAATCGAGCACTCCATCTTAAATTCCCTTGCAATTGCGAGTCTATACAACATAACTAATCTAATTTCTTCTCCCAAATTCTGAGTTCACTAACTCCGATCATAGCCTGATTTTTTCGCTCAACTATACTTTACATTCTATAAATTGCAGCGGCGAACCGCCTTCTTGTTCAGTAAAAAATAATCAAAGTGCTAGAGTCATCTGCTGGGTCACTTGCTAGGGTTCGAGTAGAAGCAAAGACGATGATCACGCGCGCAGGCAAAAGACCTTACAGAAAAGCAACAATGATAAACTCATGGATAATTGTAGACTAGATATATAGTTGTGCTTTCTTTTGAGTTGGCCCGCCCAGGTTTTTCTTCCAAGCTCCGCCACTGCAGGTCGGGCCGCAGTTTAGTTGCCGAGCAGCCAAATCTTTGAGGAAGACATAGCCAAGTCAACCTGTGCGGGTCGTTGCCTCCTCTCCCTCGCCCCAATTTTTTCTGAGTGATCGGAAGTTGGCGCTGCTGGTCCGCCGTTCCATTACCAGCCACCCGCTGCTGCTCTCCTTTGAACCTCCTCCGCCATGCTTGCCGGTACATCTCGCCTCTTGACGTTTCTATGAGTGTTGGAACGTTGGCTGGGCCGCCATTCCTTGGCCGGCCATCTATATCATCGAGCAAGGAACAACTGTTGCATCCTTTGTGTGTTGTTGCTCTGCTCCGAAGCCGCCAGGGGCAGTGAGAAGCTGACTAACTCAGCAAAGGTGATCTCCATAGAGTCATGTCCACCTTCGGGATGGCCACATCAGCTTATCAGGTGAGCCGCAGGAGCACTCTTACATTCAACTTTTCGATGACGAATATCACTCTTGACATGCTTATGTCTGGCCTGCTTCTAATTTTGCAATTACATGCTTATCCCACTACTCAGACCGCAGTCTGCACCATCTTATGCTACAACGTCACAAGCCTTCGATATGTATGTAATGATTTTTTTTCACATTGATGAGAATGTCTTTTCATACAGAGTGTTGGGGTTCAAGACAAATTGTAACATTGGGCCAGATTTTACAAGTATTCGAACCACTTTTTATCTGGATGCTTCAAAGTTATTTCCTTTCTATTAGATACTAGCGCAAATGAGAATCATTTTGCGCCAGTGGCAATCCGCCAGTCAGGTAGCAAATATTTTTTTTTCATATTTTTTCCATGTTACTAATCTTCTTCAACATGTAATTCTATAAAGGTATATTCGCATTTCTTTCCGTACCATCGCGTGGGGTATCATCTAGTTAATGTAAATCATGCCACCTCATTAGTCATGCATGACTTTTTTCCAACACATGCATGTAATAGCCCCCACTACTAGATTTCTCTACACATACTTGCTTCCACATCACCTCAGTTATCTACTAAATTTCTATTAACTAAAACAACGCCACTTCATCAATCATGTCTTTTTTTGTTTTTTCTCCTTTATACATCATTTTGTCCCATACTTCTTTTATGTTTTATTATTTTTCATATGTAAACTTCTTACATTTTTTCATTGGTTTTATTTGGTTTTAATCACCTATTTATGCATTGGTTTTAACACAATTCCCGCGCTAATGCACGGAACGTCGTCTAGTATGCTTTAACACTACAACTACTAGCTAAATTCCTGTGTGTTGCCACGGGACAAAACAGGAGACTGATACGCTAGCTGCAGCGTCCGTTGTTGATTGTTGAAGACGTCAACGGATGCATTTGTCCTTCTATCTAAACCAAAAATATTTATGACACATGAACAGTTCAAACATGCAACTAGCAAAAATACACACACACACGAAATGTTTGTTCATGCAATTTTCGACAAAGCCGTCTCTCGTGAAATGAAATTCGTCACATTTTCTATAATACAAAAATTGTTCCGCTCAGAAGGCTGTAATCGAACACACCAACCAAGACAACTCCCTTGCCGCATCCCACCTCTCTCACTCTCGACTTGTCTTCCCAAATGACAGAAAACGTGACCAGTGCCATTGCCGCAGGCCGGTAGCGAGGGATAGGGACAACGACTATCTCCTCAACTGACCCCAATTCCTCCTGCATCTAAGAGCATCTCCAGCCGTTCGGCCCTCCCAGGATGCATAAAAGTTGCCCCCTGGGGGCGAGCCGGCGATGCAATCGGCGCTAGGGGTGGTTTCGCGCCCAGTCATCGCCTCCAGGCGCCGAAATTGGTTCACTTTTCAGCCCTATTTTGGCGAATAAAGGGCCCATATGGATGACAATAGGCCCATATTCGGCGTGGTTCGCCATTTTTCGGCGTTCAATTATGCACATAAATTTTTTTATCACATATTTCATCACAAAAATATCAAATACTTCAACAAAATAGTACAACAACAAATAGTTCAATACAAATTATATAGTTCAACAAATAAAAACTCATATTTCATCACACGTCGCGCCCGGCGTCGCCCTTCAGCCTCCATAGACGCTCTATCAGATCTTGCTGCAGTTGATGATGCACCTGTGGATCTCGGATCTCCTGACGCATACTGAGATAGGCAGTCTAGGTTGTCGGTAGCTGGTGATCAACTTCGGCTATAGGACCCTGCCTGTAGTATGGTTCAGTGTCAAACACTGGGTCTTCTTGCTCGCTCTCGATGATCATGTTGTGCAAGATGACATAGCAAGTCATAATCTTCCACATTTGATCTTTCGACCAGGTCTGAGCGGGGTACCGGACAACAGCAAATCGAGATTGGAGAACACCAAATGCCCGCTCGACATCCTTCTTGCAAGCCTCCTGAACCTTCGCAAACCAGGCGTTCTAGCCTCCTGGCATAGGGTTTGAGATCATCTTCACAAATGTCGACCATCTCGGATAGATGCCATCAGATCGATAGTACCCCTTGTTGTAGTGCCGCCCATTGATCTCGAAGTTCACCGGAGGAGAATGACCTTCAACAAGCTTGGCAAAGACAGGAGAGCACTGCAGCACATTGATGTCATTGTGAGTTCCTAGCATACCAAAGAAAGAGTGCCAAATCCAGAGGTCCTATGTGGCCACCGCCTCAAGCACCACACTGCAACCGCCTTTGGCACCTTTGTACATCCCCTGCCAAGCAAATGGGCAATTCTTCCATTTCCAATGCATGCAGTCGATGCTTCCAAGCATCCCAGGAAATCCTCTTGCTGCATTCTGTGCTAGGATCCGAGCAGTGTCTTCCGCATTGGGTGTTCTCAAGTATTGTGGTCCAAACTGAAGGAAATATGCCCTAGAGGCAATAATAAAGTTATTATTTATTTCCTTATATCATGATATATGTTTATTATTCATGCTAGAATTGTATTAACCGGAAACATAATACATGTGTGAATACATAGACCAACATAGTGTCACTAGTATGCCTCTACTTGACTAGCTCGTTAATCAAAGATGGTTATGTTTCCTAACCATGAACAAAGAGTTGTTATTTGATTAACGAGGTCACATCATTAGTAGAATGATCTGATTGACATGACCCATTCCATTAGCTTAGCACCCGATCGTTTAGTATGTTGCTATTGCTTTCTTCATGACTTATACATGTACCTATAACTATGAGATTATGCAACTCCCGTTTACCGGAGGAACACTTTGGGTACTACCAAACGTCACAACGTAACTGGGTGATTATAAAGGAGTACTACAGGTGTCTCCAATGGTAGATGTTGGGTTGGCGTATTTCGAGATTAGGGTTTGTCACTCCGATTGTCGGAGAGGTATCTCTGGGCCCTCTCGGTAATGCACATCACATAAGCCTTGCAAGCACTGCAACTAATATGTTAGTTGTGAGATGATGTATTACGGAATGAGTAAAGAGACTTGTCGGTAACGAGATTGAACTAGCTATTGGATACCGACGATCGAATCTCGGGCAAGTAACATACCGATGACAAAGGGAACAACGTATGTTGTTATGCGGTCTGACCGATAAAGATCTTCGTAGAATATGTAGGAGCCAATATGGGCATCCAGGTCCCGCTATTGGTTATTGACCGGAGACGTGTCTCGGTCATGTCTACATTGTTCTTGAACCGTAGGGTCCGCACGCTTAACGTTACGATGACAGTTATTATGAGTTTATGCATTTTGATGTACCGAAGGTTGTTCGGAGTCCCGGATGAGATCACGGACATGACGAGGAGTCTCGAAATGGTCGAGACGTAAAGATTGATATATTGGAAGCCTATGTTTGGATATAGGAAGTGTTCCGGGTGAAATCGGGATTTTACCGGAATACCGGGAGGGTTACCGGAACCCCCCGGGAGACTAATGGGCCTATTGGGCCTTGGTGGGAAAGAGAAAAGGGGCAGCCCACAGCTGGACGCGCCCCCCCCCCTTCCCCAAGTCCTAGTAGGACTAGGAGAAGGGGCCGGCCCCCCTCTCTCTCCTTTCCCCCTTGAGAGTCCTAGTTGGAATAGGATTGGAGGGGGGAGTCCTACTCCCGGTAGGAGTAGGACTCCCCCTGCGCCTCCCTCTCTCTGGCCGGCCAGCCCCCCTCCCTCCAACCTTTATATACGGGGGCAGGGGACACCCCAAGACACACAAGTTGATCCTTGAGATCGTTCCTTAGCCGTGTGCGGTGCCCCCTGCCACCAAATTCCACCTCGATCATACCGTTGTAGTGCTTAGGCGAAGCCCTGCGTCGGTAGTACATCAAGATCGTCACCACGCCGTCATGCTGACGGAACTCTTCCTCGACGCTTTGCTGGATCGGAGCCCGAGGATCGTCATCGAGCTGAACGTGTGCTAAGAACTCGGAGGTGCCGGAGTAACGGTGCTTGGATCGGTCGGATCGGGAAGAAGACGTACGACTACTTCCTCTACATTGTGTGATCGCTTCCGCAGTCGGTCTGCGTTGGTACGTAGACAACACTCTCTCCTCTCGTTGCTGTGCATCACCATGATCTTGCGTGTGCGTAGGAAAATTTTCGAAATTACTACGTTCCCCAACAGTGGCATCAGAGCCTAGGTTTTATGGTTTGATGTTATTTGCACGAGTAGAACACAAGTGAGTTGTGGGCGATACAAGTCATACTGCCTACCAGCATGTCATACTTTGGTTCGGCGGTATTGTTGGGTGAGACGATCCGGACCAACCTTACGCGTACTCTTACGCGAGACCGGTTCCCTCGACGTGCTTTTCACATAGATGGCTTGCGGAAGACTGTCTCTCCAACTTTAGTTGAACCAAGTGTGACTACGCCCGGTCCTTGAGAAGGTTAAAACGGAGTCTATTTGACGAACTATCGTTGTGGTTTTGATGCGTAGGTGAGATCAGTTCTTACTTAAGCCCGTAGCAGCCACGTAAAACTTGCAACAACAAAGTAGAGGACGTCTAACTTGTTTTTGCAGGGCATGTTGTGATGTGATATGGTCAAGGCATGATGCTGATTTTATTGTATGAGATGATCATGTTTTGTAACCGAGTTATCGGCAACTGGTAGGAGCCATATGGTTGTCGCTTTATTGTATGCAATGCAATCGCGATGTAATGCTTTACTTTATTACTAAGCGGTAGTGATAGTCGTGGAAGCATAAGATTGGCGAGACGACAACGATGCTACGATGGAGATCAAGGTGTCGCGCCGGTGAGGATGGTGATCATGACGGTGCTTCGGAGATGGAGATCACAAGCACAAGATGATGATGGCCATATCATATCACTTATATTGATTGCATGTGATGTTTATCCTTTTATGCATCTTATCTTGCTTTGATTGACGGTAGCATTATAAGATGATCTCTCACTAAATTATCAAGAAGTGTTCTCCCTGAGTATGCACTGTTGCCAAAGTTCGTCGTGCCCAGACACCACGTGATGATCGGGTGTGATAAGCTCTACGTCCAAATACAACGGGTGCAAAACAGTTGCACACGCAGAATACTCAGGTTATACTTGACGAGCCAAGCATATACAGATATGGCCTCGGAACACGGAGACCGAAAGGTCGAGCGTGAATCATATAGTAGATATGATCAACATAACGATGTTCACCATTGAAAACTACTCCATCTCACGTGATGATCGGTTATGGTTTAGTTGATTTGGATCACGTGATCACTTAGAGAATTAGAGGGATATCTATCTAAGTGCAAGTTCTTAAGAAATTTGATTAACTGAACTTAAACTTATCATGAACTTAGTACCTGATAGTATCTTGCTTGTTTATGTTGATTGTAGATAGATGGCTCGTGCTGTTGTTCCGTTAAATTTTAATGCGTTCCTTGAGAAAGCAAAGTTGAAAGATGATGGTAGCAATTACACGTACTGGGTCCGTAACCTGAGGATTATCCTCATTGCTGCACAGAAGAATTACGTCCTGGAAGCACCGCTGGGTGACAGGCCTGCTGCTAGAGCAACGCCAGATGTTATGAACGTCTGGCAGAGCAAAGCTGATGACTACTCGATAGTTCAGTGTGCCATGCTTTACGGCTTAGAATCGGGACTTCAACGACGTTTTGAACGTCATGGACCATATGAGATGTTCCAGGAGTTGAAGTTAATATTTCAAGCAAATGCCCGAATTGAGAGATATGAAGTCTCCAATAAGTTCTATAGCTGCAAGATGGAGGAGAACAGTTCTGTCAGTGAGCATATACTCAAAATGTCCGGGTATAATAATCACTTGATTCAGATGGGAGTTAATCTTCCAGATGACTGCGTCATTGACAGAATTCTCCAATCACTGCCACCAAGCTACAAGAGCTTCGTGATGAACTATGATATGCAAGGGATGAACAAGACTATTCCCGAGCTCTTCGCAATGCTGAAAGCTGCGGAGGTAGAAATCAAGAAGGAGCATCAAGTGTTGATGGTTAGCAAAACCACTAGTTTCAAGAAAAAGGGCAAAGGGAAGAAGAAGGGAAACTTCAAGAAGAACAGCAAGCAAGTTGCTGCTCAGGAGAAGAAACCCAAGTCTGGACCTAAGCCTGAAACTGAGTGCTTCTACTGCAAGCAGACTGGTCACTGGAAGCGGAACTGCCCCAAGTATTTGGCGGATAAGAAGGATGGCAAAGTGAACAAAGGTATATGTGATATACATGTTATTGATGTGTACCTTACTAGAGCTCGCAGTAGCACCTGGGTATTTGATACTGGTTCTATTGCTAATATTTGCAACTCGAAACAGGGACTACGGAATAAGCGGACGCTAGCAAAGGACGAGGTGACGATGCGCGTGGGAAACGGTTCCAAAGTCGATGTGATCGCGGTCGGCACGATACCTCTACATCTACCTTCGGGATTAATATTAGACCTAAATAATTGTTATTTGGTGCCAGCGTTGAGCATGAACATTATATCTGGATCTTGTTTGATGCGAGACGGTTATTCATTTAAATCAGAGAATAATGGTTGTTCTATTTATATGAGTAATATCTTTTATGGTCATGCACCTTTGCAGAGTGGTCTATTCTTCTTGAATCTCGATTGTAGTGATACACATATTCATAATATAGAAGCCAAAAGATGCAAAGTTAATAATGATAGTGCAACTTATTTGTGGCACTGCCGTTTAGGTTATATCGGTGTAAAGCGCATGAAGAAACTCCATACTGATGGGCTTTTGGAACCACTTGATTATGAATCACTTGGTACTTGTGAACCGTGCCTCATAGGCAAGATGACTAAAACACCGTTCTCCGGTACTATGGAGAGAGCAACAGATTTATTGGAAATCATACATACCGATGTATGTGGTCCGATGAATATTGAGGCTCGTGGCGGATATCGTTATTTTCTTACCTTCACAGATGATTTAAGCAGATATGGGTATATCTACTTAATGAAACACAAGTCTGAAACATTTGAAAAGTTCAAAGAATTTCAGAGTGAGGTTGAAAATCATCGTAACAAGAAAATAAAGTTTCTATGATCTGATCGTGGAGGAGAATATTTGAGTTACGAGTTTGGTGTACATTTGAAAAATTGTGGAATAGTTTCGCAACTCACGCCACCCGGAACACCACAGCGTAATGGTGTGTCCGAACGTCGTAATCGTACTTTACTAGATATGGTGCGATCTATGATGTCTCTTACTGATTTACCGCTATCGTTTTGGGGTTATGCTTTAGAGACGGCCGCATTCACGTTAAATAGGGCACCATCAAAATCCGTTGAGTCGACACCTTATGAACTATGGTTTGCCAAGAAACCAAAGTTGTCGTTTCTTAAAGTTTGGGGCTGCGATGCTTATGTGAAAAAGCTTCAACCTGATAAACTCGAACCCAAATCGGAGAAATGTGTCTTCATAGGATATCCAAAGGAAACTATTGGATACACCTTCTATCACAGATCCGACAGCAAGACTTTTGTTGCTAAATTCGGAAACTTTCTAGAGAAGGAGTTTCTCTCGAAAGAAGTGAGTGGGAGGAAAGTAGAACTTGACGAGGTAACTGTACCTGCTCCCTTATTGGAAAATAGTACATCACAGAAAACTGTTTCTGCGACACCTATACCAATTAGTGAGGAAGCTAATGATGATGATCATGAAGCTTCAGGACAAGATACTACTGAACCACGTAGATCAACCAGAGTGAGATCCGCACCAGAGTGGTACGGTAATCCAGTTCTGGAAGTCATGCTACTAGATCATGATGAACCTACGAACTATGAAGAAGCGATTGTGAGCCCAGATGCCGCAAAGTGGCTTGAGGCCATGAAATCTGAGATGGGATCCATGTATGAGAACAAAGTATGGACTTTGGTTGACTTGCCCGATGATCGGCAAGCAATTGAGAATAAATGGATCTTCAAGAAAAAGACTGACGCTGACGGTAATATTACTGTCTATAAATCTCGACTTGTCGCAAAAAGGTTTTCGACAAGTTCAAGGGGTTGACTACGATGAGACCTTCTCACCCGTAGCGATGCTTAAGTCCGTCAGAATTATGTTAGCAATTGCTGCGTTTTATGATAATGAAATATGGCAAATGGATGTCAAAACTGCATTCCTGAATGGATTTCTGGAAGAAGAGTTGTATATGATGCAACCAGAAGGTTTTGTCGATCCGAAGGAAGCTAACAAAGTGTGCAAACTCCAGCGATCCATTTATGGACTGGTGCAAGCATCTCGGAGTTGGAATAAACGCTTTGATAGTGTGATCAAAGCATTTGGCTTTATACAGACTTTTGGAGAAGCCTGTATTTACAAGAAAGTGAGTGGGAGCTCTGTAGCATTTCTGATATTATATGTGGATGACATATTGCTGATTGGAAATGATATAGAATTTCTGGATAGCATAAAGGGATACTTGAATAAAAGTTTTTCAATGAAAGACCTCGGGGAAGCTGCCTACATATTGGGCATAAAGATCTATAGAGATAGATCAAAACGCTTAATTGGACTTTCACAATGCACATACCTTGACAAAATTTTGAAAAAGTTCAAAATGGATCAAGCAAAGAAAGGGTTCTTGCCTGTATTACAAGGTGTGAAGTTGAGTCAGACTCAATGCCCGACCACTGCAAAAGATAGAGAGAAAATGAAAGATGGTCCCTATGCTTCAGCCATAGGCTCTATCATGTATGCAATGCTGTGTACCAGACCTGATGTGTGCCTTGCTATAAGTTTAGCATTGAGGTACCAAAGTAATCCAGGAATGGATCACTGGACAGCGGTCAAGAACATCCTGAAATACCTGAAAAGGACTAAGGATATGTTTCTCGTATATGGAGGTGACAAAGAGCTCACCGTAAGAGGTTATGTTGATGCAAGCTTTGACACTGATCCGGACGATTCTAAATCGCAAACCGGATACGTGTTTACTTTAAACGGTGGAGCTGTCAGTTGGTGCAGTTCTAAACAAAGCGTCGTAACGGGATCTACATGTGAAGCGGAGTACATAGCTGCTTCGGAAGCAGCAAACGAAGGAGTCTGGATGAAGGAGTTCATATCCGATCTAGGTGTCATACCTAGTGCATCGGGTCCAATGAAAATCTTTTGTGACAATACTAGTGCAATTGCTTTGGCAAAGGAATCCAGATTTCACAAAAGGACCAAACACATCAAGAGACGCTTCAACTCCATCCGGGATTTAGTCCAGGTGGGAGACATAGAGATTTGCAAGATACATACGGATCTGAATGTTGCAGACCCGTTGACTAAGCCCCTTCCACGAGCAAAACATGATCAGCACCAAGGCTCCATGGGTGTTAGAATCATTACTGTGTAATCTAGATTATTGACTCTAGTGCAAGTGGGAGACTGAAGGAAATATGCCCTAGAGGCAATAATAAAGTTATTATTTATTTCCTTATATCATGATAAATGTTTATTATTCATGCTAGAATTGTATTAACCGGAAACATAATACATGTGTGAATACATAGACCAACAGAGTGTCACTAGTATGCCTCTACTTGACTAGCTCGTTAATCAAAGATGGTTATGTTTCCTAACCATGAACAAAGAGTTGTTATTTGATTAACGAGGTCACATCATTAGTTGAATGATCTGATTGACATGACCCATTCCATTAGCTTAGCACCCGATCGTTTAGTATGTTGCTATTGCTTTCTTCATGACTTATACATGTTCCTATAACTATGAGATTATGCAACTCCCGTTTACTGGAGGAACACTTTGGGTACTACCAAACGTCACAACGTAACTGGGTGATTATAAAGGAGTACTACAGGTGTCTCCAATGGTAGATGTTGGGTTGGCGTATTTCGAGATTAGGGTTTGTCACTCCGATTGTCGGAGAGGTATCTCTGGGCCCTCTCGGTAATGCACATCACATAAGCCTTGCAAGCACTGCAACTAATATGTTAGTTGTGAGATGATGTATTACGGAACGAGTAAAGAGACTTGCCGGTAACGAGATTGAACTAGGTATTGGATACCGACGATCGAATCTCGGGCAAGTAACATACCGATGACAAAGGGAACAACGTATGTTGTTATGCGGTCTGACCGATAAAGATCTTCGTAGAATATGTAGGAGCCAATATGGGCATCCAGGTCCCGCTATTGGTTATTGACCGGAGACGTGTCTCGGTCATGTCTACATTGTTCTCGAACCGTAGGGTCCGCACGCTTAACGTTACGATGACAGTTATTATGAGTTTATGCATTTTGATGTACCGAAGGTTGTTCGGAGTCCCGGATGAGATCACGGACATGACGAGGAGTCTCGAAATGGTCGAGACGTAAAGATTGATATACTGGAAGCCTATGTTTGGACATAGGAAGTGTTCCGGGTGAAATCGGGATTTTACCGGAATACCGGGAGGGTTACCGGAACCCCCCGGGAGACTAATGGGCCTATTGGGCCTTAGTGGAAAAGAGAAAAGGGGCAGCCCACAGCTGGCCGCGCCCCCCCCCCCCTTCCCCAAGTCCTAGTAGGACTAGGAGAAGGGGCCGGCCCCCCTCTCTCTCCTTTCCCCCTTGAGAGTCCTAGTTGGAATAGGATTGGAGGGGGGAGTCCTACTCCCGGTAGGAGTAGGACTCCCCCTGCGCCTCCCTCTCTCTGGCCGGCCAGCCCCCCTCCCTCCAACCTTTATATACGGGGGCAGGGGACACCCCAAGACACACAAGTTGATCCTTGAGATCGTTCCTTAGCCGTGTGCGGTGCCCCCTGCCACCAAATTCCACCTCGATCATACCGTTGTAGTGCTTAGGCGAAGCCCTGCGTCGGTAGTACATCAAGATCGTCACCACGCCGTCATGCTGACGGAACTCTTCCTCGACGCTTTGCTGGATCGGAGCCCGAGGATCGTCATCGAGCTGAACGTGTGCTAAGAACTCGGAGGTGCCGGAGTAACGGTGCTTGGATCGGTCGGATCGGGAAGAAGACGTACGACTACTTCCTCTACGTTGTGTGATCGCTTCCGCAGTCGGTCTGCGTTGGTACGTAGACAACACTCTCTCCTCTCGTTGCTGTGCATCACCATGATCTTGCGTGTGCGTAGGAAAATTTTCGAAATTACTACGTTCCCCAACACAAACACTATCACCACTGCCCGACAGAACTTGTAGAAACACTCTATGCTGGTGGACTCGGCCATGCGCCCATAGTCGCCGAGTGAATCACCGGGAGCTCCGTATGCAAGCATCCTCATCGCTGTCGTGCACTTCTGGTTGGAGGTGAATCCAAGAGCGCCGGTGCAATCCATCTTGCACTTGAAGTAGTTGTCGAACTCCCGGATGGAATTCACAATCCTGAGGAAGAGCTTTCGGCTCATCCGATAACGGCGCCGAAATGTTTTCTCGCCGTGAAGTGAAGCATCGACGAAGTAGTCGGAGTAGAGCATGCAGTAGCCTTCGAGACGGGGAATGGCTATACCGCGCCTCCGCGGCCGGAAACGCCCAGCTGCTGTTGGAGGGTTTGCCGCGGCGAAGCACTGCCATTTTTCCGGCGGGGAATGGCTATCTAGCGGTGTAGGGCGGCCGGCGGCGCCGGGATATAGCTACTGGTGGCCGAGGACGCGGGGGGGGGGGGGGGAGGCGAGTCGGGGAAGAAAACCTTGACTTTTCCATGCTTTTCCCTTGCGCCGGAGCCCCCAACTGTTCCGCAGTGCGCCGGGTTCGACCTGTGACCGCCGGGCGGAAAAAAGGGCCGAACCGGGAGGCGCGATTGGGCCGTTTTTTTGACGCCGGCGCCGAAAAAGTGGCCTGGGAGGCCTGTTGATGGCACGGCTCGAGATGCTCTAATGGCTCCAACTTCATCCCGGCCACTAGCATGCAGTCGTGACACCTGTGCATTGCCACTGAAAACCAAATCCATGAATGAAACTATGTTCATACAAAGCATGCAAAATACAAAGAAGGGTGTATGCAACATCAAGTTCAGGATCTCGACACTAAAAGTGACACAGTTTTGATGGAATGGGTCAAAAAGTATAATGCACTGAATCACAATGTACAGAGTTATACCAGTAAGTTTATATTTCTTTTTTAGGGGAATAGCTTTATATTTCTATTTCTAATGTTACATCTCTCTCCAAGAGAACAAGCATAAGAGTGTGCTTGAGAAAGTATTATGAAAATTTAAGTTATACATCATTCTAGCTGTGGGCCAGGGCTGGACGTATCGAGCGGGCTTTTCGGCCCGCTCGTGGACCGCGTTGGACCGGACCTATTGATCCTGGCCCGCTAGAAAATATGGCCGGTCCGAGCCGTGAATTTCGGTCCGAAAATCGACCGGTCTGGTCTGGTTTTAGCTCGGTTAACTCAGTTGGACCGAAACAAACATGACGGTTTCTCAATCAGGCAGCCTTCTAGCGACGTGAACCAGCGATGGGATCTGAATCCAGCGTGGTCAACACGAGGCAGTTCATATTCGAGCAACCGACGCTATGATGAGGCAGTTCCGACGATGGCGGCGAGAAGTCCGTCGACATGGCGCACGACAAGGGCAGCCGTCCCTTTCCTTTCATTCAGCATAATATTAGCATAAAAGGATGGAGTTTCTCTGCCGTTTTCCTTTCCATTCATTCAGCGTAGGAGAAACAGAAAGAACGAGAAAGACGGGACCGATCTGATACGGCCGTTTCCCTTTCCTTTCATTCAGCGTAAAACATTTTTCATTAATGATCCGGTTTGTGCGTCCACTACGCCCACGACTAGGAGGGTGCTTGGATCCAAGGGACTTATTTTAGTCTGACTAAAAGTAGTCTCTTTAAGAGGCTAAAGTTCCAAGCACCCCTGACTAAAGAGGGGCTAAAACTAGTGTTGAGACTAAAAAAATTTAGTCAGGGGTACCTCTACTAAAATGTGGATTAGTCCTCTCTCTCCTCATTTAACTCTTCTCCTTTAATACATGCGAGTTCTGGATTGGAGGGTTTGGAGGATAATAAATGCTCATTAACTTGATTTTAGTCTCTTTAGTATTTGGATCCAAGCATGGGCGAGGCTAGCAAGTTTTAGTCCCACTACTTTTAGTCATCAGACTAAAACGTATCTAAGCACCCTTTAGGACTCAGTTCCACGTTAGGTCTGATCCACTAATTAAGAAGGACTAGCAGACAAAAATTTGTGGGCTCATGCATGTGCTACCTTATTTGCATGCGGCTAAGAAAATGCTAAGAAAAAACCAACAAAGGCGTGCACAAGATAGAGATCCGGCACCGAATACATAGCCCGCGTTGTTGGCTTTCTCCTGGAGGACCCCAGCGCGCGCGTGCGTTGCTGCTAGTGCACCAGCACTTTGCCGGCCACATGCTGGACGACCCCGACGCGTGCATTGCTGCGGCCGCCGGTGTGCTGTTCGTGGTCGCAATGGCTCACTCCTGTGCCTTCCGGCCTCCATGGTCGCCGGGCAGAAGCTCACGACCACCACATCCATATCCTCACGCCTCCGCCATGGTCATCACATCCGTCTCTTGCCGTTGTTGCCGACTCCGTGGTCACCACGACCTCTCCATGGCCGGTCCTTCCGATCCTCTCGGTCCGGCTCGGGCTTCGTCGCCGCCGATCCGGTCCCTGAAAACAGGACCATGAGGCTGGTCGGTCCGGTCCGTGTCCACCAATAGCTGTGGCAATACATGTCAGTTCAATATTTTAATTCAGATCTGACATAAATAGCTAACTCTTTCTACATGGACCGTACAACAATGCCTTGAGCTAGCCATATGTAGGTTTTGCTCCATACAAATTTGGAAGACGCTTAAAATTTTTCAAGTTCTTCAAGGCATTTTTTTTTAAAACGGAGGCAAAAAAATTTGCCTCATCCGTTAAATAAGGAGAGAGAAGAGTTTATAGTTTTACAAGACATCCCACAAAACGGCATGATAATTACTCACACAAAATAGCATTCCCTAGTTTATTGACGCCGGCTGTTGTCAGGCCCCCGATTCCAAGTCACATCGATCTAGTCGGTAACACATCATATCACTTTGCGGCCTCACGCACGGTGTATTCCCACGGGTGTCGCCTTACCATGGCCCGGGACCGTTTGCGCCTTTTGGCTCACGTATATGATAGTGTCGCTAACATCCATATGACAGAGAACCCGAGCCGACATGGCTACACTACAAGAAATCTGTTAATACATGACGGATCTAGTCCGTCATGGATCAGTGAAAAACTGTCATGGGCCCCCGTGCATGACGGATCTGAAATCCGTGATGTATATCGCGTCATAATTTCACATCATCCCTTCCTTGACGGTTCTTGACCGTCATGGATCTGCACCAGGCCCGCCCAAGCCCAAACCTCTGTGACGGGAACAATCCGTCATGGACTGACGCCACGTAGGGTTTTCAATTGACCAATTCAAATGACATGTCTGCCTACGTGGATACTATTTTCCATCACAAAAATCGTCATTGACTTGGGCACAGTTTAAATCTGGACGAGCCCGTTAGCACATTCATTTCTGCCTCTTTAACCCATTTATTTCTGCCTAATTTTGCCCAAGAACGTTTTTTGCATAATGCGTCTCACAAATCCAAATGCCAATTTCGGCCCAAGAGTTAGTATTTGCAAAGTGTAAGAACATCGCACAGTTGATCCAGTTTGCAGCCATCCGTATGTAAATACAACATAGCAGTTTACAAAATCCTTCTATGAAGTGATAAGTTACAAGCATAGATGGACAATATATCACACAACAAGGTTAGGAACCAGTACAACCCATTTTACTCAACATAACATATAAGCTATTGAGGCTATTATTCATGTTCTTCCTGTGGGTCCTCCTGTGGTAACTATCACGTCAAGGCTGATTTTGATGGTAGCACCAAGTAGCTCTCTACGTAAACTTCCCTGGCATATTTACAAGAACCTTATTAGATATTTGTAGATATGAATAGATCATAGAAATAAGAGAATAAAACAAAAATAAAAATGAACTATATGTTGTCCAAAATTCTTAAATCTTAGAGTGCATACAAATTAGAATAACATTGCATCTACTATAAAATGAGAGTAAACATGAAGTTGCCTAAAATTAATCCAAAGAAAAGCCTGTCAAATGAAAGTTAAATGACAAAGAAACAAAACATACATCACAGAACTCAAGTACCATTGTAGTAGCAGTTGAGGCCATATAAACATGCCAACAAATGGCATCACTAACAAACAATAGCCTCGCCATGATGTGTAAACTTGTTGACACGTGAACATTTGAAGTTTACGACAACCGGGTCAACGAGCAGCGGCATAAAACTCAACGTTTATGCTGCAAGTACATCTCAAAGGGCTGACTAGTAAACAATACTTGCTGCCCACTTGACAAACATAGTACTATTATTTATAACAGGAAATGAAATGAAATGAAATGAACCAGTATATATGTATACAGGGTGACAACGGTAGGAACAAGGCTTGTGCATGTGTGAGAGATGATTCATCATTACTGCATGTATATTAATAGTGCAAGCATGTATATGCATCAGCAGCAAAACAAGATATGCTAAAACGTGTATTGTTTTAATGCCATACTACATGTATAATAAACAAAGTTACAGTGCAGCCACCTAGTGCTATACATATTCAGTTTCCTAGGAGCAAGGATGCCAGGAAGCACATGGTATACATATTAAAAAGCTGATATACCTTCTTAAGACTGTTAGATATTAGATTTCAAAGCAGCAAGAACAGCCAAGTATTTTTCCATAGCCTGCACAAGATAAGGGGATGTGAATGCACCTGCAAGCACAAAATTCAGACTGTGAGCTACCATAAACCATATTAAAACATATATGCTATTTTTTTGAGAAGTCTGTTAGATGCTAGATTCACACTATTGTTTACCAAAATTGAGATAGATAATAGTAGTATCAATCTTTTCTTAATAATCTCTATTTCCTTTACTTACTTGGATCCTAGCAATAATAAACCTAAGTTATTTTTCAAAATGTAGTGATTTTTATAGTTGCCTTTTCAAGCATGGGTCCATATTTTCCCATAACTAGAATATCCTTAAGCTATTAATTTCCAAATTTATGCATGATGAAACAGTTCACCAGTAAACCTTTGATATATTGTATATTTAAATATCACAAAACAAAGTCCTAGCTTATTGCAAAGCAATGCTGCAAAACTAAAACATATCAGAGAGAACACACTACACATGTTATATCGAATAGAATAACTGATGAGAGGCAAGTTCCAACTCCATTGTCCAGAATATCTAGAATGTGGGCTACATCAAGTTGATATTGATCTGGTTGTCCAAAATCCTATGAAGGGAGAAGTACGACTACGAAAATACATGTTAGCTCTTAACACGTAAAAGACAGAGTTGGCAGGATCAATGATTTTCTGAATTGTGGCCAAACCTCATACAGAACTTGAAACAAACATATTCTACTTGACACCAGAGACAATTAGAATTCTGGTTCACATCCTAGTTATGCTTAATGACATCAACTAGATTCTTGTTACTTAAATTGACTATGCTAACCCATGTACTACAGCCACAATAGGAGTAATCGTGGCTATAAGAGATCTTGATCAACAGATGTATGTATCATTCAAAAATATTGGAATAAAGTATCAAGTGGTCGGAGCATACCATTATTCCCTTGCTAGTGAACACACATTATTTAAGGCATTTGCTTAAATTTAGAGTGCACTTATGAAACATGGGTGTTTATATTCACGACTTGCTGACCTGGCTCAACTTGGATGCTTCCATCAACTGCCTGTTGTCTCGGCATATTTGTTGGTTCACACCGGCAGCCAACAATCGACATCACCGTCATACATTCACTTCTCTGCTATACATATCAAATCAAACACTACAAAGTTAGTGAGTGAAACAGGAGACACTGTGCATATTAACCAAGATAATTACCACATTTGAACAAGTGAAATATATATGTATAAGTGATTTGCATATTAAACCAGAAAATTATGAACTACAAAATACTTCAATTCCCCTCACTGTCCAGGACACAATAGAACAAACTAGAGGTGCAACAGCTCATGCAAGAAAAAACAGAATTCCTACTTGCTAAATTACTCCATTCTTCAGGCCCATGCAAGCTAATAGTCTACATGAAACACTGCATGGTTCAGCCACGGGCTCACAGTAGAGGAGATAGGCAGAGGTACAAGTGGTTAACTATAAAGAATATATAAAGCCTCAATTAGCCCCCACAAAACTTCTCATTTCAAGCCATTTGGATTGCCTCTTTATTAAGCTTGACACCAAAATTATTACTGCACAAGGTAAACATATATGTTCCATGGTTCCAAGAACAGTAACTTGTTCAAATATATACGGATGAACACGCTCAGTCAGCCAAAGCACATCCTACAAAGAAAAGAAGGGCTGGAGCAGAGGAAAAGGGGTTTGAGGTGTTCACCTGGGCAAGGAAGGGCCTCCAGTTGTCCAAATGCAGCGGAGGACGTTGCCATATGACGCACCGTCGTGCCGGAGATGCCTGAGAGGAGGTTGGGGTCGCTGTCGTGCAAATCGGCGCGGGCGAACACACCGAACAAGGATGGCGGCATCCAGGAGGAGGAGAGGGCGCGAGGGGGCGCGGTGTGTGGCGGAGCAGAGCCGCCGGAGACGCGACGACGATGGACGCGATGACGCAGCCGAAACCCTAGCCACGGGCTAATGGTCGCAGGCGAGCGCCGAAGACGTGAGCCGCGGATCTAGCCGGCCTGGGGGACAGAGGGACCGGAGACTAGTTACAGTGCGTGCTATGCAGTGGTGGAAGTCGCCGGAATTGGTGGGGGTTGGCTATGGTGCGAGGGTCACAAGAAAGAGAGATGTTCGGGAGAAGGATGGATGGGCGCTGGACGAGGCGGATCTGGAAGCTATGAGGTGAGAGGAGAGGAGAAGTCGGGCCGGCGGCGATTTGTGGGAGGAGAGAGGCAAGGAGGTGGTGGGTGGCGGCGCTGTGTGGGGTTGATGGGGAATAGGGAGGGGGCTGCGGAGGAAGAGAGGAGGGTTAGGGTTAGCATTTTATATCAGTAAAGGGTACGCGGGCTTTCAGGGTTGTACCAGGCCATCGATGACAGTTTCTGAAAACGTCACGTGAAATCCGTCATGCATTAACATGTTTCTTGTAGTGAGTCGTGAACCCAAAGCGACACTAACCTATGAGGACAGGCATACAAGAATCACATCGAGCATGTCGGTCAACAGCATGTGAATCCGGGCTGTAGCACTGGGCTAACAGGACTCCGGGAACCCGGGCTGTAGCAGGCTAGGCAAGACTCCGGATGTCACCGCGTGACATTTCCCCGAAGGGACAGACACAGGAACAAAGTGAAAAACATGCCGGTCAATCAAGTGTCCTGAGCAGTAGTGCTGGGCTAACACGACTCTGGTGAACCGGGCTGTACCGGACTACTATGGCTCATGGAAGCACTAGACTACATTTCCCCATAAGAGAGGCTGCCTAGGATAAACAACTAGATTGTCGGATCCCACACATACCAAGCATTTCAATCATACACACAATATGCTCGATATGTGTAAATACAACATGGCATCACAACATAACTCTACAACTCAAGTATTTATTCATTAGGCTCCAAGGAACGAGATATTACAAACATGGGTCTCATGACCCAACAATCATAGCATACAAATCAAAGCACATGCGGAAGCTTAACATGTCTGAGTACAGACATCTACAAAAAAGCTAAGAAGCCTGACTATCTACGAGATCCTGCCGAGGGCACAATATCGTAGCTGAGGTATCAAGCTAAACGTCGAAGTCCACACGTAACTACTAGCGAGACTGACGTCTCTCAGCAAAACATAAAATAGGCAAACGTGAGTACAAATGTACCCAGCAAGACTTACATCAGAACTATCTACATATGCATCGGTATCAATAAAGGGGGTGGTGGAGTTTAACTGCAGCAAGCCAGCTTTGACTCAGTGGCTAACCTGAACTACGACTGCAAGCAACTCCTTTGAGGTGGCGCACACGAGTCCACATATTCACCATTCAATACACCACTATGGATCCGCTCCCGTCTCCCTACGGGAAGGCAATCCATAGCACTCACACTTATCTTGCGAGTTTTAGAGTATCCACTTTCACTTGTCTATGAACTATATAGGCAACCAAGTAGTCCTTTACCGCGGACGCGGCTATTCGAATAGATGATGTTAACCCTGCAGGGGTGTACTTCTTCATACACGCTCTCACCACTTACCATCGTTTACACGACATGTACTCGGCAACCTTCAAGCAGAAGCCCAACGAGGGTGTCGGCCACGGCCTACCTAAACACTCAAGTCTCTAGCCCGGGTTTATCGCCTATCCAGGTTCCATCCGCAGGGAGTCTGGCCGAGGTTTCCACATACGGCCCCGAACGATGTGTACAGGGTTCTGAGACACCAAACGGGCGCCCGGCATGCCCGACCACGGTGTATCTACCGCAACACAGCCCACCCCTGGGGTCACCGCTATGCACGGCCGCCAACACATATCCTACAAACACCAGAAACTAGTTGCAACTCCTGGACAGAGGACTAGGGTGGTTAAGAAGCTGAGAGGGTCAATTAAGGATCCCAATGCATGGTAGTAACTTGTTCTTAAATCACACATACAGATCTCGGTGCTTAAGGACGGTTCCAATGAAACAACCCACCATGTACTCCTACATGGCCTCTCATTGATACCTTTACCAAATCGTGTTCAACACACTTAGCTCACACACATTAGGACATGATCACAACTTTCCAATTCCTCCCCGATGAATCAGACCTAACACAACTCTAAGCACTAGCAGGCATGACAAGCAAACATGAATGAGTAGGCACATCAGGGCTCAAACAACTCCTACTCATGCTAGTGGGTTTCATCTATTTACTGAGGCAACGTCAGGTCATGCAGAGGAAAGGGGTTCAACTACCGCAACATGTAACAGTTGAAACGGTGTTGTCCTAATGCAGTGAAAGAGAGCAGGAGCAAGAGAGGGGGATTGTATCGGAATGAACAAGAGGGGTTTTGCTTGCCTGGCACTTCTGAAGATGATATAGCTCTTCATCGGTGTCATCGATCACGTCGTCGGAAGCATCGTCTACTAAGAGGGAACAACCACCGACAAACACAAAAGGAACCACAATCAATGCAATGCACATCCATATGAATGATATGTCATATAAAAGTACTGAATTGACCTAGTGCAACAGTTAGTCATATTCATTGAAGTGGAATTCAAACCTATAGCAAATTCCAACTCCAAAACTAATTACCATTTATTCCATAATCATGAATTGTCCTATTCAGTGAGGTTAACTTGTTCAAACATGCATGAAAATGCCATAAATAGATTCTTTGGATTTTTCTGATAATTTCTCATATATAAATTATTTCATTTGGAGTTACGGTTTAATTTCAATGAATTTTAGAGGTTTTGGATATTTTCTGGAAATAATAAATCATTTAAGATTTATTTATTTTCCAGAAAGGAATTATTATGTCAGCATGACCTCACAGTGACGTCAGCAGGTCAACGGCTCGGTCCAGGTCAAACCTGGATGGTGGGGCCCGCGTGTGAGTGTCAAAGGGCTAATCCTATTTTAGTTAAACCTAAACTAGGTAATTAGCAGGGACTGGCCCCACATGTCAATGACCCAGGGGAGGTCAAACCCCTGGTCAACAGGCCTAACACGCCGGCGGCTCGTCGCTGGTGACAGCAGGCACGGCGGAGGCTCGGGTTTCGCCCTCAAGGGACCAAAAGGATGGCGGAGGGTCTCTGCATGGAGCTGGGCGTGCGCCGCATCTAGGGAAGCACAAGAGAGGGGCCGGTGTGGCCGGAGTCGACGGCACCGATGAGCGGAGCGGTGCCGGAGTTCAGACGTCGACGGACTCGACACCGCAGGGCACGGAAGGAGCAACGGGTGGTTGCTACGGCCCCGTGGTGACACGCTACACGCGGTGATGCGCTCGGTTTTGAGCTCCGGTGTGGGTGGCCACGGCAGCGAGGAGCTCAGGCGGCGACGCATGCGGGCAGGCGAGGTGTGTCAGCTACGGCTTGCAGCAGAGAAAATAGAGGGGGGGGGGGGGTTCGGGTCAGGAGCTCACAGCGGGGAAGATGAACAGGTCAGCTGGCTCGGGGGTGGCCGGACGGTGCCGTGGCGTTGCCGGCGATCTCGGACGGCCGAGGAGGAAGACGGCGGTGTTGGGGACGAAGCAGATCTCCTGGCGCCACTTGACCCCGTGGAGAGGACGAAGATGTCGTGGCAGAGCTCGGGGACAGCTCAGAGAGGCGAGGGAGAGGCGGCGGCTACGACAACGATGAGTGGCGGCGACGAGCTTCGCTCGGTGGGGGGGGGGGGTTGGGGGGGGGGTTGGGGGGGGGGGGAAGGCACGAGAGAGGGAGAGAGCTCGAGGGAGTGAGTGAAGGAAATATGCCCTAGAGGCAATAATAAAGTTATTATTTATTTCCTTATATCATGATAAATGTTTATTATTCATGCGAGAATTGTATTAACCGGAAAAATAATACATGTGTGAATACATAGACAAACAGTGTCACTAGTATGGCTCTACTTGACTAGCTCGTTGATCAAAGATGGTTATGTTTCCTAACCATAGACATGAGTTGTCATTTGATTAACGGGATCACATCATTAGGAGAATGATGTGATTGACTTGACCCATTCCGTTAGCATACCACTTGAACGTTTAGTTTGTTGCTATTGCTTTCTTCATGACTTATACATGTTCCTATGACTATGAGATTATGCAACTCCCGTTTACTGGAGGAACACTCTGTGTGCTAACAAACATCACAACGTAACTGGGTGATTATAAAGGTGCTCTACAGGTGTCTCCGAAGGTACTTGTTGGGTTGGCGTATTTCGACATTAGGATTTGTCACTCCGATTGTCGGAGAGGTATCTCTGGGCCCTCTCGGTAATGCACATCACTTAAGCCTTGCAAGCATTGCAACTAATAAGTTAGTTGTGGGATGATGTATTACGGAACGAGTAAAGAGACTTGCCGGTAACGAGATTGAACTAGGTATTGAGATACCGACGATCGAATCTCGGGCAAGTAACATACCAAAAACAAAGGGAACAACGTATGTTGTTATGCGGTTTGATCGATAAAGATCTTCGTAGAATATGTAGGAGCCAATATGAGCATCCAGGTTCCGCTATTGGTTATTGACCGGAGAGGTGTCTAGGTCATGTCTACATAGTTCTCGAACACGTAGGTTCCCCACGCTTAAAGTTCGATGACGGTTATATTATGAGTTTATGTGTTTTGATGTACCGAAGGTGTTCGGAGTCCCTGATGAGATCGGGGACATGACGAGGAGTCTCAATATGGTCGAGACGTAAAGATCGATATATTGGACGACTATATTTGGACATCGGAAAGGTTCCATGTGATTCGGGTATTTTCGGGAGTACCGGGGAGTTACGGGAACTCGTATTGGGCCTTAATGGCCATACGGGAAAGGAGAGAAAGGCCTCAAAGGGTGGCCGCACCCCTCCCCATGGGCTGGTCCGAATTGGACTAGGGACGGGGGGCGCCCCCTTCATTCCTTCTCCTTTTTCCTTCCCTTTCCTTCCCTCCTACTCCTACTACTTGGAAGGGCTCCTAGTTCCAGTAGGAAAGGGGGAATCCTACTCCCAGTGGGAGTAGGACTCCCCTAGGGCGCGCCATAGAGAGGGCCGGCCCTCCCCCTCCTCCAATCCTTTATATACAGGGGCGGGGGGCACCCCAAAGACACAACAATTGATCTCTTGATCTCTTAGCCGTGTGAGGTGCCCCCCTCCACCATAATCCACCTCGGTCATATCGTACCGGTGCTTAGGCAAAGCCCTCCGTCGGTAGAACATCATCATCGTCACCACGCCATCATGCTGACGGAACTCTCCCTCAAAGCTCAGCTGGATCGGAGTTCGAGGGACGTCATCGAGTTGAACGTGTGCAGAACTCGGAGCTGCCGTGCGTTCGGTACTTGATCGGTCGGATCATGAAGACGTACGACTACATCAACCGTGTTGTGCCAACGCTTCCGCTTCCGGTCTACGAGGGTACGTAGACAACACTCTCCCCTCTCATTGCTATGCATCACCATGATCTTGTGTGTGCGTAGGAAATTTTTGAAATTACTACGTTCCCCAACAGTGGCATCCGAGCCTAGATTTTATGCGTTGATGTAATATGCACGAGTAGAACACAAGTGAGTTGTGGGCGATATAAGTCATACTGCTTACCAGCATGTCACACTTTGGTTTGGCGATATTGTTGGATGAAGCAGCCCGGACCGATGTTACGCGTACGCTTACGCGAGACTGGTTCTACCGACGTGCTTTGCACACAGGTGGCTGGCAGGTGTCAGTTTCTCCAAATTTAGTTGAACCGAGTGTGGCTACGCCCAGTCCTTACGAAGGTTAAAACAACACCAACTTGACAAACTATCGTTGTGGTTTTGATGCGTAGGTAAGAACGGTTCTTGCTCAGCCCGTAGCAGCCACGTAAAACTTGCAACAATAAAGTAGAGGACGTCTAACTTGTTTTTGCAGGGCATGTTGTGATTTGATATGGTCAAGACGTGATGAGATATAAGTTGTTGTATGAGATGATCATGTTTTGTTGAAGTTATCGACAACTGGGAAAAGCCTTATGGTTATCTTTCTATTGCATAAGATGCAAGCGCCAAATAATTGCTTTACTTTATCGCTATGTGATAGCAAAAGTTGCAAGAGCAATTGTTGGCGAGACAACCATGTGACGACACATTGATATAGATCAAGATGATGGAGATCATGGTGTCATGCCGGTGATGATAGAGATCATGACCATGCTTTGGAGATGGAGATCAACGGCACAAGATGATGATGGCCATATCATGTCTTTTATACATCTTATTTTGCTTAGTTCGGCGGTAGCTTTATAAGATAATCTCTCACTAAATTATCAAGGAACAAGTGTTCTCCCTGAGTATGCACCATTGCGAAAGTTCTTCGTGCTGAGACACCACGTGATGATCGGGTGTGATAGGCTCTACGTTCAAATACAACGGGTGCAAAACAGTTGCACACGCGGAATACTCAGGTTAAACTTGACGAGCCTAGCATATAACAGATATGGCTTCGGAACACGGCGAATCATATAGTAGATATGATCAACATAGTGATGTTCACCATTGAAACTACTCCATCTCACGGGATGGTCGGACATGGTTTAGCTGATTTGGATCACGTGATCACTTAGAGGATTAGAGGGATGTCTATCTAAGTGGGAGTTCTTAAGTAATATGATTAAATTGAAGTTAAATTTATCATGAACTTAGTCCTGATAGTATTTTGCAAATCATGTTGTAGATCAATAGCTCGCGTTGTTGCTTCCGTATGTTTATTTTGATATGTTCCTAGAGAAAACTAAGTTGAAAGATGTTAGTAGCAATGATGCAGATTGGATCTGTGATCTGAGGTTTATCCTCATTGCTGCACAGAAGAATTATGTCCTTGATGCATCGCTAGGTGAACGACCTATTGCAGGAGCAGATGCAGACGTTATGAATGTTTGGCTAGCTCAATATGATGACTACTTGATAGTTTAGTGCACCATGCTTAAACGGCTTAGAATCGGGACTTCAAAGACGTTTTGAACGTCATGGACCATATGATATGTTCCAGGAGTTGAAGTTAATATTTCAAGGAAATACCCGAGTTGAGAGATATGAAGTCTCCAACAAGTTCTATAGCCAAAAGATGGAGGAGAATAGCTCAAGCAGTGAGCATGTGCTCAGATTGTCTAGGTACTACAATCACTTGAATCAAGTGGGAGTTAATCATCTAGAGAAAATAGTGATTAACAGAATTCTCTAGTCACCATCACCAAGTTAGTAGAACTTCGTGATGAACTATAATATGTAAGGGATAACGAAAACGATTCCCAAGCTCTTCGTGATGCTGAAATCGACGAAGGTAGAAATCAAGAAAAGCATCAAGTGTTGATGGTAAACGAAACCACTAGTTTCAAGTAAAGGGACAAAGGGAAGAAAGGGGAACTTCAAGAAGAACGGCAAGCAAGTTGCTGCTCAAGTGAAAAACCCAAGTCTGAACCTAAGCCTGAAACTGAGTGCTTTTACTACAAAGAGACTGGTCACTGGAAGCGGAACCACCCCAAATATTTGGCAGATAAGAAGGATGGCAAAGTGAACAAAGGTATATTTGATATACAGATTATTGATGTGTATATTACTAGTGTTCGTAGCAACCCCTCGGTATTTGATACTGGTTCAGTTGCTAAGAATAGTAAGTCGAAACGGGAGTTGCAGAATGAACAGAGACTAGTTAAGGGTGAAGTGACGATGTGTATTGGAAATGGTTCCAAGATTGATATGATCATCATCGCAGACTCCCTATACTTTTGGGATTAGTAACCTAAAATAAATGTTATTTAGTGTTTGCATTGAGCATGAATATGATTGTATCATGTTTATTGCAATACAGTTATTCATGTAAGTTAGAGAATAATTGTTTTTCTATTTACATGAATAAAACCTTCTATGGTCATACACCCAATGAAAATGGTTTGTTGGATCTTGATCGTGGTGATACACATTTTCATAATATTGAAGCCAAAAGATGCAAAGTTAATAATGATAGTGCAATTTATTTGTGGCACCGCCGTTTAGGTCATATTGGTGTAAAGCGCATGACGAAAATCCATGCTGATGGACTTTTGGAATCATTTGATTATGAATCAGTTGATGCTTACGAACCATGCCTCATGGGCAAGATGACTAAGACTCCGTTCTCCGGAACAATGGAGCGAGCAAAAGATTTGTTGGAAATCATACATACTGATGTATGTGGTCCGATGAATATTGAGGCTCGAGATAGGTATCCTTATTTTCTGATCTTCACAGATGATTTGAGCAGATATGAGTATATCTACTTGATGAAACACAAGTCTGAAACATTTGAAAAGTTCAAAGTATTTCAGAGTAAAGTGGAGAATCATCGTAACAAGAAAATAAAAGTTTCTACGATACGATCGCAGAAGTAAAATATTTGAGTTAACGAGTTTGGCCTTCAGTTAAAACAATGTGAAATAGTTTCACTACTCACGCCACCTGGAACACCACAGTGTAATGGTGTGTCCGAACGTCATAACCGTACTATTATTGGATATAGTGCAGTCTATGATGTTTCTTACCGATTAATCACTATAGTTTTGGGGTTATGCATTAGAGACAGCTGCATTCACGTTAAAAAGGGCACCATCTAAATCCGTTGAGGCGACATCGTATGAACTGTGGTTTGGCAAGAAACCAATGTTGCCATTTCTTAAAGTTTGAGGTTGCAATGCTTATGTGGAAAAGTTTCAACCTGATAAGCTCAGACCCAAATAGGAGAAGTGCGTCTTCATACGATACCCAAAAGAAAATGTTGGGTACACCTTCTATCAAAGATCTAAAGGCAAGTTATTCATTGCTGAGAATGGATCCTTTCTCGAGAAGGAGTTTCTCTCGAAAGAAGTGAGTGGGAGGAAAGTAGAACTTGATGAGGTAACTATACATGCTCCCTTATTGGAAAGTAGTTCATCACAGAAATCTGTTTCTGTGACTCCTACACCAATTAGTGAGGAAGCTAATGATGATGATCATGTAACTTCAGATCAAGTTACTACCGAACCTCGTAGGTAAACCAGAGTGAGATCTGCACCAGAGTGGTACGGTAATCATGTTCTGGAGGTCATGTTACTTGACCATGACGAACCTACGAACTATGAGTTAGCGATGATGAGCCCAGATTCCACGAAATGGCTTGAGGCCATGAAATCTGAGATGAGATCCATGTATAAGAACAAAGTAGGACTTTTATTGACTTGCCCAAAGATCGGCGAGTCATTGAGATTAAATGGATCTTCAAGAGGAAGACGGACGTTGATAGTAGTGTTACTATCTACAAAGCTAGAATTGTCCCAAAAGGTTTTCGACAAGTTCAAGGTGTTGAGTACGATGAGAGTTTCTCACTCGTATCTATGCTTAAGTCTGTCCGAATCATGTTAGCAATTGGCACAATTTATGAAATCTGGCAAATGGATAAACAAAACTGCATTCCTTATTGGATTTATTAAAGAAGAGTTGTATATGATGCAACCAGAAGGTTTTGTCAATCCTAACGGTGCTAACAAAATATGCAAGCTCCAGCGATCCATCAATGGACTGGTGCAAGCATCTCGGAGTTGGAATATACGCTTTGATAAGTTGATCAAAGCATATAGTTTTATACAAACTTGCGGTGAAGCCTGTATTTACAAGAAAGTGAGTGGGAGCACTACATCATCTCTGATAAGTATATGTGAATGACATATTGTTGATCAGAAATAATGTAGAATTATTCTGCAAAGCATAAAGGAGTGTTTGAAAGGATTTTTTCAAAGAAAGACCTCGGTGAAGCTGCTTACATATTGAGCATCAAGATCTATAGAGATAGATCAAGACGCTTGATATGTTTGTCGATGAGTACATACCTTGACAAGATTTTGAAGTAGTTCAAAATAGAACAGTCAAAGAAAGAGTTCTTTCCTGTGTTACAAGGCGTGAAACTGAGTAAGACTCAAAGCCCGACCACGGCAGAAGATATAAGGAGAATGAAAGTCATTCCCTATGCCTTGGCCATAGGTTCTATAAAATATGCCATGCTGTGTACCAGATCTATTATATACCCTACACTGATTTTGGCAAGGGAATACAATAGTGATCTAGGAGTAGATCACTGGACAGCGGTCAAAATTATCCTTAGTGGAATAAGGATATGTTTCTTGATTATGGAGGTGACAAAAAGGTTTGTCGTAAAGGGTTACGTCGATGCAAATTTTGACACTAATCCAGATGACTCTAAATCTCAATCTGGATACATATTGAAAGTGGGAGCAATTAGCTAGAGTAGCTCCGTGCAGAGCATTGTTGACATAGAAATTTGCAAAATAATTACGGATCTGAATGTGGCAGACCCGTTGACTAAACTTCTCTCACAAGAAAAACATGACCACACCTTAGTACTCTTTGGGTGTTAATCACATAGCGACGTGAACTAGATTATTGACTCTAGTAAATCCTTTGGGTGTTGGTCACATGTCGATGTGAACTATGGGTGTTAATCACATGGTGATGTGAACTATTGGTATTAAATCACATGGCGAAGTGAACTAGATTATTGACTCTAGTGCAAGTGGGAGAGTGAAGGAAATATGCCCTAGAGGTAATAATGAAGTTGTTATTTATTTCCTTATATCATGATAAATGTTTATTATTCATGCTAGAATTGTATTATCCGGAAACATAATACATGTGTGAATACATAGACAAACAGAGTGTCACTAGTATGCCTCTACTTGACTAGCTCGTTGATCAAAGATGGTTATGTTTCCTAACCATAGACATGAGTTGTCATTTGATTAACCGGATCACATCATTAGGAGAATGATGTGATTGACTTGACCCATTCCATTAGCATAACACTTGATCGTTTAGTTTGTTGCTATTGCTTTCTTCATGACTTATACATGTTCCTATGACTATGAGATTATGCAACTCCCGTTTATCGGAGGAACACTTTGTGTGCTACCAAACGTCACAACGTAATTGGGTGATTATAAAGGCGCTCTACATGTGTCTCCGAAGGTACTTGTTGGGTTGGCGTATTTCGACATTAGGATTTGTCACTCCGAATGTCGGAGAGGTATCTCTGGGCCCTCTCGGTAATGCACAGCACTTAGGCCTTGCAAGCATTGCAACTAATAAGTTAGTTGCAGGATGATGTATTACGGAACGAGTAAAGAGACTTGCCGGTAAGAAGATCGAACTAGGTATTGAGATACCGACGATCGAATCTCGGGCAAGTAACATACCGATGACAAAGGGAACAACGTACGTTGTTATGCGGTTTGACTGATAAAGATCTTTGTAGAATATGTAGGAGCCAATATGAGCATCCAGGTTCCGCTATTGGTTATTCACCAAAGGCGTGTCTCGGTCATGTCTACATAGTTCTCGAACCGGTAGGGTCCGCACGCTTAAAGTTCGATGATGGTTATATTATGAGTTTATGTGTTTTGATGTACCGAAGGAGTTCGGAGTCCTAGATGATATCGGGGACATGACGAGGAGTCTTGAAATGGTAGAGACGTAAAGATCGATATATTGGACGACTATATTCGGACATCGGAAAGGTTCTGAGTGATTCGGGTATTTTCGGGAGTACTGGGGAGTTACGGGAATTCGTTTTGGCCTTAATGGGCCATACGGGATAGCAGAGAAAGGCCTCAAAGGGTGGCTGCACCCCACCCCATGGGCTGGTCCGAATTGGACTAGGGAGGGGGGGGGGGCGCCCCCTTCCTTCCTTCTCCTTTTTCCTTCCCTTTCCTCCCCCTACTCCTACTACTTGGAAGGGATCCTAGTTCTACTAGGAAAGGGGGAATCCTACTTCCGGTGGGAGTAGGACTCCCCTAGGGCGCGCCATAGAGAGGGCCGGCCCTCCCCCTCCTCCACTCCTTTATATACGGGGGCAGGGGGCACCCCAAAGACACAACAATTGATCTCTTAATCTCTTAGCCATGTGCGGTGCCCCCCTCCACCATAATCCACCTCGGTCATATCATAGCGTTTCTTAGGCGAAGCCCTGCGTCGGTAGAACATCATCATCGTTACCATGCCGTCGTGCTGACGGAACTCTCCCTCAAAGCTCAGCTGGATCGGAGTTCGAGGGACGTCATCGAGTTGAACGTGTGCAGAACTCGAAGGTGCTGTGCGTTCGGTACTTGATCGGTCGGATCATGAATACGTACGACTACATCAACCGTGTTGTGCTAACGCTTCCGCTTCCGGTCTACGAGGGTACGTAGACAACACTCTCCCCTCTCGTTGCTATGCATCACCATGATCTTGCGTGTGCGTAGGAAATTTTTGAAATTACTACGTTCCCCAACAGTGAGAGAGGGTCCAGGGGTCGCGTGGCGTCAAGGAGGGGCTTCGAGGCGCCCGGTGAGGCAGGCGAGCAAGGAGGAGGCATGGCGCCTCACGCACGCGTGCGCTGTCCCGCCTCTGCATGCTGGCAGAGGTTAGGGATGACTGGCACCAGACCAGTGGGCTGGGCTGTCCACTGGGCCGGCCAGGTAAGCCCAGGTAAAACTCTCTCTCTTCTCTGTTTTCTATTTTCTTTTCTGCAATTTGTCTTGGGTTTAGTTTTAACACCAAACCATTTTATAAAATCCTGAAAATAATTATGTGGCTAGAATTAAAGTATACAAAACCACATAAAATGTTCCAGAATTATTGGACATATATTAATTATATAAAGAATATATATCCAATGCAAATAGTTATTGAATTAATTCAAAGGCCCAAAATAAATATTTTTGAGACTCCAAAAATATTGGTTTGAGTTTTACCTCTTGCAATATTTTTATAACTTGACAAGAACATTTTCTTGGGTTTATTTGAAACAATTTTTAATGTTGATCATTTTTGTAAAAGACTTCTGAGGCTTCCCACTTTCCCCAATTCAACTTTCATAAATATATACATGATGCATGAATGCTTGTGCAACTAGTTACAACCAATTCTAGGGCTGTGACAACTCACCCCCACTAAACAGGAATCTCGTCCCGAGATTCAAGACGTGAGGTAAGAAGACAGAGGGGGCACAAGACCAACACATCTTCATGATCCAGGTGGCACCTCATAAGGTTGTTGCTTCATTGCATACGTTGATCTTGACATCCTCGCTTTTGAGATCTTCATCCACACGATGACGACAGAAAGAAACTATACTAGGATTGATCTTCTCAAAGATCGAGCTATACAAGATGAACTTGCAGAATGAGATGTTGAAACATCTCGTGTTGAGACACAAAACACATCGAGAGGGATGGAAGAACAACGACGGGGTTTGATTTGGTGGGCAACAATTCCACGCTTAGGAAGATGGTGGATGGTGTCAAGGTGGCGCGGATATAATTGCCATGATCCCATAACGGGGCACCTTGGGAAAGGTGACTCGAAGAACTATTCCCTTAAGTGGCAAAAAGAATTACTTTTGATCCATAAATCATTGAAACTCTTCATACCAGCTTAAGGCAATTTACAATTGATCATTTGAAATAGCTCAAAGAAATGGCATACTCGGACTAGGATGGATGATGTGGACTACCTTGTTGAAGACAACGCAAGGGATGATTTTGCTTGCACATGCTCTCAAGAACTTGAGCATTTCCATATTCATCAAGGTTCTTCCAACATCCGTGGCAAGGATCCTGGCAACACGACATACTGCCATGATGATTAGTGATGGATGATGCAAATACAAAGGAAGATAACACCTTGTCAAACCTTCCCGTAGCGAGGCTAAGGGAACAGAATCTGGACGATCGACCGAGAGACATTTATCACTCCGCTTCTAATGTTCTCCTTGATGTGCTAGCGTAATCCATTCATAGATATGGTTTGATATCTAGAACATCAAGTAAAAGGTCGGACTTCGGAAGCTCAAGAATCCATAAGGATATTCCAGACTCATCAAGATCGTTATGGGGAGGTGACCAACTTCTTCAACCAAGATACTACAATAATAGGCCTTCCGGCTAGGTGTGTTGGCCACGACATCCACATTACCGGTTACAGAGAGACCAACATTGTAGTTCTTGGAGTATGTTCCAACCATTATATCTGCCTAAGATTCAGATCTGGTTGGTCTCAGGATATTCCAGACTCATCAAGTCTAGAAAGAAAAATGAAAGTCTGCAACGCAATTCGGCGAGATGACATTGCGAGATTCTCGGGGAATGAGCTACGATAGCAAGCTCCAAAACATGAGCTGGTTCTGCTACAAACCTGTGAACACGCTATCCAAGACAAGCATGACCACGTGGTAGTCTTATAATAAAACACTACCGAGCTCAGGTGGGGAGCCATCATCGAGGATATCGAAGTCCTTGTGCACTTATCGATGAACTTCTTATCCTTGAGCAAGTCAATCAGTGGCTTGGTGTGCTAGGAACACATATAGAATGGAGGCGGCCAACCTATCAAACCATAGGGCACTTCGCACGTGCATGACTAACTTGGGATGATGAGGAGGCAAAAATAAACTTTCTCGAATTCACGGCGGCAACTTGCATCGATTGCACGTGAACTAGAGGAAGTCACTTCTTTCATCCAGACAGATACTTCATGAACGGGGCATGAAGAAAAATTCTTACACAAGTTTCCAATGCTAGCTGGATGTTCAACACGAATCATGGAGGAGACAGAATGCTGCTGATGGACTCAACAACAACTCATCGGAATTTCCATATCACTTGACTTCCACCATCATGTGAACATAGTTATAGCATTGGTCAGACCAAAAGATGTAGTGGTGTATGCTCGAGGGATCAACAACGGGTAAGACAACATTACGAACATCGTTGGTTCTGATTTGACTTGACGATAGCCCATACTCAAGTCAAGGTTTTGACAAGGCAATAGATCCAACAACTGATCATGAGGACCAATTGATGGAGATATCATCTTTCTACAACACACAGACACACACACACGAAGATATCCCTTAACATGAACTAAGTCAGACAAGCTTTATCTTCCAACTCTCCAAGTTGTTGTTTAGCTCAACCAACTAGCTCAGGGATATCCAACACAGATTCTTGGAGAAGGAGCAATTTATAAGAAAACCCATTTAATCACTAAATCAACATACCGGTCAGGTGACAACCAGGTAATACTTCTGAGAAGATCTTCAGAAAATCACGAACCACCGATATGTTACTAAGCTTGAGAACAATCTTGCTTTTCAAGGCAAGACGATATGATCAAATAAGCAAGGATAGACACAATCCCAACTCTTGATCGAAGAGTGCACCAAGAAAATGGACCAGGTCGCACGATCAATCTTAGAATGATGATTCAATAACCAACACGCTAAGAATGAGAATATTGTCCATTAACTACCAAGCAACGAGGTTGCTAGGAGTATCGATTTCATACATCACAGTTCACTTGTCGGCATTCCGGTTATGGCAACATGGGACCGAGGAATGAACGCTGATGGCGAGAGTATCACTGCATCAAGAATTCATAAGAGAAGGTGCAATTCTCATGACATTCCTGACATAATAGTGGGTAATACTTCAGGGTAGAACAGAATCAAAGCTTGATTGCATTTGATCTGCGGAATACAACTGCTTTGACCCAATCCTAGAAATGGATGAGGTACTAGAGTTTGTTTCTCCTAGTCATTCCGAACTAGAATGGCTTGACGGACCACAGGAATAATAAGCATCGATAACACGGATGCACAATTACTCCTGACTATCAATTGATAGATGATGGTTGGAATACAAATGAAGAGGGACAACTCAAGGGAACATATATCTTTCTGAGTTGTGGATACATAGGTTAGTATGTTGAGCAAAGATCAACATTTCTCCTGGATAACCCATGTAGAAAGGTAGAACTGGCAGATTCACAATGTAGAATGGAGAACTCATTAAGAGCACTCTGATTGTGATCTTTTGATTCAAACGAATTTCTGCCAAGGATGGTTCATGGTATTTGGAAGAATGATATACCATGGACCTCGAAGACTATCACAAAGATTACTAATATCCTAAAGGTACGAGCAACACTATCAACACGAGGTAAGTAGAGTGGATCTTGGGTCAAGAACCCAGGAGTAGAATGCCTACTACTAAGTGGCATCACGGGATGCTTTCGAGAATGGTGGCCAGATTCATCACACTGGGAACACAAAACATGGCTAGATGGTTTCATAAGACAACTAGGGTCATAGTAGTAGCTCCAACATATACACCGAGGCAACGGAGTACCTCACCGACCGTGTAGTGTGCTTAATCTGGCCCAAAAGGACATCGGGAACGGAAAGAAAGGATTCACAAATGCATCAGACTATGTAGAGACCTGGGATGACTCGGACAGCATATCGGCTGTAAGTGCTCAGAAAAAGATTTGAGACATTCACAAGGATTTGCATAGTCACTCAACAACATCATATTAAGGTTCTGGTTCAGACGACAACATGCTAAAAGTAGTAGAAACTGAGTTGAGGCCTGGAACCAACAATCCTATAAGTCTCTATCAAAGTAACTCGTCATACTGATAGATAGATGAGAAGGCCTAGTTCTTAAACCCCGTAGAAAGGAAGAGGATGACTCAGATCTGAAGGGCATAAGGTAAAGGAGTAAAAAGAGCCTTACGTTCCCTTCAACAATCAATTCCCTTATATAACTAAAGCATTTCTAGACACAACTTCGAACGGTTTGGTTTGGTAATCCTACAGGCAGTCAGGCTCTGATACCAACGCTGTCAGGCCCCCGATTCTGGTAACACCTCATATCACTTTGCAGCCTCACGCATGTTATTCCCACGGGTGTCGCCTTACCATGGCCCGGGACTGTTTGCGCCTTTTGGCTCACGTATATGATAGTGTCGGTAGCATCCATATGACACAGAACCTAGGCCGACATGGCTAGTCGTGAACCCAAAGCGGCACTAACCTATGGGGACAGGCATACATGAATCACATCGAGCTTGTCGGTCAGCAACGTGTGAATCCGGGCTGTAGCACTGGGCTAACAGGACTCCGCGAACCCGGGCTGTAGCAGGCTAGGCAGGACTCCAGATGTCACCGCGTGACATTTCCCTGAAGGGACAGACACAGGAATGAAGTGAAACACATGCCGGCCAGTCAAGTGTCCTGAGCAGTAGTGCTGGGCTAGCAGGACTCCGGTGAACCGGGCTGTAGCAGACTACTATGGCTCATGGAAGCATTAGACTACATTTCCCCACAAGAGAGGCTGCCAAGGATAAACAACTAGATTGTCAGATCCCACACATACCAAGCATTTCAATCATACACACAATATGCTCGATATGTGTAAATACAACATGGCATCACAACATAACTCTACAACTCAAGTATTTATTCAATAGGCTCCGAGGAATGAGATATTACAAACATGGGTCTCATGACCCAACAATCATAGTATACAAATCAAAGCACATGCAGAAGCTTAACATGTCTGAGTACAGACATCTACAAAAAAAAGCTAAGAAGCCGGACTATCTACCAGATCCTGCCGAGGGCACAAGATCGTAGCTGAGGTATCATGCTAAACGTCAAAGTCCACATGGATCTACTAGAGAGACTGACGTCTCTCTGCAAAACATAAAATAGGCAAACGTGACTACAAATGTACCCAACAAGACTTACATCAGAACTATCTACATATGCATCGGTATCAATAAAGTAGTTGGTGGAGTTTAACTGCAGCAAGCCAGCTTTGACTCAGTGGCTAACCTGAACTACGACTGCAAGCAACTCCATTGAGGTGGCGCACACGAGTCCACATATTCACCATTCAATACACCACTATGGATCCGCTCCTGTCTCCCTACGGGAAGGCCATCCATAGCACTCACACTTATATTGCGAGTTTTAGAGTATCCACTTTCACTTGTCTATGAACTGTATAGGCAACCAAGTAGTCCTTTACCGCGGACGCGACTATTCGAATAGATGATGTTAACCCTGCAGGGGTGTACATCTTCATACACGCTCTCACCACTTACCGTCGTTTACACGACATGTACTCGGCAACCTTCAAGCGGAAGCCCAACGAGGGTGTCGGCCACGGCCTACCTAAACACTCAAGTATCTAGTCCAGGTTTATCACCTATCTAGGTTCCATCCGCAGGGAGTCCGGCCGAGGTTTCCACATACGGCGCCGAACGATGTGTACAGGGTTCCGAGACACTAAACGGGTGCCCGGCATGCCCGGCCACGGTGTATCTACCGCAACATAGCCCACCCCTGGGGTCAGCGCTATGCACGGCCGCCAACACATATCCTACAAACACCAGAAACTAGTTGCAACTCCTGGACAAAGGACTAGGGTGGTTAAGAAGCCGAGAGGGTCAATTAAGGATCCCAATGCATGGTAGTAACTGGTTCTTAAATCACACATACAGATCTCGGTGCTTAAGGACGGTTCTAATGAAACAACCCACCATGTACTCCTACATGGCCTCTCATCGATACCTTTACCAAATCGTGTTCAACACACTTAGCTCATACACATTAGGGCATGATCAAAACTTTCCAATTCATCCCCGATGAATCAGACCTGACACAACTCTAAGCACTAGCAGGCATGACAAGCAAACATGAATCAGTCGGCACATCAGGGCTCAAACAACTCCTACTCATGCTAGTGGGTTTCATCTATTTACTATGGCAACGACAGGTCATGCAGAGGAAAGGGGTTCAACTACCGCAACATGTAACAGTTGAAACGGTGTTGTCCTAATGCAGTAAAAGAGAGCAGGAGCAACAGAGGGGGATTGTATCAGAATGAACAAGGGGGTTTTGCTTGCCTGGCAATTCTGAAGATGATATAGCTCTTCATCGGTGTCATCGATCACGTCGTCAGAAACATCATCTACTAAGAGGGAACAACCACCGACAAACACAAAAGGAACCACAATCAATGCAATGCACATCCATATGAATGATATGTCATATTGAAGTACTGAATTGACCTAGTGCGACTGTTAGTCATATTCATTGATGTGGAATTCAAACCTATAGCAAATTCCAACTCCAAAACTAATTACCATTTATTCCATAATCATGAATTGTCCTATTCAGTGAGGTTAACTTGTTCAAACATGCATGAAAATGCCATAAACGGATTCTTTGGATTTTTCTGATAATTTTTCATATATAAATTATTTCATTTGGAGTTACGGTTTAATTTCTATGAATTTTCGAAGTTTTGGATATTTCCTAGAAATAATAAATCATTTAAGAATTATTTAAATTCCTGAAAGGAATTATTACGTCAGCATGACCTCACAGTGAAATCAGCAGGTCAAGGGCTCGGTCCAGGTGAAACCTGGACGGTGGGGCCCGCGTGTCAGTGTCACAGGGCTAATCCTATTTCAGTTAAACCTAAACTAGGTAATTACCAGGGGCTGGCCCCACATGTCAATGACCCATGGGAGGTCAAACCCCTGGTCAACAGGCCTAACACGCCGGCGGCTCGTCGCTGGCGACAATACGCATGGCGGAGGCTCGGGTTTCCCCTTCAGGCGACCAAAAGGATGGCGGAGGGCTCTGCATGGAGCTGGGCGTGCGCCGCATCCAGGGAAGTGAAGGAAATATGCCCTAGAGGCAATAATTAAGTTATTATTTATTTCCTTATATCATGAAAAATGTTTATTATTCATGCTAGAATTGTATTAATAACTGGAAACATACTACATGTGTGAATACATAGACAAACAAAGTGTCACTAGTATGCCTCTACTTGACTAGCTCGTTGATCAAAGATGTTTATGTTTCCTAACCATAGACATGAGTTGTCATTTGATTAACGGGATCACATCATTAGGAGAATGATGTGATTGACTTGACCCATTCCGTTAGCACAGGACTTGATCGTCTAGTTTGTTGCTATTACTTTCTGCATGACTTATACATGTTCCTATGTCTATGAGATTATGCAACTCCCGTTTACTGGAGGACACTTTGTGTGCCACCAAATGTCACAACGTAACTGGGTGATTATAACGGTGCTCTACAGGTGTCTCCGAAGGTACTTGTTGGGTTGGCGTATTTCGAGATTAGGATTTGTCACTCCAATTGTCGGAGTGGTATCTCTGGGCCCTCTCGGTAATGCACATCACTTAAGCCTTGCAAGCATTGCAACTAATAAGTTAGTTGCGGGATGATGTATTACGGAACGAGTAAAGAGACTTGCCGGTAACGAGATTGAACTAGGTATTGAGATACCGATGATCGAATCTCAGGCAAGTAACATACCGATGACAAAGGGAACAACGTATGTTGTTATGCGGTCTGACCGATAAAGATCTTCGTAGAATATGTGGGAGCCAATATGAGCATCCAGGTTCCGCTATTGGTTATTGACCGGAGATGTGTCTCGGTCATGTCTACATTGTTCTCGAACCCGTAGGGTCCGCACGCTTAAGGTTTCGATGATAGTTATATTATGACTTTATGAGTTTTGATGTACCGAAGGAGTTTAGGGTACCGGATGAGATCGGGGACATGACGAGGAGTCTCGAAATGGTCGAGATGTAAAGATCGATATATTGGATGACTATATTCGGACATCGGAAATGTTCCGAGTGATTTGGGTATTTTTCGGAGTACCGGAGAGTTACGGGAATACGTATTGGGCCTTATTGGGCCATACGAGAAAGAAGGAAAAGGGCCTCAAGGGTGGCCGCACCCCTCCCCTTGGTCTGGTCCGAATTGGACTAGGGAAGGGGGGCGCCCCTTCCTTCCTTCTCCTTTTCCCTTCCTCTTTTCCTATTCCATATGGGAGGTGGAATCCTACTAGGACTAGGGAGTACTAGTAGGACTCGACACTTGGCGTGCCCCCTCCTAGGGCTGGCCTCCTCCTCCATTGCTCCTTTATATACGGGTGCAGGGGGAACCCCAAAGACACAACAATTGATCGTTGATCTCTTAGCCATGTGCGGTGCCCCCTTCCACCATAATCCTCGATAATATTGTAGCGGTGCTTAGGCAAAGCCCTCCGACGGTAGAACATCAAGATCGTCACCACGCCGTCGTGCTGACGGAACTCTTCCCCGACATTCTGCTGGATCGGAGTCCGGGGATCGTCATCGAGCTGAACGTGTGCTAGAACTCGGAGGTGTCGTAGTTTCGGTGCTTGATCGGTCGGGCTGGGAAGACGTACGACTACATCAACCGCGTTGTGCTAACGCTTCTGTTTTCGGTCTACGAGGGTACGTAGACAACACTCTCCTCTCACGTTGCTATGCATCACCATGATCTTGCGTGTGCATAGGAATTTTTTTGAAATTACTACGTTCCCCAATAGTGGTATCAGAGCCAGGTTTTATGCGTTGATGTAATATGCACGAGTAGAACACAAGTGAGTTGTGGGCGATATAAGTCATACTACCTACCAGCATGTCGCACTTTGGTTCAGCGGTATTGTTGGATGAAGCGGCCCTGACCGATATTACGCGTACGCTTACGCGAGACTGGTTCTACCGACTTGCTTTGCACACAGGTGGCTGGCGGGTGTCAGTTTCTCCAACTTTAGTTAAACCGAGTGTGGCTACGCCCGGTCCTTGTGAAGGTTAAAACAGCACCAACTTGACAAACTATCATTGTGGTTTTGATGCGTAGGTAAGAACGGTTCTTGCTCAGCCCGTAGCAGCCACGTAAAACTTGCAACTACAAAGTAGAGGACGTCTAACTTGTTTTTGCAGGGCATGTTGTGATGTGATATGGTCAAGACGTGATGAGATATAAGTTGTTGTATGAGATGATCATGTTTTGTTGAAGTTGTCGGCAACAGGCAAAAGCCTTATGGTTATCTCTCTATTGCATAAGATGCAAGCACCAAATAATTGCTTTACTTTATCATTATGCGTTAGCAATAATTGCAAGAGCAATTGTTGGCGAGACAACCATGTGACGACACATTGATATATATCAAGATGATGGAGATCATGGTGTCATGCCGGTGACGATGGAGATCATGATGATAATTTGGAGATGGAGATCAAAGGCACAAGATGATGATGATGGCCATATCATGTCACATATTTTGATTGCATGTGACGTTTATCTTTTATACATCTTATTTTGCTTAGTTCGACGGTAGCTTTATAAGATGATCTCTCACTAATTATCAAGGTACAAGTGTTCTCCCTGAGTATGCACCATTGCGAAGGTTCTTCGTGCTGAGACACCACGTGATGATCGGGTGTGATAGGCTCTACGTTCAAATACAACGGGTGCAAAACAGTTGCACACGCGGAATACTCAGGTTAAACTTGACGAGCCTAGCATATAACAGATATGGCCTCGGAACACGGAGACCGAAAGGTTGAGCGTGAATCTTATAGTAGATATGATCAACATAGTGATGTTCACCATTGAAACTACTCCATCTCACATGATGATTGGACATGGTTTAGTTGATATGGATCACGTGATCACTTAGAAGATTAGAGGGATGTTTGTCTAAGTGGGAGTTCGTAAGTAATATGATTAATTGAACTTTAATTTATCATGAACTTAGTCCTGGTAGTTTTAGCATATCTATGTTGTAGATCAATAGCTCGCGATGTTGCTCCCAGTTTATTGTGTTCCTAGAGAAAAATTATGTTGAAAAATCTTAGTAGCAATGATGCGGATTGGATCCGTGATCTGAGGATTATCCTCATTGCTGCACAGAAGAATTATGTCTTTGATGCACCGCTAGGTGACAGACCTATTGCAGGAGTAGATGCAGACGTTATGAACGTTTTGCTAGCTCAATATGATGACTACTTGATAGTTTAGTGCACCATGCTTAACGGCTTAGAATCGGGACTTGAAAGACGTTTTGAACGTCATGGACCATATGAGATGTTCCAGGAGTTGAGGTTAATATTTCAAGCAAATAACCGAGTTGAGAGATATGAAGTCTCCAACAAGTTCTATAGCTAAAATATGGAGGAGGATAGCTCAAGCAGTGAGCATGTGCTCAGATTGTCTAGCTGCTACAATCGCTTTAATATAATGGGAGTTAATCTTCCAGATAAAATAGTGATTGACAGAATTCTCTAGTCACCATCACCAAGTTAGTAGAACTTTGTGATGAACTATGATATGCAAGGGATAACGGAAACGATTCCCAAGCTCTTCGTAATGCTGAAATCGATGAAGGTAGAAATCAAGAAAAATATCAAGTGTTGATGGTAGACAAGTCCACTAGTTTCAAGAAAAGGGCAAAGGGAAGAAGGGGAACTTCAAGGAGAACGGCAAGCAAGTTGCTGCTCAAGTGAAGAAGCCCAATTCTGGTCCTAAGCCTGAGACTAAGTGCTTCTACTTCAAAGGGACTGGTCACTGAAAGCGGAACTGCCCCAAGTATTTGGCGGATAAGAAGGATGGCAAAGTGAACAAAGGTATATTTGATATACAGATTATTGATGTCTATTTTACTAGTGTTCGTAGCAACCCCTCGGTATTTGATACTGTTCAGTTGCTAAGAGTAGTAACTCGAAACGGGAGTTGCAGAGTGAACAGAGACTAGTTAAGGGTGAAGTGACAATGTGTGTTGGAAGTGGTTCCAAGATTGATATGATCATCATCGCACACTCCCTATACTTTCGAGATTAGTGTTGAACCTAAATAAGTGTTATTTGGTGTTTGCGTTGAGCATGAATATAATTTGATCATGTTTATTACAATACGGTTATTCATTTAAGTAAGAGAATAAATTGTTGTTCTGTTTACATGAATAAAACCTTATATGGTTACACACCCAATGAAAATGGTTCGTTGGATCTTGATCGTAGTGATACACATATTCATAATATTGAAACCAAAAGATGCAAAATTAATAATGATAGTGCAACTTATTTGTGGGACTGCCGTTTAGGACATATTGGTGTAAAGCGCATGAAGAAACTCCATGCTGATGGACTTTTGGAATCACTTGATTATGAATCACTTGATGCTAGCGAACCATGCCTCATGGGCAAGATGACTAAGACTCCGTTCTCCCGAACAATAGAGCGAGCAACTGACTGATTGGAAATAATACATACTGATGTATGCGGTCCGATGAGTGTTAAGGCTCACGGCAAGTATCGTTATTTTCTGACCTTCACAGATGATTTGAGCAGATATGGCTATATCTACTTAATGAAACACAAGTCTGAAACAGTTGAAAAGTTCAAAGAATTTCAGAGTGAAGTGGAGAATCATCGTAACAAAAATAGAAGTTTCTACGATATGATCGCAGAAGTAAAATATTTGAGTTACGAGTTTGGCCTTCAATTAAAACAATGTGAAATAGTTTCACTACTCACGCCACCTGGAACACCACAGTGTGATGGTGTGTCCGAACATCATAACCGTACTTTATTAGATATGGTGCGATCTATGACGTCTCTTACCAATTTACCACTATCGTTTTGGGGTTATGCATTAGAGACAGCTATATTCATGTTAAATAGGGCACCATCTAAATCCGTTGAGACGACACCGTATGAACTATGGTTTGGCAAGAAACCTAAGCTGTCATTTCTTAAAGTTTGAGGTTGCAATGCTTATGTGAAAAAGTTTCAACCTGATAAGCTCAAACCCAAATCGGAGAAGTGCGTCTTCATAGGATACCCAAAAGAAAATGTTGGGTACATCTTCTATCACAGATCCGAAGGCAAGATATTCGTTGCTGAGAATGGATCCTTTCTAGAGAAGGAGTTTCTCTCGAAAGAAGTGACTGGGAGGAAAGTAGAACTTGATGAGGTAACTGTACCTGCTTCCTTATTGGAAAGTAGTTCATCGCAGAAATCTGTTCCTGTGACTACTACACCGATTAGTGAGGAAGCTAATGATGATGATCATGTAACTTCAGATCAAGTTACTACCGAACCTCGTAGGTAAACCAGAGTGAGATCCACACCAGAGTGGTACGGTAATCCTGTTCTGGAGGTCATGTTACTTGACCATGACGAGCCTATGAACTATAAGGAAGCGATGATGGGCCCAGATTCCGCGAAATGGCTTGAGGCCATGAAATCTGAGATGAGATCCATGTATGAGAACAAAGTATGGACTTTGATTGACTTGCCCAATGATCGGCGAGCCATTGAGATTAAATGGATCTTCAAGAGGAAGACAGACGCTGATAGTAGTGTTACTATCTACAAAGCTAGAATTGTCGCAAAAAGGTTTTCGACAAGTTCAACGTGTTGACTACGATGAGAGTTTCTCATTCGTATCTATGCTTAAGTCTGTCCGAATCATGTTAGCAATTGCCGCATTTTATGAAATCTGGCAAATGGATAAACAAAACTGCATTCCTTAATGGATTTATTAAAGAAGAGTTGTATATGATGCAACCAGAAGGTTTTGTCAATCCTAAAGGTACTAACAAAATATGCAAGCTCCAGCGATCCATCTATGGACTGGTGCAAGCATCTCGGAGTTGGAATATACGCTTTGATAAGTTGATCAAAGTCATTCCCTATGCCTTGGCCATAGGTTCTATAAAATATGCGATGCTGTGTACCAGATCTATTGTATACCTTACACTGTTTTTGGCAAGGGAATACAATAGTGATCTAGGAGTAGATCACTGGACAGCGGTCAAAATTATCCTTAGTGGAATAAGGATATGTTTCTCGATTATGGAGGTGACAAAAAGGTTTGTCGTAAAGGGTTACGTCGATGCATCTTTTGACACTGATCCAGATGACTCTAAATCTCAATCTGGATACATATTGAAAGTGGGAGCAATTAGCTAGAGTAGCTCCGTGCAGAGCATTGTTGACATAGAAATTTGCAAAATACTTACGGATCTGAATGTGGCAGACCCGTTGACTAAACTTCTCTCACAAGCAAAACATGATCACACCTTTGTACTCTTTGGGTGTTAATCACATAGCGATGTGAACTAGATTATTGACTCCAGTAAACCCTTTGGGTGTTGGTCACATGTCGATGTGAACTATGGGTGTTAATCACATGGTGATGTGAGCTATTGGTATTAAATCACGTGGCGATGTGAACTAGATTATTGGCTCTAGTGCAAGTGGGAGACTGAAGGAAATATGCCCTAGAGGTAATAATAAAGCTATTATTTATTTCCTTATATCATGATAAATGTTTATTATTCATGCTAGAATTGTATTATCCGGAAACATAATACATGTGTGAATACATAGACAAACAGAGTGTCACTAGTATGCCTCTACTTGACTAGCTCGTTGATCAAAGATGGTTATGTTTCCTAACCATAGACATGAGTTGTCATTTGATTAACGGGATCACATCATTAGGAGAATGATGTGATTGACTTGACCCATTCCGTTAGCATAGCACTTGATCGTTTAGTTTGTTGCTATTACTTTCTTCATGACTTATACATGTTCCTATGACTATGAGATTATGCAACTCCCGTTTATCGGAGGAACAATTTGTGTGCCACCAAACGTCACAACGTAACTGGGTGATTATAAAGGTGCTCTACAGGTGTCTTCGAAGGTACTTGTTGGGTTGGCGTATTTCGAGATTAGGATTTGTCACTCCGATTGTCGGAGAGGTATCTCTGGGCCCTCCCGGCAATGCACATCACTTAAGCCTTGCAAGCATTGCAACTAATGAGTTAGTTGCAGGATGATGTATTACCGAACGAGTAAAGAGACTTGCTGGTAACGAGATTGAACTAGGTATTGAGATACCGACGATCGAATCTCGGGCAAGTAACATACCGATGACAAAGGGAACAACGTATGTTGTTATGCGGTCTGACCAATAAATATCTTCGTAGAATATGTGGGAGCCAATATGAGCATCTAGGTTCTGCTATTGGTTATTGACCGGAGACGTGTCTCGGTCATGTATACATTGTTCTCGAACCCGTAGGGTCCGCACGCTTAAGGTTTCGATGACAGTTATATTATAAGTTTATGAGTTTTGATGTACCGAAGGTGTTCGGAGTCCCGGATGAGATCGGGGACATGACGAGGAGTCTCGAAATGGTCGAGACGTAAAGATTGATATATTGGACGACTATATTCGGACATCGGAAAGGTTCCGAGTGATGCGGGTATTTTTCGGAGTACCGGAGAGTTACGGGAATACGTATTGGGCCTTATTGGGCCATACGGGAAAGAAGGAAAAGGGCCACAAGGGTGGCCGCACCCCTCCCCTTGGTCTGGTCCGAATTGGACTAGGGAAGGGGGGCGCCCCCTTCCTTCCTTCTCCTTTTCCCTTCCTCTTTTCCTATTCCATATGGGAGGTGGAATCCTACTAGGACTAGGGAGTCCTAGTAGGACTCCACACTTGGCGGGCCCCCTCTAGGGCCGGCCTCCTCCTCCCTTGCTCCTTTATATACGGGTGCAGGGGGGCACCCCAAAGACACAACAATTGATCATTGATCTCTTAGCCGTGTGCGGTGCCCCCTTCCACCATAATCCTCGATAATATTGTAGTGGTGCTTAGGCGAAGCCCTCCGACGGTAGAACATCAAGATCGTCACCACGCCGTCGTGCTGACGAAACTCTTCCCCGACATTCTACTGGATCGGAGTCCGGGGATCGTCATCGAGCTGAACATGTGCTAGAACTCGGAGGTGCCGTAGTTTCGGTGCTTGATCAGTCGGGCTATGAAGACGTACGACTACATCAACCACATTGCGCTAACGCTTCCGCTTTCGGTCTACGAGGGTACGTAGACAACACTCTCCTCTCTCGTTGCTGTGCATCACCATGATCTTGCGTGTGCGTAGGATTTTTTTAAATTACTACGTTCCCCAATAGGAAGCACACGAGAGGGGCCAAGGTGGCCGGAGTCGACGGCACCGACGAGCGGAGCGGCGCCGGAGTTTGGACGTTGACGGACTCGATGCCGCAGGGCACGGCAGGAGCAACGAGTGGTTGGTACGGCCCCGTGGTGACGCGCAACGCGCGGTGATGCGCTCGGTTTTGAGCTCCGGTGTGGGTGGCCACGGCGGCGAGGAGCTCAGGCGGCGGCATGTGCGGGCAGGCGAGGTGTGTCAGCTACGGCATGCAGCAGAGAAAACAGAGAGGGGGGTTCAGGTCAGGAGCTCACGGCGGGGAAGATGAATAGGTCAGCTGGCTCGGGGGTGGCCGGACGATGCCGTGGCGTTTCTGGCGATCTCGGACGGCCAAGGAGGAAGACGGCGGCGTTGGGGACGAAGCAGAGCTGCTGGCGCTACTTGACCCCGTGGAGAGGACGAAGGCGTCATGGCAAAGCTCGGGGACAGCTCAGAGAGGCGAGGGAGAGGCGGCGGCTACGGCAATGATGAGCGGCAGCGACGAGCTCCGCTCGATGGGGGGGGGGGAGAGGGAGCCAGAGGAGGGGGAGAAGGCACGAGAGAGGGAGAGAGCTCGAGGGAGTGAGAGAGGGTCCAGGGGTCGCGTGGCGTCGAGGAGGGGCTTCGAGGCGTCCGGTGAGGCAGGCGAGCTGGGAGGAGGCGTGGCGCCTCGCGCGCGAGTGCGCTGTCCCGCCTCTGCCTACTGGCAGAGGTTAGGGATGACTGGCACTAGACCAGTGGGCTGGGCTGTCCACTGGGCCGGCCAGGTAAGCCCAGGTAAAACTCTCTCTCTCTTCTCTGTTTTCTATTTTCTTTTCTGCAATTTGTTTTGGGTTTAGTTTTAACACCAAACCATCTTATAAAATTCTGAAAATAATTATGTGGCTAGAACTAAAATATACAAAACCGCATAAAATGTTCCATAATTATTGGACATATATTAATTATATAAAGAATATATATCCAATGCAAATAGTTATTGAATTAATTCAAAGGCCCAAAATAAATATTTCTGAGACTCCAAAAATATTGGTTTGAGTTTTACCTCTTGCCAATATTTTTATTGCTTGACAGGAACATTTTCTTGGGTTTATTTGAAACAATTTTTAATGTTGATCATTTTTTTAAAAGACTTCCGAGACTTCCCACTTTCCTTAATTCAACTTTCATAAATATATACATGATGCATGAATGCTTGTGCAACTAGTTACAACCAATTCTAGGGCTGTGACAGCTGTGATCCATAATTTGGCCTCGTTGATAATGCGTGTAAGTAGAATAGGCGGTGGGGCATATTTTTGGCGGAAAACCCTAGCGTTCCGCTCGTTCCAAACAGTCAATGAGATAAGCGTGGTGAGGGATGCCATGGCATGCCAGTTTGGAGTGCGGTTGTCAGTCTGATTATCCCACCATTGCTTGATGGAGTCATGAAGCTGCCACTCGGAGGTGTTTACGTGAGGCAAACCAAGCTTGTGGATGATTGCTCTCCAAAGCCTAATTGTGTATCGACACTTGAAGAAGAGATGGGGTCCCGTTTCTTGCTCTCTCTTGCATAGCGGACATAGGCCACAATTTGCCGAACCGCGCCTCTCCAGCCGGTCGGCGGTCCAAATTCGATCTTGCAGGGCTAGCCAAGCAAAAAAATTCACCTTGAGGGGGGGGGGGGGGGCAAGCCTTCCAAACCATGCGTTCCATGGGGGAGAGAGTCAAGCCAAGGAATTGCGCCTTGTAAGCGGTGGCCGTTGTGCAGATCCCATCATTTGCGTGCTTCCAAATAATCTCATCCTCGGTTTTCTCATCAAGGTGGACGTCATGCAGCAGCATCCACAAGGTGAAAAATTCACGAATGTGGCCAACAGTGACATCGATATTGGGGTTGATTTTCAGAATCCACGCCTCTTTCTTGCGGGCTTCACTCATCTTTCAATTCTTCCTTCTCGAGGCCTCATAGATTAACGGTGCTATGTCCTTGGGCTTGCGCCCGAGGAGCCAAGGGGAATCCCAGAACGGAGTTTTGGCACCATCCCCAACAGTGATAATTGTAGAGGCGTAGAAGAAGTCGAGGTCCTCGACGGAAGATTTGCATTTATGCAAATCTGGAACATGCAAAGAGGAATCTAGAGAATTATTTGCAAGTCCGTGCTAGAAGAACCTATACCCTCCCTGCCTCCAATCGCTCCTCCGAGCGACAGGAGGAAAAATCAAGCTGCCGCCTGGTCTTCCCCTTCTCCGCCATCCTCCTCCAACGCTGTCGCCAGAGGGTGCGACAGGGCAAAGCCAGGCAGGCACCGGCGAGGCGGCGACGATCGGTCGTCCTCTGGCATGGTGGACTCGGCGCGGGCCGGGGCTACTAGGACGGAGTGCGGCGCTGTCGGTGCGTGCCAGATCAAGGCAGTGCCGGTGGCATGGCAGATGCGCATCGGGCGACATGGGGCAGAGCGGGCTCGAGGATCAGCAGCGGCGGCTTCGCGGCGGTTAGACCTGACCCACGGGGTGCAGGTTGCGGATGACCAACTACATTGTTGCTGTGAACGCTGCTCCTCACGGCAGCGATGGAATGTCTCCCTGCCAGGATGGACGTCTGGCTGCCGAGAGCCTGAGAAGCCGCCAAAAAGGACTCTGACTGAATAAAAGCACTTAACTTATGGCACTCGCCAAAAATAGGGCCACACATCTCTCCCGTCGGTTTTTTTTTAGGCCAAACACACGCGTTATTCCTCAATAACTTGAGGAATACAATTGATATGAGGTGGTTGCAGGAGCCAAACATAGCGACCCGCTGCAAGATTTAGCACGTAACTAGTGAGACTTTGGGCCTCATTGTTCATACTTCTGCCTTCGGAAATGAAGGAACATGAATGAAAATCTAAGGATATTAATTTATTTTTTTGAAAAGGAGGATAACCCCGCCTTTGCATCAGAATGATGCATGCAGCCATATATTATTAATAGTGCAAAATCCGGAAGGTGAACAACATCGACCCGGAAATAAAGCACAAAACATAGCCAGAGACATTATACCTCGGGATAGTAACTCCTCCAGATTGTCACTAACCCTAGGATACAAGACCTAGCATAAATGAAAAATACATAACTCATAGGTTACGCCTTCAAGAAGGAATCACCGCACGTGCGCCGATGATGGCAAATCCACCACAGGGTTGAACTCCAGATTCTCATCCCCAAAGCCAAGCTTCAATCCATCACCTTCAACAATGACACGACGCAGGTGCGCGACGACATAGCCCGACCAGAGATCTTGTGTTTCTACAAGAGGGCAATAACTCGTCGTTGAAGCTGTCTGTACCCCCCCCCCCTATTCGTCTACCGACGCGTCGATAGCCAAATACCTCCGGAGGAGACAACGGAAGAAAAATATGTCCCATACCACCAGGCTCCCACTACCGTCGCACCACCTTCGATCCAAGAACAATAGGCTAAACATGACACCACCACTAGCCACCGTGCATCACCTGCCGGAAGTAGACATGACTTGACGTCTTCGTATAAGACGTCGTGCATAACATTCGCTGGTAGCGCATCAATCGGTGGCTTCACCTACAGATGACGGGGCACCGCCCGACAGCTCCAAAAGAGGCACATGTGTCACCTAGCAAGCCGTACCGTAGTCGATTTGTTGATGGAAGGGACATCCCATACTGCCACCGGCTTGAAAAGTCCGTCACCACCTCGAGATCAGGACTCTGAGTCGCCCACATGACCCCGAATCCATCGTTATTGATGAAGAGGGGCAGCCGCCCCGATTCCCGGCGCTACAGGGAATAGCCACCATTGCGCCAGCCACTGTTGTCGCCCATAGAACGGCAACCACCACCGCGATCCCACATCAAGTGCCATCGACATCGGAGGAAGCTTCGGCGGCCATGCCCTTCCTGCGACAAGCCTGGATAAGGGATCCGAAGATTTGCCACCATCGGTGTTGCCACAATGACCGACCACCCGGCCTGTCATCCCCGGCGGAGGGGACACCGCCACCACCATCGGCGGATCTGTGCCAGTCATCGTTGTCACCACCGCCAAGACCGGATCTAGGAAGAATTCCGCTACTGGCCACACCAACCCCACATCCTTCCTCTACCCACACCTAGTTGATCAGCACGTCACGCCTAGCCGAGCTCCAGCCGCGCCACCATGCCCTGGATCAGCATGGCGCCATCGTTGAAGCCGTTGTCCCGCATCACGCGACATCGAGCGAGGCTAAGGGAGATCAGCGCCGCCGCCGACGCCAACCAGATCCGCGGCATGCACTAGCGGAGGTGAAGAGAGGGAGCTGGAGGAGGAGGACTAGCCCCGGCAGCTATGGTTCGTCCCTCGGTGGCCTGCGGGAGCGACGCGAGGGGGTACACGACGGAGCACACCAATGCAGCTAATCCTCTAAATCCACCTAAGGATATTAACTTAATCTCCCTAATAATACGAGCATGTTTGACACAAGTTCTTTGCAATCTGATGCGACAATCAAACATGTCTTTGCCGGATCGCTTGCCAAAGCCAAAGCCCCCCATTCATATCAAAGATCTTACCCTGCGGCGACAGGGGCGAACCCTAGCGTACCGCCGGAGTCCCTTCCCCTCCAGGACCTCCTACCCCGCCACCTCCGCCGCAAGGCTCAGCTGAGCAACGCCTGGCCAGCGTGTGCGGAAGCGCGGGTCTCTTTCCTCTCTGCTTGGGGGCTAGGCTAGCGCGGGATGGATCTTCTCAGACGAAGGTGTGGGGCTGCCGCGGGGTTCCTCGGTGCGGCGGCGGGTGGGCAGGGCAGCGGCATGTGTGTCCCAGGGCAGCGCGGTGGCGTACTGCTGCTTCTCAAAGGTGCGGCATCTGCGAGGGCTTTGTCTCGAGCGAGTGTGTGAGGGCGGCGCTCTCGCCTGGTCTGAACTAATGTGTCTCTAGGGCTGTGTTCGCGGCGCAGGTGGTGGAGCGGCGTGGGTTGCGGCCAGTGAGGGCCAACGGTGGTCCTCGTCCTCAGGCAGTGGTGGTAACTGGTGATGGTGGAGGGAGGTAGAGTGCATGCTGTGTTCTGGGCTGGTCCGGCCGGATATGTTTCGGGGGGCAATGAGCGGCACGCGCTGAGGCGTGGCTGGCTTGGGTCGCGGTCGGCTACCTCTGCAGTGGTCGGTGGAGGTGGTGGCGGTGCGGTAACAGTGGTGCTCGAGCTCGTCCGGTGGCGTCCACGCTGATGGCAATGGTGGCCGGAAGTGAGGGAGCGTTCCTGACGACTCCGAAGCTTGGAGCTCACCAGGCGACGCGGGTTGGGAAGTGGCCCGGTGTGGCTCCTGCTCCGACCGTGGATGGCTCCACGGCAGCTTGACAGATTGCCTGCGGCGGCGGAGGCTGGCATGTTCCGACGTCGGCCCGTCCGTGGGTGATGTCTACTACGCAACTTTATTCTTGTAGACACGTCACTGGTAGAAAAAGGGCCTATTGTCCCGGTTCGTAAGGGCCTTTTGTCCCGGTTCCTGAACCGGGACTAAAGGGTCGGTACTAATGCTCTGCCCCTTTAGTCCCGGTTCAATCCAGAACCGGGACTGATGGGCCTCCACGTGGCCTGTGCGCAGAGCCCAGGTAGGAGACCCTTTGCTCCCGGTTGGTGGCACCAACCGGGACCAGTAGGCATCCACGCGTCAGCATTTTTGTGGCTGGGGTTTTTGTTTTTTTTTGAAGGGGGGGGGGGGTTTGGGGGTTTTGGGGGGTTAATTTACGTGTTTCATATATTGTGTTAGCTAGCTATAATTAATAGAGAGAAGTGTCCTCTCTTATGTCCGTGCTTGGTCGACGCTACGTACTAGACACGCTAGCTAGCTAGTAAGCAAACGAAGGAAACAGAAGATCGTCATGAACATATATGCATACAGAGAGAAGTGATATCGACCACCTCTCCTTCTCCGAGAGATTGGTCGAACAAGAAGTTCTCGTATATATCCGACACTACCGGCTACATATATACAATAATTATCTCTTACAAATATAATCATACAGACTCATGGTCCACATAGTATTCTCCGTCTTCAGCGATCACGTTGTCAAGAAAGAATGCCGCCAATTCCTCTTGAATTGCAAGCATGCGAGCTGGTGCTAGGAGTTCATCCCACTTCCGAAACATCTAATTTGAAGAAGGGGGTCAATACATATATATATATATATATATATATATATATATATATATATATATATATATGAATGAATGAAACTCAACACAAATGATGGTAATAAAATAAAATTGTGAATGTTGTTATTTACGTACTTCATATTGTTTGTCAGTGTAGCCCCGCTCACTGGTCGTGTGGCAGATGGACTCGCAAACGTAGTATCCACAGAAATCATTCCCTTTTTCCTATCACAACCACTTTACAAGAAATAGAGGTCAATCAAACTGATAAGCAAGAATGCCAAATCAATAGGAGATGCACGGAACATGCTAATATAGTACTTACTTTCGCGTGTCTAAATTGCAGCTTCTTCGGGAGTCCTGGAGCTTTTTTGGAGAATTTTTTCCAAACCCAGCCGACAAAGAAAACAATTACTTGATATATCAGGAAATGAACAAAGTTGCTGATATGGTGGATAATGATCGATTTAACTTACTTCTCGAGCATTTGAGTCATGTCCGCATACTCCTGGGGATCTTTTCGTTTTGAGTCTAAGACAGTTAGTAGTCCCTGCTCAAGCTTAATCTCTAGGAGAATATAGTGGTAACTGCACACACATGCATAACTCATCAATTACATTACTATAACCTTGACTAATATATATATAAGGGAAACCGAATACCCAGAAGACAGTAACACTCACTTGAAGTTGTAAGGAAAGAGTATTATATCTTTGTTTTCATTTATTACCAACGATCATAGCAAGTTGGCCTCGGTATTTGTGGCATGAAATATAACCTGAGTTGCATCTATGAGATATGTGTTAATGAACCCAATATCACCGACTTGTCTTTTCTTCAATTCGGCGATCTTCAATCTGCATAATATAGTGAGGATGATTATAAATACATGCAATGAAAGAGCTGAGCTATATAGAGAGACTTAAGGACAGAAGTAGTACTACTTACAGACAGTAGCAGGTGACTGTTGTTTTATCGAGGGCCAATTGATTGAAAAACTGAAAGAACTCCTCAAATGGAACAGGCAACAGTTCAATTCCAACAAGGTCATGTTCCTTTTTAACTTTCAAATACAAAGTACTCCTCCCCCAGAGTCTCTGCAGATTTCCAAGTACCAATCATGCAATCTTCGCATCATCGTTGATAGAGATCTTTCGTCTTTGACGAGAGGCTTCCTGTACTCGTATCTTTGTATCTGCACCTCCATGGGTTCATAATGTACATCGTCGGGCAGGTAGTCGGCAAGATTGCTATAACCGGGACCATCCTCGGATCATTAGCGATGTTGTCGCTAGGCACCTTGAGCGGGGGGCACGATTGCTTCGCTTGTTCGCCGAGCTGGGCAATTTGTTTCCCAGCTCGTCGTTCTTTCAGCCTTTGATCACTAACAGTACTCCCCGACCGCTCCGCTTCGGCAAATTCCTTTCCAATAATGCGCTCATAGTTTCCTTTCGGCGGAGACTTGGGTGGTTTTGTCAGGGCAGCCAGAGTGTGCTTCGCTTTCACCGGATCTACCTTCTCCTCCGGCGATAGATGTCTCTTTGCTTTCAACCCTTGAAACCAGCCATCCACTTCGGTTCGTGTGATCTCGGCATTCTCCTCCGGGGTCCTCTTGTATGGTAACTTCTCTGGAGTCTTCAGAGAAGGACCAAATCTGTATTTCCTCCCGCCTCTGGCTGTACTGCTAGACGCCGACAGAGCAGACGAAGCGGTTGTCTTCTTTACTTGCTTACGAGGCGGAGGAGAAGGACTACGACGCGCCGGAGCAGCCGGAGCGGCGGCAGGTCTCTTCCGCCCTTGCTGACGAGGCGGAGAAGGAGGAGGCTGGCTGCTCGGGCGCGTCGGTGCAGGCGGAGAAGGAGGCGGAGTGCCGCCACGCGCTGGAGAAGGAGCCGGTCGAGTGCCCTAATCATCACTCGCCGGAGGAGGAGGCGGTGGAGGAGGCGGAGTGCCCTGAGTCGCCGGAGGAGGAGGCGGTGGAGGAGGCGGAGTGCCCTGACTTGCCGGAGGAGGAGGAGGAGGAGGAGGCGGAGGCGTCCAGTTCGGAAGGTTGATGAGCTCCTTCCGCCATAGGCATGGAGTCTTCAGAGCAGACCCCAGCCTAGTCTCCCCTTCACCGGTAGGGTGGTCAAGCTGGAGGTCCTCAAATCCCTCCGTTATTTCATCCACCGTCACCCTAGCATATCCTTCTGGAATCGGCCGGCAGTGAAAAGTTGCGCCGGGTTCAGTAGGATAAACAGAGCCAACAGCCGCCTTGACCTTCAAATTCATCCATTGCGTCATAAGGTGGCAATTTTGAGACTCCGTGATAGCATCCACGGGATAGCTGACAGGAGCCGTCAAGGCATGCTCCGGCTAAAGCAGCTCGGTGGAAGGCACGCTGCTTCTCCGCTGAGATGGCGGGGTAGCTTCGGGGGAAGCTTCGGCAGTACGTTTGCTGCGATTTGTTTCTCGTTCCTCTATTGCTTGTACCCTTGCTTGCAGCGCCTGCATTTGGTTCTGCTGCACTTTTTTCCTCCTCTCATGAGATTTGTAACCGCCTGCGTTCGGAAACCCAACCTTCCACGGAATGGAGCCTGGCGTGCCTCGTGTTCGTCCAGGGTGCTCAGGATTCTCGAGGGCCATTGTGAGCTCGTCGTTCTCTTTGTCTGGAAAGAACGTCCCTTGCTGCGCTGCTTCGATATACTGCTGAAGCTTCCTGACTGGTATGTCCATTTGATCATTCGTCCAAATGCACTTCCCTGTTACAGGGTCCAAGGTTCCGCCAGCCTCGAAGAACCAAGTCCGGCAACTGTCTGGCCAGTTAATTGTGTCTGGTTCGATCCCTTTATCAACCAGATCATTCCCAGTCTTGGCCCACTTAGGCCGGGCTACGAGGTAGCCACCTGACCCCGTGCGATGGTGATGCTTCTTCTTCGCAGCATTTTGCTTGTTTGTCACCGACATCTTCTTACTCTTTTCTGATGTCTTGTGGGCCACAAATGCGGGCCAGTGACCTCTGATCTTCTCATATCTGCCCTTGAATTCTGGTGTCTCATTATTTTCGACAAACTTATTCAGATATTTCATCCACCTCCTGAATAGTTCTGCCATCCTCTTAAGAGAAAAAGACTTGATTAATTGCTCTTTAACTGGCTTCTCTAGATTATCCTCTGGCGGTAGGGTGAAATTTGACTTCAGCTCAGTCCAAAGATCATTTTTCTGCATATCATTGACATAAGACACCTCAGGGTCTTCTGTAGCTGGCTTAAACCATTGCTGGATGCTGATCGGGATCTTGTCCCTAACCAAAACCCTGCACTGAGCAGCAAATGGGCTCTTTGTCCGGATGGGTTCAATCGGTTGGCCGTCGGGAGCGATTGCTATGATCTCAAACTTTTCATCCGAGCTCAACTTTTTCGTTGGGCCTCGTCTCTTTACCGAAGTTGTGCTCGATACGGAGGGCTAGAAAAAAGAACAAAGACTGAATTAATATGTGTACATACCAAAACAACGAATGCATCAATTAGCTAGTCAGCAGAAGCTTAACTAATATATATACCTGGCCGGACTCGGTTCGGTCACCGGAGACGTCATCACGGTCTCCTTCTTGCACCGGCATTGGGTCACCGGAGCCGTCCTCACGGTCTCCTTCTTGCACCGGCATTAGGTCACCGGAGCCATCATAATCATAGCCAGCTGCTTCGAGAACATCGGTGTCGTTGAGAAACAACGAGCAGACGGCATCACTTCCTCGTGCGATTATGTCCCCCAACAACTCTTCTTGTACTTCGTCTCGGGCGTGTTGGGGAACGTAGTAATTTCGAAAATTTTCCTACGCACACGCAAGATCATGGTGATGCATAGCAACGAGGGGGAGAGTGTTGTCTACGTACCAACGCAGACCGACTGCGGAAGCGATCACACAACGTAGAGGAAGTAGTCGTACGTCTTCTTCCCGATCCAACCGATCCAAGCACCGTTACTCCGGCACCTCTGAGTTCTTAGCACACGTTCAGCTCGATGACGATCCCCGGGCTCCGATCCAGCAAAGCTTCGGGGAGGAGTTCCGTCAGCACGACGGCGTGGTGACGATCTTGATGTACTACCGACGCAGGGCTTCGCCTAAGCACTGTAACGGTATGATCGAGGTGGAATTTGGTGGCAGGGGGCACCGCACACGGCTAAGGAACGATCTCAAGGATCAACTTGTGTGTCTTGGGGTGTCCCCTGCCCCCGTATATAAAGGTTAGAGGGAGGGGGGCTGGCCGGCCAAAGAGAGGGAGGCGCAGGAGGAGTCCTATTCCTACCGGGAGTAGGACTCCCCCCTCCAATCCTAGTCCAACTAGGAATCCTTTAAAGGGGAGAGAGAGAGAGGTGGCCGGCCCCTCTCCTAGTCCTAATAGGACAAGGGAGAGGGGGGAGGCGCAGCCCTATGTGGGCTGCCCTCTCACCTTTTCCACTAAGGCCCATGTTGGCCCATTTGGCTCTCGGGGGGTTCCGGTAACCCTCCCGGTAATCCGGTAAAATCCCGATTTCACCCGGAACACTTCCCATGTCCAAACATAGGCTTCCAATATATCAATCTTTACGTCTCGACCATTTCGAGACTCCTCGTCATGTCCGTGATCTCATCCGGGACTCCGAACAACCTTCGGTACATCAAAATGCATAAACTCATATTAACTGTCATCGTAACGTTAAGCGTGCGGACCCTACGGTTCGAGAACAATGTAGACATGACCGAAACACGTCTCCGGTCAATAACCAATAGCGGGACCTGGATGCCCATATTGGCTCCTACATATTCTACGAAGATCTTTATCGGTCAGACCGCATAACAACATACGTTGTTCCCTTTGTCATCGGTATGTTACTTGCCCGAGATTCGATCGTCGGTATCCAATACCTAGTTCAATCTCGTTAATGGAAAGTCTCTTTACTCGTTCCGTAATACATCATCTCATAACTAACATCTGAGTTATTATGCTTGCAAGGCTTATGTGATGTATATTACCGAGAGGGCCCAGAGATACCTCTCCGACAATCGGAGTGACAAACCCTAATCTCGAAATACGCCAACCCAACATCTACCATTGGAGACACCTGTAGTACTCCTTTATAATCACCCAGTTACGTTGTGACGTTTGCTAGTACCCAAAGTGTTCCTCCGGTAAACGGGAGTTGCATAATCTCATAGTTATAGGAACATGTATAAGTCATGAAGAAAGCAATAGCAACATACTAAACGATCGGGTGCTAAGCTAATGGAATGGGTCATGTCAATCAGATCATTCAACTAATGATGTGACCTCGTTAATCAAAAAACAACTCTTTGTTCATGGTTAGGAAACATAACCATCTTTGATTAACGAGCTAGTCAAGTAGAGGCATACTAGTGACACTCTGTTGGTCTATGTATTCACACATGTATTATGTTTCCGGTTAATACAATTCTAGCATGAATAATAAACATTTATCATGATATAAGGAAATAAATAATAACTTTATTATTGCCTCTAGGGCATATTTCCTTCAGTCTCCCACTTGCACTAGAGTCAATAATCTAGTTCACATCGCCATTTGATTTAACAGCAATAGTTCACATCACCATGTGATTAACACCCATAGTTCACATCGTCATGTGACCAACACTCAAAGGGTTTACTAGAGTCAGTAATCTAGTTCACATATCTATGTGATTAACACCCAAAGAGTACTAAGGTGTGATCATGTTTTGCTTGTGAGATAATTTTAGTCAATGGGTCTGTCACATTCAGATCCGTGAGTATTTTGCAAGTTCTATGTCTACAATGCTCTATACGGAGCTACTCTAGCTAATTGCTCCCACTTTCAATATGTATCCAGATTGTGAATCATCTGGATCAGTGTCAAAAACTTGCATCGACGTAACCCTTTACGACGAACCTTTTTGTCACGTCCATAATCGAGAAACATTTCCTTATTTCACTAAGGATAATTCTGACCGCTGTCCAGTGATCTACTCCTAGATCACTATTGTACTCCCTTGCCAAATCAGTGCAGGGTATACAATAGATCTGGTACACAGCATGGCATACTTTATAGAACCTATGAATGAGGCATAGGGAATGACTTTCATTCTCTTTCTATCTTCTGCCGTGGTCGGGCTTTGAGTCTTTACTCAACTTCACACCTTGTAACACAGGCAAGAAACTTTTTCTTTGACTGTTCCATTTTGAACTACTTCAAAATCTTGTCAAGGTATGTACTTATTGAAAAACTTATCAAGCGTCTTGATCTATCTCTATAGATCTTGAAGCTCAATATGCTAGCAGCTTTTCCGAAGTCTTTCTTTGAAAAGCTCCTTTCAAACACTCCTTTATGCTTTACAGAATAATTCTACATTATTTCCGATCAACAATATGTCATTCACATATACTTATCAGAAATGCTGTAGTGCTCCCACTCATTTTCTTGTAAATACAGGCTTCACCGCAAGTCTGTATAAAACTATATGCTTTGATCAACTTATCAAAGCGTATATTCCAACTCCGAGATGCTTGCACCAGTCCACAGATGGATCACTGGTGCTTGCACAATTTTTGTTAGCACCTTTTGGATTGACAAAACCTTCTAGTTGCATCACATACAACTCTTCTTTAATAAATTCATTAAGGAATGCAGTTTTGTTTATCCATTTGCCAGATTTCATATAATGTGGCAATTGCTAACATGATTCGGACAGACTTAAGCATAGATACGAGTGAGAAAAACTCATCGTAGTCAACACCTTGAACTTGTTGAAAACTTTTGCGACAATTCAAGCTTTGTAGATAGTAACACTACTATCAGCGTCCGTCTTCCTCTTGAAGACCCATTTATTTTCTATGGCTTGCCGATCATCGGGCAAATCCATCAAAGTCCATACTTTGTTCTCATACATGGATCATATCTCAGATTTCATGGCCTCAAACCATTTCGCGGAATCTGGGCTCATCATCGCTTCCTCATAGTTCGTAGGTTCATCATGATCTAGTAGCATGACTTCCAGAAAAGGATTACCGTACCACTCTGGCACGGATCTTACTCTGGTTTACCTACAAGGTTCGGTAGTAACTTGATCTGAAGTTACATGATCATCATCATTAGCTTCCTCACTAATTGGTGTAGGTGTCACAGAAACAGTTTTCTATGATGTACTACTTTCCAATAAGGGAGCAGGTACAGTTACCTCGTCAAGTTCTACTTTCCTCACACTCACTTCTTTCGAGAGAAATTCCTTCTCCAGAAAGTTTCCGAATTTTAGCAACAAAAGTCTTGCCTTCGGATCTGTGATAGAAGGTGTATCCAATAGTTTCCTTTGGATATCCTATGAAGACGCACTTCTCCGATTTGAGTTTGAGCTTATCAGGATGAAACTTTTTCATATAAGCATCGCAACCCCAAACTTTAAGAAACGACAGCTTAGGTTTCTTGCCAAACCATAGTTCACACGGTGTCGTCTCAACGGATTTAGATGGTGCCCTATTTAACGTGAATGCAGCTGTCTCTAATGCATAACCCCAAAACGATAGTGGTAAATCGGTAAGAAACATCATAGATTGCACTATATCCAATAAAGTACGGTTATGATGTTCGGACACACCATTATGCTGTGGTGTTCCAGGTGGCGTGAGTAGTGAAACTATTTCACATTGTTTTAACTGAAGACCAAACTCGTAACTCAAACATTTTACCTCTGCGATCATATCGTAGAAACTTTTATTTTCTTGTCACGATGGTTTTTCACTTCACTCTGAAATTCTTTGAACTTTTCAAATGTTTCAGACTTATGTTTCATCAAGTAGATATACTCATATCTGCTCAAATCATCTGTGAAGATCAGAAAATAATGATACCTATCACGAGCCTCAATACTCATCGGACCACATACATCAGTATGTATGATTTCCAACAAATCTGTTGCTCGCTCCATTGTTCCGAAGAACAGAGTCTTAGTCATCTTGCCCATGAGGCATGGTTCGCAAGCATCAACTAATTCATAATCAAGTGATTCCAAAAGCCCATCAGTATGGAGTTTCTTCATGCGCTTTACACCAATATGACCTAAACGGTAGTGCTACAAATAAGTTGCACTATCATTATTAACTTTGCATCTTTTGGTTTCAATATTATGATTATGTGTATCACTACGATCGAGATCCAACGAACTATTTTCATTGGGTGTGTAACCATATAAGGTTTTATTCATGTAAACAGAACAACAATTTATTCTCTTACTTAAATGAATAACCGTATTACAATAAACACGATCAAATCATATTCATGCTCAACGCAAACACCAAATAACACTTATTTAGGTTCAACACTAATCCCGAAATTATAGGGAGTGTGCGATGATGATCATATCAATCTTGGAACCACTTCCAACACACATCGTCACTTCACCCTTAACTAGTCTCTGTTTATTCTGCAACTCCCGTTTCGAGTTACTAATCTTAGCAACTGAAATAGTATCAAATACTGAGGGTTTGCTATAAACACTAGTAAAGTACACATCAATAACATGTATATCAAATATACTTATGTTCACTTTGCCATCCTTCTTATCCGCCAATCACTTGGGGTAGTTCCGCTCCCAGTGACCAGTCCCTTTGCAGTAGAAGCACTTAGTCTCAGGCTTAGGATCAGACTTGGGCTTCTTCACTTGAGCAGCAACTTGCTTGCCGTTCTTCTTGAAGTTCCCCTTCTTCCCTTTGCCCTTTTCTTGAAACTAGTGGTCTTGTCAACCATCAACACTTGATGTTTTTCTTGATTTCTACCTTCGTTGATTTCAGCATCACGAAGAGCTTGGGAGTTGTTTATCCCTTGCATATTATAGTTCATCATGAAGTTCTACTAACTTGGTGATGGTGATTAGAGAATTCTGTCAATCACTATTTTATCTGGAAGATTAACTCCCACTTGATTCAAGCGATTGTAGTAGTCAGACAATCTGGGCACATGCTCACTAGTTGAGCGATTCTCCTCCATCTTTCAGCTATAGAACTTGTTGGAGACTTCATATCTCTCAACTCGGGTATTTACTTGAAATATTAACTTCAACTTCTGGAACATCTCATATGCTCCATGATGTTCAAAACGTCTTTGAAGTCCCGATTCTAAGTCTTTAAGCATGGTGCACTAAACTATCAAGTAGTCATCATATTGAGCTAGCCAAACGTTCATAACGTCTGCATCTGCTCCTGCAATAGGTCTGTCACCTAGCGGTGCATCAAGGACATAATTCTTCTGTGCAGCAATGAGGATAAACCTCAGATCACGGATCCAATCCGCATCATTGCTACGAACATCTTTCAACACAATTTTCTCTAGGAACATATCAAAATAAACACAGGGAAGCAACAACGCGAGCTATTGATCTACAACATGATTTGCAAAATACTACCAGGACTAAGTTCATGATAAATTTAAGTTCAATTTAATCATATTACTTAAGAACTCCCACTTAGATAGACATCCCTCTAATCCTCTAAGTGATCACGTGATCCAAATCAACTAAACCATAACCGATCATCACGTGAGATGGAGTAGTTTTCAATGGTGAACATCGTTATGTTGATCATATCTACTATATGATTCACGCTCGACCTTTCGGTCTCCGTGTTCCGAGGCCATATCTGTATATGCTTGGCTCGTCAAGTATAACCTGAGTATTCTGCGTGTGCAACTGTTTTGCACTCGTTGTATTTGGACGTAGAGCTTATCACACCCGATCATCACGTGGTGTTTGGGCACGACGAACTTTGGCAACGGTGCATACTCAGGGAGAACACTTCTTGATAATTTTAGTGAGAGATCATCTTATAATGCTACCGTCAATCAAAGCAAGATAAGATGCATAAAAAGGGATAAACGTCACATGCAATCAATATAAGTGATATGATATGGCCATCATCATCTTGTGCTTGTGATCTCCATCTCCGAAGCACCGTCATGATCACCATCGTCACCGGCGCGACACCTTGATCTCCATCGTAGCATCGTTGTCGTCTCACCAATCTTATGCTTCCACGACTATCACTACCGTTTAGCAATAAAGTAAAGCATTACATCGCGATTGCATTGCATACAATAAAGCGACAACCATATGGCTCCTGCCAGTTGCCGATAACTCGGTTACAAAACATGATCATCTCATACAATAAAATTAGCATCATGCCTTGACCATATCACATCACAACATACCCTGCAAAAACAAGTTAGACGTCCTCTACTTTGTTGTTGCAAGTTTTATGTGGCTGCTACGGGCTTAAGTAAGAACTCATCTCACCTACGCATCAAAACCACAACGATAGTTCGTCAAATAGACTCCGTTTTAACCTTCTCAAGGACCGGGCGTAGTCACACTTGGTTCAACTAAAGTTGGAGAGGCAGTCTTCCGCAAGCCATCTATGTGCAAAGCACGTCGAGGGAACTGGTCTCGCGTAAGAGTACGCGTAAGGTTGGTCCGGATCGTCTCAACCAACAATACCGCCGAACCAAAGTATGACATGCTGGTAGGCAGTATGACTTGTATCGCCCACAACTCACTTGTGTTCTACTCGTGCAAATAACATCAAACCATAAAACCTAGGCTCGGATGCCACTATTGGGGAACGTAGTAATTTCGAAAATTTTCCTACGCACACGCAAGATCATGGTGATGCACAGCAACGAGAGGGGAGAGTGTTGTCTACGTACCAACGCAGACCGACTGCGGAAGCGATCACACAACGTAGAGGAAGTAGTCGTACGTCTTCTTCCCGATACGACCGATCCAAGCAACGTTACTCCGGCACCTCCGAGTTCTTAGCACACGTTCAGCTCGATGACGATCCTCGGGCTCCGATCCAGCAAAGCTTCGGGGAGGAGTTCCGTCAGCACGACGGCGTGGTGATGATCTTGATGTACTACCGACGCAGGGCTTCGCCTAAGCTCTACAACGATATGACCGAGGTGGAATATGGTGGCAGGGGGCACCGCACACGGCTAAGGAACGATCTCAAGGATCAAGTTGTGTGTCTTGGGGTGCCCTCTGCCCCCGTATATAAAGGTTGGAGGAGGGGAGCCGGCCGGCCAAGGGAGAGGAGGCGCAGGGGAGTCCTACTCCCACCGGGAGTTGGACTCCTCCCCCCAATCCTAATCCTATTAGGACTCCCGGGGGGAAAAGAGAGAGAAGGGGGGCCGGCCCCCTATCCTATTCCTACTAGGACTTGGGGAGAGGGGGGGGGGCGCCGGCCAGCTTGGGCTTGTCCCTTTTCTCTTTTTCCACTAAGGCCCAATAGGCCCATTAGTCTCCCGGGGGGTTCCGGTAACCCTCCCGGTATTCCGGTAAAATCCCGATTTCACCCGGAACACTTCCGATGTCCAAACATAGGCTTCCAATATATCAATCTTTACGTCTCGACCATTTCGAGACTCCTCGTCATGTCCGTGATCTCATCCGGGACTCCGAACAACCTTCGGTACATCAAAATGCATAAACTCATAATAACTGTCATCGTAACGTTAAGCGTGCGGACCTACGGTTCGAGAACAATGTAGACATGACCGAGAAATGTCTCCGGTCAATAACCAATAGCGGGACCTGGATGCCCATATTGGCTCCTACATATTCTACGAAGATCTTTATCGGTCAGACCGCATAACAACATACGTTGTTCCCTTTGTCATCGGTATGTTACTTGCCCGAGATTCGATCGTCGGTATCCAATACCTAGTTCAATCTCGTTACCGGCAAGTCTCTTTACTCGTTCCGTAATACATCATCTCACAACTAACATATTAGTTGCAGTGCTTGCAAGGCTTATGTGATGTGCATTACCGAGAGGGCCCAGAGATACCTCTCCGACAATCGGAGTGACAAACCCTAATCTCGAAATACGCCAACCCAACATCTACCATTGGAGACACCTGTAGCACTCCTTTATAATCACCCAGTTACGTTGTGACGTTTGGTAGTACCCAAAGTGTTCCTCCGGTAAACGGGAGTTGCATAATCTCATAGTTATAGGAACATGTATAAGTCATGAAGAAAGCAATAGCAACATACTAAACGATCGGGTGCTAAGCTAATGGAATGGGTCATGTCAATCAGATCATTCTACTAATGATGTGACCTCGTTAATCAAATAACAACTCCTTGTTCATGGTTAGGAAACATAACCATCTTTGATTAACGAGCTAGTCAAGTAGAGGCATACTAGTGACACTCTGTTGGTCTATGTATTCACACATGTATTATGTTTCCGGTTAATACAATTCTAGCATGAATAATAAACATTTATCATGATATAAGGAAATAAATAATAACTTTATTATTGCCTCTAGGGCATATTTCCTTCAGTCTCCCACTTGCACTAGAGTCAATAATCTAGTTCACATCGCCATGTGATTTAGCAGCAATAGTTCACATCACCATGTGATTAACACCCATAGTTCACATCGTCATGTGACCAACACTCAAAGGGTTTACTAGAGTCAGTAATCTAGTTCACATATCTATGTGATTAACACCCAAAGAGTACTAAGGTGTGATCATGTTTTTGCCTGTGAGATAATTTTAGTCAACGGGTCTGTCACGTTCAGATCCGTAAGTATTTTGCAAAATTCTTTGTCTATAATGCTCTGCACGGAGCTACTCTAGCTAATTGCTCCCACTTTCAATATGTATCCAGATTGTGAATCATCTGGATCAGTGTCAAAAACTTGCATCGACGTAACCCTTTACGACGAACCTTTTTGTCACGTCGATAATCGAGAAACATTTCCTTATTTCACTAAGGATAATTCTGACCGCTGTCCAGTGATCTACTCCTAGATCACTATTGTACTCCCTTGCCAAATCAGTGCAGGGTATACAATAGATCTGGTACACAGCATGGCATACTTTATAGAACCTATGAATGAGGCATAGGGAATGACTTTCATTCTCTTTCTATCTTCTGCCATGGTCGGGCTTTGAGTCTTTACTCAACTTCACACCTTGTAACACAGGCAAGAAACTTTTTCTTTGACTGTTCCATTTTGAACTACTTCAAAATCTTGTCAAGGTATGTACTTATTGAAAAACTTATCAAGCGTCTGGATCTATCTCTATAGATCTTGAAGCTCAATATGCTAGCAGCTTTACCGAAGTCTTTCTTTGAAAAGCTCCTTTCAAACACTCCTTTATGCTTTACAGAATAATTCTACATTATTTCCGATCAACAATATGTCATTCACATATACTTATCAGAAATGCTGTAGTGCTCCCACTCATTTCTTGTAAATACAGGCTTCACCGCAAGTCTGTATAAAACTATATGCTTTGATCAACTTATCAAAGCGTATATTCCAACTCCGAGATGCTTGCACCAGTCCACAGATGGATCGCTGGTGCTTGCACAATTTTTGTTAGCACCTTTTGGATTGACAAAACCTTCTAGTTGGATCACATACAACTCTTCTTTAATAAATTCATTAAGGAATGCAGTTTTGTTTATCCATTTGCCAGATTTCATATAATGTGGCAATTGCTAACATGATTCGAACAGACTTAAGCATAGATACGAGTGAGAAAAACTCATCGTAGTCAACACCTTGAACTTGTCGAAAACTTTTGCGACAATTCTAGCTTTGTAGATAGTAACACTACTATCAGCGTCCGTCTTCCTCTTGAAGACCCATTTATTTTCTATGGCTTGCCGATCATCGGGCAAATCCATCAAAGTCCATACTTTGTTCTCATACATGGATCATATCTCAGATTTCATGGCCTCAAACCATTTCGCGGAATCTGGGCTCATCATCGCTTCCTCATAGTTCGTAGGTTCATCATGATCTAGTAGCATGACTTCCAGAGAAGGATTACCGTACCTATCTGGCGCGGATCTTACTCTGGTTTACCTACAAGGTTCGGTAGTAACTTGATCTGAAGTTACATGATCATCATCATTAGCTTCCTCACTAATTGGTGTAGGTGTCACAGAAACAGTTTTCTATGATGTACTACTTTCCAATAAGGGAGCAGGTACAGTTACCTCGTCAAGTTCTACTTTCCTCCCACTCACTTCTTTCGAGAGAAATTCCTTCTCCAGAAAGTTTCCGAATTTTAGCAACAAAAGTCTTGCCTTCGGATCTGTGATAGAAGGTGTATCCAATAGTTTCCTTTGGATATCCTATGAAGACGCACTTCTCCGATTTGAGTTTGAGCTTATCAGGATGAAACTTTTTCATATAAGCATCGCAACCCCAAACTTTACGAAACGACAGCTTAGGTTTCTTGCCAAACCATAGTTCACACGGTGTCGTCTCAACGGATTTAGATGGTGCCCTATTTAACGTGAATGCAGCTGTCTCTAATGCATAACCCCAAAACGATAGTGGTAAATCGGTAAGAAACATCATAGATTGCACTATATCCAATAAAGTACGGTTATGATGTTCGGACAAACCATTATGCTATGGTGTTCCAGGTGGCGTGAGTAGTGAAACTATTTCACATTGTTTTAACTGAAGACCAAACTCGTAACTCAAACATTTTACCTCTGCGATCATATCATAGAAACTTTTATTTTCTTGTCACGATGGTTTTTCACTTCACTCTGAAATTCTTTGAACTTTTCAAATGTTTCAGACTTATGTTTCATCAAGTAGATATACTCATATCTGCTCAAATCATCTGTGAAGATCAGAAAATAATGATACCTGTCGCGAGCCTCAATACTCATCGGACCACATACATCAGTATGTATGATTTCCAACAAATCTGTTGCTCGCTCCATTGTTCCGAAGAACAGAGTCTTAGTCATCTTGCCCATGAGGCATGGTTCGCAAGCATCAACTGATTCATAATCAAGTGATTCCAAAAGCCCATCAGTATGGAGTTTCTTCATGCGCTTTACACCAATATGACCTAAACGGTAGTGCTACAAATAAGTTGCACTATCATTATTAACTTTGCATCTTTTGGTTTCAATATTATGATTATGTGTATCACTACGATCGAGATCCAACGAACTATTTTCATTGGGTGTGTAACCATATAAGGTTTTATTCATGTAAACAGAACAACAATTTATTCTCTTACTTAAATGAATAACCGTATTACAATAAACACGATCAAATCATATTCATGCTCAACGCAAACACCAAATAACACTTATTTAGGTTCAACACTAATCCCGAAATTATAGGGAGTGTGCGATGATGATCATATCAATCTTGGAACCACTTCCAACACACATCGTCACTTCACCCTTAACTAGTCTCTGTTTATTCTGCAACTCCCGTTTCGAGTTACTAATCTTAGCAACTGAACTAGTATCAAATACTGAGGGTTTGCTATAAACACTAGTAAAGTACACATCAATAACATGTATATCAAATATACTTATGTTCACTTTGCCATCCTTCTTATCCGCCAATCACTTGGGGTAGTTCCGCTCCCAGTGACCAGTCCCTTTGTAGTAGAAGCACTTAGTCTCAGGCTTAGGATCAGACTTGGGCTTCTTCACTTGAGCAGCAACTTGCTTGCCGTTCTTCTTGAAGTTCCCCTTCTTCCCTTTGCCCTTTTCTTGAAACTAGTGGTCTTGTCAACCATCAACACTTGATGTTTTTCTCGATTTCTACCTTCGTTGATTTCAGCATCACGAAGAGCTTGGGAGTTGTTTATCCCTTGCATATTATAGTTCATCATGAAGTTCTACTAACTTGGTGATGGTGATTAGAGAATTCTGTCAATCACTATTTTATCTGGAAGATTAACTCCCACTTGATTCAAGCGATTGTAGTAGTCAGACAATCCGGGCACATGCTCACTAGTTGAGCGATTCTCCTCCATCTTTCAGCTATAGAACTTGTTGGAGACTTCATATCTCTCAACTCGGGTATTTACTTGAAATATTAACTTCAACTTCTGGAACATCTCATATGCTCCATGACGTTCAAAACGTCTTTGAAGTCCCGATTCTAAGTCTTTAAGCATGGTGCACTAAACTATCAAGTAGTCATCATATTGAGCTAGCCAAACGTTCATAACGTCTGCATCTGCTCCTGCAATAGGTCTGTCACCTAGCGGTGCATCAAGGACATAATTCTTTTGTGCAGCAATGAGGATAAACCTCAGATCACGGATCCAATCTGCATCATTGCTACTAACATCTTTCAACACAATTTTCTCTAGGAACATATCAAAATAAACACAGGGAAGCAACAACGCGAGCTATTGATCTACAACATGATTTGCAAAATACTACCAGGACTAAGTTCATGATAAATTTAAGTTCAATTTAATCATATTACTTAAGAACTCCCACTTAGATAGACATCCCTCTAATCCTCTAAGTGATCACGTGATCCAAATCAACTAAACCATAACCGATCATCACGTGAGATGGAGTAGTTTTCAATGGTGAACATCGTTATGTTGATCATATCTACTATATGATTCACGCTCGACCTTTCGGTCTCCGTGTTCCGATGCCATATCTGTATATGCTTGGCTCGTCAAGTATAACCTGAGTATTCTGCGTGTGCAACTGTTTTGCACTCGTTGTATTTGGACGTAGAGCTTATCACACCCGATCATCACGTGGTGTCTGGGCACGATGAACTTTGGCAACGGTGCATACTCAGGGAGAACACTTCTTGATAATTTTAGTGAGAGATCATCTTATAATGCTACCGTCAATCAAAGCAAGATAAGATGCATAAAAAGGGATAAACGTCACATGCAATCAATATAAGTGATATGATATGGCCATCATCATCTTGTGCTTGTGATCTCCATCTCCGAAGCACCGTCATGATCACCATCGTCACCGGCGCGACACCTTGATCTCCATCGTAGCATCGTTGTCGTCTCGCCAATCTTATGCTTCCACGACTATCACTACCGTTTAGCAATAAAGTAAAGCATTACATCGCGATTGCATTGCATACAATAAAGCGACAACCATATGGCTCCTGCCAGTTGCCGATAACTCGGTTACAAAACATGATCATCTCATACAATAAAATTAGCATCATGCCTTGACCATATCACATCACAACATACCCTGCAAAAACAAGTTAGACGTCCTCTACTTTGTTGTTGCAAGTTTTACGTGGCTGCTACGGGCTTAAGTAAGAACTCATCTCACCTACGCATCAAAACCACAACGATAGTTCGTCAAATAGACTCCGTTTTAACCTTCTCAAGGACCGGGCGTAGTCACACTTGGTTCAACTAAAGTTGGAGAGGCAGTCTTCCGCAAGCCATCTATGTGCAAAGCACGTCGAGGGAACTGGTCTCGCGTAAGAGTACGCGTAAGGTTGGTCCGGATCGTCTCAACCAACAATACCGCCGAACCAAAGTATGACATGCTGGTAGGCAGTATGACTTGTATCGCCCACAACTCACTTGTGTTCTACTCGTGCAAATAACATCAAACCATAAAACCTAGGCTCGGATGCCACTGTTGGGGAACGTAGTAATTTCGAAAATTTTCCTACGCACACGCAAGATCATGGTGATGCACAGCAACGAGAGGGGAGAGTGTTGTCTACGTACCAACGCAGACCGACTGCGGAAGCGATCACACAACGTAGAGGAAGTAGTCGTACGTCTTCTTCCCGATCCGACCGATCCAAGCAACGTTACTCCGGCACCTCCGAGTTCTTAGCACACGTTCAGCTCGATGACGATCCCCGGGCTCCGATCCAGCAAAGCTTCAGGGAGGAGTTCCGTCAGCACGACGGAGTGGTGACGATCTTGATGTACTACCGACGCAGGGCTTCGCCTAAGCTCTACAACGATATGACCGAGGTGGAATATGGTGGCAGGGGGCACCGCACACGGCTAAGGAACGATCTCAAGGATCAAGTTGTGTGTCTTGGGGTGCCCCCTGCCCCCGTATATAAAGGTTGGAGGAGGGGAGCCGGCCGGCCAAGGGAGAGGAGGCGCAGGGGAGTCCTACTCCCACCGGGAGTAGGACTCCTCCCCCAATCCTAATCCTATTAGGACTCCCGGGGGGAAAAGAAAGAGAAGGGGGGCCGGCCCCCTATCCTATTCCTACTAGGACTTGGGGAGAGGGGGGGCGCCGGCCAGCTTGGGCTTGTCCCTTTTCTCTTTTTCCACTAAGGCCCAATAGGCCCATTAGTCTCCCGGGGGGTTCCGGTAACCCTTCCGGTATTCCGGTAAAATCCCGATTTCACCCGGAACACTTCCGATGTCCAAACATAGGCTTCCAATATATCAATCTTTACGTCTCGACCATTTCGAGACTCCTCGTCATGTCCGTGATCTCATCCGGGACTCCGAACAACCGTCGGTACATCAAAATGCATAAACTCATAATAACTATCATCGTAACGTTAAGCGTGCGGACCCTACGGTTCGAGAACAATGTAGACATGACCGAGACACGTCTCCAGTCAATAACCAATAGCGGGACCTGGATGCCCATATTGGCTCCTACATATTCTACGAAGATCTTTATCGGTCAGACCGCATAACAACATACGTTGTTCCCTTTGTCATCGGTATGTTACTTGCCCGAGATTCGATCGTCGGTATCCAATACCTAGTTCAATCTCGTTACCGGCAAGTCTCTTTACTCGTTCCGTAATACATCATCTCACAACTAACATATTAGTTGCAGTGCTTGCAAGGCTTATGTGATGTGCATTACCGAGAGGGCCCAGAGATACCTCTCCGACAATCGGAGTGACAAACCCTAATCTCGAAATACGCCAACCCAACATCTACCATTGGAGACACCTGTAGCACTCCTTTATAATCACCCAGTTACGTTGTGACGTTTGGTAGTACCCAAAGTGTTCCTCCGGTAAACGGGAGTTGCATAATCTCATAGTTATAGGAACATGTATAAGTCATGAAGAAAGCAATAGCAACATACTAAACGATCGGGTGCTAAGCTAATGGAATGGGTCATGTCAATCAGATCATTCTACTAATGATGTGACCTCGTTAATCAAATAACAACTCCTTGTTCATGGTTAGGAAACATAACCATCTTTGATTAACGAGCTAGTCAAGTAGAGGCATACTAGTGACACTCTGTTGGTCTATGTATTCACACATGTATTATGTTTCCGGTTAATACAATTCTAGCATGAATAATAAACATTTATCATGATATAAGGAAATAAATAATAACTTTATTATTGCCTCTAGGGCATATTTCCTTCAGTCTCCCACTTGCACTAGAGTCAATAATCTAGTTCACATCGCCATGTGATTTAGCAGCAATAGTTCACATCACCATGTGATTAACACCCATAGTTCACATCGTCATGTGACCAACACTCAAAGGGTTTACTAGAGTCAGTAATCTAGTTCACATATCTATGTGATTAACACCCAAAGAGTACTAAGGTGTGATCATGTTTTTGCCTGTGAGATAATTTTAGTCAACGGGTCTGTCACGTTCAGATCCGTAAGTATTTTGCAAAATTCTTTGTCTATAATGCTCTGCACGGAGCTACTCTAGCTAATTGCTCCCACTTTCAATATGTATCCAGATTGAGACTTTAAGAGTACGCGTAAGGTTGGTCCGGATCGTCTCAACCAACAATACCGCCGAACCAAAGTATGACATGCTGGTAGGCAGTATGACTTGTATCGCCCACAACTCACTTGTGTTCTACTCGTGCAAATAACATCAAACCATAAAACCTAGGCTCGGATGCCACTGTTGGGGAACGTAGTAATTTCGAAAATTTTCCTACGCACACGCAAGATCATGGTGATGCACAGCAACGAGAGGGGAGAGTGTTGTCTACGTACCAACGCAGACCGACTGCGGAAGCGATCACACAACGTAGAGGAAGTAGTCGTACGTCTTCTTCCCGATCCGACCGATCCAAGCACCGTTACTCCGGCACCTCCGAGTTCTTAGCACACGTTCAGCTCGATGACGATCCCCGGGCTCCGATCCAGCAAAGCTTCGGGGAGGAGTTCCGTCAGCACGACGGCGTGGTGACGATCTTGATGTACTACCGACGCAGGGCTTCGCCTAAGCTCTACAACGATATGACCGAGGTGGAATATGGTGGCAGGGGGCACCGCACACGGCTAAGGAACGATCTCAAGGATCAAGTTGTGTGTCTTGGGGTGCCCCCTGCCCCCGTATATAAAGGTTGGAGGAGGGGAGCCGGCCGGCCAAGGGAGAGGAGGCGCAGGGGAGTCCTACTCCCACCGGGAGTAGGACTCCTCCCCCCAATCCTAATCCTATTAGGACTCCCGGGGGGAAAAGAGAGAGAAGGGGGGCCGGCCCCCTATCCTATTCCTACTAGGACTTGGGGAGAGGGGGGGCGCAGGCCAGCTTGGGCTTGTCCCTTTTCTCTTTTTCCACTAAGGCCCAATAGGCCCATTAGTCTCCCGGGGGGTTCCGGTAACCCTCCCGGTATTCCGGTAAAATCCCGATTTCACCCGGAACACTTCCGATGTCCAAACTGTTGGGGAACGCAGTAATTTCAAAAAATTTCCTACGCACACGCAAGATCATGGTGATGCACAGCAACGAGAGGGGAGAGTGTTGTCTACGTACCAACGCAGACCGACTGTGGAAGCGATCACACAACGTAGAGGAAGTAGTCGTACGTCTTCTTCCCGATCCGACCGATCCAAGCACACGTTCAGCTCGATGACGTTCCTCGGGCTCCGATCCAGCAAAGCGTCGAGGAAGAGTTCCGTCAGCACGACGGCGTGATGACGATCTTGATGTACTACCGACGCAGGGCTTCGCCTAAGCACTGTAACGGTATGATCGAGGTGGAATTTGGTGGCAGGGGGCACCGCACACGGCTAAGGAACGATCTCAAGGATCAACTTGTGTGTCCATGGGGAGCCCCCTGCCCCCGTATATAAAGGAGCAAGGGAGGAGGGGCTGGCCGGCCAAGGTGGGGGCGCAGGAGAGTCCTACTCCCACCGGGAGTAGGACTCCCCCTCCAATCCTAGTCCAACTAGGATTCCCGGGAGGGGGAAAGAGGAGGAGGTGGCCGGCCCCCCTTTCCTACTCCTAGTAGGACTAGGGGAGGGGGGAGGGCGCGCAGCCCATCTAGGGCAGCCCCTTCTCCTTTCCACTAAGGCCCATTATGGCCCATCTAGCTCCCGGGGGGTTCCGGTAACCCTCCCGGTATTCCGGTAAAATCCCGATTTCACCCGGAACACTTCCGATGTCCAAACATAGGCTTCCAATATATCAATCTTTACGTCTCGACCATTTCGAGACTCCTCGTCATGTCCGTGATCACATACGGGACTCCGAACAACCTTCGGTACATCAAAATGCATAAACTCATAATAACTGTCATCGTAACGTTAAGCGTGCGGACCCTACGGTTCGAGAACAATGTAGACATGACCGAGACACGTCTCCGGTCAATAACCAATAGCGGGACCTTGATGCCCATATTGGCTCCTACATATTCTACGAAGATCTTTATCGGTCAGACCGCATAACAACATACGTTGTTCCCTTTGTCATCGGTATGTTACTTGCCCGAGATTCGATCGTCGGTATCCAATACCTAGTTCAATCTCGTTACTGGCAAGTCTCTTTACTCGTTCCGTAATACATCATCTCATAACTAACATCTTAGTTATTATGCTTGCAAGGCTTATGTGATGTGTATTACCGAGAGGGCCCAGAGATACCTCTCCGATAATCGGAGTGACAAACCCTAATCTCGAAATACGCCAACCCAACATCTACCATTGGAGACACCTGTAGTACTCCTTTATAATCACCCAGTTACGTTATGACGTTTGGTAGTACCCAAAGTGTTCCTCCGGTAAACGGGAGTTGCATAATCTCATAGTTATAGGAACATGTATAAGTCATGAAGAAAGCAATAGCAACATACTAAACGATCGGGTGCTAAGCTAATGGAATGGGTCATGTCAATCAGATCATTCAACTAATGATGTGACCTCGTTAATCAAATAACAACTCTTTGTTCATGGTTAGGAAACATAACCATCTTTGATTAACGAGCTAGTCAAGTAGAGGCATACTAGTGACACTCTGTTGGTCTATGTATTCACACATGTATTATGTTTCCGGTTAATACAATTCTAGCATGAATAATAAACATTTATCATGATATAAGGAAATAAATAATAACTTTATTATTGCCTCTAGGGCATATTTCCTTCAGTCTCCCACTTGCACTAGAGTCAATAATCTAGTTCACATCGCCATGTGATTTAACAGCAATAGTTCACATCACCATGTGATTAACACCCATAGTTCACATCGTCATGTGACCAACACTCAAAAGGTTTACTAGATTCAGTAATCTAGTTCACATATCTATGTGATTAACACCCAAAGAGTACTAAGGTGTGATCATGTTTTGCTTGTGAGATAATTTTAGTCAACGGGTGTGTCACATTCAGATCCGTAAGTATTTTGCAAATTTCTATGTCAACAATGCTCTGCATGGAGCTACTCTAGCTAATTGCTCCCACTTTCAATATGTATCCAGATTGAGACTTAGAGTCATCTAGATTAGTGTCAAAACTTGCATCGGCGTAACCCTTTACGACGAACCTTTTGTCACGTCCATAATCGAGAAACATATCCTTATTTCACTAAGGATAATTCTGACCGCTGTCCAGTGATCTACTCCTAGATCACTATCGTACTCCCTTGCTAAATCAGTGCAGGGTATACAATAGATCTGGTATACAGCATGACATACTTTATATAACCTATGGCCAAGGCATAGGGAATGACTTTCATTCTCTTTCTATCTTCTGCCGTGGTCGGGCTTTGAGTCTTACTCAACTTCACACCTTATGACACAGGCAAGAACTCTTTCTTTGACTGTTTCATTTTGAACTACTTCAAAATCTTGTCAAGGTATGTACTCATTGAAAAAACTTATCAAGCGTCTTGATCTATCTCTATAGATCTTGATGCTCAATATGTAAGCAGCTTCACCGAAGTCTTTCTTTGAAAAACTCCTTTCAAACACTCCTTTTATGCTTTACAGAATAATTCTACATTATTTCCGATCAACAATATGTCATTCACATATACTTATCAGAAATGCTGTAGTGCTCCCACTCACTTTCTCGTAAATACAGGCTTCACCACAAGTCTGTATAAAACTATATGCTTTGATCAACTCATCAAAGCGTATATTCCAACTCCGAGATGTTTGCACCAGTCCACAGATAGATCGCTGGAGCTTGCATATTTAGTTAACACCTTTAGGATCGACAAAACCTTCTAGTTGCATCGTATACAACTCTTCTTTAGCAAATCCATTAAGGAATGCAGTTTTGTTTATCCCTTTGCCAGATTTCATAAAATGCGGCAATTGCTAACATGATTTGGACGGACTTAAGCATAGATACGAGTGAGAAAATCTCATCGTAGTCAACACCTTGAACTTGTCGAAAACCTTTTGCGACAATTCTGGCTTTGTAGATAGTAACACTACTATCAGCGTCCGTCTTTCTCTTGAAGATCCATTTATTTTCTATGGCTTGCCGATCATCGGGCAAGTCAATCAAAGTCCATACTTTGTTCTCATACATGGATCATATCTCAGATTTCATGGCTTCAAGCCACTTTGCGGAATCTGGACTCACCATCGCTTCTTCATAGTTCGTAGGATCATCATGATCTAGTAGCATGACTTCCAGAACAGGATTACCGTACCACTCTGGCGCGGATCTTACTCTGGTTTACCTACGAGATTTGGTAGTAACTTGATCTGAAGTTACATGATCATCATCATTAGCTTCCTCACTAATTGGTGTAGTAGTCACAGGAACAGATTTCTGTGATGAACTACTTTCCAATAAGGGAGCAGGTACAGTTACCTCATCAAGTTCTACTTTCCTCCCACTCACTTCTTTCGAGAGAAACTCCTTCTCAAGAAAGTTTCCGAATTTAGCAACAAAAGTCTTGCCTTCGGATCTGTGATAGAAGGTGTATCCAATAGTTTCCTTTGGATATCCTATGAAGACACACTTCTCCGATTTGGGTTCTAGCTTATCAGGTTGAAGCTTTTCCACATAAGCATTGCAGCCCCAAACTTTTAAGAAACGACAACTTTGGTTTCTTGCTAAACCATAGTTCATATAGTGTCGTCTCAACGGATTTAGATGGTGCCCCTTTTTTAACGTGAATGCAGCTGTCTCTAATGCATGACCCCAAAAACAATAGTGGTAAATCGGTAAGAGACATCATAGATTGCACTATATCCAATAAAGTACGGTTATGACGTTCGGACACACCATTATGCTGTGGTGCTCCAGGTGGCGTGAGTAGTGAAACTATTTCACATTGTTTTTAACTGAAGGCCAAACTCGTAACTCAAATACTTTTCTCTACGATCAGATCATAGAAACTTTATTTTCTTGTTACGATGATTTTTCACTTCACTCTGAAATTCTTTGAACTTTTCAAATGTTTCAGACTTATGTTTCATCAAGTAGATATACTCATATCTGCTCAAATCATCTGTGAAGATCAGAAAATAATGATACCTGTCGCGAGCCTCAATATTCATCGGACCACATACATCAGTATGTATGATTTCCAACAAATCTGTTGCTCGCTCCATTGTTCCGAAGAACAGAGTCTTAGTCATCTTGCCCATGAGGCATGGTTCGCAAGCATCAACTGATTCATAATCAAGTGATTCCAAAAACCCATCAGCATGGAGTTTCTTCATGTGCTTTATACCAATATGACCTAAACAGCAGTGCCACAAATAAGTTGCACTATCATTATTAACTTTGCATCTTTTGGTTTCAATATTATGAATATGTGTATCACTAAAATCGAGATCCAATGAACTATTTTCATTGGGTGTGTAACCATATAAGGTTTTATTCATGTAAACAGAACAACAATTTATTCTCTTACTTTAATGAATAACCGTATTGCAATAAACATGATCAAATCATATTCATGCTCAACGCAAAAACCAAATAACACTTATTTAGGTTCAACACTAATCCCGAAAGTATAGGGAGTGTGCGATGATGATCATATCAATCTTGGAACCACTTCCAACACACATCGCCACTTCACCCTTAACTAGTCTCTGTTTATTCTGCAACTCCCGTTTCGAGTTACTACTCTTAGCAACTGAACTAGTATCAAATACTGAGGGTTTGCTAAAAACACTAGTAAAGTACACATCAATAACATGTATATCAAATATACTTATGTTCATTTTGCCATCCTTCTTATCCGCCAATCACTTGGGGTAGTTCCGCTTCCAGTAACCAGTCCCTTTGCAGTAGAAGCACTTTTGTCTCAGGCTTAGGACCAGACTTGGGCTTCTTCACATGAGTAGCAACTTGCTTGCCGTTCTTTTGAAGTTCCCCTTCTTTCCTTTGCCCTTTTCTTGAAACTAGTGATCTTGTCAACCATCAACACTTGATGTTTTTCTTGATTTCTACCTTCGTTGATTTCAGCATCACGAAGAGCTTGGGAGTTGTTTCTGTTATCCCTTGCATATTATAGTTCATCACGAAGTTCTACTAACTTGGTGATGGTGACTAGAGAATTCTGTCAATCACTATCTTATCTGGAAGATTAACTCCCACTTGATTCAAGCGATTGTAGTACCCAGACAATCTGAGCACATGCTCACTAGTTGAGCGATTCTCCTCCATCTTTTAGCTATAGAACTTGTTGGAGACTTCATATCTCTCAACTCGGGTATTTGCTTGAAATATTAACTTCAACTCCTGGAACATCTCATATGGTCCATGACGTTCAAAACGTCTTTGAAGTCCCGATTCTAAGCCGTTAAGCATGGTGCACTAAACTATCAAGTAGTCATCATATTGAGCTAGCCAAACGTTCATAACGTCTGCATCTGCTCCTGCAATAGGTCTGTCACCTAGCGGTGCATCAAGGACATAATTCTTCTGTGCAGCAATGAGGATAAACCTCAGATCACGGATCCAATCCGCATCATTGCTACTAACATCTTTCAACATAATTTTCTCTAGGAACATATCAAAATAAAACACAGGGAAGCAACAACGCGAGCTATTGATCTACAACATGATTTGCAAAATACTACCAGGACTAAGTTCATGATAAATTTAAGTTCAATTTAATCATATTACTTAAGAACTCCCACTTAGATAGATATCCCTCTAATCCTCTAAGTGATCACGTGATCCAAATCAACTAAACCATAACCGATCATCACGTGAGATGGAGTAGTTTTCAATGGTGAACATCGTCATGTTGATCATATCTACTATATGATTCACGCTCGACCTTTCGGTCTCTGTGTTCCGAGGCCATATCTGCATATGCTAGGCTCGTCAAGTATAACCTGAGTATTCTGCGTGTGCAAAACTGGCTTGCACCCGTTGTAGATGGACGTAGAGCTTATCACACCCGATCATCACGTGGTGTCTGGGCACGACGAACTTTGGCAACGGTGCATACTCAGGGAGAACACTTCTTGATAATTTAGTGAGAGATCATCTTATAATGCTACCGTCAATCAAAGCAAGATAAGATGCATAAAAGGATAAACATCACATGCAATCAATATAAGTGATATGATATGGCCATCATCATCTTGTGCTTTGTGATCTCCATCTCCGAAGCACCGTCATGATCACCATCGTCACCGGCGCGACACCTTGATCTCCATCGTAGCATCGTTGTCGTCTCGCCAATCTTATGCTTCCACGACTATCACTACCGCTTAGCAATAAAGTAAAGCATTACATCGCGATTGCATTGCATACAATAAAGCGACAACCATATGGCTCCTGCCAGTTGCCGATAACTCGGTTACAAAACATGATCATCTCATACAATAAAATCAGCATCATGCCTTGACCATATCACATCACAACATACCCTGCAAAAACAAGTTAGACGTCCTCTACTTTGTTGTTGCAAGTTTTACGTGGCTGCTACGGGCTTATGTAAGAACTCATCTCACCTACGCATCAAAACCACAACGATAGTTCGTCAAATAGACTCCGTTTTAACCTTCTCAAGGACCGGGCGTAGTCACACTTGGTTCAACTAAAGTTGGAGAGACAGTCTTCCGCAAGCCATCTATGTGCAAAGCACGTCGAGGGAACCGGTCTCGCGTAAGAGTACGCGTAAGGTTGGTCCGGATCGTCTCGTCCAACAATACCGCCGAACCAAAGTATGACATGCTGGTAGGCAGTATGACTTGTATCGCCCACAACTCACTTGTGTTCTACTCGTGCATATAACATCAAACCATAAAACCTAGGCTCTGATACCACTGTTGGGGAACGCAGTAATTTCAAAAAATTTCCTACGCACACGCAAGATCATGGTGATGCACAGCAACGAGAGGGGAGAGTGTTGTCTACGTACCAACGCAGACCGACTGCGGAAGTGATCACACAATGTAGAGGAAGTAGTCGTACGTCTTCTTCCCGATCCGACCGATCCAAGCACCGTTACTCCGCCACCTCCGAGTTCTTAGCACACGTTCAGCTCGATGACGTTCCTCGGGCTCCGATCCAGCAAAGCGTCGAGGAAGAGTTCCGTCAGCACGACGGCGTGATGACGATCTTGATGTACTACCGACGCAGGGCTTCGCCTAAGCACTGTAACGGTATGATCGAGGTGGAATTTGGTGGCAGGGGGCACCGCACACGGCTAAGGAACGATCTCAAGGATCAACTTGTGTGTCCATGGGGAGCCCCCTGCCCCCGTATATAAAGGAGCAAGGGAGGAGGGGCTGGCCGGCCAAGGTGGGGGCGCAGGAGAGTCCTACTCCCACCGGGAGTAGGACTCCCCCTCCAATCCTAGTCCAACTAGGATTCCCGGGAGGGGGAAAGAGGAGGAGGTGGCCGGCCCCCCCTTTCCTACTCCTAGTAGGACTAGGGGAGGGGGGAGGGCGCGCAGCCCATCTAGGGCAGCCCCTTCTCCTTTCCACTAAGGCCGATTATGGCCCATCTAGCTCCCGGGGGGTTCCGGTAACCCTCCCGGTATTCCGGTAAAATCCCGATTTCACCCGGAACACTTCCGATGTCCAAACATAGGCTTCCAATATATCAATCTTTACGTCTCGACCATTTCGAGACTCCTCGTCATGTCCGTGATCACATCCGGGACTCCGAACAACCTTCGGTACATCAAAATGCATAAACTCATAATAACTGTCATCGTAACGTTAAGCGTGCGGACCCTACGGTTCGAGAACAATGTAGACATGACTGAGACACGTCTCCGGTCAATAACCAATAGCGGGACCTGGATGCCCATATTGGCTCCTACATATTCTACGAAGATCTTTATCGGTCAGACCGCATAACAACATACGTTGTTCCCTTTGTCATCGGTATGTTACTTGCCCGAGATTCGATCGTCGGTATCCAATACCTAGTTCAATCTCGTTACTGGCAAGTCTCTTTACTCGTTCCGTAATACATTATCTCATAACTAACATCTTAGTTATTATGCTTGCAAGGCTTATGTGATGTGTATTACCGAGAGGGCCCAGAGATACCTCTCCGATAATCGGAGTGACAAACCCTAATCTCGAAATACGCCAACCCAACATCTACCATTGGAGACACCTGTAGTACTCCTTTATAATCACCCAGTTACGTTGTGACGTTTGGTAGTACCCAAAGTGTTCCTCCGGTAAACGGGAGTTGCATAATCTCATAGTTATAGGAACATGTATAAGTCATGAAGAAAGCAATAGCAACATACTAAACGATCGGGTGCTAAGCTAATGGAATGGGTCATGTCAATCAGATCATTCAACTAATGATGTGACCTCGTTAATCAAATAACAACTCTTTGTTCATGGTTAGGAAACATAACCATCTTTGATTAACGAGCTAGTCAAGTAGAGGCATACTAGTGACACTCTGTTGGTCTATGTATTCACACATGTATTATGTTTCCGGTTAATACAATTCTAGCATGAATAATAAACATTTATCATGATATAAGGAAATAAATAATAACTTTATTATTGCCTCTAGGGCATATTTCCTTCACAAACATAGGCTTCCAATATATCAATCTTTACGTCTCGACCATTTCGAGACTCCTCGTCATGTCCGTGATCTCATCCGGGACTCCGAACAACCTTCGGTACATCAAAATGCATAAACTCATAATAACTGTCATCGTAACATTAAGCGTGCGGACCCTACGGTTCGAGAACAATGTAGACATGACCGAGACACGTCTTCGGTCAATAACCAATAGCGGGACCTGGATGCCCATATTGGCTCCTACATATTCTACGAAGATCTTTATCGGTCAGACCGCATAACAACATACGTTGTTCCCTTTGTCATCGGTATGTTACTTGCCCGAGATTCGATCATCGGTATCCAATACCTAGTTCAATCTCTTTACCGGCAAGTCTCTTTACTCGTTCCGTAATACATCATCTCACAACTAACATATTAGTTGCAGTGCTTGCAAGGCTTATGTGATGTGCATTACCGAGAGGGCCCAGAGATACCTCTCCGACAATCGGAGTGACAAACCCTAATCTCGAAATACGCCAACCCAACATCTACCATTGGAGACACCTGTAGCACTCCTTTATAATCACCCAGTTACGTTGTGACGTTTGGTAGTACCCAAAGTGTTCCTCCGGTAAACGGGAGTTGCATAATCTCATAGTTATAGGAACATGTATAAGTCATGAAGAAAGCAATAGCAACATACTAAACGATCGGGTGCTAAGCTAATGGAATGGGTCATGTCAATCAGATCATTCTACTAATGATGTGACCTCGTTAATCAAATACCAACTCCTTGTTCATGGTTAGGAAACATAACCATCTTTGATTAACGAGCTAGTCAAGTAGAGGCATACTAGTGACACTCTGTTGGTCTATGTATTCACACATGTATTATGTTTCCGGTTAATACAATTCTAGCATGAATAATAAACATTTATCATGATATAAGGAAATAAATAATAACTTTATTATTGCCTCTAGGGCATATTTCCTTCAACTTGCCCGAGATTCGATCGTCGGTATCCAATACCTAGTTCAATCTCGTTAATGGAAAGTCTCTTTACTCGTTCCGTAATACATCATCTCATAACTAACATCTTAGTTATTATGCTTGCAAGGCTTATGTGATGTATATTACCGAGAGGGCCCAGAGATACCTCTCCGACAATCGGAGTGACAAACCCTAATCTCGAAATACGCCAACCCAACATCTACCATTGGAGACACCTGTAGTACTCCTTTATAATCACCCAGTTACGTTGTGACGTTTGGTAGTACCCAAAGTGTTCCTCCGGTAAACGGGAGTTGCATAATCTCATAGTTATAGGAACATGTATAAGTCATGAAGAAAGCAATAGCAACATACTAAACGATCGGGTGCTAAGCTAATGGAATGGGTCATGTCAATCAGATCATTCAACTAATGATGTGACCTCGTTAATCAAATAACAACTCTTTGTTCATGGTTAGGAAACATAACCATCTTTGATTAACGAGCTAGTCAAGTAGAGGCATACTAGTGACACTCTGTTGGTCTATGTATTCACACATGTATTATGTTTCCGGTTAATACAATTCTAGCATGAATAATAAACATTTATCATGATATAAGAAAATAAATAATAACTTTATTATTGCCTCTAGGGCATATTTCCTTCAGGGCGGTGTCCATAGTTTCTACAAATATTGACAACATGGCAATTATTATTCAAACATGACAGATGGATATATTAGTGGCAAACGTAGAACTAATATTAATTAGTGGCCTCGACGCTGCTTCTCTAGGGTTTGGGGTGGCCTCGACACTGCTTCTCTAGGGTTTGGGGTGGCCTCGACAATGCTTCAAGGATAAAAAAAGAAGAGGAAGAAGAAAAAAAAGAGGAGAAGAAAGAATAGAGGACAAGTCCTCTATTCTTTCTTCTCCTCTTTTTTTCTTCTTCTTCCCCTTTTTTTTATCGGGAACGAGGGCCGTCGAGGGTCACCGAGCGGTAGAGGAACCCTAAATAGCAAGTGTCGTGGGTGTGAGATACATGTGGCCGTCGGTGTCGGACACTACATCCACGTCCCACAAGTGACGTGGGCGTCGAAGCCCACGCCACTTGTGGGACGTGGATGTAGTGTCCGACACCGACGGTACATGTATCTCACACCGATGATACTTTCTATTTAGGGTTTCTCCTCTACCGCTCGGCGACCCTCGACGACCCTCGTTTCCGATAAAATAAAGAGGAAGAAGAAGAAAAAAAGAGAGTCTAGTGTCCGACGATACTTTCTATTTAGGTTCCCGATAAAAAAAGAGGAATAAGAAGAAAAAAAGAGGAGAAGAAAGAATAGAGATCTTCTCCTCTATTCTCTCTTCTCCTCTTTTTTTCTTATTCCTCTTCTTTTTTATCCTCTTCTTCCTCTCATGTTCGACGACCCTCGACCCCTCGGCGACCCTAGACCCCTCGAACCCTCGACGACCCTAGAACCCTCGACCCCTAGACGACCCTGGAACCCTCGACCCTCGATCCCTAGACCCTATAGAACCCTCGAACCCTCGACCCTGAAACCCTCGACCCTTGACCCCTTAACGACCCTCGACCCTCTACCCTAGTTCCCGACCCTCGACCCCTCGGCGATCCTCGACACCCTCGTTCCCGATAAAAATTAAGAAGAAGAAGAAGAAGAAGAAGAAGAAGAAGAAGAAAGAGGAGAAGAAAGGAATAGCTAGAGGAGAAGATCGAAGAAAAAAAAGAAGAAAAAAAAGTGGAGAAGAAGAAAGGAATAGTGGAGAAGAAGAGAAAATAGAATATTCCTCTCTACTATTCCTTTCTTCTTCTCCTCTTTTTTCCTTCTTTTTTCTTCTTCTTATTTATTTCTCCTCTTCTTTTCCTCTCCTCTTCTTCTTCTTTCTTTCCTCTTCTTATTTTCTTCTTTCCTATCCTTCTTTTTCTAAAATTGTAACTTTTGCATATATAAAACTTTTCTAAAATTGTAACTTTTGCATATATAAAACTTTTCTAAAATTGTAACTTTCTATATATGAACAAAAAACTTTCTATGAACAAAAAAACATTTTTAACATATATATTTAGCAAATTCTAGCCACATACATCACATACACATATACATTATAGCCACATACACATATACATCACATATGAACAAAAATAAACTAATAAAAAAAACATATTGCAACATATGAAAAAAAAACATATAGCCACATACATACACATACATTATATATATATATGAAAAAAAATTAAACTAATAAACATATGAACAAAGTGGTGGCGCCGGCAGGGCAGAGGGGCATGGCGGCAGCGGTGGCGTCGGCGGGGCAGGGCAGGGCAGGGGCGCGGGAGCGAGGCAAGGCAGGGGCGCGAGGCAGGTGCTCACAGAGGGGTGGCGGAGCACGGCGGGCGGCGTCGGGGCGCGGGGACGGTGGTGAGGTGGCGTTCGAGGGCGGCGGCGACGGCAAAGTTGAGCAGCCTGACGGTGTCGGAGGCGGCGACGACGGTGAGGTGGACCAGCCTGACGGCATCGGAGGCGGTGGCGACGACGAGGTGGTGCAGCCTGACGGCTCGGCGACGACGGTGACGAGGCAGAGCAGTGGGCGTCGGGCGGAGAAGAAAGGGATGGGTTTGGTCAAAAACTGCTAAGTGCTGTATATATAGCAAGAGCATTGGTCCCGATTGACTAATCCCACCTTTAGTCCCGGTTGGTGCCACCAACCGAGACCAAAGGCCAATTTTCAGCAGCCCAAAGGGAGGGAAGCGGCGGCCTTTGGTCCCGGTTGGTGGCACGAACCGTGACCAATGCCCCCTTTAGTCCTGGTTGGTGCCACCAACCGGGACCAAAGGCCTTGTGCTGCCCCGCGCCCAAATGTTTAGTCCCACCTCGCTAGTTGAGAGGGAGTCGCACCTGTTTATAAGGTGCGGTGCGCCTTCCCTCTCGAGCTCCTCTCTAAAGCGGGCTTTCTGGCCTAACCGTGCAATGCGTGCCTGTGGGCCTACTAGGCCTCCCGCTGGCCTGAATCCTGGCCCATGGTAGGGTTTCTAGTCGTATTCAGGCCGTGGGTGCCCAGTAGGTGGCACTTTTTTTATTTTTTTCTTTCTACTTACAACAAAATACTTATTGTTGCTATATTTAATTTTTTTCCAGTTTTTTGTTTTGTTTTCTGCATTATTTATTTTCTTTTATTTTTTGCTTTATTTTTTAATTCTTTTTGCTTTTAGTTTTAGAAAAATTATAAACTTTCTGTTAGTGCCATTAGTTTTCAAATTTGAAAACATTTTTTTGTTTTTTTTGTTTTCTTTGTTTCTTTATTTATTTTATTTTGTTTCTACTTACAACAAAATACTTATTGTTGCTATTTTTATTTTTTTTTCCAGTTTTTTTTGTTTTGTTTTCTGTATTATTTATTTTCTTTTGTTTTTTGCTTTATTTTTTAATTCTTTTTGCTTTTAGGTCAGCAAAATTATAAACTTTCTGTTGCTTTATTTATTTTATTTTGTTTCTATTTACAACAAAATACTTATTGTTGCTATTTTTTCCAGTTTTTTGTTTTGTTTTTTGCATTATTTATTTTCTTTTGTGTTTTGCTTTATTTTTTTATTCTTTTTTCTTTTAGTTTTAGAAAAATTATAAACTTTCTGTTAGTGCCATTAGTTTTCAAATTTGAAAACACTTTTTTAGTTTTTTTATTTTTCTTTGTTGCTTTATTTATTTTATTTTTTGATTAACTTTACTATAAAAATAGTTTTTTTCCTGTTTTTTGGTTTGTTTTTTGCATTATTTATTTTCTTTTGTTTTTTGCTTTAATTTTTAATTATGTTTGCTTTTAGGTTAGCAAAATTATAAACTTTCTATTAGTGCCATTAGTTTTAGAAAAATTATAAACTTTCTGTTAGTGCCATTAGTTTTCAAATTTGAATAGTTAAAATTTGAATTCTTTGAAAATTGTTTGAATCACAAGTTTGTGATTAACTTACTAAAAAAATGAGAATAGATGCGCTTATAGAGAAAATTCAACCTAAATTCCTTGTAAATTCCTATGAATTTTAGAGAAATTCACTATGAATTTAGGTTAGCCTTTTCTCTATTAGGGCATCTATTTTCACTTTGAGAGGAGCTCAACAAGGCAGAGAAGGAAGGGCTTATAAACCGGTGTGAGCCCCCTTCGGTTGGCGAGGTGGGACTAAACTCTGCCTGCAACGAGGACCAACCCTTTAGTCCCGGTTTGTGGCACAAACCGGGACTAGTGGTCATGTGCCAGGGGCGAGGAGAAAAATTATAAACTTTCTGTTAGTGCCATTAGTTTTAGAAAGTTGAAAGTTGAAAGTTGGCATGGGCTAGGGACTAATGGTCATGGTATTACGAGAGCTGAACCATAAGACATGAAAGCATTTCAAATGAACTCTGAAAAAGTTGAAAGTTGGCATGGTATCATAATTTCACCCACATAGCATGTGCATGTACAAAACGGACAATGGTAGCATGTTCGTGTGTTACAAAGTTGGCATGGTATCATCATAATAGTTGCGGGAGAAAGTCTTCACTTTTTCTTCGCTTGTGTCATTTGCTTATTGCGCCGTAACCATGGATAATCTTCATTGTTTATCAGGATGCTTGGGTCAGCCTTGACATTGAAGGGAGGAATTTCATGAAACTTTTCATAATCTTCAGACATGTCTGTCTTGCCGTCCACTCCCAGGATGTCCCTTTTTCCTGAAAGAACTATGTGGTGCTTTGGCTCATTGTATGATGTATTCGCTTCCTTATCTTTTCTTTTTCTCGGATTGGTAGACATGTCCTTCACATAGATAACCTGTGCCACATCATTGGCTAGGACAAACGGTTCGTCAGTATACCCAAGATTTTTCAGATCCACTGTTGTCATTCCGTACTGTGGGTCTACCTGTACCCCGCCGCCTAAAAGATTGACCCATTTGCACTTAAACAAAGGGACCTTTAAATCAGGTCCATAGTCAAGTTCCCATATGTCCACTATGTAACCATAATATGTGTCCTTTCCGCTCTTGGTTGCTGCATCAAAGCGGACACCGCTATTTTGGTTGGTGCTCTTTTGATCTTGGGCGGTCGTGTAAAATGTATTCCCATTTATCTCGTATCCTTTGTAAGTCAATACAGTCAAAGATGGTCCCCTGGACAACAAGTACAACTCATCACAAACAGTGTTGTCACCTCTGAGACGTGTTTACAACCAACTGCTGAAAGTCCTGATGTGTTCACATGTAATCCAGTCGTCGCACTGCTCCGGGAGCGTAGACTGTTCTTGTGTTCATCGACATACGGGGTCACCAAGGTAGAGTTCTGTAGAACTGCGTAGTGTGCTTGAGACCAAGAATATCCGTCCCTGCATATTATTGAGTCTCTTCCAAGAGTGCCTTTTCCAGTCAGTCTCCCCTCATACCGCAATTTAGGGAGGCCTATCCTCTTAAGGCCAGGAATGAAGTCAACACAAAACCCGATAACATCCTTTGTTTGATGGCCCATGGAGATGCTTCCTTCTGGCCTAGCACGGTTACAGACATATTTCTTTAGGACTCCCATGAACCTCTCAAAGGGGAACATATTGTGTCGAAATACGGGCCCCAGGATGACAATCTCGTCCACTAGATGAACTAGGACGTGCGTCATGATATTGAAGAAGGATGTTGGGAAGACCAGCTCGAAACTGACAAGACATTGCGCCACATCACTCCTTAGCCTTGGTACGATTTCTGGATCGATCACCTTCTGAGAGATTGCATTGAGGAATGCACATAGCTTCACAATGGCTAATCGGACGTTTTCCGGTAGAAGCCCCCTCAATGCAACCGGAAGCAGTTGCGTCATAATCACGTGGCAGTCATGAGACTTTAGGTTATGAAACTTTTTCTCTGGCATATTTATTATTCACTTTATATTTGACGAGAAGCCAGTCGTGGCCTTCATACTGAGCAGGCATTCAAAGAAGATTTCTTTCTCTTCTTTCGTAAGAGCGTAGCTGGCAGGACCTTTATACTGCTTCAAAGGCTTGCCGTCTTTTTCGTGCAAACGTTGCAGGTCCTCCCATGCCTCAGGTGTATCTTTTGTCTTCCCATACACGCCCAAGAAGCCTAGCAGGTTCACGCAAAGGTTCTTCGTCACGTGCATCACGTCGATTGAGGAGCGGACCTCTAGGTCTTTCCAGTAGGGTAGGTCCCAAAATATAGATTTCTTCTTCCACATGGGTGCGTGTCCCTCAGCGTCATTCGGACCAGCTAGTCCACCGGGACCCTTTCCAAAGATTACGTAGTGTAAATCATTGACCATAGCAAGTACGTGATCACCGGTACGCATGGCGGGCTTCTTCCGGTGATCTGCCTCGCCTTTGAAACGGTTGCCTTTCTTTCGACATTGATGGTTGGTCGGAAGAAATCGACGATGGCCCAGGTACACATTCTTCCTGCATTTGTCCAGGTATATACGTTAAGTGTCATCTAAACAGTGTGTGCATGCATGGAATCCTTTGTTTGTCTTTCCTGAAAGGTTACTGAGAGCGGGCCAATCGTTGATGGTCACGAACAGCAACGCCTTAAGGTCAAATTCCTCCTGTCTGTGCTCATCCCACATATGTACACCATTTCCATTCCACAGCTGTAAAAGTTCTTCAACTAATGGCCTTAGGTACACATCAATTTCGTTGCCGGGTTGCTTAGGGCCTTGGATGAGAACTGGCATCATAATGAACTTCCGCTTCATGCACATCCAAGGAGGAAGGTTATACATACATAGAGTCACGAGCCAGGTGCTGTGATTGCTTCTCTGCTCCCCGAAAGGATTAATGCCATCCACGCTTAAAGCAAACCATACATTCCTTGGGTCCTTTGCAAACTCATCCCAGTACTTTCTCTCGATTTTTCTCCACTGCAACCCGTCAGCGGGTGCTCTCAACTTCCCATCTTTCTTTCGGTTCGCACTGTGCCATCGCATCAACTTGGCATGCTCTTCATTTATGAACAGACGTTTCAACCGTGGTATTATAGGGGCATACCACATCACCTTCGCAGGAACTCTCTTCCTGGGGGCTCGCCGTCAAGATCACCTGGGTCATATCGTCTGATCTTATACCGCAATGCACCGCATACCGGGCATGCGTTCAGATCCTTGTATGCACCGCGGTAGAGGATGCAGTCATTAGGGCATGCATGTATCTTCTCCACCTCCAATCCTAGAGGGCATACAACCTTCTTTGCTGCGTATGTACTGTCGGGCAATTCGTTATCCTTTGGAAGCTTCTTCTTCAATATTTTCAGTAGCTTCTCAAATCCTTTGTCAGCCACAGCATTCTCTACCTTCCAATGCAGCAATTCCAGTACGGTACCAAGCTTTGTGTTGCCATCTTCGCAATTGGGGTGTAACCCTTTTTGTGATCTCTAACATGCGATCGAACTTCAGCTTGTCCTTTTGACTTTCGCTTTGCGTCCTTGCATCGACAATGACCCGGCGGAGATCATCATCATCGGGCACATCGTATGATTCCTCTTGATCTTCAGCAGCTTCACCCATTGCAGCATCATTGGGCACATCGTCGGGTTCCTCTTGATCTTCACCAGTTCCCCCCGTTGCAGCATCACCATTTTCAGGGGGCACATAGTTGTCATCGTACTCTTCTTCTTCGCCGTCTTCCATCATAACCCCTATTTCTCCGTGCCTCGTCCAAACATTATAGTGTGGCATGAAACCCTTGTAAAGCAGGTGGGAGTGAAGGATTTTCCGGTTAGAGTAAGACCTCGTATTCCCACATTCAGTGCATGGACAACACATAAAACCATTCTTCTTGTTTGCCTCAGCCGCATCGAGAAACTCATGCACGCCCTTAATGTACTCGCAGGTGTGTCTGTCACCGTACATCCATTGCCGGTTCATCTGCGTGCATTATATATAATTAAGTGTCCAAATTAATAGAAGTTCATCATCACATTAAAACCAAAGTGCATACATAGCTCTCATCTAACAACATATAGCTCTCCATAGCATCTAATTAATTAAACCATACATTGAAACTATGTAAAACATTTCAATGCGAAAACAAATGCGATCATAATTGCAACCAAGGTAACAATTGATCCAACGGCATAATGATACCAAGCCTTGGTATGAATGGCATATTTTCTAATCTTTCTAATCTTCAAGCGCATTGCATCCATCTTGATCTTGTGATCATCGACGACATCCGCAACATGCAACTCCAATATCATCTTCTCCTCCTCAATTTTTTTTATTTTTTCCTTCAACAAATTGTTTTCTTCTTCAACTAAATTTAACCTCTCGACAATAGGGTCGGTTGGCATTTTCGATTCACATACATCCTACATAAATAAAATCTATGTCACGTTGGTCGGCATAATTTTCATAAACAATAAATGAACCAATAGTTATAAAGATAATATATATACCACATCCGAATCATAGAGAGGACGAGGGCCGACGGGGGCGGATACCAAAACCATCACACTATATAAGATGCAATAATAAAAGTAAGAAAATAATACAAGTATCTATGTAAACATACAAGTAAGAATATTTTTCCTTTCAGAAAGAAGATAAGAACAAGAGGCTCACCACGGTGGTGCCGGCAATGAGCTCGGCGCGGGTGATCGACAGCGGTGAAGACAGGGACGGGGCGTGATGGACCGCTAAACCTAGACAAATATTATGGAAAATGGAGCTTGGAGGCCGAGCTTGGAGAGGAGAAAGCTTAAGTAGTGTGGCTCGGGAATTCCATCGAACACCTTGTGTGCATAGGAGGTGAGCTAGAGCACCACCAAGCCCTCTCCCCCTCGGCCAGAGAAAAACAGAGCACTTGGGTGCTCTGCTCACGAGCGAGGGGTATATATAGGCACCTCATTGGTCCCGGTTGGTGACATGAGCCGGGACTAAAGGGGAGCCTTTAGTTCCGGTTCAAGCCACCAACCGGGACCAATGGTGGTGGTGGGCCAGGAGAGAGGCCCATTGTTCTCGGTTCATCCCACCAACTGGGACCAAAATGTCCAGATGAACCGGGACCAATGGCCCACGTGGCCCGGCCGGCCCCCTGGGCTCACGAACCGGGACCAATGCCCACATTGGTCCCGGTTCTGGACTGAACCGGGACAAATGGGCTGATCCGGCCTAGACCAAAGCCCTGTTTTCTACTAGTGCGTGTTGGGCCTCCAAGCGCAGAGTTTTGTAGGATAGTAGCAATTTTCCCTCAAGTGGATGACCTAAGGTTTATCAATCCATGGCGTAGGATGAAGATGCACTACACCACAACACTACATTCCCAACAGCCTAGTTGGCCGGGAAAGCAACTTCCCTCAACTAACAGTCGGTCTGGAAAGACTATTGCCGACAGATTGTGTCTATTGGGGAAAGTCCATATGGGTAAGCCCTTTCCCGACCGACATATGTTTCCCGACCAACTACTTGACGGCTATGGTGTATCTTCCCGACCGACAAGTTGTTGGGCTTGCCATGGGCCTTTCCCGACCAACAGCATGTTGGGGTAGCCGTGGGCCTTTCCAGACCAACTATCGGATGGGAATTCTTTCTTGACCAACATTATGTTGGGCCTGGTTTTAGCCTTTCCCAACCGACTGTCGGGTAGGGTCATACGGTGTTTCCTTTTGCGACAAAAAGTTCATCTACACTTTGTTTATCCAATCACAGCTTTCACTAACATATGGTACTGATTGTCACATACATATAGTTCATGTGCTCTAAGCATAATCATGAAGACGTCATACATCAGGTTCACATCAAGTGCACCAATCATTTTTTATTCCATTAACTAATGGTCACATACATACACTTCATTCTGTTCTGAACATAACCACAAATACACCATACATCAGGTTCAACAAAGGACAGCTAAAAGACTACAAGTATGAGAGATCAATTGTACAAAATGAAAAGTAAAACATTCAGTTGACGCGGATCGCTGGCTTCATGGTTCATTGTGAGTCGAGTCCTTATGTTTGCTTCCTACAAAAGTTAAACAAGTCTCCCTTATTAGAATGCTCAATTAATTTATGAAATTGAATGCAGCCAGAATTCATGTGTGCACTATGCACACGCAACAACAGAAAGAATAATACACTTACCTAATCTACAAAACTAGAATTCTGGTCATGAGGACGGCCAATCAACATCCAACAACAGCGATGGATGTGGCATAGAAGCCCTCTGTCCACCTGTCTATCCATTTGAAAGGAAATGCATCATTTACTTTGTATGATTGCTGATCATATGGTGTCCTGGGGATATATTTAAGTTACTGTACATAGGTACTAGCAGCCAATATTCCAACACTTGTTTCCAAAAAATAAACATACAACTTTATAGATAGTGGATAATGTGAGCTGGAAGCAAAATAAATATGACTGTGACTCTTTCAGTAGATGTACAGAATTCTAGTATTTCACACTGGATATTGCTAGCTGATAGCTAATTATACATGCGACTCTTTATGAATGCCCAAAAGTATCGTCTTAGCTCACCTAACATTGTTTTGGGCAGGAAGGGAGAACACTTATAAGGTAGTGAACGGTGAAAAATAATCACTTGACTATCCTACTATAAGTGAACGGCAGTGTAACTACTACGTTGTACTAACATTCGCCATACTTTTCGTTAAACAGATAGAGGTCAACATCCATGTAAACCACCTTTCTAAGAGCATTTCTATCTTATGAACCTGCATTATCTATGACCATTTAGGTATATGCACCAGGAACTAATTAAGTTGTGCACTTTTTCTGTTGATATTAAGACCTGCTATAGCTTCCTCCATTGCTTGATGATGCACTGTATATTTTTACACCTTCATATCCAAAACCATTTCCTTTCTTGTCTAAGTACCCCTGACACGACAGAGGTAAGAATATATTTGGTGCTTTTGTTTTTTGTATAGATGGAAAAATATAGGGATACCAGTAGAGCGACTATAGAAACTTTGACAGTTCTTCATATCCACAACCCTTTTACTCGAGGAGTAAGGGGAACATGATGCAAGGAATGCAACTTCAGCACTTGGACAGTAGTAATTAGAAGAAAGTAGGAAATTATATTAGAGTTTCCTGTTTAATGTAACCCAGTTTTCTCTTTGTTTATTTCTTGGATGATCTTTTAGACATACCAAGCATACCAATTACTCTGGTAGTTTCAGATTAACACCTGAGATTAGTATGCCATGATATTAACATCAAATGGCCAGGAATGACATATATGGCACAATTTATATATATTGCTCATGGTCTACACAGGAGGAGGAGGAGCGGGAATAGCCAGTGAATGCCAAGTAACTTTATTGAAGGATAACCAAATTACCTGATAAATCTCATTCAAAGAGACAAGAAATAGGCCAAAGACGCAAGTTTTCCTTTCATGAATGTACATATATAATATCAGTATAATCTCATGTTTTTGTTTGCCATAGAATGTATTATTGCTAAACAAGCATGATCCTGCAGGGATAACTATAGCATGTCTATATATTTGATCCTGCAGGTACGACTTAATAGCCAAACTAAGCATAATGACCCACCATTCAGGATTCCAGGGGTCATTCCGATCCCATTGAATAGTAGCATTCCTGGTTAGTACTCTGTTTCCACCCTTTATTTGCTGGGCAATGTTTTAAATGTTCACCTACAAGATTTTACACGTGGTGTTACACTTTCCATACAAGAAGAACTATAAGAAATCAAAATCTGAAATGAACAAGTTGAACACAAGTTGTTATTTGTCAAGAAAGACCAATCGTATGATAGCCAATTCAGCAAAGAAAAACATGGTGTTACATAGAGCAGATGCTTACCATCTCTCACCAAGTAGTCTTGTTCAGCTCAACACTAAATTTCATGAGACTGGACTTTTAGATCCCAGGTGCCCAGGCACCCCCTTATCTGCACCATTCATTCAGAATATGGCACTTCGAGATGTGTCCGCTTCACTGTAGCCAATGATTTCGTTGGAGCTTCGTTGCCTCGTTAAGCCCAAGAATAAGAATAGAAAACAAACAAATCTGGGTCTAGTCTAGCACTGCCTCTCTCTAGACCAAGACTGACTTTGCATGTGCATGTGGTGCGAGAGAGAGACAAAGTTTGAATAGTGACATGTGATGTGCTGCGTTGGTTATTTTTTTTGTTTTTGAATCACGGGCTGGACAACGACCTGGCTATATGCTGGGAATCTATACTGTTCATGTAGGTAGGGATCTCTAAGACCATGACAAGTTCTGTCACCGCATGCAAAAAATGGACAAGCAGCACCTACAATAGTGCTGTCAAGTCATCTCTGTTTCCATTGACAAGGTGCCTCCCTTCCCACAGCTTGAGGTCATGATGGATTAATTTTTTTGCTAGTATCACAGTGCACCCACTGCAAAAGTTGTCCAAGTAGTCAGACTCATGTGGGAATCTTAGAATTGCTCAACGCACTTTACTAGGGGGTGCCGAGGCACCCGGGTGCTATGGCACCTTTTCAAAATTTCATTTATTTTAGAGAAGCGCAAATGTAGAACATATCTAAATAACAGATTGATGCCCCCTTTCTTTATTGTACACTTAACTCAATCAAGCATGTAAGCAAGACACTAATCCGGGAAGGAATCAAACTGTGTCGCACTAGCAGGACATGGTCATGAACAACATAATTAATTGGACTATGATTACAATGAGAAATATCTAGAAGTTAAATTGCTGGGTGAACAGACTTTGATGGCTGCAATGGAAATTTCAAAACTTTAAAAGAGAAACTGTACTACACAAAACTGCTAGTTCTGATGTCACATGTAGGTGAAAACACTTGCAATAATAAAGTAATCTACCTCAGCAATCAACATGCAGGATCTGTGTTTAAGGAAAATCAAAAGTGTGAAAAGGGATTGTATACATTCATGACATCCACACATAAGGAGGGCCTCAGTACATGGGGTGGAGAAACTCGTCGAAGTGGTTGCAACAAGCACGTTAGATGGATAACACTTGAGGATGAGCGCCCACGGTTCAGTTTTCTGAAGAAAAATATCACATAATAACAAAAGCCTAAACAAAACGTTCAGTACTTGTTCACACACTGCATTGGCTGGGAGCTACTAGGAATAAACTAGGATAACATATTAGAAATGCTTAGAAAAGCTTTATGAAAAGAAAAAATTAATATTTTTCTTTATTGTTCAGTACACATTGTTCTTTAGCTCTAATATATAACCATCAAAATACGGTCTACCAACTTCAATAAATCTAGCAGCCAAATTAGTTATAGACAAAGCATTACCTAATATATAACCATCAAACTATAGTCTAACAACTTCGAAAAATCTAGCAGCCAAATTAGTTATAGACAAAGCATTACTTGGATATTCAGCTCATCAATTTTATAAAAAAGATATGTTTGCTAACCACTATTTCTTGTTCTTTTTATTATTTTAGGTATTCATGTCAGTTTTGAATTAAAGTGTCAGGCTCCAAGCTACTAAATCAGAACATCATATACTGAAAGAAAGAAAAAGAGCCTGGACACACCACATCTTATGAACAAAATTCATCTAAAACTGAAATTACTTCGAGTCATCATATACCAACAGATATAACGATTTCTAAGCAAAGAACAACCACATATAGTACACTAAATCACAGACGAAGAAACATAATATTGAAGGATTTGAGAAAGAGAGAGAGGGAGAGAGAGACTTGACGATAGCCCATACACAAGTCAAGGTTTTGACAAGGCAATAGATCCAACAACTGATCACGAGGACCAATCGATGGAGATATCATCTTTCTTCAACACACACACACACACACACACACACAAAGATATCCCTTACATGAACTAAGTCAGACAATCTTTATCTTCCAACTCTCCAAGTTGTTGTTTAGCTCAACCAACTAGCTCAGGGATATCCAACACAGATTCTTGGAGAAGGGGTGATTTATAAGAAAACCCATTTAATCACTAACTCAACATGCCGGTCAGGTGACAACCAGGTAATACTTCCGAGAAGATCTTCGGAAAATCACGAACCACCAATATGTTACTAAGCTCAAGAACAATATTGCTTTTTAGGGCAAGACGATATGATCAAATAAGCAAGGATAGACACAATCCCAACTCTTGATCGAAGAGTGCACCAGGAAAATGTACTAGGTAGAACGATCAATCTTAGAATGATGATTCAATAACCAACACGCTAAGAATGAGAATATTGTCCATTTACTACCAAGCAACGAGGTTGCTAGGAGTATCGATTTCACACATCACAGTTCACTTGTCGGCATTCCGGTTATGGCAATACGGGACCGAGGAATGAACGATGATGGCGAGAGTATCACTGCCTCAAGAATTCATAAGAGAAGGTGCAATTCTCATGACGTTCCTGACATAATAGAGAGAGAGAGGGAGGGAGGGAGAGGGAGGGAGGGAGATGCCTCTGAAGATGGATATGGTCCCTTGAAGATGAACGCTAGACGTCTGGCCTTCTGAAGAAGAACCGAGCGGTGGTGATGTGTTCTGATCTGGGAGATGAATTTGGTTGTCAGGTTCAAGCAAGGGAGAAGGGGGGAGGATGGGGAGCAGGGCAATGTGGGGGAACTCGTAGAGAGGCGGGACGACGCGGGGGCAGTGGTGGACAAGCAAGATGGCGTGGAGGAGTGCTCCGCCACGGCCAACAGGAGCTTCCGGCGCAGGTTGAGCTTGGTCTTCGTCGCAATCTGCTCGGTGCCCAGGACGACGAGGAGCCCGGATTTCTTGGTGAAGGGGTGGGGATGGAGCACCTTAGAATAGGTGAGGGTTTGAGCTCGAGGGGGTGGGCGGAGGGAGTGTTTGAGGATGACAGCATGGTGCAGCGGCCAGCCGGAGAGAGTGGTGAGTGACGCGATGTTGGGCGGCGGTGCGAGTGGCGGCTCATGGTTGGGAATTAGGGATTTCACGATACTCGTGGGGAAAGAGCAGTGAGGTTCGCGGGCTGGGGAAAAATTTAGCGCTAAAGATTTTCACTTGCACGCGCTTGGCCCATTTAGCCATAGGCGGTCGGTCGGCGTTATTTACCGACCCATAGTTTAATGGGTTTAGGAGAATTCCCGACCGACCGCTCGATGGCAAATGTGCATGCATTCCCGACTGATAGTTTGTTAGCGTACACATGTTTTTCCAACCAGCAGTCCAACAAGAGTTTTAACAACCAAAGATCTGTCAGGAATAGACATCTTTACCAACACACATTAGTAGGGAATACATTACCGTGGTGTAGTGATGGTCTCTCTCGAACAACCCTGCAATCAAATACAAGAAATCTCTTGTGTCCCCAACACATCCAATACAACGACAATTTTTATAGGTGCACTAGTTCAACTTAGAGAGGGTGATAAAAGTATAATATGGATGGTAGAAATACATTTTCAAATCTGAATAAATAAAAACAGCAAGGTAGCAAATAGTAAACGGGCACAAAAACAGTATTGCAATGCTTGAAAATGAGGCCTAGAGTCCGTACTTTCGCTAGTGCAATATCTCAATAGTGCTAATATAATCGGATCATATAACTATTAGGTTGATCTCTCCACCGAGTGGGCTCAACGGCCCATCGGGCCCTGATCTATTCGCACCCTGATCGGGGATGCCCAACTGTTCTATGGTTGGTGGCCCCTTGTGACCTGCGATATATAAATATGTGGGGGCCAGGGCGCACGGTACGAGGTTCACCGTGCCGCCAGTCTCCCCACCGATATCCCCTTCCGATCTAGGGCAATCGCAGTGCTCACGGGAAGCACCACTGCCACCTCTCCGTCTCGATTTCTCTGCTACCACCGGCCCCTACTTCATCATGGCCGGCGCTGGATCGAGCTCGTCCGCACCCAAAGAAGGTAGGTTTACCGGATGATCTAGCCTACCCCGATCCAAATGATCTAACAATGGTATCAGATCCATACATAGGCTAAGATTTTTGGTACAAAGAAAAGAAAACATAGAAAGAAAAAAGATCCTTCCCCTCAAGAACCCTAAACAGGGCAAAGAAAAAATTCCTCAACAGACAAAGAAGCGTCGCCGCAAGGCCGTGCCATTCCTCTCGATCCCGAGTCGCATCGGCATGCCGAGGATTTGGGAAGAAGAACACCACCCCGAGAGGTGCAAAGGGCGCCGCTCGCCAAACCGCTCGACGACGGCGCGCTCACCACGAGGGGAACGCGCCACCGGCGAAGGGGATGGCAATGGACGCCGCCGAAATGGGTGTTCCACCATCGAACGCACAGGGGGAGCAGAGTTTGACTCTGCTCGCATCTCTCTCTCTAGAAGGAGGCGTGAGGTGGAAGGATAAAGGGGGGAAAGGAAAGGGGCTCGCGCGCAGCGGCGGTTCATCAGCGTTGCCGGCGGCCGGCGAAGCCCGAAACCCCACTACGGCACAGAGACGGCGCAGTGAGAGTGCGCGCAGCCGGGCCTCGTCCTTTCTGCCATAGTAGGTGGAGAAAATGAAAGGGATAAGAGAAAAGGAGGCCCGCCCGGCGCTGTGGCCGTCGACGCCGTCAGCGTCGCCGGCGACCGGCGTGGCGCGGCGACCGAGCGGCCAGCGTCGTGCGCCATGGCTCGGTACGAGAACGAGGCGAGCGGCGTGCGGGGGGAGGAAATGAGCTAGGGTTCCCCCCCACGACGGTGCTGGATGGTTTGGTTCGAGCGATACGCACGCGTGGACGTCGGATCTATTCAGACGGCCATGATTGAATACCTAACCGGCTCAGTGGGCCGTTGGGCCGAAAGCTGAGGAGGCAGCGGGCGCAGCCGCGCGAGCTGGACCGACGCCACAGCCACGGGCGGCCCAGGCTGAGTCTAGGCCGGCTCCTGCTGTTTCTCATTTGAAGTTTGTTTTTTGTCCAGTTTTTTGATAGATTTCAAATAGTGTTTTCTATGCAAAAAAATTCCAACGAAAATTTTGTTTAGAAGATAGAAAAGTAAATAGAAAATGTTTCTGAAAATGGAAATAGAAAATTTTCAGAAAAAGAAATGTTCATGAATTTTTATAAAGAAAATAATAATGTTCATGATTTTTTATTCGGTCAAAGAAAAGTTTTGTAAAGAGTAAAAAATTCGTGAATTTTTATTCATATTTTTCCATTGCGTAAATAATTAATGCTCTTTTACACAGAAAATAAAAGTTAATATACAGTATTATGTTTTTTAAGAGCATGTTAAGGTCATTATTAAAATGAATATGGTTATGTTATTGTTTATGACCAACGTTATTAATAACATGATCATGTTTTATTATTGAAAATTAAAGGTGCATTTATTTCTAATATTTGCCCAATGGTAATATAGATTTAATTGCGTAGACAATTATATGTTTAATTTGACCAACGTTATATTAACGCATATGATTGTTATATTGATGTCACTTAAATTGTGATTTCAGGAGGCTTTCACTTGATGAGTTGCCTAAAAGAAGTTCCGACACTCAGAGGTGACAACCACACCGAGTGGAGGAAGAAAGTTGAACTGGCATTTGTTTGTGCTGATCTGGACTGGGTTCTGGATGAACCACAGCCGGTCAGACCTACAGAGCCAGTAAGAGAGACTACTGAGGATGATGCTGCATGGGCTAAAAGGAAGGGGGATTATGCTCCTTTAGAGATGTCCTACATCATAGCCAACCAAAAGTGGGTCAATGCAAATAAAAAAATGCATGGCCTTTATAAAGAATACAATTGAGAGCACCATTGTGGGCTGCATTGCAGAGTGCGCTTCAGCAGCGGAGTTGCTGTCAAAGATAAAGAGCCAGTTCACTGGCTCTTCAAAGATATATGCCACCCAGGTGTTAAAAAAACTTGTGAAAGAACAATACACAAGTGGTGGAATAAGAGAGCACATCCTGAGGATGAGCAATATGGCAGCAAAGTTAAAGCCCATGGATGAGGATCTGGAGATCAAACCAAAGCTCCTGGTCCATCTGATCATGGCTTCACTGCCAAAGGAGTTTGAAACTTTTGTTGTGAACTATAATATGTCACCTGGAACATGGGACATAGAAAAGACAATTGCTATGTGTGTCCAAGAAGAGGACAGACTAAAAGCTTCACATGGTGGAACACTCAACTATGTGAAGGATCATAAGAAAAAGAACTATAATCAAAACAACAAAAGTTCTCCTTCAAAGCCACAAGGAAAAGCTCCCTATCAGCATCAGCGTCAGCAACAGTCATTCCCAGTGGACAAAGACCAATGTCTCCACTGTAAGCAGACCGGGCATTACAAGAAAGACTGCCCTGTTTGGCTGAAGTCCTTAATGGCAAAGCAAGGGATTCCATTCGACCCGGACTACGCTAAGAAGAGAAGGAGGCATTGAAGTAGCCAATGGAATAAAAGCAGAAGTTGAAGCTGTCGGCGACATCTCCTTGGAGTTAGCTGATGGATTCAATCTTCTACTTAGAGATGTTCTTTATGTTCCTTCATGTAATAGAAACTTAATTAGCGTTTCATGTTTGGACAAAGAAAATTATGAGTGTTATTTTGGACATGGCAAGTGTGCCATCTGGTATAATAATGCTTATGTTGGTAATGCTTTACTACATGATGAGCTTTATTCGTTATCACTTCGTGAAAAAGTGCATTCTATATGCAATGTGAATGAACATGTTTCCGCGTCGAATAAAGAACAGAAGAAAAGAAAGAGAACATTCGACTCATCGAAATTATGGCACTGTCGCTTGGGCCATATTTCAAAGGGGAGAATAGAAAGATTAGTCAAAAGTGAAATTCTTCCACAGTTAGAATTCTCAGACTTAGAACAATGTTGTGTAGATTGCATTAAAGCAAAGTATATAAAACAAATCGAAAAAGGTGCAATCCATAGCACAAGCACACTAGAAATCATCCACACCAACATTTCTGGACCATTTTCGGTGAAAAGTGTGGATGGATATGACTTGTTCATAACATTCACAAATGATTACTCTTGCAATGGTTATATTTATCCAATTAAATAAAAATCAGAAGCATTGGATAAATTTTAAATATTCAAAGCTGAAGTTGAAAATCAGCATGATAAAAGAATAAAGATAGTAAGGTCCGACCGTGGGAGAGAGTAGTACGGTCGGCACACTCCATATGGCCAAGTCCCTAGACCTTTTGCAAAGTTCTTACAGGAGACTGGCATAGTTGCCCAGTATTCAATGCCGGGTGAACCTCAGCAAAATGGAGTAGCTGAAAGGTGCAACCGTACACTTATGGATACGGTGCACAGGATGATGAGTTATTCCAACTTACCATTGGGATTATGGATGGAGGCACTTAAAACCGCCATTCACATTCTCAATAGAGTACCAAGAAAGTCGGTGCCCAAAACACCGTACGAGCTATGGACAGGAAGGGTGCCCTCCCTACATCACTTCAGGGTGTGGGGGTGCCCTGTTGAGGCCAAAATGTTTAATCCAAACATTGCAAAGTTAGATCCCAAAACAGTAAGTTGCCACTTCATTGGCTATCCAGACAGATCAAAAGGTTTTCGTTTCTACTTCCCGAGAAGATATACAAAGTTTGTAGAAACGAGACATGCAGTCTTCTTTGAGGACGAAATGATGAGGGGGAGCTTGGTAGCTCGGAAAATTGATCTTGAGGAGAAGAGGGTGCATGCACCTAATCCAATGATTCAGGAGCCATTTTTCTCACTACCAGTTGCAACTCCACCCATGACAACCTTGGGGGTAGACCCGAAACCTGTCCGTCAGGAGCTGACTAAACCCGTTGTTGAGCATGAAAGGGAGGTGCAACAACAAATTTTAGCAGAAGTGCCAGAAGTTGAGGCACAGAACGTGCCAGAAACTGAGGCCCTAAGAAGGTCTACAAGACCAAGAAAGTCAGCTATTTCTACTAACTTTAAAGTTTATAACACAGAAATGGTTCATATGGAAAAAGATCCCACCTCATATGAAGAAGCCATGAGAAGCCCTCATTCATCGATGTGGATGAAGGCAATGGAAGACGAGATGAAATCGATGAGTTCCAAAGATGTTTGGGACATAGAGGAAATTCCTAAAGGAGCCAAAAAAGTAGGCTGTAAATGGGTCTACAAAATTAAGTATGACTCTAAAGGGAATATAGAAAAGTATAAAGCACGACTCGTGGCAAAAGGATTTAAACAAAGAGAAGGGATAGATTACAATGAGACATTTTCTCCAGTCTCATGTAAGGATTCCTTCAGAATCATAATGGCATTAGTTGCTCATTTTGATTTAGAATTACATCAAATGGATGTTAAGACGACATTTCTGAATGGTGATTTAAAAGAAAATGTCTACATGAAACAACCTAAGGGTTTTATCATGGAAGGCAAGGAAAATATGGGGTGCTGTCTGAAGAAATCCATTTATGGATTAAGACAAGCTTCTCGGCAGTGGTTTCTAAAGTTTAATCAAACGATTAAAAGTTTTGGATTTAAAGAAGATATTGAGGATAATTGCATTTATGCAAAGTTTGAAAATGGGAAATATATTTTCCTAATCTTGTATGTGGATGATATCCTGCTTGCTAGCAGTGATGTTAGTCTACTACAAGAAACAAAGAAATACTTATCCTCAAATTTTGAGATAAGGTATTTTACGCTCACAACAACAAGTCGAGTAATTCTGCCAAAACAATAGAGATAAGGTATTATGTTGTGAAAGATAAAATCCAGGATCAAACTATAAGTATCGAGCATGTATGGACAAAGGATATGCTTGCGGATCCGCTAACGAAAGGCTTACCACCCAATGTGTTCAAGGAACACATAGCGGGCATGGGTTTAAGGGAAAGCCTTATGATTCCTGGATAGGCCCAAAAGGAACATAATTTGCTTCTGATCATAACGTATGTTGTAGCTGTATGATTCTAAAGGCAATTAAGCTGCGCCGATGAAACATGCTCTATGTACCAATATGTGATGAAACAAATAAACTAGAAAGTATAAGGTTAAAAGTAAAAGTTGAGATCAAGGGGGAGAATGTTAGGTTGATCTCTCCACCGAGTGGGCTCAACGGCCCATCGGGCCCTGATGTATTGCCGCCCTGATCGAGGGTGCCCAACCGTTCTGTGGTTGGTGGGCCCGTGTGTCCTGTGATATATAAAGAGGTGGGGGCCGGGGCGCACGGTACGAGGTTCACCGTGGCACCAGACTCCCCACCGATATCCCCTTCCGATCTAGGGCAATCGCAGTGCTCACGGGAAGCACCGCTGCCACCTCTCCATCTCGATCTCTCTGCTACCATCGGCCCCTACTTCACCATGTCCGGCGCTGGATCGAGCTCATCCGCACCCAAAGAAGGTAGGTTTACCGGATGATCAAGCCTACCCCGATCCAAAGGATCTAACAATAACCACCCCTCAAAGTGCGATGAAGAATCACTCCAAAGTTCCTATCTAGCGGAGAAGATAAGAAGAAATCATTTGTAGGGTATGAAACCACCTCGAACCTATTCTTTCCTATCGATCTATCCAAGAGTTCATACTAAAATAACACCAAATAATTTCAGATTCATAATACTCAATCCAACACAAAGAACTTGAAAGAGTGCCCCAAGATTTCTACCGGAGAAACAAAGACAAGAACATGCGTCAACCCCTATGCGTAGATTACCCCAATGTCACCCCGGGAATCCGTGAGTTGAGTGCCAAAACATATATCAAGGGAATCAAAATAATACCCCATTGTCACCACGAGTATTCCTTTGCAAGACATATATCAAGTGCTCTCAAATCCGTAAAATTATTCAATTCGATAGAACGAAATCTCAAAGGGAAAACTCAATTCATCATAAGATAGAGAGGGGAAAACACCATATGATCCGACTATATTAACAAATCCCACGATACATCAAGATTGTGACATCTCAAGAACACGAGAGAGAGAGAGATTAAACACATAGCTACTGGTACAAACCCTCAGCCCCGAGGGTGGACTACTCCCTCCTCATCGTGGTGGCCGCCGAGATGATGAAGATGGCCACCAGAGATGATTCCCCCGTCCGGCAGGGTCCCGAAATGGGGTCTAGATTGGGTTTCAGTGGCTACAGAGGCCTGTGGCGGCGGAACATATGATTTAGGTTAAGCCCGAGGTTTTTTGGAATATTTGTGAATTTATAGGGTAAAGAGGGGGTGCGGGAGGCCACCGAGGTGGGCACAACCCACCTCGATGCGCCTGGGCCCCCAGGCGCGCCCTGGTGGGTTGTTCCCCCTCGGGGCACCCCCCAGGTGCTGCTCTGGCCCATTGGTGGTCTTCTGGTCCATAAAAAATCCACAAAAAGTTTCGTGGTGTTTGGACTCTGTTTGATATTGATTTCATGCGATCTAAAAAACAAGCAAAAAACCGCAACTGCCACTGGGCACTGGGTTAATAGGTTTGCGGGGGAAACGACACCTACGGGATTACGAGGAATTCCTTTTGGCTATGGTTGGCGGGCGTGGGGCTATGGAAAGAGCGGTATTGAGAGATTAATGCGGGGGATTATCCAGGTTTGGGCCGCAAGTGGTTCGTAATACCTTACTCCTGTTGGTGTTCCGTTTATCTGGTGTTCTTGGACTAGCTACAAGGCGTGGAGGGTGCAAAAATCTGAATCCTCTCTCAGTACGCCGCGGGCCTCCTTTTATAGTCAAAGGGGCTGCCACAGTGGCACACAGGAGCTGGAAAGCTATAGAGTAGTCAAGTTTATCTCCTGGCGCCGTAGGACAAACACATTTAATGCGCTGCTGACGTGCCCTTCTTGCTTTATCGGGGACGGCAAGGAAGCTCGTCCCAGCTGTTGCCGCTTCTCCTGGCTTTGACACGTGTCCGAACTGATCGTGTAGCGCCACGCTGGCTGGCTGCTGAGTTTGTGCGGTGGTAGAGTCTTCACGAAGATCTGCATGCCACCACACAGGTGCTTGCCGAGTTGGCCTAGAGGCCGCACGTCAGCACGCAGGCGCCTGCCTAGTTGGTGAGCTGGCAGCTGCATGGGAACAGTGGTGGAGTCTTGGGAGATGCGGGCCTGGCTATGGCCCTGTGGATGTCTTCGGTAAGAGTCTTGACTGGCCCTGGACAAGGGTCTTGCCGCGGCATCTTGCTCGTCCCTGGCAAGGGTCTTGCCGAGGGTCTCGTGGGTATCCTTGTCAAGGATCTTGCCGAGGATCGTCGTCTTCTGTTTGTCATCTAGTCTTGTGTGCTTCTGGTATCCACAAAGAACTGCATGCCTGAGGGAGTCCTGGATTAGGTGGTCTCCGGACAGCCGGACTATCCTTTGGCCGGACTGTTGGACTATGAAGACATAAGATTGAAGACTTCGTCCCGTGTCCGGATGGGAGTCTACTTGGCATGGAAGGCAAGCTAGGCAATACGGATATGTATATCTCCTCCTTTGTAACCGACCTTGTGTAACCCTAGCCCCCTCTGGTGTCTATATAAACCAGAGGGTTTTAGTCCGTAGGACAACAGATAATCATACCATAGGCTAGCTTCTAGGGTTTAGCCTCTCCGATCTCGTGGTAGATCAACTCGTGTACTACATCAAGCAGGACGTAGGGTTTTACCTCCATCAAGAGGGCCCAAACCTGGGTAAGACAGCGTGTCCCCTACCTCATGTTAGCATCCGCCTTAGACGCAAAGTTCGGGACCCCCTACCCGAGATCCGCCGGTTTTGACACCGATATTGGTGCTTTCATTGAGAGTTCCTTTGTGTCGTCGCTGTTAGGCTTGATGGCTCCTTGCTACATCTTGAGCTTGCATTGGTTTTCCCCGAAGAGGAAGGGATGATGCAGCGGAGTAGCGTAAGTATTTCCCTCAGTTTTTGAGAACCAAGGTCTCAATCCAGTAGGAGCCCACGCTCAAGTCCCTCGTACATGCACAAAGCGATAGCTACTCGCAACCAACGCGATTAGGGGCTGTCAAGCCCTTCACGGTCACTTACGAGAGTGAGATCTGATAGATAGAATATTTTTGGTATTTTGATATAAAGATGCAAAGTAAAAAGTAAAAGCAAAGTAAATAGCAAAACAATATAAAGATTGATATGATGAGAATAGACCTGGGGCCATAGGTTTCACTAGTGGCTTCTCTCAAGAGCATAAGTATTCTACGGTGGGTGAACAAATTACTGTTGAGCAATTGATAGAATTGTGCATAATTATGAGAATATCTAGGCATGATCATGTATATAGTCATCACATCCGTGACAAGTAGATCGAAACGATTCTGCATCTACTACTATTACTCCAGTCATCGACCGCTATCCAGCATGCATCTAGAGTATTAAGTTAAAAACAGAGTAACGCCTTAAGCAAGATGACATGATGTAGAGAGATAAATTCATGCAATATGAAATAAACCCCACTAGATGGCAACGATACAATACATGCCTTGCTTCCCCTTCTGTCACTAGGTAAGGACACCGCAAGATCGAACCCAAAGCTAAGCACTTCTCCCATGGCAAGAACTACCAATCTAGTTGGCCAAACCAAACTGATAATTCGAAGAGACTTGCAAAGATAACCAATCATGCATAAAAGAATTCAGAGAAGATTCAAATATCATTCATAGATAGACTTGATCATAAACCCACAATTCATCGGTCTCAACAAACACACCGCAAATAGAAGATTACATCGAATAGATCTCCACAAGAGAGGGGGAGAACTTTGTATTGAGATTCAAAGTGAGAGAAGAAGCCATCTAGCTACTAACTATGGACCTGAAGGTCTGAGGTATACTACTCACACTACATCGGAGGGGCTAGGATGATGTAGAAGCCCTCCGTGATGACGGCCCTCTTCCAGCGGAGCTCCGGAATAGGCCCCAAGATGGGATCTCATGGATGCAGAAAGTTGCGGCGGTGGAATTAGGGTTTTGGCTCCTGTTCTGATCGTTTGGGGGTACGTGTGTATATATAGGAGGAAGGAGTACGTCGGTGGAGCACCGAGGGGCCCACGAGGTAGGGGGGTGCCCTAGGGGGGCGCCCCCACCCTCGTGACCACCTCTTTGATCCCTTGCAGTAGGGTCCAAGTCTCCTGGATCACGTTCGATGAGAAAATCACGTTTCCGAAGATTTTATTCTGTTTGGACTCCGTTTGATATTCTTTTTATCCGAACACTGAGATAGGCAAAAAACAACAATTAAGGGCTGGGCCTCCGGTTAATAGGTTAGTCCCAAAAATAATATAAAAGTGGAAAATAAATCCCAATATAGTCCAAAACAGTAGATAATATAGCATGGAGCAATCAAAAATTATATATACGTTGGAGACGTGTCACTCCTTCGATCATCGATAGCAATGCAGTCCAGGGTGAGACTTTTCTCCCCGGACAGATCTTTATGTTCGGCGGTTTCACACTGCGGGCCAACTCGCTTGGCCATCTTGAGCAGATCGAGAGTTATGCCCCTGGCCACCAGGTCAGGTTTGGAAGCCTAAATTACACGGCCGATGTCCGCGGAGACTTGATCTTCGACGGATTCGAGCCCCTGCCTTGTGCGCCACACGGTCACGATGAGTGTGATTTAGCTCTATCATTAGACGGTGTTCAGGAGATCGCACCGGCAACCGCTCCGACCCTCAATTCAGAACCAGCTGCGCCATCCATGGACGGGTGGATAGACCCCGCCACGGAGGCCGCACTCTCATCAGCGATCGAGCCGAGTATCGACCTTACCCTTCACGAGAGCCGTGCCGCCTAACTACCGGATTCCTCCCCGGCCACGGACTCCCAACCGCCTGCGCCCGTGCCTATCGAATCCGATTGGGCGCCGATCATGGAGTTTACCTCCGCGGATATCTTTCAGCACTCGCCCTTCGGCGACATACTGAACTCATTAAGGTCTCTCTCCTTGCCAGGAGAGTCCTCGCCGAACTATGTTTGGCAGGATTGGGATGCGGATGACGAAGAAATTCTCCGCCCACCCACCACCCATTTAGTAGCCACTGTCGACGACTTAACTAACATGCTCGACTTAGACTCTGAAGACATCGACGGTATGGACGACGATGCGGGAGGCGAAGAGGAACCACTGCCCACCGGGCACTGGACAGCCACCTCATCATATGATATATACATGGTGGACACACCCAAAGAAGGCAATGGCCACGAGACAGCGGAGGATGACCCCTCCAAGAAGCAACCCAAGCGCCGGCGTCAGCGGCGCCGCTCTAAGTCTCACCAAAGCAAAAGCGGTGACCCCGGCACAGGAGATAATAGCACTCCGGATAGTGTCGAAGATGACAACAATCCCCTCTAGCAAGATTTAGGGCAGGAGGATGGAGAAGCCAGTGTTGGGGAACATAGTAATTTCAAAAAATTTCCTACGCACACGCAAGATCATGGTGATGCACAGCAACAAGAGGGGAGAGTGTTGTCTACGTACCCACGCAGACCGACTGCGGAAGCGTTGACAGAACGTAGAGGAAGTAGTCGTACATCTTCCCGATCTGACCGATCCAAGCACCGTTACTCCGGCACCTCCGAGTTCTTAGCACACGTACAGCTTGATGACGATCCCCGGGCTCCGATCCAGCAAAGCATCGGGGAGGAGTTCCGTCAGCACGACGGCGTGGTGACGATCTTGATGTTCTACCGACGCAGGGCTTCGCCTAAGCACTACAACGATATGATCGAGGTGGAATATGGTGGCAGGGGGCACCGCACACGGCTAAGGAACGATCTCAACGATCAACTTGTGTGTCTAGAGGTGCCCCCTGCCTTCGTATATAAAGGATCCAAGGGGGAGAGGGCCGCCGGCCAGGAGGAGGGCGCAGGAGGAGCCCTACTCCTACCGGGAGTAGGACTCCCCCCCCAATCCTAGTTGGACTAGGATTCCCCGAGGAGGAAAGAGAGAGAGGGGGGCCGGCCACCTCTCCTAGTCCTAATAGGACTAGGGGAGGGGGAAGGCGCGCGGACACCTTGGGCTGCCCCTTTCTCCTTTCCACTAAAGCCCATTAAGGCCCATACGGCTCCCGGAGGGTTCCGGTAACCTCCCGGTACTCCGGTAAAATCCCGATTTCACCCGGAACACTTCCGATATCCAAATATAGGCTTCCAATATATCAATCTTTATGTCTCGACCATTTCGAGACTCCTGGTCATGTCCGTGATCACATCCGGGACTCCAAACTAACTTCGGTACATCAAAATGCATAAACTCATAATAACTGTCATCGTAACGTTAAGCGTGCGGACCCTACGGTTCGAGAACAATGTAGACATGACTGAGACACATCTCTGGTCAATAACCAATAGCGGGACCTGGATGCCCATAGTGGCTCCTACATATTCTACGAAGATCTTTATCAGTATGTTCCCTTTGTCATCGGTATGTTACTTGCCCGAGATTCGATCGTCGGTATCCAATACCTAGTTCAATCTCGTTACCGGCAAGTCTCTTTACTCGTTCCGTAATACATCATCTCGCAACTAACTCATTAGTCGCAATGCTTGCAAGGCTTATGTGATGTGCATTACCGAGAGGGCCCAGAGATACCTCTCCGACTATCAGAGTGACAAAGCCTAATCTCGAAATACGCCAACCCAACATCTACCTTTGGAGACACCTGTAGAGCTCCTTTATAATCACCCAGTTATGCTGTGATGTTTGGTAGCACACTAAGTGTTCCTCCGGTAAACGGGAGTTGCATAATCTCATAGTCATAGGAACATGTATAAGTCATGAAGAAAGCAATAGCAACATACTAAACGATCGGGTGCTAAGCTAATGAAATGGGTCATGTCAATCAGATCATTCAACTAATGATGTGACCTCGTTAATCAAATAACCACACCTTGTTCATGCTTAGGAAACATAACCATCTTTGATTAACGAGCTAGTCAAGTAGAGGCATACTAGTGACACTAAGTTTGTCTATGTATTCACACATGTATTATGTTCCCGGTTAATACAATTCTAGCATGAATAGTAAACATTTATCATGATATTAGGAAATAAATAATAACTTTATTATTGCCTCTAGGGCATATTTCCTTCAGTCTCCCACTTGCAGTAGAGTCAATAATCTAGATTACACAGTAATGATTCTAACACCCATGGAGCATTGGGGCTGATCATGTTTTGCTCGTGGAAGAGGCTTAGTCAACGGGTCTGCAACATTCAGATCCGTATGTATCTTGCAAATCTCTATGTCTCCCACCTGGACTAGGTCCCGGATGGAATTGAAGCGTCTCTTGATGTGCTTGGTCCTCTTGTGAAATCTGGATTCCTTTGCCAAGGCAATTGCACCAGTATTGTCACAAAAGATTTTCATTGGACCCGATGCACTAGGTATGACACCTAGATCGGATATGAACTCCTTCATCCAGACTCCTTCGTTCGCTGCTTCTGAAGCAGCTATGTACTCCGCTTCACATGTAGATCCCGCTACGACGCTTTGTTTAGAACTGCACCAACTGACAGCTCCACCGTTTAATGTAAACACGTATCCGGTTTGCGATTTAGAATCGTCCGGATCAATGTCAAAGCTTGCATCAACATAACCTTTTACGGTGAGCTCTTTGTCACCTCCATATACGAGAAACATATCCTTAGTCCTTTTCAGGTATTTCAGGATGTTCTTGACCGCTGTCCAGTGATCCACTCCTGGATTACTTTGGTACCTCCCTGCTAAACTTATAGCCAGGCACACATCAAGTCTGGTACACAGCATTGCATACATGATAGAGCCTATGGCTGAAGCATAGGGAACATCTTTCATTTTCTCTCTATCTTCTGTAGTGGTCGGGCATTGAGTCTGACTCAATTTCACAGCTTGTAACACAGGCAAGAACCCTTTCTTTGCTTGATCCATTTTGAACTTCTTCAAAATCTTGTCAAGGTATGTGCTTTGTGAAAGTCCAATTAAGCATCTTGATCTATCTCTATAGATCTTTATGCCTAATATGTAAGCAGCTTCACCGAGGTCTTTCATTGAAAAACTCTTATTCAAGTATCCCTTTATGCTATCCAGAAATTCTATATCATTTCCAATCAGCAATATGTCATCTACATATAATATCAGAAATGCTACAGAGCTCCCACTCACTTTCTTGTAAATACAGGCTTCTCCGAAAGTTTGTATAAAACCAAATGCTTTGATCACACTATCAAAGCGTTTATTCCAACTCCGAGAGGCTTGCACCAGTCCATAAATGGATCGCTGGAGCTTGCACACTTTGTTAGCTCCCTTTGGATCGACAAAACCTTCCGGTTGCATCATATACAACTCTTCTTCCAGAAATCCATTCAGGAATGCAGTTTTGACATCCATCTGCCAAATTTCATAATCATAAAACGCGGCAATTGCTAACATGATTCGGACAGACTTAAGCATCGCTACGGGTGAGAAGGTTTCATCGTAGTCAACCCCTTGAACTTGTCGAAAACCTTTTGCGACAAGTCGAGATTTATAGACAGTAACATTACCGTCAGCGTCAGTCTTTTTCTTGAAGAAACATTTATTCTCAATTGCTTGCCGATCATCGGGCAAGTCAACCAAAGTCCATACTTTGTTCTCATACATGGATCCCATCTCAGATTTCATGGCTTCAAGCCACTTTGCGGAATCTGGGCTCACCATCGCTTCTTCATAGTTCGTAGGTTCATCATGGTCTAGTAGCATGACTTCCAAAACTGGATTACCGTACCACTCTGGCCCGGATCTTACTCTGGTTGATCTACGAGGTTCAGTAGTATCTTGTTCTGAAGTTTCATGATCATTATCATTAACTTCCTCACTTATTGGTGTAGGTGTCGCAGAAATAGTTTTCTGTGATGTACTACTTTCCAACAAGGGAGCAGGTACAGTTACCTCGTCAAGTTCTACTTTCCTCCCACTCACTTCTTTCGAGAGAAACTCCTTCTCAAGAAAGTTTCTGAATTTAGCAACAAAAGTCTTGCCTTCGGATCTGTGATAGAAGGAGTATCCAATAGTTTCCTTTGGATATCCTATGAAGACACATTTCTCTGATTTGGGTTCGAGCTTATCAGGTTGAAGCTTTTTCACATAAGCATCGCAGCCCCAAACTTTCAGAAACGACAACTTTGGTTTCTTTCCAAACCATAGTTCATAAGGCGTCGTCTCAACGGATTTTGATGGTGCCCTATTTAACGTGAATGCGGCCGTCTCTAGAGCGTATCCCCAAAACGATAGCGGTCAATCAGTAAGAGACATCATAGATCGCACCATATCTAGTAAAGTACGATTATGACGTTCGGACACACCATTATGCTGTGGTGTTCTGGGTGGCGTGAGTTGCGAAATTATTCCACAATTTTTCAAATGTACACCAAACTCGTAACTCAAATATTCTCCTCCATGATCGGATCGTAGAAACTTTATTTTCTTGTTACGATGATTTTCAACTTCACTCTGAAGTTCTTTGAACTTTTCAAACGTTTCAGACTTATGTTTCATTAAGTAGATATACCCATATCTGCTTAAGTCATCTGTGAAGGTGAGAAAATAACGATATCCGCCACGAGCCTCAACATTCATCGGACCACATACATCTATATGTATGATTTCCAACAAATCTGTTGCTCTCTCCATAGTACCGGAGAACGGTGTTTTAGTCATCTTGCCCATGAGGCATGGTTCGCAAGTACCAAGTGATTCATAATCAAGTGGTTCCAAAAGTCCATCAGTATGGAGTTTCTTCATGCGCTTTACACCGATATGACCTAAACGGCAGTGCCACAAATAAGTTGCACTATCATTATCAACTCTGCATCTTTTGGCTTCTACATTATGAATATGTGTATCACTACTATCGAGATTCAACAAGAATAGACCACTCTTCAAGGGTGCATGACCATAAAAGATATTACTCATATAAATAGAACAACCATTATTCTCTGATTTGAATAAATAACTGTCTCGCATTAAACAAGATCCAGATATAATGTTCATGCTCAACGCTGGCACCAAATAACAATTATTTAGGTCTAATACTAATCCCGAAGGTAGATGTAGAGGTAGCGTGCCGACTGCGATCACATCGACTTTGGAACCATTTCCCACGCGCATCGTCACCTCGTCCTTAGCCAATCTTCGCTTAGTCCGTAGTCCCTGTTTCGAGTTGCAAATATTAGCAACAGAACCAGTATCAAATACCCAGGTGCTACTGCGAGCATTAGTAAGGTACACATCAATAACATGTATATCACATATACCTTTGTTCACCTTGCCATCCATCTTATCCGCCAAATACTTGGGGCAGTTCCGCTTCCAGTGACCAGTCCGCTTACAGTAGAAGCACTCAGTTTCAGGCTTAGGTCCAGACTTGGGTTTCTTCTCCTGAGCAGCAACTTGCTTGCCGTTCTTCTTGAAGTTCCCCTTCTTCTTCCCTTTGCCCTTTTTCTTGAAACTAGTGGTTTTGTTAACCATCAACACTTGATGCTCCTTCTTGATTTCTACCTCCGCAGCTTTCAGCATTGCGAAGAGCTCGGGAATAGTCTTGTTCATCCCTTGCATATTATAGTTCATCACGAAGCTCTTGTAGCTTGGTGGCAGTGATTGGAGAATTCTGTCAATGACGCAATCATCTGGAAGATTAACTCCCATCTGTATCAAGTGATTATTATACCCAGACATTTTGAGTATATGCTCACTGACATAACTGTTCTCCTCCATCTTGCAGCTATAGAAGTTATTGGAGACTTCGTATCTCTCAATGCGGGCATTTGCTTGAAATATTAACTTCAACTCCTGAAACATCTCATATGCTCCATGACGTTCAAAACGGCGTTGAAGTCCCGATTCTAAGCCGTAAAGCATGGCACACTGAACTATCGAGTAGTCATCAGATAGACATCCCTCTAATCCTCTAAGTGATCACGTGATCCAAATCAACTAAACCATGTCCGATCATCACGTGCGATGGAGTAGTTTCATTGGTGAACATCACTATTGTGACGCCCTCGATGCGGCTATATCTCCCACGTGTCGAGGCACGACTTAGAGGCATAGCCGCATTGTAAGCAATGTCGCAAGTCGGGAAATCATCACACATCCCATGTTCATAAATAATATAAAGGGGAATAACATAGTTGGCTTACACTCGCCACGTCACATCAAAGTACATAAATAACATCCATCATACAATCACTCATGGCCCGACTACGGCGCCAAAATGGAAAAGACCCCCCAACATGCGACAAGGCCCTGAATCTAACCCCGAATAGGCACCACTACTGATCATCAGGAAAAGACACATAGTAACGCTGAGAGTCCTCGTCGTACTCCCACTTCACCTCGAGCGCGCCATCTGGAGCGGTATCCTCGGTCCCTCCATCTGGTGTAATAGTAATCTGTGAGCCACAGGGACTCAGCAATTTCGCACCCTCGCGATCAAGACTATTTAAGCTTAATAGGTAGGAAAGGGGTATTGTATGGTGGAGCTGCAGCAAGCGACTAGCATATATGGTAGCTAACTTATTCGCAAAAGAGAGCGAGAAGAGAGAGCAAAGCGCGAGCGAGGAACTAGAAAGGAACCTGCGCAAACATAACTCCAACGCCGTGTCCACTTCCCGGACTCCGCCGAGAAGGGGCCATCACGGCTACACACTCAGTTGATTCATTTTAATTAATTAAGGCTCAAGTTATCTACAACCGGACATTAACAAATTCCCATCTGCCCATATCCGCGGGCACGGCTTTCGAAAGATCAATCCCTGCAGGGGGGTCCCAACTTAGCCCATAACAAGCTCTCACGGTCAACGAAGGAATAGACCTCCACCCAAGACACACCGATCAGACTCGGTGTCTCGGTACAACAAGATGATTCGACAGGTCAAAAGAAGTCCAGCAACACCGCCCGAATGCGCCGACAAATCCCGATAGGAGCTGCACATATCTCGTTCTCAGGGCACACTCAGATGAGACATCCTACGAGTAAAACCAACCCTCAAGTTGCCCCGAGGTGGCCCCGCAGTCTACTCGGTCGGACCAACACTCAGAGGAGCACTGGCCCGTGGGGGGGGGGGGGCTAAAATAAAGATGACCCTCGGGCTCCGGAAACCCAAGGGAAAAGAGGCTAGGTGGCAAATGGTAAAACCAATGTTGGGCATTGCTGGAAAAGCTTTAATCAAGGCGAACTATCAAGGGGTTCCCATTATAGCCCAACCGCGTAAGGGACGCAACAATCCGGGAACATAACACCGATATGACGGAAACTAGGGCGGCAAGAGTGGAACAAAACACTAGGCGAGAGGCCGAGCCTTCCACCCTTCACCAAGTATATAGATGAATTAAGATAACATAGCAATATAATGATATCCCAACAAGTAAATAAATGTTCCAACAAGGAACGGCTCCAATCTTCACCTGCAACTAGCAACGCTAGAAGAAGGGGCTGAGCAAAGCGGTAACCTAGCCAATCAACGGTTTGCTAGGACAAAGGTGGGTTAGAGACTCAATCATGGCAATTGGGAGGCTGGCAATCAAGTGGTAGGCATCATAGCATTGGCAAAGGAATAGAGCGAGCAAACTAGCATAGCAAAGATAGTAGTGATTTCGAGGGTATGATCATCTTGCCTGCACAGTTGTCAGAGTTGACTGGATCCTCAAAAGCAAACTCAACGGGCTCCTCATTAGCGAACTCGTCTCTCGGCTCTACCCAACAACACAAACAAGCAACAAGGATACAATCAACCACGTGCAAGGGCAACCAATAATATGCGAAGATGGTATGCTATGCGGGATGCGATGCGGGATGCAAAATGCAAGACATGACAGGAAATGCATGAACCTCGCCTCAACTTGGAAAACCAAGTGTGCCACTGGATAGAGGGGAAGAAATCCCCTGAAAACGATATAAAGATCATAGGAATCGGAGCTACGGTTTGGAAATGGCAAGCGATTTACGAAACGAACCGATCTGCGATTTACAGCAAGTAGGCTCCTAAATGCAACGAAATGAACATGCTACAGCCACCAAACAAGAAAACAAAATGCATGGCAGGGATGTACACAAGATGCTTAACAAATCACCAGGACTGAGGCATAGGACAATTCATCCATTAAGGGTTTCAAACAAGCATGGCAAAACTGAATAAGCAAAACAGCTTTCAGACTTAGGGAAATTAACGGTAGTCTGGAATTTCAGACCACGATGCTCTCTTCGGAGCAGCAAAACAACATGAAGCATAACCTGAACATGGCAAGTAAGAGCATGGCATGGAGCTACTCAACAAGCTTAACAAAACACCCGAAATGACCTGGGGCCAAAAGGGTTCACAAAATACTCTAACAAGCACACGAACATCGATGAAACACAATCAGTTTTCAGACTTGGTGAAAACTGAGACATGCTGAAATTATAACTCACGGAGGCATGTAAACGAGCTCGATGCTCCCACTACGGTGGAAGTCATAGCAAGGCAAGCATATATCCATAAAGAAGGCACAGAATTCTAGCTAGACATGGCAAGAACAATGGCATAGCATGCATGGATCACTAGCAATAGCTCCGGCAAAATCGCAAAAGAGTTCACGATCTGCCCAAATTAACAACTATGCAAATGTTGAGCTCGATTGAGTCAACCTAGGTTGCTCCAACATAACAAGTAAAGACATGGATGGATTAAGCACAACAAGCATCACAACTCACTCTTACTGATCATCCTCAAAAGAGGCACGGATCACTAGGAAACAAGCTGGACATATAGCATCATGAACTAAAACATCCCAGACTTAGTGATTTTCTCTAAGTCCCTGAAATCAACAATCTCAGGTACCCCTCTTTGCAAGTTTGCACAAGACAACACACACATCCTAAAAATTCATGGGTGGCACCTCTAGAAAGAAGACAAAATGCTTAACAATTCATCCCAAAGGGGCACAGGCATATCATGCACACAATAATCATGGCAAAAATGACAAAAGTCAATGTAGAGCTAACGGATCTGCAATTTAACTCACGATGCCTCCTTCTAACAGCATTTTGGGCACCAAGATGACCTCAAATGCAAATGATGCAATGGAATGAAATGATGTGCTCGTCGAGACGAAGATTCTGATATATCATATGTCCAAAACGGAGCCACGGGTGCAAAGTTATGAGCGGTCAAAGATTGCATAAAAATTCTGGGAGTAGGAGAGAAAGTCTACCGGGGGATCTAGGGTTTCACTGTAGCACCGGATCTGAGCTCGCCGGCGCGTGGATCGAGGTTCGCCGGCGTCGAGGTGGAAGGAGAGGTCGCCGGCGCGGGGAGGAAGCGGCGCGGCGGCGGACGTCGGTGCCGGGAGCTCCTCTCCCTGGCGCGGCTCTGGCGAGGGCGCGGGCTCCGGCGAGGGCGAGGGCTCGGGCTCCGGCCGGGGGAGTCTTGCGGCGAGCTGGCCGGCGAGGCGACGCGGCGGCCGGAGCGGAGCTGCGGCGGCGCGGGACGTCGGCGCCGGGGAAGAAGGAAGGCGGCGGCGGCGCGCCCCGATGGGCTTCGGGGGCCCGCGATGGGCCGGGCGGGCCTCGGCGGGAGGAGGTGGCGGCGCGCCACGTGGCGCTCTGCCAGTGGCTGCGGGCGGCGGCGGCGAAGTGTCCGGCCGAGGCGGACAATGTCCGGCCCGGCGAGCTGGATCTGGGATTTTTTTTAGGGTTTCGAGGTAGGGGAAGATCCAAAACGGGGGGGTGTTTAAATAGGCATAGAGGGAGCTAGGAGAGTCCAAATGAAGTGCGGTTTTCGCCCACACGATCGTGATCGAACGACCGAGGCGATGGAGCAGAGTTTGGTGGGTTTTGAGCCAAATTGGAGGGGTGTTGGGCTGCAACACACACGAGGCCTTTTCGGTCCCTCGGTTAACCGTTGGATTATCAAACGAAGTCCAAATGGCACGAAACTTCACAGGCGGTCTACCGGTAGTAAACCAAGGCCGCATGGCAAGTCTCGGTCCAATCCGGAAATGTTTAATCCCCACACACGAAAGAAAGCTAGAAATGGCCACCGGAGGAGAACGAAGCGCCGGAATGCAAAACGGACAACGGGGAAAATGCTCGAATGCATGAGATGAACATGTATGCAAATGCAATGCACGTGACGACATGATATGAGATGCACAAAAACAAAAACAACACACGGAGACAAAGACCCGAACCCGAGGAATAAATATAGCTTAATGCCGGAAATGGCAAGAGTTGGAGTACAAATTGGGAAAGTTACATATGGGGCGTTACAACACTCCACCACTACGAAAAGATCTCGTCCTGAGATCTAGGACTAAAAGAACTCCGGGTACTCAGAACGGAGTTGATCCTCGCGTTCCCTGGTAGCTTCACGGTCGGAATGGTGTGACCACTTGACTTTGAGAAATTTGATTGACTTCTTGCGAGTTCTGCGTTCAGTCTCTTCAAGGATTGCAACGGGGTGCTCACGGTAGGAGAGATCTTCTTGGAGCTCAATGTCCTCGAAGTTGACGGTGCGCTCAGGCATCTTGAAGCACTTTCGGAGTTGGGAGACATGGAACACATCATGAACATTGGCAAAGTTTGAAGGAAGCTCGAGTTGATAGGCGAGGTCGCCTCTCTTGCTGACAATCTTGAAAGGCCCGACGTATCTGGGGGCAAGCTTCCCTTTGATACCGAAGCGAGGAGTCCCTTTCATAGGAGAGACGCGGAGGTAAACATGATCTCCGATCTCGAAAGCCAAATCACGGTGCTTACTATCATAGTAGCTCTTCTGGCGGGATTGGGCTGCTTTGAGGTTATCACGAATGACCTTGCACATTTCTTCTGCCTCTGTGATTAGGTCATTACCCATCAGCTGACGTTCCCCGGTTTCAGACTAGTTGAGAGGAGTACAGCATTTCCTACCATACAGAATTTCAAATGGGGCCTTGCCGGAACTTTCTTGAAAACTGTTGTTGTATGAGAATTCGGCATAAGGAAGACAATCCTCCCACTTCATGCCGAAGGAGATAACACAAGCCCTGAGCATATCTTCAAGAATCTAGTTGACACGCTCGACTTGACCGCTAGTTTGAGGATGGAAAGCAGTGCTGAAGCGAATGTTGGTGCCCATGGCCTTCTGAAAAGAATCCCAAAACTTGGAGGTAAAGATGCTGGCACGGTCTGAAGATATCACTTGAGGAATACCGTGCAGAGAGACAATTCGAGAGATGTAGAGTTCTGCCAATTGAGCTGCAGTGATTGACTCTTTGATAGGCAGAAAGTGAGCCACTTTGGTGAGCTTGTCGATGACAACGAATATAGCATCATTGCCATGCTTGGACTTAGGAAACCCAGTCACGAAGTCCATTTCAATGTGGTCAAACTTCCATTCTAGAATGGCAAGAGGTTGTAGGAGACCTGCTGGCCTTTGGTGTTCTGCCTTCACTCTTCTGCAGACATCACATTCATTCACGAATTGAGCGATCTCGCGCTTCATTCGAGTCCACCAATAAGTTTGCTTGAGATCCTGATACATCTTCGTGCTCCCAGGGTGGATGGAGAGGAGAGAGTTGTGAGCCTCGTTCATGATCACTTTACGAAGTTCACCTTTGGGCACAACAATTCTATCCTCGAAGAAGAGAGTGTCCTTGTCATCAAGTCGGTAGCACTTGTACTTGGACTGACTCTTTGCAATACCAATCTTCACCTTTTTCACTATAGCATCAAGAAGCTGGGCTTGGCGAATCTGGTCTTCCAAGGTAGGAGAAACTTGAAGGTTGGCGAGGAAACCTTGAGGAACAATTTGCAAATTAAGTTTGCGGAAAGCTTCACAAAGCTCGGGTTGATAAGGCTTGAGAAACAGACTGTTGCAATATGCTTTTCTACTCAAAGCGTCACCAATCACATTAGCCTTGCCTGGAGTATACTCGATACTCGGATTGTACTCTTGAATCATTTCGACCCATCGAGTCTGCCTGAGGTTGAGATTAGGCTGGGTGAAGATGTACTTGAGACTCTTGTGATCAGTGAAGATGTCCACTTTCCTTCCCAAGAGAAGTTGTCTCCAAGTCAACAAAGCATGCACAACTGCCGCCAACTCAAGATCATGAGTGGGGTAGTTCTTCTCATTAGGCTTCAACTGGCGAGAGGTATAAGCCACAACTTTCTTCTCTTGCATCAGTACAGCACTTAGACCTTGGAGAGAGGCATCACAAAAGACCTCGTACGGCTTGGTTTCATCAGGCGGAGTTAGAACTGGAGCAGTGATCAACTTCTCTTTCAAAGCGTTGAAAGCAATATCACACTCCGGAGACCAAACGTACTTGACGTGCTTCTGAAGAAGATTTGAGAGAGGCTTCGCGATCTTGGAAAAAATTTCAACGAATCTTCGGCAGTAGCTTGCGACACCGAGGAAGCTATGGTGTTGCTTCACATTCTGAGGAGGTTCCCAATTAACAATTGCAGACACCTTCTCAGGATCCACGGAAATGCCCTTGGCAGAGATGATATGGCCAAGATAAAGAACCTCATCGAGCCAAAATTCACACTTGGAGAACTTGGCGTAGAACTGATGTTCCCTGAGCTTGTCAAGAACCAAACGCAAGTGCTTGGCATGATCTTCCTTGTTCTTCGAGAAGACCAGAATGTCGTCGAGATAGACCAAAATGAAGTCATTGGTGTAGGGGTTGAAGATGAAGTTCATCATGCGAGAGAACGTCGGAGGAGCGTTGGCGAGGCCAAAAGACATGACAGTGTATTCATATGACCCATAGCTTGTTCTGAACGCCGTCTTGGGAATATGTTGCTCACGAACGCGAATTTGATGATAATCCATACGGAGGTCAAGCTTGGAGAATACTTGGGCACCCTTGAGTTGTTCGAACAGCTCATTGATGTTGGGAAGTGGGTATTTGTTCTTGATGGTCTTCTTGTTAAATGGACGATAATCAACACAAAGTCGGTCCGTTCTATCCTTCTTCTTCACAAAAAGAACACCACAACCCCACGGAGAAGTACTAGGCCGAATGAGACCCATTCTTTCTTGAACATCGAGTTGTTTCTTCAACTCTTTCAACTCTTCGGGGCCGAGCTTGTAGGGACGTTTGCACACAGGTTCCGTACCGGGCTCAAGTTCAATAACAAATTCAACCGGCCGGTTTGGAGGCATGCCTGGGAGTTCTTCTGGGCAGACGTCTTGATACTCACAAACAACCGGAATCTGCGAAATAGCATCCAATTCACCCTTCTCATTGAGAGAAAACAACCGGATGGTATTATCCCGAGCAGCAAAGACAATTACATCCTCAGACGAATGAGTGAGTTGAATCTGCTTGGCCGCACAATCAAGCTAAGCTTTATGTTTAGAGAGCCAGTCCATCCCAAGAATAAGATCGATATCAGAATTACCAAGAACCACCGGAGAAGAGAGAAACTTGTAATCGCCCAATGTGATAGAGATATCGGGAGCCACCAAACTTGAAGTCAAAAGCTTGCCTGGAGAAACAACTTTCATGGCTTTGGGCATAATCTCAGTATCAACATTGTGCTTCGATGCAAACGGGCATGACAAGAAAGAATGCGATGCACCATTATCAAAAAGTACTTTTGCGGGAACATCGTTAACAGGAGGGTTACCCATGATCACATCTGACGAATCCTCTGCCTGAGCTGCGTTCATCAAGTTGACCTTGGCGGACTTGGGGTTATGCTTGACCACAGCTGTACTTGCCGATCTGACAGGAGGAGGAGGAGGAAGACGCCTCTGGTTGAAACACTTGTTGGCGTAGTGACCCTTCTGTTGGCACTTGTTGCACGTGACCTCTGAGAGCGGACGGTGGTACGGAGCACTCGATCTTGGAGCTTGAGACGAAGTCTTGTTCTGAAAGCCTGGGTTGGGTGGGTGGGATGAACCACCGCCACCTTTGCTCTTTTGCTGATACGGCTGACGGAACGGAGGAGGAGGAAGCCAATACTTCTGCTACTTGGCCACTTGAGTAGAGGAAGAAGGCGTAGTGTCTCTGACTCGCTTCCTGGAAGAATCACACCTCAACTGAGCAGCCTCTTGCTTCAGTGCCATGTTGTAGAACTCATCGTATCTCAGCGGCTCGAAGCGGACAAGAGCGAGCTGAATTTCTTCACGGAGACCACCTCTGAACTGATAGATCATGCTCTTCTCATTAGGAACATCATGCTTGGCAAAATGGGCGAGCTTCTGGAACAACTTGTTGTAGTCATAGACAGACAAAGAGCCTTGCTTCAGATTGCGGAATTCTTCACGTTTGCTTTCAGTCACACTTTGAGGAATGTGATGAGCTCGGAAATCACGACGGAAATCATCCCAAGTGATCAAACGTCCACCTCTGGAATCTTGGTACTGCTGGAACCACTCTGCGGCCTGATCTTTGAGCTGGAAAGACGCGAACTTGACGAAATCTTTAGGTCTGACGTTGCTGCATTCAAAATGCTTGCCCAGATGGACTAACCAATCATCAGCATCGGTAGCCTCAACGCAGTTGCTGAACGTCTTTGGACCATTTGCGAGGAACTGGTTCAGAGTTGCATAATGGTTCTGGTTGTTGCCTTGATTCCCTTGACTGCTTTGATTCCGCTCTTGGATGATTTGCATGATCAACTTTGTATTTGCATTAGTAGCGGCCATCTCAACTTGCCATGCTTCCGGAGGAGGCGGAGGTGGTGGCGGATCTTGATTCTGGTTCTGACTGGTGCTCTTAGCGGGAGCCATCCTGAAGAGGTTGACCACCGTTAGCACACAGGCAGATAAATAAGCTGAAACCAACGGAATGAAAATTGCAACATAAAGTCTTCACATCCGAACAAAATGAACGAATGCACTTCTCTTGAAGTGGTCACATATTCCTAAATTGCGAAGCCACGAAGAATCAGGTAGAAGAGGTACATCAACGAGGGATGGAATCAACATGTGACGTCGAAGCAGAACGAATACCACAACTCAAAATAAAACAAGGGTTGGCTTGCGGAATAAGCCGGAACAAATATATGATAGAAATTTCGTCCAAAGTTTTCATGGCGGGACCTACACGGGCTCGACCGTACAGCACCATCATGTACAAGGCAGTGCACATGACATATGAAGCGTCCCCGAGTCAGCATAGCCAAGGACTCTTTAAGACACAACGAGATCACTGTAAAATCGACCGTGAATAGGCAAACCACTAGACGTCGAACCCCAATTTCATATCATGCATCTGTTGGAAAGATATCCTAAGAGCTACTTGAATTCCCACCTATGAAACTCCCGAAACTTTCCGGTTATGCAATCAGGTGTTGGGGATACAGGGGAAGCATAATATCTCACCCAAGCTAGCAATTCCTACATCCAGCTGCATCCATCCTTCAACACATAACCAAGAAACCTTCGGAAACCATCTATCTCAACCTTCGAAAAGCATCCGTTATACAAGTTATGGCGATACTCCCGAACTCCCGCCCCAGTACTGGGTGGCGTCGAGGTTATCTCACCAACGAACTGCATAAAGGAGATTTTCGATGTCGCGCACATATCTCAAGTATACCATAATTGCAACGATAGAATTATGATGACAACACCTCAGAGCTCAACTCCCCGGGACACTTCCACTAAACCCCTGACAGGAGGCACCAAGACAGTATTCTCATCATAAGCCATCGGAACAAAACCAAGATACTCGCGTGATCCTAAAAAAAAATTTAGTGAAATTTGAGAAGAGAAGAGTCAAAACTCTATGTCAGGATGCCTTACCAGAGCGATGAGGAGACTGGGAAGTAAAAAGAATTCCTAAGCTCTCCGATATATAATTCCTAAGGACTCAAAACATTTTTCTAGACACAACTCGGCTGCTAAAAACGATCAAGCAATGGGGGCTCCTAAGGTCGGGGAAGGCTCTGATTACCAACTTGTGATGCCCTCGATGCGGCTATATCTCCCACGTGTCGAGGCACGACTTAGAGGCATAGCCGCATTGAAAGCAATGTCGCAAGTCGGGAAATCATCACACATCCCATGTTCATAAATAATATAAAGGGGAATAACATAGTTGGCTTACACTCGCCACGTCACATCAAAGTACATAAATAACATCCATCATACAATCACTCATGGCCCGACTACGGCGCCAAAATGGAAATGACCCCCCAACATGCGACAAGGCCCTGAATCTAACCCCGAATAGGCACCACTACTGATCATCAGGAAAAGACACATAGTAACGCTGAGAGTCCTTGTCGTACTCCCACTTCAGCTCGAGCGCACCATCTGGAGCGGTATCCTCGGTCCCTGCATCTGGTGTAATAGTAATCTGTGAGCCATAGGGACTCAGCAATCTCGCACCCTCGCGATCAAGACTATTTAAGCTTAATAGGTAGGAAAGGGGTATTGTATGGTGGAGCTGCAGCAAGCGACTAGCATATATGGTGGCTAACTTATTCGCAAAAGAGAGCGAGAAGAGAGATCAAAGCGCGAGCGAGGAACTAGAAAGCAACCTGCGCAAACATAACTCCAACACCGTGTCCACTTCCCGGACTCCGCCGAGAAGGGGCCATCACGGCTACACACTCAGTTGATTCATTTTAATTAATTAAGGTTCAAGTTATCTACAACCGGACATTAACAAATTCCCATCTGCCCATAACCGCGGTCACGGCTTTCAAAAGATCAATCCCTGCAGGGGGGTCCCAATTTAGCCCATAACAAGCTCTCACGGTCAACGAACGAATAGACCTCCACCCAAGACACACCGATCAGACTCGGTGTCTCGGTACAACAAGATGATTCGACAGGTCAAAACAAGTCCAGCAACACCGCCCGAATGCACCGACAAATCCCGATAGGAGCTGCACATATCTCGTTCTCAAGGCACACTCAGATGAGACATCCTACGAGTAAAACCAACCCTCAAGTTGCCCCGAGGTGGCCCCGCAGTCTACTCGGTCGGACCAACACTCAGAGGAGCACTGGCCCGTGGGGGGGGGGGGGGGGGGCTAAAATAAAGATGACCCTCGGGCTCCGGAAACCCAAGGGAAAAGAGGCTTGGTGGCAAATGGTAAAACCAATGTTGGGCATTGCTGGAAAAGCTTTAATCAAGGCGAACTATCAAGGGGTTCCCATTATAGCCCAACCGCGTAAGGGACGCAACAATCCGGGAACATAACACCGATATGACGGAAACTAGGGCGGCAAGAGTGGAACAAAACACTAGGCGAGAGGCCGAGCCTTCCACCCTTTACCATGTATATAGATGAATTAAGATAACATAGCAATATAATGATATCCCAACAAGTAAATAAATGTTCCAACAAGGAACGGCTCCAATCTTCACCTCCAACTAGCAATGCTATAAGAAGGGGCTGAGCAAAGCGGTAACATAGCCAATCAACGGTTTGCTAGGACAAAGGTGGGTTAGAGGCTCAATCATGGCAATTGGGCGGCTGGCAATCAAGTGGTAGGCATCGTAGCATTGGCAAAGCAATAGAGCGAGCAAACTAGCATAGCAAAGATAGTAGTGATTTCGAGGGTATGATCATCTTGCCTGCAGAGTTGTCAGAGTTGACTGGATCCTCAAAAGCAAACTCAACGGGCTCCTCATTAGCGAACTCGTCTCCCGGCTCTACCCAACAACACAAACAAGCAACAAGGATACAATCAACCACGTGCAAGGGCAACCAATAATATGCGAAGATGGTATGCTATGCGGGATGCGATGCGGGATGCAAAATGCAAGACGTGACAGGAAATGCATGAACCTGGCCTCAACTTGGAAAACCAAGTGTGCCACTGGATATAGGGGAAGAAATCCCCTGAAAACGATATAAAGATCATAGGAATCGGAGCTACGGTTTGGAAATGGCAAGCGATTTACGAAACGAACCGATCTGCGATTTACAGCAAGTAGGCTCCTAAATGCAATGAAATGAACATGCTAAAGCCACCAAACAAGAAAACAAAATGCATGGCAGGGATGTACACAAGATGCTTAGCAAATCACCAGGACTGAGGCATAGGCAAATTCATCCATTAAGGGGTTCAAACAAGCATGGCAAAACTGAATAAGCAAAACAGCTTTCAGACTTAGGGAAATTAACGCTAGTCTGGAATTTCAGACCACGATGCTCTCTTCGGAGCAGCAAAACAACATGAAGCGTAACCTGAACATGGAAAGTAAGAGCATGGCATGGAGCTACTCAACAAGATTAACAAAACACCCAAAATGATCTGGGGCCAAAAGGGTTCACAAAATACTCTAACAAGCACACGAACATCGATGAAACACAATCAGTTTTCAGACTTAGTGAAAACTGAGACATGCTGAAATTACAACTCACGGAGGCATGTAAACGAGCTCGATGCTCTCACTATGGTGCAATTCATGGCAAGTCAAGCATATATCCATAAAGAAGGCACAAAATGCTAGCTAGACATGGCAAGAACAATGGCATAGCATGCATGGATCACTAGCAATAGCTCCGGCAAAATCGCAAAAGAGTTCACGATCTACCCAAATTAACAACTATGCCAAAGTTGAGCTCAATTGAGTCAACCTAGGGTGCTCCAACATAACAAGTAAAGACATCGATGGATTAAGCACAACAAGAATCACAAATCACTCTTACTGATCATCCTCAAAAGAGGCACGGATCACTAGGAAACAAGCTGGACATATAGCATCATGAACTAAAACATCCGAGACTCAGTGATTTTCACTAAGTCCCTGAAATCAACAATCTCAGGTACCCCTCTTTGCAAGCTTGCACAAGACAACACACACATGCTAAAAATGTATGGGTGGCACCTATGGAAAGAAGACAAAATGCTTAACAATTCATCCCAAAGGCGCACAGGCATATCATGCACACAATAATCATGGAAAAAATGACAAAAGTCAATGTAGAGCTAACGGATCTGCAATTTAACTCACAATGCCTCCTTCTAACAACATTTTGGGCACCAAGATGACCTCAAATGCAAATGATGCAATGGAATGAAATGATGTACTCGTTGAGATGAAGATTTTGATATATCATATGTCCAAAACGGAGCCACGGGTGCAAAGTTATGAGCGGTCAAAGATTGCATAAAAATTCTAGGAGTAGGAGAGAAAGTCAACCGGGGGATCTAGGACTTCACTGTAGCACCGGATCTGAGCTCGTTGGCGCGCGGATCGAGGTTCGCCGGCGTCGAGGTGGAAGGAGAGGTCGCCGGCGCGGGGAGGAAGCGGTGCGGCGGCGGACGTCGGAGCCGGGAGCTCCTCTCCCTGGCGCGGCTCCGGCGAGGGCGCGGGCTCCGGCGAGGGCTCGGGCTCCGGTCGGGGGAGTCTTGCGGCGAGCTGGCCGGCGAGGCGACGCGGCGGCCGGAGCGGAGGTGCGGCGGCGCGGGACGTCGGGGCCGGGGAAGAAGGAAGGCGGCGGGGCGCGCCCCGATGGGCTTCGGGGGCCCGCGATGGGCCGGGCGGGCCTCGGCGGGAGGTGGTGGCGGCGCGACACATGGCGCTCTGCCAGTGGCTGCGGGCGGCAGCGGCGAAGTGTCCGGCCGGGCGCGCTGGATCTGGGATTTTTTTTAGGGTTTCGAGGTAGGGGAAGATCCAAAACGGGGGGGGGGTGTTTAAATAGGCATAGAGGGAGCTAGGAGAGTCCAAATGTGGTGCGGTTTTCGCCCACACGATCGTGATCGAACGACCGAGACGATGGAGCAGAGTTTGGTGGGTTTTGGGCCAAATTGGAGGGGTGTTGGGCTGCAACACACACGAGGCCTTTTCGGTCCCTCGGTTAACCGCTGGATTATCAAACGAAGTCCAAATGGCACGAAACTTGACAGGCGGTCTACCGGTAGTAAACCAAGGCCGCATGGCAAGTCTCGGTCCAATCCAGAAATGTTTAATCCCCACACACGAAAGAAAGCTAGAAATGGCCACCGGAGGAGAACGAAGCGCCGGAATGCAAAACGGACAACGGGGAAAATGCTCGAATGCATGAGATGAACGAAAACAAAAACAACACACGGAGACAAAGACCCGAACCCGAGGAATAAATATAACTTAGTGCCGGAAATGGAAAGAGTTGGAGTACAAATTGGGAAAGTTACATATGGGGCGTTACAACTATGTTGATCATATCTACTATATGATTCACGCTCGACCTTTCGGTCTCCGTGTTCCGAGGCCATATCTGTATAAGCTTGGCTCGTCAAGTATAAGCTGAGTATTCCGCGTGTGCAACTGTTTTGCACCCGTTGTATTTGAACGTAGAGCCTATCACACCCGATCATCACGTGGTGTCTCAGCACGAAGAACTTACGCAACGGTGCATACTCAGGGAGAACACTTCTTGATAATTTAGTGAGAGATCATCTTATAATGCTACCGTCAATCAAAGCAAGATAAGATGCATAAAAGATAAACATCACATGCAATCAATATAAGTGATATGATATGGCCATCATCATCTTGTGCCTGTGATCTCCATCTCCGAAGCACCGTCATGATCACTATCATCACCGGCGCAACACCTTGATCTCCATCGTAGTATCGTTGTCGTCTCGCCAATCTTATGCTTCCACAACTATCGCTACCGCTTAGTGATAAAGTAAAGCATTACATCATGATTGCATTGCATACAATAAAGCGACAACCATATGGCTCCTGCCAGTTGCCGATAACTCGGTTACAAAACATGATCATCTCATAAAATAAAATTTAGCATCATGTCTTGACCATATCACATCACAACATGCCCTGCAAAAACAAGTTAGACGTCCTCTACTTTGTTGTTGCAAGTTTTACGTGGCTGCTATGGGCTTAAGCAAGAACCAATCTCACCTACGCATTAAAACCACAACGATAGTTTGTCAAATAGACTCCGTTTTAACCTTCGCAAGGACCGGGCGTAGCCACACTCGGTTCAACTAAAGTTGGAGAGACAGTCGCCTGCAAGCCACCTGTGTGCAAAGCACGTCGGGGAAGCCGGTCTCCGGTAAGTGTACGCGTAATGTTGGTCCGGGTCGTCTCGTCCAACAATACCACCGAACCAAAGTATGACTTATATCGCCCACAACTCACTTGTGTTCTACTCGTGCAAATAACATCAAACCATAAAACCTAGGCTCGGATGCCACTGTTGGGGAATGTAGTAATTTCAAAAAATTTCCTACGCACACGCAAGATCATGGTGATGCATAGCAACGAGAGGGGAGAGTGTTGTCTACGTACCCACGCAGACCGACTGCGGAAGCGTTGACACAACATAGAGGAAGTAGTCGTACATCTTCCCGATCCGACCGATCCAAGCACCGTTACTCTGGCACCTCCGAGTTCTTAGCACACGTACAGCTCGATGACGATCCCCGGGCTCCGATCCAGCAAAGCGTCGGGGAGGACTTCCGTCAGCACGACGGCGTGGTGACGATCTTGATGTTATACCGACACAGGGCTTCGCCTAAGCACTACAACGATATGATCGAGGTGGAATATGGTGGCAGGGGGTACCGCACACGGCTAAGGAACGATCTCAATGATCAACTTGTGTGTCTAGAGGTGCCCCCTGCCTACGTATATAAAGGAGCCAAGGGGGAGGGGGCCGCCGGCCAGGAGGAGGGCGCAGGAGGAGTCCTACTCCTACCGGGAGTAGGACTCCCCCCCCCAATCCTAGTTGGACTAGGATTCCCCGAAGGGGAAAGAGAGAGAGGGGGGCTGGCCACCTCTCCTAGTCCTAATTGGACTAGGGGAGGGGGAAGGCGTGCGGCCACCTTGGGCTGCCCCTTTCTCCTTTCCCCTAAAGCCCATTAAGGCCCATATGGCTCCCGGGGGGTTCCGGTAACCTCCCGGTACTCCGGTAAAATCCCGATTTCACCCGGAACACCTCCGATATGCAAATATAGGCTTCCAATATATCAATCTTTATGTCTCGACCATTTCGAGACTCCTCGTCATGTCCGTGATCACATCCGGGACTCCGAACTAACTTCGGTACATCAAAATGCATAAACTCATAATAACTGTCATCGTAACATTCAGCGTGCGGACCCTATGGTTCGAGAACAATGCAGACATGACTGAGACACATCTCTGGTCAATAACCAATAGCGGGACCTGGATGCCCATATTGGCTCCTACATATTCTACGAAGATCTTTATCGGTCAGACCGCATAACAACATACATTGTTCCCTTTGTCATCGGTATGTTACTTGCCCGAGATTCGATCGTCGGTATCCAATACCTAGTTCAATCTCGTTACCGGCAAGTCTCTTTAGTCGCAATGTTTGCAAGGCTTATGTGATGTGCATTACCGAGAGGGCCCAGAGATACCTCTCCGACAATCGGAGTGACAAATCCTAATCTCGAAATAAGCCAACCCAACATCTACCTTTGGAGACACCTGTAGAGCTCCTTTATAATCACGTAGTTACGTTGTGACGTTTGGTAGCACACAAAGTGTTCCTCCGATAAACGGGAGTTGCATAATCTCATAGTCATAGGAACATGTATAAGTCATGAAGAAAGCAATAGCAACATACTAAACGATCGGGTGCTAAGCTAATGAAATGGGTCATGTCAATCAGATCATTCAACTAATGATGTGACCTCGTTAATCAAATAACAACACCTTGTTCATGGTTAGGAAACATAACCATCTTTGATTAACGAGCTAGTCAAGTAGAGGCATACTAGTGACACTAAGTTTGTCTATGTATTCACACATGTATTATGTTTCTAGTTAATACAATTCTAGCATGAATAATAAACATTTATCATGATATAAGGAAATAAATAATAACTTTATTATTGCCTCTAGGGCATATTTCCTTCAGCCACCCTCAAGAGAGAGCGGCAGATGGGGAGGCGGAGGATGATAATTACATGCCTCCCTTCGAAGACGAGGCAAGCCTCGACGATGACGAATTCGTCGTGCCTGAGGATCCCGTCGAACAAGAGCGCTTCAAGCATCGGCTTATAGCCACGGCAAATAGCCCTAAGAGAAAGCAACAGCAGCTTCAAGCTGATCAAGATTTGCTAGCTGACAGATGGACTGAACTCCTTGTGGCCGAGGAATATAAACTCGAACGCCCCTCCAAGAGTTACCCAAAGCGTAGGTTGCTACCCCGACTAGAGGAGGAAGCACTCACACCTACATCTCTAGCATATGATGCGGCTGACCTGCCACCTCGTGGCTGCAATAGAGAGGTATTTCAGCCAAAAATTCAGCCCGCACCCCGACACCACTCAAATAAAAATTACAAGGCACGGGGAAACATGCTAGACCTGCCAGACGTATTGGAGGACAAAGCAAAACATGCAAGATCGATCTACGGATCATGAGGGCGCGCCACTATGCGAGACGATAACCGTCACACCGGATACAGTAAAAGTAAATCCGGCCGGGCCGAACACAGCGGGAAGACTCATTTGAGCTGCGTCGAGATATAACCCAGTACAGAGGCGCCGCACACCCCCTATGCTTCACAGACAAAGTAATGGATCACCAAATCCCAGAGGGTTTCAAACCCGTAAATATCGAATCATACGACGGCACAACAGATCCTGCGGTATGGATCGAGGATTTCCTCCTGCACATCCACATGGCCTGCGATGATGATCTACACGCCATCAAATACCTCCCACTCAAGCTCAAAGGACCAGCTCGGCATTGGCTCATCAGCTTGCCAGCAGAGTCCATTGGCTGTTGGGAAGATCTGGAAGCCGCATTCCTCGACAACTTCCAGGGCACTTATGTGCGACCGCCAGATGCCGATGACTTGAGCCACATAATTCAGCAGCCAAAGGAATCGGCCAGGCAATTCTGCACATGGTTCCTGAGGGAGTCCTAGATTAGGGGGTCTCCGGATAGCCGGACTATATCCATTGGCCGGACTGTTGGACTATGAAGATACAAGATTGAAGACTTGGTCCCATGTCCGGATGGGACTCTACTTGGCGTGGAAGGCAACACTAGTAGGGAAAACCTTATACACAGAACTTTAGCAGTAGCGCGAGTCAAAGAAGCACGCTGGTGCTAAGTAGCAGTAGCGCGCCTGTGCAAACCGCGTTGCGGATAAAGTTTTAGTAGTAGCGCATCTTGTTCTAAACACGTTACTACTAAAATTCCCACGGCTTAGCCGATAGGCTACACATAGTAGTAGCGACCTATATCGAACCGCGCTACCGCTACTTTCTTTGTAGTAGCGCGTTTTAATATAAACTCGCTACTGCTAAAGGATATAAAATTAAATGGAAAGCAAATAGAAAGGTAATTGAAAATGAAAGAAATAGAATAAGGTGAAAGGAACACTACAAGAAATATGTCAACTTCTGACCCTCACTATTGGCCGCTGAAAGGTCATAGTTTTTCATTTGCGACCTTTTTGTGACCAGAAACAGAAAGTCAAAAGCTGGCGGTTGTAAACTGAAATTAACGACCTTCTCTGTGAGAAGGTCGTAGACGTTTACAACCAAAACAGACGGTTGTTGAACCCATGACCTTTTGTTTTGGTCACTGGCTGTCTGCCCAGGCCACGTTAGATCCGACCTGGCAATCTGACGTGGCAAAATTGCGACCAATTAAAAAGGTCGTTGATAAGATTCAGCTCGGTCCAATTAGGTGTTTTACATGGGCCGAGCCCAATAATTTAGCCTTTATATATATATTTTTCCTGTTATTTTTTACTAGCTACATGGGCCTAGCCCAGCAATTCAGTGTTTTTTTCTTGGCCATTGCCTTTCATAGTCCATTTTTTTCGCCCTCAACCCTTTTATAGTCCATTTCTGTTTTGGGCCTCATCCTTTTTAAATTCCATATAGTTTTTGGGCCTTGGCCTTTTTGTTTGTCCCACTGGTCATCTTTCTATTTCTCACTTTCACAATAAACAAATGAAAAATATTTCAAATGGCAAGAGAACATACTAAACTGTTAAAATGATAGCCAATATTAGCACCAAATATGCTGACTATTGTACAACATACGAGATTATAGTATTTACAGTAGTGTTCATATAAACAGATATGCTAGCCACTGTACAACATAAGTAGCACTACTAACTCGCTACTCTTTACTTTGTCGGCTTCAAGCTTCTTCAAATTTCTTCAGCTCGGAGCTCCTGTAAAGATAGGTAACACCACACTTTTAGAGCTAGATCAAAGGCACAAAAAATTTATTTGGTTGCACCAACCATCTCAGTTCAAGCAAATGATCTATATTAGCAAAGCATGAAAAAGGAAGCAGCACATGGCAGGAATGTTTACAACATCTCAGTTGATGACTTCAAATATGAATAAAGAAGCTGGTTGCAAATTTATCCACTCCATATGAAAGTAAATCTAAGAGGTGGCAATCAATTGGTCCAACAATGCAATATAGAAGCTCAGTTGCAATAAATAACTATAGGCCTACATCAACTCAAAGTGGCAGTAGCTCAAAAACAAGCAAAACAATTGTTGATAAGCAAAGGCAAAAGTCTAAAACACATGTTTGGCCAGACGAACTAAAAGCTAAATCATGTCATTTCAGCGAGAATGACTCATGCAGTTATAGGCAAAATACAAAACTAGCGACCTAGAAAACACGTCGGCAACTTACAGATAACTGATCAATGATAGAGCCAGACAGCGGTCTGTGCAAGCTGGAGACGCCTCTCGACTGGCGACGTACACGTCCAGCTAAACTATCCAGCAGCGCGTAGTAGAGCACATGCACCCTACATCCACACATATACGAATCATTCAACAAGAAAGGAGATCGAGATTTCAAAGTGGGGATGAAGCAGCTAACCGTCCAAAGAAGACAGAACAGTTATAGATGGAGAGGTAGGCACGCTTGAGTGTGGACGCCATCGCTGCTACCGTCATCTGGATCGGGGTGTCAGGGAGGAAGCAATCCGAAGCAAGAAGAACTGAGAAAAATGAAAAGTATTAGCGGCCAGAAGCATGTAGGCAACAGTACTGGATAATCTGTTGCTGCATATAAATACTGAATTACAACAGCAGACATGCTTTGAAAACCACATTACATATTACAGTAGCATGATAAAAATGTACTCAAAATATTCACAGAAGCACACAGACTATATATAGTCCTTTCACAATTGGAGTAAAGAAATGCAAGGATAGTTATAACTCAGAAGTTTCGCACTAATAGCCTAGTAACAAATTTCAAATAAAAACAGTATTAATTCAAATAGTATATGCCAAAGTAGAAAATAAAGCCTCGCAGTTCTCTCAGTTATCACAAAAGTAATATGCCACTTTGCTCCAAGCTTCAGTGGGCGGAAAAGAGATAGCATGGATCACATATGATATGTGCTAGCCATAGAGGCAAGCTCACAGAAACAAACAAAGGGCCTGGTAGATTATGATGATACCATTGTTCTCAGGCGAGGAAATAAAAAATTCAATAACAGAGCTAATTTCAGGGACCATAATGGTGCTGCATCAAGTGCAGTTCAATTTCATGCCTCTATCAGATGAAATGAAGCAATAGGAAAGCTACGATTCACATGAAACTAGTCCTACTTAATTACTTATGCCAAGTGACACGACATCTAGAGGAATGAACAGACTTGTCACACAGCGAGCTCCACAATGGAAAGAAGCCAGCACAAAAAATGGAGTCTTCTCAGTGAATTGACTCATTACTGAATCTTCTCAGTGAATCAACTAGTACTACAACAAAATTCAGTGAATTAAGCTACTCCATTTTGAAGTACTACTCGAGTGCTCAAACATGCAGAGATACAAGTACTACAGGTTTCTCGAAGGCGTAGAATCGACCTAGCGTGTCACAAGAGACATATTAGTACATTTTGTTGGTGAGGCAAGGAAACATATAGCACTATGTACCACACCTATAGAATTATGCCCAATTCACTTCATTTGGAGTTAATAAACTCGATAAATTGTCACTGGAACTAAGACACCACTACTACAAGTACTATTGTAGTAGTTCGGGAAGAAGATTATAGTACAGTACTACTACTCATGTCTACTAACTAGTAAGTAATAGGATACACACGAGTAACTAGGTGTAGTAGTATAAGGGACCTAGATAGTACCCAAGACACATACTACTAGTAAATTGTTGTTATGGGTGAGACAAGAGAGCAGGTGGTACTATGTGGTGCTGCTAGGAAGGGAATTATGGCCACTCGGAATAAATTAACAGTGAGTAGTCGATGGAGTGTCACCAACAGCAAGATAGCACTACTCTTCTAGTACTCCAGCAAGAAGAATAAAGTATATAATACACAGGCAAGGCATTTAGCTGGAGAATACATAACCAGGATTAGAAAAATATAGCATAAACTAGGTAGTTTGGCATTTGCTATGCTGTGCAGCATTGAGCTGCTGAATTTAGTTACTTATGCAGAATCTTTCCTGATTCGAGTAAACTTATTGTTATGGCTCTAAAGTAGAGGTTACCACAGCCAAAAGTAGTAACATGGAAGCTACTTAATGATAAACCAGAACCACAAGCATAGAGAACACAGATTCTCTAAATGAGTAATCGCTGTAATTTAAATACAGATCACAATGAACTAGGTTCGTCATTTTTTTCCAGTTAGAAGGAAATTTTATGATTACACAAGACCTGATGAACACATTTTCTAATCACATCCATTTTCTAATTAACTAGCACCTAAATATATACATGCACTACTTCAGGAAATTTATGACTTGGACATTGTATTAATAGCAGATTACGAACTAATGTACTTGTACTTGATCTAGTTGAATAAATGCAGATAGTTCCTGGTTCAGCCAGCTCCAACTTATGATACTGGCTACTGACAGAAAAACACAGAGAGAGGGAGAGGGGGGAGATCTGGCGACAATATGGCTAGATAAGGCGACCCCGAGGCAAGATCTGGCGCCCCTCCATGTCCGGGTTCTCCACCTTGTCGTCCAACCCGTCGTGCCTCCTTCCCCTTGTCGTGGTCGTGGTTTGCCCGGCACATAACAAGAAAAGATGGGATCTGCATCTACCCTGGGAAGAAAGCAAAGTAAAGCAAGCAGTGGCACATGAGATGAAGGAGATGCAGCAGGCTATGGAGGAGAGTCAGAACGGGTAAATGTGGAGGGCTTACCTGGGCATCCAGCACGCCTCCAACGTCGCCGTCGTCAAGGGCCACCGCAGCGGCGGCGGGAGCAGGAGGGAGATCCCCCATGTACAAGAGAGGGGGTGGAGAATGCGACCGGCTAGGACCCTCCATGAGCCGTCTCCTGTTGCTAGTGCAGCAGCCGCCGCAGTTGGCTATAGATCTGGCGCCGTCTTTGCCGGAACAAGGGCGGAAGAGGGATCCTTGGCCATCTCGGTCACCCGATCCATGAGGGGCTAGGGTTTCGGGCGCCCTCGAGAAAGGAAGGGAGGGAGGCTGCCGGTGAAGCTGGGCGGAGGGGGCGGCGACTGTAGGGGCAGCGGCATGGCGAGGCACGCCCACACCGCCGTGGCTACGCCGGCGCTGAGCAGCGCCATGTATCTGAGAGGAGAGGGTGTGGCTTTGCAATCTTGGAGGAGGAAGTATGTGTGGGTAACGGCGGTGAGCTCCGCCAGAGGGAGGTGGCAGCGGCGATCTGGAAGGGAGGAGGCAAGACAGCGAGGAGATGGAAGTGGGAAAGAAAGGAGGCGGCGTGGATGGAAAATGGCTAGCTAGGGTTTTGGCCTTTTGGGGTTGGTGTGGAAGGGTTGAGGACGACCGTTGGATCCGCGAGCATCCGACGGCGTATGATTCACGATCCGCGTGAGACGTCCATGGACCAATCCGAATACAGTATGATGTTATGTCCATCTAAATAGGTCATAGTTGCCTAAAAATAATGTGTTAAAATCATGTCAGCTTTTTTATGACAAGAGAAATTCAAAAATAAAATGAAAACCTTCTCATTGTGTCACCAAAATGTGAACAAGTTTTCAAAAAAAATAACAATCATGAAAAAGGATAAATATCTTTAAAAAGGTGTCATGAGATGTGAGTTTTTTTGGCAAAAAAACATTTTCCATTTTTCGAGTGCCCGAAATGAGGTTTTTTTGTGAAGGACCTACCATATATTTGTTGCAAAATTGGACCAAATCAATTTTATAAAATACTAGTCCATATTTAATTCACAATTGACCAAATGGTTGGGTGTCAAAATTTTTGATCCACCTCTGGTGAAAAAGACAAATTCCCGACGATTCAGTAGGAAGCGGGTAGAATTTGAACTGCAGCTGCCTCATAGTTTGCTCTTTATTTTTTTCCAAAACCCACTTCTAGGTACATAAGTATCAATTCAATCATAGAAACATCAAAAAATTTCCAAGATTCAACCACTAGCTAGGAACGGTCAAGCCCGCTGTTTTGACCGCATTTTGAAACGGGCATAAAAAATTCAAAAAAATTCAAAACATTAGAAAACCTTCACATCGTGTCATCATATGTGACCAAGTTTTCAGGAAAAATAATAAACTTGTAATACGACAATTATTTTAAAAAATTGTTCTCAGAAATGAGCTGTCATGCGTGAAGATTCATGGCTTTCAAGCCAAATGATCAATCTTATGGCCACATTCATGGAATAGTTTGTTCAAATTATCTAATATTGTGCACAAGGGTGCATCTTGGAATTCCAAACAATGTTGCCTAAGGGAGTTTTCATTTTCTTTTTACGGAAAATTCATTTTCCATTTTCCGAGTGCCCGAAATGTGTTTTTTTGTGAAGGACCTACCATATATTTGTTGCAAAATTAGACCAAATCAATTTTATAAAATACTAGGACATATTTCACGCATAATTAACCACATGGTTGGGTGTAAAAAGTTCTGATCCACCTCTCGTGAAAAAGACAAAATCCCGCCGATTCAGTTGGAAGCGGGTCAAATTTGAACTGTAGCTACCTCGTAGTTTGCTCTTTATTTTTTCCAACAATCATTTCTAGATACATAAATATCTATTTAATCAGAGAAACGTCAAAAAATTTCCAAGATTCAACAACTAGCTAGGAACGGTCAAGCTGCCGTTTTGACCGCATTTTGAAACGGGCATAAAAACTTCAAAAAACATCAAAAAATTGGAAAACCTTCGCATCGTGTCATCATATGTGACCAAGTTTCCAGGAAAAATAATAAACTTGTAATATGACAATTATTTTAAAAAAGTGTTCTGAGAAATGAGCTATCATGCATGAAGATTCAGGGCTTTCAAGCCAAATGATCAATCTTATGGCCACATTCATGGAATAGTTTTTTCAAATGATCTAATATTGTGCACAAGGGCGCATCTTCGAATTCCAAACAATGTTGCCTAAGGGAGTTTTCATTTTCTTTGCACGAAAAATTCATTTTTCATTTTCCGAGTGCCCGAAATGAGCTTTTTTTGTGAAGGACCTACCATATATTGGTTGCAAAACGGGACCAAATCAATTTTATAAAATACTAGGACATATTTAATGCATAATTGACCAAATGGTTGGGTGTAAAAAGTTTTGATCCAGCTCTCGTGAAAAATACAAATTCCCGCCGATTCAGTTGGAAGCGGGTCAAATTTGAACCGTAGCTACCTCGTAGTTTGCTCTTTATTTTTTCCAACAATCATTTCTAGATACATAAATATCTATTTAATCAGAGAAACATCAAAAAATTTCCAAGATTCAACCACTAGTTAGGAACGGTCAAGCCCGCCGTTTTGACCGCATTTTGAAACGGGCATAAAAAAGTCAAAAAACATCAAAAAATTGGAAAACCTTTGCATCATGTCATCATATGTGACCAAGTTTCCAGGAGAAATAATAAACTTGTAATACGACAATTATTTTAAAAAAGTGTTCTGAGAAATGAGCTATCATGCGTGAAGATTCAGGGCTTTCAAGCCAAATGATCAATCTTATGGCCACATTCATGGCATAGTTTGTTCAAATGATACGATATTGTGCAAAAGGGTGCATCTTGGAATTCCAAACAATTTTGCCTAACGGAGTTTTCATTTTCTTTGCACAGAAAATTCTTTTTCCATTTTCCGAGTGCCCGAAATGAGCTGTTTTGTGAAGGACCTACCATATATTTGTTGCAAAATGGGACCAAATCAATTTTATAAAATACTAGGACATATTTAGTGCATAATTGACCAAATGGTTGGGTGTAAAATTTTTTGATCCAGCTCTCGTGAAAAACACAAATTCCCGCCGATTTAGTTGGAAGCGGGTCAAATTTGAAATGTTGCTACCTCGTAGTTTGCTATTTATTTTTTCCAAAAATCATTTATAGGTACATATGTATCTATTTAATCAGAGAAACATAAATTTCTTTCCAAGATTCAACCACTAGCTAGGAACGGTCAAGCCCGCCGTTTTGACCGCATTTCAAAACAGGCATAAAAAATTCAAAAAAAATCAAAAAATTGGAAAACCTTCGCATCGTTTCATCATATGTGACCATGTTTCCAGGAAAAATAATAAACTTTTAATACGACAATTATTTTAAAGAAGTGTTCTCAGAAATGAGCTATCATGCATGAAGATTCAGGGCTTTCAAGCCAAATGATTAATGTTATGGCCACATTCATGGCATAGTTTTTTCAAATGATCTCATATTGTGGAAAAGGGTGCATCTTGGAATTCCAAACAATGTTGCCTAACGGAGTTTTCATTTTCTTTGCACATAAAATTCATTTTCCATTTTCCGAGTGCCCGAAATGAGTTTTTTTTGTGAAGGACCTACCATATATTTGTTGCAAAATTGTACCAAATCAATTTTATAAAATACTAGGACATATGTAATGCACAATTGACCAAATGTTTGGGTGTAAAAAGTTTTGATCCACCTCTGGTGAAAAAGACAAATTCCCGACGATTCAGTAGGAAGCGGGTCAAATTTGAACTGCAGCTGCCTCATAGTTTGCTGTTTATTTTTTCCAAAAACCATTTCTAGGTACATAAGTATCAATTCCATCATAGAAACATCAAAAATTTCCAAGATTCAACCACTAGCTAGGAACGGTCAAGCCCGCTGTTTTGACCGCATTTTGAAACAGGCATAAAAAATTCAAAAAAAATCAAAACATTAGAAAACCTTCACATCGTGTCATCATATGTGACCAAGTTTTCAGGAAAAATAATAAACTTGTAATACGACAATTATTTTAAGAAAGTGGTCTCAGAAATGAGCTGTCATGCGTGAAGATTCATGGTTTTCAAGCCAAATGATCAATCTTATGGCCACATTCGTGGCATAGTTTGTTCAAATGATCTCATATTGTGCAAAAGTGTGCATCTTGGAATTCCAAACAATGTTGCCTAAGGGAGTTTTCATTTTCTTTTGCACAGAAAATTCATGTTCCATTTTCTGAGTGCACGAAATGAGTTTTTTGTGAAGGACCTACCATATATTTGTTGCAAAATTGTACCAAATCAATTTTATAAAATACTAGGACATATTTAATGCACAATTGACCAAATGGTTGGGTGTAAAAAGTTTTGATCCACCTCTCGTGAAAAAGACAAAATTCTGCCGATTCAGCTAGAAGCGGGTCAAATTTGAACTGTAGCTACCTGTAGTTTGCTCTTTATTATTTCCAAAAATCATTTCTAGTTACATAAGTACCTATTTAATCATAAATGCCTTGTTTGGTGGCGATACATCGAGGTTTGGACGGTGGCTGAGGGCCCCAACTCTAGAGCGCGTAAACTCGCATGCCCGCCGCGTGGTCACCGCGTGACCGTGGCGTTGCCATGTGTCCTGGGCGGCCTAGATATGTCTAGTGGGTTGGGCACTCCCTAGGTAGGTGCTAGGAAGAAAATCACAACATAAGATTCTCACGAGGAGACCGATCGATGCTCAAACATGAATAAGCAGCCAAGTGTTTTATTAGTGGTACGGGAAATGCACATGGCTAATGGGCGTGAGTTTTGGCTTAGGATGATCAGTTACTAAGAAGACTGTCTTCACAAATTTTCAGCCCAAAAGGAGGAGCTTAGGTGGTACTTGCTTTGCAAAGTACCACACTGGACATAAATACGAATGTTGAAGCTGGGCTCAAAATAATGAATGGATTGAGCTGGCATCTGGAGGAGGATGGTTATTTGGGCATAGGAAAGCACTGTAGAAAATGGATACCATTTGGACATGCCAAAATAGCACTTCCTTCACAAAGTGCTGTTCTAAACAAAATAGGAAAATGAATATTTTTAAATTATTTTTGAACTAGGCAAGGAAGGTTATTTACATATTTGATGAAGATATGATCCAAAGAATTTATGAGTTTTTTTCGGAATTTTGGGAATTACAGAAATACGGGTTGCTTCACAACCAAGGGCAAAAACTGCCACATGGACATGACACATAGGCAAAACTGATGAGGTGGTGCCTAGTCATAGCAACCCACCACAATTTACAAGGTTATGACCATCTATATTGGTCATGATCAGCTACAAATAAGACAGCGGACCAGTGCTATCTACTTTATGAACATTTCATGTAAGGAAATTACGACCTTTCTAACCAAAATGGTCGTTATAGTTTAGGGTTTGGATCCCCCCGAATAGCTTTTGACCAATTGGTCTCGAATGGTCATAGATCTATGACCTGTTCTTCCAGGGTCACTGACAGAAGGTCACTAGTTGACATATTTCTTGTAGTGGAAAAAAATAAAATGTGAAGAAAACTAAATGAAAAAGGGGAAAAAAGAGAAAGGAGTAGCAGTAGCGTGTATACCAGAACGCGCTGTAGCTAATGTAGTAGTAGCGCACTTTCTGGAGCGCGCTACTACTGCTTCTAACTTAACCACGGGGTTTGTCCTTCCCCACGGCCACTTCCCCCAAATCCAGCTCTCGACTCTCGCCGCCGCTGTGGCTCGTTGGCCGTCGTGCGCTCTCCGCACACCCTCTACGCCGCCCCCGCCCCCGACCTCAACGCCGCCCCGGAAGCCGCCCCCGACCCCGACCTCGACGCCGCAATCTGCCGCGCGCCCGAGCCGCGACCCCGACCTCGATGCCGCCTGCCCTCCCTTATCACAGGCACCCGAGGTGAGCACGCCTGCTCCTCCCTCTCCCCTACCTTTTTGTAGGGTTTCTTTATATTTTAGTTGCATCAAATTAGTTAGGGTTCATGTAAGGGTGGAAACGAATAGGATGCGGATGCGGCTCAAATGTGTTAAGGTTCATGTAAGGGTGGAAACAAACCAAATTTCTAAGATGAATCATAAAACGAGTAAAATTTGACCACTTATTTCACTTTATAGTTGGATAATTGGAATATCCGCTACCACTTTCCACCCCTAGCTTCATCAAATTAGATGGTAATTAGGGAAGTAGTTCCTAGGTACTAATTAGTTAGTAAGAACTAGGTTCTAATTAGGTACTAGTTTATTTTTATTTATAGTAAGTTTATTTTTAATAAGAACTAGTTGAATTGATACAACTAGTTAGTAAGAATTTGTTGCAATTTTTTTTTTGTTAAAGCAATTTTTCCCGCATCGATGTGGACGATGCCTATCCCGCATCCTCGTCGTCAAGTCGGCGGAGGACGACACCTGCTTGACCAGATGGGCCATGTTCGGGACTGGGCTCCGCAGGGGTGGTACTAGGAGGTGCTACCTACTGGGGGCACAGGTTGGTGAGGAGCCAGCCTGTCGTTGACCCAAACCTTCTTTGGTGGCGGTCGCGTTGGCCAGTGACGGTGCAGAGGCTCGAGGACCCCGTGGAGGTGGTGCGTCACCGTGTCAGTGAGGAGGACACGCACGTCCGTCGCTACTTGTTTGCGTTGGAGCACAGGTTCTCCAATACCTGGCAGGTTCTCCAGGGATCTCATTGGAGCTATGATCCCGTGATGGTTCCTTCTCTGTGGGTGTCCACCGCCCGCGCCGACACCCGTCGTGTGCTAGGGTTTTAGTTGTATTAGTGATGTTATATGTATGACACTATTCGGGATGTATTAGTGATAATATTCGACGATGTACGGACGCATGAGATGATTTACTTTTGCTTATTGGATGCATGCTAATTTGAGTCCTATAAGATATTTTGAAATGTATATCTTGTGTTGCTCAAATAGGATATGTGCTTGCCCAAGTGGCCGGTCATGTTGGCAGGTTACACCTCCGAGTGGCCTACGTATTGCCGGAGTGTTGATTCATTTCCGTTCCGGCAAATTTCAGGCGCTTGATATGTCCTATTTTAGCAAAGGTCATGCCGGATTTTTTCGTGAATTTTGGCATGACTTGTGCCAGAATATGTAGGAAATATCGAGTGCCCCAGATTTGTGTGTTGAGTATCCTGGTAGTTGTCTTCGATCGATTTTCAATTAATGTTTTAACTATGAACATAGGAAATGTCTGACAACGAAAAGGATTTCAGTATTTGAAAATACCGCAAAGACGAGCGCGGCCTGTGCGACGGAATCTTCCTAGATGATGATAGGCGCTTCAGCATCAATCTGGACGAGAACTTCGAAGTGGATACAGTAAGTCACAACAACAAGTCTTTTTTCGTAATTAAGCATGACATTTGCTTCATTTGCTTCAACTTATAATTTAAGCATGACAAGTCTTTTTTTTACTATTCTTTTAGCGTATCCCCTTCCATGCAAGAGTTTTTGTATTGGATAAGATAGGTTTCAGTCGTACTATGGAGGAAAAGAAAGTATACTTGAAGATCGAGCATGGTTATATTTTCCATGCAAAATTATTCAATTCATACGACTACACCTATTTTGGATGCAAAACATGGCGAGCACTATGCAAGACTTATGCATTTGAGCCTGATATGGTTATCACCTTTGATATTCGTCCGGAAGATGATATTGAAGGTAATACCGACATCTGGGTCGATGTGCAGATGCCTCCAGTTATACCATTATGTAAGTTTCTCAACCATATTTATGTCTTTGATATTGTTTATTCAAAAATAGTTGACAACTAATTTGTATTGTCAGCTTATTTCAGTGCAAGCAAAAATGTGCAGCGCTTGGTAGACAGGACCTACTACTGTCCCGAGGCTGAACTAAACTGCGAGGAGCTAAGTCATTATGTTTCATGGCTTGAGGATCTTGATACTATCAAGACAAATTTTCTTCCTGCACTTAGAAATATTAGTACTGAAAATGTGCGACCAATAGTGTTCGTAATGAACTACGGTCACATCTATTTAGGAAGGATGATAAGATTTGTACTATTTGTCCTCAGTGCATCTTTTCCATACATTATTTTTGAAGCTAAACTTCATTGTTAAGTATGTTACCATACGACGTTCTTCAATAGGGACTCCCGATGAATGTTGTGCCTTATGGGATTGAGACTAGCTAAAGGTACCATGGGTATTATTATCTTACGACCAAGATATCCTACAGATTACTTTAGTGCATTCTAGATTAGTGATGGATGCTTAATAGTGCAAGACTGGACCAAATGTGTGATGGAGAAGCACAGAGAAGTACTAGGGGGCAGCAAACAGATGCGCTACCCACGATTAGGAGACATGTTCATCTGCATGCTCCAACTTGATCAAGGAGGAGAGCTACACATGTTTTATGTTATTTTACCTAAGAGAGAGCAGCAGGAGTGATTAGCTAGCTAGAAATGAGTGTGAGGATGATGATGTGCTATACTATTACTATGATGATAAAATAGCTAGTGTTGGTGGTAATGACTATGATGATTATTATTAGCTAGTGTTAGTGGTGATTAAATAAATGTTGTTGGTGGTAATGACTATGATGATGATTAAATAGCTTGTGCTGACGGATTAGATTCAAGTGGAGGCAACATGTGGTGCACATTGAAAGTACTACTAGTCCAAACTAGATCAAGTTTGGATTAGTAGTATACTTTTGACATGCACCACATATTGCCTCCACTTGAACCTAATCCACCTTCATTTGACACACTGTTATGGACATAATGATGTAAACCTCATAACTGGTATTGTACCAATATTTGTACAATGGCGCATAAATACACTAAAAATAAAAAAATAAAAAAGAATACTAGTAGCGATGGAGAGAAAACACGCTGCCAGTAGTTACATTAGCAGTAGCGTGGGAGTGAACAAACGCTGCAGCTATTTGTCCTAGCAATAGTGCGTGCGGGCACGCGTTACTGCTAAGCAATAGCTGTAGCGCCTTATTAGTAGGGCGTCTACCCGCGCTACTAGTGAGCACAAAACCAGCGTTACTGCTAGGGTTTTCCCTAGTAGTGCAAGCTAGGCAATACAGATATGTATATCTGCTCCTTTGTAACCGACCTTGTGTAACCCTAGCCCCCTCCGGTGTGTATATAAACTGGAGGGTTTTAGTCCATAGGAGAACAAACAATCATACCATAGACTAGCTTCTAGGGTTTAGCCTCTTCGATCTCGTGGTAGATCAACTCTTGTACTACTCATATTATCAAGAATAATCAAGCAGGACGTAGGGTTTTACCTCCATCAAGAGGGCCCGAACCTGGGTAAAACATCGTGTCCCTTGCCTCCTGTTACCATCCGCCTTAGACGCACAGTTTGGGACCCCCTACCCGAGATCCGCCGGTTTTGACACCGACATTGGTGCTTTCATTGAGAGTTCCTCTGTGTCGTCGCTATTAGGCTTGATGGCTCCTTCGATCATCGATAGCGATGCAGTCCAGGGTGAGACTTTTCTCCCTGGACAGATCTTTGTATTCGGCAGCTTCGTACTACGGGCCAACTCGCTTGGCCATCGGGAGCAGATCGAGAGTTACGCCCCTAGCCATCAGGTCAGGCTTGGAAGCTTAAACTACACGGCTGATATCCGCGGAGACTTGATCTTCAACGGATTCGAGCCCCTGCCTAGTGCGCCATGTGGTCACGATGAGCATGATTTAGCTTTGCCATCAGACAGTGTCCAGGAGATCGCGCCCGCAACCGCTCCGACCATCAATTTGGAACCAGTTGCGCCATCCATGGACGGGTGGATAGACCCCGCCACGGAGGCCGCATCCTCAGTGGCGATCGAGCTGAATATCGACCTTACCCTTCACGAGAGCCGTGATGCCACACAGCCGGATCCTTCCCCGGCCACAGACTCCGAACCGCCTGCGCCCATGCCTATCGAATCCGATTGGGGGCCGATCATGGAGTTTATCTCCGTGGATATCTTTCAGCACTCGCCCTTCGGCGACATACTGAACTCGTCAAGGTCTCTCTCCCTGTCAAGAGAGTCCTGGCCGAACTATGTTCGGCAGGATTGGGATGCGGATGGCGAAGAAATTTGCCGCCCACCCACCACCCACATCGTAGCCACTGTCGACAACTTAACCGAGATGCTCGACCTCGACTCTAAAGACATCGACGGTATGGACGACGATGCAAGAGGCGAACAGGAACCACTGCCCACAGGGCACTGGATGCCCACTTCATCATATGATGTATACACGGTGGACACACACAAAGAAAATGACGAAGAGGAACGGAGGGATGCAACGAAGGGTTGTTCCCTTGAGAAGCAGCCAAAGCGGCGGCGTAAGCGCCACTCCCAATCCCGCCTCGGCAGAAACAGCGGTCATATAGACCCAGCGATAGAGCAGGGTGAACCATCGCACGACCAGGGCAACATGGAGAATCAAACCGAACAACCCGACTCCGTCGAATATAACAGTCCGGACGACATCGCACCGGACAGGCGCCCGGAGCAACATAATGCCCATCAAAGGCTTGTTGCCACTGCGAGGAGTCTGAAAAGGCAGAAGCAAAGGCTCAGGGCTGCGCAAGACACACTCAGAATCAGATGGAGTGAAGTACTCAACACTTCAGCGATGTACGGCGGTAATCGCCACACCAAGAGCTACCCGAAGTGAAAGTTGCTACCCAAATTAGACGAGGAGGCCTTAGATCCCCCGCAATTAGAAAACAAAACGACCATCCGGTCGGATAGACAACCTCGTGGCCAATATAGAGCGGCAAACGACGCCGTACATAAGCCAGTACGCGATCCACGCGAGGGCTTGCATCAGAAGGACAGCGCAACCAGATCCATATACGGGCGACACAAGCACGCTCCGGTATGCAATACAACACAACAAACATCCGAACACCACGGTACACCCAAATACAGGGGTGCCGCACACCCCCTATGTTTCACCGACGAGGTGCTGGACTAAGAATTTCCAGAGGGATTCAAACCCGTAAACAGAGGCGTATGATCAAACAACAGACCCTGGGGTCTGGATTGAGGACCATATCCTCCATATCCACATGGCTCAAGGATACGATCTCCACGCCATCAATTACTTACCCCTCAAGCTCAAAGGGCCAACTCGATTGGAAGCTGGGAAGAGCTCGAAGACACCTTTCGGGCAAATTTTCAAGGGACCTATGTCCGACCACCGGATGCAGACGATTTAAGTCATATAACTCAACAGCCCGGAGAGTCAGCCCGAAAGCTTTGGAACATGTTCCTCACTAGGAAGAACCAAATAATAGACTGTCCAGACACCGAAGCCTTAGCAGCTTTCAAGCACAGCATTCGAGACGAATGGCTTGCCAGACACCTCGGCCAAGAAAAGCCGAGAACAATGGCAGCATTAACAAGCCTCATGACCTACTTTTGCGCGGGCGAGGACAGCTGGTTAGCCCGATGCAGCACCAGCGACCCAAGTACATCCGAAGTTAGGGACGGAAACAGGAAATCACGACGCAGCAAAAACAAGTGCCGGAATAAAGAAGACAGCCCGAAGAGCACGGTGGTAAACGCCGGATTCAGAAGCTCTCGGCCAGGTCAGCAAAGGCCGCCCTCCAAAGGCAACAGAGACGAACTATCCAGCCTAAACAAGATTTTGGACCAAATATGTCAGATCCATAGTACCCCCAACAAACCTGCAAATCCTACCCATAGAGAATGTTGGGTCTTCAAGTAGTCCGGTAAGCTCAACACCGAACATAAGGGGCAGGATACACCAAGCAAAGAGGAGGACGAGCCTCGCAAGCAAAGCACTGGGGAATAGAAGAAATTCCCACCAGAAGTCAAAACAGTCAACGTGTTACACGTAATAAAGGGGAAAAACAAAGCGGCACTCCCAGAGACACATGCCCTAGGGCTAATCACCGCAGAATTCTGCCACTGGTCGTCCCAACCGATCACTTTTGACCATCGGGATTACTCAGCAAGTGTCCGACGTGCAGGATGGGCTGCCTTGGTATTAGACCCAATAATTGACGGATACCACTTCACACGAGTTCTGGTGGACGGCGGCAGCAGTTTAAACCTGGTATATCAGGACACAGTATGCAACATGGGGATAGACCGAGCGAAAATTAGCCATAGCAATACTACCTTTAAAGGAGTAAAGCCAGGCCCAAAAGCCCATTGCACGGGCTCCCTGCTACTAGAGGTTATATTCGGCTTTCCCGATAACTTCCTCAGCGAAAAGTTAACCTTCCACATCACTTCGTTCCAAAGTGGCTATCAAGCTGTACTCGGACGCGAATCTTTCATTCGCTTTAACGCAATACCACATTACTCTTCTCTTATGCTTAAGATGCCCGGTCCATGCGGCATCATTACGGTAAATGGAAATATTGAGCACTCCTTGCCCGCGGAAGACCGTGCGGCTGCCTTGGAAACCGCACGCTAAATGGCCTCACCAACTGAAGCATCTGACAGGTCCTTAAGACCACGGACACGGTTAGACGAGTCCGACGCAGTTATATGTAATTGATACAGGTTTGATGGCTATACCTCTATCACAATACAAGAGGCTCAACGCGCATAAACAAGTGGCAATTAGGCTCAACTTTACTCATCTTGAACTGTACAAATTTTCTTTAGTACAACCTACCTTTTTGCAAGACAACTTTTCAACTAAGTTCCTCTCTTTTACAGATGACCATCGTGCTACACCTGTCCAGGATACGGCACAACGGAGATAGAGGCGCAGACGTGCAGTAGGGACCCGTTCCAAGGATTCTTTTTAGATTAAGACCCTGCGTAAACCTTTTTTATTGTCTCTTGTTGATACACATCCCCCGGATTCTCAGTACCATTGAGAAGGATGTTGACGTATAGGCATGTAGCCACATCAGAATATTGCACGTACCTGGACACCAGGGGCATATTACAAAGGGCAATGTTTTGGCTCGGTTTACACCATAAAGACCGGATACCTTAGGGAGTGTTCAGCGTCGAGAGTTTGGCCTTATATGCATTAGCTCCGAATCATGTCTTTGGTCAAATGATGGTTTTGCCCGGCTCCTGTGTTTTGCTACCTTACATTCCGCTCTATCGGCTAAGGCGGCACCAGGAGAACTACTGCGATTGTGCCCTGGTTCATCCGGACGAGCATCTAAGTAGAGAAAGCCGAAAACTGACTGTCATGATATAGCATGACACTGGTCAACCACTCGATGACCTACCGGAATCTTCAGGATTCCTCCGCCTTAACGAAGGGCCGTTTCCTGGCCAGGCATGTACGCACCCCGAATTTGGGTGAGTGCGGAGCCACCAGGGGCTATATAGTAGCCCCACTGTCAAACTCCCCTGGCTAAGTGAATGTGTTAAAGCATTATAGTCTGGTTTCCTAGTTCGCTGCGCTATCACCTCCTTAATGGACCAAGACGTTGGATCAAGTGTGAACATGCGTCTTCCGCGAACACCCCCGCATTATATGCGTGGGGGCTGAAGCCGACGACTGCAATCTTTTAGGTTATATACATATATACATAAATGGCTGCATAGGAGGCATCATAATACTTTCAGGCAAAAGTATAAGTACAACCTTGATAATCTTAATAGAAAATTGTTTTTACAATGGGAATACATGTCATTCAAACATAATATTCTTCGAGCACTGGGCCTCTATCGAACGAGCGCCTTCAAGAACTTCTTCAAGATAGTGTTCGGCAGCCACTCGGCCTATGGCCGAACCCTACGCCACGACAGTGGTCGCATCCATCTCCGCCCAGTATGTTTTGACACGGGCAAGGGCCATCCACGAGCCTTCTATGCACGCCGACCTCTTCATCGCATTAATGCATGGCACCGCACCAAGGAACTGCTGCACCAAACTAAAATAGCTGTTCGGCTTTGGCCTTTCCGGCCACATATGATCCACAACAGACCTCATGGCGAGTCCGGACAATCTATTCAGCTCAGCCATTCGGCAAGCCGATCAGTCAATGGAAGCGGACACTCTGGAACATTAGATTGTGACCAGAATAGTTTGTCCACTTCACGATCTATTTGATCTCGGAAGTATTCGGCCGCATCGACAACACTCGCCGCCAGGTGCAGATATGCATCCGCCGAACTCCACAGCCAGTCCATACTGGGGATCTCCAAACTTCCTCCGCGGCATGAAGGGTTTCCCAGCCGCGATATCCCCGGCTTGACGCAACTCCGCCTTCTTCGCTCTCATCGCAGACTGGGTGTCTTTGGTCACCATCGTGGCCATTTCCAGGTCCATCGCCTGGTTTTCTTCTTCAAGAAGACGGCAACGGTCGGCAGAGTCTTTTAACTTTACAACCATCTTGGCCATTTTCTCTTTGCTCTCGCAATGCGCGGCCTTTTCGGCTCTTAACTCCTCGGCCGCCTTTAAAGCGGCCGCATTACTACTCCTTGCTTGCTCCTTGGCTCGGTCAAGCTCCGCCCGAAGGGTCTCCACGGTGGCAGCTCCATCTGCAGCCACAACATATTAAAGATACTGGCATCATGCTGCTCTTATTATGTGACAATCACCAGAAAAATCACTCACCCTGTGCCTCGTCAAGCCGCTTGTTGACAAGCACAATGTCAGCATCTGCCGCATCCAGTTGCCGCTTTAGTCCGGCAAACCCATCAGTCCGGCTAGCCACCGGAGCTTCAATAACCTGCACATAAAGGCGGTCTGGTTATTACCTGGGATTGCGATCGTCTATTTTCTGCCGTTCTCGACGACAACCAGAGTCTCAAGGGCTACTATCTACACAGGGCACACCTTAAAATGTGCGGTGGCGTAAAAAATGTACATCATTCCACATACCTCAAAACCCGTTAGTAGACTCATGAAGGCTTCATGCAACCCACTTTCGGCGGACGAAATCCTTTCAATCACCGTACCCATCAACGTACGGTGCTCTTCTGAGATAGTCACTCGCTCTAGCAGATCCCTCAGTACGTCCGACCGCATACCAGACGGTGCCGGACTATTTTGGTTGCTCTCTTCAAGAGCCGGATACTGGGAACTTCGGGTGGCCATAGGATTATCTTCTGGCCTCGCCAGATCTGGAGAGACCCTCCGTGACGACACTTCAAGGTCGCCCGCTTCTTGAGCTGGGCAGTCCGGGGGAGGCGTTTTGCTCTCCATCATCTCCGGAAGAAGATCCCCTGAAGACGAGCTCTGCTAAGAAGGGCTAAGATCTGAACTGCAAGATAAATGCTTCGATTATTTTCCTCAGAAGTAAGGTAGGATATCTTCACTATTATGTATTTTTTGATTACTTGCAGCTCGTTAGAGGGATGATCCCCGCGCGGACATTGTGCAGCAAGAGCACCCTCCGGGGCAGGACCCTCTGGTGGAGATTTCTTCTTCCGTTTGGAAACCTTGGTTTCCGGATCTTCAGACGTAATCCTCTTCCTTCCCCAGGGCGAGAGAATGTCAGATTCTTCCCCTGGGTTGTCCTCCCTCACGAAGGCGCTCATTCCCTCGGTTGGAATAGGTAGCGGTGGAGGCCCGCTTTCGCCCTCTTTATTCCCCCCTTCATCTTCCTTTGAGAGCACCAGGCAAGGAGCTGGCTCGAGCATCTTTTCTACCACCGGATTGTCCAAGCCTTCTGGAAGGGGGCCCGAACACCGGGTCATCTTCGCCTTTGTTATCCAGTACTGGTCAAAGAGCAATTCTTCATAATGATGTCATGATAAAGAAAAGGACAGTGTGTTCGGCCATGGGATTACTTACTTGGGCCGCGGTGCGGTTGCTGCTCAGGCCCACATCCTCGGTAGTGTCCGGACACTCTATTTGGGGTCCAAAGAACGATTTGTACATCTCCTCGTGCATGAGGTCGAGAAAATTCTGAATAGTGCACGATCCTTCTAGGTTGAATTCCCACATGCGGAGGGGCCGGCATTTCAAGGCTGGACTCAATGAACCAACATGACATGCATTACCATAACCAGACTGAAATCTCCCTCGAAGAGATCTTGGATGCAGCTCTGCAGTATGGGCACGTCCTTGGCTGGCCCCCAGCTCAGCCCCTGTTGATCCATGACATCAATTGTGGTGGAAGGCCCGAGCGGAAGGTGGGGGGCAGCTACCCACTTGGCACTTCGGGGAGCTGTGATGTAAAACCACTCCCACTGCCACAATCCGGACACCTCTGGAAAGGAGCCCTTCGGCCATGGAGCGCAGCAATTCAGCTTATTAGAGCACCTCCGCACGTTGCGTACTGCCCCTCGACCATCTTCGGCTTCACATCAAAGGTCTTGAGCCACAGGCCGAAGTGAGGGGTAATGCTGATGAAGGCCTCACAAACGACAATAAATGACGAGATGTGAAGGAGGGAATCCGGGGCTAGGTCATGAAAATCCAGCCCATAATAGAACATAAGACCCCTAACAAAGGGATCCAGAGCGAGGCCTAGTCCTTGGAGGAAGTGGGAGACGAACACAACGCTCTCGTTGGGTTCGGGAGTAGGGATGACCTACCATCGGGCGGGCAGCCTATGCGAAATTTCGGCGGTCAGGTATATTGCCTCCCTCAACATCTTGATATCCTCCTCCGTGATGGAGGAAGGCATCCACCAAACTTGAAGGCTGGACCCGGACATGATTGAAGGTCCGAAGCACCTGACCCGGGCTTTGGGTGTTAGAACTCGAGGCAGGGGAAGGATTCGATTGAGCACGGGAGGGAAGAATTAAAAGCCTTGTCCCTTTATAAATAGGGTGAATATCAAGTGTCCTCCTCATGGCTGTTTGGGACTTGCCTAAAATCTAGGAGTCCTAGGCACGGTTGGGTTACCCACGTCCGTATTAATGAGAATCCCATAATAAGGGGAACACGATCTCTGCTTTGACAAGACGTGTCAAGAAACTGCCTCATGTTATGTGTGGGGCTGGTTAAGGAAAAACGGCTTGAATATTTACCGGGCCATGGCATGATGTCATGCTGCCAAAGCATGTCAGCAGATTGGATTTGTGAAAATATTACTCTCTCTATGGTTGTATGTGGAACTTATTTTGCAGGGTCGGACACTATCCTTGTATTCAAACTCTTCTATGGTGTATTCGGAGGAGGAACCCACCTTGCAATGCCGAAGACAACACTGCGCCGGACTCATCATCATTGAAGCCTGGTTCAGGGGCTACTGATGGTGTCCTGGATTAGGGGGTCTCCAGACAGCCAGACTGTTGGACTATGAAGATACAAGATTGAAGACTTTGTCCCGTGTCCAGATGGGACTCTACTTGGCGTGGAAGGCAAGCTAGGAAATACGGATATGTATATCTCCTCCTTTGTAACCGACCTTGTGTAACCCTAGCCCCCTCCGGTGTCTACATAAACCGGAGGGTTTTAGTCCGTAGGACAACATACAGTCATACCATAGGCTAGCTTCTAGGCTTTAGCCTCTCCAATCTCGTGGTAGATCAACTCTTGTACTACTCATATTATCAAGAATAATCAAGAAGGACGTAGGGTTTTACCTCCATCAAGAGGGCCTGAACCTGGGTAAAACATCGTGTCCCCTGCCTCCAGTTACCATCCGCCTTAGACGCACAGTTCGGGACCCCCTACCTGAGATCCGCCGGTTTTGACACCGACAGTTCCTAACAAAGAAGAATCAAATCGTCGACTGCGTGGATGCAGAGGCCCTAGCAGCTTTTAAGCATAACATCCGCTGTGAGTGGCTCGCCTGGCACCTTGGCCAGGAAAAGCCGAAATCTATGGCAGCCCTCACAACACTCATGACCCACTTTTGTGCGGGAGAAGATAGCTGGCTGGCTCGTAGCAATAACATATCAAAGAACCATGGTACTTTGGATACCAAGGATGGCAATGGCAGGTCACGTCGGAAGAAACACAAGTGTCGCATTAACAGCGACAATACAGAGGATACGACAGTCAATGCCGGATTCAAAGGCTCTAAACCCGGTCAGCAGAAAAAGCCATTTAAAAGAAGCACTCTAGGCCCGTCCAGTTTGGACCATATACTCGATCGCTCGTGTCAAATACAAGGCACCCTGTCGGTGTCAAAACCGGCAGATCTCGGGTAGGGGGTCCCGAACTGTGCGTCTAGGCTAGATGGTAACAGGAGGCAGGGAACACGATGTTTTACCCAGGTTCGGGCCCTCTCGATGGAGGTAAAACCCTACGTCCTGCTTGATTAATATTGATGATATGGGCAGTACAAGAGTAGATCTACCACGAGATCAATGAGGCTAAACCCTAGAAGCTAGCCTATGGTACGATTGTTGTATATAATCTATCGACTAGCCTGGCCTCGGTTTATATAATGCACCAGAGGCCTAGGTTAACAAGAGTCCGAGCCAAATACGCCGGTGGGGAGAAGTCCTTGTCTTGATCGCCAAGTCTTGTGGAACATTCCTTGTATGCGGCGGCTGTTCGAACTGGCCCATGAGTATACGGCCATGGGGGTCCTCGGCCCAATCTAATAGATCGGGAGATAACGTGGTGAGTACCCCCTAGTCCAGGACACCGTCAGTAGCCCCCTGAACTGGTCTTCAAGTTAGGGATGCTCCTCGATTCTTCCGAACTACTCTTCATCTTCGGTTGACGGTCTTGAAAAAAGGTTCAACAAATCTTCTTCGATCTTGAGGATCGCCGAAATGCATTCGACAGGTTTACACGTCGGGTATCCGAGGAGCCCCTTTAAGTTTCTGGCCTTTATCAATGCCTTGTTATTTTTATGCCACACCTCGGGTTTGAAGTTGTTCCCGGGCGGCAGCGTCCTCTTGCGTCCGAGCTCCAACGCCATACTGCATTCGAGGTATCTTTTGCAGCTGAGCACCAACGCCGTACTGCTTTCCGAGCTCCAACGCCAGATTGTATCCGAGCTCCAACGCCGGACTGTGTCCAAGCTCCAACGCCGGACTATATCCGAGGTGTCATATCACCTTGATTCAAAAAAGTTGAAGGAGTTTAGCCGAGCTTAATGCCGGAAATGCCCTCTATGGAGCCAGCCACTAGCGCCCGAGCTTTGTGCCGGACTGCTTCCGAGGTGGTGCACCACCCCGAATGTGGGCCGATTTTTGTCAATATTTTTTATTGGTGCAATTTATTCTCTGCCGAGATATATAGCCAGTAGCCCTCAAGGTGTGTATCAGTCTAAAACCCGAGATGCACCTGAAGGATGACGTAAGACTGCTGATCCTAGTAGCCGCTGAGACTCATGTTGATTTGCAAAATCGGCCTGAGGATCAAGTCCAAGCTCGACAGAATACTTCGGGACACTAAAAGCGGCGTGCTCAGTCCTCGAGACTCAAGTTGGGTGCGGCCGACCAACCTGAGGATCAAAATCTCCTCGGAAACTATATTGCACATAGATTTTCTGTATTGGACAAGCAATGCAGTAGCCCCCGAGACACTGGTCGGGTGGCAGCACCAGATCAGGGGATCGATGTGCCCCTTTAATATTTGTAAATAATAAGCCCGAAGCCCCAGTAGCCCCCAAGCCTTAATGCGGGCACGGGCGGCCGAATTAAGGATCAATATCCATAGTAAAATCAAAAATTATGTGTAATGACTCTATGTATCCAAGTACTTTACGTCATTAATGCTCAGATCCGCATTGTACAAAACTATGTTAACCGACCATCGGCTTCCACCTCCTCGGCCAATAGCCGAGGAGTGTTTGTCCTACTTTATAAAACCTTTATGAGGGCAAAGATTTACAACAAACAAGGCAATCTGGCCATACGGTTTTATAAACAAAGGTACACAGAGAGTTATATTACTGTTTAACAGAAGAAATGTCTTCCAAAGAAAATAGTCCCGCTATCGGTTCCTTTCTTTGGGTTGTCATGCTAAGCATGATCATTAAACCTCAGCTCTAATGTAAGAGCAAAATATCGAGGATTTAGTTTGGGAGGCCAGTTAATAGCCCCCGGTAGTGTTCGGCGACAGTCGGGGTCAAGCCGTAAACACTTCGGCCAATGTTATGAACGGCCCATCATTTAACATAGTCATCGGATCGCTGACCAGTTTACGCTTATTGTGAAAGTCAGTTTTCGGCTTTCTCCACTAAGGTGCTTAACCATGTGAGCAGGAAGCACAATCACAGTGGTTCTCCCTTTGCACGCCTAGCCGAAGAAAGCGGAACGTAGGAAGCAAGTGCTGGAGCCGGGCAACCCAATTATTGACCGAAGACACAATTCGAAACCGGTACATATATAGCAATATCTGAGAATGTTTTTGCTGAATCCCTAAAGGTGTCCGGCGTTGCACTGCGAGACTAATGCTAGAAAAGCACAAATCGTTTAAAAGTGCCGAAAAGCTTGGAAAACCAAGAAACGTCAGTAAAAACATGACGTCCGAACAATATCAACTGTTCGGTGCCAATCCGAAAGTTGGTCTTAGAAAAAAGAAGTGCTTCTGTCGTGCTTTAACATGATACATCCTATCTCAAGACTTCGAGCGGGTCAGCCTACGGCTTCAACCTCCTATCCCGAGGGCGGAGTACTTCTCATCAGGCCAGTTTAGCAAACTAAACTCTAGCGGCTTTGAGAGAGAAATTAGGCTCCCCGGCTAGTGACCGCACACTCGTGTCGAAAAAAGGAGTGATAAATAATAATAAAACTTTGCAACGACTAAGAAGAAGAACACTTATTATAAAATGGCTCAAATAAACTTAAGAGCCCCCAAGTGACTTGGGTAGAAGAATGATTGCATGTACCGAAGTACTTATATCATATCTATGTTCAACCGAACTTTAAACGCGTCTTAACCAACCGTCAGCTTCTCCCTCTTCGGTCAAGGACCGAAAAGTGTTATGTACTCCATCGGTCAAGAATATCGACGGTGTTTCCAATAACTAGGCAATCAGGCCATAAGGCTGTAACAGACAAAGCGCACTCAGGGAACTTATGCTATATTACCGTGAAGTGTAAGAAGCATATTCGAGGAAAATAGTACCCCCGCCGATACCTTTCTTCGGTGCTCATTGTTATTATGAGACTTGTGGAATAGATTTTTTGTACTCATGAGTTCCGTTGTGTGCCGACCATCATTGAAAACTATAAGAGCGCTAGCTTTCGGCTTCACCCAGTCTGAGGTCTGGCTCGGTTGACCCGATCGTGACAATCGCAGAGGTGCTCCCTTTACTCCCTTGCCGAACAATCGGGAACATAGGGGTAAACACAGGAGCGAGGCAACCCAGCTTGCAAATCGCTTAAGTCAATATGGTGCATATTGTGGCATAATACACGAACCAGGAGCGAAGCTGTACAAGTATAATCATATGCAAGAGGAAAAGCTTCATAAATGAAGCCCCCAAGTGAATTGGGTCCTTGAATTTGTGTGTCACAAACAAAGTTTGGACAAGGAAATTTTTTACACGCAACTTTTTTCCAAAAAAGTATAATGCTTGGTCGAACCGAACACAAGTTAGAAATTAAAGCTTTGAGCATGAAAGCGACTTAGCTGGTTAATGTGTTCGGTATTGATGACGCGGTCCGAGCTTGATGCGGGGTAAGGTTCCATCCCCCAAGCTGGTCCTGAGGTGGCGGAGCGGACAGCTCGACACGCCGAAGTGGTGACATAGCACGGTCAATGCAGACCGGCAGAGTGACGCCGAAGTCCCCGGATCATTTTCCTGTGCACAAAAAATAGTGCAAACCGGAGATAATAGTAATAATGATAATTAAAAAAATGTGTTGCATAATAAATAATTTATGCAAAGTGAGGAATAGAAGAAATATGGCCTGGCGCCAAAGTCAATGTCGATGCAGGGCGTCGGCGTGATGTAGTAAAGGCGTGGCAAAGCCTGAATTCACAGGTCAGTCCGAGCTTCGGATGTGGCATTCGCCGGACTATGTATGGAAACTGATCGAACCACCACGCGACCGTCATTAATGCGGTCACCATTTCATAGACCTGCGTACATATCATGGACAAACCAGAGTAATAATTCCTTGGGAAAAATAAACCCAAACAAGCAAAAAATACTGGGATTAATAGCACCTGGTTTATTTGTTGTACCAATCCGAAAGAAGGTGATTCCCAAAATTGGGACTCGCTCTGCACACCCATTGCCTGATGGGTGATAAAACGACGGCATGGCAATGCTGGTAAAGGTTGACTCGCCGAGGCAAAGCCCTCGGCCCAGCTAACGTGACGGAGCTGGTCGGCTAATGACGCCGAAGTGTCCGGAGTAGGTTGATGAAAAGATGGCGAAGCCCCCGGTCCAACCGAGATGTCGAAGCCTCGACGTCAGCCGATGAGTCAAAGCAGGTCGGCATGACGGACACTAGCTTGAAGAAGCAATAGTGCGGCCCTGTCGATGCAGGTCGTGACGTGGTCGATGCCGGCTTGATGAAGCGACCATGCGGCGATGCCGGTATGCCCGCTACGTGTAATCCGTGGGGCGGCGATGTTGATGATGATTTATCCTTCGCGATGCCAGACTCTTGTTCGGCTTGCCGAGATGATGATCCAAAGAAGTTGAGCTCGGCTAAAGTGATGACGTGTCTAGCGCAGGACGGCAGCTGTGGAGTAATATTGCCGAACTGATTTGACACCAGCATAATGCTGAAGATCATGTTCAAAAGATCTTAAAGTTAGTGGGATGTGTTCGGGAACGAAACACAATACCCCTTACAAAACTTCCTTCAAAAGGGATGTCCGAAATCCTTTTCATAAAAAAGAGGAACTCGGGTCGGATTCGTTTTCGCGCAGAAAACAGATTCGAAAAGTGATGCACTAATCGGATGGTTCCCGGAGTTTGGACGGTCGGATCGAGCTGAAATTTTGAGAGATGGTAGATATAGGAATTCCGCAGCCGATCAACGGTTGGATCTTTCAAAGGACGTCCGAGCTAGAAGCTGGACACCACGCCCTAAACTCATCCATATTTGACAGGGCTCCGGTATATCGTGGATTGCGAGAGATTCCTGCATCGGAACTCGACGAAATTTTCCAGGGTTGTTGTACACTCAATTCCGCACAATTGCAACAAAGCGATCGTCAAAGCGATACACGAGGAGGTGGTGGCAGCAGATACGAGTTTGCTGTCTAGAAAAACAGCACGGTTGCTTGAGGGCAATGTTGACGCTGAGCCCCCGAGCTCCATGGATGATTCCTCCATGATCTTGATAGAGATTGGAGTTGATGTTTGATGAAGGCCCTCGTCCGAACATGGTGATCCGAACACGGGGCGCAATTCTTGGTCGAACCAAGGTGACCAGTCGAGCTGGTGATGAAGATCCGTAGTCGAAGTTGATCTGCAGGCGAGCCATGGATCCTTTTGTCGATCACACAGCGGAACTCTCAATGAAAGCACCAATGTCGGTGTCAAAACCGGCGGATCTCGGGTAGTGTGTCCCGAACTGTCCGTCTAAGGCGGATGGTAAAAGGTGGCAGGGGACACGATGTTTACCCAGGTTCGGGCCCTCTTGATGGAGGTAAAACCCTACGTCCCGCTTGATTAATATTGATGATATGGGTAGTACAAGAGTAGATCTACCATGAGATCAATGAGGCTAAACCCTAGAAGCTAGCCTATGGTATGATTGTTGTATACAGTCTATCGACTAGCCTGGCCTCGGTTTATATAATGCACCAGAGGCCTAGGTTAACAAGAGTCCTAGCCGAATACGCCGGTGGGGAGAAGTCCTTGTCTTGATCGTCAAGTCTTGTGGAACATTCCTTGTATGCGGCAGCTGTCCGAACTGGCCCATGAGTATACGGCCATGGGGGTCCTCGGCCCAATCTAATAGATCGGGAGATGACGTGGTGAGTACCCCCTAGTCCAGGACACCGTCACACCCCCGACAAGCCAGCCAACCACACCAACAGGCATTGTTGGGTGTTCAAGCAGGCCGGCAAGTTAAATGCCGATAACAAAGATAAGGGGTCGCATAGCGATGACGAGGAGGAGCCTCGACAGCCGAACACCGGAGGACAGAAGAGGTTCCCCCCACAAGTGCGGACGGTGAACATGATATACGCAACCCACATCCCCAAGAGGGAGCAGAAGCGTGCGCTAAGGGACGTATATGCGTTGGAGCAAGTCGCCCTAAAGTTCAACCCATGGTCCTCTTGCCCAATCACCTTTGATCGCAGGGACCACCCCACTAGTATCCGTCATGGCGGATTCGCCGCACTAGTCCTAGACCCAATCATTGACGGATTTCACCTCACTCGAGTCCTTATGGATGGCGGCTACAGCCTGAACCTACTTTATCAGGACATAGTGCGCAAGATGGGTATAGACCCCTCAGGGATCAAACCCACAAAAACGACCTTCAAAGGCGTCATACCAGGTGTAGAGGCCCATTGCAGAGGCTCAGTGACACCGGAAGTGGTCTTCGGATCCCCGGATAACTTCCGAAGTGAGGAGTTAATCTTCAATATAGTCCAGTTCCGCAGTGGCTATCATGCACTGCTCGGGCGAACCGCATTTGCGAGATTCAATGCGGTACCGCATTATGCATACCTCAAGCTCAAGATGCCAGGACCTCGGGGGTCATCACAGTTCATGGAAACACAGATCGCTCTCTCCACACGGAGGAGCACAATGCGGCCCTCGCAGCAGAAGCACAAAGCAGCCTCTTAAGGCAATCCACTAGTTCGGCGATTAAGGACCCGGAAACCTTCAAGCGCGCCCGGAGTAATCGACAGCAAGACCGCCTGGCACGTTTGGAGCTCGCATAGCAATGCGGCCCCCACCCCAATACCAGCCAAACGGCAAAATCCGTGCCACGCGTACATAATTACGTATTGAGAATACCATGGGCACAGGTGGGGAGGGGGGCACGACTACGGCACGCCCCAAGACGCGGCTCAACATCACAAGGGGCTTCCCGCTTTGTTATTTTTCTCTCTTTCAGGACCTTAATCTCTGGAAACCCTGACCGGTAGTATGATCGCCGAACATATGATGCAGCAACCAAGGAGGCAGAGAGCTATGTCGCACCATGGAACTCCCAGGTGATCTCTGACAACGAGTGAAATACTCGCTCTAAATACCATTCCTCAGCTTGCCCTTGGAGGGGACATGTCAAATAGTCCGACTTTTTGCTTACCGCACCACTTGTATCATTCTGCTCTAATGCACCTTTTTGAAGAAACAATGCATAACACTAAACTATTATCGCATTCTTTATTCTTCTTGTTTTATATATACATATGTTCATTCATGACATCCAGCACCCGTACACTCTGGTACGGCCAATACACTAGGGGCTTAAGCATACCCCATAATACGGCGTGAGAAGTCCAAACACTTTAGACAGTGCGGCACCCTGAACTTATAGCATTATATGCATCAGCTCCGAATCATTTCTTGGTTCAATAGTTGGGTTTGCCCGACTCCCATGTTTTGGTACCTTACATTCCGCTATATCGGCTAAGGTGGCATTGGGAGAACTACTGCGATTGTGCCCCGGTTCAGCTGGGCTAAGCACCTCAGTAGAGAAAGCTAAAACTGACTGTCATGATAAGGCGAGAGACTGGTGTCGGCGGGAACGACACCTATGGGATCACAAGAATCCCTACTTTGGTTGCGGGGCGCGGGGTCGTGAGAAGAGCGGATCTAACAGGTAGCACACAGTTCGTTTATCCAGGTTCGGGCCGCAAGGATGCGTAAAACCCTACTCCTGCTTTGCTGGATTGTATATCTGTGTTCTTGAGCTAGCTATGGGGCGTGAGGAGCTCCAAAAAGCCGAATCCTTCTCCTAGTCACCTCGGTCCTCCTTTTATAGAAAAAGGGGTTGCCACAGTGGCACACAGGAGGTGGAAAGGGTACAGTGATGCGAGGTTATCCCTCGCATTACATGACAAGGCGCATTTAATGCGTCTTGCTTAGGTGTCCTTGCTTTATCGGGGACGGGGGAGAGATTTGTCTCGTCCGTCGCCGCTCCTTCTTGTGTCGACACGCGCCTTGGCCAGCGATGCCTCAGATGCCATGTAGGTAGGTAGGCAGCTGAGGTGGCGCAGGGGTGCGTCTTCACAAAGATCTGCATGCTGCCACGCAGGTGCCTGCCCAGCTGGTTGGGTCGGCAGCTGCATGCATGCGGTGGTGGAGGTTCAGTCGGCGTGGGCCTGATGGAGGCCCTGCGGGTGTCCTCGGTAAGGGCCTTGCCGGGGCCCCGGCAAGGGTCTTGCCGAGGCGCCTGCTGTCATCCTCGGCAAGGCGCTTGCTGGGGGCCTTGTGGTCTTCCTCGTCTGGGATGCCGCCAAGGGTTGTCATCTCCCTAGTGCGTATCTGATGTTGAACGTCTTCACAAAGATCTGCATGTCGCCACGGGGATGTCTCCCGAATCCTTGCCCTTTGGGGGTAGTGGACTCAAGGGTGACTTGCTCCGTAGGCACGGGACGAGTCGCCGCGGCAAGGGTCTTGCCGGGGCTGCTAGAACTGTCTCCCGGCAAGGATCTTGCCGGGGGAGTCCGCTTCGTCCCCTTTCTCTTCGTGGTCTTGGCCTTGGCCTCGTTCTAGTTCTCTTGAGCTTCGGTCTTACCCTGGCTCACCTCCCTTGCCTTGCTTGGTGTGGTGGTGCCCGTGGCTCAGACTGCTCGTGCACAGTTATAGGGGTACAAAAAGTGTACCCCTCTTTTTGTACACCGACAGGAGCCCGCGTGCCCGGGCCACACATAAGCACAATGCGTTGTTGGGCTAGGCCCAAAAATGGTGCGCGGGCAGGCGGGGCAGTTTTTACCGCGGTAAGGTTCTTCGCTTGCTGCGCTTCCCACGATTCCCGCGCGTGGCACGGCGTGGGAAGGCGCGTGTGACGTGGGCGGCATGCATGGGGTTGGTTCCCGCAGGCATGCGTTGCATCGTAGTAAAGGGGCGGTTCGCGCCTTCCCCATAAACGGAGGGAGGCATGGAGGCGCGGGCCATTTACTGGATGGGGCTGAGGCGCGGTCTTCAAGGCGTCTACTCCCCACGATCATGGGGTGGGGAGTGGTCGTCTCACCTGTCCCCTCGGTTCTTCATGTCCGCCACGTGTCTCCCATGCGCCTGGTGTGGCAAACGGTGGAGGCGGGAAATCGGGCCGTCGCTGGTTGGGGCGTCGGGTCGGTCCTGGCTCCCTGCGCCTTCCGTATCTTGATTGGCCGAGTGGGGCGGCCGAGCCCCAACCCCGATCCTTTATAAAGAGGGCGAGGGGGGATGGCGTCCCGCATTCTTTCATCTTCTTCTTCCTTCAGCTTCTGCTCCTCCCTTCCATCCGTCATGGAGAGAGGGAATCCCGGTCCTTCAACAGTGGCGGCGAGGGTCAGCGCTCGACAGCGCGCCCTCCTTCCCCTGCGCCTGCGGTGGCAGAGCCAGCCGCGAGGGGAAGGGGGAGGGGCGAGGCCGCGGGCGAGGCCGGGGCGCTCGGGGAAGAGGAGGACGGGGCGGCGCGCCGGCCTCGCCTCCGCGAGCAGCTCCTCCTCCAATGGAGGGCCTTGTTGGGGATGACCCTTGTGAGTTCTTCGTCAGGCTGTGCCGGCCGCCGTGCCGTCGCCTTCGTCTCCCGACTCCATTTGCGTGGGATATGGAGCTGGATCCGCCGGAGTCATTGCGGCTGCACATGAGGGGCTGCCGGATCAGTGGCACGCGGGTCCGAGTTGACTTCCCCGCCCCTCACGTGATGTATCTTTGTCGGGGATGGAAGACGTTTGCTCATATCCACTGCTTGACGGAGGGGCTCACCCTCCATTTTAAGCTGATGGAGGGTGGCCTTCTCTCCGTCAAGGTCTTCAGGTGCTTTGGGACCCGTGCAAGGTTCTGTGTGGAGAGCTCTTCTGATAGTGAAGACTCCTCCTCAGGTGGGAGTGACGAGGAGGACAGCGGCAGCGACGACGATGGTAGTTGGCGGCAGGATGACGGGTCCGATTAGGTGTCGGGTTCCGCTCTGTGCGGCACCGGTGACCCCATCATCTGCGTCGCCGGCTCCCTGAACTTCTCGGGGTCGTCACCTTGGGCGGCTGGCATTGGGAGGCTGCGGAAGAGGAAGAGGGCGGGCGGCAATGCCGTCAAGTCAGAGTACGCGGGCACCGATGCCTTCGACGCGTGCTGACATCCTGCCGCCTCGTCTTTGAGCTCTGCTTCCGGCGCCGCCATCACCATCCAGCCTTTGGACGGCCACCAAGATGTTCTCTTGGCGTCTTCTACCACCCGTAGCTCGCCTAGGCGCTCCTTTTGTCCTTTTCGCCTCCTTGACCTGCCTCCTGAGGAGAGGGACAAGAAAGGGATTACGGGCACCTTATCTCTTTTTAGTTTGTAAGCCTTCAGGCCTTTGTTGAATTTAAAACTTATAATCCCATCATTCATGTTTTTCATTCCCAATGGACTGTACCTGGGTGGAATGTTTTTAATGAAAAAGGGATGCTTGCCGGGTCATTTCTTTGTGGGTGAAACCCACGGCAAGGAATAAATCCTTGATATCTTTAAGATAAACATTTCCTCGCCCAGCAACAGGCCTTGTTGTCTCCCCACTTTGCTCGACCTTCCTCATGCCTTTGGTGGAGGCAGGGATGAGGCAGGTTCAGGCTCCTTGTTTCATCCTTTTGCTGCCGCGACTACGACCAAACTTGGCCCCTGGAACGAGCCCTAGGGCCTAGAGTTATGGGAGTACGGTAGCTTAGGGGAAAACGAGGTTTCACATACCTCAGTCCATAATGGAATGCGTGATAAGGGATGAAGAACTTATCTGAAGCTGCAGTCCCTGGCAACCCTGGTTCGCCATGGGTGAATCTTTGCTCTTGCAGCCCCCGGCAATACTGGCTAGCCGGGGGCTAGATGCTGGTTTGTTCCTCTTTTTTTTCTCCCCAAGTGGTTCGGCACGGATATGTGTGTGTCCTGTGAACCAAAGAAGACAAAAGAAAGACAAAGAGACGCACACTCGACCTCTAAGCTAGGGGTTAGTCACCGCTAAGCACTATCAACCCTAACCAAGGACGACACTCGACATAGCATGCATGCTATAACTCAGGGCGCCGGCGCTTCGTTTACTTATGCTCAGGGTCTGTGCCTAGCTTTATACGAAGGGTTACATGCGTCATCAGCAATGCTCGTACAAAAGGTGGCTTACCGGGGGGCCCGGCAAGCTACGCCTCACGGGTAAAACTTGCGAAGATGCTCAATGTTCCAGGAGTTACTCACCGGAACGACATCTTCGGTCTCCAGGCGGATTGCGCCGGGCCTGGTGACTCGTATTACCCGATAAGGGCCTTCCCACTTTGGCGTCAACTTGTTGGAATTCTTGTCCAATTGAATGCGCCGAAGAACAAGGTCGCCTTCCTCAAACCATCGGGCATGAACCTTGCAGCTATGGTAGCGGCGCAAGGCTTGCTGGTAGCGTGCTGCTCTCACAGCCTCCCGAAGACGATCTTCCTCAAGGAGCGTTGCATCATCTTGCCGCAATTGCTCTTGCTCAAGCTCATCATAAGCGAGTACTCGAGGTGACCCGTATATGAGTTTCATGGGGAGAACTGCTTCTGCCCTGTATACCAGGGCAAAGGGTGTCTTGCCGGTGGCTCGATTTGGTGTTGTTCTGATCAACCAAAGAACCACCGACAATTCATCAATCCAGCGCCTTACACTATTGTGCAGTCTGTCAAAGGTCTTTGTCCTCAGGCCACGCAGTACTTCATCATTTGGCCTCTCAGCTTGACCATTGCTTCATGGGTGAGCAACAGAAGCGAAACAGACCTTGTTGCCGAGGTCTTGAATATATTGCATGAAGGTGTGGCTTGTGAACTGCATGCCGTTGTCGGTGATAACCCTATTGGGTACACCAAAATGGCACACCAGTCCTTTGAAGAACTTGACGGCCGACTGTGCTGTGACCTTCCTCACTGCTTCCACTTCTGGCCACTTTGTGAACTTGTCGATTGCAACGTACAAGTACTCAAAGCCCCCGACAGCGCGGGGGAAAGGGCCCAATATGTCGAGCCTCCAGACCGAGAAAGGCCAGGAGATGAAGGGCTTGAGCAGGCTGATGAAGCTTCTTTGAATAGAACTGACACGCTTCACACCTGGTGACTAGTGTCGTCGCATCCTGGAGGGCGGTGGGCGAGAACAAGCCTTGCAGAAACGCTTTGCCGGCAAGGGCCCTTGACCCGATGTGGGATCCACATATGCCTCCATGTATCTCCGCCAACAGCCCCAGTCCTTCCTCCCGAGGGATACACTTTAATTTCACGCCGTTCGGCCTCTTTCTGTATAGGACGTCATCGACGAACTGGTACATAGTAGAGAGACAGGCTACTTTTTCTGCTTCTTCCTGCTCCTCAGGAAGTTCCCCTGTTTGGAGGAATCGGACGGTATGTTGTGCCCACGCTGGAGCCTGGGGCTCGACAGCGAGGACTAAAGGCATTTCCTCCACTATCGGAGTGGCTGTCTCCATGGCAAGAGCTTGATGCTTTGTCGGAGCTAGCCGTCCCGTGGTGGGCTCAGTGTCTCCGGCTACATCCTTGCCGGCGGCTTCGGGGAGCTCGGCGGGAAAGTACTTGCCGGGCCCTGATTTTCTCCTCTTGTTCTGCTCTGTTGATGGATCAACGGATGGCTGAGTTAGCCGAAGCACAAAGGTACCTGGTTCCACAAGTAGCTTGAGGGCAGCACGTTTTGACAGGTAGTCGGCGATATCATTCTCCACTCGGGGAACGTATTCTGCCTGTATACCATCAAAACGCTCTTCCAGTTTTCTCACTTCATTGACGTAGGACTTTATCAACGGGCTCTGGTAATCCTTGTTGACCTGCTTGACGACAAGTTGCGAGTCCCCTCTGACGGCGAGTTTCTTGATTCCGAGGTCCGCCGCGATCCTAAGACTGGCAAGCAGCCCTTCGTACTCAGCCGTATTGTTTGTTGACACCTCCCTGGGGAAGTGCATCTGGATCACGTACTTGAGGTGCTCTCCGGTGGGCGCGACAAGCAGTACGCCAGCCCCGGCGCCCTGTAAGGAGAAAGCTCCATCAAAGGACATGATCCAGTCGCAACTTGCCTACTTGCCGGGGAGAGCAGTCTCTTGGGTTTCTTCGTCAAGTGTCGCGGTCCATTCTGCAATGAACTCTGCTAGGACTCGGCTTTGAATCGTCGCGGTACTCTCAAACTTGAGGCCAAAGCTGGACAGTTCCAGTGCCCACTCTATGATCCTTCCCGTTCCGTCTGGATTGTGCAATATCCGTTGCAGAGGGAGGCGAGTGACGACAGTGATTTCGTGCGCCTGGAAGTAGTGACGCAGGTTCCTTGAGGCCATAAGAAGGCCGAAAAGCAGTTTCTGCACACCGGAGTACCTTGATCTAGCCCCTGCAGAAGGGAGCTAACAAAGTAGATCGGGTGCTGCATCATCTTCTTCCTTGGCAGCACTCCAACCGGCTGCGTCGTCTCGGCATCGGTGGCATCGGGCTCCGTCGCTGCTATTACCTCATCATCAATTTCTCTCTGCACCACTAGTGCGGCGCTGACCACCTGGTTCGTTGCCGCCAGTTACAGCAGCAACGGTTCCTGTGGCCTACGCGCAACTAGTATTGGCGCGGAGGAAAGGTACCTCTTCAAATCTTGCAATGCTGCTTCGGCTTCTGGCGTCCACTCCATCGGGCCCGCCTTTTTCAAAATCTTGAAAAAGGGAAGGGCACGCTCAGCGGACTTGGAAATGAACCTGCTCATGGCGGCAATGCAACCAGCAAGCCGACGCACATCCTTGACTCGCTTGGGCACTTCAATCTGCTCTATAGCTTTGATCTTGTCCGGATTGGCCTCTATCCCACGCTATGACACAAAGAACCCGAGAAGCTTGCCAGACGGGACACCGAAGACGCACTTCTCAGGGTTCAGCTTGAGATTGATCTTTTGTATGTTTGCAAATGTTTCTTGTAAATCTGATACGAGGGTTGCCCTATTCTTGGTTTTGACCACTATATCATCCATATAAGCTTCCATATTTCTATGGGGCTGGGGTTCAAAACCAATCTGGACCGCCTTGGCAAACGTTGAACCAGCACTCTTCAACCCGAAAGGCATCCATATAAAGAAATGCATACCTCATGGGGTGATGAATGTTGTTTTCTCTTCATCTTCCCTTGTCATGAAGATCTGGTGGTAGCCGGAGTAGGCATCGAGGAATGACAACAGATCACACCCAGCTATGGAGTCAACAATCTGGTCGATGCGCGGCAACGGGAAGGGGTCTTTGGGACAAGCCTTATTAATATATGTGTAATCAATACACAGCCTCCACTTCCCATTTGCCTTGCGCACTACCACCGGATTGGCCAACCACATTGGATGGCGCACTCCTCTTACCAAACCCGCTGCTTCCAGTTTCCGGATCTCCTCTGTGATGAACTCTTGTCGTTCCAAAGCTTGCTTTCTGAACTTCTGCTTGACGGGCCGCGCTCTAGGACATTCAGCAAGGTGGTGCTCAATCACCTCCCTGGGAACGCCGGGGATGTCGGATGCTTGCCAGGCAAACACACCGACATTCGCCCGCAGGAAGGTGACGAGCGCGTCTTCCTATTTGTCATCAAGGGTGGAGCTTATGGTAAAAGCTCCTCCCGTGCCGTCCTACTTGATAGAAACCTTCTTGGTTCCCGGTGGTGTGGCCCTGGACTTCTTGTTTCTGTCGGTGGAGCTCTCTGGCACGTCCTCGACGGGAGCGCTACACTCCGAAGAGGTGCTCTTGCCGGAGTGGGTGCCTGAGGTCTCACCGGTCTTCTTCTTTTGACTTCCCGGGGCTGCAGCGGCAGGAGAAAGCGCCTTAGCAGTGGCGGCTGCTGCAACTGCTTGTTGGTAGAGTTGGTCAGCGCAAATTAGCGCATCCTTCTTGTCAGAGGGGATGGTGATGATCGTCACAGGTCCTGGCATCTTCAGGGTGTTGTAGGCGTAATGTGACACCGCCATGAACTTGGCCAGAGTGGGGCGGCCAAGGATCCCGTTGTAGGGCATGGGGATCTTGGCAACATCGAACACGATCCTTTCAGTCATGTAGTTCAGATCACTTCCAAAGGTCACGGGCAGTGTGACCTTCCCCTTTGGTTGACTTCTTCCCGGGTTGACCTCCTGAAACGTGCCCGTCTCTTCGAGGTCTTCATCTGGGATCTGCCATTTCTCGATCACGGCAGGCGAGATTAAGTTCAGACCGGCCCCGCCATCGACTAGCATCTTTGTCACCTTAAGGTTGCGTATTGTTGGTGAAACCAACAATGGCAAGCACCCGACTGCAGTAGTGCGATCAGGGTGATCCTCAGTGTCAAAAATGATAGGTGTGCTGGACCACTTCAGCGGCCTTTGGGCAACAAACGATGGTTCCACTGCTGTAATATCACACGCCCACTGTTTAAGCTGGCGATGAGAGGTATGCAGCGAGGCGCCGCCATCGACGCACATGGCCTCTGTAGCTTTCTGAAGTTCTTGGTCGCCAGACACATCGTCCTCTTCGTGATCATCATCCTCTAGCTTTTTGTCACGGCCCCGAGCGGGCCTCTCCTGCTGTTTATCTTTGCCGCGACGACCCGCCTGGCCATCACGCTTCTTGCCGGACCCCCCTGCACCGTCCTGGCCTTTCTCCTTGTCCCGCCTCTCATATTCAGCCCTTTGCTTCTCAGCAAGGAGCTCAACCTGTCGGCAGTTCTGGATATCATGGCCTTTGGTGCGATGGATCTTGCAGAATTGCTTGTCGGAGTTTCCTGGCTTCTCGGCAGCCACCAAGGCCCGGTAGGCGACACATCCGGCAATTTCCTTGCCGGGGTCATCTGCCTTGGTTTTCTTGGCAGAGCCGGAGTCGCCAGATCCCTCGACGACAAGCACAGCTATACCTTTGCGCTTCCTATTGCGGCGCCGACCTTTCTTCGCCGGGGCAGCAGTATCCTCATCTGAGGAGTCGGCTTCCACGCCGGCATCTTCGCCAGGGTACTTCCTTCCCTCTTCAGCTCGGGCACATTTGTCAGCAAGAACATAGAGTTCTGCCACATCTTTCACCTTGTTCATTGCCAGTTCTTCGCGCATCTTGCGGTTACGCACGTTCTGATGGAACGCGCTAATGATGGCGGCAGGGTGAACATCAGGGATATTGTACTGTACCCGGCTGAACCTCTGTATATACTTGCCCAGACTCTCGCCTCCCTTCTGGGGAATGACATGCAGGTCGCTTGCTTGGCGATGAGCTTGGTGACCCCCAGTAAAGGTGCCCACAAACTCATGGCACAAATCCGACCAGGAGGAAATTGAGTCTACCGGCAAGTGCATCAACCACGACATGGCATTGGGTTTAAGAGCCAATGGAAAGTAATTCGCAAGCACCTTATCATCGCGGACTCCGGCGGCTTGCATCGCGATGGTGTAGATGCCGAGGAACTCAGACGGGTGAGTCTTCCGCTGTACTTTTCGCCAACGTCAGGTTTGAAGGTGCAGTGAGTGGGCCACTGGAACTGTCGCAGCTCACGGGTAAAAGCTGGACAACCTATCTCGTAAGGTAGGCCTCCAGGGCTCTCCGGGGCCGGGTGGTTCACAGCAGGCCCTGCTCGCCTGTCTGACTGGTGGCGCGCTCCGTGCCGGCGCTCGATAGTGGTTCGAGCGTCTTCATGGGCTCGTTCCCGAAGAACTTGGCGCTGGTCACAGTGGGTCCACGGGTCAAACGATGCTATGGAGATGGCGTCGCCCGTGACGTCACGACGAGCCGGCGTCCGCGGTACCGGATGGGGAAGAGGTGAATGCACCGTGGTCGCGGCGCCGTCGGCTTTTCCACCACTGGTCCGCGGGACTCCATCGAAGCGCCGACCCGGGGGCCCCACCGGACTTGGTTCGTCTTTGTTGGCCACTGCAACAAGGATTCGGATGGCGGCTCTCCATTCGTCGAGTTTCCCCGTAGTGGGAGGAAAGTCGAGGAGCAATTGCGCGCGCGCCAGGGCCTCTGCTGGCATCGGTGGCAGCGAAACCTGCACGGATCGCGACGCGCTTCGACTTCTGACCATGTCAGAAGGAGCTCTATCACGACCCCGCGGTCGCATGCCATTTTCACCAGCGCCTCGGCGAGTGGGCAGGTCTTCTACGTCCCGGGAGTGGCGCTCGGGGCTCTTCCCGCGGCAACGCCCGGGATCTTCGGCGTGATTACGCCATTCGTCGCGTGCTGCCTGGGAGGAGCGGGCGGTTGACGCCGGCGTGGGAGCCTTGGAGGCCCTCGCGTCGCCTTCGGGCGGGGCGGCGATGACCTTGGAAGGCCCCGCTCCACCCGCGAAGGGCTTGGCTCCGCCTTTGGATCTGGCGACGTGTGGCCTGTTACCAGGCGCACAAACATCGCCGCCTCCCAAAATCCGGCTGCTGGGATGGTGTTGGTGTTCGCGAGAAGCGCCTCGGGTCCTTTCTGCGACCGGTCCGCTGCTGGCCCGCGTCGGGACGAGCTGTCCGGCTTCCGACTGGCCAACCGCCACCGTCGTCTTCTTGTTGGGCGCCATGATGATGAAGAAGCGCCGAACTAACTGCTAAAGCCGATTCTCACAACTGCGCCCCCCTACCTGGCATGCCAAAGATGTCGGCGGGAACGACACCTATGGGATCACAAGAATCCCTACTGTGGTTGCGGGGCACGGGGTCGTGAGAAGAGTGGATCTAACAGGTAGCACACAGTTTATTTATCCAGGTTTGGGCCGCAAGGATGCGTAAAACCCTACTCCTGCTTTGGTGGACTGTATATCTGTGTTCTTGAGCTAGCTATGGGGCGTGAGGAGCTCCAAAAAGCCGAATCCTTCTCCTGGTCGCCTTGGGCCTCCTTTTATAGAAAAAGGGGTTGCCACAGTGGCACACAGGAGGTGGAAAGGGTACAGTGATGTGAGGTTATCCCTCGCATTGCATGACAAGGCGCATTTAAAGCGTCTTGCTTAGGTGTCCTTGCTTTATTGGGGACGGGGGAGAGATCTGTCTCGTCCATCGCCGCTCCTTCTTGTGTCGACATGCGCCTTGGCCAGCGATGCCTCAGATGCCATGTAGGTAGGCAGGCAGCTGAGGTGGTGCAGTGGTGGGTGTTCACAAAGATCTGCATGCCGCCACGCAGGTGCCTGCCTAGATTGTTGGGTCGGCAGCTGCATGCATGCGGTGGTGGAGGTTCAGTCGGCGTGGGCCTGATGGAGGCCCTGCGGGTGTCCTCGGTAAGGGCCTTGCCGGGGCCCCGGCAAGGGTCTTGTCGAGGCGCCTGCTGTCATCCCCGGCAAGGCGCTTGCCGGGGGCCTTGTGGTCTTCCTCAGCTGGGATCCCGCCAAGGGTTGTTGTCTCCTTAGTGCGTATCTGATCTTGAACGTCTTCACAAAGATCTGCATGTCGCCACGGGGATGTCTCTCGAATCCTTGCCCTTTGGGGGTAGTGGACTCAAGGGTGACTTGCTCCATAGGCGCGGGACGAGTCGCCGCGGCAAGGGTCTTGCCGGTGCTGCTAGAACTGTCTCCCGGCAAGGATCTTGTCGGGGGAGTCCGCTTCTTCCCCTTTGCTCTTCGTGGTCTTGGCCTTGGCGTCGTTCTAGTTCTCTTAAGCTTCGGTCTTACTGTAACGCCCCAGATGTAACTTTCCCAATTTGTACTCCAACTCTTGCCGTTTCCGGCGTTAAGTTATATTTATTTCTCGGGTTCGGGTTTTTGTCTTCCTGTGTTCTGGTCGTTGTCATGCATCTCATATCATGTCATCATGTGCATTGCATTTGCATACGTGTTCATCTCATGCATTCGAGGATTTTCCCCGTTGTCCGTTTTGCATTCCGGCGCTTCGTTCTCCTCCGGTGGTCATTTCTAGCTTTCTTCCGTGTGTGGGGATTAAACATTTCCGGATTGGACCGAGACTTGTCAAGCGGCCTTGGTTTACTACCGGTAGACCGCCTGTCAAGTTTCGTATCAATTAGACCTCGTTTGATACTCCAACGGCTAACCGAGGGACCGAAAAGTCCTCGTTTGTGTTGCAGCCCAACACCCCTCCAATTTGGCCCAAAACCCACCAAACTCTGCTCCATCTCCTAGAGCGTTCGATCATGATCGCGTGGCCGCAAACCGCACCTCTTTTGGACTCTCCTAGCTCCCTCTATGCCTATAAATAGAACCCCCTCTGAAATTCTCGTTCTCCTCCCATGAAACCCTAAAAAAACAGATCTCCCCCGCGCGCCGGACAACGTCCGCCGGCGCCGGACGTGTCCGCCCCGCTCCCCTCGCCCTATCCGCTGCCGCCACGTGTCCCCGGCGCAGGACTGCTTCGCCATCGACTGCAAGGGCCCGCCAGGCCCGAGGCCGGCCCCCGCGGCCCAACCACCGCGTGCCGCCAGCTCCCTTCGTCCCCGACGCCGCTCACCACCGCGCCACCGCGCCACCAGGAGAGCCACCGACCTAGCCAGGGTCACGAGGGAGGCGCTTGGGCACCATGTGGAGGCGTGCTTCGCAGCACGTTTCCCTCGAGAAAGAGCCAGGCAAAGAAGGACAGACCAGCAGGAGTTCGTTAACGAGGCCATTCAAGAACTACAGGAGTCAAGGGTCATGAGAGGTTGCCGCCGTCTACCAGCTATGGCCCCACATCTAGGCAAGGATGGCGGGCTGCGCGTCTGTGTCGACGTACCAGGACTCAATCAGATCGCCACGATGGAGCGTCTCTAGCCCTCGCGAGAGGGGCGCTGCGGGGGTCCACCCCACAGCTATGTTCGCATGCCTTACGGCCTACCGAGCATGGCTGCGGCGTACCAGCGCCTCACGAGGGGCATCATGGAGGCTCAGGAAGACGGCATTCCGTGGCCTTGGCGGAGATGAAGACAGCTCGCGAGGAGCCACCAGTGCTTCCGGAGCATCCCGAGGCCCCGGGGCCTGGGGGCTCGTGAGGATCGGCTTCCGCAGCCCACCGAGTCTGCTGCACCAACGCCACTTCACCGACGACATCCTCAGGTGACATCTTTCAAGCTTCATTCCCCGCTGGGAGCACCCTCCCAGGGTTGCATCACTCCCAGGCCGCGTGGGTCCGTCCCTGCGGCATGTATCCCCTTTTAGTTTTCGGTCGATAGTTCGCCTTGTTGGGGGCGCCCCTCGGGCTGCATCATCCCCAAGCCGCTCGGGCTAGGCCCAGCAGCGTGTATCTCCCTCGCGTTTATTTCCAACTATGCATTGCCTATCACGCTTGATTTCTTGATGCCTGTCCACGGCATCCTTTCTTCTCCATGTCGGCCACTTGCATGTTAAAGGGGGGGGGGGGGTGCCTGAGCATCGCGACTCAGGGCTCCTACTGGCTCTCCAGCCCTCACCCTCTGGCCTTGTCCACGGCATCGCGACCTGGCATACCAGCGACGGCTGAGACAAGCTCGAGGGTCGGGACCCAAGGACGTAGAGTACCGGCATCTAACCAAATTTTGCAGGGACACATCTCAAGATACGGCCCAGTGCCAGGCGCAACCCGCCTAGAGGTAGGGCCTCGTGAGCCTCGCGCTAGCCCACGGGTGCCCTGATACGCCTCACCTACTCCAACCAGCAAGCTCTTGAGTGACTAACGATCGACTAATGACTGCCATGGCAACCCCATCTTCCTTCTGTGATGAATCTCCAGGATCCTTGGAGGGAACCGCGCTAGCCAAGGCCCTCATGGAGTTCCCTTCACCCTCGCCCGTGCGAACCGCTTGCACGTTAAAGGGGGGGCGCCTGAGCATCGCGACTCAGGGCTCTTACTGGCTCTCCAGCCCTCACCCTCTGGCCTTGTCCACGGCATCGCGACCTGGCATACCAGCGACGGTTGAGACCAGCTCGAGGGCCGGGACCCGAGGACGTAGAGCAGAAATGGAAACAGAGGTGAGGGAGAAGGGGAACGTGAGGACCTCGCCGAGCAACTCCGTCCCAACTGCCCCACGGACCCGACAATGGGCTGGGGGCGATCCCCGAGCCTCAAGATAAGTCACCATCCAAAGCACTGGCTACCGTGGCACTACCCCAGCACCTAAAGCAATTCCGTACTAGCGACGTTGCTTTCCTTTCTCACCAAGCGACGGCTGCTTGGGCGCCAAAGGGGACCTCCTAAGCATCGCGACTCAGGGGCTCTTACCGGACCCCGGGTCGCTCACCTCCTGGCCTTGACCGCGGCATCGCGACCTGGCATACCAGCGACGGCTGACGCCGCCTTGGGACTGGGACCTGTCGACGCAGAGCACCAAGCCCTCGCGAGGTTCGACAGGGAGAACTAAGCTAAGACGAAATCAGCAACTCACACAAATCCATAGCAAAGGTTATCTATTAACAAACGGGACTACAGACACCTTACAAGCCCCCGTGGGGCGCATTTTGATTCCTCGCAGGGAACGGATCCTAAGGGGTGCTAACTACACGAGCTCCTGCAAAAGATGCCATCATCAACAGTGGGCCGTCAGGCGCCGGCGCCAACCCCATCCAGATCAGGGTCGGCGACGGCTCGACGATCCCGCCCTACTCCGGGAGCGGCACAGACTCGGGGGCTCGTAGCTGTCGTCGCTCGTTTCCGGAGTCGCGAAGATTTCGCTGGAGTCGCTGGACCCTCCGGCGCCTCCGCCAAGGGAGCGGTCGACAGGCCTAGCCCTCACCAGGGCAAGGTCCTGGCCACCTCTCCCGGAGCAACACTCCAGCCGGCGCCCGTTCGTGTCGAAGACCTTGAAGAACATCACCGTAGCGCCATCGTACTCCAGGTGGACCGCGAAGACGCCCCTTTCCCTGCAAACCCGGGCGATTTCTCTCCAGCCGCGGGACAAGTAGTCCTCACCCGGGGCAGCGACCATGACCTCTGCTTCGGTCGCGAGGGCGCTACAGCCGGCGTGCTGCAGCCAGAGCTCTGAGGGCCCTCCTGGAGGGATGATGGAGGCGAAGAAGGGAGGCATACGGATCCAGGACTGGAGAGGAACGACGACGTGGAGCATGAACTCTTGGGAGGAGCCCTCGGCATGGACTTCAGGAGGAACAACCCATGCCTTCATGACCCGACGGCGCCTTTGACGGTGCCGACCGCGGAGATCGGCATCGACACCTTCGGGGCCCTCGACGTGGGCATACAAGTGAAGTGGGAACCCCGGCGGAGCTCGCTCGCACCAGGGCCTCGGCACCACCTGACGGTCTTCCTCGCCCCGGCTGCAAAGGGCAAGCCATTTCTTCGGCGGGAGCGGGTCTGGCCCCTCTCGAGGAGCCTTTCCCTTCTCCGCTGCAGAGAACCGGAGGATCGGAGCCATCGCAGCAAGACGGATCAAGGATCAGGAAGAAGAAGCCAGGAGGAATGGACTAGAAGGGCACACACAGCTTCGCACTTATAGCCGGCGAAGACCAACCGCCGTCCTCCACGATCACAGGTAATCATGACACGATTTGCATGCAGGGACTTGTCCACCTCGCGCGGTCACCGAGGCATCATGGGGAAGTGGAGCCTCCCACATCCCATCAACCGCCACAAGGCGCCCAAGGCCGCAGGCTGTTAGGGCCCGCGGCGCTTCGCCCTTGCCCTTTCGCCTCTCGGCACGGCCAAGTCCATGCGCGCCTTGGGCCCGGGGGCTACTGTCGGTGTTCCGGGAATGGGGGTCCCCAGACTTGCCTGCCTGCGGCCTGCGGTGTAGCTCAAGGGAGGCCCAGCATGGCCCATCTTCATCAACACAATACTCAAGACCCTCGCGAGGGGCCAAGCCTCGCGGGGCGGAGGACACGGCGCATCCTCAGGCGCAGCCTCCTCAGGCTGGCTCGCGAGGAGGCGGAGAAACCAAGGCAGGGTACCTCGCGATGTGCCCATGACGCAAGCCATGACGACTCAAGGCGCCAGGCGGGTGCCAGCGAGCGCAGCGTCCTTCTTTCCTCTTTGGTGCAAGGGGGCAAGCGCAGCCGCGGAGTACCGAGGCATCAGGCAAAGGTTGCCATTTCGGTGCAACGAGACCAAGGCCAGGCGGACTACGAGACGGAGGTCACCATGGAGCCCAACACGGCGTCACCGCAGAGCCTTTCGCAGGTGAAGACCATCTTTAGTCAGGATAAGTGTACTTGTTGTTCCCCTTCAAATTAGCCCGCCATTGTTGGCTCCCTTCCCGCTCAATATTTGGGAAGAGGACCAGGGCCTCTATAAATAGGACTAGCCACCCCCAGGGTAGAGGCATCCGAAAAGGGGATCAAAATCAAAGAAAGAGAGAGAGAGAGAAGGGTGACTGAACTCCTCCTAGCAGTTCATCGCCCCTGCCAAGAACAGACCCTCGCGAGGCTGTTCTTCCTTGTATCATTCATCATCATCAGCCCCAAGAGGCAATCCACCAACCACACACTGGAGTAGGGTATTACACCACAATGGTGGCCCGAACCAGTATAAATCTTGTGTCTCTTGTGCAGTTCTTTCCGTAGTTTAGATCTTTGTGAGACGGGGAGGTAGAGGGCGTGATCTCCGCGCGCACCCAAGTGTTCGAACCTTAAGGGTCTGCCGGAACCCGTGAATCCGACAAACTTGGCCCAGTGCACCTTCACATGGGCAAAAGCCTGGCGTGCACCCTCGATGCAGACAGACCGCTTGATGACTTCCAGCTATGGGCAGGCATCCACAAGCCGCCTCACCAGGCCGAAGTAGCTGTTGGGAAGGGTGTCGCTTGGCCACATCTGTACTATAAAGCCCTTCATGGCCTGTTCGGCCTCCTTGTGCAGCTCGACCAGTTGCTTCAGCTGGTCGCTCATAGGCATCGGGTGTTCGGTCCCAGTATACTGAGACCAGAACAGCTTCTCCGTCGAGCTTCCCTCCTCGGCCTGGTAAAACTTTGCGGCATCCGACATGCTACGGGGCAAATCTGCGAATGCTCCTGGAGAGCTCCGGACTCGGGTAAGTAACAAGTAATTTACTTTCACATGCTTGCTTTGCATATTGAATGCCTTACCCGCCGCTATCTTCCTCACCGCCTCAATCTCTTGGAGGGCCTTTTGGGCTTTAGCCTTGGCATTCTTTGCGCTCTCAAGGGCCGCGACAAGCTCAGACTCTCGCGTCTTCGAGTCAAGCTCCAACACCTCGTGCTTCATCACGAGAGCTTGGTGCTCTTGCTGCACCTCGCCCACCCGTGCCTCTTTCTTTTCCCGCTCGGTGCGCTCCTGGGCCGCTTTGTTTTCGGCCTCGGACAGCGATTACTTCAGGGTCGCCACTTCGGTTGCAATCACATCTTTTTCATATATATATATATATATATATATATATATATATATATATATATATATATATATATATATATATATATATATATAGGGATTGACTATTCGTCACCCTGGGTGAGGAATAGTTATTCTTCACCCCCCTCTATTTTACAATCAATTCACCGTAATTTTACGTTCTGTAAGTTTTGTCTTATTTCCGACGTGAAAAGAGACCGTAAGAAAATATATAGTCGTCGTAAAAAATATTTTATGTTATGTAAAATTACAAACATAAAAACATAGTGTAAAATACACATAAATTGCAAATTTTCTTGTCTTATGACCTATATTTTTATTTTTTTTATGCCAAATTTTACGTAGTGAATCAATAGGAATGTAACTATTTAAATTCCAAACATAATTTAATTATCAAATGATCGTAAGATTACCTCGGGTGAAGAATAACCTATTCTGCACCCTGGGTGATGAATAGTATCACTATATATATATATAGTGATGCTATTCGTCACCCAGGGTGCAGAATAGGTTATTCTTCACATATAGTGATGCTATTCGTCACCCAGGGTGCAGAATAGGTTATTCTTCACCCGAGGTAATCTTACGATCACTTCATAATTAAATTACGTTTAGAATTCAAATAGTTGCATTCCTATTGATTCATTAAGTAAAATTTGGTATAAGAAAATAAAAATATAGGTCATAAGACAAGAAATTTACAATTTATGTGTATTTTACACTATGTTTTTACGTTTGTAATTTTACATAATATAAAATATTTTTTACGGCGATTATATATTTTCTTACGGTCTTTTTTTATGTCAGAAATAAGACAAAACTTACGGAACGTAAAATTACAGTGCATTGATGGTAAAATAGAGGGGGGTGAAGAATAACTATTCCTCACCCAGGGTGACGAATAGTCAATCCCTATATATATATATATATATATATATATATATATATATATATATATATATATATATATATAGACAAGGTATTACTTACCTTTGTTCTCCTCGAGCTGCCTCTAGGCAAGGCCGAGCTCCTTCTCGGACCCCTCGAGGAACTGCTTTAGTGCGGCGACCTCCGCAGTCAGTACAGCAGAGGTCAGCAGCGAAGCCTGCATACGCATATAGACATACTTATATTAGACTCCTGCAGATATTATTTGATCCTCTATTCGGCTTTTCTTTGTGAACTCCAAACAGAGCATCAGGGGCTACTGTCTATGCGGTAATATTTTCCCTATATTTTAAATACTTACGTCAAAGCCTGTTAGAAGGCTGGCACAGGCTTCAGTCAGTCCGCTCTTGGCGGACTGAACCTTCTTGATCACCGCACTCATAATAGTGCGGTGCTCTTCGTCGATGGAAGCGCCGCGAAGCGCTCCCAGCAGGTTGTCCGGTGCCTCTGGATGGACAGAGGTCACCGGCACGGGCGTCTTACCCCTTTTGTATGGGAGCCGCCTGCCCGAGTCCGGAACCACTGGAGGTTCCGGCGCGGTGTTCGGCTGAGAGACAAACTTGGAGCCCCCGGGAGCCTTGCTCCCTTGCTCCTAGAGTCCAGAAGGTCGCCTTGAGGCGCCTCTGGGACTGTCTCCCCTGGCTCGGTGCCCCTTGAGACAATACCTCGGCATTGTCCGTAGGGCAAGGGGAGGAGGCGGTCGGAAGTGGATCGCTATCCATATCCGACGAATCCACGGAGCCGTCCGACGAGGATACGTCGATACGGGCTTGGGGCGGTCTGCATAATCATATTCGGCGTTAGGAGAAGCAGTGCGGAAAAGGTATGCTATGAGTCACTCTAGTATCCGAGTACTTACGACTTCGCCAGGGGCTTGGCCCTGAGCAACCACTCTTCTTCGCCTTCTACGGCGGTGGTAGAGCAGTCTGGAAGAAGAGTCCTTCCCTTCTTGGACTCTTCAGCCTCCCCGGTCAGGGCTGCCTTCCTTTTCTTGTCTCCCCCGGCTGGAGGGGGAGCATCTTCATCTTCCTCCTCGTCTTCGTGGGAGGAGTGCGTCGTGGATTTATCGGACGATCAGTCCGGTACCACCTGGCGCCGGGAACTCTTTCGGGTTCCCTTGGCCTTCTTCTTGGTCTTCTTCGGCACCTTATAAGGAGCCGGAGTCAGCATCTCCGCCAGGAGAGCGTCCACGGTGTCTTCGGGCAGGGGGGCCGGATAGTCAATCTGCTCCAATGCCTCCACCCAGTCCTGTTAAAGGCATGAGAGCTCAAACCACGCACATGGTTCAGCTATGGGAAATAAATGTCCTACCAGATGTACAGAACTTAGCGGATTCACAGGGCGCTTCGCGCTTAGCCCGCGGTCCTCGCTGAGAGAAGGAGGACCTCGGCGCCCTTGAACAGCATCCACCAGACGTCTTTGTGCGTCGTGTCGAAGAGCTCGCTAAGAGTCTGGTGCCGGGCCGGGTCGAACTCCCATAAGTTGAAATCCCGTTGTTGACACGGGAGGATCCAGCGGAAGAGCATACCTGGACTATGTTGACAAGCTTAAGTTTCTTGCTTGTCATGTTCCAGATACACTTCCAGAGTCCGTCCAGCTCCACTGATGAACCCCGGGATAGGCCCTTCTCCTTCCAAGAAGTGAGCTGCGTGGGGATTCCGGATCGAAACACGGGGGCCGCCACCCAGTTGGTGTCGCGCGGCTCGGTGATTTAGAACCACCACGATTGCCACCCCTTTACGGTCTCCACAAAGGAGCCCTCGAGCCATGCAACATTGGGCATTTTGCCCACCATGGCTCCGCCGCATTCCGCCTGTTGGCCGCCTACAACCTTCGGCTTGATATTGAAGGTCTTCAGCCATAGGCCGAAGTGGGGCCAGATGCGGAGGAAAGCCTCGCACACGACGATGAACGCCGAGATGTTGAGGATGAAATTCGGGGCTAGATCATGAAAGTCTAGCCCGTAGTAGAACATGAGGCCGCGTACGAATGGATGGAGGGGAAACCCCAATGCGCGGATGAAGTGGGGGAGGAAAACCACCCTTTCTTGAGGTTCCGGGGTAGGGACGACCTGCCCCATGGCTGGCAGCCGGTGTGCGATGTGCGCCGCTAAGTATCCGGCTCCATGCAACTTTTTGATGTGCCACTACGTGGCGGAGCAGGCCATCCACTTGCCTCCCGCTCCGGACATGTTTGGAGAGAGTTGAGGAGGATGCGGACTTGGGTGCTAGAGCTCGAGTGCGCAAGAATGGATGAGCAGGGAGGAAGAAGGCGTGGGTAGAAAAAGGTGAGATCTTATCCCTTTATAAGGGCGGACTAAATTATGCGCCCCCACTAGCCGGGTAAAACTCGCTTATCCCCCAAGCACCGAAATTGATGGCGCGGTCGGGTTACCCACGTCCGTATTGATGAGAATCCCGTAATAAGGGGAACACGATCTCTGCCTTGACAAGACGTGTCAAGAAACCGTCTCGTGTTATGTGCGGGGCTGGTTAAAGAAAAACGGTTCGAATAATTACCGGACCATGGCATGATGTCGTGCTGCCAAAAACGTGTCAGCAGATTGGATTTGTGGAAATATTATTCTCTCAACGGTGGTATGTGGAACTTATTTTGCAGGGTCGGACACTATCCTTGTATTCAAACTCTTCTGTGGTGTATTCGGAGGAGGAACCCGCCTTGCAATGCCGAAGACAACACTGCGTGCTGGACTCATCGTCATTGAAACCTGGTTGAGGGGCTACTGAGGGAGTCCTGGATTAGGGGGTCTGCGGACAGCCGGACTATATCCTTTGGCCGGACTGTTGGACTATGAAGACACAAGATTGAAGACTTCGTCCCGTGTCCGGATGGGACCCTACTTGGCGTGGAAGGCAAGCTAGGCAATACTGATATGTATATCTCCTCCTTTGCAACCGACCTTGTGTAACCCTAGCCCCCTCCGGTGTCTATATAAACCGGAGGGTTTTAGTCCGTAGTACAACAGACAATCATACCATAGGCTAGCTTCTAGGGTTTAGCCTCTCCGATCTCGTGGTAGATCAACTCTTGTACTACTCATATTATCAAGAATAATCAAGCAGGACGTAGGGTTTTACCCCCATCAAGAGGGCCCGAACCTAGGTAAAACATCGTGTCCCCTGCCTCCTATTACCATCCGCCTTAGATGCACAGTTCGGGACCCCCTACCCGAGATCCACCGGTTTTGACAACGATAATGCCACCATGGAGGTGCCTCCCGAGCCTCGGTTCCAAAGTGGTTGATGGTGCTGGAACTCTTGGGCTCAAGGGTGGCGGCTCTGTTGGTGTTGGGAAAGTTACCCCGGCAAGGTTCTTGCTGGCGCTGTGGAGGCCGCCTCGGCAAGGGCCTTGCCGGGGGAGCTCACCTCGCCCTTATGCTCTGATAACCCACAAGTATAGGGGATCGCAACAATTTTTGAGGGTAGAGTATTCAACCCAAATTTATTGATTCGACACAAGGGGAGCCAAAGAATATTCTCAAGTATTAGCAGCTGAGTTCTCAATTCAACCACACTTGGAAACTTAATATCTGCAGCAAAGTGTTCAGTAGCAAAGTAATATGATAGTAGTGATAACGGTAGCAAAAGGTAACAATAGTAAAAGCAATGTTTTTGGTATTTTGTAGTGATGATAGCAATAGCAACGGAAGAGTAAATAAGCGAAGAACAATATATGGAAAGCTCGTAGGCAATGGATCGGTGATAGAGATTTATGCCGGATGCGGTTCATCATGTAACAGTCATAACCTAGGGTGACACAGAACTAGCTCCAATTCATTGATATAATGTAGGCATGTATTCTGAATATAGTCATACATGCTTATGGAAAAGAACTTGCATGACATCTTTTGTCCTACCCTCCCGTGGCAGCGGGGTCCTTACAGAAACTAAGGGATATTAAGGCCTCCTTTTAAAAGGGAACCGGAACAAAGCATTAACACACAGTGAATACATGAACTCCTCAAACTACGGTCATCACCGGTAAGTATCCCGATTATTGTCACTTCGGGGTTAACGGATCATAACACATAATAGGTGACTATAGAATTGCAAGATAGGATCAAGAACACTCATATATTGATGAAAACATAATAGGGTCAGATCTGAAATCATGGCACTCGGGCCCTAGTGACAAGCATTAAGCATAGCAAAGTCATAGAAACATCAATCTCAGAACATAGTAGATACTAGGGATCAAACCCTAACAAAACTAACTCGATTACATGATAGATCCCATCCAACCCATCACCGTCCAACAAGCCTACGATGGAATTACTCACGCACGGCGGTGAGCATCATGAAATTGGTGATGGAGGATGGTTGATGATGACGATGGCGACGGATTCCCCTCTCTGCAGCCCCGAACGAACTCCAGATCAGCCCTCCCGAGAGGTTTTAGGGCTTAGCGGCGGCTCCATATCGTAAAACGTGATGATTTCTTCTCCTTGATTTTTTCTCCCCGAAACTCAATATATGGAAGTGGAGTTGGAGTCGGAGAGGCAACAGGAGTTGGAGGTAGGGGGCGCGCCCTAGGGGGGCAGGCGTGCCCCCCACCCTCGTGGCAAGGTGGTGAGCCCCCTGGCCTTCATCTTTGGCAGGTATTTTTCTTATTTTCTGAAAAGTGTCTCCGTGAAGTTTCAGGTCATTCCGAGAACGTTTGCTCCTGCACATAAATAACACCATGGTAATTCTTCTAAAAACAGCGTCAGTCCGGGTTTGTTCCATTCAAATCATGCAAGTTAGAGTCCAAAACAAGGGCAAAAGTGTTTGGAAAAGTAGATACGTTGGAGACGTATCAACTCCCCCAAGCTTAAACCTTTGCTTGTCCTCAAGTAATTTAGTTGACAAACTGAAAGTGATAAAGAAAAACTTTTACAAACTCTGTTTGCTCTTGTTGTTGTAAATATGTAAAGCCAGCATTCAAGTTTTTAGCAAATATTATAACTAACCACATTCGCAATAACGCATAGGTCTCAAGTTTACTCATATCACTAGCATAATCAACTAGCAAGCCATAATAATAAATCTCGGATGACAACACTTTCTGAAAACAATCATAATATGATATAACAAGATGGTATCTCACTAGCCCTTTCTGAGACCGCAAAACATACATGCAGAGCACCTTTAAAGACAAAGGACTGACTCGACATTGTAATTCATGGTAAAAGAGATCCAGTCAAGTAATACTCAATGTAAACTAACAGTAATGAATGCAAATAACATCGGTGCTCTCCAATTGGTGCTTTTTAATAAGAGGATGATGACTCAGCATTAAAGTAAATAGATAGGCCCTTCGCAGACGGAAGCAGGGATTTGCAGGGATTTGAAACAGAGGTGAATATTTTTTTGAGCGGTATACTTTCATTGTCAACATCAAAACCAAGAGATGGCGATATCTTCTATGCTACACACATTATAGGCGGTTCCCAAATAGAATGGTAAAGTTTATACTCCCCCTTCCACCACAAGCATCAATCCATGGCTTGCTCGCAACAACGAGTGCCTCCAACTAACAAGAGTCCCAAGGGGAGTTTTGTTTGCAATTATTTTGATTTAGTTTGCATAAAGCATGGGACTGGGCATGCCGGTGACCAGCCATTTATCTCGTGAGTGAGGAGAGAAGTCCACTCCTCTTGAGAATAACCCGCCTAACATGGAAGATACAGACAACCCTAGTTGATACATGAGCTATTCGAGTATACAAAACAGGATATTTATTTGAAGGTTTAGAGTTTGGCACATACAAATTTACTTGGAACGGCAGGTAGATAACGTATATAGGTAGGTATAGTGGACTCATGTGGAATAACTTTGGGGTTTAAGGAGTTTGGATGCACAACCAGTATTCCCGCTTAGTACAGGTGAAGGCTAGCAGAAGACTGGGAAGCAACCAGCTAGAGAGCGACAACAGCCATGAACATGCATTAAAATTAATCGAAACCGAATGCAAGCATGAGTAGGATATAATCTACCATGAACATAAATATCGTGTAGGCTATGTTGATTTTGTTTCAACTACATGCGTGAACATGTGCCAAGTCAAGTCACTTAAATCATTCAGAGGAGGATACCACCCTATCATACCACATCATAACCATCTCAATAGCATGTTGGCATGCAAGGTAAACTATTATAACTCATAGCTAATCAAGGATGGCACAAGAAACTATGATCTCTAGTTGTCATTGCAAACATGTTTATTCATAATAGGCCGAATCAGTAACGATGAACTAATCATATTTACAAAAACAAAAGAGGTCGAGTTCATACCAGCTTTTCTCATCTCAGCCAGTCCATCATATATCATCATAATTTCCCATCACTTGCACGACCGAACGATGTGAATAATAATAATAGTGCACGTGCATTGGACTAAGCTGGAATCTGCAAGCATTCAATAAACAGGAGAAGACAAGGGAATATGGGCTCTTTTGTCAGATCAACAATAATGCATATAAGAGCCTCTTCAACAATTTAATCATGGTCTTCTCCAATCGACCCCAAAGAAAAGAAAAGAAATAAAACTATTTACACGGGAGAGCTCCAAACAAGCAAAAGAAGAACATGAAATCTTTTTGGGTTTTCTTTTTAATTACTACTACAAGCATGTAAATTAAACTGATTAAAAACTACAACTAATTTATTTTGTTTTTCTTAAGGTTTATTAAACACACAAGAAGAAAGCATAAAAAGGAAAATAGACTAGCATGGATGATACAATGAAAAAGTATGAGCACCGACATCTAGCAATGAGTGTGTGAACATAAATGTAATGTCGGTGGGAAATACGTACACCACCAAGCTTAGGCTTTTAGCCTAAGTTGGTCTATGGCCATGGTTGTCCTAGCGGATATCCATAATAATTGTTGTTGGGGTCGTACTGGGATGTAGACGAGGAAGGCTCCGATTGCCATTGGCTGACAATCATCTCCGGATGCCACTGATAATTAGACTGTCGTGAAGGATCAAACTATGGTTCCGGCTCTGGCTCCTCGGCTGGTGCAGGGTTCCGGTAGGCGTGGATAGCCGTCAATGGAACAAGGTATGTGCCTGCAGCCAAATCAAACAAAGAAGGAGTAGGCAAGGTAACAGTCTTAGGATGATGTTTATTAAAGTACAATTGATATTTAAGCTCTCCTTCCCTATTCTTAACAATAAAATCATGCGCCACCATACTTTTATAATCTAGATAAACACGAGGCATCACTTTTTCTTCCTTCTCAGCATGCCTAATAGGTATGTTAAAATGTGCAGCTGGGCGTGTAGCATAGATGCCTCCAAAGATGGAGCCCTTGGTACGGTTCAGACTTAACCGTTTGGCAATAATGCGGCCTGTCGGTGTCAAAACTAGCGGATCTCGGGTAGGGGGTCCCGAACTGTGCGTCTAAGGCGGATGGTAACAGGAGGCAGGGGACACAATGTTTTACCCAGGTTCGGGCCCTCTTGATGGAGGTAAAACCCTACATCCTGCTCGATTATTCTCGATAATATGAGTAGTACAAGAGTTGATCTACCACAAGATCGGAGAGGCTAAGCCCTAGAAGCTAGCCTATGGTATGATTGTCCCTTGTCCTACGGACTAAAACCCTCCTGTTTATATAGACACCAGAGGGGGCTAGGGTTACACAGGTCGGTTACAAAGGAGGAGATATACATATCCGTATTGCCTAGCTTTCCTTCCACGCCAAGTAGAGTCCCATCCGGACACGGGACGAAGTCTTCAATCTTGTATCTTCATAGTCCAAGAGTCCAGCCAAAGGATATTGTCCGGCTCTCCGGAGACCCCCTAATCTAGGACTCCCTCAGTAGCCCCTGAACCAGGCTTCAATGACGATGAGTCCGGCGCACAGTGTTGTCTTCGGCATTACAGGGCGGGTTCCTCGATGACGATGAATTCGTCATACCATCAGACCTCGCCGAACAAGAGCGTTTTAGACGCAGCCACGGCACGCAACCTCAAGAAAAAGCAGCAGCTTAGAGCTGCCCAAGATTTGCTAGCTGACAGATGGACTGAAGTCCTTGCGGCCGAAGAGTATGAACTCGAACGCCCCTCCAAGAGTTACCCAAAGCGCAGGCCGCTACCCCGATCAGAGGAGGAAGCACCTACATCACTAGCGCACGACATGGCAGACGGGCCACCTCGCGGCTGCGACAGAGAGGTCTCTCGGCCCTCCACCCAAGCCATGCCCCGACGCCGCTCAACTAAGGCACGGGAAAATGCGCCAGACCTGCGAGACGTACTGGAGGACATGGCAAGACAAACAAGATCGATCTACGGATCGCGCAGGCGCCCTACGGCACGTGACAATGATCTTCACTCCGGATACAACAGACATAGCTCTTTCGAGCTACGTCGTGATATAGCCCAGTACAGAGGCGCCGCACACCCGCTATGCTTCACGAATGAAGTAATGGAGCATAAAATCCCAAAGGGTTTCAAACCCGTAAACGTCGAATCATACGATGGCACAACAGATCTGGCGGTATGGATCGAGGATTATCTCCTTCACATCCACATGGCACGCGGCGATGATCTACACGCCATCAAATACCTCCCGCTCAAACTTAAAGGACCGGCCCGGCATTGGCTTAACAGCTTGCCAGCAGACTCAATCGGTTCTTGGGAGGACCTGGAAGCCGCATTCCTCGACAACTTCCAGGGCACTTACGTGCGACCAACGGATGCCGACGACTTAAGCCACATAATTCAGCAGCCAGAGGAATTGGCCAGACAATTCTGGACATGGTTCCTAACAAAGAAAAACCAGATAGTCGACTCTCTAGATGCAGAGGCCCTAGCAGCCTTCAAGCATAACATCCGCGATGAATGGCTTGCCCGGCACCTGGGACAGGAAAAGCCGAAATCTATGGCAGCCCTCACGGCACTCGTGACCCGCTTTTGTGCGGGAGAAGATAGTTGGCTAGCTCACAATAACAACTAATCAAAGAACACTGGTAATTCGGATACCAAGGACAAAAGTTGCAGGACACGTCGGAATAAGCAAAAACGCCGCGTTAGCAGCGACAGCAATGAAGACACGGCAGTCAATGCCGGTTTCAAAGGCTATAAATCCGGTCAGCGGAAAAAGCCATTCAAAAAGAATACTCAGGGCCCGTCCAGTTTGGACCGAATACTCGACCGCTTGTGCCAGATACATGGCACACCCCCGAAAGGCCATCCAATCACACTAACAGAGATTGTTGGGTGTTCAAGCAGGCAGGCAAGTTCAGAGCCGAAAACAAAGACAAGGGGCTGCACAGCGACGACGAGGAGGAGCCCAAGCCGCCGAACAACAATGGACAGAAGGGTTTTCCGCCACAAGTGCGGACGGTGAACATGACATACGCAACCCACATTCCCAAGAGGGAGCGGAAGCGTGCGCTACGGGACATATACGCGATGGAGCAAGTCGCCCCGAAGTTCAACCCATGGTCCTCCTGCCCGATCACTTTTGATCGAAGGGACCATCCCACTAGCATCCGTCATGGCGGCTTCGCCGCATTGGTTCTTGACCCAATCATCGACGGATTTCATCTCACAAGAGTCCTCATGGACGGCGGCAGCAGCCTAAACCTGCTTTATCAGGATACAGTGCGGAAAATGGGCATAGATCCCTCAAGGATTAAGCCCACAAAAAAGACCTTTAAAGGCGTTATACCAGGTGTAGAAGCCAACTGTACAGGCTCAGTAACACTTGATGTGGTCTTCGGATCCCCGGACAAATTCTGAAGTGAAGAGATAATCTTCGATATAGTCCCGTTTCGCAGTGGCTATCACGCCCTACTCGGACGAACCGCATTCGCAAAGTTCAATACAGTGCCGCACTACGCATATCTCAAGCTCAAGATGCCAGGCCCTCGAGGAGTAATCACGTTCAACGGAAACACCGAACGCTCCCTCCGTACGGAGGAGCACACGGCGGCTCTCGCAGCGGAAGTGCAAAGTAGCCTTCTTAGGAAATTCTCCAGTACAGCCGTTAAAAAGCCAGACACTGCCAAGTGCGCCCGGAGTAACCGACATCAGGACCGCCTGGCACACTCTGAACAAGCGTAGCAATGCGGCCCCAACCCCAGCTCTCGCGACATAGCAAAACCAGTACCTTGAGTACATAACTACGCCCTTGAAACTCCATGGGCACAGGGGAAGGGGCACAATAACGGCACGCCCAAAATATGGCTCAAAACGTACAAGGGGCTGCCGAATTCTTTTTTTAATTTTTTCTTACTTTCAGGACTCCTTACTTCGGACGACCTGTTCGGCAATTCGACTGCCGCACAAACGATGCAAGATCCAGGGAGGCAGACAAGCCATGCCGCATTATGGAACTCCTAGGTGGTCTCTGTTATGAGCGGTATACCTGTTTTCAATACAATTCCGCGGCCTGCCCCTGGTCAGGACATACTAAATAGTCCAATATCTTTTGCTTACCGCACTATTTGTATCGTTCGGCTTTGATAAATAGCCTCTCTATAAACAATGCATAGCTTTCTGTCTATTTTTTGCACTATCATCTTTCTGTCTATTTTTTGCACTACATCTTTTCATATATACACTGTGGTACGGAAAAATATGCCAAGGGCTTTAGTACCCATTAATATGGCGTGAGAAGTCCGTACACTTTCACAAGGGCGGCACCCCGAACTTATAGCACTATATGCATCGGCTCCGAATCATGATTTGGGTCAATAGTTGGGTTTGCCCGGCTCCTATGTTTTGGTGCCTTACCTTCCGCTATATCGGCTAAGGTAGCACTAGGAGAACCACTGCGATTGTGCCCCAGTTGAGCTGGGCTAAGCACCTCGGTGGAGAAAGCTAAAACTGACTGTCATGATGTGGCGAGAGACCGGTCGCTATTTGAGAGGTTTTTCGAGTCCCTAAAGGCTTATGCTACTTCGAGCGAGGAGCTGGCTTCGTCCGGCCAAGGCGTGGATAGCACCCCGAACTCGGTCTTCTGAACTAGGGGCTTCGCCGAAATTTAAAATTATAGAGTTCTATGGCTAAGTGAGAGTGTTCAAGCATTATAGTCCGATTGCCTGGTTCGTTGTGCTGAGCGCCTCCCTCGAAGGACCCAACTATGGGAAAAAGAGCGCTCAGGTTTATCCCGAACACCCCAGCACTAGTGGCATGGGGGCAGAAGCCAACGACTGGCGATCTCTCAATTTTTGATAAACGGACGCACAGAAAGTAATATTTTTAATTCAATAAGCATTTCTTAGCGCATATGAACAAGTTTCCAGCGCACAAGATAAACACGAGCGAGTTCATTCAAAAATTACATCCTTGGTACATTCATCCGCCACAAGGCAGGCACCCGCAAGAACATCCTTATAGTAGTTCTCGGGCTTGCGATGCTCCTTCCCCGGCGGCGGCCCGTCCCTCACAAGCTTCTCACCGTCCAGCTTACCCCAGTGCACCTTTGCACGGGCAAGGGCCCTGCGGGCACCTTCGATGCAGACGGAGCGCTTGATGACCTAGAGCCTTGGACAGGCCTCCACCAGTCACCGCACCAACCCGAAGTAGCTCCCAGGCAGGGCCTCTCCGGGCCACAGCCAAACTATGAAGCCCTTCATGGCCTGTTCGGCCGCCTGGTGGAGCTCGACCAGCTGTTTCAGCTGGTCGCTCAAAGGCACAGGGTGTCCGGCCTCAGCATACTGAGACCAGAACACCTTCTCCGTCGAGCTGCCCTCTTCGGCTCTGTAGAATACGGCGGCGGCGGATACGCTGCGGGGAAGATCTGCGAATGCCCCTGGAGAGCTCCGGATTCGGGTAAGTAACAAGTCCTTTACTTTTATACTTCTGCTTTGCATAAAGAAAGCCTTACCCGCAGCTATCTTTTTTATCTCCTCCAACTCTTGGAGGGCCTTTTGGGCTTCGGCCTTGGCGGACTTGGCAGTCTCAAGGGCCGCCGCGAGCTCGGACGCTTGCGTCTTGGACTCAAGCTCCAAACTCTCATGTTTTTTCATGAGAGCCTGAAGCTCCCACTGCACCTCGCCAAACTGGCCCTCAAGTTTCTCTCGCTCCGAGCACTCCGCGGCCATTTTCTTTTTGGCCTCGGACAGCGCCTGCTTGAGGGTCGCCACCTCAGTCGTGGCCCCTACAAGAAGCAGTACAATCCTGTTATTTTTTGCAATCAAGCCTTTCTATAGGCACTTTATCTGTAAGGTATTTCTTACCTTCTTTCTCCTCGAGCTGCTGTTTGGCAAGGCCGAGCTCTTGCTCGGTCCGCTCGAGGCCCTGTTTCAGGGCACCCACCTCCGCAGTCAGTGCGGCGGTGACTAGCAGCGAAGCCTGCATACGCATATTGACTCTTTGTTGTTAGACTCCTGCGAAATTTAATAGATACTCTATTCGGCTTTTCTTTCCAAACGCCAAACAGAGCATCAGGGGCTACTATCTATGTGGTTATATTTTTACATATTTTTTACTTACCTCGAAGCTTGTTAGAAGGCTAGCGCAAGGTTCACTCTGTCCACTCTAGGCGGACTGAACCTTCTGGATCACCGTACTCATAATAGTACGGTGCTCCTCGTCGATGGAGGCACCGTCAAGCACCTCTAGCAGATTGTCCGGCACCTCCGGTTGGACGGAGGCTGCCGGCTCAGAAGGCTTACTGCTCTTGGAAGGAGTTCGCCTACTGCGGACCGGAACTGTTGTAGATTCCGGTGCGGTGTCCGGCTCAAAGCCAGACTTGGAGCCCTGGGGGGCCTTGTCCCCTTCACTCCTGGAGTCCGGGAGGTTGCCTTGCGGCTCCTCCGGGACCACCTCCTCCTGCCCCAGAGCTTGTCGCGACGCCACATCGGCGTCGTCCGTGGTGCGGGGGGAGACAGCGGGCGGAACTGAGTTCACGTCCGATGAATTCAGGGAGCCGCTCGACGACTCGTCGAGTCCGGTCCGGGGCGGGCTGCATAATTATATTCGACACTAAGGAAAGCTATGCAACAAAGGAACATCATGAGTTACTCTAATATCCAAACTTACGATTTCACCAGACGCTTGGCCCTGTCTGGCCACTCCTCTTCATCCTCTTCGGCGTCGGGGAGGTAGTCCGGCGGAGGGGTCTTCCTCTTCTTGGACCCTTCGGCCTCCCCCGTTGGGGCGGCCTTCCTTTTCTTTCCTTCCCCCGCTAGAGGGGGAGAGGTTTCTTCTTCCTCCTCCTCATTTTCACGGGAGGAGTGCGTCTCGGGCTCGTCAGATGATGAGTCCGACACCACCATATTACAGGCACTCTTTCGAGTCCCCGTGGTCTTCTTCTTCTTGGCCTTCTTCTCCGGCACCACATAAGGCGGCGCCGGAAACAGCAGCTTCACTAGGAGAGCCGGGGCTGGGTCTTCGGGCAGCGGAGCCGGACAGTTAATCGGTCCGGATATCGCCTGCCAAGCTTGTCAAAGGTAAGGGAGTTTAGATCCCGCATAGAGTCAAACTATGGAAAAAGCTTAAACATCCTTTAAAGGTGTAGATGGCTTACCTCGTAAGCATCACGCTGCGAGCTGTATCCGCGGTCCTCGGAAGTGGATGCAGGAGCCTCGGTGCCCTTAAATAGCAGCCTCCACGCGTCTTCGTACGTCGTGTCGAAGAGCCTGCTGAGGGTTTGATGCTGCGCCGGGTTGAACTCCCATAGATTAAAATCCCATTGTTGGCACGGGAGTATCCGGCGGACGAGCATAACCTGGATTACATTAACAAGCCGGACTGGCTTGTTCACCAGGGACTGGATGCATGTTTGCAATCCGGTCACCTCTTTTTCATTACCCCACGACAGGCCCGTCTCTTTCCATGACATAAGCCACGTGGGGGGTCCGGATCGGAACTCGGGGGCTGCGGTCCATTTCGGATCGCGCGGCTCGGTGATATAAAACCACCCGGATTGCCACCCCTTCAGGGTCTCCACAAAAGAGCCCTCGAACCATAGGACGTTGGCCATCTTGCCCGCCATGGCGCCTCCGCACTCGCCTGGTTGCCGCGCACCACCTTGGGCTTGACGTTGAAGGTCTTGAGCCAGAGGCCAAAATAGGGGCGGACGCGGAGAAAAGCCTCACAGACGACGATAAACGCCGAGATGTTGAGGATGAAGTTCGGGGCCAGATCGTGGAAATCCAGGCCGTAGTAGAACATGAGCCCCCGGACAAATGGGTGAAGTGGAATACCCAGTCCGTGGAGGAAGTGGGGAAGGAATACTACCCTCTCATGGGGCCTTGGGGTGGGGATAAGCTGCCCCTCCTCGGGAAGCCGGTGCGCGATGTCCTTGGACAGGTATCTGGCCTTCCTTAGCTTCTTAACATGGCCCTCCGTAACAGAGGAGGCCTTCCACTTGCCTCCCGCTCCGGACATTGCTGGAGAAGGTTGAGGTGGGAAGTGCGGGCTTGGGCGCTGGAGCTCGAGAGCGCAGGAGATGGATAGGCAAAGGAGGAAGAGGGCGTAGGTAAAGAGGTGGATCCTTATCCCCTTATATGGGTGGATGTGGTTGTGTGTCCCCACCAGCCTAGTAAAACTCGCTTGCCTCCCAAGCACCGTAATAAGTGGCGCGGTTGGGTTACCCACGTACGTATTGATGAGAATCCCGTAAAGGGGGGTACACGATCTCCGCTTTGACAAGACGTGCCAAGGAAACTGCCTCGCAAAACATGCTGAGGTGGAAAAGTATAAACGATTCGGGTAAAGGACTTGGCCATAGTGTGATGGCGCACTGCGGAATACGTCAGCCGATTTGATTTGTGTTAATATTATTCTCTCTATGGCAATATGTGGAAGCTTATTTTGCAGAGCCGGACACTACTCTTGGTGTTTACAATCTTCTATGAGGGACTTGGGGGAGGAACCCGCCTTGCAATGCCGAAGACAATTTGCGCGCCCGGCTCGTCGTCATTGAAGCCTAGTTCAGGGGCTATTGAGGGAGTCCTTGATTAGGGGGTGTTCGGGTAGCTGGACTATACCTTCAACCGGACTCCAGGACTATGAAGATACAAGATTGAAGACTACGTCCCGTGCCCGGATGGGACTTTACTTGGCGTGGAAGGCAAGCTTGGCGATGCGGATATTCAAGATCTCCTACCATTGTAACCGACTCTATGTAACCCTAACCCTATCCGGTGTCTATATAAACTGGAGGGTTTTAGTCCGTAGGATAACTTCATCAACCCCATAGACAACAATAATACCATAGGCTAGCTTCTAGGGTTTAGCCTCCTCGATCTCGTGGTAGATCCACTCTTGTACTACCCATATCATCAATATTAATCAAGCAGGACGTAGGGTTTTACCTCCATCGAGAGGGCCCGAACCTGGGTAAAACATCGTGTTCCCTGCCTCCTGTTACCATCCGGCCTAGACACATAGTTCGTGACCCCCTACCCGAGATCCGCCGGTTTTGACACCGACAATGGTCGAGGGGCAGTACGCAGCGTGCGGAGATGCTCTAATAAGCAAAATTGCTGGCGCTCCATGGCCGAACGGCTCCTTTCTAGAGGTGTCCGGATTGTGGCAACGGGAGTGGTTTTACGTCACAGCTCCCCGAAGTGCCAAGTGGGTAGCCACCCCCACCTTCCGCTCGGGCTCTCCACCACAACTGATGTCATGGATCAGCAGGGCCTGAGCTGGGGCTCAGCCAAGGACGTGCCCATACTGCAGAGCCGCATCCGAGATCTCTTCGATGGAGATTTCAGTCTGGTTATGGTAATGCAAGTCATGCTGGTTCGTCGAGTCTAGCCTTGCAAACGTCGGCCCCTCCGCATGTGGGAATTCAACCTGGAAGGACCGTGCACTATTCAGAATTTCCTCGGCCTTACACACGAGGAGATGTACAAATCGTTCTTTGGACCCCAAATAGAGTGTCCGAACACTACCGAGGATGTGAGCCTGAGAAGCAACCGCACCGCAGCCCAAGTAAGTAATCCCATGGCCAAACACACTGTCCTTTTCTTTATCATGACATCATTCTGAAGAATCGCTCTTTGACCAGGACTGGATAACAAAGGTGAAGATGATCCGGTGTTCGGCCCCCCTTCCTGAAGGCTTGGACAATCCGGTGCTGGAAAAGATGCTCGAGCCAGCACCTTGCCTGGTGCCCTCAAAGGAAGATCAAGGTGTTGGGGAACGTTGCAGAAAACAAAAATTTTCCTACGGTTTCACCAAGATCCATCTATGAGTTCATCTAGCAACGAGTGATCGGATGCATCTACATACCTTTGTAGATCACGAGCGGAAGTGTTCAAAGAACGGTGATGAGGTAGTCGTACACGACGTGATCCAAATCACCGATGACCAAGCGCCGAACGGACGGCACCTCCGCGTTCAACACACGTACGGAGCAGATGACGTCTCCTCCTTCTTAATCCAGCAAGGGGAGAGGAGAGGTTGAGGAAGATGGCTCCAGCAGTAGCACGACGGCGTGGTGGTGATGGAGCTTGCAGTACTCCGGCAGGGCTTCGCCAAGCTCTATGGAGGAGGAGGAGGTGTTGGAGAGGGAGAGGGAGGCACCAAAGGCGTGGTATGAGAGGCCCTCCTTCCCTCACTATATATAGGGGGGCCTAAGGGGGGGCGCCGGCCCTAGGAGATCCAATCTCCTAGGGGGGCGGCGGCCAAGGGAGGAGTCCCTCCCCCCCAAGGCACCTAGGGGGTGCCTTCCCCCTTTGGGACTCTTCCCATCTTAAACCCTAGGCGCATGGGCCTCTTGGGGCTGGTGCCCTTGGCCTATGTAGGCCAAGGCGCACCCCCTACATCCCATGTGGCCCCCCGGGGTAGGTGGCCCCACCCGGTGGACCCCCGGGACCCTTCCGGTGGTCCCGGTACAATACCGGTGACCCCGAAACTTGTCCTGATGGCCGAAATAGCACTTCCTATATATAATTCTTTACGTCCAGACCATTCCGGAACTCCTCGTGGCGTCCGGGATCTCATCCGGGACTCCGAACAACATTCGGGTTACTGCATATACATATCCCTACAACCCTAGCATCACCGAACCTTAAGTGTGTAGACCCTACGGGTTCAAGAGACATGTAGACATGACCGAGACGACTCACCGGTCAATAACCAACAGCAGGATCTGGATACCCATGTTGGCTCCCACATGCTCCTCGATGATCTCATCGGATGAACCACGATGTCGAGGATTCAAGCAACCCCGTATACAATTCCCTTTGCCAGTCGGTATGTTACTCGCCCGAGATTCGATCGTCGGTATCCCAATACCTTGTTCAATCTCGTTACCGGCAAGTCACTTTACTCGTACCGTAATGCATGATCCCGTGACCAGACACTTGGTCACTTTGAGCTCATAATGATGATGCATTACCGAGTGGGCCCAGATACCTCTCCGTCATACGGAGTGACAAATCCCAGTCTTGATCCGTGTCAACCCAACAGACACTTTCGGAGATACCCGTAGTCTACCTTTATAGTCACCCAATTATGTTGTGACGTTTGGTACACCCAAAGCACTCCTACGGTATCCGGGAGTTACACGATCTCATGGTCTAAGGAAAGGATACTTGACATTAGAAAACTCTAGCAAACGAACTATACGACCTTGTGCTATGTTTAGGATTGGGTCTTGTCCATCACATCATTCTCCCAATGATGTGATCTCATTATCAATGACATCCAATGTCCATAGTCAGGAAACCATGACTATCTGTTGATCAACGAGCTAGTCAACTAGAGGCTTACCAGGGACATGTTGGTATCTATTATTCACACATGTATTACGATTTCCGAATAACACAATTATAGCATGAATAAAGACAATTATCATGAACAAGGAAATATAATAATAATGCTTTTATTATTGCCTCTAGGGCATATTTCCAACAGTCTCCCACTTGCACTAGAGTCAATAATCTAGTTACATTGTGATGAATCGAAGACCCATGGAATTCTGGTGTTGATCATGTTTTGCTCTAGGGAGAGGTTTAGTCAACGGATCTGCTACATTCAGGTCCATATGTACTTTACAAATATCTATGTCTCCATCTTGAACATTTTCATGAATGGAGTTGAAGCGACGCTTGATGTGCCTAGTCTTCTTGTGAAACCTGGGCTCCTTGGCAAGTGCAATAGCTCCAGTGTTGTCACAAAAGAGTTTGATTGGCCCCGACGCATTGGGTATGACTCCGAGGTCGGTGATGAACTCCTTCACCCAAATTGCTTCATGTGCTGCCTCTGAGGCTGCCATGTACTCCGCTTCACATGTAGATCCCGCCACGACGCTCTGCTTGCAACTGCACCAGCTTACTGCCCCACCATTCAAAATATACACGTATCCGGTTTCTGACTTAGAGTCATCCAGATCTATGTCAAAGCTAGCATCGACGTAACCCTTTACGACGAGCTCTTCGTCACCTCCATAAACGAGAAACATTTCCTTAGTCCTTTTCAGGTACTTCAGGATATTCTTGACCATTGTCCAGTGTTCCTTGCCGGGATTACTTTGGTACCTTCCTACCAAACTTACGGCAAGGTTTACATCAGGTCTGGCACATAGCATGGCATACATAATAGAACCTATGGCTGAGGCATAGGGGATGACACTCATCTCTTCTATATCTTCTGCCGTGGTCGGACATTGAGATGAGCTCAATTTCACACCTTGTAGCACGGGCAAGAACCCCTTCTTAGACTGATCCATATTGAACTTCTTCAATATCTTATCAAGGTATGTGCTTTGTGAAAGACCTATGAGGCGTCTTGATCTATCTCTATAGATCTTGATGCCTAATATATAAGCAGCTTCTCCATGGTCCTTCATTGAAAAACTCTTATTCAAGTAGGCCTTAATGCTGTCCAAGAGTTCTATATCATTTCCCATCAAAAGTATGTCATCTACATATAATATGAGAAATGCTACAGAACTCCCACTCACTTTCTTGTAAACGCAGGCTTCTCCATAAGTCTGCGTAAACCCAAACGCTTTGATCATCTCATCAAAGCGAATGTTCCAACTCCGAGATGCTTGCACCAGCCCATAAATCGAGCGTTGGAGCTTGCACACCTTGTTAGCATTCTTAGGATCGACAAAACCTTCCGGCTGCATCATATACAATTCTTCCTTAAGGAAACCATTAAGGAATGCCATTTTGACGTCCATTTGCCATATCTCATAATCATAGTATGCGGGAATTGCTAACATGATTCGGACGGACTTCAGCTTTGCTACGGGTGAGAAAGTCTCATCGTAGTCAACCCCTTGAACTTGTCGATAACCCTTAGCGACAAGCCGAGCTTTATAGATGGTCACATTACCATCCGCGTCTGTCTTCTTCTTAAAGATCCATTTATTTTCTATGGCTCGCCGATCATTGGGCAAGTCAGTCAAAGTCCATACTTTGTTTTCATACACGGATCCTATCTCGGATTTCATGGCTTCTAGCCATTTGTCGGAATCCGGGCCCGCCATCGCTTCTTCGTAGTTCGAAGGTTCACCATTGTCTAACAACATGATTTCCAGGACAGGGTTGCCGTACCACTCTGGTGCGGAACGTGTCCTTGTGGACCTACGAGGTTCAGTAGCAACTTGATCTGAAGTTTCATGATCATCATCATTAACTACCTCTCTAGTCGGTGCAGGCACCTCAGGAACATTTTCTTGAGTTGCGCCATTTTCCGGTTCAAGAGGTAATACTTCATCAAGTTCTACTTTCCTCCCACTTACTTCTTTCGAGAGAAACTCCTTCTCCAGAAAGGATCCATTCTTGGCAACAAAGATCTTGCCTTCGGATCTGAGGTAGAAGGTATACCCAATAGTTTCTTTAGGGTATCCTATGAAGACGCATTTTTCCGACTTGGGTTTGAGCTTTTCAGGTTGAAGTTTCTTGACATAAGCATCGCATCCCCAAACTTTTAGAAACGACAGCTTAGGTTTCTTCCCAAACCATAATTCATACGGTGTCATCTCAACGGATTTCGACGGAGCCCTATTTAAAGTGAATGCGGCAGTCTCTAAAGCATAGCCCCAAAATGATAGCGGTAAATCGGTAAGAGACATCATAGATCGCACCATATCTAATAGAGTGCGATTACAACGTTCGGACACACCATTACGCTGCGGTGTTCCAGGCGGCGTGAGTTGTGAAACTATTCCACATTTCCTTAAATGTGTGCCAAATTCATGACTCAAGTATTCTACTCCACGATCTGATCGCAAAAACTTGATTTTTCTGTCACGTTGATTCTCAACCTCACTCTGAAATTCCTTGAACTTTTCAAAGGTTTCAGACTTGTGTTTCATTAAGTAGATATACCCATATCTACTCAAGTCATCAGTGAGGGTGAGAACATAACGATAGCCACCGCGAGCCTCAACACTCATTGGACCGCACACATCAGTATGTATGATTTCCAACAAGTTGGTTGCTCGCTCCATTGTTCCTGAGAACGGAGTCTTGATCATTTTACCTATGAGGCATGGTTCGCACGTGTCAAATGATTCATAATCAAGAGACTCTAAAAGTCCATCTGCATGGAGCTTCTTCATGCGTTTGACACCTATGTGACCAAGGCGGCAGTGCCACAAATATGTGGGACTATCATTATCAACCTTACATCTTTTGGTATTCACACTATGAACATGTGCAGCATTACGCTCGAGATTCATTAAGAATAAACCATTCACCATGGGAGCATGACCATAAAACATATCTCTCATATAAATAGAACAACCATTATTCTCGGATTTAAATGAGTAGCCATCTCGAATTAAACGAGATCCCGATACAATGTTCATGCTCAAAGCTGGCACTAAATAACAATTATTGAGGTTTAAAACTAATCCCGTAGGTAAATGTAGAGGTAGCGTGCCGACGGCGATCACATCAACCTTGGAACCATTCCCGGCGCGCATCGTCACCTCGTCCTTCACCAGTCTCCGTTTATTCCGCAGCTCCTGCTTTGAGTTACAAATGTGAGCAACTGCACCGGTATCAAATACCCAGGAGCTACTACGAGTACTAGTAAGGTACACATCAATTACATTTATATCACATATACCTCTTGTTTTGCCGGCCTTCTTGTCCGCCAAGTATTTGGGGCAGTTCCGCTTCCAGTGACCACTTCCCTTGCAATAAAAGCACTCAGTCTCGGGCTTGGGTCCATTCTTTGGCTTCTTCCCGGCAGCTTGCTTAACGGGCGCGGCAACTCCCTTGCCGTCCTTGTTGAAGTTCTTTTTACCCTTGCCCTTCTTGAACTTAGTGGTTTTATTGACCATCAACACTTGATGTTCCTTCTTGACTTCTACCTCTGCTGATTTCAGCATTGCAAATACCTCAGGAATGGTCTTTTCCATCCCCTGCATATTGAAGTTCATCACAAAGCTCTTGTAGCTTGGTGGAAGCGACTGGAGGATTCTGTCAATGACCGCGTCATCCGGGAGGTTAACTCCCAGCTGAGTCAAGCGGTTATGTAACCCAGACATAGTGACTATGTGCTCGCTGACAGAACTATTTTCCTCCATCTTACAGCTGAAGAATTTGTCGGAGACTTCATATCTCTCGATCCGGGCATGAGCTCGAAAAACCATTTTCAGCTCTTCGAACATCTCATATGCTCCATGTCTCTCAAAACGCTTTTGGAGCCCCGGCTCTAAGCTGTAAAGCATGCCGCACTGAATGAGGGAGTAATCATCAACACGTGTCTGCCAAGCGTTCATAACGTCTTGGTTCTGTGGGACGGGAGCTTCACCTAGCGGTGCTTGTAGGACATAATCTTTCTTGGCAGCTATGAGGATAATCCTCAGGTTCCGGACGCAGTCTGTGTAGTTGCTGCCATCGTCTTTCAGCTTGGTTTTCTCTAGGAACGCATTGAAGTTGAGGACTACGTTGGACATTTGATCTACAAGACATATTGTAAATATTTTAGACTAAGTTCATGATAATTAAGTTCATCTAATCAAATTATTCAATGAACTCCCACTCAGATAGACATCCCTCCAGTCATCTAAGTATAACATGATCCGAGTTAACTAGGTCGTGTCCGATCATCACGTGAGACGAACTAGTCAACGTCGGTGAACATCTTCATGTTGATCGTATCTTCTATACGACTCATGCTCGACCTTTCGGTCTTCTGTGTTCTGAGGCCATGTCTGTACATGCTAGGCTCGTCAAGTCAACCTAAGTGTTTTGCATGTGTAAATCTGTCTTACACCCGTTGTATGTGAACGTCGGAATCAAACACCCGATCATCACGTGGTGCATTGAAACAATGAACTGTCGCAACGGTGCACAGTTAGGGGAAACACTTTCTTGAAATTATTATGAGGGATCATCTTATTTTCTACCGTCGCTCTAAGTAAACAAGATGCAAAACATGATAAACATCACATGCAATCAAATAATAATAGTGACATGATATGGCCAATATCACATAGCTCCTTTGATCTCCATCTTGGGGCTCCATGATCATCTTGTCACCGGCTTGACACCATGATCTCCATCATCGTGTCTCCATGAAGTTGCTCGCCAACTATTACTTCTACTACTATGGCTAACGCGTTTAGCAATAAAGTAAAGTAATTTACATGGCGTTTCTCAATGACACGCAGGTCATATAAAAATAAAGACAACTCCTATGGCTCCTGCCGGTAGTCATACTCATCGACATGCAAGTCGTGATTCCTATTACAATAGCATGAACATCTCATACATCACATATAGATCATTCATCATTCATCACAACTTTGGCCATATCATATCACAAAGCACTTGCTACAAAAACAAGTTAGACGTCCTCTAATTGTTGTTGCAAGTTTTACGTGGCTGAATTAGGGTTCTAGCAAGAACATTTTCTTACCTACGTGAAAGCCACAACGTGATTTGTCAACTTCTATTTACCCTTCATAAGGACCCTTTTCATCGAATCCGCTCCAACTAAAGTGGGAGAGATAGACACCCGCCAGCCACCTTATGCAACTAGTGCATGTTAGTCGGTGGAACCGGTCTCACGTAAGCGTACGTGTAAGGTTGGTCCGGGCCGCTTCATCCCACAATACCGTTGAAGCAAGATAAGACTAGTAGCGGCAAGAAAGTTGACAACATCTACGCCCACAACAAATTGTGTTCTACTCGCGCAAGAAGAACTACGCATAGACCTAGCTCTGATACCACTGTTGGGGAACGTTGCAGAAAACAAAAATTTTCCTACGGTTTCACCAAGATCCATCTATGAGTTTATCTAGCAATGAGTGATCGGATGCATCTACATACCTTTGTAGATCACGAGCGGAAGCGTTCAAAGAACGGGGATGAGGTAGTCGTACACGACGTGATCCAAATCATCGATGACCAAGCGCCGAACGGACGGCACCTCCGCGTTCAACACACGTACGGAGCGGATGACGTCTCCTTGTTCTTGATCCAGCAAGGGGAGAGGACAGGTTCAGGAAGATGGCTCCAGCAGCAGCACAACGGCGTGGTGGTGATGGAGCTTGCAGTACTCCTACAGGGCTTCGCCAAGCTCTATGGAGGAGGAGGAGGTGTTGGGGAGGGAGAGGGAGGCACCAAAGGCGTGGTATGAGAGGCCCTCCTTCCCTCACTATATATAGGGGGGCCTAAGGGGGGCGCCGGCCCTAGGAGATCCAATCTCCTAGGGGGGCGGCGGCCAAGGGAGGAGTCCCTCCCCCCCAAGGCACCTAGGGGGTGCCTTCCCCCTTTGGGACTATTCCCATCTTAAACGCTAGGCGCATGGGCCTCTTGGGGCTGGTGCCTTTGGCCCATGTAGGCCAAGGTGCACCACCTACAGCCCATGTGGCCCCCCGGGGTAGGTGGCCCCACCCGGTGGACCCCCGGGACCCTTCCGCGGGTCCCGTACAATACTGGTGACCCTGAAACTTGTCCCGATGGCCGAAATAGCACTTCCTATATATAATTCTTTACCACCGGACCATTCCGAAACTCCTCGTGACGTCTGGGATCTCATCCGGGACTCCGAACAACATTCGGTTTACTGCATATACATATCCCTACAACCCTAGCGTCACCGAACTTTAAGTGTGTTGACCCTACGGGTTCGGGAGACATGTAGACATGACCGAGACGACTCTCCGGTCAATAACCAACAGCGGGATCTGGATACCCATGTTGGCTCCCACATGCTCCTCGATGATCTCATCGGATGAACCACGATGTCGAGGATTCAAGCAACCCCGTATACAATTCCCTTTGCCAGTCGGTATGTTACTCGCCCGAGATTCGATCGTCGGTATCCCAATACCTTGTTCAATCTCGTTACCGGCAAGTCACTTTACTCGTACCGTAATGCATGATCCCGTGACCAGACACTTGGTCACTTTGAGCTCATAATGATGATGCATTACCGAGTGGGCCCAGTGATACCTCTCCGTCATACGGAGTGACAAATCCCAGTCTTGATCCGTGTCAACCCAACAGACACTTTCGGAGATACCCGTAGTCTACCTTTATAGTCACCCAGTTACGTTGTGACGTTTGGTACACCCAAAGCACTCCTACGGTATCCGGGAGTTACACGATCTCATGGTCTAAGGAAAGGATAATTGACATTAGAAAACTCTAGCAAACGAACTATACGACCTTGTGCTATGTTTAGGATTGGGTCTTGTCCATCACATCATTCTCCTAATGATGTGATCTCGTTATCAATGACATCCAATGTCCATAGTCAGGAAACCATGACTATCTGTTGATCAACGAGCTAGTCAACTAGAGGCTTACTAGGGACATGTTGGTGTCTATGTTTCACACATGTATTACGATTTCCGGATAAGACAATTATAGCATGAATGAAGACAATTATCATGAACAATGAAATATAATAATAATGCTTTTATTATTGCCTCTAGGGCATATTTCCAACACAAGGGGCATAAAGAGGGCGAAAGCGGGCCTCCACCACTACCTATTCCTACCGAGGGAATGAGCGCCTCCGTGAGGGAGGACAACCTAGGGGAAGAATCTGACATTCTCTAGTCCCAGGGAAGGAAGAGGACTACCTCTGAAGATCCGGAAACCAAGGTTTCCAAACGGGAGAAGAAATCTCCACCAGAGGGTCCTGCCCCGGAGGGTGCTCCTGCCGCACAATGTCCGCACGGGGATCAGCCCTCTAACGAGCTATAAGTAATCAAAAAGTACTGCATAGTGAAGATATCCTACCTTACTTCTGAGGAAAATAACCGAAGCATTTATCTTATAGTTCGAATCTTAGCCCTTCTCAGCAGAGCTCGTCTTCAGGGGATCTTCTTCCGGAGATGATGGAGACCGAAACGCCTCCCCCGGACTCCCCAGCTCAAGAAGCGGGCGACCTTAAAGTGTTGTCGCGGAGGGTCTCTCCGGATCCGGCGAGGCCAGAAGATAATCCTATGGCCACCCGAAGTCCCCAGTATCCGGCTCTTGAATAGAGCCAACAAAAGAGTCCGACACCGTCTGGTATGCGGTCGGACATACTGAGGGATCTGCTAGAGCGAGCGACTATCTCAGAAGAGCATCGTACGTTGATGGGCACGTTGATTGAAAGGATTTCGTCCGCCGAAAGCGGGTTGCATGAAGCCTTTATGAGTCTATTGACGGGTTTTGAGGTGCGTGGAATGATGTACTTTTTTTGTGGTACCGCACATTTTAAGGTGTGCCATGTGTAGATAGTAGCCCCTGAGACTCTGGTTGTAGACGAGAACGGCGGGAAACAGAAGATCGTAGTCCCAGGTAATAACCAGACAGCCTTTATGTGTAGGTGGTTGAAGCTCCGGTGGCTAGCAAGGCTGATGGGTTTGCCGGCCTAAAGCTGCAACTGGATGCAGCAGATGCCGACGTTGTGCTTGTCAACAAGCGGCTTGACGAGGCACAGGGTGAGTGATTTTTCTGGTGATTGTCACATAATAAGAGCAACATGATGCCAATATATTTAATATGTTGTGACTGCAGACGGAGCTGCCACCGTGGAGACCCTTCGGGCGGAGCTTGCCCGCGCCAAGGAGCAAGGAAGGAGTAGTAATGCGGCCGCTTTAAAGGCGGCCGAGGAGTTAAGAGCCGAAAAGGCCGCGCATTGCGAGAGCAAAGAGAAAATGGCCAAGATGGCTGTAAAGTTAAAAGACATTGCCGACCGTTGCTAGCTTCTTGAAGAAGAAAATCAGGCGAAGGCGACAGTCCTGGGAAAGGCCACGATGGCGACCAAAGACACCCGCTCTGCGATGAGAGCGAAGAAGGAGGAGCTGCGTCAAGCCGGGGATATCGCGGCTGGGAAACCCTTCATGCTGCGGAGGAAGTTTGGAGATCCTCAGTATGCCCCTCTGGACCGGCTGTGGAGTTCGGCGGACGCATATCTGGACTTGGCGGTGAGTGCTGTCGATGCGGCCGAATACTTCTGAGATCAAACAGGTCGTGAAGTGGACAAGCTATTCTTGTCACAATTTAATGTTCCAGAGCGTCCGCTTCCATTTACTGATTGGCTTGCCGAATGGGCCGAGCTAAATAGATTGTACAGACTCGCCATGAGGTCTGTTGTGGATTATCTGTGGCCGGAAAGGCCAACGCCGAACAACTATTTTAGTTTGGTGCAACAGTTCCTTGGTGCGGTGCCGCGCATTAATGCAATGAAGAGGTCGGCGTGCATAGAAGGCTCGCGGATGGCCCTTGCCCATGTCAAAACGTACTGGGTGGAGATGGATGCCACCACTGTCGCGGTGCAGGGTTCGGCCATAGGCCGAGTGGCTGCCGAACTCTATTTTGAAGAAGTTCTTGAAGGTGGTCGTTCGATAGAGGCCCAGTGCTCGAAGAATATTATGTTTGAATGACATGTATTCCCATTGTAAAAACAATGTTTTATTAAGTTTATCAAGGCTGCATTTATACGTTTGCCTGAAAGTATTATGATGCCTCCTGTGCGGCCGTTTATGTATATATATATCTAACCTGAAAGATTGCATTCGTCGGCTTCAGTTCCCATGCATATAATGCGGGGGTATTCGCAGAAGATGCATGTTCACACTTGATCCAACGTCTTGGTCCACTAAGGAGGTGATAGCGCAGCGAACTAAGCAACCGGACTATAATGCTTTAACACTTTCACTTAGCCAGGGGAGTTTGACAGTGGGGCTACTATATAGCCCCTGGTGGCTCCGCACTCACCCGAATTTGCGGTGCGTACATGCCTGGCCGGGAAAGGCCCTTCGTTAAGGCGGAGGAATCCCTAAGATTCCGGTAGGTCAGCGAGTGGTTGACTAGTCTCACGCGATATCATGACAGTCAGTTTTCGGCTTTCTCTACTGAGGTGCTCGTCCGGATAAACTAGGGCACAATCGCAGTAGTTCTCCTGGTGCCGCCTTAGCCGATAGAGCAGAATGTAAGGCAGCAAAACACATGAGCCGGGAAAACCCAACATTTTACTAAAGACATGAATCGGAGCTAATGCATATAAGGCCAAACTCGGGACGCCGAACACTCCCTAAGGTATTCGGTCTTTATGGTGTCAACCTGGCCTAAACAACGCCCTTTGTAATAAGCCCCTGGTGTCTAGGTACGTGCAATATTCCGACGTGGCCACATGCCAATACGTGAGCATCCTTCTCAATTGTACTGAGAATACGGGGGATGTGTATCAACAAGAGACAGTAAAAAAGGTTTACACAGGGTCTTAATCTAAAAAGAATCCTTGGAACGGGTCCCTGCTGCACGTCTGCGCCTGTGTCTCCGTTCTGCCGTATCCTGGACGGGTGTAGCACGATGGTCATCTGTAAAAGAGAGGAACTTAGTTGAAAAGTTGTCGTGCAAAAAGGTAGGTTGTACTAAATAAAATCTGTACAGTTCAAGATGAGTAAATTTGAGCCTAATTGCCACTTGTTTACGCGCGTTGAGCCCCTTGTCATAGGACATATACATAGTGGACACCCCAAAAGAAGGAGATGACGATGGAACAGCAGAGGATGACCCCTCCAAGAAACAGCCCAAGCGCCGGTGTCAGCGGCGCCGCTCAAAATCCCGCCAACACAAACATGGCGATTCCAGCACGGGAGATAATAATACTCCGGAAAGTGCCGAAGAACATCCCCTCCAGCAAGACTCAGCACAGAGAGGCTGACAGAGAGATCAAGGCCGATAATTATATGCCTCCCTCCGAAGACGAGGCAAGCCTCGACGACGACGTATTCGTCGTGCCAGAGGATCCCGTCGAACAAAAGTGTTTTCAACGCAGGCTTATGGCCACGACAAGAAGCCTCAAGAAAAAACAGCAACAGCTTAAAGCTGATCAAGATTTGCTAGTCGACAGATGGACTGAAGTCCTTGCGACCGAAGAGCATAAACTCGAACGCCTCTCCAAGAGTTACCCAAAGCGCAGCTTGCTACCCCGATTAGAGGAGGAAGCACTTGATACGGCCGATCGGCCACATCGTGGCCGCGATAGGGAGGCTTCTCGGCCCCCCACACAAGCCGCACCCCATACCAAGGCACGGGAATTTGCGCCGGACATACGAGATATGTTGGAGGACAAGGCCAGGCAAACAAGATCGATCTATGGATCGTGCGAGCGCCCCACGGCTCGAGACGGTAACCGTCACGCTGGACACAAATTCGGTAGGACCGAACATAGTAGACAAAGCTCATTGGAGCTACGTCATGATATCGCTCAATACAGCGGCGCCGCACACCCACTATGCTTTACAGATGAAATAATGGATCATCAAATCCCCGAGGGTTTTAAACCCGTAAACATCGACCCATATGATGGCACAACAGACCCTGCGGTATGGATCAAGGATTATCTCCTTCATATCCACATGGCCCGCGGTGACAATTTTCACGCCATCAAATACCTCCGACTCAAGCTTAAAGGACCAGCTCGGCATTGGCTCAACAGCTTGCCAACAGGATCAATCAATTGTTGGGAGGACCTGGAAGCCGCATTCCTCGACAATTTCCAGGGCACTTATGTGCGACCCCCAGACGCCGATGACCTAAGACACGTAATTTAGCAGCCAGAAGAATCGGCCAGGCAATTCTGGACACGGTTCCTAACAAAGGAAAATCAAATAGTTGACTGTCCGGATGCTGAGGCCCTAGCCGCCTTCAAGCACAATATCTGTGACGAGTGGTTGGCCCGGCACCTCGGACAGGAAAAGCTGAAATCTATGGCAGCACTCATGACACTCATGACCCGCTTTTGCGCGGGAGAAGATAGTTGGCCTGCTCGTAGCAACAATATGACCAAAAACCCTGGTAGTTCAGACACCAGGGACATTAGCGACAGGTCGCGTCGCAACAAGCAGAAGCGCCGCATTAACGGCGATAATGCTAAGGATATGGCAGATAATGCCGGATTCAGAGGCTCTATATCCGGTCAGCGGAAAAAGCCATTCAAAAGGAATCCTAGGGGCCCGTCCAGCTTGGAGCGAATACTCGACCGCTTGTGCCAAATACAAGGCACCCCCGAAAATCTGGCCAATCACACCAACAGGGACTGTTGGGTGTTCAAGTAGGCAGGCAAGTTAAGCGCCGACAATGAAGAAAAGGGGTTGCATAGCGATGACGACGAGGAGCCCCAGCCGCCGAACAAGAATGGACAGAAGGTTTTCCCCCACAAGTGCGGACGGTGAACATGATATACGCCACCCACGTCCCCAAAAGGGAGAGGAAACGCGCATTAAGGGACGTATACGCGGTAGAGCCAGTCGCCCCAAAGTTCAATCCATGGTCGTCCTGCCCGATCACCTTTGATCGAAGAGACCATCCCACTAGCATCCGTCATGGCGGATTTGCTGCATTGGTTCGAGACCCAATTATTGACGGATTTCATCTCACTAGAGTCCTCATGGACGGCGGCAGCAGCCTGAACCTGCTTTACCAGGATACAGTGCGTAAAATGGGCATAGATCCCTTGAGGATTAAGCCCACCAAAACGACCTTTAAAGGCGTAATACCAGGTGTAGAAGCCTACTGCACAGGCTCAGTCACACTTGAAGTGGTCTTCGGATCTCCGGATAACTTCTGAGGCGAGGAGTTAATCTTCGACATAGTCCCATTCCATAGTGGCTATCATGCACTGCTCGGACGAACCGCATTCGCCAAATTCAACGTGGTACTGCACTACGCATACCTTAAGCTCAAGATGCCAGGCCCTCATGGAGTAAGTACGGTCAATGGAAACACTGAATGCTCCTTCCGAAAGGAGGAGCACATGGCGGCCCTTGCAGCGGATGTACAAAGAAGCCTCTCCAGGCAGTTTTCCAGTCCTGCCATTAAACGTCCGGACACCGTCAAGCGCGCCCTGAGTAACCTACAACAAGACCGCCTGGCACGTTCGGAGCAGGCGTAGCAATGCGGCCCCAACCCCAACCCTCGCAAAAAGGCGACACCAGTACTTCGCGTACATAACTACGCTCTAGAAATACCATGGGCATAGGGGGAGGGGCACCATCACGGCACGCCCAAAACACGGCTTAAGCCGCACCAGGGGCTGCTGATTTCTTTCCTTTTCTCTTACTTTCAGGACTCTACTTTTTGGAAGGCATGTTCGGCAGTTCAATCGCCACACAAACGACGCAAGAACCAGCGAAGCAGACAAGCCATGCCGCATTACGGAAATCTCAGGTGGTCTCTATCATGAGCAGTATACCTGTTCCGCATACTATTCCGCAGCCTGCCCCTGGAGCAGACATGTTAAATAGTCCAACTTTTCGTTTAGCGCATTACTTGTATCGTTCCTCTTTAATCGCAGCTATTTTCAATAAACAATGCATAGCTTTTGTCTATTTCGCATTTTCTTTTTACAAATAAATGTTCCTTAACGACATGTTGCATCCGTACAATCTGGTACGGCCAAAATAAGCCAGGGGCTTCAGTACCCCTCAATATGGCGTGAGAAGTCCGAACACTTTCACAAGTGCGGCACCCCGAACTTATAGCATTATATGCATCGGCTCCGAATCATGTCTTGGGTCAATAGTTGGGTTTTCCCGGCTCCTATGTTTTGGTGCCTTACGTTCCGCTATATCGGCTAAAGTTAGCACTATGAGAACCACTGCGATTGTGCCCCAGTTGTGCTGGGCCGAGCACCTCAGTGGAGAAAGCTAAAACTGACTGTCATGACGAAGCGAGAGCTGGTCGCTGTTCGAGAGGTTTTTTCGAGTCCCTAAAGACTTATGCCTCTTCGGGCGAGGAGCCGGCTCTGTCCGGCCAAGGCGTGGATAGCGCCCCGAAATCGGTCTTCCGAATACTCGGGGCTTCGCCGAAATTTAAAATTATAGAATTCTATGGCTAAGTGAGAGTGTTCACGCGTTATAGTCCGATTGCCTCGTTCACTGGGCTGAGTGCCTCCCTCGAAGGACCCAAACATGGGAAAAGAGTGCTCAGGTTTATCCCCGAACACCCCAACACTAGTGGCATGGGGGCAGAAGCCGACGACTCGCCATCTCTCAGAATTGATAAACAGCCGCACAGAAGGTAATATTTTAAATTCAAACAGCATTGCTAGGCCCATATGAACAAGTTTCCAGCGCACAGGACAAAAACGAGCGAGTTTTACTCAAAAATTATATCCCTAGTACATTCATCCGCCACAAGTCAGGCACCCTTCAGAACATCCTTATAGTAATTTTCGGGCTTGCGATGCTCTTTCCCCGCTGGTGGCCCGTCCTTCACAAGCTTCTCCGCATCCATCTTGCCCCAGTGCACCTTAGCACGGGCAATGGGCATACGGGCACCTTCAATACAGGTGGAGCGCTTGAGGACTTCGAGCCTTGGATAGGCCTCCACCAGTCGCCGCACCAGCCCGAAATAGCTCCCAGGCAGAGCCTCTCCAGGCCACAGCCGAACTAGGAGGCCCTTCATGGCCTGTTCGGCCGCCTTGTGGAGCTCGACCAGCTGCTTCAGCTGGTCGCTCAGGGGCACGGGGTGTCCGGTCTCAGCATACTGAGACCAGAACACCTTCTCCGTCGAGCCGCCCTCCTCGGCTCGATAGAATGCGGCGGCATCAGATACACTCGGGGGAAGATCTGCAAATGCCCCTGGAGAGCTCCGGATTAGAGTAAGTATAAAATAACTCAAGTTTATGTGTTTACTTTGCATAAAGAATGCCTTACCCACCGCTATCTTCTTCACCTCATCCAACTCCTGGAGGGTCTTCTGGGATTCGGTCTTGGCAGACTTGGCATTTTCAATCGCCGCCGCGAGCTCGGACGCTCGCGTCTTCGAGTCAAGCTCCAAAGTCTCATGTTCCTTCATGAGAACCTGGAGCTCTTTCCGCACTTTGCCAACCTCGACCTAAAACTTCTCCCGCTCGGTGCGCTCCGCGGCCGCACTCTTCTCAGCCTCGAGTAGCGCTTTCTTAAGCGACGCCACCTCAGACGTGGCCCCTACAATAGCCATGTTAATCCTGTCATTTTTTGCAATTGCAAATTTTTTATACATATTCAAACAAGGTATTTCTTACCTTCCTTCTCCTCGAGCTGCTTCTTGGCACGCCCGAGTGAATGTGCAACTATCCCTAGGTGGTTTTGGTAATTCATAACAACATATAGCACATTGAGCTAATGCTATTCCAAGATGATTATTTCAGGAAAGCTCCATGGTTGGCATGGCATGGATGTTGAAAGTGGATCCCTCAAAATGCTAAGGACAAAGGATTGGCTCAAGCTCAAAAGCTCAAGACTCTTCATTTTATATTTTACTGATCCAAGATCACATTGAGTCTTTAGGAAAAGCCAATACTATCAAGGAGGGATGAGGTGTTGCTTAATGAGCCTCTTGCTTCATGTGCTTAGTGATATGCTCCAAAACCCTCAACTACTTTTCCATATCCACATTTGACCTAAACCCAAAGCCAAACTCGGTCCTACCGATTCTTTCAACCCGGCGCCACCGAGTTTCACTTGTCATAGCCATTGCCAAACCCTAGCAAATCGGTTCTACCGATAGGGATCTCGGTCTCACCGAGATGGGATTGCAAACTCTCTGTTTCCCTTTCGTAACTTTTCGGTCTCACCGAAAGAGCGGATCGGTCCCACCAAGATTGCAATGTAAACTCTCTGTTTCCTTTTTGTAACTTTTCGGTCTCACCGAAAGAGAAAATCGGTCCCACCGAGTTTGCCTTACCAACTCTCTGGTTAGCTAATTACAAAAATCGGTCTCACCGAGTTTGCGTAATCGGTCTCACTGAGATTACGTTATGCCCTAACCCTAACAAAATCGGTCCTACCGAGTTGCATGTCAGTCCCACCGAAAATCTCTAACGGTCACTAGGTTTACTATTTCGGTCTGACCGAGTTTGTTGATTCGGTCCCACCGAGATTGGTAAATTGTGTGTAACGCTTCGATTTTGTGTGGAGGCTATATATACCCCTCCACATCCTCTTCATTAGTGGAGAGAGCCATCAGAACACATCTACACTTCCAACCCATATGTTCTGAGAGAGAACCACCTACTCATGTGTTGAGACCAAGATATTCCATTCCTACCATATGAATCTTGATCTCTAGCCTTCCCCAAGTTGCTTTCCACTCAAATCTTCTTTCCACCAAATTCAAATCCTGTGAGAGAGAGTTGAGTGTTGGGGAGAGTATCATTTGAAGCACAAGAGCAAGGAGTTCAGCATCAACACACCATTTGTTACTTCTTGGAGAGTGGTGTCTCCTAGATTGGCTAGGTGTCACTTGGGAGCCTCCGACAAGATTGTGGAGTTGAACCAAGGAGTTTGTAAGGGCAAGGAGATCGCTTACTTCGTGAAGATCTACCGCTAGTGAGGCAAGTCCTTCGTGGGCGATTGCCATGGTGGGATAGACAAGGTTGCTTCTTCGAGGACCCTTCGTGGGTGGAGCCCTCCGTGGACTCGCGCAACCGTTACCCTTCGTGGGTTGAAGTCTCCATCAACATGGATGTAGGATAGCACCACCTATCCGAACCACGGGAAAAACATTCGTGTCTCCAATTGCGTTTGAATTCTCCAAACCCTTCCCTTTACATTCTTGCAAGTTGCATGCTTTACTTTCCGCTGCCAATGTACTCTTTGCATGTTTGCTTGAATTGTGTGATGATTGCTTGACTTGTCCTAAAGTAGCTAAAATCTGCCAAGAACTAAAATTGGGAAAAGGTTAAGTTTTTATTTGGTCAAGTAGTCTAACCACCCCCCTCTAGACATACTTTCGATCCTACACCGAGCTCTTGCTCGGACTTCTCGAGGCTCTGCTTCAGCATGTCCACTTCCGCATTCAGTACGGCGGACACCAGCAGAGAAGCCTGCATACGTATATTGACTCCGTTGTTAGACTCCTGCGAATTTTTGATCCTCTATTCGGCTTTTCTTCGCTAACGCCCAACAGAGCATCAGGGGCTACTGTCTATGCGGTAATATTATTTACACATTATTTACTTACCTCAAAGCCTGTCAAGAGGCTTGTACAAGCTTCGTTCAGTCCACTCTTTGCAGACTGAACCTTCTGGACCACCGCCCTCATAATAGTGTGGTGCCCCTCGTCGATGGAGGCGCCTTCGAGCACCTACAACAGATTGTCCGGCGCCCCCGGTTGGACGGGGGTCACTGGCACGACAGGCTTGCTCCTCTTGGAAGGAGGTCGCCCGCCGGACTCTGGAACCTTTGAAGGTTCCGAAGCGGTGTCCGGCCTTGCCGGACTTGGAGCCCCGGGGGGTTTCATCCCCTTTACTCCTGGAGTCCGGGAGGTCGCCTTGCGGCGCCTCCAGGACCACCTCCTCTCGACTTGGAACCTATTCGGACAACACCTCGGTGTCGTCCGTAGTGCGGGGGGAGGAAGCCGTCGGAAATGAGTTCACATCCGACGAGTCCAGGGAGCCGCTCGACGAGGCGTCGAGCCGGTCTTTGGGTGCGCTGCATAAACATATTCGACGTAAGGGAAAGTTGTGCAATAAACGAGTACTATGGATTACTCCGGTATCCGGATACTTACGATTTCGCCAGGGGCTTGGCCCTTGGCTGCCACCCTTCTTCGCCGTCGTCGGCGTCGGGGGAGTGGTCCGGAGGATGGGTTTTCCCCTTCTTGGATCCCCCGGCCTCCTCAGAGAGGGTGGCCTTCCTTTTCTTCTCTCCTCCCGCTGGAGGGGGAGAGGTTTCTTCTTCTTCCTCCTCGTCTTCACGAGAGGAAGGTGCTTCGGGACCGTCGGATGATGAATCCGACACCTCCTGGCGCCGGGCACTCTTTCGAGTCCCCGTGGCCCTTTTCGTGGCCTTCTTCTCCGGCACCACATAGGACGCCGAAACTAGCAGCTTCGCCAAGCGAGCGTCCGCTGGGCCTTCGGGCAAAGGAGCCCGACAGTTGACCTGTCCGGACATCACCTCCCAATCCTGTCAAATATAAAGGAGCTTAGATCCCGCATAGAGTCAAACTATGAAAAACTGATGCCTTGTAAAAAGACAAAAACAGCTTACCGCCAGAGCGCGGCGCTGAGTACAGAATCCGCGATCCTCGGCGATAGATGCGGGAGCCTCGGCGCCCTTGAAAAGCATCCTCTAGGCGTCTTCGTACATCGTGTCGAAGAGCCTGTTAAGAGTTTGATGCTGCGCCGGGTCAAACTCCCAAAGGTTGAAGGCCCGTCGTTGACACGGGAGGATCAGGCAGATGAGCATAACCTGGACTATGTTGACAAGCTTGAGCTTCTTGTCCACCAGGGTTTGGATGTATGTTTGGAGTCCGGTCAGCTCTCCTTTATTACCCCAAGATAGGCATGTCTCCTTCCAGGAAGTGAGCCGTGTAGGGGGGGCAGATCGGAAATCAGGGGGTGCGACCAATTCGGCGTCGCGTGGCTCGGTGACATAAAACCACCATGACTGCCACCCCTTCATGGTCTCCACAAAGGAGCCCTCGAGCCACAGAACGTTGGTGCGGTTGGGTTACCCATGCCCGTATCATTTTAATTATCCCACGCTCGTATTGATGAGAATCCCGAAATAAGGGGACACGATCTCTGCTTCAAGAAGACGTGCCAAGGAAACTGCCTCGCACAACACGCTGAGGTGGGATAATTAAATAGATAAAGGCTTGGCCGCGGCGTGTCGCACCATGGAATATGTCAGCAGATTAGATTTGTGTTAATATTATTATTCTCTCTATGGCAATATGTGGGAATCTTCTATGAAGTACTTGGAGGAGGAACCCGCCTTGCAATGCCGAAGACAATTTGCGCGCCGGACCCGTCGCCATTGAAGCCTGGTTCATGGGATACTGAGGGGGTCCTGGATTAGGGGGTATTCGGATAGCCGAACTATACCTTCAGCCGTACTCCTGGGCTATGAAGATACAAGATTGAAGACTCCGTCCCGTGTCCGGAAGGGACTTTCCTTGGCGTGGAAGGCAAGCTTGGCAATACGGATGTTCAGATCTCCTACCATTGTAACCGACTTTATGTAACCCTAACCCTCTCCGGTGTTTGTATAAACCAGAGGGTTTTAGTCCGTAGGACAACGTACACATCAACAATAATACCATAGCCTAGCTTCTAGGGTTTAGCCTCTCTGATCTCATGTTAGATCAACTCTCGTGGTAGATCAACTCTCATGGTAGGACGTAGGGTTTTACCTCCATCTAGAGGGCCCAAACCTGGGTAAAACTTCGTGTCCCCTGCCTCCTGTTACCATCCGGCCTAGACGCACAGTTCCGGACCCCCTACCCAAGATCCGCCGGTTTTGACACCGACAAGGGGTATAGGCATCAAACCTGTATCAATTACATATAACTGCGCCGGACTCGTCTAACCGCGTCCGTGGTCTTACCGACCTGTCAGATGCTTCAGTTGGTGAGGCCATTTAGCATGAGGTTGCCAAGGCAGCCGCACAGTCTTCCGCGCACAAGGAGTGATCAATATTTCCATTTACCGTAATGATGCGACATGGACCGGCATCTTAAGCATAAGAGAAGCGTAATGCGGTATTGTGTTAAAGCAAACGAAAGCTTCGCGTCCGAGTACATCTTGATAGCCACTTTGGAACGGAGCGATGTGGAATGTTAACTTTTCGCTGCGGAAGTTATCGGGAAAGCCGAATATAAACTCTAATAGCAGGGAGCCTGTGCAATGGGCTTCTGGGCCTGGCATTACCCCTTTAAAGGTAGTATTGCTATGGCTAATTTTCGCTGGGTCTATCCCCATGTTGCGTAATGTCTCCTGATATACCATGTTTAAACTGCTGCTGCCATCCATCAGAACTCGTGTGAAGTGGTATCCGTCAATTATTGGGTCTAACAACAAGGAAGCCCATCCTGCACGCCGGACACTTGCTGAGTAATCCCGATGGTCAAAAGTGATCGGTTGGGACGACCAGTGGCAGAATTCCACGGTGATAGGCCCTGGGGCATGTGTCTCTAGGAGTGCCGCTTTGTTTCTCCCCTTTATTACGTGTAACACGTTGATTGTTTTGACTTCTGGTGGGAATTTCTTCTGTTCCCCAGTGCTTTGCTTCCGAGGCTCGTCCTCATCTTCGCTAGGTGTATCATGCCCCTTATGTTCGGCGTTGAGCTTGCCGTACTTCTTGAAGACCCAACATTTTCTATGGGTATGATTTGCAGGTTTGTCGGGGGTACTATGGATCTGAGCAGCCTTTTGGAGGGTGGCTTTTGCTGACCTGGCCGAGAGCTTCTGAATCCGGCATTTACAGCCATGCTCTTCGGGCTGTCTTCTTTATTCTGGCGCTTGTTTTTGTTGCGTCATGATTTCCCGTTTCCGTCCCTGACTTCGGATGTACTTGGGTTGCTGGTGCTGCATCGGGCTAACCAACTGTCCTCGCCCACGCAAAAGCGGGTCATGAGGCTTGTTAATGCTGCCATTGTTCTCGGCTTTTCTTGGCCGAGGTGTCTGGCGAGCCATTCGTCTCGAACGCTGTGCTTGAAAGATGCTAAGGCTTCGGCGTCCGGACAGTCTACGACCTTCCCGGGCTCAACCCACCGTGAGGCGTGCCTTCGTGGGTTGCATCCATGGAGGGGAACTTTCTGAAGGATCGGTGGATGGCGGTGAGACGGCTATTTGCTGTAATGATGAGTTGTCCACGGGTGAGACAGATTCTTTATATCAACTACAAGATGGCGGGCTTGGGGGCTGTTCCGATGATAACAGTATTCCGGACCACTTTGAGCCGCCGAATTGAGCCAGATTCTTCATGGCTGGCACTCAACCTAGTCAGAATTCTACGGCTGCGATGGCAATAACCACTGGGTCAGCGGTAGCCGGGTCAGGCGACCCCGTGCGCCCGCCGTCTCAGGTGCTGATGTATCTCATGGATAGGATGACGACTCTATTGAACGTCGTGGTTGAACCGGTGAACAAAGCTCAGCATGATGCGGAAGTGGCACGGTTACGCGAGGAGGTAGCAAAAGCCAAGGAGGACTTGACAGCACAGGACGTCAGGATAGCTGCAGAGCGGGCGGCTCTGGATGCTCGTGCTCAGCAGCTTCAAGCAGAGACTTTCCGGCTCTCGGTAGATCTAAACGCGTCAAACGAGGTCATGAGGAGAAGGAACAAAAAGGCTCAATCACATCTGCCTCGGATTTACGATCATAGGAACCTCTTCCACACACCTGGGGCTGATAACCCGCCGGAGGTAAACCGGGTCACAACACACGGGACTGGGGCACCGGTTCAACCACGGGTCGTGGAGCCCCCTCGTGTGAATACTGCTCCACCTTATTATGCACGAATACCACCAGGTCACTTTTCTAACCCTTTGGAGAATCTAATCACTACATCGGCGCATTTGGCGGCTCTCCCGATGGAAGGTGACTCTCCGACGGTAATCGAAACACGAAGGGTCAGAGAACTTCTTCAGACGGCTTTGGCACAACAGGATGCATACTCTTATAGCCGAGACAGAATCCATTCAACCCCTCGCCCAAGCCGGAGCCCGAGCTATAGCAGGCATACAGACTCAGCGGCCATGTCAAGTAATGCCCAACACCGTAACCAACCACGCAGGCATAACCTAGTGCAGGATGGAGCCCTTAACTTAGTGGATCAGGAGAGGATCCGTCAAGAGGCTGAGCGGGCGGTTCAACAGGCGGCTGAGCTGGCGGCTCACCAGGCTTTTCCGGTTTATCCAGTGACCTCTGTTGAAGCAGGTGTGGCCACAAGGACAGGAGGTGTCCCTTGTCTAGTGCCGGCTCTATGTAATGAACATTTGCCGAAGGACTTTAAGGGGCCTCGTGCTACCTCTTTTAGCACTACGTTGGTTTTCCTCGAAGAGGAAGGGATGATGCAGCAAAGTAGCGTAAGTATTTCCCAACGTTTTTGAGAACCAAGGTATCAATCCAGTAGGAGGCTACGCGCGAGTGCCTCACACCTGCACAAAAAAAATCCTCGCAACCAACGCAAATAGGTGTTGTCAATCCCTATAGGGCCACTTACGAGAGTGAGATCTGATAGATATGATAATATAATATTTTTGGTATTTTTATGATAAAGATGCAAAGTAAAATAAAGGAAAAGTAAATAGCAAAGTAATTAACTAAGTAGTAGGAGATTGATATGATAAAGATAGACCCGGGGGCCATAGGTTTCACTAGTGGCTTCTCTCGAGATCATAAGTATTCTACAGTGGGTGAACAAATTATTGTTGAGCAATTGACAGAATTGAGCATAACTATGAGAATATCTAGGTATGATCATGTATATAGGCATCACATCCGAGACAAGTAGACCGACTCCTGCCTGCATCTACTACTATTACTCCACTCATCGACCACTATCCAGCATGCATCTAGAGTATTAACTTAAAAACTGAGTAACGCCTTAAGCAAGATGACATGATGCAGAGGGATAGACTCATGCAATATGAAGAAAAAACCATCTTGTTATCCTCGATGGCAACAATACAATACGTGCCTTCACTAGTAGAAAAAGGGCCAAACGTGAAGCACATTAGTGCCAGTTTGAATTTGAGCCGGCACTAATGCTACCATTAGTGCTGGTTCGAACGACTATGCATTAATGCCGGTTCGTGTTGAACCTTTAGTGCCGGTTCGTGCCATGAACCGGTACTAAAGGGGTGATGGCAGGCTGGCGTCAGGTTGGGGCCCCACGATCACCTTTAGTACCGGTTTGTGGCACAAACCGGTACTAAAGGGCTAACCTTTAGTACCGGTTTGTGCCACGAACCGGTACTAAAGGGGTCTGACCTATAGTACCGGTTTGTGACACAAGCCGGCACTATAGGGCAATTTTCAAACTCTACCCCCCCCCCCCCCCCCCCCCGTGAAAAAAAAATCCTTCGAGAGGTAGTTATATTACTACATCTACTAGTTAGGAAAATTTGAAAACTTAAATTTGGACATGTTTTGCAAAAAGTGTAGGGAAAATGTAAAACGGCTATAACTTTTGCATACGATGTTGGAAAAAAACGTATAATATATCAAAAAATTCAGCACGAAAATCCGCATCCGATGGAGACCGCCTACGGCCTGTTTGCAATTTTTTAGAATCCTCAAATTCCAAAAGGAAAAAAAGATATGGTCAAATTTAAGTTTTTTTAAATTTTTTTGTTAAATCTGGTCAAACTACTTATTCAAGAAGTATTAATGTTACTACATAATTATTCAAGAATATTAGTGTTACTAAATAATTATTTCAAACTTTTGAATTTTGGTCAAATCTGGTCAAACTGTGGTCAAACTATGGTCAAACTTATTCAAGAAATAATAGTGTTACTAAATAACTACTGTTTTTTAGAATAATAGTTTCAAACTCAAACAGTGAAATGTGTGACTTCATGCTCAAGCTAAACTCCTGAGGGTTAATAGGATTGGCATCTTACTATTGTCAGGAAAACAACAAGTGCAGACTTGGAAACGAAGGAGAATAGAACCCGAAAGTTAAGCGTGCTTGCGCTGGAGTAGTGAGAGGGATGGGTGAACGGTCAGGAAGTTAGATGATTTGGAATGAGTGATCCACACTTCAGAAGTTAAGAGAGGTGATTAGAGACTAAATCACCAAATAATTCATAAAAATTAAAAATTAAAAAAATTAAAAAAATTCCAAAATTTTCAAAAAAAATTCAAAAAAAACCTTTAGTACCGGTTGGTAACACGAACCGGTACTAAAGGTCCCCACCAATTAGTGCCGGTTATGGAACCGGCACTAAAGGCCCTTACGAACTGGTTTTAAAGCTCTGTTTTCTACTAGTGCTTGTTGCCCTTACTGTCACCAGGAAAAGGACACCGCAAGATTGAACCCAAAGCTAAGCACCTCTCCCATTGCAAGAAAGATCAATCTAGTAGGCCAAACCAAACTGATAATTCGAAGAGACTTGCAAAGATAACCAATCATACATAAAAGAATTCAGAGAAGATTCAAATATTATTCATAGATAGACTTCATCATAAACCCACAATTCATCGGTCTCAAAAAACACATCGCAAAAAGAAGATTACATCGAATAGATCTCCACAAGAGAGGGGGAGAACGTTGTATTGAGATCCAAAAAGAGAGAAGAAGCCATCTAGCTACTAACTATGGACCCGTAGGTCTGAGGTAAACTACTCACACTTCATCGGAGGGGCTATGGTGTTGATGTAGAAGCCCTCTGTGATTGATTCCCCCTCCGGCGGAGCTCCAGAACAGGCCCCAAGATGGGATCTCGTGGATACATAAAGCTACGGTGGTGGAATTAGGGTTTTGACTCCTTTTCTGATCGTTTTGGGGTACGTGGGTATATATAGGAGGAAGAAGTACGTTGGTGGAGCAACAGGGGGCCCACGAAGGTGGAGGGCGTGCCTTGGGGGGGGGGGGGTAGGCGCGCCCCCCTTCCTCGTGGCCTCCTTTACGTGTCTTGACATAGGGTCCAAGTCTCCTGAGTTGTATTCGATGAGAAAATCACGTTCCCAAAGGTTTCATTCCGTTTGGACTCCGTTTGATATTCCTTTTATTCAAAACCCTAAAACAGGCAAAAAACATCAATTTTGGGCTGGGCCTCCGGTTAATAGGTTAGTCCCAAAAATAATATAAAAGTGGATAATAAAGCCCAATAATGTCCAAAACAGTAGATAATATAGCATGGAGCAATCAAAAATTATAGATACGTTGGAGATGTATCACCTCGCAAGGTGCCTAATTACACAGCAGATTTGTAGCCCGGGGCATGGATTGAAAGTTATGAAATGGCAATGGAGCTACTAGGGGTCAGTGATGCAGCAATGGCCAAGTACTTCACTATGATGCTGGATGGAACGATACGCATCTGGTTGAAAGGATTGCCACCCAACTCCATCGGCTCATGGGCGGAGTTGAAAGACCGGTTCATTCAGAACATCAAAGATACATGTAAGCAACCTATGTCGATCGTGGACTTGACTAATTGTAAGCAAGAGGAAGGTGAATCCACGACCCATTCAGTGCGTCGGGTCAAGGATATAATAGATTCATCTTATAAGGTGGATGCCGGCTCCGTGGTCTTAATGTTGGAGAAAAATTGCTGTTTTGAACCTCTGAAACAGAAGATGGGGCGTCTAAAACATGAATGTAATGACATGGGCCAGTTGATAGCGGCTTTGGTCAAATATGCCGACTCAGACAGTACCAAGGATCCCGTGTCTGACGAAGAGAAGACAGGGAAGGGAAAGAAGAACGGCAACGCCAAAGGTCGCCAGCATAACCCGGCGAATCAAGGAGGTAATAAACGTAAGGCTGACGATAGTCTGGAGTTTGTGGCTAACACCAATGCACAGCACAACAATAAACGGCGCAAGGGGAGGCCGCCTCCTCGGTCTGGCACGTTAGGCCCCACCTTCGAATAATTGCTGAATGAACCTTGTCCCAGACACGGCACCCGGGAGAAGTCGGCCACTCATCTATGGAAGGACTGTATGATCATGAAGGCTTTTAAGCATTCTAACATGTTCGATGGTAACCAGGGACCTGGCGGCGGCTCAGGCGGTAGCGGCTTTCATGGCCCGGGCGCCAGCTCAGATGGTGGCGGTTTTCATGGCCAGGGCCATCAAGGTAGTCAAGGCGGCTATAATCAGCAATCCGGCCAGGGCAGTCAGCAGCAGCAGTAGTCCGGGTATCATAGTAACCCAAAGCAGCTGAACGGTGGGCAGTATCACGTGTTCAGCACCAGTTTGTGCAAGAGGGACCAGAAACTTCATAAGAGGGTTGTAAATACTATTGAGCCGACGGTTCCATGTTATTTGAGATGGTCTGAGCAGCCTATTGTATGGAGTAGGGAAGACCATCCTCCCTGGGTCGATAATCCGGGTCATCTGGCTTTGGTGGTGGCGCCTCAGGTTGGTGGATATAAGTTCACTAAGTGCTCATGGACGGAGGGAGTAGCATCAACATCCTCTATTATGAGACATTCCGTAGCATGGGGTTGACTGATAAGAGTCTTAAAACATCCAACATTGTTTTTCATGGGGTGGTGCCTGGTAAGTCGGTGTACCCGGTTGGTAAGATTGAGCTAGAAGTAGCCTTTGGGGATGAGTATGATTCTAGGGCTGAGAAGTTAACTTTTGAAGTGGTTAAGATCAAAAGGCCATATCACGCTCTGTTTGGTCGGCCGGCTTATGCTAAGTTCATGGATCGGCCGTGTTATGTTTATCAACAGCTCAAAATGTCGGGTTATAAAGGCACCATTACAGTACATGGAAGCCAGAAGATAGCCTTGGAATGTGAAGAAGGTGACGCGGCTTATGCCGAATCTGTTTGCGCAACGGAGGAATTGAAGTTTTATAAGGATAACATTGACCAGGCAGATATGACATCTTTGAAGAAGCCAACTATGGAGCATGAGCCGGCGCTGAAATTTAAGCCAGCTGATGGTACTAAGATGATTGATTTTGTGCCTGGCGACTCATCCAAACATTTCATTATCCGTGCCAATTTGGATCCAAAATAGGAAAGTGCGTGATAACCCACAAGTATAGGGGATCGCAACAGTTTTCGAGGGTAGAGTATTCAACCCAAATTTATTGTTTCGACACAAGGGGAGCCAAAGAATATTCTCAAGTATTAGCAGCTGAGTTGTCAACTCAACCACACCTGGAAACTTAATATCTGCAGCAAAGTGTTTAGTAGCAAAGTAATATGATAGTAGTGATAACGGTAGCAAAAGGTAACAGTTGTAAAAGCAATGTTTTTGGTATTTTGTAGTGATGATAGCAATAGCAATGGAAAAGTAAATAAGCAAAGCACAATATATGGAAATCTCGTAGGCAATGGATCAGTGATGGAGAATTATGCCGGATGCGGTTCATCACGTAACAGTCATAACCTAGGGTGACACAGAACTATCTCCAGTTCATTGATATAATGTAGGCATGTATTCCAAACATAGTCATACGTGCTTATGGAAAAGAACTTGCATGCCCTCTTTTGTCCTACCCTCCCGTGGGAGCGGGGTCCTTACGGAAACTAAGGGATATTAAGGCCTCCTTCTAATAGAGAACTGGAACAAAGCATTAACACATAGTGAATACATTAACTCCTCAAACTACAGTCATCACCGGTAAGTATCCCGATTATTGTCACTTCGGGATTAACGGATCATAACACATAATAGGTGACTATAGACTTGCAAGATAGGATCAAGAACACTCATATATTGATGAAAACATAATAGGTTCAGATCTGAAATCATGGCACTTGGGCCCTAGTGACAAGCATTAAGCATAGCAAAGTCATAGCAACATCAATCTCAGAACCTAGTGGACACTAGGGATCAAACCCTAACAAAACTAACTCGATTACATGATCGATCCCATCCAACCCATCACCGTCCAGCAAGCCTACGATGGAATTACTCACGCGCGGCGGTGAGCATCATGAAATTGGTGATGGAGGATGGTTGGTGATGACGATGGCGACGGATTCCCCTCTCCGGAGCCTCGGACGGACTCCAGATCGGCCCTCCTAAGAGGTTTTAGGGCTTGGCGGCGGCTCCGTATCGTAAAACGCGATGATTTCTTCTCTCTGATTTCTTCTCCCCGAAACTCAATATATGGAGGTGGAGTTAGAGTCGGAGAGGCAACATAGGGCCCACGAGGTAGGGGGCGCGCCCCCCACCTTCGTGGTAAGGTGGTGGGCCCCCTGGCCTTCATCTTTGGCAGGTATTTTTCCTATTTTCTGAAAAGTGTCTCCGTGATGTTTCTGGTCATTCCGAGAACGTTTGCTCCTGAACATAAATAACACCATGGTAGTTCTGCTGAAAACAGCGTCAGTCCGGGTTAGTTCCATTCAAATCATGCAAGTTAGAGTCCAAAACAAGGGCAAAAGTGTTTGGAAGAGTAGATACATTGGAGACGTATCAACTCCGCCAAGCTTAAACCTTTGCTTGTCCTCAAGCAATTCAGTTGACAAACTGAAAGTGATAAAGAAAAACTTTTACAAACTCGGTTTGCTCTTGTTGTTGTAAATATGTAAAGCCAACATTCAAGTTTTCAGCAAAGATTATAACTAACCACATTCGCAATAACGCATAGGTCTCAAGTTACTCATATCAATAGCATAATCAACTAGTGAGCCATAATAATAAAACTCGGATGACAACACTTTCTCAAAACAATCATAATATGATATAACAAGATGGTATCTTGATAGCCTTTTCTGAGACCGCAAAACATAAATGCAGAGCACCTTTAAAGACCAAGGACTGACTAGACATTGTAATTCATGGTAAAAGAGATCCAGTGAAGACATACTCAATGTAAACTAACAATAATGAATGCAAATGACAGCCGTGCTCTCCAACTGGTGCTTTTTAATAAGAGGATGATGACTCAGCATAAAAGTAAATAGATAGGCCCTTCGCAGAGGGAAGCAGGGATTTGTAGGGGTGCCAGAGCTCGGTTTTGAAACAGAGGTGAATAATATTTTGAGCGGTATACTTTCATTGTCAACATAACAACCAAGAGATGGCGATACCTTACATGCTACACACATTATAGGCGGTTCCCAAACAGAATGGTAAAGATTATACTCCCCCTTCCACCACAAGCATCAATCCATGGCTTGCTCGAAACAATGAGTGCCTCCAACTAAAAAGAGTCCCAGGGGGCGTTTTTTTGCAATTATTTTGATTTAGTTCGCATAAAGCATGGGACTGGGCATCCCGGTGACCAGCCATTTATCTCGTGAGTGAGGAGCAGAGTTCACTCCTCTTGAGAATGACCCACCTAACATGGAAGATACGAACATCCCTAGTTGTTACATGAGATATTCGAGCATACAAAACAGGATATTTATTTGAAGGTATAGAGTTTGGCACATACAAATTTACTTGGAACGGCAGGTAGATACCGTATATAGGTAGGTATAGTGGACTCATGTGGAAGAACTTTGGGGTTTTATTGGATGCACAAGCAGTATTCCCGCTTAGTATAGGTGAAGGCTCGCAAAAGACTGGGAAGCGACCTGCGAGAGAGCAACAACAGTCATGAACATGCATTAAAATTAGTCAACACTGAATGCAAGCTTGAGCAGGATATAATCCACCATGAACATAAATATCGTGAAGGCTATGTTGATTTTGTTTCAACTACATGCATGAACATGTGCCAAGTCAAGTCACTTAAAACTAGCAAAAGAAGAAAGCATAAAAACTAGCTAGAAGCAAGTCAAGTCACTTAGATAGGATCAAGCAAAAGAAGAATAGGAAATCTTTTTGGGTTTTCTTTTTAATTATTACTACAAGCATGGAAATTAAAACTAGCTAGAAGCTACAACTAATTTTTTTTGTTTTTTTCTAAGGTTTATTAAACACACAAGAAGAAAGCATAAAAAGGAAATTAACTAGCATGGATGATACAATGAAAAAGTATGAGCACCGACATCTAGCAATGAGTGTGTGAGCATAAATGTAATGTCTGTGAGAAATACGTACTCCCCCAAGATTAGGCTTTTGGCCTAAGTTGGTCTATGGCCACGGCTGGCCTGGTGGATATCCATAATAATAGTTGTTGGAGTCGTACTGTGATGAGGAAGAAGAAGGCTCAAATTGCCACTGGCTGACAATCATCTCCGGATCCCATTAGTAATTAGACTGTCGTGAAGGATCAAATTGTGGTTCCGGCTCTGGCTCCTCGGCTTGTGCAGGGTTCCGGTAGGCGTGGATAGCTGTCAACGGAACAAGGTACGTGCCTACAGTCAAATCAAACAAACAAGGAGCAGGCAAGGTAATAGTCTCAGGATGATGTTTATTAAAAAACAATTGATATTTAAGCTCTCCTTCACTATTCTTAACAATAAAATCATGTGCTACCATACTTTTATAATCTAGATAAACACGGGGCAACACTTTTTCTTCCTTCTCAGCATGCCTAATAGATATGTTAAAATATGCAGCTAGGCATGTAGCATAGATGCCTCCAAAGATGGGGCCCTTGCTAATTGATACATTCATTGTTTGGCAATAATACCGAGGCGGGAAGCGGCGGCCTTTGGTCTCGGTTGGTGGCACCAACTGGGACTAAAGGGGGGCATTGGTCACGGTTTGTGCCACGAACCGTGACCAATGCCCCCTTTAGTCCTGGTTGGTGCCATCAACCGGGACCAAAGGGCTGCGCCTGCCAAAGCCGCGGTGCGGTGGGATGTTTAGTCCCACCTCGCTAGCTGAGGAGCGGCCGCACCTGTTTATAAGCGCTGCCCCGCCCTCTCCATCGAACTCCTCAGAACTGCAGGCCTTTGGGCCTAATCTCACACCGCTATGCCTGTGGGCCTGCTGGGCCTTCTGCGGGCCTGAATCCTGGCCCATGGATGGGCTTCTAGTCATATTCAGGCCATGGTGGCCTAGTAGGTGGCATTTTTTTACTATTTCTTTTTAATTTCTACTTATAACTAAATACTTATAGTTTTTTAGTGATTTTTTTCTTTTAGGTCACCAAAATTATAAACTTTCTGTTAGTGCCATTAGTTTTAAAATTTGAATAGTTTAAATTTGAATTTTTTAAAATTTCTGTGAATCACTAGTTTATGAATAACTTTACCATAAAAATTGATTTTTGAGTCATTCTTTTTCCTTCTATTTAATATTACTGTGTTTTATCATTATACTCAATTTGGTAATTTTAGTTAGTCATAACAAATATTATAGGCATTTTTTTCTTTTTTGCTATTTATTTTTTCATTTCTACTTAGAACAAAACACTTATAGTTTTTTAGTGATTTCTTTTTTCTTTTAGGTCACAAAATTATAAACTTTCTGCATTATTTATTTTCTTTTGTTTTTTGCTTTATTTTTTAATTCTTTTTTCTTTTAGTTTTAGAAAAATTATAAACTTTCTATTAGTGCCAATAGTTTTCAAATTTGAAAACACTTTTTTAGTTTTTTTGTTTTCTTTGTTGCTTTATTTATTTTATTTTGTTTCTACTTACAACAAAATACTTATTGTTGCTATTTTTAATTTTTTTTGTTTTTTTGTTTTGTTTTCTGTATTATTTATTTTCTTTTGTTTTTTGCTTTATTTTTTAATTCTTTTTTGCTTTTAGGTCAGCAAAATTATAAACTTTCTATTACTGCCATTAGTTTTAGAAAAATTATAAACTTTCTGTTAGTGCCATTAGTTTTCAAATTTGAATAGTTAAAATTTGAATTCTTTGAAATTTGTGTGAATCAAAAGTTTGTGATTAACTTTACTAGAAAAATGAACATAGATGCACCTATAGAGAAAATTCGACCTAAATTCATAGTTTTCAAATGAACTCTGAAAAAGTTGGCATAGCATACTCGTGTGTTACAAAGTTGGCATGGTATCATTATAATAGTTGCGGGAGAAAGTCTTCACTTTTTCTTCGCTTGTGTCATTTGCTTATTGGACCGTAACCATGGATAATTTTCATCGTTTATCAGGATGCTTGGGTCAGCCTTGACATTGAAGGGAGGAATTTCATGAAACTTTTCATAATCTTCAGACATGTCTGTCTTGCCCTCCACTCCCAGGATATCCCTTTTTCCTGAAAGAACTATGTGGCGCTTTGGCTCATCGTATGATGTATTCACTTCCTTATCATTTCTTTTTCTCGGTTTGGTAGACATGTCCTTCACATAGATAACATGTGCCACATCATTGGCTAGGACGAACGGTTTGTCAGTGTACCCAAGATTTTTCAGATCCACTGTTGTCATTCCGTACTGTGGGTCTACCTGTACCCCGCCGCCTGCACATTGACCCATTTTCACTTAAACAAAGGGACCTTAAAATTATGTTCATAGTCAAGTTCCCATATGTCCACTATGTAACCATAATATGTGTCCTTTCCGCTCTCGGTTGCTGCATCAAAGCGGACACCGTTGTTTTGGTTGGTGCTTGTTTGATCTTGGGCGATCGTGTAAAACGTATTCCCATTTATCTCGTATCCTTTGTAAGTCAATACAGTCAAAGATGGTCCCCTGGACAACAAGTACAGCTCATCACAAATAGTGTTGTCACCTCTGAGACGTGTTTCCAACCAACTGCTAAAAGTCCTGATGTGTTCACATGTAATCCAGTCGTCGCACTGCTCCGGGTGTTTGGAGCGCAGACTGTTCTTGTTTTCATCGACATACGGGGTCACCAAGGTAGAGTTCTGTAGAACTGTGTAGTGTGCTTGAGACCAAGAATATTTGTCCCTACATATTATTGAGTCACTTCCAAGAGTGCCTTTTCCAGTCAGTTTCCCCTCATACCGCGATTTAGGGAGACCTATCTTCTTAAGGCCAGGAATGAAGTCAACACAAAACCCGAAAACATCCTCTGTTTGATTGCCCATGGAGATGCTTCCTCCTGGCCTAGCGCGGTTACGGACATATTTCTTTAGGACTCCGATGAACCTCTGAAAGGGGAACATATTGTGTAGAAATACGGGCCCCAGGATGACAATCTCGTCGACTAGATGAACTAGGACGTGCGTCATGATATTGAAGAAGGATGGTGGGAACACCAGCTCGAAACTGACAAGACATTGCGCCACATCACTCCTTAGCCTTGGTACGTTTTCTGGATCGATCACCTTCTAAGAGATTGCATTGAGGAATGCACATAGCTTCACAATGGCTAATCGGACGTTTTCCGGTAGAAGCCCCCTCAATGCAACCGAAAGCAGTTGCGTCATAATCACGTGGTAGTCATGAGACTTTAGGTTATGAAACTTTTTCTCTGGCATATTTATTATTCCCTTTATATTCGACGAGAAGCCAGTCGTGACCTTCACACTGAGCAGACATTCAGAGAAGATTTCTTTCTCTTCTTTCGTAAGAGCGTAGCTGGCAGGACCTTTATACTGCATCGGAGGCATGCTGTCTTTTTTGTGCAAACGTTGCAGGTCCTCCCGTGCCTCAGGTGTATCTTTTGTCTTCCCATACACGCCCAAGAAGCCTAGCAGGTTCACGCAAAGGTTCTTCGTCACGTGCATCACGTCGATTGAAGAGCGGACCTCTAGGTCTTTCCAGTAGGGTAGGTCCCAAAATATAGATTTCTTCTTCCACATGGGTGCGTTTCCCTCAGCGTCATTCGGAACAGCTAGTCCGCTAGGACCCTTTCCAAATATTACGTGTAAATCATTGACCATAGCAAGTACGTGATCACCGGTACACATGGCGGGCTTCTTCCGGTGATCTGCCTCGCCTTTGAAATGCTTGCCTTTCTTTCGACATTGATGGTTGGTCGGAAGAAATCGACGATGGCCCAGTTACACATTCTTCCTGCATTTGTCCAGGTATATACTTTCAGTGTCATCTAAACAGTGCGTGCATGCGTGGTATCATTTGTTTCTCTGTCCTGAAAGGTTACTGAGAGCGGGCCAATCATTGATGGTCACGAACAGCAATGCCTTTAGGTTAAATTCCTCCTGTATGTGCTCATCCCACGTACGTACATTGTTTCCATTCCACAGCTGTAAAAGTTGTTCAACTAATGGCCTTAGGTACACACACTGGTAGAAAAAGGGCCTGTTGTCCCGGTTCGTAAGGGCCTTTTGTCCCGGTTCCTGAACCGGGACTAAAGGGTCGGTACTAATGCCCTCCCCCTTTAGTCCCAGTTCAATCCAGAAAATAATATATATACCACATCCGAATCATAGACAGTATGAGGGCCGACGGGGGCGGATACCAAAACCATCCACTATATAAGATGCAATAATAAAAGTAAGAAAATAATACAAGTATCTATGTAAACATACAAGTAAGAATATTTTTCCTTTCAGAAAGAAGATAAGAACAAGAGGCTCACCATGGTGGTGCCGGCGATGAGCTCAGCGTGGGTGATCGACGGCGGTGAAGACGGGGACGGGGCGTGACGGACCGCTAAACTTGGACACATATTATGGAAAATGGAGCTTGGAGGTCGAGCTTGGAGAGGAGAAAGCTTAAGTAGTGTGGCTCGGGCATTCCATTGAACACCTTGTGTGCATAGGAGGTGAGCTATAGCACCACCAAGCCCTCTCCCCCTCGGACAGAGAAAAACAGAGCACTTGGGTGCTCTGCTCGCGAGCGAGGGGTATATATAGGCACCTCATTGGTCCCAGTTGGTGACATGAGCCGGGACTAAAGGGGAGCCTTTTGTCCCGGTTCAAGCCACCAACTGGGACCAATGGTGGTGGGCCAGGAGCGAGGCCCATTGGTCCCGGTTCATCCCACCAACCAGGACCAAAAGGTCCAGATGAACCGGGACCAATGGCCCACGTGGCCCGTCCGGCCCACTGGGCTCACGAACCGGGACCAATGCCCACATTGGTCCCGGTTCTGGACTGAACCGGGACGAATGGGCTGACCCGGCCTGGACCAAAGCCCTGTTTTCTGCTAGTGACATCAATGTCGTTGCCGGGTTTCTTAGGGCCTTGGATGAGAACTGCCATCATAATGAACTTCCGCTTCATGCACATCCAAGGAGGAAGGTTATACATACATAGAGTCATGGGCCAAGTGCTGTGATTGCTGCTCTGCTCCCCGAAAGGATTAATGACATTCGCGCTTAAAGAAAACCATACATTCCTTGGGTCCTTTGCAAACTCATCCCAGTACTTTCTCTCGATTTTTCTCCACTGCGACCCGTCAGTGGGTGCTCTCAACTTCCCGTCTTTCTTCCGGTCCTCACTGTGCCATCGCATCAACTTGGCATGCTCTACGTTTCTGAACAGACGTTTCAACCGTGGTATTATAGGAGCATACCACATCACCTTCGCAAGAACCCTCTTCCTGGGGGGCTCGCCATCAACATCACCAGGGTCATCTCGTCTGATCTTATACCGCAATGCACCGCATACGGGCATGCGTTCCGATCCTTGTATGCACCTCGGTAGAGGATGCAGTCATTAGGGCATGCATGTATCTTCTCCACCTCCAATCCTAGAGGGCATACGACCTTCTTTGCTGCGTATGTACTGTCAGGCAATTCGTTATCCTTTGGAAGCTTCTTCTTCAATATTTTCAGTAGCTTCTCAAATCCTTTGTCAGCCACAGCATTCTCTGCCTTCCGCTGCAGCAATTCCAGTACGGTACCGAGCTTTGTGTTGCCATCTTCGCAATTGGGGTACAACCCTTTTTTGTGATCCTCTAACATGCAATCGAACTTCAGCTTCTCCTTTTGACTTTCGCATTGCATCCTTGCATCGACAATGACCCGGCGGAGATCATCATCATCGGGCACATCGTCTGGTTCCTCTTGATCTTCAGCAGCTTCACCCGTTGTAGCATCATTGGGCACATCGTCAGGTTCTTCTTGATCTTCACCAGCTCCCCCCGTTGCAGCATCACCGTATTCAGGGGGCACATAGTTGTCATTGTACTCTTCTTCTTTGTCGTCTTCCATCATAACCCCTATTTCTCCGTGCCTCGTCCAGACATTATAGTGTGGCATGAAACCCTTGTAAAGCAGGTGAGAGTGAAGGATTTTCCGGTTAGAGTAAGACCTCGTATTCCCACATTCAGTGCATGGACAACACATAAAACCATTCTGCTTGTTTGCCTCAGCCACATCGAGAAACTCATGCACGCCCTTAATGTACTCGGAGGTGTGTCTATCACCGTACATCCATTGCCGGTTCATCTGCGTGCATTATATATAATTAAGTGTCCAAATTAATAGAAGTTCATCATCACATTAAAACCAAAGTACATACATAGTTCTCATCTAACAACATATAGCTCTCCAGAGCATCTAATTAATTAAACCATACATTGAAACTATGTAAAACATTTCAATGCAAAAACAAATGCGATCATAATCACAACCAAGGTTACAATTGATCCAACAGCATAATGATACCAAGCCTCGGAATGAATGGCATATTTTCTAATCTTTCTAATCTTCAAGCGCATCGCATCCATCTTGATCTTGTGATCATCGACGACATCCGCAACATGCAACTCCAATATCATCTTCTCCTCCTCAATTTTTTTATTTTTTCCTTCAACAAATTGTTTTCTTCTTCAACTAAATTTAACCTCTCGACAATAGGGTCGGTTGGAATTTCCGATTCACATACATCCTACATAAATAAAATCTATGTCACGTTGGTCGGCATAATTTTCATAAACAATAAATGAACCAATAGTTATAAAGATAATATATATACCACATCCGAATCATAGACAGGACGAGGCCCGACGGGGGCGGATACCAAAACCATCGCACTATATAAGATGCAATAATAAAAGTAAGAAAATAATACAAGTATCTATGTAAACATACAAGTAAGAATATTTTTCCTTTCAGAAAGAAGATAAGAACAAGAGGCTCACCACGGTGGTGCCGGTGATGAGCTCGGCGTGGGTGATCGACGGCGGTGAAGATGGGGACGGGGCGTGACGGACCGCTAAACCTAGACAAATATTGAGGAAAATGGAGCTTGGAGGTCGAGCTTGGAGAGGAGAAAGCTTAAGTAGTGTGGCTCGGGCATTCCATTGAACACCTTGTGTGCATAGGAGGTGAGCTAGAGCACCACCAGGCCCTCTCCCTCTCGGCCAGAAAAAAACAGAGCCGCGTGCTCTACTCTTACGCGAGGGGGTATATATAGGCACCTCATTGGTCCCGGTTGGTGGAATGAACTGGGACTAAAGGAGAACCTTTGGTCCCGGTTCAAGCCACCAATCGGGACCAAGGGTGGTGGGCTAGGCGCGAGGCCCACTGGTCCCGGTTCGTCCCACCAACCGGGACAAAAGGTCCAGATGAACTAGGACCAATGCCCAACGTGGCCCGGCCAGCCCCCTAGGCTCACGAACCGGGTCCAATGCCCCCATTGGTCCCGGTTCTGGACTGAACCGGGACTAATGGGCTGACCCGGCCTCGACCGTTGCCCCCTTTTCTACTAGTGTGGCATGAAGCTACTCAAAGCATACAACAAAAGTCCCTTACTGACCATAAGCCAAAAGGGATCAGAAAATACAATGGCAACCATGTGAACGTGGCAAATTTCATTAACAGATTCATACTTTGAAGAAAACTAGAACATGGCAAAACAGATTTACGTAGGCATGATTACGAGCTCGATGCACTCACCACAAGGCATTGCATGACAAACTAAGCATACACCCAGCAAGTAGACATGGCATAGAAGCTAAACATGGAAAGAACAACCTCAAAGCATGCATGGATAAACAACAACAACCTCGGCAAAATTGATTAACACGTAAAAAATCTGCTAGGAACATTTTATAGCAAAAGTTGAGCAAGATTGAGTCATGCTAGGGCACTCCATAATTGCAAACAAAGACATGGATGGATAGAGCATAACAATATCTCAAAATGATCCTTACTGAACATACTCAAACAAGGCATGGATCACTCTGTAGCAACATGAATACATGGCATAAAAATATCAGCAGGAAAAGGACATAGTGAAATTCGAAGTCCCTGAAATCAGCAACATCACGAGAGCTACTTTTCATGCTTGTGCTAGTCACCACAGAGATCATAAAAATACATGGCATACACCCCTGTAAAGTTGGCATGGCATACTTCAAAACACATGTAGGGCTCAAGTTCATAGGAGGCACACATTAATCATGGCAAAAATGACAAATGTCCAATTACTGATAAGAATCTGAAACTAACATTACATAGCACTCTTGCAATAGCATTTATAGGGCATCAAGATGAACTCAAATGAACATGGTGCAATGGAATGAAATGAAGTACATGTCGAGACGAATAATCTGATTTGCTACACGACCAAAACAGAGTCACGGGTGCAAAGTTATGATGCGATGAAAATGCTAAAAATGGTGGGGACTTAGTCGAAATTATACCCCTCCGAGAAGTCAACGGGATGGAGCAGAGTGTGACGACGAGATCCGGGACGGAGGGTGCCATTTGGTTGGACGAACTGGTGGATCTGGTCCCGATCCACCGGACCTCGCCAGAAATGACAGAGATGGCCGCGGGTGGTCGGAGACGATGAGGAGAAGCGCCGGGGCACGGAGCTTGGGAACGCGGGGCGCTGCGGGAGGCGGCAAAGGTCGGCTGCCTCGGCACGGGGCGATGGCCGGCTATGGGCGCGGCCGAGAGGGGAGGCGACCGGCCGCGCGCGAAGCTCCGACAGCGGCCGGAGCATGCGGCGGCGGGGCAGGCGGCGCAGGCGGCGGGGCAGGGCGCGCTGGCGACTCGGGCGGCGCGGTTGCCCGCGGGCGGCGGCGGCAGGGAGACGGGCCGCGGGGGCCGGCCCCGGGCCCGGGCGGGCCGGCGGCGCGGGGGCGGAGGCGCAGACGTGGCGGTGTCTGATTGGGCGAGGAGGTGGCGGTGGACACGTCAGGCGGGCACGGACATGTCCGGCGGCGTGGAGGAAGAGGAGGTTAGGGTTTCATCCGTGATTTCGGGGGAGAGGGGCATATTTATAGGTAGAGGGAGCTAGGAGAGTCCAACTGAGGAGCTATTTTCGGCCACGCGATCATGATCGAACGACCGAGATGATGGAGGGGGTTTAGCTGGGTTTTGGGCCACTTTGGAGAGGTGTTGGGCTACGACACACACGAGGCCTTTACGGTTCCTCGGTTAACCGTTGGAGTATCAAACGAAGTCCAAATGGCACGAAACTTGACAGGCGGTCTACCAGTAGTGAACCAATTCCGCTTGGCAAGTCTCGGTCCAATCCGAGAATGTTTAACACCCGCACACGAAAAGAGGCAAAAGAGGACGCCGGAGGACATAGGAGCGCCGGATTGCAAAACGGACAACGGGGAAAATGCTCGGATACATGAGACGAACATGTATGCAAATGCGATGCACATGATGACATGACATGAAATGCATGGCACGCAACCAACTGACGAGGCAACAACAGCGAATAACTGGACGACACCTGGCACATCGGTGTCACAACCTAGCTCGGTCAAGCATTAGAGTGTGCATCATGTTTAAATTCCCTTAAATTTGAAATGGGGAAGACAAAACCCCCAGCACCCCCCTGGAAACAACTAGGGTTTACTAAAATTATTTTCAATGAACACAAAATGCCCTTCACAAAATGTTGATCATTTCTGGATTGTGCTGAAACCCCTGGCAAAAATGGTGCACTCTTTTCTAGGACATTCTGGATTTTCTGAATTAAATCATAAGTATTTGAATTTGGCCATTTAAATACTATAAAATAATCTAAATACTCAAATAATTCTAGAAATAAGTGTGGGCTGTTGGGAATAATCTAAACAGAGCCCCTGATTATTTTCAGGATTTTTAAAGATGTCCAGGTATTTTTAATAAAGCCCAACAGTTGCAGAAAAATAGATAAAAGAAAACAAACAGAAAAAAAGGGGAGAGAGAACTTACCAGGCGCAGCCCACCAGCCCACTGGCTCGACCCAGTCGACTGGCCCTTGCCAGTCGTCCTCCTCCTCTCGCCAGGAGGACGAGGAGCGCGTGGCCGGCGCCCGCGGCCACACGCCGGCCACCTCCTGCTTCCGCCGACGCCCTGGAGTCGTCTACGAGTGCCACGCCGCCCCCCACGTCTCCCTCTCTTTCTTCCCACACTCCGCGTGGCCTCTCTCCCTCTCTGGCTCTCTCCCCCTCTTCCTGCCGAGCGCAGCCGTCGCCGCCGACAAGCTTCACCGCAGACACCGCCGTCCATTTGCTGCCCCGACATGCCAGGAAGCTCCGCTGTCGTCGACTGCATCAAGTAGGCCGAGCCCCATGCGCTCGCTCGCCCCGGAGATGCTGCACCGAGCTCGTTCTCAGCTCCAGCCACCAGAGATCCCCTTCGCCGCCCCGCTCGCCCCAGCCCTTCCCCGAGCTCGCCGATCGCTCCCCTGCAAGCGCTGTGAGGTCCGCCACCGCTTCCCCCTCTCCCCGCGCTCGTCCGCGTCCACTAACCCCCTCTGCCATCGAAGCCGAAGCTCGCCACCGCCACCGCACGTCGCCTTTCTGGCTATAGCCACATTGGGACGCCACCAAGCACGCCTTCGTCTTCGCCCGAACTCCGGCTACCGCCAAGGTCATCGCCACTCCCCGCGCCTCGCCGTGCCCCGTAGCTTCGGGTTCATCCTTGCCCGAACTCCGGCGACCGCCAAGGTCGTCGCCGGCGTCGTTCCAAGCCTCCCCGAGCTCCACTTTCTCCACCAAATGACGCGGCTTGCTCCCCGCATCATGTAGCTGCTCTCCGCCGTCGATTTGGTTGCCGGAGACGCAAACCCGAGCCCCTCCGCCGCGTCTGTCATCGCCGGCGTCAAGCCGCCGGCGAGTTTGACTCTGTTTGACCCCTGTGTCGGCCCAGGTAGACCCTCCCTGAGTCTATGACAGCTGGGGCCGGTTTGCTAATCAGTTTAAGATTAGTTTTAACTAATTCTAATTAGTTTAGACACTGACATGTGGGCCCAGGCCCCACTGACAGCTAATTAGTGTTAATCTAATTCTGTTAACTAGTTGTGAGACTGATAGAGAGGGCCCACCAATCAGGTTAGACCTGGCCGACCCAGTTGACCCGCTGACGTCACACCTATGTCATGCTGACGCATTAATTCAATTACTGGATTTATTCTTAATAGGATATTCCAAAAATAGTCAAAACTTCTAAAAATCATAGAAAATCAACCATAGCTCCAAATGCAAAGATTTATATATGAAAAACGATCAGAAAAATTCAACCTATCCATCTATAATGGTTTCATGGATGACAAAACAAGTTAACCTTGATGTTTAAGCAGAATAAGGTAATGCACTAATAAGGCCATGTTTAATGAGCCAATATTTGAATCTTTGATTCAAATGAGTTCATCCCCTTCTGTTTTAGCTTGCATTAGGCCAAGACACTTTCATCTTGCCTTGTCATAGCATGCATCATATTGTTGCATATTGCCATGTGTTGATTATGTTCGGTGTGTCTTTCGTGGTAGGTTCTGCCTCCGAGGATAACCCCGAGTATCCGTCTGAAGGGCAGTACCCTACTACCTCTACAACAGGCAAGCAACCCATTGATCATTCCGATACAAACCCATGTTCTCGCTTCTGCTCTTGTTTACTGCATTAAGACAACGCGATTCAAACTGCTGTATGCTATGGTAGTTGAACCCTTATCCTCTACATGACCTGTCATTGCCACAGTAACTAGATGAAACCCACTAGCATGTGTAGGAGTTGACTGAGCCATGTATGTGATTCCTACCTTGCTATGCCTGCTATGCTTAGAGTTGTGTCTGGTCTGGTTCATCTGGGTGATGGGCTAGAGTGATATGATTATGTCGGTAATGTTTTGGTAAAGGTATCGATGAGAGGCCATGTAGGAGTACATGGTGGGTTGTTTCATTGAGGCCATCCATAAGAACCGAGATATGTATGCGTGATTTAAGATTCAGTTACTACCACACATTGGTCCCTGAAATATGACCCCGCTCAACTTACTGACCCATCTCGTCCTTTATCCAGGAGTTGCAACTAGTTTCTGGTGTTTGTAGGTTATGTGTTGGCGGCCGTGCGTAGCGCCGACCCTAGGGGTGGGCTATGATGCTGTAGATACACCGTGGCACGGTGTACCGAGTCGCCCGTTTGGTGTCTCGGGAACCCTGCACACATCGTTTGGGGCCGTTGAGGACACCCCGGCCGGATTTCCTTGCGGATGGAACCTGAATAGGCGATAAACCTGGACTAGAGACTTATGAGGTTAGTCAGGTCGTGGTCTACACCCACGTCGGTTTTCGCATGAAGTCTGCCAAGCACATGTTGTGTGCAGACGCTAAGTGGTGGAAACATGTGTGACAAAGTACACCCCTGCAGGGTATTAAACTATTCGAATAGCCGCGTCCGCGGTAAAGGACTACTTGGTTGCCTATACAGTTCATGGACAAGTTAATGGTTACTACTAAAAGACTCAAGATAAGTGTGAGTACCGAGGATGGCCCACTCGTAGGATGACGAGAGAGGATCCCCGGTGGAGTATTGTGTTGGTGAGTAGTGGACTCGTGTGCGAAACTATTTTACTAGTGGAGTTCCGTAGGATAGCTTAGCCAAGAGTCAAAGCTGGCTTGCTGCAATAACCCCACCACCTTCTTGAGATTGAGCATGTATAGTAGGTTCTGTTGTACGACTTGCTGAGTACCTTTGTACTCATGTTTGCTTAATTACTGTTTTTAGACGACAACACCACCCCCTCCGATGGGTTCTACGTAGACCTTGACATCGACGAGTGACTAGCCACCCAGGTGGTGATCCTAGCCATGGAGGGCCCTATGTAGATAGACAGGCTTCGAGAAGCCTTCTTTCTTTCTAGTGTCTGTACTCAGACTAGTTGCTTCCGCATGTGCTTGTATGATTGTATGACTTGAGTGTTGGGTCATGTGACCCCTATCTGTATGAGCATGTTATGTATGGCTCTCTGGAGCCTTTAAATAAAGTACTTGAGTTGTAGAGTTTTGTTGTGATGCCATGTTGTATGTACTCATATCGGGCATATTGTATGTATGATTGAAATGCTTGGTATGAGTGGGATCGGACAATCTAGTTGTTTATCCTTGGCAGCCTTTCTTATGAGGAAATGTAGTCTAGTGTTCCTCGAGCCATAGTAGTCCGCTACATCCCGGTTCACCGGAGTCCTGCTAGCCCAGCACTACTTCTCAGGACACTTGACTGGCCGGCATGTGTTTCACGTCGTTCCTATGTCTGTCCCTTCGGGGAAATGTCACGCGGTGACATCCGGAGTCCTGCCTAGCCTGCTACAGCCCAAGTTCCCCGGAGTCCTGATAGCCCAGTGCTACAGCCCGGAATCACTCGCTGATGACCGACATGCTCGATGTGATTCATGTATGCTTGTCTCCGTAGGTCTGTGCCGCTTTGGGTTCACGACTAGCCATGTCGGCCCGGGCTCTCTGTCATATGGATGCTAGCGACACTATCATATACGTGAGCCAAAAGGCGCAAACGGTCATGGGCCATGGTAAGGAGACACCCGTGGGATACCGTGCGTGAGGCCGCAAAGTGATATGAGGTGTTACCGGCTAGATCGATGTGACTTGGAATCGGGGTCCTGACAGCGTTGGCATCAGAGCCGGACTGCCTGTAGATTCGTTGAGCCAAACTGGTCGATGTTGAGTCTAGAAATGCTTTAGTTATATGTAGGGGAATTGATTGTGGGAGGGAACGTAAGCCTCTTTTACTCCTTTACCTTATGCCCTCTGATCTGAGTCATTCTCTTCTCATCCAACGTGGGTTAAGGACTAGGCTCTCTTCTTCTATCAGGTTCACGTGTTACTAATCCGTAGTAGCTTATAGGATTGTTGTTACAAGCCCCAGTTCAGTTTCTACTATTTTTAGTATGTTGCTAATTGAATCAGAACCTTGATATGATGTTGTTGAGTGGTATTGCAAACTGTTGTGGATGTCTCAAATCTTTTTCTGAGCATTTACAGCTGTTATGCTGTCCAATTTTCCCTAGAAATTCTAATGTCTTTGCATTGTGGCTGTGCTTTCAGATGGCCAACCGTGTTCAAAACCAAGTGGTTCGCCTGACCCGGTGGCTCGACGTGCCCGGTCATACTGCTATGTTAGTCCAGGTAATGATCGAGACGACTTACCGTTGGTATCCCGAATACACCGTCGAAGAGCAATTCCGAGACTTTAATCAAAGCCAATATTTCTGCACCGTCGGGACATTTCCTTCGTATCCTGGATCTACCGAGCCCCTTCATTGTTCCTATGGACTCGGGGTTACTATTGAGATGGCTGTGCAGGATGCTGCCTATTCCATGATGACCATCATGCGAGTTCGGACTGGCCTGCTTCGGAACACCGACTTCCGTTAGATGCCAGCTTCACTTCCGGGAGTGCAAGGGTATCTTCAGGCTATCTATGCTGACTCCACTCAGGAGGACTCATTAACTCGTACCACTGCCGAGATGCTCGAAGATAAGGACCGAGAGAATCGGGCCTTGAGGCTGGAGCTATTCAATACCCGTGCTGATCATTGGGCCACATTGACTCGGTTTGCACCTGTGGTGCAAGCTGGATGTATGGATACATGGGATCTGTATCCTGTGAGATCTGCTCTGCCAGACATGGTGGATTGGCGTGATGTGGGAGGCATCACCCCACCCCGTGGTCCCCACAGGCCACCGTTTGTTGGTCCAAGACCTCATCCTAGCCCCTATGGTCCACAGGCTCCTCAAGACCGTTTGTTCCCGGATGATCACGTTGAACTTCCAGGCTATGGAGGTGACTTCTATGAGGACTACTACGGAGCTGTCTGAGTTAGTAGTAGTATCACTAGTATTGTAATAGTTGTTTCTCCACTGTCCTGCGTGACTTGTGGAATATGACTTTTGTGTAATCAATTCCGGAGGTGTAGACAAATAATGTATATTAGCTTGGAATGCCTTCGATGAGATGTAACATCTTTCATCATAGTTATACTGTAGCCTAGGCTTGTACTAAACTATGTATGATGTGTACGACCGTTGGTATATATATGGCAGCTTTATATTACCATGACATACGGATGAACATCTTTGCATTCCGTGTTATCCATTACATTCTGCACTTCCTTGCTAAGTTTGAGCCATCCTTATCTAAACCGTTGTCTTGTTTTCTCCTAGGATGGTCAACACCCGTAGCAACCCTGCTGCCCCGGAGCAGGGGGAAGCCAGTGCAGCTAGGGGTGAAAATCTGCCTCACCCGCCCTCTCTGGCCGAAGTGATGCTAGAGGCAGAAAGAAACAAGCGTGAGACTAACCGCCTGCTAGAGCGGATTGAGCAGAACACTGCACGCCATCAGCGAAATGACTTGGTGTCAATCAATGACTTTATCAATCTGTACCCACCAAAGTTTAACCATTCCGTCGAGCCCCTTGACGCGGATGACTAGCTTCACAGCATCACCCACAAGCTATGTTCTGCCAATGTAGCCGAAGCCGACAAGGTTACTTATGCTGCCTATCACCTCGAAGGCCCTGCTAGCCTATGGTGGGAAAACATTGAAGCTATGTGCCCGGTCGGCCAAATCACTACTTGGGCTGAATTCAGTAAAGCTTTCCGTGAGCATCACATTCCGGAAGGTCTCATGGATCGCAAGAGGGAGGAGTTCTGCAATTTCACCCAAGGAAGACTGACTGTGGATGCATATAGTCGTGAATTTGGGAATCTGGCACGTTATGCTCCCAAAGAGGTATCTACCGACGCTAAGAAGCAGGCAAGGTTCTGCAAGGGACTCAGCCCTGAGCTTCGCCGCGATCTTCGTCTGCACGAGTGCACCTCCTTTCAGAAGTTGGTCAATAAAGCCATCAGTGCTGAGATAGGCCAGACTGATTATGATGGTTCATGCAAGCACTCACGTGATTTTGGCTCCTCATCCGGCTCTGGAGCTCAGAAGCGCCGGGTGTGGATCCCAAGCACGGCACCGCCACCCAGGTTCATTCCGAGGCCATCCTTTGAGGCGCCTCGTCCCAACCAGCAGTTTGCACCGCCCAAGCCCTATGGTGGCCCCGCTGCTAATGCTGCTCCATGCCCCAATGTGGTGACATGCTTCAACTATGGAGAGCCAGGTCACTATAGTCGAGAGTGTCCCCAGAACAACCCCAATCAGACTAGGAAGTCCGTTGGCCGTGGTAAGCCAGCGGGAAAGACATTCTACGCCAAGTCGGTCACTACTACACGTGGCCATGTCAACTATGTTTCAGCCGAGGAGGCTCATGAGGATCCTAACGTCGTCCTTGGTACGCTCCTTGTTAATTGCCATCCAGCATCTGTTCTTTTCGATACTGGAGCATCTCATTCATTCATATCCGAGAACTATGCTCGATTGCATAACACGACATTCTGTGACATGCCCACTTCCATGGTAATTCAAACTCTGGGTTCCAAATGGCAAACTTCTAGAGTAAGCCATGGGAACGAAATTCTTGTCGATAGACTTGTCTTCCTTGCATCCTTAATAGCTCTCAAGTCCTCGGACATAAACATCATCTTGGGTATGGACTGGATGTCAGCTCATTATGCTAAGATTGATTGTGCCACTAGAACCGTTCAACTTACTCAACCACCGGGCAAGAAAGTCAATGTCTTAACTCGAGTGGCCAAGCGCCAACTTTACTCCCTAAATGCCAACCCCCTTCCAGACCTCGAGGATGTTCCGGTAGTCTGAGATTTTCCAGATGTATTTCTAGAAGAACTGCCAGGTGTTCCACCTGACAGGGATGTCGAGTTTGTGATAGACCTTGTTCCAGGAACCGTTCCAATTTCTAGAAGACCCTAGAAGATGGAACCCTTAGAACTAGCCGAGCTTAAGAACCAACTCGATGAGTCCTTGAAAAAGGGTTTCATCCGTCCTAGTTCCTCTCCTTGGGCTTGCCCCGTCCTCTTCGTCAAGAAGAAGGATGGAACAGATCGAATGGTTGTAGATTACCGACTTGTCAACTTGGTCACCATCAAGAACAAGTATCCACTTCCCAGGATCAACGATCTGTATGATCAGCTCGCTGGATCCTCAGTCTTTTCCAAGATGGATTTGAGGTTGGGCTACCATCAAATTAAAATCAGAAACGGGGACATTCCCAAAACGGCCTTTGTTACCCGTTATGGCCAATACGAGTACACCGTTATGTCCTTCAGTTTAACCAATGCCCCAGCTACCTTCTCTCGGTTCATGAACTCGGTCTTCATGGAGTACTTGGATAAATTCGTCGTGGTATACCTCGATGACATACTCATCAACTCCAAGAATGAAGAGGAACATGTCGAACATCTAAGGCTGGTATTGATGAAACTTCGAGAGCATCGCCTTTATACCAAATTCTCCAAGTGTGAATTTTGGTTGCCAGAAGTGACCTATCTAGGCCATGTAATCTCTGGTAAGGGTATTGCTGTCAATCCCGAGCGAGTTCAAGCTGTCCTTGATTGGATTCCACCTGAGACGGTCAAGCAAGTTTGGAGCTTCCTTGGCTTAGCGAGCTATTGCCGCTGCTTCGTCGAGAATTTCTCCAAGGTTGCTAAACCTCTAACTGAACTCCTCAAGAAAGCTAAAAAGTTCGAGTGGACTCCACAGTGCGAGTTCAGCTTTCAGGAACTGAAGAGACGCCTGACATCTGCTCCCATACTGGTACCACCAGATTTCTCCAAGGACTTTGTTATCTATTGCGACGCCTCGCGACAAGGACTAGGTTGCATACTCATGCAGGATCGTCAGGTAATTGCCTATGCTTCATGGCAATTACACCCACATGAGGAAAACTATCCCACACATGATCTAGAGCTTGCAGCTATAGTCCTTGCACTTAAAACTTCACGACATTACCTCCTCGGTAATCGTTGCGAGATCTTCACCGATCACCAAAGTTTGAAATATATCTTCACCCAACCAGATTTGAATCTCAGGCAACGACATTAGGTCGAGTTGATCTCGGATTACGACTTAGGAATAACTTACACCCCGAGCAAAGCCAATGTCATGGCTGATGCACTAAGTCGTAAGTCCTATTGTAACAACCTGATGTTACAACAAAGTCAACCACTTCTCCATGAGGAATTTCGTAAGCTTAATCTTCACATTGTTCCACGAGGTTTTCTATCCACCCTGGTGGCGAAAACTGAAGGAAATATGCCCTAGAGGCAATAATAAAGATATTATTTATTTCCTTATATCATGATAAATGTTTATTATTCATGCTAGAATTGTATTAACCGGAAACATAATACATGTCTGAATACATAGTCAAACAAAGTGTCACTAGTATGCCTCTACTTGACTAGCTCGTTAATCAAAGATGGTTATGTTTCCTAACCACGGACAAAGAGTTGTCATTTGATTAACAGGATCACATCATTAGTTGAATGATCTGATTGACATGACCCATTCCATTAGCTTAGCACCCGATCGTTTAGTATGTTGCTATTGCTTTCTTCATGACTTATACATGTTCCTATGACTATGAGATTATGTAACTCCCGTGTGCCGGAGGAACACTTTGTGTGCTACCAAACGTCACAACGTAACTGGGTGACTATAAAGGTGCTCTACAGGTGTCTCCAAAGGTACATGTTGGGTTGACGTATTTCGAGATTAGGATTTGTCACTCCGATCGTCGGAGAGGTATCTCTGGGCCCTCTCGGTAATGCACATCACTTAAGCCTTGCAAGCATTGCAACTAATGAGTTAGTTGCAGGATGATGTATTACGGAACGAGTAAAGAGACTTGCCGGTAATGAGATTGAACTAGGTATTGGATACCGACGATCGAATCTCGGGCAAGTAACATACCGATGACAAAGGGAACAACGTATGTTGTTATGCGGTCTGACCGATAAAGATCTTCGTAGAATATGTAGGAGCCAATATGGGCATCCAGGTCCCGCTGTTGGTTATTGACCAGAGATGTGTCTCGGTCATGTCTACATTGTTCTTGAACCGCAGGGTCCGCACGCTTAAAGTTAAGATGACAGTTTCATTATGAGTTTATGTATTTTGATGTACCGAAGGTTGTTCAGAGTCCCGGATATGATCACGGACATAATGAGGAGTCTCGAAATGGTCGAGACATAAAGATTGATATGTTGGACGGCTATATTCGGACACCAGAAGTGTTCCAAGGAAGTTTCGGATAAAACTGGAGAACCGGGGGGTTACCGGAACCCCCCGGGGGGTTAATGGGCCTCATGGGCCTAAAGTGGAGAAGAGGAAAGGCAGCCAGGGCAGGCCGCGCACCCCCTCTCCCCCTAGTCCGAATTGGACAAGGAGGGAGGGGCGGCGCCCCCCCCCCTTTCCTTCCTCTCCTCTCTCCCTTCCTTCCCCCTCTCCTACTTGGACAAGGAAAGGGAGGGGAGTCCTACTCCCGGTAGGAGTAGGACTCCTCCTGCGTGCCTCCTACTAGGGCCGGCCGCACCCCCCTTGGCTCCTTTATATACGGGGGCAAGGGGGCACCCTAGGACACACAAGTTGATCTTCGTGATCATTCCTTAGCCGTGTGCGGTGCCCCCCTCCACGATATTACACCTCGATCATATTGTAGCGGTGCTTAGGCGAAGCCCTGCGACGGTTAAACATCAAGATCGTCACCACGCCGTCGTGCTGACGAAACTCCTCCCCGAAGCTTTGCTGGATCGGAGCCCGGGGTGCGTCATCGAGCTGTACGTGTGTCAAGAACTCGGAGGTGCCGGAGTAATGGTGCTTGGATCGGTTGGACCGGGAAGACGTACGACTACTTCCTCTACGTTGCATCAACGCTTCCGCTTCGGTCTACGAGGGTACGTAGACAACACTCTCCCCTCTCGTTGCTATGCATCACCATGATCTTGCATGTGCGTAGGAAATTTTTTGAAATTACTACGTTCCCTAACAAAACCTACCCTTATGGCTCAAATCATAGCTGCCCAGAAGCGTGATAAGGGCATATTCCGGATTAAGGAAAACATTGCTAGCAGAGTTGCTAAATGTTTTTCCATGGATAAGTGGGGTGCTGTCTTCTTCGAGAACCGTTTGGTGGTTCCCAAGAAACAACATCTACGCCAGTTGATCCTTAAGGAAGCTCATGAATCCCCTCTCACCATTCATCCCGGTAGTACTAAAATGTATCAAGACCTACGCCAGAGGTTTTGGTGGACTAGGATGAAAAGAGAAATTGCTCAATACATTGCTAATTGCGACGTTTGTCGTCGTGTTAAAGCAGAGCATCAACGGCCTGCTGGCACCCTTCAACCTTTGGCTATTCCCGAGTGGAAATGGGATAAAATCAGTATGGATTTCATCACTCGGTTTCCCAGGACCAAGAGAGGGAATAATGCCATCTTTGTCGTGATCGACCGTCTTTCCAAAGTAGCCCATTTCCTACCTGTTCGTGAGAGTATCACCGCTAGCCAGCTAGCTGACTTGTACATCTCCCGAATAGTGTCTCTTCATGGTGTTCCATTGGAAATTAACTCAGACCGTGGGAGTCTCTTCACCTCTCGATTTTGGGAAAGTTTCCAAAATGCTATGGGAACTCGTCTCTCTTTTAGCACCGCCTTCCACCCTCAATCAAGTGGTCAAGTAGAACGAGTCAATCAAATTCTGGAAGATATGCTCCGAGCCTCTGTCATCTCGTTCGGAATGGGTTGGGAGAAATGCCTTCCATTCGCGGAGTTTGCTTACAACAATAGTTATCAAGCGAGCTTGGGCAAGGCTCCTTTCGAAGTTCTCTATGGACGAAAATGTCGAACGCCTCTTAACTGGTCAGAAACCGGGGAAAGACAACTCTTTGGCCCGGATATGATTCAGGAAGCAGAAGAACAGGTTCGCGTTATTTGTGAGAATTGAAAACAGCCCAATCTCGTCAAAAGAGTCAATATGATCGTAAACATAAGCCTATGACTTATGAAGTCGGCGAGAAGGCTTACCTTTGGGTTACTCCGTTAAAGGGAACCCATCGTTTTGATATCAAAGGCAAATTGGCTCCTCGTTACATCGGACCCTTTCGCATTCTTGCCAAACGAGGAGAAGTTGCCTACCAATTGGAACTACCTTCGCATCTTTCCAGAGTTCACGATGTCTTCCACGTTTCTCAACTCAGGCATTGCTTCGCGGATCCTATCCGTGGAGTGGACCACGAAACGCTTGATCTACAAGATAACCTCTCATATCGGGAATATCCCATTCGTATCCTTGATCAAGCCGAGCGTACCACTCGACGTCATAATATCAAGTTTCTCAAGGTTCAATGGTCACACCATTCCAAGAAAGAAGCCACTTGGGAAAGGGAGGATCGTCTTCGACTCAAGTACCCCACCTTCTTTCCAGAGGATCCTAAATCTCGGGACGAGATTCTTTTGAGTGGGGGTGAGTTGTCACACCCTAGCTAGTTTACTAAAATTATTTTCAATGAACCCAAAATGCCCTTCACAAAATGTTCATCATTTCTGGATTGGGCTGAAACCCCTGGCAAAAATGGTGCCCTCTTTTCTAGGACATTCTGGATTTTCTGAATTAAATCATAAGTATTTGAATTTGGGCATTTAAATGCGATAAAATAATCTAAATGCTCAAATAATTCTAGAAATAAGTGTGGGCTGTTGGGAATAATCTAAACAGAGCCCCTGATTATTTTCAGGATTTTTAAAGATGTCTAGGTATTTTTAATAAACCCCAACAGTTGCAGAAAAATAGATAAAAGAAAACAAACAGAAAAAAGGAGAGAGAGAGAACTTACCAGGCGCAGCCCACCAGCCCACCTGGCTCGGCCCAGTCGACTGGCCCTTGCCAGTCGTCCTCCTCCTCTCGCCAGGAGGACGAGGAGCGCGTGGCCGGCGCCCGCGGCCACACGCCGGCCACCTCCTGCTTCCGCCGACGCACTGGAGGCGTCTACGAGTGCCACGCCGCCCCCCACATCTCCCTCTCTTTCTTCCCACACTCCCCGTGGCCTCTCTCCCTCTCTGGCTCTCTCCCCCTCTTCCTGCCGAGCGCAGCCGTCGCCGCCGACAAGCTTCACCGCAGCCACCGCCGTCCATTTGCTGCCCCGACATGCCAGGAAGCTCCGCCGTCATCGACTGCATCAAGTAGGCTGAGCCCCGTCCACTCGCTTGCCCCGGAGACGCTGCACCGAGCTCGTTCTCAACTCGGTCCATCGGAGATCCCCTTCGCCGCCCCGCTCGCTCCAGCCCTTCCCCGAGCTCGCCGATCGCTCCCCTGCAACCGATGTGAGCTCCGCCACCGTTTCCCCCTCTCCCCGCGCTCGTCCGCATACTCTAACCCCCTCTGCCATCGAAGCCGAAGCTCGCTGCCGCCACTGCACGTCGCCATCGTGGCCATAGCCACGTTGGGACGCCACCGAGCACGCCTTCGTCTTCCACGCGCTCCCAGGAGCATAATGCACCACTCCCCGTGCCTCGCCGTGCCCCGTAGCTTCGGGTTCATCCTAGCCCGAACTCCGGCGACCGCCAAGGTCGTCGCCAGCGTCGTTCCAAGCCTCCCCGAACTCCACTTTCTCCACCAAATGACGCGGCTCGCTCCCCGCGTCACGTAGCTGCTCTCCGCCATCGATTTGGTCGCCGGAGACGCAAACCCGAGCCCCTCCGCCGCGTCTGTCATCGCCGGCGTCAAGCCGCCGGCGAGTTTGACTCTGTTTGACCCCTGTGTGGGCCTATGTAGACCCCCTGAGTCTATGACAGGTGGGGCCGGTCTGCTAATCAGTTTAAGATTAGTTTTAACTAATTCTAATTAGTTTAGACACTGACATGTGGGCCCAGGCCCCACTGACAGCTAATTAGTGTTAATCTAATTCTGTTAACTAGTTGTGACACTGACAGAGAGGGCCCACCAGTCAGGTTTGACCTGGCCGACCCAGTTGACCCGCTGACATCACACCTATGTCATGCTGACGCATTAATTCAATTACAGGATTTAATCTTTAATAGGAAATTCCAGAAAATAGTCAAAACTTCTAAAAATCATAGAAAATCAACCATAGCTCCAAATGCAAAGATTTATATATGAAAAATGATCAGAAAAATTCACCTTGACTGGTCGGCATGTGTTTCACGTCGTTCCTATGTCTGTCCCTTCGGGGAAATGTCACGCGGTGACATCCGGAGTCCTGCCTAGCTTGCTACAGCCCGGGTTCCCCGGAGTCCTGATAGCCCAGTGCTACAGCCCGGAATCACTCGCTGATGACCGACATGCTCGATGTGATTCATGTATGCCTGTCTCCGTAGGTCTGTGCCGCTTTGGGTTCACGACTAGCCATGTCGGCCCAGGTTCTCTGTCATATGGATGCTAGCGACACTATCATATACGTGAGCCAAAAGGCGCAAACGGTCCCGGGCCATGGAAAGGCGACACCCGTGGGATACCGTGCGTGAGGCCGCAAAGTGATATGAGGTGTTACCGGGTAGATCGATGTGACTTGGAATCGGGGTCCTAACAATCGGTCTCCGATTGCAGTGGATATTGCAGTGGCAGCTTGGAGTGGATATTGCAGTGGCGGCTTTGGAACTGTTTGTCGGCTTTGTTTTGCTCAAGCGACAAAGTCGGCGACTCGCATGGGGTACGAAACCTCGGGGACTGGTGTGCAAGCTGGAGCGGTGGCTCCGAAGAGTGGTTTGTTGGGTGCCGGCTCCGGTCGCTTGGTTGGCAGAGTCATTGGCTCGACTGATGAGTGGCCTCGGGGCCGTCCAATGAGGGTTGTGGAGGTTTTGTATGCCGAGTGGCGGCTCCGGGTCGTGTCGTGGGGTGTCGACTTGGGTCACTTGGGTGACAGAGTCACTAGGTATGCAGCCTCGACGCTGGTGTGTTTAAAGATTGTATCAGTTTTCGAAACAGTTTTCCTTTTAAACTTGTCAATTCTTTTTTCCTAAATGAAAAGGCAGACCTCCTACTGGTTCCTCAAAAAGAAAAAGAAAAATCATAGTCTATTAGTGCCGGTCTAAGCAACTTCGGGTTTGTAGTACACTTCATAAGAATATGGGCATGCAACTTTACTATAGTTTTAGAGGTATGTGAGACTTAGGGTGGTGCCCATTTTCGAATCAAAATGCAATAAGTTAAATCTAAAAATTTATGGCGATATTAACATATCCTTGGTACATGGCCCTTTTTTGGGATTAATATTTTGTAAAACATCCATTCATAAGCGTTTGCCGTTATTATTCCTTGTAGTGCACTGCAAGTTTTGTTTTATCATATGACACAAGCTGCAACTCCGACAACTCCTTTTTTAGCCTTTCTTTCTCTAAAAATCAAGTTGGGTCCATCGTTGACGTTTGACAAGGGGCCAATCAAGCATACTGACTTGTGCTTGACAGTGGTCAGTTTCACGTCGCGCTAAAATCCTCTATAACTAACTTTACAACAACTTGCACTGCTTTCCTCTCCATGTTTCTTTTTATTCCTGTTATGATATATACATGTATTATTTGCAGGGAAATCAATCATGTGTATATTGCCAAATACCTCCCTAACGAGCAAAGCACTTAAAGAGACACGGTCGTGTGTCAAGAAGCTGCTTCATGCTTTGTATGAGGCGTGATGGTCAGAAACATTATTGCTTTTCTGTTTGTAGTTAGTATGCCTCTTCTGATGGTCCGTTTTTGTAGATGCAGTGAATGTATTCCAGAAAAATAGGATTGTGTCTTCTCTCTTTCTATACCCGCCGAATTATTTTCATGTTGTTTTGAGAGGTGCTGCTTAAATGCATATCTTTGGAGAAGGTTAAATATGTGACGGCAAAGCTGAATTAAAAGAGATGGGGTACGTGGGTTATAAACCATGCTCTTTGTTATAAGCCCCATACATATACTGCTTTGATTATTGATTAGATGCTGCAAGTAATTCTGATCTTGGACAAAGTTCAGTAGCATAATGGTCCCAGTATGATTATAACAATTAAATTAGTGGTTGAATATATTATCAAGAATGCTACATCTACAGGCAGGTGGTTACTGAATCCCACCTATGGACGTAATTCCTCCTTATCCTCCCATTAAATTTTCTTTGTGGGGCCTGTGATATCCAACCAAATAGCGATATGTCATTCATGTAAGGTAATTCCATAAGCAAATTCCAAAGGTGTAGCAAATCTCATACATTATTTTACATGGTTTAATCAACTTGAATAAAAGCTCCAATCATCATCTAAGTGTTATTCATAGAATATTAATGATTAATTTTCCTATTGGATATTTTCATTTGCTAAAAGAACAAATAAAGTGAGTTCGAAAAGTTTCTTTGCTGAATTTGATTTGAGGTGTAGGTAAACTCAAGAAAAGAATGCAAAAAGTTGAGCCGCTTGCTAACGTAAAGATTTTCAAACAAACAAAACTATTTAGTCATGTGTAAGGCTAATGCTTTCATACGCTTATGTGACGTCTCTGATCCTATGTATTGTACGATCAACTGTTCAAAAATAACATGTGAGAAAACCATTATCTCAAGGAGGACGCCATTAATGGGATGGAAGAGATGACCGGGATTGTATTGTAGGCGAGTGAAGAGTCATGCTACAATACAATCCCGGTCATCTCTTCCATCCCATTAATGGCGTCCGGTAAAGATCATATCGTGTAGGCCCGAGGCAGCAGATCGGACACACTCCCTTGCGAGAATTAGATCAAAAGTTGGATGTGTAACGGACCTAGAAGAATAACTAGCTGAATACCCGTGCATTGCCATAGAATAAAAAGAAATGATTAAGAGCGATTCATAAGTTGAAATGTCGGTTTCATGAATGTCTGCCTCAAGGGAAATGTGTATCTGATATTCAACATACATGTTTATTATTTACATTCCGGAAGCCAATTTGGCTATAGGGATAAAAATGTTTATGTTCTAATATACTGCAAGTGTCAAAAAAATTGTAAAAAAATTGGATGTGTTCATTGTCACACTAAAATGCTACCTGCAAATTTTTAGGGGAAAAACTTGAGAATTTTGACCTGTACAAAAAACAACATGTCAAACAACAAATGTTACCTCCAAAATTTTACATTTGATTATGTTCTTTCATCGACAAAGCATTATTCTTCTATTTCGCATGAGAATTGTCAAACACGCTTGTTACAACAACATAAACATCTACATCAAAAAATAGATTTTTTAATACAAAATTACTCCTTATTTTCAATTTACTGTTCATCCAATACGGCACTCCCTTTACATTCTTGTTTTTGTTTCGAGTTCTTAATATATGTGGTCAACATTCACGCATCCTGTTCTTTCACCTTGCTGTATTTCCGTTGCATCCCCACCAGGCCACCACCACTATTCCCTTCCGTCCTTACATCGTTGTGCCACTTGACTCCACTATTACTCCGTTGTTGTTTTAGAATAATAAGGTATGAACACAACGGAAAGATTATTGATTTGGCGTGGGAAGGCGCAAAGAATAGGGTGAACCATTGCGACCATCGGCACATAAATTTTCCCTCGTGGTCTACTCACTTGTCCATACTCTATTGTTCACCAACTTATCACACATAAATTACAACGTGTTTGGCCTCATCTTCTCATTTTGCTACTTTCACGTCAATGTTGGGAGGGAAATTCCCATGGACTTTTAATTAAGCTCCGTACAATGGAAACTCATGACATGTATTATCTAATAAGTACTGAAGATATATGACGGGTTAACCATAAAAAAATAGAAAGATGAAGCATCAATAATAACAATTCAATTTTACGATTGTAGAAAGAATTGCTCATAGTATCCATATTTTACTAGTGAAAATACCGATGTATAGATTTACAATTGCTTTGTATCTAACATGGGCTGTGATCCAGATTTCTTTTTTGTGAGTGTGAAGGAATAAATACAATTCTTCTACAACCTCACAGGCAACCACTTATGGTGAAAATGTAACAGTTGCACAACGCAAGCACACATGTTAGTGGTGGCAGCTCAATTACATTAAGAATACTGAGCATACCAGGCTGAGCCTACAAAGCATAATCTGACCTCATGAGGCTCAACTACAGAAGTGACATGGGCGCTACCAGTTATCCATTTACATTAGACTCCATCAGAGATTGACTTAAACCAAGGTTAGTGCCTCAAAATTTAGAGTAGTCTATTCCTTCACCAAATTGCCACATTATGAAAAATGCTTTCTGATAAAAAAAAAGAGTAGTGCTATGCGGACGAAAAAATCTGGAGGATTCGTGTACGACGATTATATGACACTGCTTTGGCATCGATCACATGGTTGACAATCTATCTCCAGCCTCAAACAATCATTACTTATGAAATATATTAATCATTCCAGTTATAAATATAGGACATTGTTGGAAGATTTAGACTAACATACTTAAGTTTCCTCATAAGTATGAAACAATATGACAATATAACACAAATATGTGTTTGAAATGACCCGGCCGGGGAAAAAACATTGAGAATTGCGGTGCACGGTTGGGAAAGAAAAAGTGGGGTCATCCGGTCGGAAGGTGCCAATCGAAATGATAAATTCCCATCCAGCCGGCGGCAAGATGGTTCCCTCGGTTCTGATGGGCGAGCCATGGCAGACTGCGGTGTTGGCGTGTGGGCTGCAGTTACCAGAATTACACTATCATGACCCATGCACGACACGTCCGACATCGATCAGTAACTAATAAGTATAAGCAATGGAAGATCGAGATGTATTGTTATTTTTCATTATTATTGTTACTAAGAAAGAAAAAAAAATACTAGATAGCTAGCTAGCGTCACGGGTGAGTGCACGTACGTACGTGGAACGTGGATCGGTGGATGCATGCATCATGTGTGCATGTGCATGAATTTTCGGTGGATGAAACACGTAACGTGCCATCGTTGTTTTATGGCTGGCTGACGTACCTGTCGTCCTTGTCGAAGAATAAGAAGAAGCACGGCCACGGCCGCAGCAGCTGGTCGATGCCGTCCTTGTCGTCGCCGTCGTGGTCGGGTCGATCGGCAGCGACACCGAGGACGAGGTGCTAGCTCATCCCCAGGCTGCCGTCCGTCACGTTCGCCAACCTGTAGGCGGAGATCAACGGGTTCAAGTGGCGAGCTGTTCTTGTCGGCGGAGAGGAAGGAGACGATCGATGGAGACGTCATGATCTCGTGTCAATGGCTTGGTTTCCGCTGAGTCACGTACGCCATGGCCGGGCCCCAAGTTTCTTCCTTGTTTTTTTTGTTCCACTTATAATAATAATAATTAAGGAATGGAGGGATTTGTCTCTCGCAAAGAAAGGAAACAAATAATCGATCGATGGGTATACATGGAAACTGAGAAACATGCACTTGGTCGACGATCGAGGTACCACAAGGAAACAGTCGATCGGAAAGGAGGATGCGATTGCGCTCCCTCCTTCCATCCATCCAAATTGATTCTCTCCTTGATTACATTACACAGTTTCCATCCATCGAGGGAGACGCAGTTTCTGGCGCCAAAATGCTTCTCTTTTTCCCGCCACCACATTTGGAGGCAAATTTTATCTATCTATATATATACACGATCGATCCAACACCTTCAACTCCACAACACAACCACCCACCTGTGTCACATGGCGCCTATTCTCGTCTCTTCCTCCGAGGTTATCTTACTCGACGACAGCAGCGACGACGAGGAGCTGCTTGGCATCAACATCGCTGCCGTGACCTCGCTCGATGACCTTGACTTCTCCGATGACGGCCCCGGCAACAACAACACATCCACTGTACGTATCTTGATAAACCTTGTACCAAATTTATCCAAGCATGCCTCGCTCTAAAAGTTGGCCTAAACTACAAATGATTCCACAACCAAGATTTTGATTATTTGATGTAATATTCGCGTTAAATGTATCATGCAAAAACGACATCTGTGATAAATCTGATATACGTAAAATTCATAACGTTTGTAATGTACACATGTCATATCTTCATAATCATCCCATCCATGTAGAGAAAGAGTTGGGTTATATAATTTTAGTGCATACCCTCTTTTATGACATAATCTCAAAGATAAAACATGGTTTTTTTCCTTCAAAATATATCCCATTACAAGAGAATGAAAATATATGTGCGTAAGGTCATATTTCTGCTTAAAGAAAAAGTAAATACAGACTGACCTTGTGCTGATGATGCGTGTCTATTAAGGTCGGCACATGTATATAGACAACATAGATACTACAACAATTTATGATGATCGAATCACTCTCTACATTTTCATAGTGTTACTGGACCGAATTTTAATTACATGACATTACTTACCTAATAAATAAACTGTACAAAATTAGACTAACATATGTTTTTAGTTATTTAGTACATCCATTTTAACAAGGAATGACACTAAACTCAGCAAGTAGCAGAAATATAAGAAAAAGTACGAAGGTTAACTTGAGCATCATTTTTCGATCTCCCTTGTTAGTTATTGCTTCAGATAAATACTAGTACAAGGTGCCACGTTCTTTGCCCCCTGAATGCACATGGAAAAGTTCCAAGCCTGCAAACAACTCTATGAAAAAAATTCCATCAGAACAAAGCATCATTTGTTCTTGTAAGATGCACATATTAAATTGGATAATTGGGTGAGCGTAAAATTTAAAGAACCGATAAAAGTTAAAAAAAACGCATAGTTTCCGGTTGTGAGAAACAGAGAGAAGTAGCTACAGTGAACAAACCATGTAATGCTCCAAAACAACTTATCCACGTTCAAACAGATTTAGAAGTGCTCCAGTTCTCTTGAATTCCTTAATTGGATTTTACAGCACCTAAATATCTTACAAATCCTAGTAATTTATATCTTTTTTGCGGTAAAATACATATCTTGAGTTATATACAGGTCTGAAACTAAAGAACGCATGTCATTAAAATCTCACAAAACGAAATTCTAGACCATCCATGCTAATTACAGACCGTGTCTCATATTGCAGGACGCACAACATAAAAATGCCCAAAGAAAAATTTACTCCATTCTTCCTCTTTGCATACCTTATAATGTGAAAAATCATGAGAATTAATTAGTATATTTCCTTTCCTTTTTCTACAAGGTCGACGACGTTGTTGTTATCTCCACCTCCGACGATGAGTCTGCTGCCGATAATAGCACCACGGACTCCAACAGTGGCAAATCTTCTGTCTCCACGGGCTCAAATGCAATAAGCAAGTCGAAGCGGGGGCCGAGGCCCACATACAACTACTGGCACTCCAGCGATGAGTGCTGGCTAATTGAAGCCGATGGGATCCTCCGAAGGAAGAGGAAATACAAAGGAAGGGACGTACCGGTGCCAGCGCTCATCCAGAAGTTAAAAAATGGCCCGTCACCCATCATCTACCGTGGCAAACTTACTGTTCCCATTGTTCGCGGGAAGCGGAGACATTTGATGAACAAGTTTCGCCAGGCGGTAAAGATGGGCGACAAGTACAAACCGCTCAACACGCACGATAAAAACCTCTACAAGTGTTCCATAGCGGCATGGCCACATATCATTGAAGAAGAAGCTAGTACCGTACACGATAACCAATAATACAGATAGTTTATATATGGATGCCATCGATGTATTTTCAGCTTTAGTGACGGACGGTCTTGTCGTGTCAGCTTGTTAGTTTGAGTCTTGTTAGTGTAACTGCCATAATAAAAATTTACACATTTACGTTTCGTTTGGTGATGTTTTTTTCTTGTTAAGTTAGGACGTCAATTGTATTATCAACTAGACGATGCCCGCCGCATTGTGGCGGGATGTTAGCATGCCAATCAGCTTGGGTGGGGGGTTGCACATTAAATAAGAAAAGAAAAAGAAGAGGAATAGAGGAAATATTAGCGATGTTGTGGTACAATGTTTTCTCTCCTGCATGAAAGGATTAACTGAAAGGTGATTCAGTATAATTTGCTCAAATTAAATTGCTTGGTCTCGAGTACACATATAAGGTTAACTTTGAGAACATCCCATATCTATAAATAAATAGATTTGAAGAATTAATAATGTTATTATAGAGAAATATGTTGTTGGAGGGGTACAAAATTGTTAATATTGGAAATCAATGATGACTACCAGAAGAATCAAATTGAGAACTCTCAACCCTATACTATATTTGCAACACAGTTGAAAGTAGAAGTGCTAGAATAAAAAGGAGCCGTAGCTCCAAACCTGAATTGATTGATGTCTATTAGAATGGCCACGCATGTTTAACAAATCAAAGCTGAAGCTAAATTAATGTCTAATGGGAACAATAGTGTGAAAGAATCATCAAAAGAGAGAACCACATCAAACTGGACCAATTGTTTAATTCCAATACATAACAACTGTTTTTGAGACAACAGAAACATACCAGTTAGTTGTGCCACCAAAGGAACGTAACCTATCAGGAAAATGGAATCCAATTTAGTTAATATAATAAAACTGGTTAAGTATTAAAAGTATACCATCCAGCAGTCAACTGATTCATCGGATTGTGGCACGCACATGTAGCTCAAAGAACACAACGTCAGCAAGAGAAGTCGACAATGATGACCTATTCAATCCCGCAGCACCAAACCCAGCATTGGGTAATTACCAACTCCATAAGATGACTGTCCCAAGGGTACTCCAGGTTGTCAGTGCAATCGTATCTGGCATGGGGTAATCAGCTTCTCCGTGTGCCCGGCTCTGTAAAATCTAATGTGAAGCTGTGACAAAATCTGTACATTGAAACACACCCAAACAAAAGATGCAGGCCATAGTCGGTGGGGACCAGGAAATCAGGTCCTGGAGGTGGTTTTGGCGACCGTGAGGGGACGTGTTAGGAGAAGAGATCCTTGGGGGCGGGTGTGGGCATGACTGGGGGCGGCGTTGCAGGAGAGGATGACCATAAGGGCATCTCCAGCCGCGCCCCCAGGTCACTTTTTCGGCGCCGGCGCCGAAAAAACGGTCCAGTCGCGCCTTCAGGACGCTGAAAATCGTCGGTTTGGACCTTTTTTCCGCCCGGCGGTCACAGGCCGAACCCGGCGCGCTGGGGACCAGTTGGGGGCTCCTGCGCTAGGGAAAAGCACGCCTGGCCCACACCGACAGGGGAAAAGTTAAGGTTTTCTTCCCCCGACTCGCCTCGCACCCCTGCGCCCTCGGCCACCACTAGCTATATCCCGGCGACAGCCGCCGCCCTACTCCGCTAGATAGTCATTCCCCGCCGGAAAATAGCAGCGCTTCGCCGCGGCAGCCCCTCCCACAGCAGCTGGGCGTTTCCAGCCACGGAGGCACGGTTTAACGGCGGGTACACGTCCACCGAGCGCAAGGTGTTTGGCGTTTTGCCTGCCTCGGTGATGGACTCGGATGAGGAGGAAGAGCTCGCCGCGCTGCTGGAGGAGTAAGCCGCGGCCGACGTCCAGGAAGAAAAGCATCTCATGGTGCTCGCTGCCCTCGGCCAGCTGCTGGCGAGCAATGAAAAGCCGCGGCGAGGTAGCTCGGCGCCGGGGCGGATGAAAGCAAAGAACCGGGGTGGACTAACGAGCAGCTCGTGCTCGTTAAGACTCGGCTCGTTAAGCTCGTTAAGATTAACGAGCATAAAACCCTGCTCGGCTCGGCTCGTTTGAAGCTCGTTAAGCTCGTAAGCGCTTGCGAGCGCTCGTTAACAGATTATAATGTGTTACAATATATATGATGAATGTGTTGGTATGGTTTTTAAGATGAAATATGGTGACTACAAAAAGAAATGAAGTAGTTTGTTGCCTCATATGTCGATTAGATTAAATAGATGGGTTGAGGTGCTACAAAAAATTAGTCACATAAGATGAAAATATGTGTTGTGTTGTTACTAACGAGCTTAACGAGCTACTCGTGAAACTCGTTAGCTCGCTCATTAAGCTCGTTAAGCTTAACGAGCTAAAATCAATGATTGACTCTGTTCATTAAGAAGCGAGCTACGAGCTTAACGAGCCGAACTATTGAGCGCTCATTAAGCTCGCGAGCTACGAGCTTTTGGTCCAGCCCTACATGCTCTACTCCGACTACTTCGCCGATGCTCCACTTCATGGTGAGAGAACATTTCGGCGCCGTTATCGGATGAGCCAAAAGCTCTTCCTCAGAATTGTGAATTCCATCCGGGAGTTCGACAACTACTTCAAGTGCAAGATGGATTGCACTGGCGCTCTTGGATTCACCTCCATCCAGAAGTGCACGACAGCGATGAGGATGCTTGCATACGGAGCTCCCAGTGATTCACTCGACGACTATGGGCGCATGGCCGAGTCCACCAGCATAGAGTGTTTCTACAAGTTCTGTCGGGCAGTGGTGACAGTGTTTGGGCCACAATACTTGAGAACACCCAACGCGGAAGACACTGCTCGGATCCTAGCCCAGAATGCAGCAAGAGGATTTCCTGAGATGCTTGGAAGCATCGACTGTATGCATTGGAAATGGAAGAATTGCCCATTTGATTGGCAGGGATGTACAAAGGCGCCAAAAGAACCAAGTACTGCAGAGGGACGTCGATCATTTGCTGTCGTCCCATGGGCATCTGAACACAGCGCAACAGTCGGCCCACGAGGCATGGTCCAGCCCAATCCAACACATGAGAGAGGACACATAAACGGCTTGATATCTGCTCTTTAATCTTGTGCGCACAGTCTAAATATTATGGCTCTCATGCTTCAAAAAAAATTTTATGGCTCTCTCTTGCGGTCTTTTTTTTGCCAGATCTCTCTCTTGTGTTCTTCCTCGTCAATAGCTTAGAACGACTAGCTCACAAATTCATTGGTGTTGACAACGCCAACGATCTGCTCTCCAATGATATTATCTATTTACAGCATGAATGATAGGCTCACAACTTCATCTCATTTACATGCTCAGATCATCGATGATCTACTTGATATTCCTCTAACATAATTTAATTCAGACGGTTCATCCGTTGAACTAAAAACTTTTAAAAAAAGTTCTAGTATGCTAACTTGCAGCAGACGATGATCGTGTTGACTGGCAAAACACGTCATGATCATGCTGTCCGGACGGATGCGCGTGATTTAAAACATCTCATGTCTTGCTAATCTAAAACATCTCATCTGTGAAATCTGAAACTTGACACTGTCCCTTCTCTGGTGCTCTCACGGGCGGCAGGGGATGAACCCTAGCCGCCGCCTGACTCTCCCTTCCCCTCCCCTTCTCTGGCGGTGTTTGTGTGCTGGGTTGTGAGGCGGCCCTTAGCCTTGGTACAGCGGTGGCGCATCATGCTATCGGGGCCGACGGAGGTATAGCGATCGGCGCCCGGAGGTGCCAGCTGCCACGGGGCGCCGAAGGTGACGCCGTTACCCTCTTGAGGGCGTTGCCGTGGAGCTTAGGCACCGGTTGTCGGGGCACAACGATTTATTCTATGCTTCATGTTGTTTCTTTAGGTTTGCTTTGGCGAGGGCTTCCTCACTGCCATGTATCGCTCGCCCGTGTATGTTGTCGTGTTGTTCTTTACATATAAAGTGGGGCAAAGCCTGTTTCGAGATATCTGAAACTTGACTGTGCTCCAGTGTATCGTGCTCAATCGAGCATCACATAGCATTATGTACGGAAGTTCCCTAGTCTACATGCTGGCAGCGGCAGTATCTTTTTTTTACGGTAGGATGTTGTTTCTTTTTTGTGAGGTGATTTTTTTAGGTGAATGGGTTGTTCATGGGGGAATTTCACTCGTGGGCTGCAAGGCCTTTGAACGTCGAGCTCTATTTTGGTTCGCTTCCACCGGCCACTGTAGGATGCCCAAGAGACGGCAGGAAACGATCGACCTCCCTCTGCAGTAATTCTAGCTACGTCAGATGATCTGGTTCCGATGAAGAGGGAATCGGAAATTGGTATGTTTTACAGAATAAATAGGGAGGGAGATGAAGAGGATGGTGATTTGGTGAATAAGATGAATAGAGATGTGGAAATCAATAGATGGGGATTAATTGATAGGACGTTGCAATCGGAATCGTCTGGAGACGGTACAAAGGAGGCCAGCAAGCGGTGTGGTGGGAAATAACGAAAAGATAATAACAACAACAAAACAACAACAACAAAGCCTTTAGTCTCAAACAAATTGGAGTAGGCTAGAGGTGAAACATATAAGATCTCGCAACCAATTCATGGCTCTGGCACATGGATAGTAAGCTTCCACGCATCCCTGTCCATAGCTAGCTCTTTGGTGATACTTCAATCCTTCAGGTCTCTCTTAACAGACTCCTTCCATGTCAAATTCGGTCTATCCCGCTCTTTCTTGACATTCTCCGCACGCTTTAGCCGTCCGCTATGCACTGGAGCTTCTGGAGGCCTGCGCTGAATATGCCCAAACCATCTCATACGATGTTGGACAAGCTTCTCCTTAATTGGTGCTACCCCAACTCTATCTCGTATATCATCATTCCGGACTCGATCCTTCCTCGTGTGGCCACACATCCATCTCAACATATGCATCTCCGCCACACCTAACTGTTGAACATGTCGCCTTTTAGTCGGCCAACACTCCGCGCCATACAACATTGCTGGTCGAACCGCCGTCCTGTAGAACTTGCCTTTTAACTTTTGTGTCACTCTCTTGTCACAGAGAATGCCAGAAGCTTGGCGCCACTTCATCCATCCGGCTTTGATTCGATGGTTCACATCTTCATCAATACCCCCATCCTCCTGCGAAACGACGCGATAGAAAAAAAACTTTCCATGAGGAAAATAAAAGCTGACATCAATAAATGGCGTGGCATAACCAAATCAAAGAAAAATTTCGAAGTGGATGGTAGATATTTAGTAATAGAGGATTAAATCCAAAAAATCATAATTTAGTTATTTGTAATGCCCCGTATGTAACTTGCCATATTTATATTCCAACTCTTGCCATTTCCGGCTCTAAGTTATGATATTTCCTCGTGGTTGGGTTTTGTCTTCGTTTTGTATTTTGTCCATGTCATGCATTTCATATCACGTCATCATGTGCATCGCATTCGCATACGTGTTCGTCTCATGCATCCGAACATTTTCTCCGTTGTCCGTTTTGTATTCCGGCACTCCTACATCCTCCGGCGTCCCCTTTTGCCTCTTTTCGTGTGCGGGTGTTAAACGTTTTTCGGATTGGACCGAGACTTGCCAAGCGGCCTTGGTATACTACCGGTAACCGAGGAACCGAGGACTTGCCAAACATTTTTCGTGCCATTTGGAGTTCGTTTGATACTCCAACGGTTAACCGACACTAGTGCAAAACCGGGCAATAGCACCGGTTCGTAAGGCCCTTTAGTGTCAGTTCGATAACCGGCGCTAAAGTATAGGCACTAAAGCCCCCCCCCCCCTTAGTACCGGTTCAGCATGAACCGGTGCTAAAGGGCAATCACGTGGCACGAGCCAGCTTCGGGGGCAGGGAGCCCTTTAGTACCGGTTGGTGTCACCAACCGGTATTGAAAGGTTGGGGAGGTTTTGGGTTTATGATTTCTTTTTCATTTAATTTTGTGTTTTCCATTTAATTCTTTTTCGTTTGCTGGTATTTTACGATACTACATATTGTACACGTTATGCATATATATAAATAGAATTTCTATTAGAACTGATCATAATATATATATATATATATATATATATATATATCATCGAATGTCTCACAACCACCATTAATTAATTCACACATATATACACACATGTATATATATATATACATATATATATATATATGTATATATATATATATATACAATTTCTCCTAATTTGTGCCTTCGGAGCACGATAACAATTGGAAGTGGTTCATGGGGGCGGTAGCGGGTAATAGTATTCTCCTTTGGGATCTATGACCTGGTCGAGCAAAAATCCCGCTATTTCCACTTGAATTGCTTCTATGCGGTCCTCTGTTAGGAGCTTCTCCCGCACCTCTTTGAACTGTTAAGAAGGAGATCAATATGCATGTGTATTAGTTGTGTGACTAGATATCGATAATGGTGTAAAAATTGTGAATAGTGTTCTGACAAACGTATCCACTCCTGTCTTTGAGATCTGCTCCTTTCAGAAGCCATTATGCGAATGTTCTCGCAAACGTAGTATGCACACAGATTATTCCCCGGCGCCTGCTTCAGGGCCTTTACAAGAATGGAATTTGATCAGATAATAATTAATCAAGCATGATAATTAAAGAGATGGCAGCTAGCTAGTACTACTTAATTACTTACCTGGGGTCGATACCATTTCAGATTTTGTTTCCATGGGCCTGGAGTGGCCCTGATGAACTTTGCCCAAGCCCTGCCCGCCGACATAGAAAATGAATAAATGGGTTATTAAATAGTTGTTATTAGGAAATGACGAATTAATTAAATAGGCCAAGATATAGTTAATAATGATTGAAATTACCTGTTAACTATCCCCTTCACGATGGTGTAGTCACTTGCTTTCTTAAGTAGTGAGTCTAGTACTTCAACTGTTCCTTTATCAACTTTAATGATTAACAAGATCCAGTGAAATCTGCATCACACACGTTTGCATGTCTTAATTAAGCGGGCATATGTAAGAAAAAAACATATAGCTAGCTAGTAGGCAAAAACAGAATTTGTAGTGCAAGACAGTGTGACTCACTCAAAGTTATAAGGAAGTAGTATATCTTCATTGTATTTGAGGCGCTTGAAGAACTCTAGCATGCTTTTCTCTACATTTTTTTCATAATATGGATCTAATTTCCATGTGTATCCATTAATGGTATTTGGGTCAACGAACCCAATGCCATAGCGTCCACCTTTTTTCATTTCATAAATCTTCATCCTGCATAATACCACAGAAAAGAATATAGTGAGGATAATTACAGGTAATGATTGATCAAAATGATCACTACAGCTAGCTTGAGACTTACATTACAGAAAGAAATCACTTACAGACAATAGCAACTGACGAAAGATTTGTCAAGTGCGTCTTGATTGTATAGCTGATATAGTTCTGAATACTAACGGTCACAGCTTTCTCATGGTAGTAATGATCCTTCTTGACATTCACCATGAGGGACTATCGATTGGAAATCTTGGTAATGTCCATGTAGCATTGATGCAATTCATACATTCTCGTTGGGAGCTTATTGACCTCGTCTTGCACGACCAAAGGTTGGCCCCGGACATATTTCCGTTTTATTTCCTCCTCTCTAGTCGGAGACATGGGCTTGATATCGAGGAGTTTTCCAACAGTGATCCCGATCGTTTCAGCCTGCTCAATATGCTGCTCAGTTATTACCATATCGCCCAGCCCGGGAACGTTAACGGTTTGCCCACAATAATATTGGGCGCGCCTACTCTCATGTGTTGTTGGCACAACAAGCGGGAGGATTGATTGCGTCGCCTGTTCTCCCAGCTGGGGAACGGTTTTACCGCTCCTTTTGCCAGCTGATTTGCTCGAGCTCGAGCTCACCTCTTTCTGTAGACGTGCTCGATTTAACTTCTTGATGTGGAGCTCATAGTCTGTGTCAACAGGCTTGGGAGCTGGTGCTCTAGCCATACGAATGAAGTGGTCAATCTTTTCCACAAGCACTTTCTCCCTTGGCGGCGGTGGCGGTTTCGGCGCAAAATGGGCTTCCACCTCGGCCTTCGATATGGCTATGTTTTCCTCCTTGGACTTGTCGTAAGGCCTCTGCGGAAGAGGCGCGAGGCTTGGACCATATTGAAATCGCTTACCTCCGCCTGTACCTCCAGTACTACCTCGACTTGTACCGCTACGCACCATAGCTGAGGCGGCTTTCTTCCGTGATTGCTGAGGCGGAGAAGACGGCTGACATGGCTGAGTTGGAGGAGGAGGAGTGGCCTGAAGCTGTGCCGGACTTGGAGGAGGAGTGGCCTGAAGCTGTGCCGGACTTGGAGGGGGAGTGGCCTGACGCTTTGCCGGACTTGGAGGAGGAGGAGTGGCCTGAAGTTGTGCCGGACTTGGAGGAGGAGTGTCCTGACACGTTGGTGGACTTGGAGGAGCGGGAGTCTGCTGACTCGGTGGCGGACTTCGACGAGGAGTCGGATGACGCGGTGTCGGTGGCCTTCGAAAGATGATGCAATCCTTTCTCCATAGGATGATACGATGGTTGGCCTCTCCCAGTGTGTGCTCATCATCACCTCCAGGAATGTCAAGCTCTAGCCCCGAATATTGGTCCACCACCTCATCAACCAAGACACGAGCATAGCCAGCTGGAATCGGGTTGCAATGGAAGGTTGCCTCGGGGGGATTTGTAAAAGCAAGGGCGTCCGCCACCTTTATGGATATGTTCTTCATTTTGAAGTGTAGCTCGCAGTTAGTGTTCTCCATGATGTCATCCACTGGGTAGCTATCCAGCAATGCGTCGCCCGGGGCGGAACCCACGCTGCTTCTCGGCATGGATGGGACGGTGGTATCCAATGGTGGATCATCCGCTAGCTGCTGAGACCCCCTTTGCTGGCTAAGTGAGTCGATCTGCTCCTGCTGCCACTGGAATTTGACTGCCAGGTCCGTGTGCACTTATTCTAGGCCTTGAAGGCGTTCATAGTCTAGCTTCCTCTGCTCCTCCTCCATCTTCCTCTGCTTCTCCTCCGCAATCTTCTTTCTCGCACGGGTTCTGTAGTCGGCGTTCCAGTCCAAAACCCCCTCATACCACGGAATAGCGACCATGCCTCATGTTCTTTCCGGGTGTTCAGGATTTCCCAGGGCATGCGTAAGCTCGTCGTTCTCTCTGTTGGGCTGGAACACCCCCGATCGAGCTTCTTCTATTGCAACAAGTAGCTTATCTTCGGCTCCGTCCAGACATGCCTTCTTCGAAACTTTGCATGTCTTCGGGTCCAACTCCCCCCCCCATGCGCATAGAACCAAGTCCTGCACCTTGGGGGCCAGCTCAATGTTTCTGGAGTGACACCTACATCCAGCATCTCTTTCTCAGACTTATCCCACTTAGGCATTCCCACCGCATAGCCACCTGGCCCTAGCTTATGGAACTTATCCTTTTTTGCGGCATTGGCCTTGTTTATTCTCGACCGTTCCTTAGATAATTTTGAATCCTTGAATTTCACGAAATCGTCCCAATGAGCACTTTGCTTCTCTAGTGTTCCCTCGAATATTGGAGTCTTCCTTCCTGCCTTGACGTACTTGGCCCATTCACGATTCTTGTGGTTCTTGAATGCAACCACCATCTTCCTAAGAGCAGCGTCCTTGACTTTCTCCACATCTGCATCTGTGAAATGATCTGGTAGGGTGAAATGTTCCATGAGCATTTCCCAAAGCAGAAGCTTTTGTCTGTCGTCGACAAAAGTAACTCCTGGACGTGGCTTTACTGGCTCTCTCCATTCTTGAAGGGAGATCGGGAGTTGGTCCTTCACAAGAACTCCGCACTGACGAATGAACTTGTCCGCAATCTTCTTAGGCGCTAATGGTTCGCCATTAGGTTTGATGGCCTCGATATTGTACTTTACGCCCTCCTTCAACTTTTTGTTTGGGCCTCGTTTCCTGTTTCCTGAAGATTTGCTCGATCCGGATGGCTGAAAGAAGAAAGATCGATTTGTTAATATATCTTCAAGTCATTTGAAACATGTGATGATCACCAGATGCCTGCCTATATAAATATATATACCTCGCCGGTCTTTGTTGTTTCAAGATCAACATTTTCTTCGTCATGTTCGTAGTTCATGACTTCATCAATTCGGTCGTCGCGATCGAATATCATATCACCCTCCCCGGTGTTGTTTAGATATTCGGAGCCGTCATAATCTTCTTCATTCTGATCATCATCTGGCCCGCGAGGATTGCGTATGATATTGAACATGGCCTCTTCTCCCTCTCTGCCAGTATTGTCCGCCATAGGTTTTGTTTAACTAATCCAAAAGAAATATATTCAAATTACAATGCATGGATGCAATCAATTAATAAGGAAAAACTGAATCAATCATAGTACATAATAAGCATCATCAAATATAATCTCGAATACGTCATCTCGAATAATAGACATAATCTCGAATACATCGTCTCGAATAATATATATAATCTCGAATAAATCATCTCGAATATTATATATCAAATACATCACTAGCTAGCTAGCTAGCTAGCTAATAAAGATCGAATACAAGAGAGTAATCTAGGCGGTGGACAACCAAAGTGAAGGAACCATCACTGGATCATAGCTCGGGTGATCTCCCCAAAGAACCTGCCGGGTATTGGAGAACCTGACGTCCATAGTAGCCATGTAGCGATGGACGTGCTCGTCCTCCTCCCTGACACGGCGACGTACCACCTCCGGCGGGGCCGGCTCCCTCCGCACCGAAAGTGGCCAACGCGAACGCCACCAAAGGAGATGAGGGTCGGCGACGGGACCCGGGGCCGGGTTCCTCACCAAGCGTCCCGCCCTGAAGGTAGCACCTCCCAGTGCTCGCCCGGCGGAGCCCAATCCCGGACATGGGTCCTCTGAAGCAGGACGTCGTCGCGAACGGGTCGACGGCGAGGATGCGGGCCGGGCATCGTCGACAACAAATACTATATGCCGCAAAAGTAAAGTAACATTTTTTAAATGATGGATTGTGATTTCATATATGCAAATTCTAAATTTTATAACTAACACTACAAGAAATATGTCAACTTATGACCTTCTGTCAGTGACTCTCGAAGAATTGGTCATAAATTTATGACCATTTTAGACCAATTGGTCAAAAGCTGTTCAGGGGGCTCCAAACCCTAAACCATTGCGACCATTTTGGTTAGAAAGGTCGTAATTTCCTTACACGAAATGGTCACAAAGCAAACAGTGCTAGTCCGCTGCCTTATTTCTAGTTGTTAATGACCAATATAGATGGTCATATCCTTGTAGATTGTGGTGGGTTGTGATGACTAGGCGCCATCTCATCAGTTTTGCCTATATGTCATGTCCATGTGGCAGTTTTTGCCCTAGGTTGTGAAGCAACCTATATTTCTATCATTCCCAAAATTCCCAAAAAAATCTCATAAATTCTTTGGGGCATATCTTCATCAAATATGTAAAAATCCTTCCTTGCCTAGTTCAAAACTAATTCAACAATATTCATTTTCCTATTTTGTTCACAACAACACTTTATGAAGGAAGTGCTATTTATATATTCTTGATTGCCCTCTGAATTTTTGGGCACTCTTTCCTATCCAAATCATTACCGCATGACAAAATTCAGCTCCATTTGCCTAGCAAATCTTCCTCGGCAAATTTCCAAAGTTTTTGTCCACCTGAAAGCATTGTGAAGGAAGTACCTTTTTTATATCTCTAAATGACATGAAATTTATACAGTTCCTTCATATGCCCAAGCTATCACCCTCCTCCAAATTGCAGCTCAGTCAAATCATCTATGTGAGCCCAGGTTCAATTTATATTTTATGGCCAAATTGGCACGTTGCAAAGCAAGTGTTATATATACCCCTCTTATTACCCTCAAACTTTTCGGGCACTCTTCCATACCCAAATCATTGCCACATGCTAATATTCAGCTCAATTTTCCTAGTAAATCTTTCTCGGGAAATTTCGAAAGTTTCTACCTCGAGAGAAGCTTTGTGAAGTAAGTACTAGCTAGGCTTACCCAAATGATCTGAAAATTTACCAGCGCATGACCATACCTAAGTAACTTAACTACACCAATTTTGGGCTCATTTCATTTATCCAATCTCTCTCACTAGTTTTCCCAAGTTTCTGTCCATAGAAGAGCATTGTGAAGGAAGTACTACTTTGGCAAGTCCAAATGGTATCAATTTTCTACAATGCTTTCCTATGTTCAAATAGCCATCCTCCACAAAATTTCAGCTCACTCCATTCATTATTTTGAGCCGAGCTTCAACATTCATATTTTTGTCCAGCGTGGTACTTTGCAAAGCAAGTACCACCTAGGATCCTCCTTTTGAGCTAAAAATTTGTGAATACATTCTTCTTAGTAGATGATCATCGTCATCCAAAACTCACGCCCATTGGCCATGTGCATTTCCCGTACCGCTAATCAAACACTTGGCTGCTAATTCATGTTTGAGCATCGATCGGTCTCCTCGTGAGAACATTATGTTGTAATTTTCTTTCTAGCACCAACCTGGGGAGTGCCTAACCCACTAGACATGCCTAGGCCGCCCAGAACACATGGCAACATTACGGTCACGCGGTGACCACGCGACGGGCATGCGAGTTTACGCGCTCTAGAGTTGGGGCCCTCGGCCACCGCCCAAACCTCGACGTATCGCCACCAAACCATGTATTTATGATTAAATAGGTCCTTATGTAACTAGAAATGATTTTTGGAAAAAATAAATAGCATACTATGAGGCAGCTGCAGTTCATATTTGACCCGCTTCCAGCTGAATCGGCGGAAATTTGTCTTTTTCACGAGAGGTGGATCAAAAAATTTTACACCCAACCATTTTGTCAATTGTGCATTAAATATGGCCTAGTATTTTATAACAATGATTTGGTCCAATTTTGCAACAATTATTTGGTAGTTCCTTCAGAAAAAAACCTCCTTTCGGGCACTCGAAAAATGGAAAATGGTTTTTTCGTCCAACGAAAATGAAAACTTCCTTAGACAACATTGTTTGCCATTCCAATATCCACTCTTGTGCACAATATGAGATCATTTGAACAAACTATGCCATGAGTGTGGCCATAAGATTGATCATTTGGCTTGAAAGCCATTGATCTCCACAAATGATAGCTCGTTTCTGAGAACACTTTTTTATAATAATTGTCGTATTAGAAGTTTGTTATTTTTCCTAGGAACTTGGCCACATATGATGACACAATGCGAAGGTTTCCCAATTTTTTGATTTTTTTTTGAATTTTTTATGCCCGTTTCAAAATGCGGTCAAAACGGCGGGAATGACCGTTCCTAGCTAGTGGTTGAATCTTGGAATTTTGTTGGTGTTTCTCAGATTAAAAAGATACTTATGTACCTAGAAATGATTTTTGGAAAAAAATAAATAGCAAACTATGAGGCAGCTGCAGTTCAAATTTGACCCGCTTCCAACTGAATCGGCGGAAATTTGTCTTTTTCACGAGAGGTGGATCAAAACCTTTTACACCCAACCATTTTGTCAATTTTGCATTAAATATGTCCTAGTATTTTAGAAAATTGATTTGGTCCAATTTTGCAACAATTATTTGGGAGGTCCTTCACAAAAAAACTCATTTTGGGCACTCGGAAAAATGGAAAATGAATTTTTCGTGCAAAGAAAATGAAAACTTTCTTAGGCAACATTGTTAGCCATTCCAATACGCACCCTTGTGCACAATATGAGATCATTTGAACAAACTATGCCATGAATGGGGCCATAAGATTGATCATTTGGCTTGAAAGCCATTGATCTCCACACGTGATAGCTCGTTTTTGAGAACATTTTTTTAAAATAATTACCGTATTACAAGTTTGTTATTTTTCCTAGGAACTAGGCCACATATAATGACACAATGCGAAGGTTTCCCAATTTTTAGATTTTTTTTGAATTTTTTATGCCCGTTTCAAAATGCGGACAAAACGGCGGGAATGGCCGTTCCTAGCTAGTGGTTGAATCTTGAAATTGTTTTGGCGTTTCTATGATTAAATAGGTACTTATGTACCCAGAAATGATTTTTGGAAAAAATAAATAGCAAACTATGAGGCAGCTGCAGTTCAAATTTGACCCGCTTCCAACTGAATCGGCGAAAATTTGTCTTTTTCACGAGAGGAGGATCAAAACTTTTTATACCCAACCATTTGGTCAATTGTGCATTAAATATGGCCTAGTATTTTAGAAAATTGATTTGGTCCAATTTTGCAACAATTATTTGGTAGGTCCTTCACAAAAAACCCTCCTTTTGGGCACTCGAAAAATGGAAAATGGATTTTTCGTGCAAAGAAAATGAAAACTTCCTTAGGCAACATTGTTAGCCATTCCAATACGCACCCTTGTGCACAATATGAGATCATTTGAACAAATTATGCCATGAATCTGGCCATAAGATTGATCATTTGGCTTGAAAGCCATTGATCTCCACATGTGATAGCTCGTTTCTGAGAACACTTTTTTAAAATAATTTCCGTATTACAAGTTTATTATTTTTCCTGGAAACTTGGTCACATATAATGACACAATGTGAAGGTTTTCCAATTTTTTGATTTTTTTTATTTTGTTATGCCCGTTTCAAAATGTGGTTAAACGACGGGCTTGACCGTTCCTAGCCAGTGGTTGAATCTTGGAAAACATTTGATGTTTCTCTGATTAAATAGATACTTTTGTACCTAAAAATGATTTTTGAAAAAAAACATAGAGCAAACTATGAGGCAGCTGCAGTTCAAATTTGACCCACTTCCAGCTGAATCGGCAGAAATTTGTCTTTTTCACCAGAGGTGGATCAAAGCTTGTGACACCCAACTATTTGGTCAATTATGCATTAAATATGGCCTAGTATTTTATAAATTCATTTGGTCCAAAGTTGCAACAATTATTTGGTAGGTCTTTCGCAAAAAAACTCAGTTTGGGCACTCTGAACATGGAAAATGATTTTTTCGTCCAAAATAAATGAAAACTTCCTTAGGCAACATTGTTTGCCATTCCAATATGCACCCTTGAGCACAATATGAAATCAGTTGAACAAACTTTCGTTCAAATTTTCCCCGCTTCCTACTGAACGGGTGAAATTTGTTTTTTTATAAGAGGTGGATCAAAAGCTTTTGACATGTAACTATTTGGTCAATTTTACATGAAATGTGGTCTAATATTTTTGAGAAATGGAGCTGCGCTATTTTGGAACAAATATTTGGTAGCTTCTAAAAAAACATTTTGATGCACTCGAAAAATGGAAAATCATCTTTTTGTGCAAAGAAAATGAAAGCCGTCGAACTATGGCATCGTTTGCCATTCTAAGATGCACATTTATGAAAAAAACAAGATCATTTTGACAAACTATGCCATTGTTATGTTTAAAAAAATTCAAAGTTTTGGGTCCAAAATTTTGAGATTCAAGTGCATTTTAGCCGGCCAATGAGATGCGAGGAACCGCTTTCACGCGGATCACCAAATTGAACGCAATCTGAGCCATCCATCACGCATCCCTCCAACGGTGGAGCTTCTCCCGAGAATCAAAAACCCTAACCCACCCACCCTCCCTCCCCTCGACCCCCCAGATCCCCACCCGCCGCCACCCCCACTCAGCCACTCCCCCAGATCCATCCTCTCCTTCCTCGCAACCCCAAACCCGACCCCGCCGCCGATCTCCACTCCCCCAAACCGAGCCCCGCCCCGCCGGCGACCTCTGCCTTCCTCTCCCCTCGCCACCTCGCCTCCCCTCGCCGCCTCGCCTTCCCTCGCCGCCTCCCCTCGCCGCCAGCGCCAGCACCTCCGCCATGGAGATGGAGATGGGGATGGGGACGGAGATGGAGCTCTTCTCCTCTCCCCAACCACGCAGCGAAGCGCAGTGGCAGAGGGCCTAGGGTTTCGGTCCCCTCCAACACCGGCTGGCCCGGTCCTCTCCGGCGAGCGCGCAGCATCTCCGACGACGGGCAAGGTAGGTAAGCCCATCCTCATCCCGAAACCCTAGCCCCTCCTCCTCAATCCCCTCATCTTCTTCCAGATTTGTTGGTCTGATCCATGTTGTTGGTTTGTGCGGGTCATCACCATGGGACGGGTTGAGGCTGTCCATGGAGGAGGAGCACCATGGCGGGCTGTGAAGGAGGAGCACCATGGAGGAGGAGGCACTTCCCTCACTCACTCTCTCTCTCTCTCTGTTGAGGCCATGGCCATGGTCAGCCAGGTCTATCTTTTTTCTCCGTTTGCAATCTCTTTCTCATCCCGATTTGAACATGTTTACTGCCTATTTTGGTTTGTGGTCTGATCTGTATGGTTGGTTTCTGCAGGTCTATCACCATGGAACGTGCTGCTTCTGCTGCTATGAAGGAGGAGCACCATGCCATCGCCTGTTTACTGTCTGCCTGTTTTCCGTGTCACTGTTTGAATTGAACAGCAAGTGGTGTTCTAGCTGTGCGACACACTTGCTGAAAATCCAATCGACTTAGTTGCTTGTGATCAATCCTTCTGTGCAGGAGAAAGCGGTTTTTGTCAATTGTTTTTGCTAATAGTGCTGCCCTCGTAGTGCTGTGAAGTTAAATTGGCCTCGTGCATAATATGCGAGTAATCGGCATAGTTGCTGCACGGCATTTGTCCTAGTGTTAGTGCTGCATATAATAGGTCCTTTTATTAATTGAAAGAAATGCAGCTCTGTAATCTGAAAGTTGATTCCATTTAGTTTGGGTGAATCGTATTTTTGTAACCTGACACTTAGCACAACTCTCTGCATTTTGTTGCAAATGAACCGTATCCTAAATTCAGGACGACCTCCAGGTAATATGTTAACTAATATTGCCACCTAGGAAAAGATTAGAATTAAAATCCAACAGATATATTGGAGATGGAGACCAACTCTTACTGACCTTTCTTTGTTATAATTATTGAGAATCACCTACAAAGATAAGAATTTGCACGTGTCATCTTCTAAAATAACCTACACACTGCACCACAACTACTGTAACTTAGTGAGTATATATACAATAATATATAGGATTCATCTACAGCAATAACAATTTCCACACAACATTCTGTAGATACAAATCTTCAAATAACATTTGCTATCATTACTTGAGAGTAAAAGATGGCACTGTATCCTAAATTCAGTTTGTTTATCACCTCTCCTAAGTATATGTTGTTACCTACTTAGCTCTAAAATAGAATCATCCCCCGTTTCAACTATTTTATTATAGGAACCTCCCTTATGAATCATGCACAGTGCATGTTACCACGGCAATGAATTTTTATCTATGTGAGATTAGAATTTGAGTGCCATCATTCATCTCTTGGTATCTTGTTCTTTGTGATAACTGTTCATTGTTGAGTGCTATATATATACTCTAGTTGTCATGCAGTGCTTGTTCCATATTTTGTTGATGCACCGATAGTTGTTCACAACTGTAGTAGTGTAGTTAGTTTTTTGAATGATTTGGTGTGCATGGAACACTGATTTTTCTTCAAGTCATGATTTTTCTCAACTCGTGCATGTATATATATTTGGGTGCTAGTCAATTAGAGAATGTCTGTGATACCATGTCTGTACTATGTGCCAGTGTAGCTGTACTGATGCTTTGGGTTTAATCCGTGCAGCAGAGGACAAGGACTTCATGGCCAATCAAGGCGCATGGTGCTCGCAAGCGACGAAAGGAGGTTGTTCGACATAGGCACGGAGGACGAGGATGGGCAGGGAAGGAGGAGGATAGAGCACCTCTCTTCTTCCAGGTTCTTCTCCTTACCTTCACTTCTTGTATGTGCATGTGTTGCAGCTCACCCATGGTCTTGTTTGTCCTGCAGGTTTGTGAGCAGCATCAGGAGGAGGAGCTCAAGCACGACCACCAAGAGGCACCACCGCAGTAGCAGGTAGCACGTCCATCTCCACCTCCCTCTCCCTCTGCTCCCAAACCTTTTTATTAGAATATACTGAGTACATTCTGTCAACTTGTGTGTCAGTAAGAACAAAAACTAATTTTCTAAGGTCCTATTATTATTACCTATATATGACATTGCTACTGGATTGCCTAGTGCCCCTGTTCATGGTGGACTAAACTTGTATTTGCTCCTGCTACTGCGTTTTGATGATCATGAGTGTGATGCATTTTGATGATCTCCTTGTACCAGATGAGTCTGTCGATGAAGCAGCAGGGTCTCCTCTAGAGGGTGACGGTGGTGGCGGCGCCTGTGTGCGTCTTCGACTACAACCTCCTCTCCGGTGAGTCCTTCTCCTACCTCTAGCTCCATCTCTGAGCTGCTGTAATACCATGCTCTGTTTCATGGTCGTGGCTTATTTAGTCTGTGCTTGTTATGCCTTGTGTATTGGAGCCTAATTAGCTTCTATTAGGGGATAATCTACTGGTTATACCAAGATTTTACATGACATTTTGTTCTGCTTATTCTGCTAAGGTTGTTTGCAATGGTTATACATATGTTACACAATTTTTGCTGCTGGCTAATGATCTTTAGAGATGGTAACATGGTTCTGCACTCTCAGGATCATCTTATAACACACAATCAATTTTTGGTGTGCTCAAATTTTTAATTTTAGTGATAAGGAAATATCCCACCTAGTTTGCTGGCTCTCTCACTTGAGTTGGTTTAATAGTAGTGGCCTCCTGACTTGTACTTAGTTGGGTAGGTGCTGGCTGGGAGCAAAAGTTTATATGCATGGATAATGGACTTGCACTAAATGGACACAAATAAAGGAGTTGAGTATTAAGTGAACTTGTTCTAACTGGAAACAATTTATGTATGGTGTACATAAATATCGAGTTGATAGCTGATCTGTAGCAAATATAGCTGCGCGTAACTTCTTTACTTGGTTCCTCTTTTACAGGAGCTCCAGGCCTAAGAAAGTTGGAAGTGCGAAGACGTGAAGAAAAGCGCGAAGCCGTGAAGTGCTACTCAGCAAAGAGTTGTCTGTTCTATTTGACTGTAATATTGTAATATCTGGTATACCTAGGTTGTAATAGTCTACAGAAATTGTAGTACACTAATCTAGTGTCATTTGAGGAGTTTCACATGTTCTCTTGTTTGGAATATTTGATTATGAATGTGATTTGATTGTGTGTGAGATGGGAACCTGACCAGTGCAACCCACTTATGAAATAATATGACTAGTTCGTAACTTTCTTATGTGTGGGATCAATATATGAGATTAACATGACTAGTGGGACCAACTCAAAAATATATTTTCCAAAAATATATAATCAATAGACTGTAAAAGGCCAAAGCCCAGAGATAAAAAGGCTGAAATATTGGGCTTGGCCCATGTAGCCCAACAGAATTCGTAGGAATAATAATAATAATAAAAGGCCGAATTGTTGGGCTAGGCCCATGTAAAACACCTAATCGGACCGGGCTGAATCTTGTGCCACGTCAGATTGCCACGCTGGATGCCTACGTGGCCTGAGGAGGTTGCTAGTGACCAAAACGCCACAGTAGACGTATTTTGGTCATAAACGTTTGCGACCATTCCAGATGAAAGGTCGCTATAGTCAGTTTACGACGCCCAGCTTTTGACCTTATGTTTTTGGTCACAAAAAGGTCATAAATGGAAATTTGTGACCTTTCAGTGACCAATAGTGGTGGTCATAAGTTGACATATTTCTTGTAGTGTAAAACTAACATTTCTAATATTTCTATAACTAAAACTAACATTTCTAATATTTCTATAACTAAAAAACATTTCTAATATTTCTAATATTTCTATAACTAAAAAACATTTATCAGTTATGCCACCGGTTGTGTCTCATTACTCAGTTTTGCCACTAGAAATTTCAACTGCTCAAAAATGCCATCGCTTCATTAGACACATGCTCAAAAATGCCACTAAACACCATTATTGTGATCTCAAATCTCTATTGCCATGTTATAATGACATAAATACCTATGAATCAACATGCCAACTCTCCCTCTATCTCACTACAATAAAGTATGGGGCCCACTTGATCCCAACAGCGTTCTTATTTTCCTGTAAAATTATTTGCTTGGTTACTCCTGACAAGTGGGGCCACACATATCATTGTGAGATAGAGAGAACTGACATGTGGGTCTAGACTTATTTTTGTCATAGAGCATGGTCAACGGATTTGACGTAAAAATAACAATGTCTAATGGCATTTTTGAGCAGACATCTAACAGAACGATGGCATTTTTGAGATATCTAATGCCATTTTTGAGCAAGCATCTCACGGATTGATGGCATTTTTGAGCAGTTGTAACTTCTAATGGCAAAACTGAATAGTGGGACACAACTAGTGGCATAAATGATAAAAACCCTTCTATATAACCTACATTTCTAATATAACTAACATTTCTATATAACTAACATTTCTAATATTTCTATATAACTAGCATTTCTATATAACTAGCATTTCTATATAACTAACATTTCTATAACAAAAACTAACATTTCTAATAATTCTATAACTAAAAAATAGAAAGATTGCTAACAATTCTATAACAATGTGTGTGTGTGTGTGTGTGTGTGGTTGGCGGCAGGGGCAGGAGCTCACCGGCGAGGCGCGACGACGGTGCGCGGCGACGGGGACGGGGACCGAGACAGAGACGGCGACGGGGACGGGGCAGCGACGACGGGGACGGGGCGGCGACGACGGGGACGGGGACGGGGACGGGCCGGGCGGGGACGATGGGAGGACGGGGCGGGGCGCGACGACGGGGCGCGGTGCGGCGACGGGGACGGGGACGGCGATGGGGCGACGACGAGGGGCGGCTGCGACGGACCAGAGGAGAAAGAAGCAGGGAGAGATGAGAAACCGACAATTTTTTTTGAAGTGTTTTCTTATATAGAACCCACCTTTAGTACCGGTTGGAGCCACCAACCGGTACTAAAGGTCTGTTTTGGCCAGGCGAAGCGGCGGGAACCGCACCCCCTTTAGTACCGGGTCGTGGCGCCAACTGGTACTAAAGGCCCCCCCTTTAGTACCAGTTGGAGCCACAACCCGGTACTAAAGGGTGTGCGCTGCCAGGCGAGGAGCGCAAAAGTTTAGTCCCACCTCGCTAGCCGAGGGGCACTCGCACCTGCTTATAAGCCCCGTCGTCGCTGCTGTCTCGAGCTCCTCTCTTAAGCAGGCCTTCTGGGCCTACCTCTACTGCGATGCCCTGTTGGGCCTAGTGGGCTAGCGGGCCTGCATCCTAGCCCAACTAGAATTTGGGTTTCTAGTCGTATGCAGGCCGCTATGGCCCAGTTGGTGGGCTTTTTTTCTTTACTTATTTTTGAGTTGTTTTTTTGCTGTATTTAGAGTTTCTTTGTGAATATTTTTGCTTTAGGTACAAAAAATTACAAACTTTCTGTTAGTACCGGTAGTTTACAAATTTGAATACTTTGAATTTTGAATTATTTGAAATTTGTGTGAATCACTAGTTTATGAATAACTTAACTTTGAAAATAGATTTTCCAGTGATTCTGTTTTCTTATGTTTAATATTAGTGTATTTTATCATTATATTCAATTTGGTAATGCTTAGGTTATTTAAAAAATGAAATGCCTTTGTAACGGATGAGTTTTCGTCCGAAACCCTGATACTTCGAAAGAGATTGTCCATTTTGTACACGAAGTGCATCCAATTTTTGCGATAACCCTCTCTACCTTTTTGCACATGCTATGTGGGTGAAATTATGATACCATGCCAACTTTCAACCTTTTCTGAGTTCATTTGAAATGCTTTTCAATTTCAGGGTCATTTAGCTGAAAAAATCAGTAAATGCATGAAAGAATTTGCTTGCACATAAAATTTCTTCGCGTTTCAAATGCCAAAACACATAACTAGATACCCTAACTATTACAGAGATTCCCTCCCGGGTGTGAAACACAGAAGAAAGTGATGATAGTGAAGCCGGTCACATCCCAGATCTTTGGTGTGAAACTTTTTCTTCGCGTGTGTCCCTTTGCACCATAGCCATGGAAAATCTTCATAATTTAACTGGATGCTCGGGTCAATATTCACTGTGAATGGAGCAATTTCATCAAACTTTTCATAATCTCCTGACATGTCTGTCTTTTCATCCACTCCCACGATGTTTCTCTTCCCAGAAAGAACTATGTGCCGCTTTGGCTCATCGTACGATCCATTCGTTTCCTTATCTTTTCTTTTTCTTGGCTTGGTAGACATGTCCTTCACATAAAAAACCTGTGCCACATCATTGGCTAGGACGAATGCTTCGTCTGCATACGCAAGATTGTTGAGATCCACTGTTTTCATTCCGTACTGCGGGTCTTCCGTTACCCCGCCTCATGTCATATTGACCCATTTGCACCGAAACAAAGGTTCCTTCAAACCACGTCGATAGTCAAGTTCCCATATGTCATGTATATAACCATAATATGTTTCCTTTCCCGTCTTGGTTTCTGCATCAAAGCGGACACCACTGTTTTGGTTGGTGCTCTTCTTATCTTGGGCGATCGTGTAAAATGTATTACCATTTATCTTGTACCCTTTGAAAGTCATTATATTCGAAGATGGTAACTGGGACAGCAAGTATAGGTCATCTTCAATAGAGGCGTCATGCATGGTACGTGTCTGCAGCAGCTGGCGAAACTCCTGGTTTGTTCATGTGTAATCCAGTCATCAAACCGCTTCGGTTGTTTGGAGCGTAGCAAATTCTTGTGTTCATCCATATACGGAGCCACCAAGGCGGAATTCTGTAGAACTATGTAGTGTGCTTCAGTGAGAGAATGTCCGTCCATACATATTATTTGTTCCCCTCCTAGCGTGCCTTTTCCATCCAGTCTGCCCTTATGCCGCGATTCAGGAACACCAATCGGCTTCAGGTCAGGAATAAAATCAATACAAAACTCAATGACCTCCTCATTTTCATGGCCCTTGGAGATGCTTCCTTCTGGCCTAGCACGGTTATGAACATATTTCTTTAAGACTCCCATTAACCTCTCAAAGGGGAACATATTGTGTAGAAATACAGGACCCAAAACGTTAATCTCTTCACATAGGTGAACTAGGACGTGCGTCATGATGTTGAAGAAGGATGGTGGGAACACCAACTTGAAACTGACAAGACATTGCACCAAATCATTCTCTAACCTTGGTATGATTTCTGGATCAATTACCTTCTGAGAGATTGCATTGAGGAATGCACATAGCTTCATAATGGCTAATCGAACGTTTTTCGGTAGAAGCCCCCTCAATGCAACCGGAAGCAGTTGCATCATAATCACGTGGCAGTCATGAGACTTTAGGTTCTGGAACTTTTTCTCTGCCATGTTTATTATTCCCTTTATATTCGACGAGATGCCAGACGGTACCTTAATACTGAGCAGGCATTCAAAGAAGATTTCCTTCTCTTCTTTGGTAAGAGCGTAGCTTGCATGACCCTGATGTATGCCGTCTTTTCCGGGCATACTTTGCTGGTCCTCCCATGCCTCAGGTGTATCTTTTGTCTTCCCATACACGCCCAAGAAGCCAGTAAGGGTCACACAAAGATTCTTCGTCACATGCATCACGTCGATTGCGGAGCGGACCTCTAGGTCTTTCCAATATGGCAGGTCCCAAAAATATAGATTTCTTCTTCCACATGGGTGCGCGTCCGTCAGCGTTATTCGGAACAGGTTGTCCACTAGGACCCTTTTCAAAGACCACCTTCAAAACCTTGACCATATCATGTACATCAGCAGCAGTACGGTGGCGAGGCTTCGTCCGGTGATCCACCTCACCTTTGAAATGCTTGCCTTTCGTTCTTACGGGATGCCTACTCGGAAGAAATCGACGATGTCCCAGGTACACATTCTTCTCACAATTAGCCAAATATATAATGTCGGTATCGTCCAAATAGTGCGTGCATGCGCGGTATCCCTTGTTTGTCTCTCCTAAAAGGATACTGAGAGCATGCCAATCATTGATGGTCATGAACAGCAACGCCTTTAGGTCAAATTCTTCCACCATGTGCTCATCCCACGCACGTACACCTGTTCCATTCCACAGTTGTAAGAGTTCTTCAACTAATGGCCTTAGGTACACATCAATGTCGTTGCCGGGTTGCTTAGGGCCTTGGATGAGCACTGGCATCATAATGAACTTCCGCTTCATGCACAACCAAGGAGGAAGGTTATACAAACATAGAGTCACAGGCCAGGTGCTATGGTTGCTGCTCTACTCCCCAAAAGGATTAATGCCATCTGCGCTTAGACCAAACCATACATTACTTGCGTCATCTGCAAACTCCTTCCCGTACTTTCTTTTGATTTTTTCTCCACTGCGACCCGTCAGCGGGTACTCTCAAATTTCCGTCTTTCTTACGGTCTTCTCTGTGCCATCGCATTGCCTTGGGATGCTCTTTGTTTTGGAACAGACGTTTCAACCGTGGTATTATAGGAGATATCACATCACCTTGGCAGGAATCTTCTTCCTGGGGCGCTCACCCTCGACATCACCAGGGTCATCGCGGTTGATATTATAGCGCAATGCACCGCATACTGGGCAAGCGTTCAAATCCTCGTACTCACTGCGGTAGAGGATGCAATCATTAGGGCATGCATGTATCTTCTGCACCTCTAACCCTAGAGGGCAGATAGCCTTCTTTCCTTCGTACGTACTTTCGGGCAATTCGTTGTCCTTTGCAAGCATAACCTTTATCATTACCAGCAACTTTCCAAATCCCTTGTCAGATACACCATTCTCTGCCTTCCATTGTAGCAATTCCAGTGTGGTGCCCAGCTTTTTCTTGTCACCTACGCAATTCGGGTACAACAATTTTTTGTGATCCTCTAACATGCGCTGCAACTTCTTCTCCAAATCACTTGCGCAGTTTCTCTTTGCATCGGCAATGGCCCGACCTAGATCATCAACGGGCTCATCCGATTCCTCCTCTTCAGCTTCTTCCCGCATTGCCGGCTTAGCTTTTTCCCGCATTACCGGCTCAACTTCTTCCCTCATTGTTGTATTATCGTATTCAGGGAACCCATGGCCAGGATAGAGGTCGTCGTCCTCTTCTTCTTCATTGTCTTCCATCATAACCCCTCTTTCTCCATGCTTGGTCCAAACATTATAGTGGGGCATGAAACCGGACTCAAACAGGTGGACGTGAATGGTTCTTGACGTAGAGTAATTGTACCATTCTTATAGTCAGCACATGGACAAGGCATAAAACCATCCGCCCTCTTGTTTGCCTCAGCCGCAAGCAGAAAAGTACGCACGCCATTAATGAACTCGGGAGAGCATCGGTCATCGTACATCCATTGCCAGTTCATCTTCAATACACAACACCGAAAACATCAAATTAATACAATACATAAAGTTCATACATAAAGATCATACAACATTTAAATGCAACAAACAAATAACTCTCTAGCTAAATAATTTAAATGCAACAACAAATGCGATCAAGATTACAACTAAGGTAACAATTGATCCAACAACATAATGATAACAAGCCTCACTATGAATGGCATATTTTCTAATCTTTCTAATCTTCAAGCGCATTTTCTCCATCTTAATCTTGTGATCATCGACGACATCGGCAACATGCAACTCCAATTCCATCTTCTCCGCCTCAATTCTTTTCAATTTTTCCTTCAAATCCTCGTTTTCTCTTTAAACTAAATTTAACCTCTCGACAATAGGGTCGGTTGGAATTTCCGCTTCAACTACCTCCTACATACAAATATCTATGTCAACTTGATGGGCATAATTTGTCATAAACACGAAATGCAATGATTAGTTTTAAAAGAGAATATACCACATCTGAATCATAACCCGGACGAGGGCCGACAGGGACGGATATCAAAACCATGGCACTATGTATAACAAACAACATATAGGTAAGATAATTATATGAGTAACTATATATCCAAATCACACAAACATCAATTTTTTATATAAAACTTCATGAACAAGAGGCTCACCACAAGGTGGTGCCGGTGACGGGACGTTGCGAGCGATCGACGGTGGTTACGACGGAGATTTAGAAGGTACTAAGTAAACCACACCTACATATGCAAACTAAAATTGCATATAAATCAAATACTAGCACATATATATAATTCCTCCCAAATTACTAAACTCAAAAATCAATCACTATATAAAGCATTGCACGACCTAATCTAGCAATGAGAGATGAAAGGACAAAGTTGCTAACCTTTGTGATCATTTGAATGGATGGGAGCCTTCAAATCTTGACAAATTTTGGAAAAAAATGTGTGATGAGCTTGAGAGGAAGAGGAAAAAGAACAGAGAGGAGAGGAGAAAGGGGAAGAACAGAGCGAGCTCGGGTGGACGAAGGGTCTATGTAGGACGACCTTTAGACCGGTTCGTGATACGACCCGGTACTAAAGGTGCTGGAGGGGCCCCGGACTGACAACATCCTGCCACCACTCACTTTAGTACCGGTTCGTGGCACGAACCGGTGCTAAAGGTTCGTCACGAACCGGTAATAATGAGAGCAGCCGGCTCGCCGTTGGAACCGGCACTAATGCACACATTAGTGCCGGCTCAAATTCAAACCGGCACTAATGTGCTTCACATTTGACCCTTTTTCTACTAGTGCGAGGAACCGTAAAGGCCTCGTGTGTGTTGCAGCCCAACACCCCTCCAAAGTGGCCCAAAACTCATCCAAACCCTCTCCATCCTCTCGGTCGTTCGATCACAATCGTGTGGCCGAAAACCGCACCTTATTTGGACTCTCCTAACTCCCTCTACCTAAAAATAGGTGATCCCCTCTTTTTCTTGCGCAGACGAAACCCTAAAAAAACTCCCCTGCCGCCATCGGACATGTCCGCCGCCCGCCGGACGTCCCGCGCCACCGTCCCTCGCCAGTGAGGCGTCGCCACGTGTCCTGCCTCCACCCGCCGCCGCCGCGGCCCGCTCGGCCCACGGGGAGCCCGCCCCAGGCCGGATCGGGCCTGAGCCGCCCCGCGGCTACCCACCTCCTCGCGCCGCCCGGGTCCTCGCCGCGCCGCCGCCGACTCCCGCGGTCGCCGCTCCACCGCGTCGCCTGACGCCGAGCTCCGCCTCGCCGCCTCGGACGCCGCCGCCGCGCCTCCCCACGTCTCCGGCAAACCGGATCCGGCCACCTCGTCGTCCGCGGCCAACTCTGGTGTCGTCTCCGGCGAGCTCCGATGCCACCTCGGTTCGTGCGCCAGATGTGAGAAACGCTAGGTCGATTTTTGCCTAAGTCCTTTTTCTGCATTTTTTAGCTATGTTCATTAGGCCATATCTCATCATTCGTAGCTCCGTTTTGCGCGTGTGGTATATCGAAGCGTACGTTAGGATGTCCTCTTCATTTCATTCCATTGTACCATGCTTGTTTGAGTCAATTTTGATGCCTAAAATGCTGTTCCAAGAGTGCTACAGAATGTTAGTTTCTGTTTCTTAACAGATTATGGACATTTGTCATTTTTTCCATGATTAATGTGTGCCTCCTATGAACTTGAGCCCTACATGTGTTTTGGGCTATGCCATGCCATCTTTAGGGGTGTATGCCATGTATTTTTGTGATCAATGTGGTGACTAGCACAAGCATGCAAATTAGCTCTCGTGATGTTGCTGATTTCAGGGACTTAGAATTCTTCTAAGTCGTTTTCCTGATATTATTTTTATGTCATATATTCATGTTGCTACATAGTTATCCATGCCTCTTTTGAGCACGTTCAGTACGGAAGATTTTCAGATATTGTTATGTTCTATCCATCCGTGTCTTTGTTTGCAATTATGGAGTACCCTAGCATGACTCAATCTTACTCTACTTTTGCAATAAAATATTCCTGACAGATTGTTTACATGTTATTCAATTTTGCCAAGGGTGTTGTAGTTGATCCTTGCATGCTATGAGATGGTTCTTGCCATGGTTAGCTTCTTGAACATGCCTTCTTTCTGGGTGTATGCTTAGTTTGTCATGCAATGACTTGTGGTGAGTGCATCGAGCTCGCAAACATGCCTACGTAACTCTGTTTTTGCCATGTCCAGTTTTCTGCTAAGTCTGAATCTATTAACGAAACTTGCTATGTTTACATGGGTGCCATCATATTTTCTGATCCATTTTGGCATACGGTCAGTAAGGGACTTTTGTTACATGCTTTGAGTAGTTTCATGCCATGCCTTGCTTGGCCATGATATGTTCCTGTAGCATGTTGTTATCTTGCTCTAAACATTGCTTCCTGATGTTAATTCCTGACATGTTATTTTTACAAAGTCTGAGATGTTGTTATCTTTTGCACTTTTGCCATGCTTGTTTGAACCTGCTCTTGTGTGATTTAACCGTAGCTCAGTGTTCATCTTTTGTCAAGCATCTTGAGTGGATCACTGCCATGTGCTTTGTTTCTATGTTGGAGTGTAGTAGATTAGTTCCTTGTTGCATTCTAGATGGCATCGTGCTGTTAATCGCAGAATTGTGCTATTATTGTTTTATTTGCCATTTGCAAACCGTGCATCCGATTCCGGTGATCTTTATATCGATTTCGACCGAAATCAACTCATCTTTCCAGCGGCACTCTTGGTTTGCCAAATTGAGGCCTGGTTCAATCTTTTCCTTCCGGAGCACGCATATGCATTGCATATTACATCCCGCATATCATGCCATGTTCTGCATCATGTTGCTTGTGCATTGCACCGTGGTTGATTGTGTTTCCCTTGCTTGTGTTCTTGCCTTGGGTAAAGCCGAGAGACGAGTACGTGATTGAGGAACCCATTGAGTATGCTTACGAGGATCAAGCTTACGTCAACTCGGAGAACTTTGCAGGCAAGATGACCATACCCTCGAAATCACTTCTATCTTTGCTTGCTAGTTGCTCACTCTATTACTATGCATATGTCGCGATACCTACCACATGCTTTATCATGCCTCCCATATTGCCATGTCAAACCTCTAACCCACCTTGTCCTAGCAAACCGGTGTTTGGCTATGTTACCGCTTTGCTCAACCCCTCTTATAGCTTTGCTAGTTGCAGGTGAAGATTGAAGTTTGTTCCTTGTTGGAACATGTTTATTGTTGAGATATCACTATTATATCTTGTTTATTTTAATGCACCTATACACTTGGCAAAGGGTGGAAGGCTCGGCCTTATGCCTGGTGTTTTGTTCCACTCTTGCTGCCCTAGTTTCCGTCATATCGGTGTTATAATGTGAACCCCTTGACAGTTCGCCTTAAATGAATCTTCTCCAGCAAGGCCCAACCTTGGTTTTACCATTTGCCACCTAAACCTTTTTCCCTTGGGTTCCGCGGACTCAAGGGTCATCTTATTTTAACCCCCCCGGGCCAGTGCTCCTCTGAGTGTTGGTCCAAACCGAGCTGCATGCGGGGCCACCTCAGGGAAACTTGAGGGTTGGTTTTACTCGTAGCTAGACTCATCCGGTGTTGCCCTGAGAACGAGATACATGCGACTCATATCGGGATTTGTCGGCACATCGGGTGGCTTTGCTGGTCTTGTTTTACCATTGTCGAGATGTCTTGTAACCGTGATTCCGAGTCTGATCGGGTCGTCCTAGGAGAAGGAATATCCTTCGTTGACCGTGAGAGCTTGTGATGGGCTAAGTTGGGACACCCCTGCATGGATTTGAACTTTTGAAAGTTGTGCTCGCGGTTATGGGCAGATGGGAATTTGTTAATATCCGGTTGTAGAGAACCTGAAACTGAACTCAATTAAAATGAATCAACAACGTGTGTAGCCGTGATGGTCTCTTTTCGACGAAGTCCGGAAAGAGAACACGGTCTCGTGTTGTGCTTGAACGTAAGTACTTTTAGGATCATTTCTTGATCTTTGTAGTTTCTCGACCGTGCTTTGCCTTATCTTCTCGCTCTCCTTTTCGTAAGTTAGCCACCATATATGCTAGTGCTTGTTGCAGCTTCACCTCACAACCTTTCCCTACCCATAAGCTTAAATAGTCTTGATCGCGAGGGTGTGAGATTGCTGAGTCCCCGTGACTTACAGATTACTTCCAAAACCAGATGCAAGTGCCGATGATGTCATTCTAGGAGATGCGACTGAACTCAAGTGGGAGTTCAATGAGGACTCGGGACATTACTACGTTTCTTTTCCAGACGATCAGTAGTGGAGCCCAATTGGGGCGATCGGGGATCTTATGCATTTGGGGTTGTCTTTACTTTGGTTCCGTAGTCGGACCTTGATTGTATCTGGATGATGTAATGCTATATTTATGTATTGTGTGAAGTGGCGATTGTAAGCCAACTTTGTACCTCTTTCTTATTCAATACATGGGATGTGTAAAGATTACCCCTCTTGCGACATGCCTACAATGCGGTTATGCCTCTAAGTCGTGCTCCGACACATGGGAGATATAGCCGCATCGTGGGTGTTACATTATTATATTGAAGTAACTCGACAATCACAAGGAGATTTTATTCATATAAAAAATGCCATGGAATATGGAGCGTTGTGCTTGGCGAAGTCGGCGTTGATGCCTCGGAGGAGGATGGGTGGGTGGAGGTCTTAGTCCTCCTAGCGCCCCCGGCTCACAGTGAGTTCCTTCCATGGCCACTCGGGCCTACGACGCCCTATGCTCGTGGTGGACGGCAGGGTGGTTCGCGCTGAGGGAGGACACGAGTGCCACTCATAGGGCTCCAAATGCAGTTCCTTGTTGCCCACCACCCGTGGGAGGGATCGGCGAGGATTCGTGCTGCGGGACACGATGATGGCCATGGCCCGCGCCTGCCACTCCCTGGTTCGGCAACGGCGCGCTCGCGGGAAGAAGAGGCGGCCAGGCCCCCGCGCTCGACCGATAGCTCGAGGATGCGCTGCGAGAAGAGCTGAACAGGCGCCTCCATCTCCATCCGCCGCGCGTCGTGAGGAACAGGGCTTCGGGCGTGAGTTGGGCCAGTCGTCCCGGTCGGACTCGCGGCGCAAGTGCATGTCCATGGACCATGGCCAGTGTAGAGAGGCGCCCCTGTCCCGTACTAATGTTGGAGATTGGCGCCGCTCGGCCTTGGGTTCGCCGCGAAATCCTCCCGGCAATATGCGGACACAGCCGCCAGGTAGGGTCAATGACGATGGCGGGTGCCCCGATTGTCGGGGTCTGACGCAGGAGGCGCTGGCTCCCCCCCCCCCCCCCCCCCCTCCCGGCAAGGAGTGGCCGCCCAAGGACCCACGAGGAGACGATGTGCATCAAATGCGGGTGCGCCAACCACTTTCAATCGAAATGCATTGCGCCGCCCCACTGCCCCGCCACACTCGCATACCTGGGGATACGCAGTGCCCGACGGGAGGTTCTACGTGGATGCGACCTTGGAGGATCCACCCGCCGGCCGCACTTGGCAACGATCTGTGTCGTGCCAGATCAGATGCCACCACCAGCGGTCGAGGTGACCACAATGGTCATCCGGGATGAGCTATCGGCTTACGTCGGCAACTACAGGGACAACCCTTTTTCATGGGAGGTTATGGAGTTGGCCCCGTCGGGTTTCTCTGTGCCCATCCCTTCCGCGGAGATACTCAATGTGTGTACCAGAGACAACGTCAAGTGCCCGCTTAACAAGTTCATGATCTCCATCCAGAAAGCTGACGTCGAGCCCGACGCGATTCCGCCGCTGGCTCAGGTATGGCTGTTCGTCTATGGGCTCCCAAAGGGGGGCAAGTGTGACCACATCTTGGAGGCCATCTCGAAACTACTTATCATCACGTTAATTAGTCCTGCCTACATAAAAAGTTTAGGACCGGCATAACGATCTGATGTTGGATCTGGTAGCTATATATATACCTATTGAACCTTTTGTTGGCGCTAAAGGGCGACCAGATGGAATTCGCTGGACGTTACCATTTCTAATTCTGAAGATATATTCAGCTATGTGGCACTAAAGTACAGAATCAGTCGGCTTCTTTTCACGCAGCTTGATCCACGCCAATACCATCTAATTGGGCATAGAGCACTTCAAATAAAGTTCAAGTGATGAATCACCAAAGTGGGGCAACCAAACAAGCACAATTAAAAAAAGGAGCAGCACCCACTATTGGTATTGGGGATGCATAGTATTGCCAGAAAAATCGTAATCGTATCCATACCTTCAAGGAGGAGTTGAAGGGACATGAGTTGCTGCTGGCGCTCCTGCAGGAGGCGCCGCTCCCTCATCTTGTGCAGGACGCCGATGGCCAGCAGCAGCATCAGGTAAGGGAGCCTCTTCCCATTGCGCAGGCTCTTGATCTTGTAGCAGCATCAGGTAGGAATAGGACCGAAACGTATGCCGGTGACCACCCTCCAGAGAGCAAACAGATCTTCTCCTGTTGAGCGACGAGTAGGAGGTTAAGAAGCAGAGCAGCACCGCGAGCTCGCCTGGGGAAGAGCATCATCGAGGGAGAATGGCGGAGGTGGCATAGGGGAATCCACGGCGACTCACCTCTGTCGGCGTCCTCCTCGGTGTCTACGCTTAACCCGGAGCGCGGCGTCTGCGAGGAGCACGCGTAGGGAGGTGGCCTTGACGCCCGCCGCGGTAGCGGGCGAGGAGGTCTGCAGGTGGCGCTCGGCCTCGCACCACGACGGCACCTCGAGCCGGTCAACCAGGAGCGGAGCGCGGCGGCTTGGTGCTCGCCGTCGGCGCGCGCGGAGGGAGGCGGCCTCGACGCCCTCCGCTGCGACGCGGGCGAGCAGTCGGTCGGAGGGAGGAGCGGACGCGGCGGCGCCTGCGAGTAGGCGGAGCCCACGACGGCATCTCTCCGTCTCACTATCAGATCTGATGGGGGATCACAGGAAAAGTGTCCGCGACCTAGGCATGTCCGCGGTGTGTGTCCGATTTGCATGGACCCTATGTCATTTTTATTCAACCTCATTTTCACATTAAACATACTTGTGATTCAGAGCAACTCCGACACGATGACTTAAACGGACGCACATATTATCTGTTTTTCTGTTTGGATCGGCTGAGCGAACGATTGTGTCTTTTTTTTGGGACATCACATGCATCCAGCGCCAGCGTGACGTATTTTTTGTGCGCTCAAACACGCATCCAGACTTAACATAATTAATCTTTAAACGGCTGATCAACCAGCCGCCAAAGTCTACTTAAACAATAAAGAACATAAACTAAATACACACAAAATTGCGCTTGGTTAATAGTGTCTATTATGCAACTTTTTTTTCTTATAGATTAGTGTTGTGCCTCCATGCGCAGAGTTTTTAGGACAGTACCAAATTTTTCTCAAATGGATAACCTAAAGTTTATCAATCCGTGGGAGGCGTATGATGAAAATGATCTATCTCAAACAACCCTGCAACCAAATAATAAAGAGTCTCTTGTGTTCCGAACACACCCAATACAACGGTAAATTGTATATGTGCACTAGTTCGGTGAAAAGATGATGATATAAGTGTAACATGGATAGTAGATATAGGTTTTTATAATCTAAAAATATGAAAACAGCAAGGTAACTAGTAACAAAAATAAGCAAAAACGGTATTGCAATGCTTAAAAATAAGGCCTAAGGTTCGTATTTTCACTAGTGCAAGTTTTCAACAATGATAACATAATTAGACTAGTAGAATGTCCTTGCGTTGCCACGGGCCTTTTAATTTTTATTTTGATTGTATGTATATAATTCTGTTTTTGTATATAACTCGGTTAATTTTTGGCCCCTCCTAACAACATCACACCAACATCGTTGTCGATGGATTCTTTTTGAACATCGACACAATAAATCTCCATCTCTCGTACTTTGCAAAATAAACATAAATAAAAATACATATTTTTGTATTTTCATGTGCAAAAAATATATATAAAGAAGAACAATTATTTGTATGCATTTCTTCCAATTGTGTAAGACTTGATGAGTTTTCAGTCCATCCATCATAAAGCTTTGTCAATTTACATTTTCAAAGCATCATCTGAATCCATTAGTTTTATCTTTATTATAGAAAAGTGAATATATAAACACAGACCAAAAAAAGATAAGCCCATATATAATGTATATTCACCGGTCAGCTGCCCGCTTCGAGCAGGTGACCGTTTTTAATCAGAGTGAGTGGGATCATGCCATTTAGTAGTGAGTCGCATCCCAATTTTAGTAAACTATATAACTCACCTGAAAATCACTTGTTTGTAATTATTCTTCAGAAATGACTTGCTAGGGTATGCAATATTTTCACTATATAAAAAAGTAGGTGATATTTATCTGGTAGTAGACAATCGCTTTTCTATAAAAAAAAGCAAACAGCCGCTCCTTTTCTTCTGATCTTAAAAAAGAAGTTCACTATGTGACTCACAACATATGACACAACGCTCACACTCACATCTCATTACCCCGGCGTGCTCTCCTCGCCACGTCGTTGTCCTTGCCATCTCTCCCATCCACGGCATCTCATTGCTGCCTCCCCTCGACACCATGACATTCAGTCCGCACCTTCTTTTCACCGCTGTCGTTTCTTCCCTCCACGGCATTGACTGCCCCTCCTCATCTCCCCACAGCATCCTAGGCTGACTCCCGATGCAAAGGAATGAACAGTATCATAGCTGAGGGCAACCACCACAATGTGCTTTTGCTGCCATGATATGCGAAATGATATATATCATGCGTCGAGGTATGTGCCCGTGAGTTGCCATGAGGCCAAACTTTATTGGGGCAAATCCTGGAAAAAAAATCAAATAACTGACAGAATATTATCTTTTGGTTATGAACCATAAACGGGCACTAGTAGAAAACAGGGCTTTGGTTGGAGCCTGCCAAGCACATTAGTCCCGGTTCAGTCAAGAACCGAGACCCATGGGGGCATACGTCCCGGTTCGTGCGCCCAGGGGCCCGGCCGGGCCTCGGGAGGCATTTGTCTCGGTTTATGTGGACCCATTTGTCCCGGTTCTAGGCACGAACCGGGACCAATGGGCGTCACTCCTGGCGCACAGTCATTGGTCCCGGTTTGTAGCTAGAATCGGGACAGAAGGGGGGCCTTTATTCCCGGTTCCAGCCACGAACCAGAACCAATGAGGTGGCTATATATACCCCTCGCTCGCGAGCAGAGCACTCCACACTGCTCTGTTTTTTCTGGCCGGCGAGGGGAGAGCTTTGTGGTGATCTAAAACCCTCGTCGGCCCTCGTCCTGGCTATGACTCGGATGTGGTATATATTATACTAGTACGTGAAACTGCTGCCGTAACTTGTGAACGTGTCCAGATATGGTCAACAGCAACATCGCCCGCGCATTCTTCATGTTTGCACATGCGTCTAAACGTCGAAGGGGAGGAGAAAGAGAGAGAGCAGACATGGAACCCACTAGTAAGTGAAGGCAAATAGTACGTGCTAACGAGCCGGTCCCACTAATGTACTGTTATCCATTAAATAGGTTGTGGTAATATAAAAACATTATATCAACAAAGGGGGGGTACAACAAACATTGCCTATTGACATGCGGCTTGAAGGCCCTGGTCGCATGTTCGATCCTCGTCCTTTTTAATTTTTAATTTATATATGGGTCCAAATTTGTTCCATGACAAGTGGTCCCCTCGGTGTGTAGTTTGTAGCACTTTAATTTGTGGGTCAAAATTTGTTCCATTACAAGTGGACTATCGGTGTGTAGTTTTGTAGCTTACTAGATCATTGATGACGCGCGTTGCTGCGCCCATCCGTTATGATAATAAAATGCTAGGAATTTAGTAAATATATCAAAGCATGAAGATAAAAAAATATGTTTATGTCAGTATCAAAAGTAACCATATAAATCTAAAGCAGAAGTATCTACCAAATAGTATTTTAACCAACATGATAAGAATATAGGGTTTCCATTTCCAGAATAATAATAACATATCATCCCAACTGAAGTGTTATTTACAAAGATGCAATGCATTATCTTGTAGTAGATAGTGTTTTCCACAAAGATCGGAACGTATGCTTCTTTCACTACCTCCACACATTGTATCAAAGTTGTTATTATTTGGACTTCCTGATGGAATTTGGAAGCAGATAGCTTAACTGCACACGTCTAAAAAGACAAACGAAAAAGATGAGAAGCCTGGTTATGTGGGAAGCATCTTTAAGCAAGAACAAGTGGAAACAATATTGTCACAGAACATCGTGAGATGAAATTTATCCGAAAGTACAAAAAACAAAATGTAGGAAATATCAAAAATGACAATGATTTATCATTCATACTCACATGAAGTAGTCTGACATCTTTACATGGAAATCATCCGAAAGTACAAGTTAAGACAAGGTATATACAGATATTGAGGGTACAAAAAATGGAATGTAGAAAATATCGAAATGACAATGATTTATCATTCATACTTATAGGACACCAGGCAGTGGTGATTCTAGAGTTTATTCGTTTTCTCTACTACTCTAATACGTACCCAGCAGAAATTTAAAAAGGTGCTTCAGACAACCAACTTATTGAAGTGATGTGCTTAGTGGGCAACCTCATTTAAACTTACGGAATCCACCTGTGCAGCAACAGAGTTAAGGGAACATGGCACATGAACTGATGAAAGAGAGAAAATATTTGTCTTTTAACTTGCGACATCCCCTATATGAGATGAAGCCAGAGAATATTCTGTGTGGGATATTGAAGAATGGGCAAAGTAACAGCACCTCGTTTTCTTGCGCATTGTTTGCTTCATCGAGCCATTTGCACCACCTCACATCATCACAATAAAAGTGGATCGTCACTGTTGCCGCGCGCCTTCACGAAAGTAAACTGTCGCATAAGCAATCACATATCCTTAATGCATATATACTACTCCCTTTGTTCCAAATTATTCGTCGCATAAATGGATGTATCTAGAACTAAAATAATCTAGATACATCCATACCTGCGACAAATAATTCAGGACGGAGGAAGTAAAACATAAAGGTATGATGTATGACAGTACAGGTGAACTAATTATCTGTCCCACGGCCACTGTAGCAACTACACAAAGAAGGACATCTAAATATAAAAGAAATGATAAAATGATAGAAAACGGATGATGATGGTAGTAGCAATTACATTGAGTCAACAATAAGTAACTATATAATGAAGAATATTCCATTATGAATCTACTGTATGGAAAATATTATCTTCGAAACATCACACAAGTAACCTGTTTACTTTGGTTACTGGTAAGCAATTTTGCAAAAATAGAACATTACTAAACAAAAAAATCTGAGGATAATAGTAAAAAAAAATGAGGATAATAAGGCGCTGACCAACCTTATACATTAATTAGTGAGTTGGGAGCTAGATTTATAATTTACAAAGAACAGTGAACCCAGATGGAAAATAATAAATCAGTACCTCTTGCAACTCCAATCCCAAATAAAAAAAAGCATGCATCGCAGGATTGGACTGTTGTAGACAACGAACTTGAGATGCCTCCTCCGTTCAACAGTGCTGCCAATTGTCACGTCCATAGGCAGTGGAATTATTTCAGTAAATAATATGCATTGAAAATGCCATGATATTGTAGGAATAATAGACACGTATACACAGATTTACACAGATACTAACTTGGCCTTTAGGCAATGGAAATCAACAGCATTAGTATACCTTCAGCCAACTGAATAACCAGTCGCCAACCCAACCATTGACACCACTTGAATCAAATTGGAAGATAAAGAGATCAACACTAAGAAGAACCCATAACTAATTGTGCAAAAGAGGGAAGGTAGCAAGAAGGGGAATCTGCAGCAAGGGAGAGGGAAACCAAGAAGATCTGTGTCGAATCCGTCGACCTAGAGCAGGCGCATCAAGCTGGGAGAAGAAATAACACCATCAGTAATAATGAATGATGAATCCATTATGAAGAGGGGCTCAACAATGGCTGCCCGAGACGCCACTGCCGAAGTAAAGAAGGGGTGGGGAAGGAACAGTGCGACTATATGTATACGCCTGGAGTAAAGGAAGAGCCTGAGCGTCACGGTAACCGGCATGCAAACAATGCCATCCGTGAGTGGCGCACTTTGATCGCAATTAGAGGCTGTCACCAATGGTGATTTATTTCCTCAAACTCTGTACTCAATTGAAAGGACGGTTCGTTGCCCCCATCCCATGAATGCCAGACTGGTGAGGTGGGATCGCCGTGTGGCGTCGCATCGCATAGCGAGGCCCTCCCCGCCTTGGACCCCATCGCCGCCACGGGGGGAGAGGAGAGAAGTAGAATCCAGCAAGCCCAAGTCGGCACAACGCAATGGTAAGCTGGCCCAATTAACAAGAATGGTCGGATTTTGTTACGGGTGCAGTAGCCCAATCCACTTCACTACACCCATGCGGGATTAGAAGCGCATCTCATGGCCAAGAATGAGTAGAGGACGAGATCCGACGGCTCAAAAGGTTGATGACCTGAGAGGGATGGAAAAGTGTTCAGTTTTAATATCTTTAAATTTTATAACTATTTGGTTCATTTATTGTTTATGATAATTATGCCCATCAAGTTGACATAGATTTTATTTATCTAGGAGGTAGTTGAACCAGAAATTCCAACCGACCCTATTGTCGAGAGGTTAAATTTAGTTGAAGAAGAAAACAATTATTTGAAGGAAAAAAAATAAAAAATCGAGGAGGAGAAAATGATATTGGAGTTGCATGTTGCGGATGTCGTCGATGATCACAAGATCAAGATGGATGCAATGTGGTTGAAGATTAGAAAGATTAGAAAATATGCCATTCATACCGAGGCTTGGTATCATTATGCCATTGGATCAATTGTTACCTTGGTTGTATTATGATCGCATTTGTTGTTGCATTGAAAGGTTTTACATAGTTTCAATGTATGGTTTAACTAGATGCTCTGGAGAGCTATATGTTGTTGAGAACTATGTATGTACTTTCGTTTTAATGTGATGATGAACTTCTATTAATTTGGTCACTTATCTATCCATGTGAATCTGTAATGGTTTTTGACAAACATAATTATATATAATGCACGCAGATGAACCGGCAATGGATGTACGGTGATAGACACACCTCCGAGTACATTAAGGGCCTGCATAATTTTCTCGAAGTGGCTGAGGCAAACAAGCATAATGGTTTATGTGTTGTCCATGCCCTAAGTGTGGGAATACGAAGTCTTACTTTTATAGGAAAATCCTTCACATCCACCTGCTTTATAAGGGTTTCATGCCACACTATAATGTTTGAACGGAGCACGGAGAAATAGAGGTTATGATGGAAGACAGCAAAGAAGAGGAGGACGATGACAACTATTGCTGTTGGGGAACATAGTAATTTCAAAAGAATTCCTACACACACGCAAGATCATGGTGATGCATAACAACGAGAGGGGAGAGTATCGTCTACGTACCCTCATAGACCGTAAGCGGAAGCGTTATGGCAACGCAGTCGATGTAGTCGTACGTCTTCACGATCGGCCGATCCTAGTACCGAACGTACGGCACCTCCGCGATCTGCACAAGTTCAGCTCGGTGACGTCCCATGAACTCACGATCCAGTAGAGCTTCGAGGGAGAGTTTCGTCAGCATGACGGCGTGATGATGGTGATGATGATGCTACCGGAATAGGGCTTCGCCTAAGCACCGCTATGATATAACCGAGGTGGATTATGGTGGAGGCGGCACCGCACACGGCTAAAAGATCAATGATCAACTTGTGTGTCCATGGGGTGCCCCCTCCCCCGTATATAAAGGAGTGGAGGAGGGCGAGGGCCGGCCCTCTCTATGGCACACCCTAGGGGAGTCCTACTCCCTCCGGGAGTAGGATTCCCCCCTTCCTAGTAGGAGTAGGAGAGGAAGAAAGGAGGAGAGAGGGAGGAAGGAAAGGGGGGCCGACACCCCTCCCAATTCGGATTGGGCTTGGGGGCGTGTCTCCTCCTTTTCCCTTCCCTGGGGGGATACTGCCCTGGTTGGCAGCGGTCTATCTGGGGCTGCGCGGCTCAACATGGCTCGTTGCGAGCTGTTTCTAGTCGGCAGCGTGGATCTAAAGCGTGGGCCATCAGCGCCATGCAGGTAGAGGGCCGACCTAGTCCGCGTTGGTGCTTGCCGTCGCGTTTGGGCCAATCTGCCTTGCTGCTCCGTTGTGTGGTCGGTCCGAGTTGGCGCCCGTGTTGCTGTTGTGCCGTTAGTCGGAACGACATCGGTGACCAGGAGTGTGGCGGGCCTGAGCTTGTCTCGACTAAGGTCGGGCCTTGCTTGACGGTGGCCATCGGCAGCTACTAGGCCGTGTCCCCCTCAGTTCACAGGGACTGGATGGGGACGCGGACGTGGACACCTCCAACGGTGGAGACGTCACCCAGGCCTGATGGCTGATGCCGGGATAGGAGCAAAATGATGTCTCTTCAGCTCTTCCCACCGTGGTCTATGCGTTGCGATGGTCATGGCTGGCGGTGCCTCGGGACATGGATGTCGTGGTAGAGGCCCGGATGGTGGACCATATGGTGGCTTCCCGGCAGGCCCCATGGCGGCAGTGGTGGCTATGTCTCTCGCTCACCGGGTCGGTGAGGGATGTAGCGGTGGGTGGTTCGGGCACACTTTTTGTTGCCCAGATCTGGATGTGGAGGCCGGTTCTTGCGGTGACTGATCTGGGTGCCTCGTGGTGGCACGAGTGAGCTGCCGAGCGAAAACTCTGTGCTTTGGTGCCGGCGATGACGACATCCGCGGGCGCCGTTATCTTCTTGAAGACGTCGTCGTGGTTCTCCTCTCTGTGTTAGAGTCTCCGGGTGGAAACCCTTATCCGCCTCGGCCTCGGCAGCAGCGGTGCCCGCGTTCCTCTCTTGAGGGCGGTGTCATGGAGGCTAGGTGTCCTAGATCGTGTCATGGTGTTGTAATCGGGTTGTCGTGTGCTAGTGGTTCCACAGAATAGTCGCGTGCATTTATGTTGGCCAGTTATCTAGGGATCTGCTGTCTCGGAGGACTACCTCTCCACATTGTATCGTTTGGCTGTGTAACTTTGGTGTTGTTGCTTTATATATAAAGCGGGGTGAGAGCCTGTTTCGAGAGACCTTAGTACATCAACCAAACAGGCCAATAAATCTTTATGATTGAGATGTAACTACTGATCCTGATCTGATTGAGACATTTAGATGATGTTTGAGTATTTGTTTTTTTCCTCCTGTTTATTGAGCTTGTCCTTGTTCATTTCTTTATCAGGTCATTTGGCGAAATGACTTTCAAGTTTTTAAGGACAAATCTGATGCCATTAACCATGATACTGGTCTTAACAATCAGGTTACTAACATGCTCTTGAAGTGGTACCAACCTGGGCAGAAACTTGCTGTTGGCAAGACTGAATATAAAATAGTCATTGAAGCAAAATTGGTAAGTGTAAGCTCCCTTTTGTCCTTGCGTATGTCGACAATTTTGAGCACCATCATTTAGTGGTGGCCTTTTTCAGGGAATATCCTGCCTGTTTGATGAACCTATAGTGGAGCTGATGCGTGGCCTGAACTATCTCATGCATAGTTTAGTTCCTGAAGAAAAATCAAAGCTAGCCAAGGAGCACTGCCTCCAGATGAGTCAAGGGCTGAAAATACTCCTTCGTCATTATGGCTTTGATGTGAAACCCGAGATGGTGAGGTCACCACTTTGCCTTCTCATATGCCTGATATAGTGATATGAAATATATAGTGATCTGAAATGCTTCGTGCTTTATTGCTCACTGGTCATTAACGCACATTCTTAAAGTTTGCAGCACTTTGTCGTTGACCAAAGCTTTCAGTGCAATCATTTTGCCTCGTTGCTCTATTACTGACGGAGCAATGCTCTTTATATCCAGGTTAATGATTGCATTATTGTGACAGCATGCAACTTGTATGATTCTGATTGTTGTTTAAAGAATCAATTCAAGAGTTGGCGCCTGGCTAGTCACTTCCTTCAGGATGTGTCGTCCATTAATTCTCAGGACTGGGACATATTGAAACTTGCAACAGCTCTGAAGATGGCATGTTATCCTGAAGACGAGATCTTGTTCGGTAATCCCAATGAGGTAAATCATAATATTTTACAAATATGTTTTGCGCATTCGACGGGCACTTGTCATTCTATTAACTATCTGAAACCCATTTGTTTCAGATGTTTTCAATAGATGAGTTATCAAAGTTAGTGGATGATGCACATAAATACGAAGATAGTGGGATCATTAAGGGAGCTATTTTGAGGCTCTATAATTTAACAGTGTATCTGTATAATTGTAAGGCAAAGTATCAAAGGAGATTGGCCTCCTTCATTAAGGAGGCTAAAGAAGCATATCAAGCTGAGCAAGTTATTTGAGAGGGATTCCCTTCGAACTGATGCTTTTGAAGTGGACATACAAGAAGTTGGGGTACAAATGGTTGCAGGATAAGAGCATCTCCAGGCGCGCCCCCAACAAGGCCCCTCAGGCCACTTTTCGGCCGTCGGCGCCGAAAAATCGGCCCAGTCGCGCCCCCAAGGGCCCGTTTTTCGCCGGCTAAGGCCGAAATTAGCGCCGGCGGATCCAACACGAACCCGGCGCGCTGGGGGGCGCTCGGGGGTGCCGGGCAAATCGTTTTTGGCGCGAAAGAGCCGCGGGCCCTCCTCGCCGGCGACTCGTCTCTCTTCTCGCTGCTTCGTCGTCCTCGTCGCCTCGTTTCCCGCGACGAATCAATGCCAAAGCTGCCGCGCGCTGCCGGGCCGGTCAGCCTGCGCCATTGATGCCTCACGGGCGGCGCAGTGAAGACCGGATGACGCGCGTCCCTCGCCCTCCCTCGCCCGCCACGCGTACACACGGCGGCATGCGTACGGGCGGCGCCTCGGCGTATATAAGACGCGCCCCAGCGCGCCGGAGAAGGAGACTCGCGCTCTCTTGCCGTTGCCGCTCCTCCCTCTTGTTAGAATAAAATCCGAGGCATACCGTTGATCATCCGAGGACCAAGCAATCACACGAGCACGACACCGAGATTTGTTAACGAGGTTCACCGATACGGCTACATCCACGGGGCCTGACTACGGGCGCTCCTCCCCATGACACCGTCACAATACCGCACTCCGGCCGCCCAGGCGCCGGCACACGCCGCCGGCTCCCCCGCGTGCCTGTGCTATTATGTTGGCATAGATTACATCGTGTGTCTACCCCCGCTATATAAGAGAGGCCTAGGATACAAGTGTCCTATTAGGACACGACTCCATATCCTATCTAAACACAATACAACTACAAGTCCAATTGTAACCTACCTTGTACACTATATTCGACACAACTCCAACAAACTCCACCTTGGCGAATATACTCCAGCACCCTGAATTCGTCAATGCGTCAAACTTCCATGTATATTGGACTTGAGTTTATCCCATGAGTACCGCTGCTACTCCAAAGACTCCATATGACTCCACCTGCAACTTGTAGTCCCTTCTTTTCTTTACCACAGTCAACACTCGAGCAAAATTAAGTTCCTTGTTACTCTAATCCGTGCTCCCAACTTCCAGAGTATCCGTCAACGCCATCATACACCGATCACTGACCTGCGTGAAAGTGAACAACTCACATATTGGGTATCACACATAAGAGTTACCTGGACTCAACATCACCGCTCCTTTCTTGACTGCCTGTCTGAAACTTGAAGGAATTTCACCATTGCCTCTAGTCATCCCGAGTCAAATTCGCAGTTGTCTCACCACATGTATGACCACCAGAGCCCTGGCCCGTCTCCATGTCCCGTGCGCACCGCACGCCTCGCCGCTATTACTGCGTCGAGCCTCCGCTGTCCCGGTCGAGTCTCAAGGGTCGCGACCCACACCACTCAACCCCCATTGCAGAGTACCACCGATCATCACCGATCAATGACGAGTTTCACGCTTCCATCAGACCACTGGGCTCCAGTCCGAACTGCATGTCCCTCGCTTTCCCCCCCTGCTGAATAGGCTTCGATTCCCTGGATCCTTACATCATAGCCCCTCAATCCAGCTCCACCTTCAACATGACTCCATGGTAGATGATCAGTCCACCCTCGCGTCCCGTCGACTTCAAGCTCACATGTGCATCATCTTGAATCAACCCCGCGCCATAGTCTTGTCGAAGCCACACAAGCCCTCAGGCCCGCGCCACGTGTTTCCACGCCTCAGAAGTCGGTCACCATCAGCATCGCGCTCCAATTTCGTCTTCGCCGATCCCACCACCGTCTTCTGTATCAACCGACTTGCGTCGATCCGTCAGACTGTCCAAGTCTGACCTCAGCCGAACATGTCTTGACTACAACTATCTGCAACTCCTCATAGTCCCCATCGTCCGTCTGGCTTGACATCCCACAACGTCTTCAAGCATCTTGTGCCAACAAATTTTCACCGTTGTCTGCCATAACCCAAAGTATTCAGTTCTGTCAAACTTCTCCACCTCAAACCTGGTATCCGATGACGCCATGGTTTTTTGTATGACTGACCTTACGAAAAATAATCGAGCAGTTTTTCCGTGATCCTCAAGTACACGACCGAAACCTCCACCTACTACTAGCACAACCAACCAAGAGTTGGTATTCACGTGATGGCTCACTTGGCTCAACTCCAATGCATATCCTTGCTTTGTCAATGCCTTTTACTTTCCGATGCACTTCGTTTAGAGCAGCCTTGATGTTGCACGTCTTCGAATCGGCCACCAGGAGAACGCATCTCCCCAGCAGGGACTCGGTCCCTTTTTTTATTTCAAAACAAATCTCAGGAGTGCAGCCAGCCTACTTGCGCCCGCACCTGGGCCTGGCTCGGCCAGCCCCTACTGGGCCACAACACCTCGAGGCGATCTGGCCTGCTCCGCTAAGCCTCTCAACGCGATGTCTGGGCAACTGCCCTAACTCGCGTAGCTCCACGGATCGCCGCCGCCGGCGAAGATGGCTTGCACATACGCATCGCTGCTGTCCTCTGCACCTTGCACCGCTCGCCCGATTGATCCTTCTGATCCATCGCCGCACGTCAAGCTTACTGCGTGTACACGTGCTTTTCACTGATATGCTTTCTTCAATCTTGCTGAGAACCACGCTGCACCCGGCTGCATCTCAAACTCGATTCTTTCTTCAGATCAACAATTCACAGCCTTCAAACAACCTAGCTCATGATACCACTTGTTAGAATAAAATCCGAGGCATACCGTTGATCATCCGAGGACCAAGCAATCACACGAGCACGACACCGAGATTTGTTAACGAGGTTCACCGATACGGCTACATCCACGGGGCCTGACTACGGGCGCTCCTCCCCATGACACCGTCACAATACCGCACTCCGGCCGCCCAGGCGCCGGCACACGCCGCCGGCTCCCCCGCGTGCCTGTGCTATTATGTTGGCATAGATTACATCGTGTGTCTACCCCCGCTATATAAGAGAGGCCTAGGATACAAGTGTCCTATTAGGACACGACTCCATATCCTATCTAAACACAATACAACTACAAGTCCAATTGTAACCTACCTTGTACACTATATTCGACACAACTCCAACACCTCTCCTCTCTCTCGCTGTCTCCAGTTCATCACCCATGGCCGAGCGCTTCCCAGGCGACGGCGAACGGCTTCGGCCACCGCCATCTTCACGAAGATGAAGCTCGGCTCCTCTATGAGGCCGAGTACCCGATCCCGCCTTACATGCGGGTGCCCGGGGCGTGGAGGATCAGCGCCGGCAGGGTCCTGGTGCCACCACCGCCCACCGGGGCGGCGAGGCGTGCGGAGATCGCGCGTATCCGCACGTCGCTGCCGCAGGCGGCGAGGGAAGGGCAGCGCTACGTCCCCGACAGCCCTCTGTGGGAGGCCTACTTCCGTCACCACCACATCGAGCAGCTCGAGGCCACCAACGGCGTCGTGCCCTCCGGGAGGCTCAACGCCGACGGGCGCTGCCGGTGGTGGGGCGCACCAGGCCGCACGCTGGAGGCCGTCCTCGAGTACATCGATGGCGGCAACACGCCGCGGCTGGAGTACCCCGCTTCCCCGTCCTTCTCCCGCTGGCGTGGGGGCTCGTGGACGCCGAGGCGCATGGACCCGGGGGCGACCTCCTCTTCGTCCAGCGGCTCTCCCTGCCTTCGCCCCGTCAAGCCGGAGCCCCAGGACATGCCGGTCAGCCACCGAACCCGTAGCTCCGGTGTCCGCATCGCCGACTCCACCCCCCCTCTGGCCGCCTCATCCTCGTCAGGCCGAAGCTGGAGCCCGGTCTCCCCGCGGAGTACGAGGAGATAGCCCGGTGCGGCATCTCCGATGAGGACGCCCTCCGGTGGGCGCGGGACCACTACCTCCGCGAGGAGATGGTCCGGCAATGCCGGGCCCTGGAGGAGATCGCCGCCCGCAGGCGTGGGCGTGAGGACGAGCACAGCGTCGTCATCCTCGACAGCTCCGACGACGAGGATGCCCCCGGACCATCCAACCCGCCGCGCCAACCAGGGGAGAGGTGCAGCAGGGACGGCGGCCGCGGAGGAGGTGACGACGACGACAGCGGCGGCGACTACACGCAGTTCTACCGCCTCCTCGGCATGTAGAGTAAGGGCGGCGGGCGGCGAGGAGCGACGAGCGAGACGGCGGGCCTAGTAGTTTTTTTCTTCTTTGTAAACTATTTTTAAATATGTATGAACTCGCCGAATTTTGCTTGAATTTGCGCCGTGTTTGTGCCAAAGTTTTTTTTAAAACGTGGGCACCGCGACTGGTGGGCATCACGCCCCCAGCACGCGGTTTTGCGCCGATGTGTCCCCAGGGGCGATTTTTAGCACCTCCTGGGGGCCGAACGGCTGGAGATGCTCTAAAGCCTTAGTGTTGGATCAGTTTCTGACCATTCATAGTGATCCCTTTCATAAGCAAATGCTCTCCAGCTGTAGCTGATATCACAAGGATCTATGTGCGTTTATATTTAACGTTGGAACTTATTGAAGTTGAAATGAGCGTTTTCAATTAAGTACCTTTTGTAAGCTTTCCCTATTATGTCTTTTCGTCCAGCTTGTTTGTAGCTGTCTATTCGGATTGTCTAGATAATTTGATTACAATTATAAAATGCCTATTCTCAAAATAGGCCTTTGGCTTGCTTTATGAATAAAGCAACCAACATGTCTATACAACAAGTTCAAGTGTAGTAAAATAAATGTTCCTATTTGCAAAAATTTCACAAATTTTGTCATGATATACTCCCTCCACCAGTATTTTTTTAGGTGTACATGGGTTTTAGCCTTTTAGGTGTTAGTTTGATTAATGAAATATGTGTACTTTCCCACAAAGAGCCAAGTTTAGAAACTGTACCTTACTGTTCTGCACTTAAGGTTTTATTTTCTCTAGAAGATTATTGTGGTTGTTTTTTTCTTTTGGTTTTACATGCTTCCGCTAGGTTTTAATTATGTTCTGGGTGTTTTGTTCCATGTTGGTTAGGTGTTAGTTATGTTCTAATGATGTTTTTGCATGTGTATATTGTGTTGGGGTAGTGTTAGAGACTATTTTTTCTGTGGGGAGAGTAAAGTTGTTCAGTGTGTGGTTGCGTTGTGTTTATACACTTGGACCTCTTCATGAACTCATGATAATCTCACCTACAATATCTAGGGTTGTGTAGCTTGTGTTTTTCTTCTATATTTTCTATACTTCTATACTACTATTAAAAGAGCAAACATAAACTCTCCTAACTCCACACAACAAAATGTACACGGAATAACCAGAGCCCTCTGATTAAATCAACTTAAACACATCCTACCATTCATATTGCGCCGATAGTCTGCCATCCAAATCAACGTTCCAGATTGAATGTTCTGCCGAGCAGACGCGCAATGGTCTGCCAATTTTCGTCCTCCGCGTTCCTGATCCCCGCTAGCGATTCCTTAATTTCCGGATTTCCGGACAGATTCCACGCGAATCGTGGCTCCCCGATTGTTTTTCCTTTAGGCCCCGGATCAGAAAGAACGGATCCGCAGCAACCTTGCGCCGCCAAGGAATGGGTGATAGCAGCGGTCGAAGAGGGCGTGGGTACCAAGTGAAGGAAATATGCCCTAGAGGCAATAATAAAGTTATTATTTATTTCCTTATATCATGATAAGTGTTTATTATTCATGCTAGAATTGTATTAACCGGAAACATAATACATGTGTGAATACATAGACCAACAGAGTGTCACTAGTATGCCTCTACTTGACTAGCTCGTTAATCAAAGATGGTTATGTTTCCTAACCATGAACAAAGAGTTGTTATTTGATTAACGAGGTCACATCATTAGTTGAATGATCTGATTGACATGACCCATTCCATTAGCTTAGCACCCGATCGTTTAGTATGTTGCTATTGCTTTCTTCATGACTTATACATGTTCCTATAACTATGAGATTATGCAACTCCCGTTTACCGGAGGAACACTTTGGGTACTACCAAACGTCACAACGTAACTGGGTGATTATAAAGGAGTACTACAGGTGTCTCCAATGGTAGATGTTGGGTTGGCGTATTTCGAGATTAGGGTTTGTCACTCCGATTGTCGGAGAGGTATCTCTGGGCCCTCTCGGTAATACACATCACATAAGCCTTGCAAGCATAATAACTAAGATGTTAGTTATGAGATGATGTATTACGGAACGAGTAAAGAGACTTGCCAGTAACAAGATTGAACTAGGTATTGGATACCGACGATCGAATCTCGGGCAAGTAACATACCGATGACAAAGGGAACAACGTATGTTGTTATGCGGTCTGACCGATAAAGATCTTCGTAGAATATGTAGGAGCCAATATGGGCATCCAGGTCCCGCTATTGGTTATTGACCGGAGACGTGTCTCGGTCATGTCTACATTGTTCTCGAACCGTAGGGTCCGCACGCTTAACGTTACGATGACAGTTATTATGAGTTTATGCATTTTGATGTACCGAAGGTTGTTCGGAGTCCCGGATGAGATCACGGACATGACGAGGAGTCTCGAAATGGTCGAGACGTAAATATTGATATATTGGAAGCCTATGTTTGGACATCGGAAGTGTTCCGGGTGAAATCGGGATTTTACCGGATTACCGGGAGGGTTACCGGAACCCCCCGGGAGCCAAATGGGCCAACATGGGCCTTAGTGGAAAGGTGAGAGGGCAGCCCACATAGGGCTGCGCCTCCCCCCTCTCCCTAGTCCTATTAGGACTAGGAGAGGGGCCGGCCACCTCTCTCTCTCTCCCCTTTAAAGGATTCCTAGTTGGACTAGGATTGGAGGGGGGAGTCCTACTCCCGGTAGGAGTAGGACTCCTCCTGCGCCTCCCTCTCTTTGGCCGGCCAGCCCCCCTCCCTCCAACCTTTATATACGGGGGCAGGGGACACCCCAAGACACACAAGTTGTGTTGGGGAACGTAGTAATTTCGAAAATTTTCCTACGCACACGCAAGATCATGGTGATGCACAGCAACGAGAGGGGAGAGTGTTGTCTACGTACCAACGCAGACCGACTGCGGAAGCGATCACACAACGTAGAGGAAGTAGTCGTACGTCTTCTTCCCGATCCGACCGATCCAAGCACCGTTACTCCGGCACCTCCGAGTTCTTAGCACACGTTCAGCTCGATGACGATCCTCGGGCTCCGATCCAGCAAAGCGTCGAGGAAGAGTTTCGTCAGCACGACGGTGTGATGACGATCTTGATGTACTACCGACGCAGGGCTTCGCCTAAGCACTACAACGGTATGATCGAGGTGGAATTTGGTGGCAGGGGGCACCGCACACGGCTAAGGAACGATCTCAAGGATCAACTTGTGTGTCTTGGGGTGTCCCCTGCCCCCGTATATAAAGGTTGGAGGGAGGGGGGCTGGCCGGCCAGAGAGAGGGAGGCGCAGGGGGAGTCCTACTCCTACCGGGAGTAGGACTCCCCCCTCCAATCCTATTCCAACTAGGACTCTCAAGGGGGAAAGGAGAGAGAGGGGGGCCGGCCCCTTCTCCTAGTCCTACTAGGACTTGGGGAAGGGGGGGGGGCGGCCAGCTGCGGGCTGCCCCTTTTTCTCTTTTCCACTAAGGCCCAATAGGCCCATTAGTCTCCCGAGGGGTTCCGGTAACCCTCCCGGTATTCCGGTAAAATACCGATTTCACCCGGAACACTTCCTATGTCCAAACATAGGCTTCCAATATATCAATCTTTACGTCTCGACCATTTCGAGACTCCTCGTCATGTCCGTGATCTCATCTGGGACTCCGAACAACCTTCGGTACATCAAAATGCATAAACTCATAATAACTGTCATCGTAACGTTAAGCGTGCGGACCCTACGGTTCGAGAACAATGTAGACATGACCGAGACACGTTTCCGGTCAATAACCAATAGCGGGACCTGGATGCCCATATTGGCTCCTACATATTCTACGAAGATCTTTATCGGTCAGACCGCATAACAACATACGTTGTTCCCTTTGTCATCAGTATGTTACTTGCCCGAGATTCGATCGTCGGTATCCAATACCTAGTTCAATCTCGTTACTGGCAAGTCTCTTTACTCGTTCCGTAATACATCATCTCATAACTAACAGCTTAGTTATTATGCTTGCAAGGCTTATGTGATGTATATTACCGAGAGGGCCCAGAGATACCTCTCCGACAATCGGAGTGACAAACCCTAATCTCGAAATACGCCAACCCAACATCTACCATTGGAGACACCTGTAGTACTCCTTTATAATCACCCAGTTACGTTGTGACGTTTGGTAGTACCCAAAGTGTTCCTCCGGTAAACGGGAGTTGCATAATCTCATAGTTATAGGAACATGTATAAGTCATGAAGAAAGCAATAGCAACATACTAAACGATCGGGTGCTAAGCTAATGGAATGGGTCATGTCAATCAGATCATTCAACTAATGATGTGACCTCGTTAATCAAATAACAACTCTTTGTTCATGGTTAGGAAACATAACCATCTTTGATTAACGAGCTAGTCAAGTAGAGGCATACTAGTGACACTCTGCTGGTCTATGTATTCACACATGTATTATGTTTCCGGTTAATACAATTCTAGCATGAATAATAAACATTTATCATGATATAAGGAAATAAATAATAACTTTATTATTGCCTCTAGGGCATATTTCCTTCAGTCTCCCACTTGCACTAGAGTCAATAATCTAGTTCACATCGCCATGTGATTTAACAGCAATAGTTCACATCACCATGTGATTAACACCCATAGTTCACATCATCATGTGACCAATACTCAAAGGGTTTACTAGAGTCAGTAATCTAGTTCACATATCTATGTGATTAACACCCAAAGAGTACTAAGGTGTGATCATGTTTTGCTTGTGAGATAATTTTAGTCAATGGGTCTGTCACATTCAGATCCGTAAGTATTTTGCAAGTTCTATGTCTACAATGCTCTACACGGAGCTACTCTAGCTAATTGCTCCCACTTTTAATATGTATCCAGATTGTGACTTTAGATTCATCTAGATCAGTGTCAAAAACTTGCATCGACGTAACCCTTTATGACGAACCTTTTTGTCACGTCCATAATCGAGAAACATATCCTTATTTCACTAAGGATAATTCTGACCGATGTCCAGTGATCTACTCCTAGATCACTATTGTACTCCCTTGCCAAATCAATGCAGGGTATACAATAGATCTGGTATACAGCATGACATACTTTATAGAACCTATGGCCAAGGCATAGGGAATGACTTTCATTCTCTTTCTATCTTCTGTCGTGGTCGGGCTTTGAGTCTTACTCAACTTCACACCTTGTAATACAGGCAAGAACTCTTTCTTTGACTGCTCCATTTTGAACTACTTCAAAATCTTGTCAAGGTATGTACTCATTGAAAAACTTATCAAGCGTCTTGATCTATCTCTATAGATCTTGAAGCTCAATATGTAAGCAGCTTCACCGAAGTCTTTCCTTGAAAAACTCCTTTCAAACACTCCTTTATGCTTTACAGAATAGTTCTACATTATTTCCGATCAACAATATGTCAGTCACATATACTTATCAGAAATGTTGTAGTGCTCCCACTCACTTTCTTGTAAATACAGGCTTCACCGCAAGTCTGTATAAAACTATATGCTTTGATCAACTCATCAAAGCGTATATTCCAACTATATCCTTGCACCAGTCCATAGATAGATCGCTGGAGCTTGCATATTTAGTTAACACTTTTAGGATCGACAAAACCTTCTAGTTGCATCGTATACAACTCTTCTTTAGCAAATCCATTAAGGAATGCAGTTTTGTTTATCCATTTGCCAGATTTCATAAAATGCGGCAATTGCTAACATGATTCGGACAGACTTTAAGCATAGATACGAGTGAGAAAATCTCATCGTAGTCAACACTTTGAACTTGTCGAAAGCCTTTTGTGACAATTCTAGCTTTGTAGATAGTAACACTACTATCAGCGTCCGTCTTCCTCTTGAAGATCCATTTATTTTCTATTGCTTGCCGATCATCGGGCAAGTCAACCAAAGTCCAAACTTTGTTCTCATACATGGATCCCATCTCAGATTTCATGGCTTCAAGCCACTTTGCGGAATATGGGCTCACCATCGCTTCTTCATAGTTCGTAGGTTCATCATGATCTAGTAGCATGACTTCCAGAACAGGATTACCGTACCACTCTGGTGCGGATCTTACTCTGGTTGATCTACGAGGTACAGTAGTATCTTGATCTAAAGTTTCATGATCATCATCATTAACTTCCTCTCTTATTGGTGTAGGTCTCACAGAAATAGTTTTCTGTGATGTACTATTTCCCAATAACGGAGTAGGTACAGTTACCTCGTCAAGTTCTACTTTCCTCCCACTCACTTCTTTCGAGAGAAACTCCTTCTCCAGAAAGTTTCCGAATTTAGCAACAAAAGTCTTGCCTTCGGATCTGTGATAGAAGGTGTATCCAATAGTTTCCTTTGGATATCTTATGAAGATGCACTTCTCCGATTTGAGTTTTGAGCTTATCAGGATGAAACTTTTTCATATAAGCATCGCAACCCCAAACTTTAAGAAACGACAACTTTGGTTTCTTGCCAAACCATAGTTCATAAGGCGTCGTCTCGACGGATATAGATGGTGCCCCTTTTTAACGTGAATGCAGCTGTCTCTAATGCATGACCCCAAAAACAATAGTGATAAATCGGTAAGAGACATCATAGATTGCACTATATCCAATAAAGTACGGTTATGACGTTCGGACACACCATTATGCTGTGGTGTTCCAGGTGGCGTGAGTAGTGAAACTATTTCACATTGTTTTTAACTGAAGGCCAAACTCGTAACTCAAATACTTTTCTCTACGATCAGATCATAGAAACTTTATTTTCTTGTTACGATGATTTTTCACTTCACTCTGAAATTCTTTGAACTTTTCAAATGTTTCAGACTTATGTTTCATCAAGTAGATATACTTATATCTGCTCAAATCATCTGTGAAGATCAGAAAATAATGATACCTATCGCGAGCCTCAATTTTCATCGGACCACATACATCAGTATGTATGATTTCCAACAAATCTGTTGCTCGCTCCATTGTTCCGAAGAACAGAGTCTTAGTCATCTTGCCCATGAGGCATGGTTCGCAAGCATCAACTGATTCATAATCAAGTGATTCCAAAAGCCCATCAGCATGGAGTTTCTTCATGCGCTTTACACCAATATGACCTAAACGGCAGTGCTACAAATAAGTTGCACTATCATTATTAACTTTGCATCTTTTGGTTTCAATATTATGATTATGTGTATCACTACGATCGAGATCCAACGAACTATTTTCATTGGGTGTGTAACCATATAAGGTTTTATTCATGTAAACAGAACAACAATTTATTCTCTTACTTAAATGAATAACCGTATTACAATAAACATGATCAAATCATATTAATGCTCAACACAAACACCAAATAACACTTATTTAGGTTCAACACTAATCCCGAAATTATGGGGAGTGTGCGATGATGATCATATCAATCTTGGAACCACTTCCAACACACATCGTCACTTTACCCTTAACTAGTCTCTGTTTATTCTGCAACTCCCGTTTCGAGTTACTAATCTTAGCAACTGAACTAGTATCAAATACTGAGGGTTTGCTATAAACACTAGTAAAGTACACATCGATAACATGTATATCAAATATACTTATGTTCACTCTGCCATCCTTCTTATCCACCAATCACTTGGGGTAATTCCACTTCCAGTGACCAGTCCCTTTGCAGTAGAAGCACTTAGTCTCAGGCTTAGGATCAGACTTGGGCTTCTTCACTTGAGCAACAACTTGCTTGCCGTTCTTCTTGAAGTTCCCCTTCTTCCCTTTGCCCTTTTCTTGAAACTAGTGGTCTTGTCAACCATCAACACTTGATGTTTTTCTTGATTTCTACCTTCGTTGATTTCAGCATCACGAAGAGCTTAGGAATTACTTTTGTCATCCCTTGCATATTATAGTTCATCACGAAGTTCTACTAACTTGGTCATGGTGACTAGAGAATTCTGTCAATCACTATCTTATCTGGAAGATTAACTCCCACTTGATTCAAGCGATTGTAGTACCCAGACAATCTGAGCACATGCTCACTAGTTGAGCGATTCTCCTCCATCTTTTAGCTATAGAACTTATTGGAGACTTCATATCTCTCAACTCGGGTATTTGCTTGAAATATTATCTTCAACTCCTGGAACATCTCATATGGTCCATGACGTTCAAAACGTCTTTGAAGTCCCGATTCTAAGCCATTAAGCATGGTGCACTAAACTATCAAGTAGTCATCATATTGAGCTAGCCAAACGTTCATAACGTCTGCATCTGCTCCTGCAATAGGTCTGTCACCTAGCGGTGCATCAAGGACATAATTCTTCTGTGCAGCAATGAGGATAAACCTCAGATCACGGATCCAATCCGCATCATTGCTACTAACATCTTTCAACACAATTTTCTCTAGGAACATATCAAAATAAACACAGGGAAGCAACAACGCGAGCTATTGATCTACAACATGATTTGCAAAATACTACCAGGACTAAGTTCATGATAAATTTAAGTTCAGTTAATCAAATTACTTAGGAACTCCCACTTAGATAGACATCCCTCTAATCCTCTGAGTGATCACGTGATCCAAATCAACTAAACCATAACCGATCATCACGTGAGATGGAGTAGTTTTCAATGGTGAACATCGTTATGTTGATCATATCTACTATATGATTCACGCTCGACCTTTCGGTCTACGTGTTCCGAGGCCATATCTGTATATGCTTGGCTCGTCAAGTATAACCTGAGTATTCTGCGTGTGCAACTATTTTGCACCCGTTGTATTTGGACGTAGAGCTTATCACACCCGATCATCACGTGGTGTCTGGGCACGACGAACTTTGGCAACGGTGCATACTCAGGGAGAACACTTCTTGATAATTTAGTGAGAGATCATCTTATAATGCTACCGTCAATCAAAGCAAGATAAGATGCATAAAAGGATAAACATCACATGCAATCAATATAAGTGATATGATATGGCCATCATCATCTTGTGCTTGTGATCTCCATCTCCGAAGCATCGTCATGATCACCATCGTCACCGGCGCGACACCTTGATCTCCATCGTAGCATCGTTGTCGTCTCGCCAATCTTATGCTTCCACGACTATCACTACCGCTTAGTAATAAAGTAAAGCATTACCTCGCGATTGCATTGCATACAATAAAGCGACAACCATATGGCTCCTGCCAGTTGCCGATAACTCGGTTACAAAACATGATCATCTCATACAATAAAATCAGCATCATGCCTTGACCATATCACATCACAACATACCCTGCAAAAACAAGTTAGACGTCCTCTACTTTGTTGTTGCAAGTTTTACGTGGCTGCTACGGGCTTAAGTAAGAACTCATCTCACCTACGCATCAAAACCACAACGATAATTCGTCAAATAGACTCCGTTTTAACCTTCTCAAGGACCGGGCGTAGTCACACTTGGTTCAACTAAAGTTGGAGAGACAGTCTTCCGCAAGCCATCTATGTGCAAAGCACGCCGAGGGAACCGATCTCGCGTAAGTGTACGCGTAAGGTTGGTCCGGATCATCTCACCCAACAATACCGCCGAACCAAAGTATGACATGCTGGTAGGCAGTATGACTTGTATCGCCCACAACTCACTTCTGTTCTACTCGTGCAAATAACATCAAACCATAAAACCTAGGCTCTGATACCACTGTTGGGGAACGTAGTAATTTCGAAAATTTTCCTACGCACACGCAAGATCATGGTGATGCACAGCAACGAGAGGGGAGAGTGTTGTCTACGTACCAACGCAGACCGACTGCGGAAGCGATCACACAACATAGAGGAAGTAGTCGTACGTCTTCTTCCCGATCCGACCGATCCAAGCACCGTTACTCCGGCTGCTCCGAGTTCTTAGCACATGTTCAGCTCGATGACGATCCTCGGGCTCCGATCCAGCAAAGCGTCGAGGAAGAGTTTTGTCAGCACGACGGCGTGATGACGATCTTGATGTACTACCGACGCAGGGCTTCGCCTAAGCACTACAACGGTATGATCGAGGTGGAATTTGGTGGCAGGTGGCACCGCACACGGCTAAGGAACGATCTCAAGGATCAACTTGTGTGTCTTGGGGTGTCCCCTGCCCCCGTATATAAAGGTTGGAGGGAGGGGGGCTGGCCGGCCAGAGAGAGGGAGGCGCAGGGGGAGTCCTACTCCTACCGGGAGTAGGACTCCCCCCTCCAATCCTGTGACGCCCGGGTAATTAAGCTACAGTAATCCTCACTAATGATGCCACGTCACCTCTGTCACTGTAGTTGATCTCGGGTTAAATCAAAACTGTTTCGATATTGAATTCAAAATTATGATGGTAATAAAAGTTTTTAAAAAAAATAATAAAACAAAAATGTTCGGTGGTTGCCAAATATTACAAAGATAATTATGGTGTATGGTTCACAATTTTATAAAATGCCTAAGTGTTTATAAATAAATAAAAGCAGAAAAGAAAATAAATAAAAAGAAAACAGAAATCAAGCAAAAAAAAAGGCAAAGCAACCCCCCCCCCTCACTGGGCCAAGTGGCCCAGCTGGCCTGAGCCGCCCGAACGGGCCGGCCCACCCCACGGCCCAGCCGCCCCCCCCCACGCCTCCCTTATCCCCCCCACTAACCCTAACCCCACCCCGTCGCCCCACTCCCCCCCCACGCCGCCACTCCCTCTCCCTCGCCCCCGATCTGGATCGGGAGGAGAGCCCGATCCCCTCGCGCCCGTGCCACGGTCTCTTTCTCACCGGACCTCGTCGCCGCCTCACCGTCCTCCTCCTCGTCTCCTCCTCGCCGGACCACCCCGCGCACGCTGCCCGAACCCTACGGCCCCAGTGAGCGCCTCCCCCTCCCCTCTCGGTCTCCCTCGCGCAGCTCACGCGCCTCGTCGCGCCCGTCGCATCAACGCCGTGCTCGCTACCCTGTGTACTGCTGTAGCTGCTGCCGGTCGCGGCCTCCCCTGCGCGCCCCCTGCGTCGTGCTCCGCGGGACCAAGTCCTCCTCGCCGTGCGCCGCCTCCCCGCGCCGCCCACGATGGTCGTGCCCCGCCGCGAGCTGCAGCAACTGCTGCTGTGCTGCCGCGCTGCCGCCACCACCACTGCCGCCCTCCACCGCATGGGCCAGCCGCGTCCCGCGCCACTATGCGCGCTCGCGGTGGCCGCGTCCCGCGCCGTCCCCTGCACCGCGCTAGCCTCCCCTGCATCTCGCTGCCTCGCCTGCGCCCCGCTAGCCGCCCGACGGCGCCCTACTCCCCGGCCCGCGCGGCTTGTCGCCGCACCATCCACGGCCTCCTGCCGCCCGCTCACCCCCACGGTTGCCGCGGCGCCCGGCGGCCACGTCCCACTCGGGCGGGCTACGCCCGCTCCCCGTGGGCTCCCGCCCGTTAGCACCGCACCCATTAAGGCCCCTGTCCCTATGACAAAGGGGTCCCACCCCCCAAAACATTTAAAAAAAGATATGAAAAAAAAGAATATAAATAAAATAAAATAAAATACTAATTAATTGATTAATTAATTAACTAAATTAATTAATTAATTAATTAACTAAATTAATTAACTTAATTAATTGAGTTCAATTAACCTAATCAATTAACTAAACTAATTAAACCTGCTTAGTTAGTCTTAGGCAATGACACTGGGACACACATGTCAGTTTGACTTGGTCACTGACTAGTGGACCGCTGACATCACCCTGACATCATGCTGACGTCATAATTGCATTTTCTAATTAAATTAATTCTGTTAATTCTAAAAATGAATTAAATCTTTTAAAATTAATAGAAAATAAACCGTAGCTCGGATCGAAAAACTTTGTACATGAAAGTTGCTCAGAACGACGAGACGAATCCGGATACGCAGTCCGTTCGTCCGCCACACACCCCTAACCTATCGAACCCGCAACTTTCCCCCTCCGGCTCCTCTGCCCGAAATCACGAAACACCGGGAATACTTTCCCGGATGTATTCCCCCTTAACCGGTACCACCTCATACCACGTTAGGGCACGCCTAGCATCGTTACTTGTCATGTCATGCTTCACTAAGCATATGCTTCCATTATATTTATTGTTTCTTCCCCCTCTTCTCTCTCTAGACACCGAGAACGACGCCGCTGCTACCCCGTACGACTACGGTGTTGACGACCCCTCTCTCTTGCCAGAGCAACCAGGCAAGCCCCCCCCTTGATCACCAGATATCGCCTACTCTTCTCTATACTACTTGCATTAGAGTAGTGTAGCATGTTACTACTTCTCGTTAATCCTATACTGATGCATAGCCTGTCCTTGCTACTACTGTTGTTACCATTACCTGCTATCCTACTGCTTAGTATAGGATGCTAGTGTTCCATCAGTGGCCCTACACTCTTGTCCGTCTGCCATGCTATACTACTGGGCCGTGATCACTTCGGGAGGTGATCACGGGCATAGGCTTTATACTTTACACTGTTACTTTACATGTGGTACTGTTCGGAGATGGGGGCTGAAGGGACAGGTGGCTCCATCCCGGTAGAGGTGGGCCTGGGTTCCCGACGGCCCCCGACTGTTACTTGAGGCGGAGCGACAGGGCAGGTTGAGACCACCTAGGAGAGGGGTGGGCCTGGCCCTGGTCGGCGTTCGCGGATACTTAACACGCTTAACGGGATCTGGGTATTTGATCTGAGTCTGGCCATTTGGTCTATACGCACTAACCATCTACGTGGGAGTAGTTATGGGTATCCCGGCGTCGTGGTATCAGCCGAAGCCTTCTTGACGTCAGCGACGGAGCGGCGCGCGCTGGATTGGACTGGAACGCCACTAGGCTAGGTCTGCTTCCGGCCGCCCTCGCAACGTGCAGGTGTGCAAAGGGCGATGGGCCCAGACCCCTGCGCCATAGGATTTAGACCGGCGTGCTGACCTCTCTGTTGTGCCTAGGTAGGGCTGCGACGTGTTGATCTTCCGAGGCCGGGCATGACCCAGAAAAGTGTGTCCGGCCAAATGGGATCGAGCGTGTTGGGGTATGTGGTGCACCCCTGCAGGGAAGTTTATCTATTCGAATAGCCGTGTCCCTCGGTAAAAGGACGACCCGGAGTTGTACCTTGACCTTATGACAACTAGAACCGGATACTTAATAAAATACACCCTTCCAAGTGCCAGATACAACCGGTGGTCGCTCTCTCACAGGGCGACGAGGGGAGGATCATCGGTTAGGATTATGCTATACGATGCTACTTGGAGGACTTCAGTCTACTCTCTTCTACATGTTGCAAGACGGAGGCTGCCAGAAGCGTAGTCTTCGAAAGGATTAGTTATCCCCCTCTTATTCTGGCTTTCTGCAGTTCAGTCCACATATGATACCCTTACTCCATTTGATACCCATGCATATGTAGTGTAGCTCCTTGCTTGCGAGTACTTTGGATGAGTACTCACGGTTGCTTTCTCCCCCCTTTTCCCCCCTTTCCTTTCTTTCTGGTTGTCGCAACCAGATGTTGGAGCCCAGGAGCCAGACGCCACCATCGACGACGACCCCTATACCGGAGGTGCCTACTACTACGTGATGCCCGCTGACGACGACCAGGAGTAGTTAGGAGGATCCCAGGCAGGAGGTCTGCGCCTCTTTCGATCTGTATCCCAGTTTGTGCTAGCCTTCGTAAGGCAGACTTGTTTAACTTATGTCTGTACTCAGATATTGTTGCTTCCGCTGACTCGTCTATGATCGAGCTCTTGTATTCGAGCCTTCGAGGCCCCTGGCTTGTAATATGATGCTTGTATGACTTATTTTATTTGTAGAGTTGTGTTGTGATATCTTCCCGTGAGTCCCTGATCTTGATCGTACACGTTTGCGTGTATGATTAGTGTACGATTAAATCGGGGGCGTCACAAGTTGGTATCAGAGCCGACTGCCTGTAGGAACCCCCCCTTCCACACCCCTTGGCCGAAGTTGAGTCTAGACATTGCAAAAACTTTTACTAACTTGGCTGTGTGCCTTACGGGCCCACGTCGCCATCGGGTGATATTAGGATCTTTTACTCCTCGATCCTTACTCTGGGACTCTGATCTCTCTTCTACTCGGGTTAAACGAATTTACTAACTCTGACACTAGGATCCCGTTACGACATTCACCCCAAAGTTGGATAAGCCCTAGTTATTCGTTAGAGTAATTTTTGAACATTGTCCACCTTGTCATTTGACTCCTGTGAAAACATCTTTGTTTTCAGATGGAACCCACGAGGCAGGTCGTGCGCCACACGACGGCCATTGGTGCCTCAGGATCACCTGCGGTGTTGGCTGAGATGATGACCTATCTGGGTTATCGCTGGCACCCTGAGTACACCGTCTATGAGGAGTATCAGGACTTCAACCAGGAGCAGTACCGTGCCGTTGTCCACCTCTACTCTCGGGAGTATGACTCCACTACTGTGCTGCACACTGCTCATGGTGTTGGAGTGACTATCGATATGGCGGTCCACGATGCTGCTTATGCTGCTCTGACACGTCTTCGTGGTGAGTATCAGGAGTTGGACACCTCCCCCTTCAGGCACATTGCTATCGCATCCGATGTTGGTGCGGAGGGTTACTACACTGCGGCCTACTCCACTGTCACCCGCGAGCCCTACTACCATCAGAACCTGGTTCTGCATGCTGATGGGCTAGATAGAGCTAACCGAGCTCTTCGACACGAGTTGTACACCACCCGTCAGCACCTGTATCGTGCTCTGACACGGTTGCACCCCTTTGTCCGATCTGGTGATCTGACGCGTTCTGCGATCTACCCCGCCAGGACCGTGATGCCCCAGGGCGTCGGCTGGCCAGATGTGGGAGGCTACTCTCCTGCACTTGGTCCTCTCCTGCCACCTGCGCATCGGGTTCCGCACCAGAGTATCCGCGGACCCCAGGCTACTCGCGTGGAGGTCTTCCCTTCGCGTCACTACCAGCTGTCGGGCTACACCTACCTCCGCAGTACCGCATGGGACTGACGTAGACTTGCTTATTAGAGTTAGATGCATTCGCCGCGAGCCTGTGTGCCGCCTATGATGTCTTAGTCTATGTATTGAACACTGTGTAACGAACTCTATGCATGATCTCTTTTGTAAGATATGCCGACTACTATGTGGTATCTATCGTGCTGTTTTCGTTGTACATGTTTCATCATGAATGATTCTTGTTTTTACAATTCCTCAATGCTGAACTACCCCTGTTAAACATTAGCAGGATGGTTAGACCAGGTGGTCGTGGTCGTGGTGGCAACGCCCCACCACCGCCTGAGTACATGGCTGGTATGATCCAACAGTTTGAGCTGAATCGTCAGTTCATGGAGAATATGATGGCTCAGTTTCCTCGCCCCAATATGAACCAGCCGCCAACCCCAGTAACTCTGCAGGATTTCATGCGCCTGAACCCAACAGTGTACCGCAGCTCAACCCAGCCTCTGGATGCTGATGACTGGCTCCGTGACATCACCTATGAGATGGAGTCTGCTGATGTAGCCCCTGCCAGCTATGTCACCTTTGCTTCCTTCTTCCTGAAGGGACCCGCAGCTCAATGGTGGGACAGCCACAGGCGTACACTGCTAGCTGGAACAATCATCACCTGGCCAGACTTCCAAGCTGCCTTCCGTGCTCGCTTCATTCCTCAGGGAGTTATGGACCGGAAGAAGCGTGAGTTCCGCAACCTCACCCAAGGCAACAAAACTGTGGAAGCTTATCAGCGGGAGTTTCTGGACTTGTCCCGCTATGCTGAAGAAGACATTGCAACTGATGCACGCAGATAGGAGAAGTTCCGTGATGGCCTTCAAGCTGACATCAAGCTCGCACTTCTAGTGCATGACTTTACTGATTTCGCCACCTTGGTGAACAAGGCCATCAACGTCGAAACTGGTCTGCAGGAATACCAGAGCTCTCACAGGCGCAATCGTGACACGGGCTCATCTTCGGGCCCGTCCTCGCAGAAGCGCAAGATATGGATTCCCAATAGCTTGTACCAGCCGGATGCACCTACCCCAAGGCAGACCTATGCTGCACCTCGTCTGCCTACTCCTCCGACTAGGCGGCCAAGACTCCCACCTCCACCACCACAAGCTCCTGTTCCCACTCCCAATAATGGATTGTGCTTCAGGTGTGGACAACCAGGACATCGTGCTAGGGAATGCAACCAGAACCCGAATCAACTGGCCCTTCCAGCAACTGGCCGTGGAAGCAACCAGCCCCGCAGCAACAATGCCAAGTCTTATGGTCGTGTTCATGCCAACCACGTTGATCTGAGCGAAGCTCAAGACCAGCCTGCTACTGTGATGGGTACCCTCCTCGTAAATTCAGTACCAGCATCCGTTTTATTTGATACAGGTGCATCTCATTCATTCATGTCAGAAGGTTTTGCATGCTTGCACGACATTAAATGTGAGAACATGGATGCTTCACTATTAGTACACACCCCTGCGGGCCAATGTCGAACCTCCATGATTTGCAACGACGTCCCTGTAGAAATCGAAGGACTGGAATTCCTTGTCTCTCCCATCGTACTGAAGTCCTGTAGCATTGATCTCATTCTGGGAATGAATTGGTTAAAAGCGCATACTGCTTCTATAGTTTGCGCCACTAAGGTCGTCCATTTGCTACACCCTTCTGATGAAATAATAGCTTATCAAGCTCATCTAGTTCAGAACGCCGAGGCACGGCTTTATGCCTTGAATGCGTTGAACGCTGCACCACTCGAGGGCATTGAAAACATCCTCGTCGTTCGTGAATTCCAAGGTGTCTTCCCAGAAGAACTTCCAGGGATTCCCCCTGCTAGAGCTGTCGAATTCATCATCGACTTGAAACCCGGCACCACCCCTATAGCTAAACGACCCTATAAGATGCCGCCGCATGAACTCATTGAGCTTAAGGAGGAAATCGACAAATCTCTTGTCAAAGGTTTCATTCGCCCAAGTTGCTCTCCTTGGGGAGCACCTTCTCTCTTTGTTAGGAAGAAGGATGGGACAAACCGATTGGTCCAAGACTACCGTCCTATAAACCAAGCTACCATTCAGAATAAATACCCTCTTCCTCGGATCAATGATCTTTATGATCAACTGGCTGGTTCATCAGTGTTCTCCAAACTCGACTTGAGGTTGGGTTACCACCAGATCCGTGTTCGTGAAGAGGACATCCCAAAAACCGCCTTCGTGACTCGGTATGGGTCATATGAGTACACCGTCATGTCATTCGGCTTAACGAATGCTCCAGCCACCTTCTCTCGTCTGATGAATTATATATTCATGGATTACCTCGACAAGTTCGTCGTGGTTTATTTGGACGATATCCTTGTATTTTCCAAGAACAAGGAGGAGCATGCTGAACATCTTCGTCTTGTGCTGGAAAAGCTTCGAGAACATCAGCTGTATGCTAAGTATTCCAAGTGTGAATTCTGGCTTCCCGAAGTAACCTATCTTGGGCATGTCATCTCCAAAGATGGTATTGCCGTCAACCCTGAACGAGTTCGGGCTATTCTCGATTGGACTCCCCCGAAGAACGTCAAGCAAGTCCGAAGTTTTCTCGGTCTCGCCAGCTATTGCCGTCGATTCGTCGAGAACTTCTCCAAGATTGCCAGGCCTCTGACTAGTTTATTGCATAAGGGTGTCAAGTTTGACTGGACAGACAAGTGTCAGGAAAGTTTCCAGGCGCTCAAAGACAAATTGACTTCTGCCCCTGTGCTTGCACCACCTGATACTAAGAAGAACTTCGTCATTTACTGCGACGCTTCCCGTCAAGGATTAGGCTGTGTCCTAATGCAAGAGCGCAGAGTGATTGCTTATGCCTCTCGTCAATTGCGCCCTCATGAAGAAAACTACCCAGTTCACGACCTCGAGCTTGCTGCTGTCATTCATGCTCTGAAGCAGTGGCGACATTACCTTCTCGGTAATCGTTGCGAAATCTTCACCGACCATCAAAGTCTGAAGTATCTGTTTACTCAGCCAGATTTGAACCTACGCCAGCAAAGATGGATGGAGACTGTTGCAGACTTTGACGTGGATATATCATATACCCCCGGCAAGGCTAATGTGATGGCTGATGCCTTGAGCCGCAAGTCTTACTGCAACCACCTCCAGGTTCATAAAGTTCAGCCCTCGCTTACCGAAGAATTTAGAAGGCTGAACCTCCATATTGTTCCTCCGGGATCACTCGCTCCCCCTCCCGAAGGTTTCCCCAAACAGAACCTCCATGTTGTTTCCAAGGGTTCTCTCAATACCCTGGTTGCGAAACCAGATCTTGTGGACACCATCAAATGGATACAGAAGTGTGACGATGAAGTCCTCAAGATTAAGCGCGACCTCAAAAAAGGAAAGCCCTCATTCTTCACTGTTGCTGACGATGGCGCCTTGTATTTCAAAGGCCGCTTAGTGGTACCTTGTTCGAAGAAAAACCTGGATAAGACTAAAAGGGTTATGCAAGAAGCCCATGATACGCCTCTGTCCATCCATCCTGGTAGTACAAAGATGTACCAGGATATTCGTCAAAGATTCTGGTGGTCTAATATGAAGCAGGACATTGCTCGTTATGTTGCTGAATGTGACGTTTGTCGCCGAATCAAAGCAGAGCATCAAAGGCCTGCTGGAACTCTGCAACCTATCTCTATTCCTGAATGGAAATGGGACCATGTTGAGATGGACTTCGTCACTGGTTTTCCCAAATCGCAGAAAGGTAATGATGCTATTCTTGTCGTCATTCACCGGCTTTCCAAAGTTGCCCATTTTCTGGCGGTCAAAGAGACAATCACGGCTAGTCAGCTTGCTACTCTCTACATGGCCAGAATTGTTTCACTTCACGGTATCCCACTGGTTATCAGTTCAGACCGTGGCAGCTTATTCACTTCAAGGTTTTGGGCAAGTTTCCAAGAAGCTATGGGGACTCATCTGTCGTTCAGTACTGCGTTCCATCCTCAGTCACAAGGGCAAGTTGAACGTGTCAACCAAGTTCTCGAAGACATGCTTCGAGCTTGTGTAATCTCATTCGGCAAGAAATGGGAGGAATCTCTTCCATATGCCGAGTTCTCTTATAATAATAGCTATCAAGCTAGTCTGAAGATGTCCCCCTTCGAAGTGCTTTATGGACGGAAGTGTCGAACCCCTCTGAACTGGTCAGAAACTGGGGAACGTCCACTCTTCGGTCCGGATATTATCCAACAGGCCGAAGAACAAGTTCGCATTATTCGCGAGAATCTCAAGACTGCTCAGTCACGTCAGAAAAGTCAGTATGACCGTCATCACCAAGACATGGTCTATCAACCTGGCGAAAAGGCTTATCTTCGAGTTACACCAATGAAGGGTGCTCACCGCTTCGGGATCAAAGGGAAGCTAGCTCCCCGCTATATTGGCCCATTCACTATTCTGGAAAGGCGTGGAAAAGTGGCATATCAACTGGAGCTTCCGCCGAACCTTTCTCAGGTTCACGATGTGTTCCACGTGTCACAACTCCGACGCTGCTTCAAGGACCCAATCCGAGTAGTGGATCATGAAGTGCTCGAATTGCAGCAGGACCTCTCCTATAAAGAGCATCCGGTCCGCATTCTTGACCAAGCTGAACGCCGCACGCGTCAGAAGGCGATCAAATTCCTCAAAGTCCAGTGGTCGAATCACTCTGAAGACGAAGCCACCTGGGAACGCGAGGATCGCCTGCGTGATGAATACCCCGCATTATTTCCTTCTACCTCCTAAATCTCGGGACGAGATTTCTTGTAGTGGAGGAGATTTGTGACGCCCGGGTAATTAAGCTACAGTAATCCTCACTAATGATGCCACGTCACCTCTGTCACTGTAGTTGATCTCGGGTTAAATCAAAACTGTTTCGATATTGAATTCAAAATTATGATGGTAATAAAAGTTTTTAAAAAAAATAATAAAACAAAAATGTTCGGTGGTTGCCAAATATTACAAAGATAATTATGGTGTATGGTTCACAATTTTATAAAATGCCTAAGTGTTTATAAATAAATAAAAGCAGAAAAGAAAATAAATAAAAAGAAAACAGAAATCAAGCAAAAAAAAAAGGCAAAGCAACCCCCCCCCTCACTGGGCCAAGTGGCCCAGCTGGCCTGAGCCGCCCGAACGGGCCGGCCCACCCCACGGCCCAGCCGCCCCCCCCACGCCTCCCTTATCCCCCCCACTAACCCTAACCCCACCCCGTCGCCCCACTCCCCCCCCACGCCGCCACTCCCTCTCCCTCGCCCCCGATCTGGATCGGGAGGAGAGCCCGATCCCCTCGCGCCCGTGCCACGGTCTCTTTCTCACCGGACCTCGTCGCCGCCTCACCGTCCTCCTCCTCGTCTCCTCCTCGCCGGACCACCCCGCGCACGCTGCCCGAACCCTACGGCCCCAGTGAGCACCTCCCCCTCCCCTCTCGGTCTCCCTCGCGTAGCTCACGCGCCTCGTCGCGCCCGTCGCATCAACGCCGTGCTCGCTACCCTGTGTACTGCTGTAGCTGCTGCCGGTCGCGGCCTCCCCTGCGCGCCCCCTGCGTCGTGCTCCGCGGGACCAAGTCCTCCTCGCCGTGCGCCGCCTCCCCGCGCCGCCCACGATGGTCGTGCCCCGCCGCGAGCTGCAGCAACTGCTGCTGTGCTGCCGCGCTGCCGCCACCACCACTGCCGCCCTCCACCGCATGGGCCAGCCGCGTCCCGCGCCACTATGCGCGCTCGCGGTGGCCGCGTCCCGCGCCGTCCCCTGCACCGCGCTAGCCTCCCCTGCATCTCGCTGCCTCGCCTGCGCCCCGCTAGCCGCCCGACGGCGCCCTACTCCCCGGCCCGCGCGGCTTGTCGCCGCACCATCCACGGCCTCCTGCCGCCCGCTCACCCCCACGGTTGCCGCGGCGCCCGGCGGCCACGTCCCACTCGGGCGGGCTACGCCCGCTCCCCATGGGCTCCCGCCCGTTAGCACCGCACCCATTAAGGCCCCTGTCCCTATGACAAAGGGGTCCCACCCCCCAAAACATTTAAAAAAAGATATGAAAAAAAAGAATATAAATAAAATAAAATAAAATACTAATTAATTAATTAATTAATTAACTAAATTAATTAACTTAATTAATTGAGTTCAATTAACCTAATCAATTAACTAAACTAATTAAACCTGCTTAGTTAGTGTTAGGCAATGACACTGGGACACACATGTCAGTTTGACTTGGTCACTGACTAGTGGACCGCTGACATCACCCTGACATCATGCTGACGTCATAATTGCATTTTCTAATTAAATTAATTCTGTTAATTCTAAAAATGAATTAAATCTTTTAAAATTAATAGAAAATAAACCGTAGCTCGGATCGAAAAACTTTGTACATGAAAGTTGCTAAGAACGACGAGACGAATCCGGATACGCAGTCCGTTCGTCCGCCACACACCCCTAACCTATCGAACCCGCAACTTTCCCCCTCCGGCTCCTCTGCCCGAAATCACGAAACACCGGGAATACTTTCCCGGATGTATTCCCCCTTAACCGGTACCACCTCATACCACGTTAGGGCACGCCTAGCATCGTTACTTGTCATGTCATGCTTCACTAAGCATATGCTTGCATTATATTTATTGTTTCTTCCCCCTCTTCTCTCTCTAGATACCGAGACCGACGCCGCTGCTACCCCGTACGACTACGGTGTTGACGACCCCTCTCTCTTGCCAGAGCAACCAGGCAAGCCCCCCCCTTGATCACCAGATATCGCCTACTCTTCTCTATACTACTTGCATTAGAGTAGTGTAGCATGTTACTACTTCTCGTTAATCCTATACTGATGCATAGCCTGTCCTTGCTACTACTGTTGTTACCATTACCTGCTATCCTACTGCTTAGTATAGGATGCTAGTGTTCCATCAGTGGCCCTACACTCTTGTCCGTCTACCATGCTATACTACTGGGCCGTGATCACTTCGGGAGGTGATCACGGGCATAGGCTTTATACTTTACACTGTTACTTTACATGTGGTACTGTTCGGAGATGGGGGCTGAAGGGACAGGTGGCTCCATCCCGGTAGAGGTGGGCCTGGGTTCCCGACGGCCCCCGACTGTTACTTGAGGCGGAGCGACAGGGCAGGTTGAGACCACCTAGGAGAGGGGTGGGCCTGGCCCTGGTCGGCGTTCGCGGATACTTAACACGCTTAACGGGATCTGGGTATTTGATCTGAGTCTGGCCATTTGGTCTATACGCACTAACCATCTACGTGGGAGTAGTTATGGGTATCCCGGCGTCGTGGTATCAGCCGAAGCCTTCTTGACGTCAGCGATGGAGCGGCGCGCGCTGGATTGGACTGGAACGCCACTAGGCTAGGTCTGCTTCCGGCCGCCCTCGCAACGTGCAGGTGTGCAAAGGGCGATGGGCCCAGACCCCTGCGCCATAGGATTTAGACCGGCGTGCTGACCTCTCTGTTGTGCCTAGGTAGGGCTGCGACGTGTTGATCTTCCGAGGCCGGGCATGACCCAGAAAAGTGTGTCCGGCCAAATGGGATCGAGCGTGTTGGGGTATGTGGTGCACCCCTGCAGGGAAGTTTATCTATTCGAATAGCCGTGTCCCTCGGTAAAAGGACGACCCGGAGTTGTACCTTGACCTTATGACAACTAGAACCGGATACTTAATAAAACACACCCTTCCAAGTGCCAGATACAACCGGTGGTCGCTCTCTCACAGGGCGACGAGGGGAGGATCATCGGTTAGGATTATGCTATACGATGCTACTTGGAGGACTTCAGTCTACTCTCTTCTACATGTTGCAAGACGGAGGCTGCCAGAAGCGTAGTCTTCGAAAGGATTAGTTATCCCCCTCTTATTCTGGCTTTCTGCAGTTCAGTCCACATATGATACCCTTACTCCATTTGATACCCATGCATATGTAGTGTAGCTCCTTGCTTGCGAGTACTTTGGATGAGTACTCACGGTTGCTTTCTCCCCCCCTTTCCCCCCTTTCCTTTCTTTCTGGTTGTCGCAACCAGATGTTGGAGCCCAGGAGCCAGACGCCACCATCGACGACGACCCCTATACCGGAGGTGCCTACTACTACGTGATGCCCGCTGACGACGACCAGGAGTAGTTAGGAGGATCCCAGGCAGGAGGTCTGCGCCTCTTTCGATCTGTATCCCAGTTTGTGCTAGCCTTCTTAAGGCAGACTTGTTTAACTTATGTCTGTACTCAGATATTGTTGCTTCCGCTGACTCGTCTATGATCGAGCTCTTGTATTCGAGCCTTCGAGGCCCCTGGCTTGTAATATGATGCTTGTATGACTTATTTTATTTGTAGAGTTGTGTTGTGATATCTTCCCGTGAGTCCCTGATCTTGATCGTACACGTTTGCGTGTATGATTAGTGTACGATTAAATCGGGGGCGTCACAAATCCTATTCCAACTAGGACTCTCAAGGGGGAAAGGAGAGAGAGGGGGGCCGGCCCCTTCTCCTAGTCCTACTAGGACTTGGGGAAGGGGGGGGGGGCGGCCAGCTGCGGGCTGCCCCTTTTTCTCTTTTCCACTAAGGCCCAATAGGCCCATTAGTCTCCCGAGGGGTTCCGGTAACCCTCCCGGTATTCCGGTAAAATCCCGATTTCACCCGGAACACTTCCTATGTTCAAACATAGGCTTCCAATATATCAATCTTTACGTCTCGACCATTTCGAGACTCCTCGTCATGTCCGTGATCTCATCCGGGACTCCGAACAACCTTCGGTACATCAAAATGCATAAACTCATAATAACTGTCATCGTAACGTTAAGCGTGCGGACCCTACGGTTCGAGAACAATGTAGACATCACCGAGACACGTTTCCGGTCAATAACCAATAGTGGGACCTGGATGCCCATATTGGCTCCTACATATTCTACGAAGATCTTTGTCGGTCAGACCGCATAACAACATACGTTGTTCCCTTTGTCATCGGTATGTTACTTGCCCGAGATTCGATCGTCGGTATCCAATACCTAGTTCAATCTCGTTACTGGCAAGTCTCTTTACTCGTTCCGTAATACATCATCTCATAACTAACATCTTAGTTATTATGCTTGCAAGGCTTATGTGATGTATATTACCGAGAGGACCCAGCGATACCTCTCCGACAATCGGAGTGACAAACCCTAATCTCGAAATACGCCAACCCAACATCTACCATTGGAGACACCTGTAGTACTCCTTTATAATCACCCAGTTACGTTGTGACGTTTGGTAGTACCCAAAGTGTTCCTACGGTAAACGGGAGTTGCATAATCTCATAGTTATAGGAACATGTATAAGTCATGAAGAAAGCAATAGCAACATACTAAACGATCGGGTGCTAAGCTAATGGAATGGGTCATGTCAATCAGATCATTCAACTAATGATGTGACCTCGTTAATCAAATAACAACTCTTTGTTCATGGTTAGGAAACATAACCATCTTTGATTAACGAGCTAGTCAAGTAGAGGCATACTAGTGACACTCTGCTGGTCTATGTATTCACACATGTATTATGTTTCCGGTTAATACAATTCTAGCATGAATAATAAACATTTATCATGATATAAGGAAATAAATAATAACTTTATTATTGCCTCTAGGGCATATTTCCTTCAAGTTGATGCTTGAGATCGTTCCTTAGCCGTGTGCGGTGCCCCCTGCCACCAAATTCCACCTCGGTCATATCGTTGTAGAGCTTAGGCGAAGCCCTGCGTCGGTAGTACATCAAGATCGTCACCACGCCGTCGTGCTGACGGAACTCTTCCTCGACGCTTTGCTGGATCGGAGCACGAGGATCGTCATCGAGCTGAACGTGTGCTAAGAACTCGGAGGTGCCGGAGTAACGGTGCTTGGATCGGTCGGATCGGGAAGAAGACGTACGACTACTTCCTCTACGTTGTGTGATCGCTTCCGTAGTCGGTCTGCGTTGGTACATAGACAATACTCTCCCCCTCATTGCTATGCATCACCATGATCTTGCGTGTGCGTAGGAAAATTTTCAAAATTACTACGTTCCCCAACACCAAGGGGCCGACGACGACGACGGTCGTGGCCGAGGACGGGCCAAACAAGGAGGCGGTCGTGAGGATGGAGGCCGCGCCCGTGGCTACAAAGGGGTTCGTGATGGCGGACGCGGCTGAGGCTATCAACAGGGCGGCAACGACTACGGCGGCTGCGGTGGGCGCAACAACTACAGCGGCCGCGGCGGTAGAGGAGGAGGAGGCCAGAGTCAACCGCCCCGGACATGCATCAAGTCACGGGGCCTCCCCTCTCCGAGCGCTACCACGCAGAGGCGGCTCAGCTCCGGGAGAAGTTCCACGTGATGGACATCAGCCGTAGATCCAACCGACCGGCGATGGAGCAGCTGTCAGCGTTCCTCCGCGCGGCACCAGGTTCCGTTGCACCTCCTCCATTGTGCTCTCCCTGCCTCGCGGTCCCTACCAGAAGCCTTGCTAGCCGCAGTCCCAGATCCTCCTCTCTACGCGTCTCTGCTTCTCGTGTGACGTCGCCGGCTTCACGATATCCACCACGATGGGCGTCACAAGCCCAAGGGAGTGTGTCGAGACCATGGCGATAATGCTTCCCTTCCTACCGTCGTTGCCGCGTTCCGCCAATTGCGGCAAGAAGCCATGGCGCAGGCAGAGAAGTCGCCTGTCGAGTAGGCGGCTTCAGCTGCAACACCGGATAAGTGACCCCTCCGTCATAAGATGAGGTTCTTCAGTTACACACCTGCAGCTTAAACAAAATTCATTTCTATTTTTGCAGATTTTGAATTTAGTTTAGTAGAGAACACCCACAAAATCTTCACAAGGATTCATGAACTCACTTTCCAACGGAAGAAATGTGATGTTCAATTAGCATTAACCCGATTGATCTCTTGCCTGGTAAATATCCGGTCGTCTGAATCTGGTTCCTCTGCAGATTATTCTGATGTTTATGGCATCGGATTTGGTGCTGGGGAAGGGGAGACTGAGGGGGAAATGGCGACCAAGAGGAGCGTGGGCACCCTGGGCGACAAGGACCTCAGGGGGAAGAAGGTGCTCCTTCGTGCCGATCTGAACATTCTGCTGGACGACAGCCAGAACATCACCGACGACAATTGCATCCGTGCCTCCGTGTTGTCCATCAAGTTCCTCATGGCGAAGGTTGCCAAGGCCATCCTGGCCAACCATCTGGTGAGCACGCGCTTCTCGATTTGTGTCTATGCCATTTTACTGACGAATTTGTGCCGCTTGAGCTTAGAGTGTCAGATGGGGGACTTGCTGTCAGTCTTCTGTTCATCACTAATCTCTTGGGAGTGAAGGGAAGAAGAAAGAAAATACTTTCAGCTAATAGTTGTATGTTCCGTAGCCTGTTCGCATTGTGCTTAAAAATCATAGTAACAAAAATAGTGAGGATTAACTTAGAATTGCATTTTCTTTGATTGTTTGTTACCTTTCTACTCAGAAATATACAGAACAGAGTCCTCTGTGCAGTTCATGTCAATTGCTTTTGAATATGTTAATTAGTCATTACAGTGATTTGTAAAACAGTTTGTTCGAATGGCTCCTGCCGCTTGCCATGCCTCACCCGCTGGCCCGTTCGCCACTAGCCTCGGCCCCCGCCCACTCGCCTCTCATGTGGCATACGGTGCCCGACCCGGCTCTGTTTGTCTGCCTCCCTCGTGTTACTCGTCAGTCGGCCCCGCCATTCAGCCTATCGCGTGGCACATGGCTGTAGCCGCTTGATGTCGGGGGCAACACCACGGGATGGCCCTGCCGCACCTTCATTGCAGACTCACCGGTAAATTCCTTGCTTGCTGTTCTCACAAAGGCAATTTCAAGTCTTGTGCGTTTTTATTTGATACCCGTGTGCCAAAAACTGAAGTCTATGTGGTATGACTGGAATTCCTGTTAAGTTCATATGTTGCAATTCTGAAACTGAATTTTGTGTCTGTAGTTATTCTAATGTCCCTCGGTTCAACTCGGTGTATTTACTTCTCATGTTGAACTGATGTGTGATACTGGATCTTGTGTACTTTCAACAGCCTTGCAATTTTTGTTAGGATTTGGTGTGTGTGCATTTTCACATAATTTCTAACAATCCAGTTCACCTTTTAGTTGCAGAAGACTAACCAACTAGGCGCAGATCGATCCATTTGTGTATGCTAGCCTCCTCCTCTGCATTTGCAGGCCGCCGAGTCCAACTCTGCTGCGGCGTAGATCACCCGCCCGCCGCGCTGCGCAACTCACGACGCAGGTGGCCCTCCTCCACAGCAAGGCTGTCTTCACGCTTATCGACATTAGTTTAATTCAGAGTCTATTTCGGTGTGTTTGGAGTGGATGGTAAGATGATATACTCAAATACAATGAGAAGAGCAGGCATATCCACTGGGTGGTACCTTTTTCCGTAATAAAGTGGTGATGGTGCTAATTAACTATGGGCTCTTAGTTTGATTCAGACTCTGTAGGTGCACTGCATGCACTTTAGTACATAGCAAATTCGCAAACAAAATTTAACTTTTGTTCATCTGTGTGAACTTCCTTTGCATATATGCTGATAACAGTTTAACTTCAAAATGAAAAGAGAATCCGATCCATACTGTGCTATAGTAATTTTTAGTGTCAACTAATTCAAGAGTACTTGAAATCTGATGGGAGTACTGATTGTGCATCATTTTCGACTAATCTTCTTAACTGAGACCAAATTTAAATGCCCTAGAGGCCTTAACACTAAGATGGCTTAATCCTTTCAGCATCTAACAATTATTATAAAAAAAACTGAGAAGACTCCACCTATGGTGAAGAATGGATGAGTCTGTTAGAAACTCGATCGTTTTCTTGTTTCAGTATTGTCCGCATCTTTGTTTCATGAAGATTCTATTCTGTATTTTTATGTCACATTTGAAGGTGTTGGCAAGTAGGTGGCTGTACATCTTGCCAATTCAATTTCTAATAGGCATGAGCCCCCTGTATTCTGGACAACTAAGGACACATGCATAATTACTTGATCATGTAGCAATTCTAATTGAGACGCATGCATTTAGATTGGATGTTGAAGCGAGCCCGCCATTTTATTACTTTGAGAGAACTATACAGTGATATTTGGCTATTGCTTTCAGTATTAGAGAATCATAGAAACTGAACTGCAGGGCTTACTATAGTTTTATGTGACATTCCTCTATGCCATCATGCCATACTGTTTATTTTGAGCAACCTTTCTATTGTATTTTGTTGGACAATTTTTAGTGTAATGTCTAGCACCTCAATATACAGTAAATAAGTGCAAGCTTGGCTATATATTTGATTTTCTCATGTTGTATTCATTTTCTTTGCTCTGCTACTGTAGCAATCAAATAGAATCACGCACAAACTCCAGTTAGTCCTGTGCAAAACTGATATAGAAGTGTGGACTATGGACTCCTTATTTTTCTGTTTCAGGCCTAGAATCATAGGGAAAAGTGTGGACTATGGATTCATACCAGAACTCGATTGGCCATGGCACATCTTCACCAACGAGTCATGGTGTCGGCAACAATATTCAAGATTTCCCGTTTCCTTCATTTTCAAGCATCTCTCTTAAAGGCAATGTATGCAGGTTCATCATTCATGCGAGGGATATGAAAGGTGAAACAAAAGTAAAAGGTGTTTATCATAATTGTAAAGGAGTGTCGTGTCGATTTTATAAATCCATTAGTATCCTACTACTCGCAGTTTTTGTAGTTCAATAAAATAGTACAATTTTCAAATGATATTTGTTATGGTTAGATATAAATATTTTAACATTTTGAGGTTCCGTGAGATGAGATGATGGCTCATGTGTCATTTTGACAAAAGTCTCACTACGGTCAGATCTTTTAGTTCAATTAGATAATGCAATTTTCAAATGATATGTGATATGGCGATATGCTTTTATTTATTTATTTCCTATGTTCCTTGTCACTGGCATTTGTGCATGAATTGGCTACATGTCCCCAAAGCTAACCAAATAAGAATGAGAATTTCCTAACCGCACTTTGCACCGGAGCTTACTATGAAAGAAATGCTGTATCCCAAAATCACCACTCATATTATTTTTATTTCCACCGGTTTAGTGACTTCATTCTTCACCAGAAGCCGTGAAAAATTTCTGTGAATAGCAACAACTAGCAGTAACTATGTTTGGTTGTAGGCTGCCATGCTCCATGTAAATTGACAAGTCTTTTGCAGTATCAGTCTGATAACAAATACTCCCTCCACAAAGAAATATAATAGTGTTGTAGTATAATTCTTCGCCATGTTAACTAGCAGTACTACATGCCAGAATCCATTCTCTTCATGCCCTGGAAGTAACTTCCTCTTTGCAGAATCCACATAATATGTATTACACGTAAAAAGTATGTTTATACAGGAGTTTTTTTCTTCTTCTCATGGTTATACGTGCATTGCACGTGCATGCTTACTAGTGCAAGTAAGGTTTACAACGACGTTAAATTGTCAACCCAATTCCCCTTGCTCGCTTATATAGAATGCGTTAGGATAACAGAACGGGTTGGTAGTTGCGCCAGGATGGCTGCACGACCGACTGTTTCGTAGCCATAACTTACTAGTAAAGACCATAGTTAACTAGATATTTTGTGGTTGGTAACAAATGCTTAGTGGAGATCGTGGGCGACGCCTCCATAGACTCACAGTCTGATGTCGAGTTGAGGACCGGTTGGCGATCTTCGCTCGATTGGCTTGACATCGTAAAGGTTACCCCTGGCTGCATTGTGACCTACAATTTCCATGGGCATGGGTATAAGCATTATCGGAGATTGGGTATCCTGGGCAGGTGGGTACACCGTGTAGAAACACATACACACTCTGTGGTTCGAACTGAAGTCTCTATTGATTAGTGATACAGTTTATACAGTGTACAGCCCATGCAAGTCTCTAACAGACTAACCATCTGACTAGCTAAACCCTAGGCACTAGACTTATCCGATCGTGGTTAGTGGGAGACGTGGGACGGTGAAAGTGATTGTGTAGAATGGTTCCAACACCCCTCGCAGTCGCAGTGGCGCCATCCGTGACACAAAGACTGGAGCAAAAATCTTCCAACAATGAAGTAGGCAGGCTCTTGGTCATGATATCAGCGAGTTGCTGAACGGTGGGGATATGCATGACGCGATACTGTCCAAGGGCGACCTTCTCACGAACAAAGTGTATGTCCAGCTCGATATGATTCGTGCGCTGGTGTTGAACGGGATTTTGGGCAAGGTAGACGGCCAAGACATTGTCACCGAAGACGACGATTGCTTTGTCAATGCCGGTGCGGAGCTCATGAAGTAGTTGTCTGACCCAGCAACACTCAGTGACAGCGTTCGCCACGGCGCGGTACTCGGCCTCCGCACTCGACCGGGATACTGTGGGCTGGCGTTTAGAGGACCAGGACACGAGTGTGGATCTGAGGAAGACACACTGCCTGAGGTCAAGCGCCGTGTATCTGGGCAGCCTACCCAATCAGCGTCACTGTAGGCGACCAACTCCGCCGGTGATGTAGCAGTGAGCACAAGGCCCTGCCCCGTAGTGCCATGGATGTAACGCAGATGCGTTTAACCATGGTCCAGTGTGGTTGGCGGGGGGCATGCATGTGAAGGCACACTTGTTGGACGGCGTAGGCGATGTCGGGTCTGGTGAGCGTGAGGTATTGGAGCACCTCGGCGATGGTCCGGTAGGAGGATGCGTCGTCAACGAGTGCACCTGATTCGGAGGAGATCTTGCCCTTGGTGTCGGATGGAGTGGTGGTGGGATGGCAGTTGGACATGCCGGGCCGATGTAGCAGATCCTCGGCGTACTGTTATTGATGGAGGAAGAAGCCTGCTGCCGTACGACGCACCTGGATGTCGAGGAAAAACTGAAGCGGACCCATGACCTTGATGGTCACAGCAGACATCGGTGGTGAGCTGGGTGATGATGCGGCGCAGCAAAGCATAGGTCGAGGCAGCGAGAACATTGTCGTCCACATAGAGTAAGGGGTAGGCGGTGTCAAGGCCGTGGTTGTAGACGAACAGGGATGTGTCCGAGCGAGTGGCGACGAAGCCAATGGTGGAGATGCAGGCGATGATCTTCGTGAACCACGCCCTCGGGGCTTGCGAGCAACAGCGAGCTGAAGGACAACTCGAATGGATGCCGGCTTGACGACGGGAGAGAAGGTGTCCGTGTAGTCGATCCTGTGCCGCTGCGTGAAACCACCACTAGTAGAAAACAGGGCTTTGGTCCAGGCCGGGTCAGCCCATTAGTCCCGGTTCAGTCTAGAACCGGGACTAATGTGAGCATTGGTCCCGATTCGTGCGGCTAAGGCATTAGTCCCGGTTCACTCGGGCCCTTTAGTCTCGGTTTAAGACATGAACCGGGACTAAAGGGTGCGATGACCTTTAGTCCCGGATCGTGCCTCAAACCGGGACTAAAGTTTAGACCTTTATTCCCGGTTTGAGGCACGAACCGGGACTAATGGGGTTGAGACCTTTAGTCCCAGTTCGTGCCACGAACCGGTACTAAAGGTCCCATTTTCAAACTCTACCCCCCCATGGATCGCCTTTTCAGTCTTAAAAAAATAAAATAAAATGATGGAAATGTCAAAAAAATAAAAGAAAATAAGTTTCTCATGTGATATGTAGTCTCGTTGTTGGGAAAATTTGCAAATGTGAATTTTGACTTTATTTGCAAAATCTCTCTGAAATTTGTAAAAATGGGCATAACTTTTGCATACTAACTCGGATGAAAAAGTTTTTTATATGAAAAATCATCTACTCGAAAAGTTACATCTGAATTTAACCGGGGAAACCCCGTTAAACATTTACAAAATCCTCAAAAACCTAATAGAAAAAAAGTTACGGGGCTTTTAAGATCTAGAGTGAAAAAAATCGAAAAAAATTCAAACAGTGGGCAAACTGTGGTCAAACAATGGTCAAACTAATTATTCTAGAATATTAGTGTTACTAAATAATTATTTCAGTTATTTCAATTTTGGTCAAATCTGGTCAAACTATGGTCAAACAATGGCCAAACTAATTATTCAAGAAATATTAGTGTTACTAAATAATTATTGTTTTTTAAAACAATAGTTTCAAAATAAAACTATGAAATATGCCACTTCATGCTCAAGCAAAATCCTGAAGGTTAATAGGATTGACATCTTAGTATTGTCAGGAAAACAACAAGTGCAGACTTGGAACGAGGGAGAATAGAACCCGGAAGTTAAGCGTGCTCAGGCTGAGGAAGTGGGAGGATGGGTGACCGTTCGGGAAGTTAGATGATTTGGAATGATGAGGGGTGATTAGAGGATAAATTGAGAAGTGATGAGGGGTGGTGATTACAAACTAGAGGTTAAAATAATTCAGAAATTTGAAAATAAAAAATATTAAAAAAACTTCAAAAAAAAAAACAAATCCGTGTGCACAGTGGACAATATATATAACATGTAGAGTAAAAAAGAGATGCAATAAGTGTAAAACCTCTTTGGCGAAGCCATGTCGATCTCATCGTGATTGGGTTGGCCGGTGAGGATGCTCCAGCTGACTTGGCTGTCGGAGGAGGGGAAGAAGATCTTAGGCGTCTGGAGATGGAGCCCGAGGTACTGCTCCGCTATGATGGAGGGTTTCGTCATTGGAGCAGCTCCGGTGAGTTGTACGACGTCGAGGCTGAAGCAGGACAAGAGAGACAACGAACAACGTTAACCTGAGTGGAATTCTAATAGCATCTCCACTACATGATGTAAAATACATAACCACAAAGTGCTAGATGTAAAATACATCAGCCGCTCATCTCTGAACTCAACTGTCGAAACTGAAAACTGTTGAAACTTAACTTAACTATTGAAACTGAACTTAACTGTCGAAACTGAATTTTGCTGTCGAAACTGAATTTTGCCGTTGAAACTGAACGCACTAGCAGGGTGAGGCTACACGTCGGTCGACTGACTTTTTCATCTTTGGTCAGTCGATTTTGCAGCCGTTGGATATGAAATCAAGGGCCTGCGGTTCATCTTCAACCTCCACCCCCTGAGTCGGCCAAACAGCAGCCCCCTGCCGCCCGCGGTCGGCGGTGCGCCGCCCCGCCCGCCCCAAAAACACTCCCCACCGCCGGTCCGCCGCCGCCCCGGCCATCCCTCTAGGCCACCCCGTGCCGAGCTTTTTCTCTGGCGATCCCCATGCCACCGCCCCGCCAAGGCCCCGCCACCGCCGGCGACCACCGCCCCCATCCTGAACCCTAAGATAGATAGTGGGGTATCTCTCCGGCGAGCCCCCCTCCCCGCTGTGGATGGTTCTTCCTTCACCCCGGCGAGCCCCCCCACCACCTAAAAATCGACTGACCCAAAAGTCGATTCAGTCGACTGAAGTGTAGCTAAATCGGAGCAGCATCGCAAGCAAGAGCAAGAGCGAGAGCAGCAACACGAGCAAGAGCAATAGCAAGAGCAGACCAGGCAGGGGACCGAGAGCAAGAGCAGAGCAGCAGCGTGAGCGAGAGCTAAAGCAGCAGCAGGTCCTACGGATGTGGACGCCGCCGCCGAGGGAGCGACGCCATGGAGGAAGTGGCCGGCGACGCCGCCGTGGATGGAGCCGCGCCGTGTCAGCTCGGGACCAAGCGCCGGCAGTACTGTGAGATCGAATCAAGAAGAAAATGCAGCGATTTGTGTACAACCTCTTTGGTGGCGCCGATTAGGCCGTAGCTTCATTCGAGGAAACGGTGATGATGATGCTCTTCCGGTGGTGGAGGTGAAGACGGCGGTGTGGGAATGGAGGTGGCGCGAAAGACGAGGGAAACATCGGGGCAGCTTCTTGGAGGTGGAGGACGGGGTGGCTGAACCGGCTGGACGATGTGATCGACGATGGATCCTCAGGTACGGTGGATGAGGGACGTCGAGGTGTTGCTGTGGACGATGTCGTCGGGGAAGAGGCTCCGGCTGGGTGGCGGACGGAGCATGGTGTGGGGTTTCGTCGCGGGTTTTCGCGGCCTCGGTGTACGAATGGGTGGGTGGATGGGATGGCAGTGGGGAACCATGGCTTAGAGACGCGCTTGTCCGAAATGTGGGGTAAGTTACGAAAGTACCCCCACCGATTTGAGGTGGTTCTTTCGGTTCAGGGGTACCACGGGCATTTCGCGTGTCTGGATTTCACAGGAGGTGGGAATTTTCGCGCGCGTTGTAATTTCGGAATAGCAAGGCGCGGGTTGAGATGGAGGGAGTTGTCGGAGCACAACGAGACAAAGATATATCTTAAATATTTCGGGCTAACAAGGCGCGGGTTGAAATTTCCGGACAAGCCTAACGTGTACTGTCCCAAATCAATGCGCCCTACAAATGTCATTCAAAACTTTAAATTCATGTTATGTTCAATTAAAATATTTCGCTACGTGTATAATGCATGCAACCTACTACTCAAATGAACGTTTTAGTGCATTCCAAACGTATATACTTCTGCTTCAATGTGAACTAAATTTGAATTTGTTTCTCTATTTGAATAAGATCTACAGTAATGATTGTTGTGAAGTCAAAGCATTTGAATTCGTTTCTCTGTTTTAATAAGATCTACAATCATCATTATTGTCAAGTTAAACCATCGTTTGTGTATTATGTTCACAACACACCACATGATTAGTCTCGAGTTACATATGAACTATGTGTACTCCTATATGAACTCCAACTAGATTTTTTGAATCCACTTTATTTTGATTTCAAATCACATTACATTTCTAGCTCTAGCTAGATCTTCATAATCTAAACCATGTCTCATATGTATAATGTGTTTATCACATTATGTATGGTGCCCCGCCCCCTGTGCCTACAAGTATTTAGATGTGAGTTGCAAACACCACACATTACCACAAATTCAAATAAAATGTGAGAATGTTCGATATATAGTATTGTTTAGATTGTTTGATATTTAGTTGTAAGCTGCGAACGCCACATATTATCACAAATTCAAATAAAATGTGAGATTGTTTGATGTATAGTATGGTTTAGATTGTTCGGCATTTAGCTGTGAGTTGCAAACGCCATGCATTATCACATTATGGTATAACATGTGCACATCACGTGTATCACCGCTATATTCAGGCATGCAATGTTTAAAACACTATGATCTCCTATTCAAATATATGAATCCGCTTTCATATCAAATTATGATCTTTGTTAGTCTCTTACTCCCACACAATCCTCTAACCTTTGTAGCTACCACTAACTTTCTCTCGTGCATGCACATGCCCTCCTCGCCCTCCCCCTCCCTCGGCATTCTATCCACCTGGCACATTCATTTTTTCTTTAGGTCGTTCTCCAAGAGTCTCCACAACTACTTTCCGACACACACCGATCGATAAACCTCTCCAGCGGTGCCTGCCTACAACATACAAACACACCTTCAATCTCCTCCTTTATGTGTCCTTGCTTCGTGTCTCTCATACGGTCAGACACATGTGTAAACTCTCGCCCCTCTTTCATCGCTCTCACAACCGCACACTCCCCCCTATCTAGCTAGTAGTTGGGCCTCTCGCGCCACCTCCTAGCTCCATTCTCTCTGTCTATCCGTCTCGCTGGGCCTTATTTGCCTCTAACAAATGGATGTACACCGACCGATCTATCGCTATACATATAGCTAGCTAGGTCCTTATAACTCGTTTTTACCCACACATCAATCGATCTACCTCATTAGTTGTGTCTCTCCCTTCCTCCGACAAACAACAATTGATCTACCGATCTAGTTAGGTTTGCTTACCAAAAACATGGTTCCCCTTCATCATCCATGGATGCTTCCCGACAGATCTATCACGCACAGGCACACACAGAAACACATCCCCACTCTTATTGATAACATTGTAGTTCCACCCTCAGTTTGTCTAGTAGGCCTCTACCACCATCTTCGAGAAGCAACTCCATCACCCATCCAGCACTCTACCCCTCCCCCTCCCTCTCTCCCTCCTCTCTCTCTCTCTCTGTCCCATCATATTTCTCGTCCTTCAGTTATGTATGGATGTCGACCTATCTCCCTCAAGACATAGCTGGGTCTCTCCTTCTCAACACATATACGAGTCGTTCTACCTCTATAGTTAGGCCTCTGCCTACCCCTCCCACCACCCCCTCCCCCCACACACACCGATACATCGAGCGCTCTAGTCATGTCTCCCTGCCACACACCAACTTGACGTGTGCCTTCTAACGTTCTGGTAGGCTAGTCGCCCTATATCTTTGACTTGCACACACAAACAATTTCGATGGCTCTCTTCATCGATCTCGCACCCACCCACTTAGTACGCCGTCTCCCCCGCCCACGGGCGCGGTGGCTCGCAGGATGAGGTGAAGCTTGCTTACCACGCCTTACGCCCGCTCCCTCGCCCACGCGCGCGGTGGCTCGTAGCCCGAGGATAAAATTTTACTAGTCCCTCCGTTTACTCCTCGTGCCTACTACCTTGGTTATAGAGATTATACTATCATATTGTTTGGAATATATATGTTCTTTAGTAGATTTCAATATGAACTACTAGTACATACTCCAAACACTGATGTATATAGACGTATTTTAGAGTGTAGATTCACTCATTTTGCTCTGTATGTAGCACTCTCCCTCGCCCCTCGACCCTCGCCCACGTGGTGGACGTGCAGCAACTCATTCGGTCTCATATAGCCAGAACGATATATACTGCACTACCATTATTGCTCGACTTCCCAAAGAGGCGAAGAGCCAATCGCAAGGTTAATATCTTGGAGATGCCAAGCGCAAGGTTATAGGAGAACGAGTAGTAGGTGCCGTGTCATTCATAAAAAAGTTTTTTTCTTCAGTGGCACGTACGCAATATGATAGGTTCATATGGAGAGAAAAGGAAACCACTCCACTATATACATAGTCAGGACGGGCCAGCCTACACGGTTGCTTGCTGGGGTTGCTCTCTTCACACTCTCTCGCACAAAACGACTGTGGCCACATCTCTAACATCCCGGCGGATCACGTCCGCTTGGGGAAGGGGTGGAAGCTTAGTGTAGATGAGGTGGCCGTCGCCGACGGCGAAAAACCACTGTCGGCACCTCCCGATCAAGGGTCCCCGCCATTCTCTCTCACAAAGCCGGTGAGGTTGCCTTCGTCCCTTGCTCACTGCCGCCGCCCTCCTCAAGGTTGAGCTACGTCCCTCAGGTACAACTCCCGTTACAGCCAGCTTGCACCACTGCTCCAGCTGCCCACATCACTCCCTGTGGATATTTCTCTACTTCTTTGCCCCGCACATACCTCTACTGGCTTCTACATACTGTATTTGTGATCAGTTTATGTCTCATCAACTAGTCCCAGTAATATTATTGTAATCACGCTTGTTCAATTTCTTTGCCACAGGGATGCTCATCTCGATTTTGGTGAAACTACACAAAATGATCTGATGGTCAAAAGGTTGCAAACTTCATTTATTAGGAAGCTCAAACATTGCCACCAAATTGAAGCCTGGTCAGGGTTCATGGTTCAAGGGCTAGGGACTATGGATCGTTTTTTCTTTAGCTGCCTCTGTTCCAAAATAAGTGTCAACTTTAGTAGTAGTACAACTTTGTACCAAAGTTTGCACAAAGTTGAGAAACTTATTTTGGAACGGGGGGAGTACATATTTGCTATGATCTGTCAATCATTGAGATGCAATAGCATGCATGTTAGTCTCCTTTGTATTTGATGAAATGTTGCAACGGGCAACCTTGGACGCAAGATACATGTAACAGAAGCTGGAAGCTTCATAGCATTGTACAAATTTATCTCGCTGATAAATTACACTACATACTATACTAGCACTTCCTTCGTTCCTAAATATAAGTCTTTGTAGAGATTTCACCATGAACCACATGCGGATCACTAAGCCTGTGTGTTTTCACTGCTCTTGCACGCCTCCGCTGTAAGAATAGAGAAAATTGTAATCTAGTAGGTACACCTCCTTTCGCCGAAAGCGTGGGACATCCAGCAGTCCTACGACCTCAGTAATAAACACCAATGAGCCATCAAATCACATAGACCCAACAGTAAGTTGGACGGACGAAGCAACCATCACTCTTGCGCCAGTGAGAGGTCGCGTCTGCTCTGCCCGGGCATGAATGCGGCACCGATTCTTTGGAGCGGCGCTGATCGTTTCGGGCGGGAAGCGCGCGCGGGCGATGGAGGGGCTTTGGGTGGGCCAGGCTGGTCAGGAGCGGCCGTGGCAGCTATCCGCATGTCCCTACCAGACACTACACAACATCTCTCTGTCGAAGTAGGTCGATCTGTCGCTCTCTCTAACACACACATGGTGTTAAACACACACGCACACACACATGCACACACGCACGCACCTTGGTCCCGTTGCACCTTCTAACGTGACTTATTACACCTAGACGGAGGGAGTAGTAAGTATACGAGCTACGGTGGCACACTGACTTAAGTCGAATACAAGTGCCCAAAATTTGTGTGCATGTTATAATAAGGATTCAGGAATGTATAAAAGGTTATTTCCCTCTCGTTGAACATAACGGGAGGGTTGTGTAGCTGGTTAGCCTATTCGCTCATCAAACTTGAGGTCTCGGGTTCGATAACTACACTTGAGCATAATTTGTGCCAGGAGGATTCTTTGACTGGTCAAAATGTTTTCTAGGGTTTGCACGCTTCACACTATGTCTCCAGTATATATATACACGCTGGAGCCTCAACGCGTGTAGTTGCTCTCTTCACACTCTCTCGCCCTCTCCCGCTGGAGCCTCAGCGCTTGTAGTTGCTCTATTCACACTATCTCGCCCTCTCCAGATCTAAACAAGAGACTTTGTTGGCCTCTCTCTCCCCTCACTGCTGCTCAAAGAGCCAGCAGGATCCGCCCGCCGGGAAGGGAAGGAGGCTTAACGCTGTCGCCGTCGGCGAGGGACTACCGGCGCAGCTGTTCACTTTCCACCCAGCGGCGGCGCGGGAGGGCCTCCGACCCTTTCTTCTTCGCCATCGTCCCGTCGCCCGACGAACCACGCCCCAAGAACCTTAAGGTATAATTTACTTAATCCGCATGCATTCCTCTAGCTGCATGTATACCATGAATCTAGGACGCGGTTCAAAGAGGAAAGGAGTGGGAAAAGTTGTATATAGCATGAATCTCGGACGTGGTTCAAAGAGGAAATGAAGGGGGAAAGTTGTATAGCATTAATCTAGGACGTGGTTCAAAGAGGAAAGGAATGGGGGAACGTAGTGGGGAAAGTTGTATTGCATAAATCTAGGACGTGGTTCAAAAAGGAAAGGAAGGGGCGAAAGTACTAGTTCAAAAAGGAAAGGAAGGGACAAGGCTGTAGAGTTTGAGCAGGACTAGATTTGCTGCACTCACATAGGGAAAGGCGTCTGATAACAAAACTGGGACCAACACGGACTGACACGGAGTTTTTTTAGTCCCTACACCAAAATGACCCTGTAAACAAACACCCTCTAATAATGCCACTTCAAAATTGATGCAATGCCAAAGTTAAAAGCAAATTACATGTTTAACGAATTTTATTGTTAATATAATCTTTATGTTAATATTAATCAATGCCACCGTTTGAGAAATGCTATTGTCTTGCTTTCTTTCCCATTTAGATAAGGTAGATGCTTCTTTTTGTTGGCTTCTGTGTCATCCACCGTTATTGACCACTAATTGTTTCCTTTGCACCTCTGTGTAAACAGGGTTATCTGCTTCACCTCGTTGCCATTATGACCTTTTGTTGCACTACACAAAACACTTTTGTTTTAAGAGTGTTTTGTGCAGTTCAACCAAAATGTCACACCGACAACGTTGCTTGATTGCTTGATCTTAGTGGAACTGCACAAGAGGAGATCTTACTTCCTATCCGTTAAGGCGAATTTGGTTCAGATATTCTTCTTGTGAGTTGTTTGAATTCCGCATCATGAGAGGTCAGTACTAGCCTTCTTTCACATGATTCTGCAGTGGGCATTCATATGTTGTGCTACTTGTACGATAATGTTGCTTGATTTTAGTGAACTGCACAAATGGATACAAGACTTCCAATCTGTATGTGCACCATAATATCCCATTGAGGTAAGATAAGGATATTTCACAACTGCCGGCCTGTATTTTGCCACTTTCATCAGAAAATTAAGTTTAATACTATACTTGTGCTCCCTAATTGACATGCCAAATCTTACATTGAAGGCGAAGCTTGTTTGTTATTGAACCAAGTGATGAAGGGGAAGAACAAAGGGAAGAAAAACAAAAATCAACTCCCGGTGCTGTAATGAAGCACTGGAACTCTGATGGCACAAGTAATGATATAGTTTTGCATCTTAATGTATTGCAATGGCTGGAACGAGCAATTGTTTTGCCACTGATTTGATGCCACTCTTAATTTAATATGTAATTATCTCTACTTGTGCAAACAGGGATCTTCTTTGAAGATACCATATATTTTAGTGGAACTGCACAAGAAGATGTTGGGAACATTAAACTAATCGAGGAGTATATAGTAAGCTTGGCCACCACCATAGATGCTTCATTTGTATGCTCTACACAATAAGCCTCCTGACAAAGGTTGGTACTCGCCCACTGATTTCATCCATATGATTGAGCTTTGTCATCTCTATTGGTGTTGTGCTACTGTTTAGATACTGTCATGAAAAAGTGGTATTGTCCTTGAGAAGTGCTTCATTTGTGCTGTTTTAAATATTTCCGTTTCTTTTTTTCGAGCAAACAGTGATGCTAGCATTTAGTAGTCCTCTTGTCGTTGCACAACAGGATCATCTTCCTCTGAAGAAGAATATGGAGTATGTGAAGTGACTAGTTTCGATTATGCCAGGATGAAGAAGCCATGTCTATCTTATCATCAGAAGGAGCAGTTGAAGGATGGTTACATTACTCCCCACAAGACCAAACTACCTTCAGCTCAGAAGGACTGACAAAATCTCCATTTTTGCTATTGTTCTAAGATTCTTTCTGGTGAGTTCCATTTTTCTAAAAGTGTGCTCTACATGGACCATGTATGTTCCTCTTAAAACTGTCAATTCATAGTACAGTTTGCTCTATACTAATCACTTTTTTGTATTTGTGCAAACAGGGGTGCTCATCTTGATTTCAATGGGAACTGCACAAAATGTTCATGAATACATCGAATCATTCATTTCCACCACAAGAAAGGAGGTGCCGATAAGTTCAAGGTGTTGCAACATATAAGGGCGAAATCATACAAGCTACGCGCAAATTTGGTTGATTTTGGTGGAACTGCACAAAAAGAACAGCTGGTTTATTTAGCACGAGGTGCCATGTCAATGTCCGAACTGATGGCAAACCCTGTCCATTCCACAATCGCAGGCATTTGATATTTTGGAATGGGACAACCTTGTCAAATTTTGCTCATTGATTTTAGCAAGACATGCGTTTGATATTTTCGAATGGGACGCCCTTTGCTATCAGCACTTTATTCTTTAGTCGTGAAGTAAATATTGCCTCTGACATGTGAGTCGCTGAGATGCATAATCATAGATTGTTTTGAATGTTCTCTATGGATTGCCAGGCCTGTGTGTTTGATTGCAATGTACAGAAACGCTAAAAAGCTGCTCAAACTCTTTGTACTCCTTCTGTTCCTTTTTACTTCGCACATTGTGTAAGTGCATACTTTTTTTATAAGATTGGTCAAAGTAGAGATACTTTGACTGCAGACAAAACTTGTATGCGGACTAGAAAGGACCAGTGGGAGTACATGTGAAACTGCTGCAAACGAGGTGATCACCCTGGGAATAATGCTAGTACGTATTGTTTTGCATGTTCATCCAATGCCAGTGATATAGGAATTTGAACTAATCGAAATAAATTCATTCATACACGGTCGGATTTCATATAAACATGCCGGATTTCATTACATTTCAACTATAAAGGGGTGCGCTGGATGTATAATTAATTAACCGACATAGCTTGTCATTGCGATTAGGGCAACTAGGTGCCCAATGATCAGGATCACCACATGACAAACACCTTTCTTCTTGTCATTCTTCTTCTTGAAGTTCGTGTCTTGCACAACCTTGTTCTTCCCATCAAACTTTGCTTTACCATCAAACTTGCCCTTGTTCTTGAACTTGTGGGGCTGGAAGTTCTTCTATACCATATTGGCACTAGATCCTCCCTCAATTCCTCAAGCATGTGTGTCCTTTTCTCTCGCCTTTTCTTCCACATCAGGAGTGCCAATGAGATCCACGAAGGAGGAAGCTTGGTGACGAAGGAGGTATAATTAATTAACCGAAGCTACCCACCTGTGTCCCGCTGAGCCGAACAGAAGCTTTAGTGACTTAACTGCAGGTGCAGTTATGTAACTAACATGTGGCTCGTTGGGCCCACGTGTCAGTCAGCCAACTGCACCAGCAGTTAAGTAGAAGCACCGTTATTCTCCAGCAGAACTCCCCGACTCCATGTCACCGCCAAGAAGCTAATCGTCCGTCAATGGTCAACCCGCCTAGCTTGGCTTCTACAGGAGGGTAGCAGTGGTGGCCTTACTTGGACCCGAGCGGCGGCGACCTACCGTGTTCTACTCTTCCTCATTTTTTGTCTGGCGCGGCCTCGTTGGTAGCGGGGCAGGGCCTCGGCGGAGCCGGCGATGTCCTCTGTCTCGTTGCCGGCGGGCGACGCCTCAGTGGAGCGATGGAAATCCTCCCCCGCGTTGCCGGTAGGGTGGGGCCTCGGCTGAGCCGGCGATGTCCTCTGCCTCGTTGTTGGCGCCGCGGGGCCTTGGCGGAGCAGGGCCTCATCGACGCCAGCGGAGCGGGGACTCGTCGGAGCCGACATTGTCCTCTGCCTCGTCCTCGGTCTCGCCAAACAGCGCCTCGCCCGCTTCATCGCCCTCTTTGCTAGCCTCTTTGTAGGCGGCCGCAGCCTCCGCCACCCGCATGCGGTACCGCCAGCGCTCGAGGTGGCCCTTGCGGGCAGAGCGGTACGAGTCGAGCAGTGCCTCCTGCTCCGCCCGCTCCGCGGTGATCTGCTGCTCCACCTGCAGGTGCTCCTGGAGGAGATGGTGGTTGTAGGCGGCGTCGGCCTGTGCCTCTCGGAACTGCTCCTGACGCATCTGCCTCACACTGTCCATATATTGGGCATGGGCCTCGCCGACGGTCATGGTGCAATGCACCGGCGAGGATGGCGCGGAGGAGGGGGTTGGCGCCGGATCATTGACTACCATGTTCTCCATTGGGACGTCGTTGTCCTCCGGCTACCATCTCCTTGTGGTCCATCGTCCGCCCGTCCCGAAGAGCGCTGGAGCGCGAGGAAGCCATGGTGGGCAGTAGTGGTGTGGACAGGAGAAAGGGAACGAATGCGGATGACTGCGGCTATGGCCGGCGCAGCAGTTTATATAGCAATGGTGGGCGGGCGGAGGGACGGACGTGTGGCGCCGGAGTAGCCGCCTCGGCAACCGCGTATCATTAATGTGGGGGGCAGATGGATGGACGGACGGCACTTGTATCATTAATGTGAGAAATCGCCTGCACCGGGAAGCGGGGTGGGCGGCGCTGACTGTTTCGGGCGGAAAGCGCGCGTGGGCGAGGAGATGACTTTACTTGGAGAGGATGACAATGGGGACCCACCAGGTCCATAGCCTCACGTACACAAGTGCCTCCTTATTATATATATATATATATATATATATATATATATATATATATATATATATATATGCATAAAACTATACTCCCTCCGTCTAGCTGAATAAGTCGTATTAGAAGGTGCATCACGATCTAGGTGCAAGCAGATTGGTGGAAAAGAAGAATATTTCTCTCTTCTAAATACAACATTTAATCACAGCAGTTAAGAGGATGCCTTATTAGCTACCCATGCAGGCCATCGTAATTCATAGCATGCAAAGCGCTTTTATTTCTTGCCGAATAACCGCATGGACGTGCTGCATGCATTGGTCCTTGCCCGAGCAAAAAAAGGGAGGAAAGGGGTTTCCACGGGAGACAACAAGGTAGAGGTGGAAGCGCTCGTTGGAGTAATTTATTTTGCTTTCCCCTGGTTTCCTGACATCACGGTCCCACACCATTGTCAACCTATGCAGTAGTCAATAAACAAGAGGAGTGCACAAGAAGCGGCCGACAGCTGGGACCAAGCAACTCGAGCAGTATTTGTGTTTTGAGGTGTGAGCACAGCAGAGTTTTTCGATGTTTAACCCAGATATTAATTTTTCTCCTCTGAACAATAACGAAAACATCGCTGCAGGTATTAACTGGGCGGGCTGTGGCACGTCTAGCCCAAGCCAGATATCCAGCCCAGATATTAATTTTTTTCAAGCTGAAAATGGCTAGCCCAGCTATACTTTTTTTAGGAATACCCAGGCAAGGTCAAGTTGTTATTCTCCGCCCCGCTGGGCTGCAAATCTTTCCTAGGAGGGATGCATTAGGCTTAACAAGAAAATGGGCTTTAAGAAATAATAAATGTGATGTAATTATAAAAACTGGGCAGTAACTATAAAAAAATGCACCAAACACGTGATTACTTTATAAAATATTATTTTTGGATATTGAAAATTTTAATTTCATTAATTTTTGCGAGCGCAATGTTTCGTTGGATTTTTACGTAATATAAATATATTTAATCTGACTAGAAATTTCGGGATAAAAATATTTCGGATCCCATCAAAATGTGGGAAATTTTATTGAATTCTGTTTTGAACGGTTGGTTGAAATGGGCTGTACTTTTTACAAACTGTAAATGGGATGTAGTAAATTCCATTAGAATTCAAAAATGGGCTACACATTCTTACAAATCTCAAATGGGCTATAAGTTCTCTGCCACACACTTCTCGCCTTACTAAGTTGACGCGTCCCCTAAAAAAACAAAGTTGACGCGTATGCAAGGCTTTGTCAACTTATAGTCAATACACGGTTCTAGCAGCAGTGGCCGTTGGATGTCCATCCAACGGATGCCGTGCTTCTTCTTCAATATCGGATATTCTAGCTTCACCCGCCCAAAAAATGATTCCTCCCCCTAACATCTGGGGCGCACCGTTTCGGAAGCTGACCTGTGGGCCTACTAAGTTGACGTACCAAGGGCTTTGTCAAGTTAGTCAACATAAACGATTCTAGCTGCAGTGACCGTACGATGTCCATCCAACGGCCGTAGTGGTTCTTCAACCTCTGGTCTTCTTGCTCCAGCCGCCCAAAGTAGCGCCGGTCGTGCCGCCTGCTCCTGCCTCCCGTGGCCGGCTGTGCTGCCGCGGAGGCCTCACCGCCCCTACTATTCCCACCGCTGGCCAGGCCCTGCGGCGACGGCAGCCTCACACCGCAGCCGAACGAGTGAACCCTCATACTCCTCTCCGCGTGGGCATCCACTGCCGTGTCTTCACCGGCTCTGCGTCGCCCCTTCCGAGGCCTCACCGTCGTCCAGCGCCCTGGTGCTCTCGGCGCGGGGTGGTCAACGTGGTTAAGGAATGACTTCCATCGGACGTGGACTGTATGTGGAGAGGCTGACAGCTGGGTCCACGGCGGCAGCAAGGAAGTGCCTCCTTATTACGCGGAAAATAATGATTCCTCCACCTGACAGTAGGGACCCACCGGACGGGCCACCGTATTTTGTGAAAAAAACGTTTCCCCCTGACTGCTGGGACCCACCAGCTACACCTTCGCACGCAAGGAAGTGCGTCCGGGCAAAAAAAAACGACTCGCCCCCCTGACTGCTGGGACCCACCAGCTACATCTTCGCACACAAGGAAGTGCGTCCGGGAAAAAAAAAGAAAACCAAAATGATTCACCCCCCTGACTGCTGGGACCCACCGGCCCCCCGATTGCTGGGACCCACCAGCTACATCTTCGCACGCAAGGAAGTGCGTCCGGGCAAAAAACATGATTCGCCCCCTGACTGCTGGGACCCACCAGCTACATCTTCGCAGGCAAGGAAGAGCCTGACAGTCGGGACCCACATGGTCGAAGCGTATGTAGCGTTGTCATTCTAGTCGCGAATGTGTACGTACATATATACTGGTGGATGTAGAGGCGCGCACGTAGCATGTACACGTACGTACAACGGCCAGGATGCAAGAAGGAAAATACGGCCACATATGTGTACATACGGGCAGGGTATCGAATGCCTACTCGCGCATACGTACGGCGAGGGCTCGTGTACATGGCTGGGTCGGAACGGAGAAACATCGTCGTCGCCGTGTTCATGGGGAGGCAACGGAATGCGTCGTGTTCATCGGGAGGCAACGCGGCTGGGTCGGAGCGGAATGCGTGGTCGTGTTCATTAGGAGGGCTTGGACGGAAGAGGCGATGGAAACGAGGCCTGGCGTACTGCACAACGGAGGAAACAGACCTCCTATGGTCGAAACGGGGGTCCTATTGATCGGGAGGGGTATGGCATACCGCAAAATGGAGGAAACGGACCTCCTACGGTCGAAACGGGGGTCCTGTTGATCGGGAGGGGTGTGGCGTACCACAAAACGAAGGAAATAGACCTCCTACGGTCGAAACGGGGGTCCTGTTGATCGGGAGGGGTGTGGCGTACCGCAAAACGGAGGAAACGGACTTGTGTTGGAGCGCTACGGTCGAAACGGGGGTCCTGTTCATCGGGAGGGGTGTGGCGTACCGCAAAACGCGAGTCCACGGGATACTGCTCATCTCCACCGTCGACCCCCTCCAGCCTCCACGAGCTACTGTTCATCCACCGTCAACCTCCTCCAGCCTCCACGGGCTCCTGTTCATCCAGCCTCCACCGCGCACTACTCCACCGGCTACTGTTCAACCACCCCTCCACCGTGTACTGTTCATCCAGCCCTCCACACCATGGGGTCCTGTTCAACCACCCCTCCACGGGCACCCCTCCACCGTCCACAGTTCATCCTGCCCTCAACACCACGGGGTCCTGTTCATCCACCCCTCCACGGGCACCCCTCCACCGTCTACTGTTCATCCAGCCCTCCACCACACCACAGGGTCCTGTTCATCCAGAGGCAACGCCACCGCTCACTGTTCATCCAAACACCCCCCCAACCCGCAACGCTCACTGTTCATCCCATCGACCGGCTTCAGTTAGCAGCTGTAGCCAAGGAATCGCTCGATCGGGTTCAGTTAATAGCCATCGATCGATCGCTCGGGTTCAGTAACGCGTAGCCTGTAGTGCAATTGCTCAGGTTCAGTTAGAGCCCAAAGCCTCGCTCGGGTTCAGTTAGAGCCAATGCGTCACACACACGCACGTACGTGTATGAGAGAAACGCGCATCGCTCGGCCCTGACCTCCCACCGTAACCGGGAACTCCCCAAAATTTTCCTCCCCCTCGCTTCTACCACGGTTTTTTCCGTCATGGACGGCCCAAAGAATGTCATGCAGCTGCATCTCCGGCCCGCCAAGGACGAAAAGCCCATTTTCTGTCATGATTTTTTGTCATAGAAGTAGGAGCCCACCACATCTATGATGATACTGGGTTTTGTCACAATTATCGTCATAGAAGTGTCATATGTATGACAGAAAAAAATTCGTTCGGCCCAAAATGTCACGGATGTGTCTTTTTTGTAGTGAACACCTGTCACAGTCGTACGTCTGGTTGGAGCGGCTAGGTATTCAAACCCGAGGACACACAGTCTCGGACAACCAGTCCTCACCGTATTTTCCTGGAGCTAATATTGGTACAACGACGTCCTAAACAAACGGTTTTTAACCCCTTTTCGTGATGGCATTTGGAACCGTCGCCAAGTGAGTGTGTGTGATAGGGTGTCTTTCCCACACGACCCAAAAATCGTCGGGGATAGGCCCTCCAGTGTCGGTGGGAAACAACACCTATGGGGTCACTAGGATCCCTTCTACGGTTGGCAGGCGCGGGGTTGTGCAAAGAGCGGGTCTGGCGGTCAGCACACAAATCGTTTACCCAGGTTTGGGCCGTGGAGATGCATAAAATCCTAGTCCTGCTTTGATGTGTATTTAGGTGTTCTTGTGTTCTTGAACTAGTCGCGGTGGCTCTCTAGTCCAAAAGATCCGAATCCCCCTCCAGTACGCCCCGGGCCTCCTTTTATAGACAAAAATGGGTCGCCACAATGACACACAGGAGGTGGAAAGGTGTACAGGGGCTAAGTCTATCCCCTGGCATCGTCGGACAAATACATTTAATGCATTGCCGACGTGCCCCTCTTGATTTATTAGGGACAACAAAGAAGCTCGTCCCAGCTATCATCACCTCGCCTGGCTCTGACGCGCGTCCAAGCTGATGAGGCGTTGTAGGACCACGTTGGCTGGCTGCTTGCTACCTCTTGAGCACTGCATTAGTTTTCCCTTGAAGAGAAAAGGGTGATGCAGCAAAGTAGCGTAAGTATTTCCCTCAGTTTTTGAGAACCAAGGTATCAATCCAGTAGGAGGCCACGCACGAGTCCCTCGCACCTACACAAACAAATAAAATCCTCACAACTAACGCAATAAAGGGGTTGTCAATCCCTTCACGGTCACTTACAAAAGTGAGATCTGATAGATATGATAAGATAATATTTTTGGTATTTTTATGATAAAGATGCAAAGTAAAGAAAGCAAAATAAACAGTGCCAGAAATAGCTTGTTGACGGGAGATTAGTATGATGGAAAATAGACCCGGGGGCCATAGGTTTCACTAGTGGCTTCTCTCGAGAGCAAAAGTATTACGGTGGGTAAACAAATTACTATTGAGCAATTGACAGAATTGAGCATAGTGATAACCCACAAGTATAGGGGATCGCAACAGCTTTCGAGGGTAGAGTATTCAACTGAAATTTATTGATTCGACACAAGGGGAGCCAAAGAATATTCTCAAGTATTAGCAGCTGAGTTATCAATTCAACCACACCTGGAAACTTAGTATCTGCATCAAAGTGTTTAGTAGCAAAGTAATATGATAGTGGTGGTAGCGGCAACAAAAGTAAAGACAACAAAAGTAATGTTTTTGGTATTCTGTAGTGATTGTAAAAGTAGCAGCAGGAAAGTAAATAAGCGTAAACCAGTATATGGAAAACTCGTAGGCACCGGATCAGTGATGGATATGAAGGAAATATGCCCTAGAGGCAATAATAAAGTTATTATTTATTTCCTTATATCATGATAAATGTTTATTATTCATGCTAGAATTGTATTAACCGGAAACATAATACATGTGTGAATACATAGACCAACAGAGTGTCACTAGTATGCCTCTACTTGACTAGCTCGTTAATCAAAGATGGTTATGTTTCCTAACCATGAACAAGGAGTTGTTATTTGATTAACGAGGTCACATCATTAGTAGAATGATCTGATTGACATGACCCATTCCATTAGCTTAGCACCCGATCATTTAGTGTGTTGCTATTGCTTTCTTCATGACTTATACATGTTCCTATAACTATGAGATTATGCAACTCCCGTTTACCGGAGGAACACTTTGGGTACTACCAAACGTCACAACGTAACTGGGTGATTATAAAGGAGTACTACAGGTGTCTCCAATGGTAGATGTTGGGTTGGCGTATTTCGAGATTAGGGTTTGTCACTCCGATTGTCGGAGAGGTATCTCTGGGCCCTCTCGGTAATGCACATCACATAAGCCTTGCAAGCACTGCAACTAATATGTTAGTTGTGAGATGATGTATTACAGAACGAGTAAAAGAGACTTGCCAGTAACGAGATTGAACTAGGTATTGGATACCGACGATCAAATCTCGGGCAAGTAACATACCGATGACAAAGGGAACAACGTATGTTGTTATGCGGTCTGACCGATAAAGATCTTCGTAGAATATGTAGGAGCCAATATGGGCATCCAGGTCCCGCTATTGGTTATTGACCGGAGACGTGTCTCGGTCATGTCTACATTGTTCTCGAACCGTAGGGTCCGCACGCTTAACGTTACGATGACAGTTATTATGAGTTTATGCATTTTGATGTACCGAAGGTTGTTCGGAGTCCCGGATGAGATCACGGACATGACGAGGAGTCTCGAAATGGTCGAGACGTAAAGATTGATATATTGGAAGCCTATGTTTGGACATAGGAAGTGTTCCGGGTGAAATCGGGATTTTACCGGAATACCGGGAGGGTTACCGGAACCCCCCGGGAGGCTAATGGGCCTATTGGGCCTTAGTGGAAAAGAGAGAAGAGGCAGCCCACAGCCTAGCCGGCGCCCCCCCCTTCCCCAAGTCCTAGTAGGACTAGGAAAGGTGGGCCGGCCCCCTCTCTCTCCTTTCCCCCCCAAGAGTCCTAGTTGGAATAGGATTGGAGGGGAGGAGTCCTACTCCCGGTGGGAGTAGGACTCCCCCTGCGCCTCCTCTATCTTGGCCGGCCAGCACCCCTTCTCCAACATATATATACGGGGGCAGGGGGCACCCCATAGACACACAAGTTGATCCTTGAGATCGTTCCTTAGCCGTGTGCGGTGCCCCCTGCCACCAAATTCCACCTCGATCATACCGTTACAGTGCTTAGGCGAAGCCCTGCGTCGGTAGTACATCAAGATCGTCATCACGCCGTCGTGCTGACGGAACTCTTCCTCGACGCTTTGCTGGATCGGAGCCCGAGGAACGTCATCGAGCTGAACGTGTGCTAAGAACTCGGAGGTGCCGGAGTAACGGTGCTTGGATCGGTCGGATCGGGAAGAAGACGTACGACTACTTCCTCTACGTTGTGTGATCGCTTCCGCAGTCGGTCTGCGTTGGTACGTAGACAACACTCTCCCCTCTCGTTGCTGTGCATCACCATGATCTTGCGTGTGCGTAGGAAATTTTTTGAAATTACTGCGTTCCCAGCAGTGGCATCCGAGCCTAGGTTTTATGGTTTGATGTTATATGCACGAGTAGAACACAAGTGAGTTGTGGGCGATACAAGTCATACTGCCTACCAGCATGTCATACTTTGGTTCGGCGGTATTGTTGGTTGAGACGATCCGGACCAACCTTACGCGTACTCTTACGCGAGACCGGTTCCCTCGACGTGCTTTGCACATAGATGGCTTGCGGAAGACTGTCTCTCCAACTTTAGTTGAACCAAGTGTGACTACGCCCGGTCCTTGAGAAGGTTAAAACGGAGTCTATTTGACGAACTATCGTTGTGGTTTTGATGCGTAGGTGAGATGAGTTCTTACTTAAGCCCGTAGCAGCCACGTAAAACTTGCAACAACAAAGTAGAGGACGTCTAACTTGTTTTTGCAGGGTATGTTGTGATGTGATATGGTCAAGGCATGATGCTGATTTTATTGTATGAGATGATCATGTTTTGTAACTAAGTTATCGGCAACTGGCAGGAGCCATATGGTTGTCGCTTTATTGTATGCAATGCAATCGCGATGTAATGCTTTACTAGATTACTAAACGGTAGTAATAGTCGTGAAAGCATAAGATTGGCGAGACGACAACGATGCTACGATGGAGATCAAGGTGTCGCGCCGGTGACGATGGTGATCATGACGGTGCTTCGGAGATGGAGATCACAAGCACAAGATGATGATGGCCATATCATATCACTTATATTGATTGCATGTGATGTTTATCCTTTTATGCATCTTATCTTGCTTTGATTGACGGTATCATTATAAGATGATCTCTCACTAAATTATCAAGAAGTGTTCTCCCTGAGTATGCACCGTTGCCAAAGTTCGTCGTGCCCAGACACCACGTGATGATCGGGTGTGATAAGCTCTACGTCCATCTACAACGGGTGCAAGCCAGTTTTGCACACGCAGAATACTCAGGTTATACTTGACGAGCCTAGCATATGCAGATATGGCCTCGGAACACAGAGACCGAAAGGTCGAGCGTGAATCATATAGTAGATATGATCAACATGACGATGTTCACCATTGAAAACTACTCCATCTCACGTGATGATCGGTTATGGTTTAGTTGATTTGGATCACGTGATCACTTAGAAGATTAGAGGGATGTCTATCTAAGTGGGAGTTCCCAAGTAATTTGATTAACTGAACTTAAACTTATCATGAACTTAGTACCTGATAGTATCTTGCTTGTTTATGTTGCTTGTAGATAGATGGCTCGTGCTATTGTTCCGTTGAATTTTAATGCGTTCCTTGAGAAAGCAAAGTTGAAAGATGATGGTAGCAATTACACGGACTGGGTCCGTAACCTGAGGATTATCCTCATTGCTGCACAGAAGAATTACGTCCTGGAAGCACCGCTGGGTGACAGGCCTGCTGCTGGAGCAACGCCAGATGTTATGAACGTCTGGCAGAGCAAAGCTGATGACTACTCGATAGTTCAATGTGCCATGCTTTACGGCTTAGAATCGGGACTTCAACGACGTTTTGAACGTCATGGAGCATATGAGATGTTCCAGGAGTTGAAGTTAATATTTCAAGCAAATGCCCGAATTGAGAGATATGAAGTCTCCAATAAGTTCTATAGCTGTAAGATGGAGGAGAACAGTTCTGTCAGTGAGCATATACTCAAAATGTCTGGGTATAATAATCACTTGATTCAGATGGGAGTTAATCTTCCAGATGATTGCGTCATTGACAGAATTCTCCAATCACTACCACCAAGCTACAAGAGCTTCGTGATGAACTATAATATGCAAGGGATGAACAAGACTATTCCCGAGCTCTTCGCAATGCTGAAAGCTGCGGAGGTAGAAATCAAAAAGGAGCATCAAGTGTTGATGGTTAGCAAGACCACTAGTTTCAAGAAAAAGGGTAAAGGGAAGAAGAAGGGAAACTTCAAGAAGAACAGCAAGCAAGTTGCTGCTCAAGAGAAGAAACCCAAGTCTGGACCTAAGCCTGAAACTGAGTGCTTCTACTGCAAGCAGACTGGTCACTGGAAGCGGAACTGCCCCAAGTATTTGGCGGATAAGAAGGATGGCAAAGTGAGCAAAGGTATATGTGATATACATGTTATTGATGTGTACCTTACTAGAGCTCGCAGTAGCACCTGGGTATTTGATACTGGTTCTGTTGCTAATATTTGCAACTCGAAACAGGGACTACGGAATAAGCGGACACTAGCAAAGGACGAGGTGACGATGCGCGTGGGAAACGGTTCCAAAGTCGATGTGATCGCGGTCGGCACGCTACCTCTACATCTACCTTCGGGATTAATATTAGACCTAAATAATTGTTATTTGGTGCCAGCGTTGAGCATGAACATTATATCTGGATCTTGTTTAATGCGAGACGATTATTCATTTAAATCAGAGAATAATGGTTGTTCTATTTATATGGATAATATCTTTTATGGTCATGCACTTTTGAAGAGTGGTCTATTCTTGTTGAATCTCGAAGATAGTAATACACATATTCATAATGTAGAAGCCAAAAGATGCAAAGTTAATAATGATAGTGCAACTTATTTGTGGCACTGCCGTTTAGGTCATATCGATGTAAAGCGCATGAAGAAACTCCATACTGATGGGCTTTTGGAATCACTTGATTATGAATCACTTGGTACTTGCGAACCGTGCCTCATAGGCAAGATGACTAAAACACCGTTCTCCGGTACTATGGAGAGAGCAACAGATTTGTTGGAAATCATACATACCGATGTATGTGGTCCGATGAATATTGAGGCTCGCGGCGGATATCGTTATTTTCTCACCTTCACAGATGATTTAAGCAGATATGGGTATATCTACTTAATGAAACATAAGTCTGAAACATTTGAAAAGTTCAAAGAATTTCAGAGTGAAGTTGAAAATCATAGTAACAAGAAAATAAAGTTTCTACGATCTGATCGTGGAGGAGAATATTTGAGTTACGAGTTTGGTGTACATTTGAAAAATTGTGGAATAGTTTCGCAACTCACGCCACCCGGAACACCACAACGTAATGGTGTGTCCGAACGTCGTAATCGTACTTTACTAGATATGGTGCGATCTATGATGTCTCTTACTGATTTACCGCTATCGTTTTGGGGTTATGCTTTAGAGACGGCCGCATTCACGTTAAATAGGGCACCATCAAAATCCGTTGAGACGACGCCTTATGAACTATGGTTTGGCAAGAAACCAAAGTTGTCGTTTCTTAAAGTTTGGGGCTGCGATGCTTATGTGAAAAAGCTTCAACCTGATAAGCTCGAACCCAAAGCGGAGAAATGTGTCTTCATAGGATACCCAAAGGAAACTGTTGGGTATACCTTCTATCACAGATCCGAAGGCAAGACATTCGTTGCCAAGAATGGATCATTTCTAGAGAAGGAGTTTCTCTCGAAAGAAGTGAGTGGGAGGAAAGTAGAACTTGACGAGGTAACTGTACCTGCTCCCTTATTGGAAAATAGTACATCACAGAAAACTGTTTCTGCGACACCTATGCCAATCAGTGAGGAAGCTAATGATGATGATCATGAAGCTTCAGAACAAGATACTACTGAACCACGTAGATCAACCAGAGTGAGATCCGCACCAGAGTGGTACGGTAATCCAGTTCTGGAAGTCATGATGCTAGATCATGATGAACCTACGAACTATGAAGAAGCGATGGTGAGCCCAGATTCCGCAAAGTGGCTTGAGGCCATGAAATCTGATATGGGATCCATGTATGAAAACAAAGTATGGACTTTGGTTGACTTGCCCAATGATCGGCAAGCAATTGAGAATAAATGGATCTTCAGGAAAAAGACTGACGCTGACGGTAATATTACTGTCTATAAAGCTCGACTTGTCACGAAAGGTTTTCGACAAGTTCAAGGGGTTGACTACGATGAGACCTTCTCACCCGTAGCGATGCTTAAGTCCGTCAGAATTATGTTAGCAATTGCCGCATTTTATGATTATGAAATATGGCAGATGGATGTCAAAACTGCATTCTTGAATGGATTTCTGGAAGAAGAGTTGTATATGGTACAACCAGAAGGTTTTGTCGATCCAAAAGGAGCTAACAAAGTATGCAAACTCCAGCGATCCATTTATGGACTGGTGCAAGCATCTCGGAGTTGGAATAAACGCTTTGATAGTGTGATCAAAGCATTTGGCTTTATACAGACTTTTGGAGAAGCCTGTATTTACAAGAAAGTGAGTGGGAGCTCTGTAGCATTTCTGATATTATATGTGGATGACATATTGCTAATTGGAAATGATATAGAATTTCTGGATAGCATAAAAGGATATTTGAATAAAAGTTTTTCAATGAAAGACCTCGAGGAAGCTGCATACATATTAGGCATAAAGATCTATAGAAATAGATCAAAACGCTTAATTGGAATTTCACAATGCACATACCTTGACAAAATTTTGAAGAAGTTCAAGATGGATCAAGCAAAGAAAGGGTTCTTGCCTGTGCTACAAGGTGTGAAGTTGAGTAAGACTCAATGCCCGACCACTGCAGAAGATAGAGAGAAAATGAAAGATGTTCCCTATGCTTCAGCCATAGGCTCTATCATGTATGCAATGCTGTGTACCAGACCTGATGTGTGCCTTGCTATAAGTTTAGCAGGGAGGTACCAAAGTAATCCTGGAATGGATCACTGGACAGCGGTCAAGAACATCCTGAAATACCTGAAAAGGACTAAGGATATGTTTCTCGTATATGGAGGTGACAAAGAGCTCACCGTAAGAGGTTACGTTGATGCAAGCTTTGACACTGATCCGGACGATTCTAAATCGCAAACCGGATACGTGTTTACTTTAAACGGTGGAGCTGTCAGTTGGTGCAGTTCTAAACAAAGCGTCGTAGCGGGATCTACATGTGAAGCGGAGTACATAGCTGCTTCGGAAGCAGCAAACGAAGGAGTCTGGATGAAGGAGTTCATAGACGATCTAGGTGTCATACCTAGTGCATCGGGTCCAATGAAAATCTTCTGTGACAATACTGGTGCAATTGCCTTGGCAAAGGAATCCAGATTTCACAAGAGGACCAAACACATCAAGGGACGCTTCAACTCCATCCGGGATTTAGTCCAGGTGGGAGACATAGAGATTTGCAAGATACATACGGATCTGAATGTTGCAGACCCGTTGACTAAGCCTCTTCCACGAGCAAAACATGATCAGCACCAAGGCTCCATGGGTGTTAGAATCATTACTGTGTAATCTAGATTATTGACTCTAGTGCAAGTGGGAGACTGAAGGAAATATGCCCTAGAGGCAATAATAAAGTTATTATTTATTTCCTTATATCATGATAAATGTTTATTATTCATGCTAGAATTGTATTAACCGGAAACATAATACATGTGTGAATACATAGACCAACAGAGTGTCACTAGTATGCCTCTACTTGACTAGCTCGTTAATCAAAGATGGTTATGTTTCCTAACCATGAACAAGGAGTTGTTATTTGATTAACAAGGTCACATCATTAGTAGAATGATCTGATTGACATGACCCATTCCATTAGCTTAGCACCCGATCGTTTAGTGTGTTGCTATTGCTTTCTTCATGACTTATACATGTTCCTATAACTATGAGATTATGCAACTCCCGTTTACCGGAGGAACACTTTGGGTACTACCAAACGTCACAACGTAACTGGGTGATTATAAAGGAGTACTACAGGTGTCTCCAATGGTAGATGTTGGGTTGGCGTATTTCGAGATTAGGGTTTGTCACTCCGATTGTCGGAGAGGTATCTCTGGGCCCTCTCGGTAATGCACATCACATAAGCCTTGCAAGCACTGCAACTAATATGTTAGTTGTGAGATGATGTATTACGGAACGAGTAAAAGAGACTTGCCAGTAACGAGATTGAACTAGGTATTGGATACCGACGATCAAATCTCGGGCAAGTAACATACCGATGACAAAGGGAACAACGTATGTTGTTATGCGGTCTGACCGATAAAGATCTTCGTAGAATATGTAGGAGCCAATATGGGCATCCAGGTCCCGCTATTGGTTATTGACCGGAGACGTGTCTCGGTCATGTCTACATTGTTCTCGAACCGTAGGGTCCGCACGCTTAACGTTACGATGACAGTTATTATGAGTTTATGCATTTTGATGTACCGAAGGTTGTTCGGAGTCCCGGATGAGATCACGGACATGACGAGGAGTCTCGAAATGGTCGAGACGTAAAGATTGATATATTGGAAGCCTATGTTTGGACATAGGAAGTGTTCCGGGTGAAATCGGGATTTTACCGGAATACCGGGAGGGTTACCGGAACCCCCCGGGAGGCTAATGGGCCTATTGGGCCTTAGTGGAAAAGAGAGAAGAGGCAGCCCACAGCCTAGCCGGCGCCCCCCCCTTCCCCAAGTCCTAGTAGGACTAGGAAAGGTGGGCCTGCCCCCTCTCTCTCCTTTCCCCCCAAGAGTCCTAGTTGGAATAGGATTGGAGGGGAGGAGTCCTACTCCCGGTGGGAGTAGGACTCCCCCTGCGCCTCCTCTATCTTGGCCGGCCAGCACCCCTTCTCCAACATATATATACGGGGGCAGGGGGCACCCCATAGACACACAAGTTGATCCTTGAGATCGTTCCTTAGCCGTGTGCGGTGCCCCCTGCCACCAAATTCCACCTCGATCATACCGTTACAGTGCTTAGGCGAAGCCCTGCGTCGGTAGTACATCAAGATCGTCATCACGCCGTCGTGCTGACGGAACTCTTCCTCGACGCTTTGCTGGATCGGAGCCCGAGGAACGTCATCGAGCTGAACGTGTGCTAAGAACTCGGAGGTGCCGGAGTAACGGTGCTTGGATCGGTCGGATCGGGAAGAAGACGTACGACTACTTCCTCTACGTTGTGTGATCGCTTCCGCAGTCGGTCTGCGTTGGTACGTAGACAACACTCTCCCCTCTCGTTGCTGTGCATCACCATGATCTTGCGTGTGCGTAGGAATTTTTTTGAAATTACTGCGTTCCCAGCAGGATAATTATGCCGGATGCGGTTCATCATGTAATAGTCATAACATAGGGTGACACAGAACTAGCTCCAATTCATCAATGTAATGTAGGCATGTATTCCGTATATAGTCATACGTGCTTATGGAAAAGAACTTGCATGACATCTTTTGTCCTACCCTCCCGTGGTAGAGGGGTCCTATTGGAAACTAAGGGATATTAAGGCCTCATTTTAATAGAGAACCGGAACAAAGCATTAGCACATAGTGAATACATGAACTCCTCAAACTATGGTCATCACCGGGAGTGGTCCCGATTATTGTCACTTCGGGGTTGCCGGATCATAGCACATAGTAGGTGACTATAGACTTGCAAGATAGGATCAAGAACTCACATATATTCATGAAAATATAATAGGTTCAGATCTGAAATCATGGCACTCGGGCCCTAGTGACAAGCATTAAGCATAGCAAAGTCATAGCAACATCACTCTCAGAACATAATGGATACTAGGGATCAAACCCTAACAAAACTAACTCGATTACATGATAAATCTCATCCAACCCATCAACGTCCAGCAAGCCTACGATGGAATTACTCACGCACGGCGGTGAGCATCATGAAATTTGTGATGGAGGATGGTTGATGATGACGACGGCGATGAATCCCCCTCTCCGGAGCCCCAAACGGAATCCAAATCAGCCCTCCCGAGAGGTTTTAGGGCTTGGCGGTGGCTCCGTATCGTAAAACGCGATGATTTCTTCTCCTTGATTTTTTTCTCTCCGAAAGCAAATATATAGAGTTGGAGTTTGCGTCGGAGGGCATCCAGGGGGCCCATGAGGTAGGGGGGCACACCCCCACCCTCATGAGAAGGGTGTGGCCCCCCTGGTCTTCATCTTTGGCGAGGATTTTTTATTATTTTTTCTAAGATGTCCTGTGGAGTTTCAGGTCATTCCGAGAATATTTGTTTTCTGCACATAAAACAACACCATGGCAATTCTGTTGAAAACAACGTCAGTTCGGGTTAGTTCCATTCAAATCATACAAGTTAGAGTCCAAAACAAGGGCAAAAGTGTTTGGGAAAGTAGATACGATGGGGACGTATCAACTCCCCCAAGCTTAAACCCTTGATTGTGCTCAAGCAATTCAGTTGAGAAACTGAAAGAAAGAAAGAAAAACTTTTACAAACTCTGTTTGCTCTTGTTGTTGTAACTATGTCAAGCCAGCATTCAAGTTTTCAGCATAGATCATAACTAACCATATTTGCAATAATTCTCAGGTCTCATGATTACTCATATCAATAGCATAATCAACTAACAAGTCATAATAATAAATCTCGGATGACAACACTTTCTCAAAACAATCATAATATGATATAACAAGATGGTCGCTAGCCCTTTCTGAGACCGCAAAACATAAATGCAGAGCACCTTTAAAGATCAAGGACTGACTAGACATTGTAATTCATGGTAAAAGAGATCCAATCATAGTCATACCCAATGTAAATTAACAATGATGAATGCAAATGACAGTTGTGCTCTCCAGCTAGTGCTTTTTAATAAGAGGGTGATGACTCAATATAAAAGTAAATGGATAGGCCCTTCGCAGAGGAAAGCAGGGATTTGTAGAGGTGCCAGAGCTCGGTTTTGAAATAGAGATAAATTGTATTTTGAATGGTATACTTTCATTTTCAACGTAACAACTAAGAGATGGCGATATCTTCCATGCTAAACACATTATAGGCGGTTCCCAAACAGAATGGCAAAGTTTATACTCCCCCTCCACCAACAAGCATCAATCCATGGCTTGCTTGAAACAACGAGTGCCTCCAACATACATCAGGTCCCAGGGGGAGTTTTGTTTGCAATTAATATTGATTTAGTTTGCATAAAGCATGGGTCTGGGCATCCCGGTGACCAGCCATTTTCTCTTGAACGAGGAGCGGAGTCCACTCCTCTTGAGAATAACCCGCCTAACATGGAAGATAAGGACAACCTTGGTTGATACATGAGCTATTCGAGCATACAAAACAGAATGTTTATTTGAAGGTTTAGAGTTTGGCACATACAAATTTACTTGGAACGGCAGGTAGATACCGCATATAGGAAGGTATGGTGGACTCATCTGGAATAACTTTGGGGTTTAAGGGATTGGATGCACAAGCAGTATTCCCGCTTAGTACAAGTGAAGGCTAGCAAAAGACTGGGAAGCGACCAACGAGAGAGTGACAACAGCCATGTACATGCATTAGAATTAATAAACATTGGATGCAAGCATGAGTAGGATATAATCCACCATGAACATAAATATCGTGAAGGCTATGTTGATTTTGTTTCAACTACATGCGTGAACATGTGCCAAGTCAAGTCACTTAAATCATTCAAAGGAGGATACCACCCCATCATACCACATCATAATCATCTCAATAGCATGTTGGCACACAAGGTAAACCATTATAACTCATAGCTAATCAAGCATGGCACAAGCAACTACGATCTCTAATTGTCATTGCAAACATGTTTATTCATAATAAGCTAAATCAAGAACGAGGGGCTCATCATATCTACAAAAACAAAAGAGGTCGAGTTCATACCAGCTTTTCTCATCTCAGTCAGTCCATCATATATCATCATAATTGCCTTTCACTTGCACGACCGAACGGTGTGCATAATAATAAGAGTGCACGTGCATTGGACTAAGCTGGAATCTGCGAGCATTCAATAAATAGGAGAAGACAAGGCAATATGGGTTGTTGGTTAAATCAACAATAATGCATATAAGAGCCACTTCAACAATTTAATTATGGTCTTCTCCTACTGACCCCCAAAGAAAAGAAAAGAAATAAAACTATTTACACGGGAAAGCTCCCAACAAGCAAAAGAAGAACGGGAAATATTTTTGGGTTTTCTTTTTAATTATTACTACTACAGCAGAAAAAAAACTACTACGAATTTCTTTGGTTTTTCTTAAGGTTTAACAAACACACAAGAGGAAAGCGGAGAAAATAAACTAGCATGGATATTAAAGTGAAAAAGTATGAGCACCGACATCTAGGAATGAGTGTGCTGAACATAAATGTAATGTCGGTGAGAAATACGTACTCCCCCAAGCTTACACTTTTGGCCTAAGTTGGTCTATGGCCACGGCTGGCCTGGCGGATATCCATAATAATAGTTGTTGGGGTCGTACTGTGACGAGGAGGAATAGTTGGGATCATACTGATGTGCATCGGTTATCGCCTGCTGAGCTGCAGTGTGGAGTCGAGCTGCCTCCGCTCTCCTCTCGTACTCTTCTGCCTCCTCTCTGGTAATAAAATATCTTGTTTTTGTTTGTGAATCAAAGAAGGCAGGAGCAGGGAGAGTAATATGGAAAACACGTCGTTTATCAAAAATTAAACGATATAAGAGAGGTGATTCAGGCCTCTCAACAAACTGGTGCGAAGCCATAGATTCATAATCTAAATATGCAGGAGGCAACTTCGTATCACCCTCACGAATGTCTATCTCAAGAAAATAAGCCAAGCGGGTTGCATAAATTCCCCCAAAGAAATCTCCATTATGTCTATTATGATGCAACCTATGAGCTACAATGGCTCCCATATGATAAGATTGGTCTCCTAACACAACACTCCTAAGAATGCTAAGATCAGGGACACACATGTGACATGCTTCATCCTTAGCATTTATGCATCTACGATGAAAAGAGAAAAATAATGTATAGCAGGAAAGTGAATGCTCCCTATGGTAGCCTGCGTTATATCTCTAGATTCCCCACAGTTATACTAGCAAGAAAGTTTCTAAATTCAGATTTAGGGGGATCCCTAACACTACCCCATGATGGAATTTGGCAAGCAGAAGTGAAATCCTCTAAGTCCATGGTAATAGATTTGTCATAGAGATCAAACATGACGGAAGGAGAATTACGTGAAGATGAATACTCAAACCTCCTCACAAATTAACTTGTGAGATCATGATACTAGGGGTATTTGTTAGCCTGAAAATCCTCAAGACTGGCATGGCGCAAAAATGCTTTGAATTCTTCTTTAATTCCCGCACGGTCCATAGAATTTTCCGACGCCCATTCGCAAGGCCGTACTAGAGCGTCTCTTGGTGGATCCTCGTCAGCATCGCGCATAGCAATCCTGGGTCCTTGCTTCTTAGAGGAACCACCTTGGAACATCTTCCTAACCATATTGTTTTTCTCTGAAAAATTCTGAAATATTTAGTAACTTCAAAATAAAAGTAAACCAACTTCAATAAAACTGATAGCAACTACTCCTACAAGTGCCCAGAGCCTATATCAAGCACTAGAACTACTTGGAACCATATAAATTTGACATGCAAGCTCAAGAACATGGTCACCTATGCAGCACAAATTTGCAAAGAATAAAGCACTAGAACAAAAACTAATTGGACCAATGGTGGAGTCACATACCAAGGAACAATCTCCCAAGCAGTTTTGCGAGAGTTGCTTTGAGCAAGGAGATCGAAAATCACAACAAAAGTGGCTGGAACTCGTGCTTGAGTGGGTTTTTCGGGTTTGTGTGAGACAGAGGAAGAAGATGGGTGCTGGGATAAGTGGAGGAGGGCCACCATGGGCCCACAAGGCAGGGGGCGCGCCCTAGAGGGGTGGGGGCGCCCACCACCCTCGTGGCCAGGTGGCAGCTCCTCTCGCGGTAATTTTTGCACAGTAAATCCTCAAATATTCCCGAAAAAATCATATTAAATTGGCATGTCATTCTCAGGACTTTTATTTTCGAGATATTTTTATATTGCATGGATAAGTCAGGAAACAGACAGAAAAATACTATTTATACTTTATTTAATATAAATAACAGAAAGTATAGAGAGGGTACAGAAGTTTGTGCTTCTAGTTTCATCCATCTGATGCTCATCAAAAAGAATCCACTAACAAGGTTGATCAAGTCTTGTTAACAAACTCATTCCGATAATCATGAAATAGGAGAAATTTCGAATAACACTAAGTTACCTCAACGAGGATATGCACATCCCCAATAACAAGAATATCATATTTCTTCTTGACAGTAGGAAGAGGAAATTCAAAACCTCCAAATATAATCGATGGAATTTTTCCAATAGAGTTGATACTATGAACTTGAGGTTGTTTCCTCGGAAAGTGTACCGTATGCTCATTACCATTAACATGAAAAGTGACATTGCCTTTGTTGCAATCAATAACAGCCCCTACAATATTAAGAAAGGGTCTTCCAAGAATAATAGACATACTATCATCCTCGGGAATATCAAGTATAACAAAGTCCGTTAAAATAGTAAGGTTTGCAACCACAACAGGCACATCCTCACAAATACCGACTGGTATAGCAGTTGATTTATCAGCCATTTGCAAAGATATTTCAGTAGGTGTTAGCTTATTCAAGTCAAGTCTACGATATAAAGAGAGAGGCATAACACTAACACCGGCTCCAAGATCACATAAAGCAATTTTAATATAATTTCTTTTAATGGAGCAAGGTATAGTAGGTACTCCGGGGTCTCCAAGTTTCTTTGGTATTCCACCCTTAAAAGTATAATTAGCAAGCATGGTGGAAATCTCAGCTTCCGGTATCTTTCTTTTATTAGTAATGATATCCTTCATATATTTAGCATAAGGATTTGTTTTGAGCACATCAGTTAATCTCATACGCAAAAAGATAGGCCTAATCATTTCAACAAAGCGCTCAAAATCCTCATCATCCTTTTTCTTGGATGGTTTTGGAGGAAAAGGCATGGGTTTCTGAACCCAAGGTTCCCTGTATTTACCATGTTTCCTAGCAACAATGTCTATTTTATCATAATGTTGATTCTTTGATTGTGGGTTACCAAGATCAATAGCAGGTTCAATTTCTACATCATTATCATTACTAGGTTGAGCATGATCATGAACATCATCATTAATATTGTTACTAGGTTCATGTTCATTACCATATTTTGTTTCAGCATCAGACATAGATATATCATTTGGATTATTAGGTGGTTGAGCAATAGGTTCACTAGAAGTTTGCACAGTTCTATCATTTTTCTTCTTCTTCTTTTTAGAAGAACTAGGAACATCAATATTATTTCTCTGAGAATCTTGCTGGATTCTCTTAGGGTGGCCTTCAGGATACAAAGTTTCCTGAGTCATTCTACCAGTTCTAGTAGCCACTCTAACAGCATAATCATTTTTCTTACTATTTATTTCATTAAGCGCTTCTTTTTGAGCCTTAAGTACTTGTTCTACTTGAGTGGTAACCATAGAAGCATGTTTGCTAACAAGTTTAAGTTCACCTTTAATATCAGCCATATAATCACCCAAGAGTCTAATCATATAAGCATTTTCTTTTAATTGTCTACCAAAATAAGCATTGAAGTCGTCTTGCTTAAACATAAAGTTATCAAACTCATCCAAACACCGACTAGCAATTTTAGTAGGAGGGACTTCAGCTTTATCATATCTATAGAGAGAATTTACCTTTACTACCTGTGTCGGGATATCGGGATCAGGAGGTTCTTCAGTAAATAAAGAATTGAGATCATATGTTTCTTCAACAGGCGGTGAATTAAGACCATGTATTTCTTCAATAGGAGGTAAATTCTTAATGTCTTCAGCTTTAATACCTTTTTCTTTCATAGATTTCTTTGCCTCTTGCATATCTTCGGGACTGAGAAATAGAACACCTCTCTTCTTTGGAGTTGGTTTAGGAATAGGTTCAGTAATTGGAGCAGGAGTTGGCTCAGGAGCCGGCTCAGGAGGTGCCCAATTATTTTCATTTGTCAACATATTATTCAATAGAATTTCAGCTTCATCCGGTGTTCTTTCCCTGAAACAAAACCAGCACAACTATCCAGGTAATCTCTGGAAGCATCGGTTAGTCCATTATAAAAGATATCAAGTATTTCAGGTTTCTTAAGAGGATGATCAGGCAAGGCATTAAGTAATTTGAGAAGCCTCCCCAAGCTTGTGGGAGACTCTCTTCTTTAATTTGCACGAAGTTGTATATTTCCCTCAAAGCAGCTTGTTTCTTATGAGCAGGGAAATATTTAGCAGAGAAGTAATAAATCCTATCCTGGGGACTACGCACACAACTAGAATCAAGAGAATTAAACCATATCTTAGCATCACCCTTTAATGAGAACGTAAATATTTTGAGTATATAAAAGTAACGCGATCTCTCATCACTAGTGAACAGGGCAGCTATATCATTTAACTTAGTAAGATGTGCCACAACAGTTTCAGATTCATAGCATAAAATGGATCAGATTCCACCAAAGTAATTATATCAGGATCAACAGAGAATTCATAATCCTTATCAGGAACACAAATAGGTGAAGTGGCAAAAGTAGGGTCGGGTTTCATTTTATCTCTAAGTGATTCTTTGTTCCATTTAATTAATAACCTCTTAAGCTCATATCTATCTTTGCAAGCTAAAATAGCGACAGAAGATTCCATATGAAAAAGATAGCCCTCTGGAATAACAGGCATATTTTCATCATCACTATCCTCATCAAGAAATTCACCAAGGGGCACAGTAGTATCAGGCATAGAAGCAGTTTCATCATAAGTATCATGTATAGCAGAAGTGGCATCATCAATAACATGCGACATATCAGAACGAATATCAGAAGTAGGTGCAGGTGTCGCAAACTTACTCATAACAGATGGTGAATCAAGTGCAGAGCTAGATGGCAGTTCCTTACCTCCCCTCGTAGTTGAGGGATAGATCTTGGTTTTTGGATCTCTCAAGTTCTTCATAGTGTCCAGCAGATATAAATCCCAAGTGACTCAAAGAATAGAGCTATGCTCCCCGGCAACGACGCCAGAAATTAGTCTTGATAACTGATGACCCACAAGTATAGGGGATCTATCGTAGTCCTTTTGATAAGTAAGAGTGTCGAACCCAACGAGGAGCAGAAGGAAATGATAAGTGGTTTTCATCACATTCATATGATTCACGTTCGATACTTTGATAATTTGATATGTGGGTGGACCAGTGCTTGGGTGCTGTTCTTACTTGAACAAGCATCCCACTTATGATTAACCTCTATTGCAAGCATCTGCAACTACAACAAAAGTATTAAGGTAAACCTAACCATAGCATGAAACATGTGGATCCAAATCAGCCCCTTACGAAGCAACACATAAACTAGGGTTTAAGCTTCTGTCACTCTAGCAACCCATCATCTACTTATTACTTCCCAATGCCTTCCTCTAGGCCCAAATAATGGTGAAGTGTTATGTAGTCGATGTTCACATAACACCACTAGAGGCTAGACAACATACATCTTATCAAAATATCAAACGAATACCAAATTCACATGACTACTAATAGCAAGACTTCTCCCTTGTCCTCAGGAACAAACGTAATTACTCACAAAGCATATTCATGTTCATAATCAGAGGGGTAATAATATGCATATAGGATCTGAACATATGATCTTCCACCAAATAAACCAACTAGCATCAACTACAAGGAGTAATCAACACTACTAGCAACCTACTAGCACCAATCCCGGACTTTGAGACAAGAATTGGATACAAGAGATGAACTAGGGTTTGGAGATGAGATGGTGCTGGTGAAGATGTTGATGGAGATTGCCCTCTCCCGATGAGAGGAGCGTTGGTGATGACGATGGTGATGATTTCCCCCTCCTAGAGGGAAGTTTCCCCGGCAGAACAGCTCTGCCGGAGCTCTAGATTGGATCTGCCAAGGTTCCGCCTCATGGCGGCGGAGTCTCGTCCCGAAAAGTTCCTTCTTATTTTTTTTCTCATCGAAAGACTTCATATAGAAGAAGTTGGGCGTCAGAGAGCCACCAGGGGGCCCACGAGGTAGGGGGGCGCCCCAACCCTCGTGAGCAGGGTGTGGGCCCCCTGGCCTTCATCTTTGGTGAGGATTTTTTCTTTATTTCTTTTAAGATGTTCCATGGAGTTTCAGGACTTTTGGAGTTGCGCAGAATAGGTCTCTAATATTTGCTCCTTTTCTAGCCCAGAATTCCAGCTGCCGGCATTCTCCCTCCTTATGTAAACCTTGTAAAATAAGAGAGAATAGCCATATGTATTGTGACATAAAGTGAAATAACAGTCCATAATGCAATAAATATCGATATAAAAGCATGATGCAAAATGGACGTATCAACTCCCCCAAGGTCAGACCTCGCTTGTCCTCAAGCAAAAAGCCGATAACAACAAATATGTCCTCATGTTTAGAGGTAGAGGCATCGATAAAAATAAAATACGGACATGAAGGCATCATGATTATTCTCATAGCAGCAACATATATAGCTTTTGTCATATGATTACTTATGTTCAAGTGATGATCTGTTCACAATGCAAAAGTATAAATCATAAACCTTATTGGGCTCCAAAAAACTATAATCTCAGTCATTGAAGCAATTGCAATTTATCATAACATCGAAAATAGTCTATCTCAGAGCTAAAAAGCAAGTCCACATACTCAACTATCATTTAGTCCTCCATAATTGCTAACACTCACACGATACTTGTGGATACGGAGTTTTAATAGGACACAGAGAAAGATAGGGGCTTATAGTTTTGCCCCACAACCTTTTACCTCAAGGGTAATGTCAACAATAATGGTCTTGCTCCCCTACATCCAATTAGATATATATATATATATATATATATATATATATATATCATGTTCTTTCCAACATGCTGAGCTTGCCAAAGGATAAAATGAAAAAGAAAAGGTGAAGATCACCATGACTCTTGCATAAGGTAAAAGATAATAATAAAGGATAGGCCCTTCGCAGAGGGAAGCAGAGGTTGCCATGCACTTTTATGGTTGGCTGCATAAAATCTCAATGCGAAAGAATGTCACTTTATATTTCCCCTTGTGATATGAACCTTTATTATGCAGTCCATCGCTTTTATTACTTCCACATCACAGGATCGTATAAAGCTTATTTCTCCCACACCAATCAATCATACATATTTAGAACAATTTTTATTGCTTTGCACCGATGAAAACTTACTTGCACTAGTAGAAAACAGGGCTTTGGTCCAGGCCGGGTCAGCCCATTAGTCCCGGTTCAGTCCAGAACCGGGACCAATGTGGGCATTGGTCCCGGTTCGTGAGCCCAGGGGCCCGGCCGGGCCACATGGGCCATTGGTCCCGGTTCATCTGGACCTTTTGGTCCCAGTTGGTGGGATGAACCGGGACCAATGGGCCTCGCTCCTAGCCCACCACCATTGGTCCCGGTTCATGGCTTGAACCGGGATCAAAGGCTCCCCTTTAGTCCCGGCTCATGTCACCAACCGTGACCAATGAGGTGCCTATATATACCCCTCGCTCGTTCGCGAGCACCCCAGTGCTCTGTTTTTCTCTGGCCGAGGGGGAGAGGGCTTTGTGGTGCTCTAGCTCACCTCCTATGCACATGAGGTGTTCGATGGAATGCCCGAGCCACACTACTTAAGCTTTCTCCTCTTGAAGCTCGACCTCCAAGCTCCATTTTCCTCGAGATTTGTCTAGATTTAGCGGTCCGTCACGCCCCGTCCCCGTCTTCACCGCCGTCGATCACCCGCGCCGATCTCATCACCGACACCACCATGGTAAGCCTCTTGTTCTTATCTTCTTTCTGAAAGGAAAAATATTCTTACTTGTATGTTTAGATAGATACTTGTATCATTTTCTTACATTTATTATTGCATCTTATATAGTGTGATGGTTTTGGTATCCGCCCCCGTCGGCCCTCGTCCTGTCTATGATTCGGATGTGGTATGTATATTATATTTATAACTATTGGTTAATTTATTGTTTATGAAAATTATGCCGACCAACGTGACATAGATTTTATTTATCTAGGATGTATGTGAATCGTAAATGCCAACCGACACTATTGTCGAGAGGTTAAATTTAGTTGAAGAAGAAAACAATTTGTTGAAGGAAAAAATAAAAAAATTGAGGAGGAGAAGATGATATTGGAGTTGCATGTTGCGGATGTCGTCGATGATTACAAGATCAAGATGGATGCAATGCACTTGAAGATTAGAAAGATTAGAAAATATGCCATTCATACCGAGGCTTGGTATCATTATGCCGTTGGATCAATTGTTACCTTGGTTGCGATTATGATCGCATTTGTTTTCGCATTGAAATGTTTTACATAGTTTCAATGTATGGTTTAATTAATTAGATGCTCTGGAGAGCTATATGTTGTTAGATGAGAACTATGTATGCACTTTGGTTTTAATGTGATGATGAACTTCTATTAATTTGGACACTTAATTATATATAATGCACGCAGATGAACCAGCAATGGATGTACGGTGACAGACACACCCACGAGTACATTAAGGGCGTGCATGAGTTTCTCGATGCGGCTGAGGCAAACAAGTAGAATGGTTTTATGTGTTGTCCATGCACTGAATGTGGGAATACGAGGTCTTACTCTAACCGGAAAATCCTTCACTCCCACCTGCTTTACAAGGGTTTCATGCCACACTATAATGTTTGGACGAGGCACGGTGAAATAGGGGTTATGATGGAAGACAGCGAAGAAGAAGACTACGATGACAACTATGTGCCCCCTGAATACGGTGATGCTGCAATGGGGGCAGCTGGTGAAGATCAAGAGGAACCAGACGATGTGCCCAATGATGCTGCAACAGGTGAAGCTGCTGAAGATCAAGAGGAACCAGACGATGTGCCCGATGATGATGATCTCCGCCGGGTCATTGTCGATGCAAGGACGCAATGTGAAAGTCAACAAGAGAAGCTGAAGTTCGATCACATGTTAGAGGATCACAAAAAAGGGTTATACCCCAATTGCAAAGATGGCAACACAAAGCTCGGTACCATACTGGAATTGCTGCAGTGGAAGGCAGAGAATGTTGTGGCTGACAAAGGATTTGAGAAGCTACTGAAAATATTGAAGAAGAAGCTTCCAAAGGATAAAGAATTGCTCGACAGTACATACGCAGCAAAGAAGGTCGTATGCCCTCAAGGATTGGAGGTGGAGAATATACATGCATGCCCTAATGACTGCATCCTCTACCGCGGTGCATACAAGGATCTGAACGCATGCCCGGTATGCGGTGCATTGCGGTACAAGATCAGATGAGATGACCCTGGTGATGTTGACGGCGAGCCCCCCAGGAAGAGGGTTCCTACAAAGGTGATGTGGTATGCTCCTATAATACCACGGTTGAAATATCTATTCAAATACGAAGAGCATGCCAAGTTGATGCGATGGCACAGTGAGAACCGAAAGAAAGATGGGAAGTTGAGAGCACCCGCTGATGGGTCGCAGTGGAGAAAAATCGAGAGAAAGTACTGGGATGAGTTTGCAAAGGACCCAAGGAATGTATGGTTTGCTTTAAGCGCGGATGGCATTAATACTTTCGAGGAGCAAAGCAGCAATCACAGCACCTGGCCCGTGACTCTATGTATGTATAACCTTCCTACTTGGATGTGCATGAAGCGGAAGTTCATTATGATGCCAGTTCTCGTCCAAGGCCCTAATCAACCCGGCAACGAAATTGATGTGTACCTAAGGCCATTAGTTGAAGAACTTTTACAGCTGTGGAATGAAAACAGTGTACGTACGTGGGATGAGCACAGACAGGAGGAATTTAACCTTAAGGCGTTGCTGTTCGTGACCATCAACGATTGGCCCACTCTCAGTAACCTTTCAGGACAGACAAACAAAGGATACCACGCATGCACACACTGTTTAGATGACACTGAAAGTATATACCTGGACAAATGCAGGAAGAATGTGTACCTGGGCCATCGTCGATTTCTTTCGACCAACCATCAATGTCGAAAGAAAGGCAAGCATTTCAAAGGCGAGGCAGATCACCGGAAGAAGCCCGCCATGCGCAGCGGTGATCACGTGCTTGCTATGGTCAATGATTTACACTACGTAATCTTTGGAAAGGGTCCCGGGGGACTAGCTGTTCCGAATGACACTGAGGGACACGCACCCATGTGGAAGAAGAAATCTATATTTTGGGACCTACCCTACTAGAAAGACCTAGAGGTCCGCTCCTCAATCGACGTGATGCACATGACGAAGAACCTTTGCGTGAACTTGCTAGGCTTCTTGGGCGTGTATGGGAAGACAAAAGATACACCTGAGGCATGGGAGGACCTGCAACATTTGCACGAAAAAGACGGCATGCCTCCGAAGCAGTATAAAGGTCCTGCCAGCTACGCTCTTACGAAAGAAGAGAAAGAAATCTTCTTTGAATGCCTGCTCAGTATGAAGGTCACGACTGGCTTCTCATCGAATATAAAGGGAATAATAAATATGCCAGAGAAAAAGTTTCAGAACCTAAAGTCTCATGACTGCCACGTGGTTGTGACGCAACTGCTTCTGGTTGCATTGAGGGGGCTTCTATTAGAAAACGTCCGATTAGCCATTGTGAAGCTATGTGCATTCCTCAATGCAATCTCTCAGAAGGTGATCGATCCAGAAATCGTACCAAGGCTAAGGAGTGATGTGGCGCAATGTCTTGTCAGTTTCGAGCGGGTGTTCCCACCATCCTTCTTCAATATCATGACGCACGTCCTAGTTCATCTAGTCGACGAGATTGTCATCTAGGGGCCCGTATTTCTACACAATATGTTCCCTTTTGAGAGGTTTATGGGAGTCCTAAAGAAATATGTCCGTAATCGCGCTAGGCCAGAAGGAAGCATCTCCATGGGCCATCAAACAGAGGATGTTATCGGGTTTTGTGTTGACTTCATTCCTGGACTTAACAAGATAGGTCTCCCTAAATCGCGGTATGAGGGGAGACTGACTGGAAAAGGCACTCTTGGAAGAGACTCAATAATATGCAGGGACGGATATTCTTGGTCTCAAGCACACTACACAGTTCTATAGAACTCTACCTTGGTGACCCCGTATGTCGATGAACAGAAGAACATTCTGCGCTCCAAACACCCGGAGCAGTGCGACGACTGGATTACATGTGAACACATCAGGACTTTCAGCAGTTGGTTGGAAACACGTCTCAGAGGTGACAACACTGTTTGTGATGAGTTGTACTTGTTGTCCAGGGGACCATCTTTGACTGTATTGACTTACAAAGGATACGAGATAAATGGGAATACATTTTACATGATCGCCCAAGATCAAAAGAGCACCAACCAAAACAACGGTGTCCGCTTTGATGCAGCAACCGAGAGCGGAAAGGATACATATTATGGTTACATAGTGGACATATGGGAACTTGACTACGGACCTGATTTTAAGGTCCCTTTGTTTAAGTGCAAATGGGTCAATCTGTTAGACGGCGGGGTACAGGTAGACCCACAGTACGGAATGACAACAGTGGATCTGAAAAATCTTGGGTACAATGACGAACCGTTCTTCCTAGCCAATGATGTGGCACAGGTTATCTATGTGAAGGACATGTCTACCAAACCGAGAAAAAGTAAACATAAGGAAGAGAATACATCATACGATGAGCCAAAGCGCCACATAGTTCTTTCAGGAAAATGGGACATCCTGGGAGTGGATGGCAAGACAGACATGTCTGAAGATTATGAAAAGTTTCATGAAATTCCTTCCTTCAATGTCAAGGCTGACCCAAGCATCCCGATAAACAATGAAGATTATCCATGGTTATGGCGCAATAAGCAAATGACACAAGCGAAGAAAAAGTGAAGACTTTCTCCCGCAACTTTGTAACACATGAACATGCTACCATTGTCCGTTTTGTACATGCACATGCTATGTGGGTGAAATTATGATACCATCCCAACTTTCAACTTCTTCAGAGTTCATTTGAAATGCTTTCATGTCTTATGGTTCGGCCCTTGTAATACCATGACCATTAGTTCCTGGCCCATGCCAACTTTCAACTTTCAACTTTCTAAAACTAATGGCACTAATAGAAAGTTTATAATTTTGCTCCTCGCCCCTAGCCCATGACCATTAGTCCCGGTTTGTGCCACAAACCGGGACTAAAGGGTTGGTCCTTGTTGTGGGCCGAGTTTAGTCCCACCTCGCCAACCGAAGGGGGCTCACACCGGTTTATAAGCCCTTCCCTCTCTGCCTTGTTGAGCTCCTCTCAAAGTGAAAATAGATGCCCTAATAGAGAAAAGTTTAACCTAAATTCATAGTGAATTTCTCTGAAATTCATAGAAATTTACTATGAATTTAGGTTGAATTTTCTCTATAAGCGCATCTATTCTCATTTTTTAGTAAGTTAATCACAAACTTGTGATTCAAACAATTTTCAAAGAATTCAAATTTTAACTATTCAAATTTGAAAACTAATGGCACTAACAGAAAGTTAATAATTTTTCTAAAACTAATGGCACTAACAGAAAGTTTATAATTTTGCTAACCTAAAAGCAAATAGAATAAAAAATTAAATCAAAAACCAAAAGAAAATAAATAATGCAAAAAACAAATCAAAAAAACAGGAAAAAACTATTTTTATAGTAAAGTTAATCACAAAATAAAATAAATAAAGCAACAAAGAAAACAAAAAAACTAAAAAAATATTTTCAAATTTGAAAACTAATGGCATTAACAAAAAGTTTATAATTTTTCTAAAACTAAAAGCATAAAGAATTAAAAAAGACAGCAAAAAAAAGAAAATAAATAAAGCAACAAAAAACAAAAAATGCCACCTACTGGGCCACCATAGCCTGAATATGACTAGAAACCCTACCATGGGCCAGGATTCAGGCCCGCAGCAGGCCCAGTAGGGCCACACGCATTGCAGTGACAGATTAGGCCCGAAAGACTGCAGTTGAGAGGAGCTCGGGAGGGTGGGCGCAGCAGCGCTTATAAACCACTCTAGAGCCCTCTCAACTAGCGAGGTGGGACTAAACTTTTGGGCGCGGGGCAGCACAAGGCCATTGGTCCCGGTTGGTGGCACCAACCGGGACTAAAGGGGGCATTGGTCACGGTTGGTGCCACGAACCGTGACCAATGCCCCTGTAACGCCCCACATGTAACCTTCCCCAAATGTACTCCGACTCATGCCGTTTCCGGCATTAAGTTATATTTAATTCTCGGGTTCGGGTCTTTGTCTCCGTGTGTTGTTTTTGTTTTCGTGCATCTCATATCATGTCATCACGTGCATTGCATTCGCATACATGTTCATCTCATGCATCCGAGCATTTTCCCCGTTGTCCGTTTTGCATTCCGGCGCTTCGTTCTCCTCCGGTGGCCATTTCTAGCTTTATTTCGTGTGTGGGGATTAAACATTTCCGGATTGGGCCGAGACTTGCCATGCGGCCTTGGTTTACTACCGGTAGACCGCCTGTCAAGTTTCGGGTCATTTGGACTTCGTTTGATACTCCAACGGTTAACCGAGGGACCGAAAAGGCCTCGTGTGTGTGCAGCCCAACACCCCTCCATTTTGGCCCAAAACCCACCAAACTCAGCTCCATCGTCTCGGTCGTTCGATCACGATCGTGTGGGCGAAAACCGCACCTCATTTGGACTCTCCTAGCCCCCTCTATGCCTATATATACACCCCCTCCTCCAAATCCCGGATCCCCTCCTCAAACCCTAAAAAAAATAGCATCTTCGCGCGCCGGACACGTCCGTCCGCGCGCCGGACGCGTCCGCCGGCGACCGCAGCCAACCGGGAGGCGCCACGTGGCCCGCCGGCCTCCTCCCGCCGCCGGCCCATCCCGGCCCGAGGCAGGCCCTCCGCCGCCTCGCGCGGGCCAGATCCCCTTCCCGCCGCCGCCTCTTTCTTCCTCCTCCGGCCAACTCCATCGCCGGCCATCACCGGCGCGCGCCGCCGCCCGCCGCCCGGGCCGGCCGTCGCCGCGGCCACCGCGCCTCGCCGCCGCCGCCGCGGGCACCAGCGCCGCCCCGTGCCGCCCCCTTCCCGCCTCGCCGCCGGCCGGATCCGGCCGCGGGAGGGCCGGATCGGCCACCGCCGACCCCGGCCGCCGCCGTCTGCCTCGTCTCCGGCGAGCCCGCCGCCGTGCTACAGTGTTTGCGCCGGATCGGATCTGGCGTGAACAGTAAACCCTAACCCCTGTTTTTTCTCTAAGTCCCAGGATTTTACTCCATATGCTCATGTTTGACCTGCCATAACTTTGCATCCGTAGCTCCGATTTGGGCGTATGATATGTCGAATTCTTCGTCTCGATGAGTACATCATTTAATTCCATTGCATCATTTGCATTTGAGGTCATCTTGGTGCCCAAAATGCTGTTGGAAGGAGGCATGTTGAGTTAAATTGCAGATCCGTTAATCCAACATGCACTTTTGTCATTTTTGCCATATTTAATCCGTGCATGATATGCCTGTGCCCCTTTGGGATGAATTGTTAAGCATGTTGTCTTCTTTCCAGAGGTGCCTTCCATGTATTTTTAGGATGTGTGTGTTGTCTTTTGCAAGCTTGCGAAGAGGGCTACCTGAGATTTCAGATTTCAGGGACTTTGTGATTTTCACTAAGTCTGAGCCGTTTTAGTTCACGATGCTATATGTCCGGCTTGTTTCCTAGTGATCCGTGCCTCTTTTGAGGATGATCAGTAAGAGTGATTTGTTACGCTTGTCGTGCTTAATCCATCCATGTCTTTACTTGTTATGTTGGAGCAGCCTAGGTTGACTCAATCGAGCTCAACTTCTGGATAGTTGCTGTTTTGGGCAGATCGTTAACTCTTTTGCGATTTTGCCGGAGTTATTGCTAGTGATCCATGCATGCTATGCCATTGTTCTTGCCATGCCTAGCTAGCATTTTGTGCCTTCTTAATGGATATATGCTTGCCTTGCCATGACTTGCACCGTAGTAAGAGCATCGAGCTCGTTTACAAGCCTCCGTGAGTTATTATTTCAGCATGTCCCAGTTTTCACTAAGTCTGAAAACTGATTGTGTTTCATCATTGTTCGTGTGCTCGGTAGAGTATTTTGTGAAACCTTTTGGCCCCAGGTCATTTTGGGTGTTCTGTTAAGCTTGTTGAGTAGCTCCATGCCATGCTCTTATTTGCCATGTTCAGGTTTTCCTTCATGTTGTTTTGCTGCTCCGAAGAGAGCATCGTGGTCTGAAATTCCAGACTAGCGTTAATTTCGCTAAGTCTGAAATCTGTTTTGCTTATTCAGTTTTGCCATGCTTGTTTGAAGGCCTTAATGGATGAATTTGCCTATGCCTCAGTCATGATGATTTGTCAAGCTTGATGAGTACATCACTGCCATGCAATTTGTTTTCATGTTGGGTGGCTGTAGCATGTTCATTTTGTTGCATTTAGGAGGCATGTTGCTGTAAATTGCAGATCGGTTCGTTTAGTAAAACGTCCATTTCTTAACCGTAGCTCCGATTGCCATGATCTCTATATCGTTTTCAGGGGATTTCTTCCCCTCTATCCAGTGGCACACTTGGATTTCCAAGTTGAGGCCAGGTTCATGCATTTCCTGTTACTTGTTGCATTCTTGCATCCCGCATCGCATCCCGCATAGCATATCATCCTTGCATCTTATTGCTTGCCCTTGCACGTGGTTGATTGTTTCCTTGTTGCTTGTTTGTGTTGTTGGGTAGAGCCGGGAGACGAGTTCGCTAACGAGGAGCCCGTTGAGTTTGGTTTTGAGGATCCAGTCAATTCTGACAACTATGCAGGCAAGATGATCACACCCTTGAAATCACTACTATCTTTGCTATGCTAGTTTGCTCGCTCTTTTGCTTTGCCAATGCTACGATGCCTACCACTTGCTTGTCAGCCTCCCTATTGCCATGATTGAGCCTCTAACCCACCTTTGTCCTAGCAAACCGTTGATTGGCTATGTTACCGCTTTGCTCAAGCCCCTTCTTATAGCGTTGCTAGTTGCAGGTGAAGATTGGAGCCGTTCCTTGTTGGATCATTTATTTACTTGTTGGTATATCATTATATTGCTATGTTATGTTTACTTATCTATATAATTGGTAAAGGGTGGAAGGCTCGGCCTCTCGCCTAGTGTTTTGTTCCACTCTTGCCGTCCTAGATTCCGTCATATCGGTGTTATGTTCCCGGATTGTTGCGTCCCTTACGCGGTTGGGCTATTATGGGAACCCCTGGATAGTTCGCCTTGATTAAAGCTTTTCCAGCAATGCCCAACATTGGTTTTACCATTTGCCACCTACCTTTTTTTCCCTTGGGTTTCCGGAGCCCGAGGGTCATCTTTATTTTAGCCCCCCCACTGGCCAGTGCTCCTCTGAGTGTTGGTCCGAACTAGAGCCCCTTGCAGCGCCACCTCGGGGGAACCCGAGGGCTGGTTTCAGTTGTACGGATTGCTTATCTGAGTGTGCCCTGAGAAAGAGATATGTGCAGCTCCTATCGGGATTTGTCGGCGCATTCGGGCGGTGTTGCTGGACTAGTTTTGACCCGTCGAATCATCTTGTTGTACCGGGATACCGAGTCTGATCGGTGGGTCCTGGGTGGAGGTCTATTCCTTCGTTGACCGTGAGAGCTTGTTATGGGCTAAGTTGGGACCCCCCTGCAGGGATTGATCTTTCGAAAGCCGCGCCCGCGGTTATGGGCAGATGGGAATTTGATAATGTCCGGTTGTAGATAACTTGAACCTAATTAATTAAAATGTATCAACTGCGTGTGTTGCCGGATGGCCTCTTCTCGGCGGAGTCCGGGAAGTGGACACGGCGTTGGAGTTATGCTTGCGTAGTCTGCTCTATTTAGCTACCGCTCGTGCTTTGCCTTCTCTTCTCGCTCTCTTTTGCGAATAAGGTAGCCACCATATATGCTAGTCGCTTGCTGCAGCTCCACTCACATTACCCCTTTCCTACCTATTAAGCTTAAATAGTCTTGATCGCGAGGGTGCGAGATTGCTGAGTCCTTGTGGCTCACAGATTACTATTACACCAGATGCAGGGACTGATGATACTCCTCCGGATGGCGCGTTCGAGCTGAAGTGGGAGTACGACGAGGACTCTCAGCGATACTATGTTTCTTTTCCTGATGATCAGTAGTGGTGCCTGCTCGGGGTTCGATTCAGGGTTTAGTCGCATGTTGGGGAGTCTTTTCTATTTTGGCGCCGTAGTCGGGCCATGAGTGTTTGTATGATGAATGCTATTTATGTACCTTGATGTGACGTGGCGAGTGTAAGCCGACTATTATTATTATTCTCCCTTTATATTTATATGTACATGGGTTGTGTGAAGATTGCCTCACTTGCGACTTATGCCTTCAATGCGATTATGCCTCTAAGTCGTGCCTCGACATGTGGGAGATATAGTCGCATCGAGGGTGTTACAAGTTGGTAATCAGAGCCTTCCCCGACCTTAGGAGCCCCATTGCTTGATCGTTTCTAGCAGCCGAGTTGTGTCTAGAAAAATGTTTTGAGTCCTTAGGAATTATATATCGGAGAGCTTAGGAATTCTTTTTACTTCCCAGTCTCCTCATCGCTCTGGTAAGGCATCCTGACGTAGAGTTTTGACTCTTATCTTCTCAAATTTCACTAAAATTTTTTTTTAGGATCACGCGAGTATCTTAGTTTTGTTCCGATGGCTTATGATGAGAATACTATCTTGGTGCCTCCTGTCAGGGGTTTAGTGGAAGTGTCCCGGGGAGTTGAGCTCTGAGGTGTTGTCATCATAATTCTATCGTTGCAATTCTAGCATACTTGAGATATGTGCGCGACATCGAAAATCTCCTTTATGCAGTTCGTTGGTGAGATAACCTCGACGCCACCCAGTACTGGGGCGGGAGTTCGGGAGTATCGCCATAACTTGTATAACGGATGCTTTTCGAAGGTTGAGATAGATGGTTTCCGAAGGTTTCTTGGTTATGTGTTGAAGGATGGATGCAGCTGGATGTAGGTTTTGCTAGCTTGGGTGAGATATTATGCTTCCCCTGTATCCTCAACACCTGATTGCATAACCGGAAAGTTTCGGGAATTTCACAGGTGGGAATTCAAGTAGCCTTAGGATATCTTTCCAACAGATGTGTGATATGAAATTGGGGTTCGACGTCTAGTGGTTCGCCTATTCACGGTCGATTTTATAGTGGCCTCGTTGTGTCTTAAAGAGTCCTTGGCTATGCTGACTCGGGGACGCTTCGTATGTCATGTGCACTGCCTTGTACATGATGGTGCTGTACGATCGAGCCCGTGTAGGTCCTACCACGAACACTTCGGATGAAATTTCTATCATGTATTTGTTCCAGCTTATTCCGCAAGCCAACCCTTGGTTTTATTTCGAGTTGTGGTATTCGTTCTTCTTCGACGTCATATGTTGATTCCATCCATCGTTGATGTACCTCTTCTACCTGATTCTTCGTGGCTTCGCAATTTAGGAATATGTGACCACTTCAAGAAATGTGCATTCGTTCATTTTGTTCGGATGTGAAGACTTATGTTGCAATTTTCATTCCGTTGGATTCACCTTCTATATTTGTCTATTTGTGTGCTAATGGTGGTCAACCTCTTCAGGATGGCTCCTCCAACGCGCACGACTCCGAACCCAGATCCTCCGCCACCTCCGCCTCCTCCGGAAGCATGGCAGGCTGTGATGGCTGCTACTAATGCAAATACTCAGCTGATCATGCAAATCATCCAAGAGCGGAATCAAAGCAGTCAAGCGAATCAAGGCAGCAACCAGAACCAGTTTGCAACTCTGAATCAGTTCCTCGCAAATGGTCCAAAGACGTTCAGTAACTGCGTTGAGGCTACCGATGCTGATGATTGGTTAGTCGATCTGGGCAAGCATTTTGAATGTAGCAACGTCAGACCTGAAGATTTCGTCAAGTTCGCGTCTTTCCAGCTCAAGGATCAGGCCGCAGAGTGGTTTCAGCAGTACCGGGATTCCAGAGGTGGACGTTTGATCACTTGGGATGATTTCCGTCGTGATTTCCGCGCTCATCACATTCCTCAAAGTGTGACTGAAAGCAAACGTGAAGAATTCCGCAATCTGAAGCAAGGCTCTTTGTCTGTCTATGACTACAACAAGTTGTTCCAGAAGCTCGCCCGTTTTGCCAACCAGGATGTTCCTGATGAGAAGAGCATGATCTATCAGTTCAGGGGTGGTCTTCGTGAGGAAATTCAGCTCGCTCTTGTCCTCTTCGAGCCGCTGAGATACGATGAGTTCTACAACATGGCACTGAAGCAAGAGGCTGCTCAGCTCAGGTGTGATGCTTCCAGGAAGCGAGTCAGAGACACTTCGTCTTCGTCCTCTACTCAAGTGACCAAGCAGCAGAAGTATTGGCTTCCTCCTCCTCCGTTCCGTCAGCCGTATCAGCAGAAGAGCAAAGGTGGCAGTGGTTCGTCCCACCCACCCAACCCAGGCTTTCAGAACAAGACTTCGTCTCAAGCTCCAAGATCGAGTGCTCCGTTTCACCGTCCGCTCTCAGAGGTCACGTGCAACAAGTGCCAACAGAAGGGTCACTACGCTAACAAGTGTTTCAACCAGAGGCGTCTTCCTCCTCCTCCTCCTGTCAGATCGGCAAGTACAGCTGTGGTCAAGCATAATCCCAAGCACGCCAAGGTCAATATGGTGAATGCAGCTCAAGCAGAGGATTCGTCAGATGTGATCATGGGTAACCTTCCTGTTAACGATATTCCCGCAAGGGTTCTTTTTGACACTGGTGCATCGCATTGTTTTATGTCGAGACCTTTTGCATCTAAGCATGATTTTGTTACTCAAGTGTTGTCGAGACCATTGGCTATTGTTTCTCCGGCCCGTCAAATGACATCTCGAGTATGTGTTCCGGATGTCACTATCGCTTTGGGCGATCATAAGTTCTTGGCTTCTCCAAATGTTCTCGGCGATTCTGATATCGACCTCATTCTTGGGATGGACTGGCTCTCTAAACACAAAGCTCACCTCGATTGTGCAGCCAGGCAGATTCAACTGACTCATTCCTCTGAAGATGTCATTGTTTTTGCTGCTCGGGATAATACCATCCGGTTATTCTCTCTCAATGAAAAGGGTGAATTGGATGCTATTTTGCAGATTCCGGTTGTTTGTGAGTATCAAGATGTCTTCCCTGAAGAACTCCGAGGCATGCCTCCAAACCGGCCCGTTGAATTCGTTATTGAACTTGAGCCCGGTACGGAACCGGTGTGCAAACGGCCTTACAAGCTCGGCCCCGAAGAGTTGAAGGAGTTGAAGAAACAGCTCGATGTGCAAGAAAGGATGGGTCTCATTCGGCCTAGTACTTCTCCGTGGGGTTGTGGTGTTCTTTTTGTGAAGAAGAAGGATGGAATGGACCGACTTTGTGTTGATTATCGTCCATTGAACAAGAAGACCATCAAGAACAAATATCCACTTCCCAACATTAATGAGCTATTCGAACAACTCAAGGGTGCCCAAGTATTCTCCAAGCTTGATCTCCGTATGGGTTATCATCAAATTCGCATTCGTGAACAAGATATTCCAAAGACGGCGTTCAGAACAAGCTATGGGTCATATGAATACACTGTTATGTCTTTTGGCCTCGCTAATGCCCCTCCGACGTTCTCTCGCATGATGAACTTCATCTTCAACCCCTACACCAACGACTTCGTTTTGGTCTATCTCGATGATATCCTGGTTTTCTCGAAGAACAAGGAAGATCATGCCAAACACTTGCGTTTGGTTCTCGACAAGCTAAGGGAACATCAATTCTATGCCAAGTTCTCCAAGTGTGAGTTTTGGCTCGATGAAGTTCTTTATCTTGGTCATATTATCTCCGCCAAGGGCATTTCAGTGGATCCTGAGAAGGTGTCTGCAATTGTTAATTGGGAACCTCCTCAGAATGTGAAGCAACTCCGTAGTTTCCTCGGTCTTGCAAGTTATTGCCGAAGATTCGTTGAAAACTTCTCCAAGATCGCGAAGCCTCTCTCAAATCTTCTTCAGAAGCATGTCAAGTACGTTTGGTCTCCGGAGTGTGATGTTGCTTTCAACGCTTTGAAAGAGAAATTGATCACTGCTCCAGTTCTAACTCCGCCTGATGAAACCAAGCCGTACGAGGTCTTTTGTGATGCCTCTCTCCAAGGTCTCGGTGCAGTACTGATGCAAGAGAAGAAAGTTGTTGCTTATACCTCTCGCCAGTTGAAGCCAAATGAGAAGAACTACCCCACTCATGATCTTGAGTTGGCGGCAGTTGTGCACGCATTGTTGACTTGGAGACATCTTCTCTTGGGAAGGAAAGTGGACATTTTCACTGATCACAAGAGTCTCAAGTACATCTTCACTCAGCCTAATCTCAACCTCAGGCAGACTCGATGGGTCGAAATGATTCAAGAGTACAATCCGAGTATCGAGTATACTCTAGGCAAGGCTAATGTGATTGCTGACGCTTTGAGCAGAAAAGCATATTGCAACAGTCTGATTCTCAAGCCTTATCAACCCGAGCTTTGTGAAGACTTCCGCAAACTTAATCTGCAAGTTGTTCCTCAAGGTTTCCTCGCCAACCTTCAAGTTTCTCCTACCTTGGAAGACCAGATTCGCCAAGCCCAGCTTCTTGATGCTATGGTGAAAAAGGTGAAGATTGGTATTGCAAAGAGTCAGTCCAAGTACAAGTGCTACCGGCTTGATGACAAGGACACTCTCTTCTTCGAGGATCGAATTGTTGTGCCCAAAGGTGAACTTCGTAAAGTGATCATGGATGAGGCTCACAACTCTCTCCTCTCCATCCACCCTGGGAGCACGAAGATGTATCAAGACCTGAAGCAAACTTATTGGTGGACTCGAATGAAGCGCGAGATCGCTCAATTCGTCAATGAATGTGATGTCTGCAGAAGAGTGAAAGCAGAACACCAAAGGCCAGCAGGTCTCCTCCAACCTCTCGCCATTCCAGAATGGAAGTTTGACCACATTGAAATGGACTTGGTGACTGGGTTTCCTAAGTCCAAGCGTGGCAATGATGCTATATTCGTTGTCATCGACAAGCTGACCAAAGTGGCTCATTTCTTGCCTATCAAAGAGTCAATCACTGCAGCTCAATTGGCGGAGCTCTACACCTCTCGCATTGTCTCTCTGCACGGTATTCCTCAAGTGATATCTTCAGACCGTGGCAGCATCTTTACCTCCAAGTTCTGGGATTCTTTTCAGAAGGCCATGGGCACCAGCATTCGTTTCAGCACCGCTTTCCACCCTCAAACAAGCGTTCAAGTCGAGCGTGTCAACCAGATTCTTGAAGATATGCTCAGGGCTTGTGTTATCTCCTTCGGCATGAAGTGGGAGGATTGCCTTCCTTATGCTGAATTCTCGTACAACAACAGTTTCCAAGCAAGTTCCGGCAAGGCCCCGTTTGAAATTCTGTATGGTAGGAAGTGCCGTACACCTCTCAACTGGTCTGAAACCGGTGAACGTCAGCTGCTGGGTAATGACCTGATCACAGAAGCAGAAGAAATGTGCAAGGTCATTCGTGATAACCTCAAAGCAGCCCAGTCTCGTCAGAAGAGCTACTACGACAGCAAGCATCGTGATTTGGCCTTCGAGATTGGAGATCTTGTCTACCTCCGCGTCTCTCCTATGAAAGGGACCCGTCGCTTCGGTATCAAAGGGAAGCTTGCCCCCAGATACGTCGGGCCTTTCAAGATCGTCAGCAAGAGAGGCGACCTCGCCTATCAACTCGAGCTTCCTGCAACCTTTGCCAATGTTCATGATGTGTTTCATGTCTCGCAACTTCGAAAGTGCTTCAAGACGCCCGAGCGCACCGTCAACTTCGAGGACATTGAGCTCCAAGAAGATCTCTCCTACCGTGAGCACCCAGTTGCAATCCTTGAAGAGACTGAACGCAAAACTCGCAACAAGTCAATCAAGTTTCTCAAAGTCAAGTGGTCACACCATTCCGACCGTGAAGCTACCTGGGAATGCGAGGATCACCTCCGTTCTGAGTACCCGGAGTTCTTTCAGTCCTAGATCTCGGGATGAGATCTTTTCGTAGTGGTGGAGTGTTGTAACGCCCCACATGTAACCTTCCCCAAATGTACTCCGACTCATGCCGTTTCCGGCATTAAGTTATATTTAATTCTCGGGTTCGGGTCTTTGTCTCCGTGTGTTGTTTTTGTTTTCGTGCATCTCATATCATGTCATCACGTGCATTGCATTCGCATACATGTTCATCTCATGCATCCAAGCATTTTCCCCGTTGTCCGTTTTGCATTCCGGCGCTTCGTTCACCTCCGGTGGCCATTTCTAGCTTTATTTCGTGTGTGGGGATTAAACATTTCCGGATTGGGCCGAGACTTGCCATGCGGCCTTGGTTTACTACCGGTAGACCGCCTGTCAAGTTTCGGGTCATATGGACTTCGTTTGATACTCCAACGGTTAACCGAGGGACCGAAAAGGCCTCGTGTGTGTGCAGCCCAACACCCCTCCATTTTGGCCCAAAACCCACCAAACTCAGCTCCATCGTCTCGGTCGTTCGATCACGATCGTGTGGGCGAAAACCGCACCTCATTTGGACTCTCCTAGCCCCCTCTATGCCTATATATACACCCCTCCTCCAAATCCCGGATCCCCTCCTCAAACCCTAAAAAAAATAGCATCTTCGCGCGCCGGACACGTCCGTCCGCGCGCCGGACGCGTCGGCCGGCGACCGCAGCCAACCGGGAGGCGCCACGTGGCCCGCCGGCCTCCTCCCGCCGCCGGCCCATCCCGGCCCGAGGCAGGCCCTCCGCCGCCTCGCGCGGGCCAGATCCCCTTCCCGCCGCCGCCTCTTTCTTCCTCCTCCGGCCGACTCCATCGCCGGCCATCACCGGCGCGCGCCGCCGCCCGCCACCCGGGCCGGCCGTCGCCGCGGCCACCGCGCCTCGCCGCCGCCGCGGGCACCAGCGCCGCCCCGCGCCGCCCCCTTCCCGCCTCGCCGCCGGCCGGATCCGGCCGCGGGAGGGCCGGATCGGCCACCGCCGACCCCGGCCGCCGCCGTCTGCCTCGTCTCCGGCGAGCCCGCTGCCGTGCTATAGTGTTTGCGCCGGATCGGATCTGGCGTGAACAGTAAACCCTAACCCCTGTTTTTTTTCTCTAAGTCCCAGGATTTTACTCCATATGCTCATGTTTGACCTGCCATAACTTTTCATCCGTAGCTCCGATTTGGGCGTATGATATGTCGAATTCTTCGTGTCGACGAGTACATCATTTCATTCCATTGCATCATTTGCATTTGAGGTCATCTTGGTGCCCAAAATGCTGTTGGAAGGAGGCATGTTGAGTTAAATTGCAGATCCGTTAATCCAACATGCACTTTTGTCATTTTTGCCATATTTAATCCGTGCATGATATGCCTGTGCCCCTTTGGGATGAATTGTAAAGCATGTTGTCTTCTTTCCATAGGTACCATCCATGTATTTTTAGGATGTGTGTGTTGTCTTTTGCAAGCTTGCAAAGAGGGCTACCTGAGATTTCAGATTTCAGGGACTTAGTGATTTTCACTAAGTCTGAGCCGTTTTAGTTCACGATGCTATATGTCCGGCTTGTTTCCTAGTGATCCGTGCCTCTTTTGAGGATGATCAGTAAGAGTGATTTGTTACGCTTGTCGTGCTTAATCCATCCATGTCTTTACTTGTTATGTTGGAGCACCCTAGGTTGACTCAATCGAGCTCAACTTTTGGATAGTTGCTGTTTTGGGCAGATCGTTAACTCTTGCGATTTTGCCGGAGTTATTGCTAGTGATCCATGCATGCTATGCCATTGTTCTTGCCATGCCTAGCTAGCATTTTGTGCCTTCTTAATGGATATATGCTTGCCTTGCCATGACTTGCACCGTAGTGAGAGCATCGAGCTGGTTTACAAGCCTCCGTGAGTTATTATTTCAGCATGTCCCAGTTTTCACTAAGTCTGAAAACTGATTGTGTTTCATCATTGTTCGTGTGCTCGGTAGAGTATTTTGTGAACCCTTTTGGCCCCAGGTCATTTTGGGTGTTTTGTTAAGCTTGTTGAGTAGCTCCATGCCATGCTCTTATTTGCCATGTTCAGGTTTTGCTTCATGTTGTTTTGCTGCTCCGAAGAGAGCATCGTGGTCTGAAATTCCAGACTAGCGTTAATTTCGCTAAGTCTGAAATCTGTTTTGCTTATTCAGTTTTGCCATGCTTGTTTGAAGGCCTTAATGGATGAATTTGCCTATGCCTCAGTCATGATGATTTGTCAAGCTTGATGAGTACATCACTGCCATGCAATTTGTTTTCATGTTGGGTGGCTGTAGCATGTTCATTTTGTTGCATTTAGGAGGCATGTTGCTGTAAATTGCAGATCGGTTCGTTTAGTAAAACGTTTGCCATTTCTTAACCGTAGCTCCGATTGCCATGATCTCTATATCGTTTTCAGGGGATTTCTTCCCCTCTATCCAGTGGCACACTTGGATTTCCATGTTGAGGCCAGGTTCATGCATTTCCTGTTACTTGTTGCATTCTTGCATCCCGCATCGCATCCCGCATAGCATATCATCCTTGCATCTTATTGCTTGCCCTTGCACGTGGTTGATTGTTTCCTTGTTGCTTGTTTGTGTTGTTGGGTAGAGCCGGGAGACGAGTTCGCTAGCGAGGAGCCCGTTGAGTTTGCTTTTGAGGATCCAGTCAATTCTGACAACTGTGCAGGCAAGATGATCACACCCTTGAAATCACTACTATCTTTGCTATGCTAGTTTGCTCGCTCTTTTGCTTTGCCAATGCTACGATGCCTACCACTTGCTTGTCAGCCTCCCTATTGCCATGATTGAGCCTCTAACCCACCTTTGTCCTAGCAAACCGTTGATTGGCTATGTTACCGCTTTGCTCAAGCCCGTTCTTATAGCGTTGCTAGTTGCAGGTGAAGATTGGAGCCGTTCCTTGTTGGATCATTTATTTACTTGTTGGGATATCATTATATTGCTATGTTATGTTTACTTATCTATATAATTGGTAAAGGGTGGAAGGCTCGGCCTCTCGCCTAGTGTTTTGTTCCACTCTTGCCATCCTAGATTCTGTCATATCGGTGTTATGTTCCCGGATTGTTGCGTCCCTTACGCGGTTGGGCTATTATGGGAACCCCTTGATAGTTCGCCTTGATTAAAGCTTTTCCAGCAATGCCCAACATTGGTTTTACCATTTGCCACCTACCTTTTTTTTCCCTTGGGTTTCCGGAGCCCGAGGGTCATCTTTATTTTAGCCCCCCCACGGGCCAGTGCTCCTCTGAGTGTTGGTCCGAACTAGAGCCCCTTGCAGCGCCACCTCGGGGGAACCCGAGGGCTGGTTTCAGTTGTACGGATTGCTTATCTGAGTGTGCCCTGAGAAAGAGATATGTGCAGCTCCTATCGGGATTTGTCGGCGCATTCGGGCGGTGTTGCTGGACTAGTTTTGACCTGTCGAATCATCTTGTTGTACCGGGATACCGAGTCTGATCGGTGGGTCCTGGGTGGAGGTCTATTCCTTCGTTGACCGTGAGAGCTTGTTATGGGCTAAGTTGGGACCCCCCCCTGCAGGGATTGATCTTTCGAAAGCTGCGCCCGCGGTTATGGGAAGATTGGAATTTGATAATGTCCGGTTGTAGATAACTTGAACCTAATTAATTAAAATGTATCAACTGCGTGTGTTGCTGGATGGCCTCTTCTCGGCGGAGTCCGGGAAGTGGACACGGCGTTGGAGTTATGCTTGCGTAGTCTGCTCTATTTAGCTACCGCTCGTGCTTTGCCTTCTCTTCTCGCTCTCTTTTGCGAATAAGGTAGCCACCATATATGCTAGTCGCTTGCTGCAGCTCCACTCACATTACCCCTTTCCTACCTATTAAGCTTAAATAGTCTTGATCGCGAGGGTGCGAGATTGCTGAGTCCTTGTGGCTCACAGATTACTATTACACCAGATGCAGGGACCGATGATACTCCTCCGGATGGCGCGTTCGAGCTGAAGTGGGAGTACGACGAGGACTCTCAGCGATACTATGTTTCTTTTCCTGATGATCAGTAGTGGTGCCTGCTCGGGGTTCGATTCAGGGTTTAGTCGCATGTTGGGGAGTCTTTTCTATTTTGGCGCCGTAGTCGGGCCATGAGTGTTTGTATGATGAATGCTATTTATGTACCTTGATGTGACGTGGCGAGTGTAAGCCGACTATTATTATTATTCTCCCTTTATATTTATATGTACATGGGTTGTGTGAAGATTGCCTCACTTGCGACTTATGCCTTCAATGCGATTATGCCTCTAAGTCGTGCCTCGACACGTGGGAGATATAGTCGCATCGAGGGTGTTACAGCCCCCCTTTAGTCCCGGTTGGTGCCACCAACCGGGACCAAAGGCCGCCGCTTCCCGCCCTTTGGGCTGCTGAAAATTGGCATTTGGTCCCGGTTGGTGGCACCAACCGGGACTAAAGGGGGACATTGGTCATGGTTGGTGCCACGAACCATGACCAATGCGCCGTCTATATAAGCAAGACTTGTGAAATTTTTTGTTCAGTTCTTCCATCGCGCCCCGATGACGCCGCCAGGCTACCCCTCTGCGCCTCGCCGTCGCCATCGTCGCCCTGCCTCCGACGCCATCCCGCGCCGCCCCGACACCGTCGCCACCCCGTGCCGCCCCGACGCTGTTGCCGCGCGCCACCCCGCGCCATCGTGGTCTCTCCGTGCCGCCCCGACGCCGTCGCTGCCGCGGCTCTGCCTCGCCGTCGCCTCTGCCTCGCCGCGCCCCAGCTGCCCCGCGCCGCCGTCGCCTCTGCCTCGCTGTGGTCTGGGCCGGCACCGCCCCCCTCTTCCCCTTTTTTTTGCAAACACATATATGTTTTTTTCCTGTAGATTATATGTATATGTATGAGTATATGTATGAGTATATGATGATGTATGAATATATGTATGTGCTAAAAAGATAGATTTTTAGAAAAAATACTATTTTTTTCTATTGATGATATGATGATGTTTTTTCATATATGCATTTTTTCATATATGTATTAATTTTTTTAAGTTGTTAGTAGATATCGATTTTAGGTTAGTGCATTTTATCACTGATTTTAGGTTAGTTGATCGATTTGTTGCATTTTATGTTTGTTGCATTTTAGGTTAGTGCATTTGCTAAGTGATATTAAGAAAGGAAGGAAAAGAAGGATAGGAAAGAAGAAAATAAGAAGAGGAAAGAAAGAACAAGAGGAGAGGAAGAAAAGGAGAAATAAATAAGAAGAAGAAAAAAGAAGAAAAAGAAGAAGAGAAGAAGAAAGGAATAGTGGAGAAGAAGAGAAAATAGAATATTCTGTTTTCTCTTCTTCTCCACTATTCCTTTATTCTTCTCCTCTCTTTTTTCTTCTTTTTTTCTTTGATTTTCTCCTCTAGCTATTCCTTTCTTCGAGGGTTCTATAGGGTCGAGGGATCGAGGGTCGAGGGTTCCAGGGTCGTCTAGGGGTCGAGGGTTCTAGGGTCGTCGAGGGTTCGAGGGGTCGAGAATCGCCGAGGGGTCGAGAGAGGTTTCCTAGTGTCAAAGTATTGAAGAAATCCATGGCTTCATCATTAGCCGGAAATAACCAGGGCATGACGAAGTCCTCCAAAGTTATTTTGGAATGGTGTCCCGGATAGGATAATTTGCCTTTTTGTATGAATTTCAGCAAAGGCCTTCCAAATAACGATATTTGGAAGGTTCTTGCTGAACTTTGTACCAAAAAGCGAATTATCCTATCTAGGACTCCGTTCCAAAATAACTTTGGAGAGCTTCGTACCATCATGCACCTGTTACTTTCGCCTAATGATGAAGACATGGTTTTGTTGAATCCTTTGACACTAGGCAACCTCCCGACCTCTCGGCGATCCTCTCGAACATGAGAGGAAGAAGAGGATCACCGAGGGGTCGAGGGTTCCAGGGTCGTCGAGGGTTCAAGGGGTCGAGGATCACCGAGGGGTCGAGAGAGAGATTTCCTAGTGTCAAAGTATTGAAGAAATCCATGGCTTCATCATTAGCCGGAAGTATCCAGGGCATGACGAAGTCCTCCAAAATTATTTTGGAATGGTGTCCCAGATAGGATAATTTGCCTTTTTGTATGAATTTTAGCAAAGGCCTTCCAAATAACGATATTTGGAAGGTTCTTGCTGAACTTTGTACCAAAAAGCGAATTATCCTATCTAGGACTCCGTTCCAAAATAACTTTGGAGAGCTTCGTACCATCATGCACCTATTACTTTCGCCTAATGATGAAGACATGGTTTTGTTGAATCCTTTGACACTAGGCAACCTCTCGACCCCTCGGCGATCCTCTCGAACATGAGAGGAAGAAGAGGATAAAAAAAGAAGAGGAAGAAGAAATAAAAAAGAGGAGAAGAAAGAATAGAGGAGATCTTCTCCTCTATTCTTTCTTCTCCTCTTTTTTTTATTCTTCTTCCTCTTTTTTTATCGGGAACGAGGGTCGTCGAGGGACATATAGATGTAGTGTCGTCGTTGTCGATATATACCCCCTCCCGATAGCTTCAACACGTGCACATGCACTTTTTTTTGATAGGTAAGTAAGGGGAAAGCTATCTTCATGTTGTAGATCTACTTTTTTTTCTCCCTAGCTCGCTCCAACAACGTGCACATGCACTTTTTGAGGCCTAGCTAGATCTATGTATGTTTGTGGTGTTGCCTATGTTTGTGGTGTTGCATTTGCAAGTACCGGTATTTGAAACACGATAGTTGCCAATATTTCGCCGGAATGTTGATTCATTTCCGTTTCGGCAAGAATTTTGGCACTGTGCATTCTTTTTGGTCCTATTTTTAGGGAAAGTCATGCCAAATTTTTTCTTGGTTCTAAAATATCGTTTTGCTCTACCCCGCAGGCGACCATGGTCCACACGATGACCGAAGGCATCGTGAATAGGTTTTTGAGCTCCGCGAAGGCCGAGATGCTTCAAAAGAACGAGACGGAGATAAGATGTCCGTGTCGAAGATGCAAGCTGAAGAGACTTATTGCAGACCCGGATTCCGGGCAGGTGCGGGACCACCTGCTCCTGCGTGGTTTCATGGATGGCTATCAGTGGCAAGGTGATGAAGATGACGATGAAGTCGTCCATGGGGGCCGGGCATGAAATGAGGAAGGGCAGCAAGACAACCACCGCGGCTCGGGCAGGCGAGAAGACGAAGAATCTCCAGGACATGATCACGACGGTGATGCTGTACACAGTCATCATGTAGAAGATGCCGGACATGATGATGAGGAAGATGGCGGAGCAGACGAAGGGCATGATCATGAAGATGAAGATGCCGGCGGAGCAGACGACGATGGACCATCGATGGGCTGGGTGCAGGGCCCTCATATTCAAGAGCTGCTTCTCAAGCAGACGGATAACGCAAGAGCTGCCGCCTGAGAGAAAGCCAAGCTGGATCAACTGGAGATAGACGCGGTTACTCCATTGTATGAAGGATGCAGGCCCAAGGATACCCGCCTGAAAGTAACGCTCATGGCTCTGGAGATGAAGGTAAAACACAAAATGACCGATGCATGCTTCCACGAGAACATGTCATTTTGGCACAAACGTCTTCCCAAGGGGAACAAGTGCCCTACCAGTTTCGAGGAGGTGAAGAAAATCGTGTGTCCTCTAGATTTACCGCACGTGAAATACCATGTGTGCATGAACAATTGCATCATTTATCGGGACGAGCACGCGGAGTCTACCATATGTCCGGTGTGCGGCGTCACTCGATACAAGAAGAGGAAGAAAGCTCCTCGAAAAGTGGTGTGGTACTTTCCGATCACTCCTCGTCTGCAGCAGTATTTCGCGGACCCTAAGGTAGCAAAGCTCCTGTGTTGGCACGCGGATAGGGAGGAGAAGAAGCAAGAAGATGATGCAAATGATCCGGAGATAAATAAAAAAGACAAGATGCTGAGTCACCCTAAGGATGGGAGTCAGTGGCAAGCGTTGAACTTCGAACACCCAGAATTTGGGAAGGATCCAAGGAACATCGTGCTGGGCGCGAGCACCAATGGAGTCAATCCGTTTGGCAGCCAGAGAAGCACACATTGCACTTGGCCTGTGTTTGTGTGGATGTACAACCTTCCCCCCTGGTTGTGCATGAAGAGGAAGTACATTCACATGAGTATGCTAATTGAAGGCCCGAAACAACCAGGGAACGTCATCAATCTGTATCTAGGGCTGCTGAAAGAGGAGCTAGACATGCTGTGGAAAACGCCAGCCAATATGTGGGATGCCGCAGAGAAAGAATATTTCCCTATGAGAGCCGCACTGCTCATGACGGTGCATGACTATCTCGGTTACGGATATCTCGCGGGGCAGGTGGTCCACGGATTTTCTGGATGCGTCAGGTGCATGGATGACACAACGTATTGCCAGCTAGACAGAGATCCCGGGTCTTCGAAAACCGTGTTCATGGGACATCGAAGGTGGCTTCGCGACGATGACCCGTGGAGGAAATGCAAGGATCTGTTCGATGGTGAAACCGAACCCTGAAGACGCCCGCGTACGAGGAGCCGCGAGGAAATAGACGAGCTGTTGAAAAATTGCAAAGATTGCCCACTACCGGGAAAGAAGCAAAAGGCGCCAGAGCCGCTGCTGAAGGTATGGAAAATGAGGTCTGTTTTCTGGGACTTGCCGTACTAGAAGATCCACCGTGTGCCTCACAGCCTTGATGTCATGCATATCACGAAGAACGTGTGCGAGAGTCTGCTTGGTACCCTTCTCAACATGCCAGAGAGGACCAAAGATGGGCCGAAAGCAAGGGCAGACTTGAAATCAATGGGCATCAGGCAGGAGCTTCACGCTAATGATGATGATGATCATGATGAGGATGAGGCGATGCAGGACACAAAAAGTCGTCGCAAAGGCAAAAGGCCAAGAATACCGGAAATGACTACCCTCCCGCGTGCTTCACTCTAAGTCAGGAGGAGATCGAGCAGTTTTTCACCTTCCTCGTAGGAGTAAAACTTCCTTACGGTTACGCGGGGAAGATAAGCAGATACCTAGACCCAGCGAAGCAGAAGTTCAGCGGGATGAAGTCTCACGACTGTCACGTGCTGATGACGCAGATACATCCAGTTGCAATCCGTGGGATCATGGACGCGCACGTCCGTGAAACGCTATTTGGCCTATGCAACTTTTTCGACATCATCTCTCGGAAGTCGATTGGCGTGAGGCAACTCAGAAGGCTACAGGAAGAGATCGTGGTGATACTATGCGAGCTTGAGATGTACTTCCCGCCCGCATTCTTCGACGTTATGGTGCATCTACTAGTCCATATCGTGGAGGATATCATCCAACTCGGGCCGACGTTCCTGCACAGCATGATGCCGTTCGAAAGGATGAATGGTGTCATCAAAGGATACGTTCGCAACATGTCACGTCCAGAGGGAAGTATAGCTAGGGGCTTTCTGACCGAAGAGTGCATCTCCTACTGCACGAATTATCTAGGCATCGAGAACCCTGTTGGTCTGTCCGTCAACAGGCACCTCAGCAGGCTCGCTCGATGGGGTCACCGTGAGGGTCGCCGCGAAATGCATGTCGACTTCGAGGGTCAACTCGCCGACTTTGAAAGAGCAAACATAGTCGCGCTACAACACATAGACGTGGTCGATCCTTGGGTGGTAGAGCACAAAACCTTTATTGAGAAGACGTACAATGACCGAGGCCAACAGAGGATGAACGGAGATATACTCAAAGAGCACAACTCATGTTTCACGCATTGGTTCAAGCAGAAGCTTCTGTCGTACCCTTTACATGAGGATTCTTCCGCAGAAGAACAACTCATATTCGCCTTGTCACAGGGCGCCGAGCACAACCTGATGACCTATGAGGCGTACGATATCAACGGCTACACATTCTACACTGAGGACAAGGACATGAAGAGCGATGGTTATCAGAACTCCGGGGTAAAGATGGAATCCTACACCAGTAACGACAAGGACAAATACTACAGAAGGATCGAGGAGATCTGGGAGCTGAGCTACGCTGGAGAGAAGGTCCCAATGTTCCGTGTCAGATGGGCCAAGAGCTTCCTAAAAGAAGACCGGTATTTCACCACCATGGTTATACGCGAAGCCAAATCCAAAACCGCGGGCACAAACGTCACCGCGAAAAATGAGCCATGGGTACTGGCTTCCCAAGTGGACCAATGCTTCTTCATTACCGACCCTCCAAAGCCCAGTCGTGTTGTCGTGAGGAGAGGCAAAAGGAAGATCATCGAAATGGATGGAGTAGCCAATGAGCAAGACTTTGACAAGTACGGCTACCCGAAGATGGAACATCACGACGACGATGAAGTAGCAGCATACACCACAAGAAGAATCAGGACCACCCTACCTAAAGGACATCCGTTCCAGAGAAGAACTCCATTTGCGAAAAAGAAGGGAAAGAAATTGTGAACAGATAGCTAGCTAAGATCGATTGTATTTATTCGTAGTCTTCATTTCTCGATTGTATTTCATGGGCAATTTTTGATATCATGAATATTTTTAAATTTCATGGGCACTTTTTGAACTCCACCGCCACCGATGACCCATCGCACCCTCCCCCGCTCCACCGCCGCCGACGAGCACACCCCGCACCCTCCCTCGCTCCACCGCCGCTGACGAGCACCCCCCGCACCCTCCCCCGCTCCACCGCTGCCGCCGATGATATTTTCAATGAACAAATTTGATGATATTTTTAAAAAATTATTACTGTTTTTATAAAAAATTATTACTATTTCATATTCATATTCATTTTCTAAATAATAATAATAAAAAAGTGTAGACTACAATTGTTGTTAAACAACAATTATTACTGTTTTTATAAAAAAATATTACTATTTCATATTCATATTCATTTAAAAAAACATACTAATGGCACAACGGTTTGGTGGTGCGCCATTGCTATCTAAAAAAAGATTTCTAATGGCGCACCGACGGGGGGTGCGCCATTGCTATCTAAAAAAAAGATTTCTAATGGCGCACCGACGGGGGCTGCGCCATTGCTATCTAAAAAAGACATACTAATGGCGCACCGCCACAGGGTGCGCCATTAGTAAGCTCCCCCCCTAGCTAATTCCTCCCTCTCCCTCGCCAGATCCCCTTCGTCCCTCTCTCCCTCGCCAGATCCACCCGCGCGCCCCGACCCCCACCGGACTCCACCCCCGTCGCCCCGCACCCCCCACCCCCGCTGCCCCGACCCCCGCCGGACTCCACCCCCGCCGCCCCCGCGCCCCCGTGGCTGACCACGCAGCTTCGTTGCGGCGCCGTCGCTGTTCTCTTCACCGGCCTCGCCGTCCGTCCGCCACCGCCGCCCCCACGGCCCCGCGCCCCGAGCCGGAGGAGGAGGACCAGGAGGAGGACGACGAGGAGGAGAAGACGACGACCGCCTCTACCTCAGCTCAGCCAGGCCAAGCGATGCCGAGCCGAGCACCGCCTCCCTCGCCGTCCCCCCTCCGCCCACGCCCGCGCCCTCGACGTCCTCCCGCCCAAGCCCCTCCGCCCGCGCCCGCACCCCCGGCGTCTTCCTCCATTCCTCCATCCCCTCCCCCAGGTGATTCCTCCCTTCTCCTCCACCCCTCCCCTGCAAACCCTAGGGCCATGGGGGCAGGCTTCTTGCTCCCTAGTTTTGTTATTGTATTTCAAAGTCTTCGTGGCGCCTTGATTGCTGGTCCATGTGATCCATAGAGCATTGACTTGTTCATGATCAACTGATAGTTGTACAACATGGGCAACTAGCAATTTGGGATTTAACTGAGGCAATTGGAATGTTGGGCGCGCTCTGTTGGACCTAAGTGTCATCATTCGAAAACCAAAACGAAACAAATGCATAGAATTGGCTGGCCCCAATGATAGTTTACAGTTGTGTACACTTCTTACAAGTTTAACTATGGCTAAAGAAAAACTAGGAGGTAGAAACTACGATTATCAGAAGTACAAGAGCAAAAACAACACATGTAGCTGTGTGCTTACATATTCAGCTTGTTTGTACTGTATTTGGGGCCATCCACTTGACACATTCAGCTTGTCTGCTCTATACATTTTGAAGGCTCCCCCCTATCGTGTTCGTCCCCCTAATCAAGTAATCATACAGCAATCAGGCACAGTCATGCAAGCATTATTCGCGCAACTTGGTCTTGGATCTAGTACATGGTAGTATCACAGATATGGGTGCACATCAGCTTAATTTCTAATAAGGAGAAAACGACCGCTCGATATAATTAATTACGAGTATATCTGATCCAACAAGCCGATTATTTTCTTTATAGAAGAAGAAGAAATTGGGCAGGCAGCTGGTGTGCGGTTGTGCACTGATTCCTCATGACACTCATTTTTCCCAACGTTGAGCTTGTGATGACCCATTTTAATAAATCAAGTGAAAACATCATTTCTTGGATTTCTGTGTTCCCTGGCATTTCTAAAATAATTAGTCATAACGAATATCCTCAAGACCATGTGTTTCTTGGATTTCTTTAATGATGATGGAACATTATAAAGCATTGTACTCCAGTGTGTATGAAGGATACAAAAAATTTAGCAACTTCTCTGATTTTATAAAGTTGTTCTTATATGGGTGAAACTTCACTTGTTTTTAGGCTAGTGCAGGGTGTTGCTTTATTGTGATGCCTCTGAATTACTTTTGATCACATTGAGAAAGACTTGCAAAGATGATGATCATCTTTTACAGGAAACAATTTCTGTAAACACGTCAGTAACTTTCCTGCTAGCAACTACTTGATGATGATCACCTATATTATGTAACACTACTTGATGATGTTAAACTGTAACTCCCTTTCCTTAGAACTGTAATTACTGTAGCAACAAATCCATTTTCATCTATACGTATAGCACACACAAGGAAATGTATGTTCTGTGTTTTTTGTGTTTGTTTTTTTACAGTCCTCTAGTAACTGAGCTACTGTTGTGTTGTTGTTCCTGTACTGTAATTGTTTCAGCGCACACTACCATGACTTAATGTTTACAATAGCTGTTTTCTTTGTATCCAATAGTCAGTGTATATTTTTCTTCAAAGGTAACTGGTCAAATGTTCAGTGTTTATGTCTGAACTTGAATGTTGCAATGTTGTTTTCTTCAGAGGCTACTGTCATAAACTTGAGCTACTGTCTTGCAAAGATGATGATCATCTTGCTAGTTTGCTGGGTTTTGTCTCTGACCATTGTGACATGATGAATTTGCAGGTACCCCAAGAGTCCCTTGAGTTTGCCGGAATGTCGATTAACTTCCGTTCCGGCAAATTCGGGTACTCCATATGTCCTATTTTCAGCAAAGGTCATGCTGAAATTTTCCGTGAATTTTAGCATGACTTTGCTAAAAATAGGACATATGGGGTACTTGCGACTAATGCATGGGCCGGGGTATCTTAGTACTTAGTTAAGTAGGATCAACTTTCCCGCCATTCTTGCTGCATTAAACCATAGGTGGCAATAGAGCCAAGTGATTAGGCCCAACTTAGAATTCTCCTTAGCATCGATAAACCCTAGATGATAAACCCAACATAGGTGGCAATAGAGCCAAGTGATTAGTGCCAAGTGATTAGGACCAACCTAGGGTGCCTCGGCATTGATAAACCTTAAGTGATGAAAACTTAACTTGGCTTCTATAGGGTGCCTCGGTGTCGATGAGAACCTAAATGATGTACGCTTAGGCTTTTAGGGTGCCTCGGTGTCGACAAACCCTAAATGATAAAAGCTTAGCTTTTAGGATGCCTCGGTGTCGAAAAACCATAAATGATGAGACCATGATCTTGTTCCTTGACAATAACCAGCTTTTTGACCAAACTTTTTTCCTATTTAGAGCGAAACATGGCCCACAACGATGAGGCCGGCGGTTCGGGCGGCAAGCAATTCTGGGAGCTGTCCCAGGAGTTGGAGGAAGATCCTCACCGCTATGAGGACGCCGAAGAAGACACCGATCCTGACTACACAACCCCTAGTGGCGTCGGGGATGACACCACTGATGATGGCGCCGCGGATGCCACCCCTGATGATGGCGGCGTACGGACAGATGGCGGCCAACCGAAGAGGCAACGGAAGGACCGGCGCCCGAGCGTGCTCGGCACCATCAAGGAGGAATTTACTGAAGTGAACTCCGTCGGGCAGCCGATGGCGCCCAAACAAGTAGGCAAGGGGCACTCGGTTCAGCTCGGGTGCATTCTCCGGAGCACCGTCTCGATCAACACCGAGAACCTAAGGCATAAGGACCGAGGGAATTTGCGCAGCCTCCTCTTCACGAAGCTGCACGAACGATACAAGTTCCCCGTTGAGTTTGCAAACACACGCCTCATAGGGAATAAAGTGAACAGTGCCGCCCTCACGAGGATGAGCACGGCCCTGTCTACTTGGAGAAGCACGGTGAAGGTAATGATTGAAAAAGGTGATAGTTATGAGAAGATCAAGGCGGAATATCCTTTGATGAGCGAAGATGACTACAAGGAGTTCAAGATCAAGTGCGAGAGCCCCGCAACCTCCGAATCAAGTTAGTGGGGGAAAGAAATGCGGTAGTTGAACTTAGGGGTCCACCAACTCGGTCCTGGCGGTTACAGAGTGTCGGAGCCTATATGGGACAAGGAGGATGCGGAGCGTGCCGAGAAAGGCCTACCGCCCCGCTTCGAGAAATACCGTGACAAGCAGACCAGGAACTTTCTCAGGGCCCGGTACAAGTAGGACCCGGTAACAAAGGAGCTTACCACGGATCCGAAGACCAAGGCACTTGAGCTTGTTCTGGTAAGGAATACACCCCCGCGTAATTAGCTCCATATGGTTGCATTCTAATTAATTCCCAATATTTCTAAATGGTTCACGTTCCTTCCACAGGACAATGGAAGCAGTAGCACGGGGTCGTCTCAGAGCTCCCCTTTCGACACCCCTTTGAATAGGGCGTTGAACATAATGAAAAACAAGGATAAGCTCGGTAAGCCGACGTTAGCTGGTCGTGTGGCCAGCAAAGGCTTGTCCACAAAATGGTCGTCATGCTATACCGCTGGTGGGCGAAAGGAGAAAAAGACCAGCTCGGAAAGCCAGTCGCATGAGGTTGAAGTACTCAAGGCACAAGTGGCGTGGATTCTGGAGCTTGTCCAAGAGCAAGTGGAACAACAACTGGGAACGAAGCTCAATGCCATGGTGCCTACATTGATTCATGGGCTGATGACATGGATTGCGGGCGGCCAACAGGGGCCTCCCCCGGTTCCCAGCTTCACGGCCAGCAACTCGCACAGCGCGCAGGCGGCGCCATTGGTGTCTCCGGCGGAGGCGGTATTCGTGTCTCCAGCGCCAGCACGGGCATTGGAGCTTAATGCACCCGGGTGTACGCCGGCCGACACCTCGCCAGCAAGCAGCCCCTCCGTCAGTTGCATGCCCGTCGTTGGCGGTGCCTCGACATTAGCCGAGCTCGACGGCATCACGGTAACTAAGCCTCTCGGCCGATGACTTCATCTCCTTGCCTTTGACTGGGCATCCCCGACGCCCTACATGCATGTTTTCGCAGGGCGCCGCCGACGTTCCTTGCACTCTCCTGCACATCGTGGGCAGCGAGTTGGTCGATGTCGCCAAGGGCAGAATTGTTCAATCGGGCAACCCCGTGTTCCATGGTAATCCGATGCCACCCACAGTGTATAGGGTTGAAGTGGTTCGGGTGCTGCCAGGCTGCGACGAGTTGTTACCTCCGATTCGACCCGCTGGGGCCGATGAAGAAGATGAGATGAACCTCGGCGCCTGCGTAAGCTGGCCCCTGCTTTGGCTGATGAGCCATATTCGTTTGGGGGCAGGGGACACCACCCCACAGACAAGACCGTCAGTCGTGCCGGCGCCAAGCCATGGCAAGAACGCCGCAACGCTACCGGACATGCCGGACATCCCTATGGCACAGGATCCGAACATGCATATGGCATAGGATCCGGACGACGATGGTACATCTACCAACGTCGATAAGTACTTTGCCGAACATGGGTACGGTGACGAGTTCTGCGGGCCTCCTTCTCAAGAACCCAACCAAGACGACCGCAATCTAGCTGGTACGGCGGAGAAACCCAGTTGCAAGAGGCGTCGTCTGGCGTTCAGTTCTCAGAAGACGCCTCCAGCTGCCGCCTTCACCAAGCCTCAGATAGCTGAGATGCCAAATACTATCAGCCCTAACATGCTCAAGAAGGCGGTCTGTGAGCAGAACTCGGTCCCATTACAGCAGATCAAGAAGAAGAAGGGACGAAAACGAAAGGCTAAAAAGGGCGCCGGTGCGAGCTAGCCGACAATGAGTACGATCCATGCTCAGGACGGGCACGTTCACCTAAGGATATCTCGAGGAGGGTGCATGTGGCGGGTAGGGCGATGCTACCAACAAATATGCTCAATGCTGCAACCGGTGTTATGCGGAGTCTGCATGACAGTGTTCTTTCTTTGGAGAAGCGGCGTCCTAGAGAGAATGATGTGGCATAGCCAGTTTTCGTGGCCAAGGTGCCAGAGGCCAAGGGCTTTGTCGATGGCGCCATCGGGGGTACGATCGTCCTACAGTTTGATGACATCTTTGCTATGTTTAACCTTCATCCGCTGCACTACACCTTCGTTCGACTGTTTTCGCTGAGTATGGAGATGCGGATCATTAGAGACAGGACCCCGGATATCGTGATAGTCGACCCCTTCTACATGTGTGCCAAGCTCTTGGGCAGCGCTGGGGACCGCCAAGTCGCGAGTTCACACCTCGAAGGCGTCATTCTGGCAAACCCAGATAAGGATAACTTCCTCGTGGCTTACTTTCCCGAGTAAGTCATCCCTTAACCGCCCCGAAACAAATGATTTCTTAGATTTCGATCGTTCTTTCTTTTTTCTAACATTCCGTGTTCTCTGCAGTGACACACATTGCACACTCATCCTCTTAAGCCCGAAATATTCCATGGCCACGTATTTCGACCCGAACCATGACTCCAAGATAGACGACACAAATATCAAGAAAGTTCTTGATGATGTTCTCCCCGGCTATGCCAAATCTGGAGGCACCTTCACCAGGCCAGTTCGTAGGTACGGCAGGCATGTGTTCGCCCATAATACTAAGTTCTGCTGCATCAAGCAGCCGCCTGGCGGTCAGAAGGATGCCTACTACGCCCTCCATCACATGTGGGCGATCATATGGGACAATCATTACCTTCTGCTACCAGATAATCTCAAAGATTGGGCCGCGAGCTTGTCGGCAATCTAGGACGCGGACAAGACAAGAATTCTTCCGCATCCAGTCGGAGTTAGCAGAAATCATCCATCAAGATGTCCTTCATACCTCGGGGTAGTTCTACCTCAGATATCAACCGTCCAACAGTGAGATAGACACAACGCTACAAATGCAGGCTGACAACGCCCGAGATTTCATGACCATCACGACAGACTGCGGCTTCATCCACGCTCCTGTCCCATGAGTCGAGTCGAAAGTGGTGATGCTATGTGTAGTTCTGAAACATTGATTGGCTCATGTTGTAATTAAACTTTAATGAATTGTTTGTCTCTTTGGTTTGGACAGTCATTCAACTTAAATGTAATCGATGCTATTTATTAGTAGGACCATGAATCATGCTATTAATGTCTTGCTTTTCTCTTCCGATACTTTGGTTGCATACTTATATAATGCTTATGTATTTTCTGTTGTTTGGCTTGTTCATAGAGATGCCGTCGTATGTCGTGTACAAGGGTAAGGTTCCCGGAGTCTACGACGACTGGGAGGAGTGTCGGAGACAGGTTCACCATTTCAGCGGTAACTGTTACAAAGGGTACACCACTAGGGCGGAGGCGGAATCTAGATACGCCCGCTATCTAGCGGGAGAGAGGAGGGAGCGTTGGAGGAACCAGATGAAAGACCAGTTTCATCGCGATGATGCTCATCGTGATGACCGCAGCTCTCTTCTATGTGATGGTAGTTTAGATGATCGATATCGACTTGTAATGTAAAGACAAACTCGCTACTCGCGGTCTCGAGACTTGTAATGTTTTATCTTTGTTCGGTCTTTTGAATTCGGAGACTAATATGATGAATTGTATTCGGAGACTAATATTCTATTATATTCGATGAATCTATTGTTGCTATGTGCTGCTGTCTATATTCTGTCCAATAATATATTTTGTAGCCTGTGCAAAAATCAGAAAAGTAAAAAAATAAATAAAACCTAATATTCATACTAATAGCGCATCACCTCAAAGTGCGCCATTAGTATGCCAAAGGATACTAATGGCGCATCACTACAGAGTGCATCATTAGTATGCATGCTAAAGGATACTAATGGCGCATCACCCCACAGTGCGTCATTAGTATGCCAAAGCACATGGTTAAATATGGCCCCCTGGGAGGCATACTAATGGTGCATGTTGTTCTATACTAATGGCGCTCGGCGTGGTGCGCCATTAGTATACCAGATACTAATGGCGCACCAGTGGTGCGCCATTAGTAGGCAAAACTGGTGCGCCATTAGTAGGCCTTTTCCTAGTAGTGTTAATGAACCTCCTGTAAAATCCGGCGTGACCAAGGAAACTTCTTATACCTTTGATGTCCTTGGGACATGGCATCTTTTCAATAGCATCGACCTTGGCTTTATCAACTTCAATACCTCTTTCAGAAACTTTATGCCCCAAGACAATGCCTTCATTAACCATAAAGTGGCACTTTTCCCAATTCAAGACAAGATTAGTTTCTTCACATCTCTGCAAAACTCGATCAAGATTGCTCAAGCAATCATCAAAAGAGGAACCATAGACAGAAAAATCGTCCATGAAAACCTCACAAATCTTTTCACAAAAGTCAGAAAATATAGCCATCATGCATCTTTGAAAGGTAGCAGGTGCATTACATAAACCAAAAGACATACATCTATAAGAAAAAGTACCAAAAGGGCATGTAAAAGTAGTCTTTGATTGATCTGTAGCCGACACAGGTATTTGAGAGAAATCAGAATAACCATCTAGAAAGCAATAGTGTGTATGTTTGCATAATATTTCTAGCATTTGATCAATAAAAGGTAAGGGGTAATGATCTTTCTTAGTAGCTTTATTTAATTTGCGGAAATCAATTACCATCCTATAACCTGTGATAATTCTTTGTGGAATCAATTCATCTTTATCATTAGGAACAAAAGTAATACCTCCCTTCTTAGGGACACAATGGATAGGACTTACCCACTCACTGTCAGCAACGGGATATATTATACCTGCCTCCAGAAGCTTTAGTATTTCTTTTCTTACTACTTCTTTCATTTTAGGATTCAAACGTCGTTGAGGATCACGAACTGGTTTGGCATCTGCTTCCAAATTTATTTTATGTTGACGTAGAGTGGGACTAATGCCCTTAAGATCATCAAGAGTATATCCAATAGCAGCACGATGCTTCTTCAAAGTTTTTAATAATCTTTCTTCTTCATGCTCTAAAAGGTTAGCACTAATAATAACATGATATATCTTCTTTTCATCAAGATAAGCATATTTAAGATTATCAGGCAAAGGTTTAAGCTCAAACACGGGATCTCCCTTGGGTGGAGGAGGATCGCCTAAAATTTCAACAGGCAAATTGTGTTGCAGAATAGATTCCTATTTAAAGAATACTTCATCTATTTCCCTTCTTTCATCCATGAACATATCATTTTCATGGTCTAGCAAATAGTGTTCTAAAGGATCACTAGGAGGTACGGCAATAGAAACAAGACCAATAATTTTATCCTTACTAGGTAATTCTTCCTCATGATGTTGTTTACTGAATTTAGAGAAATTAAACTCATGAACCATATCATCCAAGCCAATAGTAACAACATTCTTTGTGCAGTCTATGGTAGCATTGACAGTATTTAAGAAGGGTCTACCAAATATTATGAGACAAAAAATATCTTTTGGGGAACCAAGAACAAGAAAATCAGAAGGATATTTAGTTTTCCCACACAAGACTTCAACATGTCTAACAATTCCAATTGGTGCAATAGTATCTCTATTAGCAAGTTTAATAGTAACATCAATATCTTCTAACTCAACAGGTGCAATTTCGTTCTTAATTTCTTCGTATAAGTCAATAGGTATTACACTAGCACTAGCACCCATATCACATAAGCCATGATAACAATGATCTCCTATTTTAACAGAAATAACAGGCACGCCTACCACAGGTCTATGTTTATCTTTAGCACAAGGTTTAGCAATTCTAGCAGTTTCACCTTCAAACTGAATAACATGCCCATCAATATTATCAGACAAGAGACCTTTAACAAAAGCAATATTAGGTTCTACATTAACTTGCTCAGGAGGTGTATAAGTTCTAATATTGCTTTTACGAACAATAGTTGAAGCTTTAGCATGATCCTTTATTCTAACAGGGAAAGGTGGTTTCTCAATATAAGAAGTAGGAACAATAGGATCATTATAAGTGACAGTCTTTTCTTCAACCTTAATAGGTGCAACTACTTTTACTTCTATGGGAGGATGATATTTAAACCACTTCTCCTTAGGGAGATCAACATAAGTAGCAAAAGATTCACAGAAAGAAGCTACTATCTCAGAGTCAAGTCCATATTTAGTGCTAAACTTACGGAAAATATTGGTATCCATAAAATATTTAACACAATCAAACTTAGGTGTCATACCTGACTCCTTACCTTCGTCGAGGTCCCAATCTTCAGAATTGCGTTTAATTCTATCCAATAAATTCCATCTGAATTCAATAGTCTTCATCATAAAAGAGCCAGCACAAGAAGTATCGAGCATGGTTCGATTGTTTTCAGAAAGCCGAGAATATAAATTTTGAATAATCATTTCTCTTGAGAGCTCATGATTGGGGCATGAATATAACATTGATTTAAGCATCCCCCAATCTTGAGCGATGCTTTCTCCTTCGCGAGGCCAGAAATTATATATATAATTGTGATCACGATGAACAAGATGCATAGAGTAATACTTTTGATGAGATTCCAACTCCATTCTTTTATAGTCCCAGAATCTCATATCATCACATAGCCTATACCATATCAATGCATCTCCCTTCAAAGATCAAGGGAAGACCTTCTTCTTAGCAACATCATCGGGGTATACCTGCAAGCTTAAATAATCCACAAACTTCATCCACATATATTAAGTGCTCATTAGGATGCTTTGTTCCATCTCCTGTAAAAGGGTTAGCTAGCAGTTTTTCCATCATACCCGAAGGAAATTCAAAAGGAGTTTCATTTTCAATAGGTTCAGTAGGTTGAGGAGCAACTCTTTGCTCTACTGGACGGGGTGAAGATACCCCGAACAAGCCCCTCAGAGAATTACTTTCCATAGTAACAAGTGACAGTAAATTTCAGCATACTATATAAATTTTTCCTTACCAAATTCCACCTACCAAAGGCGCTACACTCCCCGGCAACGGCGCCAGAAGAGAGTCTTGATGACCCACAAGTATAGGGGATCTATCGTAGTCCTTTCGATAAGTAAGAGTGTCGAACCCAACGAGGAGCAGAAGGAAATGATAAGCGGTTTTCAGCAAGGTATTCTCTGCAAGTACTGAAATAAGTGGTAATAGATAGTTTTGTGATGGGATAAATTGTAACGAGCAACAAGTAACAAAAGTAAATAAAGTGCAGCAAGGTGGCCCAATCCTTTTGTATCAAAGGACAAGCCGGAACAAACTCTTATAATAGGAAAAGCGCTCCCGAGGACACATGGGAATATCGTCAAGCTAGTTTTCATCACGTTCATATGATTCGCGTTTGATACTTTGATAATTTGATATGTGGGTGGACCGGTGCTTGGGTGCTGTTCTTTTGCAAGCATCTGCAACTACAACAAAAGTATTAAGGTAAACATAACCATAGCATGAAACATGTGGATCCAAATCAGCCCCTTACGAAGCAACGCATAAACTAGGGTTTAAGCTTCTGTCACTCTAGCAACCCATCATCTACTTATCACTTCCCTCACATAACACAACTAGAGGCTAGACAACATACATCTTATCAGAATATCAAACGAATACCAAATTCACATGACTACTAATAGCAAGACTTCTCCCTTTGTCCTCAGGAACAAACGTAATTACTCACAAAGCATATTCATGTTGATAACACTAGTGCAGAACCGGGCAATAGCACCGGTTCGTAAGGCCCTTTAGTGCCGGTTAGGTAACCGGCACTAAAATTTCGGCACTAAAGCCCCCCCCCCCTTAGTACCGGTTCAACACGAACCGGTGCTAAAGGGCAACGACGTGGCACGAGCCAGCTCCGGGGGCCGGGAGCCCTTTAGTACCGGTTGGTAACACCAACCGGTACTAAAATGTTTGGGGGGGTTTTGGTTTTATGATTTCTTTTTCATTTAATTTTGTGCTTTCCATTTTAATTCTTTTTCGTTTGCCAGTACTTTACGGTACTACACATTGTACACGTTATGCATTTCTAGTAGAACCAATCATATATATATCATCAATCATGTCTCACAAACCACCATATTAGTTCACACATACACACATGTATAGCTATATACAATTTCTCCTACATATGCATGTTGCCTTCTGAGCCAGTGGCATTAGCCTGATTGCTGCCTTCGGAGCACGATGACAATTGGAAGTGGTTCATGTCTTTTTCGATGGGGGCGGTAGCGGGTAATAGTATTCTCCCTTCGGATTTATGACCTGGTCAAGCAAAAATCCCGCTATTTCCTCTTGAAGTGCTTCTACGCGCTCCGTTGGTAGGAGCTTGTCCCGCACCTCTTTGAACTGTTAAGAAGGAGATCAATATGCATGTGTATTAGTTGTGTGACTAGATATCGATAATGGTGTAAAAATTGTGAATAGTGTTCTGAGAAGCGTACCCATTCCTGTCTTTGAGATCTGCTCCTTTCGGACGCCATCATGCGAATGTTCTCGCAAATGCAGAATGCACACAGATCAGTCCCCTGCGCCTGCTTCAGGGCCTTTATTACGAGAATGGAATTTAATTTGATCAGATAATAATTAATCAAGCATGATAATTAAAGAGATGGCAGCTAGCTAGCTAGCTAGTACTACTTAATTACTTACCTTGGCTCAAAACCATTTCAGCTTTGGTTTCCATTCGCCTTTCGTGACGCTGATGAACCTTGCCCAAGCCCTGCCCGCCGACAAAGAAAATGAATAAAGGGGTTATTAAATAGTTCATATCATGAAATGACGAACTAAATAGGCCGAGATATATAGTTAATAATGATTGAAATTACCTATTGACTATCCCAAACAAGATGTTATAGTCACTATTTGCTTTGAGTAGCGAGTCCAGTATTTCAACTGTTCCGGCGTCAACTTTAATGATACACAAGATCCAGTGAAATCTGCATGCACACACGTTTGCATGTCTTAATTAAGCGGGCATATGTAAGCAAAAACATGTAGCTAGCTAGTAGGCAAAAACAGAGAATTTGTAGTACAAGAAAGTGTGACCGACTGGAAGTTGTAAGGAAGTAGTATATCTTCATTGTATTTGAGGCGCTTCAAGAAATCTAGCATGCTGTCCTCTACCTCTTTTTCATAATATGCGTCTAATTTCCATGTGTATTCATTAACGGTGTTTGGGTCAATGAACCTAATGCCATAGCGTCCACCTTTTCTCATTTCATACATCTTCATCCTGCATAATACCACAGAAAAGAATATAGTAAGGATAATTACATGTAATGATTGATCAAAAGGATCACTACAGCTAGCTTGAGACTTAAATTACAGAAAGAAATCACTTACAGACAATAGCAACTGACGATAGATTTGTCGAGTGCGTCTTGATTATATAACTGAAACAGTTCAGAATACTCAACGGCCACAGCTTTCTCATGGTAGTAATCATCCTTCTTGACATACACCATGAGGGACTATCGATCAGATCTCTTGGTAATGTCCATGTACCATTGATGCAATTCATACATTCTCGTTGGGAGCTTCTTGACATCTTCTGGCTCGACCAAAGGTTGGCCCCGGACAAATTTCCGTTTTATTTCCTCCTCTGTAATCAGAGGCATGTCCTTGATCTCGAGGAGTTGTCCAACAGTGATCTTGAGTTCTTCAGCCTGCATTATATGCTCCTAGGTTATTACCACATCGCTCACCTCGGGAACGTAAACTGTTTGGCCACAGTAATATTGGGCGCGCGTACTGTCACGTGTTGTTGGCGGCACAACAAGCGGGGGGATCGATTGCACCGCCTGTTTTCCCAGCTGGGCAACGGTTTTCCCACATTTTTTGACAGCTGCTTGTTGTTTGCTCGAGCTCGAGCTCGTCTCCTTCTGTAGACGTTGTCGATGTAACTTCCTGATGTGGCGCTCATAGTCTGAGTCAACAGGCCTAGGAGCTGGTGGTTGAGCCATACGAATGAAGTGGTCAACTACTTCCACAGGCACTTTCTCCCTTGGCGGCGGTGGCAATTTCGGTCCAAAATGGGCGTCGACTTCTGCCCGCACTATGGCATTGGTTTGCTCCTCGGTCCTGTCGTAAGCCCTCACAGGAAGAGGAGTACTGAGGTTTGGACCATATTTATATCGCTTGCCTCCGCCTGTACTTCCTGTACTATCACCTCGACTCGTACCGCTACGTACCATAGCTGCGGGGTGTCTCTTCTGTGATTGCTGAGGCGGCAGAGACGGCTGACGGGGCTGAGTTGGACGAGGAGGAGTGGCCTGAAGCTGTGCCGGACTTGGAGGAGGAGTGGCCTGAGGTTGTGCCGGACTTGGAGGAGGAGTGGACGTCTGACGCTGTGTCGGACTTGGAGGAGGAGTGGCCAGACAGTTTGCCGGACTTGGAAGAGGAGGAGTGGCCTCACGCGTTGGTGGACTTGGAGGAGCGGGAGTCTGCTGACTCGGTGGCGGACTTCGACGAGGAGTCGGGTGACGCGGTGTCGGTGGCCTTCGAAAGATGATGCAATCCTTTCTCCATAGGATGATACGATGTTTGGCATCTCCGAGTGTGTGCTCCTCGTCACCTCCAGGAATGTCAAGCTCTAGCCCCGAATATTGGTCCACCACCTCATCAACCATGACACGAGCATAGCCTGCTGGAATCGGGTTGCAATGGAAGGTTGCCTCGGGGGAATTTGAAAAAGCAACGGCGTCCGCCACCTTCATGGATATGTTCTTCATTTTGAAGTGTAGCTCGCAGTTAGTGTTCTCCATGATGTCATCCACGGGGTATCTATCCAGCACTACCGCGTCACCCGGGGCGGAACCCATGCTGCTTCTCGGCATGGATGGGGCGGTGGTATCCAATGCTGGATCATCCGCTAGCTGCTGCAGCTGCTGAGACCCCCTTTGCTGGCTAAGTGAGTCGATATGCTCCTGCTGCCACTGGAATTTAGCTGCCAATTCCGCTTGACTTGCTTCTAGTCCTTGAAGGCGTTCATAGTCCCGCTTCCTCTGCTCCTCCTCCATCTTCCTCTTCTTCTCCTCCGCAATCTTCTTTCTCGCACGTGTTCTGTAGTCGGCGTTCCAGTCCGAAAACCCCTCATACCACGGAATAGCGCCCTTGCCTCGTGTTCTTCCCGGGTGTTCAGGATTTCCCAGGGCACGCGTAAGCTCGTTGTTCTCTCTGTTGGGCTGGAACACCCCCGATCGAGTCTCTTCTATTGCAACAAGTAGCGTATCGTCAGCTCTGTTCAGACATGCCTTCATCGAAACATTGCCTGTCTTCGGGTCCAACTCCCCCCGATGCGCATAGGACCAAGTCCTACACCTGGGGGGCCACCTCTTAGTAACCGGAGTGACACTTGCATCCTCCATCTCTTTCTCAGACTTATCCCACTTAGGCATTGCCAGTGCGTAGCCACCTGGCCCCAGCTTATGGAACTTATCCTTTTTTTCGGCATTCTTCTTGTTTATTCTCGACCGTTCCTTAGCTAATTCTGAATCCTTGAATTTCATGAAATCGTCCCAATGAGCACTTTGATTCTCTAGTATCCCCTCGAATACTGGAGTCTTCCTTCCTCCCTTGACGTACTTCTCCCACGTCATTCTCTTGTGGTTCTTGAATGCAACCGCCATCTTCCTAAAAGCAGCGTCCTTGACTTTCCGTACATCTGCTTCTGTGAAATGATCTGGTAGGGTGAAATGTTCCATGAGAGTATCCCAAAGCAGTTTTTTTATTCTCGTCGACAAAAGTAACATTTGGACGTGGCTTTGCTGGCTTTCTCCATTCTTGAAGGGAGATCGGGAGTTGGTCCTTCACAAGAACTTCGCACTGACGAACGAACTTGTCCGCAATCTTCTTAGGCGCTAATGGTTCGCCATTAGGTCTGATTGCCTCGATATTGTACTTTACGCCCTCCTTCAACTTTTTGTTCGGGCCTCGTTTCGTCCTTTTGCCTGAAGATTTGCTCGATCCGGATGGCTGAAAGAAGAAAGATCGATTCGTTAATATATCTTCAACTCATTTAAAACATGCGATGATCACCAGATTCCTGCTTATATAAATATATATACCTCGCCGGTTTTTGTTGTTTCAGGATCAACATGTTCTGTGTCATAGTTCATGACTTCATCTTCTCGGTCGTCGCGATCGAATATCATATCACCCTCTCCTATGTTGTTTAGAAATTCGGAGCCGTCAAAATCTTCTTCATTCTGATCATCATCTGGCCCGCGTATGATATCGAACATGGTCTGTTCTCTCTCTCTCTCTGTCGGTATTGTCCGCCATAGCTTTTATTTAACTATGCCAAAAGAAATATAAAACAATTTAGTATAATCTCGAATAATAGATATAATCTCGAATACATCGTCTCGAATAATAGATATAATCTCGAATACATCGTCTCGAATAATAGATTTAATCTCGAATACGTCGTCTCGAATAATAGATATAATCTCGTCGAATACATCGTCTCAAATAATATATATAATCTCGAATAAATCATCTCGAATATTATATATCGAATACATCACTAGCTAGCTAGCTAGCTAATAAAGATCGAATACTAGAGAGTAATCTAGGCGGTGGACAACCAAAGTGAAGGAACCATCACTGGATCATAGCTCGGGTGATCTCCCCAAAGAACCTGCCAGGTATTGGAAAACCTGACATCCATAGCAGCCATGTAGCGATGGACGTGCTCGTCCTCCTCCCTGACACGGCGACGTACCACCTCCGGCGGGGCCGGCTCCCTCCGCACCGAAAGTGGCCCACTTGAATGCCACTAAAGAAGATGAGGGTCGACGACGGGACCCGGGGCCGGGTTCCTCACCAAGCGTCGCGCCCCTGAAGGTAGCACCTCCCAGTGCCAGCCCGCCAGAGCCCAGTCCCGGACATGGGTCCTCTGAAGCAGGACGTCGTCGCGGACGTGTCGACGGCGAGGATGCGGGCCGGGCATCGTCGACAACAAAATACTATATGCCGCAAAAGTAAAGTAACATTTTTTAAATGATGGATTGTGCTGATTTCATATATACAAATTCTAAATTTTATAACTAAAAATATAAGAAACTAAAAAAACATCGATCATCGTCTAACAATTTGAAATTAATCTAATTCATCTAGCTAGCTAAAACTAACATTTCCAAAATTTCTAACATTTCTATATAACTAACATTTCTATAACATTTGACATTATATATATATATTATAACTAACATTTCTACATACTATTTGACATTAATCTAATCTAATTAATTAATACATCTAAAACTTTGTATGAAAAACAGAAAAACAGAAAAAACTAAAAGCTAAAAACAGAAAAATTGTGTGTGTGTGCGCGTCTAGTGTGTGTGTAGTGTGTGTGTGTGTGTGTGTGCATGTAGTGTGTGTGTGCGCGCGCGTGTGTGTGCGCTACGGTCGGCGCTGGCGCCGGTGCCGGTGTGCGCTACGATCGATTGGAGGGAGGAGAGGGGCCGGGGGAGGTGCTCACAGCGCGCGCGGGCAATGTCGAGGCGACGGTGACGGCGAGGCGAGGTCGATCCAAAGGCCCCCCTTTAGTACCGGTTGGTGCCACGAACCGGTACTAAAGGGGGGTGCGCTGCCAGGCGAGGGGCGCAAAGTTTAGTCCCACCTCGCCTAGCGAAGGGCAGCCGCACTGGTTTATAAACCTAGCCGCGGCTGCTCCTTCGAGCTCCTCTCAAATGCAGGCCTTCTGAGCCTACCTGTGCTGTGCTGCCCCGTGGGCCTACCGGGCCTTTGCGGGCCTGCATCCTGGCCCAACAACGGGTTGGGTTTCTAGTCATATGCAGGCCGCTCTAGCCTAGTAGGCGGGCTTTTTTTATTTTTTTTTGCTTTATTTTTTTTTGAGTTGTTTTTTTGTGTATTTAGAGTTTCTTTGTGAATATTTTTGCTTTAGGTACAAAAAATTACAAATTTTCTGTTAGTGCCCGTAGTTTTCAAATTTGAATAGTTTAAATTTTGAATTATTTGAAATTAGTGTGAATCACTAGTTTGTGAATAACTTAACTTTAAAAATTAGTAAAGGCATGAATGAATTTGTTTGCACATAAAATTTCTTCGCATTTCAAATGCCAAAACACATAATTAACTACCCTAACTATTACAGAGATTCCCTTCTGGGTGTGAAACACAGAAGAAAGTGATGATAGCTAGTGAAGCCGATCACATCCCAGATCTTTGGGTGTGAAACTTTTTCTTCGCGTGTGTTCCTTTGCACTGTAACCATGGAAAATCTTCATCATTTAACGGGATGCTCGGGTCAATATTCACTGTGAATGGAGCAATTTCATCAAACTTTTCATAATCTTTTGACTTGTCTGTCTTGTCATCCACTCCCACGATGTTTCTCTTCCCAGAAAGAACTATGTGCCGCTTTGGCTCATCGTACGATGCATTCGCTTCGTTATCTTTTCTTTTTCTTGGCTTGGTAGACATGTCCTTCACATAGAAAACCTGTGCCATATCATTGGCTAGGACGAATGGTTCGTCTGCATACGCAAGATTGTTGAGATCCACTGTTGTCATTCCGTACTACAGGTCTTCCGTTACCCCGCCTCGTGTCATATTGACCCATTTGCACCGAAACAAAGGGACCTTCGAACCACGTCGATAGTCAAGTTCCCATATGTCCTGTATATAACCATAATATGTTTCCTTTCCCGTCTTGGTTTCTGCATCAAAGCGGACACCACTGTTTTGGTTGGTGCTCTTCTTATCTTGGGCGATCGTGTAAAATGTATTACCATTTATCTGGTACCCTTTGAAAGTCATTATATTCGAAGATGGTAACTGGGACAGCAAGTACAGGTCATCTTCAATAGAGGTGTCATGCATGGTACGTGCTTGCAACCAGCTGGCGAAACTCCTGGTTTGTTCACGTGTAACCCAGTCATCAGACCGCTCGGGTGTTGAGCGTAGCAAATTCTTGTGTTCATCCATATACGGAGCCACAAAGGCGGAATTCTGTAGAACTATGTAGTGTGCTTTAGTGAGAGAATGTCCGTCCATACATATTATTTGTTCCCCTCCTAGCGTGCCTTTTCCATCCAGTCTGCCCTTATGCCACGATTCAGGAACACCAATCGGCTTAAGGTCAGGAATAAAGTCAATACAAAACTCAATGACCTCGTCATTTTGACGGCCCTTGGAGATGCTTCCTTCTGGCCTAGCACGGTTATGAACATATTTCTTTAAGACTCCCATGAACCTCTCAAAGGGGAACATATTGTGTAGAAATACAGGACCCAGAACGTTAATCTCTTCGAATAGGTGAACTAGGACGTGCGTCATGATGTTGAAGAAGGATGGTGGGAACACCAACTCGAAACTGAAAAGACATTGCACCAAATCATTCTGTAACCTTGGTATGATTTCTGGATCGATTACCTTCTGAGAGATTGCATTGAGAAATGCACATAGCTTAACAATGGCTAATCGAACATTTTCCGGTAGAAGCCCCCTCAATGCAACCAGAAGCAGTTGCGTCATAATCACGTGACAGTCATGAGACTTTAGGTTCTAGAACTTTTTCTCTGCCATGTTTATTATTCCCTTTATATTCGACGAGAAGAGAGACGGTACCTTAATACTGAGCATGCATTCAAAGAATATTTCCTTCTCTTCTTTGGTAAGAGCGTAGCTTGCATGACCCTGATGTATGTCGTCTTTTCCGTGCATACGTTGCTGGTCCTCCCGTGCCTCAGGTGTATCTTTTGTCTTCCCATACATGCCCAAGAAGCCAAGCAGGGTCACACAAAGATTCTTCGTCACGTGCATCACATTGATTGCAGAGCGGACCTCTAGGTGTTTCCAATAGGGAAGGTCCCAAAATATAGATTTCTTCTTCCACATGGATGCGCGTCCATCAGCGTCATTCAGAACAGGTTGTCCACCAGGACCCTTTCCAAAGACCACCTTCAAATCCTTGACCATATCATGTACATCAGCACCAGTATGGTGGCCAGGCTTCGTCCGGTGATCCGCCTCACCTTTGAAATGCTTGCCTTTCTTTCTTACGGGATGCCTGCTCGAAAGAAATCGACGATGTCCCAGGTACACATTCTTCTTACAATTAGCCAAATATATACTGTCGATATCGTCCAAACAGTGCGTGCATGCGCGGTATCGCTTGTTTGTCTGTCCTGAAAGGTTACTGAGAGCAGGCCAATCATTGATGGTCACGAACAGCAATGCCTTTAGGTTAAATTCTTCCCCCATGTGCTCATCCCACGCACGTACACCTGTTCCATTCCACAGTTATAAGAGTTCTTCAACTAATGGCCTTAGGTACACATCAATGTCGTTGCCGGGTTGCTTAGGGCCTTGGATGAGCACTGGCATCATAATGAACTTCCGCTTCATGCACAACCAAGGAGGAAGGTTATACAAACATAGAGTCACAGGCCAGGTGCTATGGTTGCTGCTCTACTCCCCAAAAGGATTAATGCCATCTGCGCTTAGACCAAACCATACGCTCCTTGCGTCATCTGCAAACTCCTTCCCGTACTTTCTTTCGATTTTTCTCCACTGCGACCTGTCAGTGGGTACTCTCAACTTTCCGTCTTTCTTACGGTCTTCTCTGTGCCATCGCATCGCCTTGGCATGCTCTTTGTTTTGGAACAAACGTTTCAACAGTGGTATTATAGGAGCATAACACATCACCTTGGCAGGAATCTTCTTCCTGGGGCGCCGGCCCTCGACACCACCAGGGTCATCGCGGCTGATCTTATAGTGCAATGCACCACATACCGAGCAAGCATTCAAATCCTTGTACTCACCGTGGTAGAGGATGCAATCATTAGGGCATGCATGTATCTTCTGCACCTCTAACCCTAGAGGGCAGACAACCTTCTTTGCTTCGTACGTACTCTCGGGAAATTCGTTGTCCTTTGGAAGCATATCCTTTATCATTACCAGCAACTTTCCAAATCCCTTGTCAGATACACCATTCTCTGCCTTCCATTGCAGCAATTCCAGTGTGGTGCCCAGCTTTTTCTTGTCACCGACGCAATTCGGGTACAACAATCTTTTGTGATCCTCTAACATGCGCTGCAACTTCTTCTTCTCCAAATCACTTGCGCAGTTTCTCTTTGCATCGGCAATGGCGCGACCTAGATCATCTGATGCCTCTTCTTCAGCTTCTTCCCGCATTGCCGGCTCAGCTTCTTCCCGCATTACCGGCTCAGCTTCTTCCCCCATTGTTGTATCATCGTATTCAGGGAACCCATGGCCAGGATAGCTGTCGTCGTCCTCTTCTTCTTCTTCATTGTCTTCCATCATAACCCCTCTTTCTCCGTGCTTGGTCCAAACATTATAATGGGGCATGAAACCGGACTTAAACAGGTGGACGTGAATGGTTCTTGACGTAGAGTAATTGTGACCATTCTTACAGCGAGCACATGGACAAGGCATAAAACCATCCGCCCGCTTGTTTGCCTCAGCCGCAAGCAGAAAAGTATGCACGCCCTCAACGAACTGGGGAGAGCATCGGTCATCGTACATCCATTGCTGGCTCATCTTCATTACACAACACCGAATAGACCAAATTAATACAAGTTCATACATAAAGTTCATACAACACTTAAATGCAACAAACAAATAACTCTCTAGCTAAAGCATTTAAATGCAACAACAAATACGATCAAGATCGCAACTAAGGTAACAATGTATCCAACAGCATAATGATACCAAGCCTCACTATCGATGGCATATTTTCTAATCTTTCTAATCTTCAAGCGCATTTTCTCCATCTTGATCTTGTGATCATCGACGACATCGGCAACATGCAACTCCAATTCCATCTTCTCCCCCTCAATTCTTTTCAACTTTTCTTTCAAGTACTCGTTTTCTCTTTCAACTAAATTTAACCTCTCGGCAATAGGGTCGGTTGGAATTTCCGGTTCACATACCTCCTAGAAAAAATTCTATGTCAACTTGATGGGCATAATTTGTCATAAACATGAAATGCAACTAGTTTTAAAAAAGAATATACATACCACATCCGAATCATAACAAGGACTAGGGCCGACGGGGACGGATATCAAAACCATGGCACTATATGTATAACAAACAACGTACGGGTAAGATAATTATACGAGTAACTATATATCCAAATCACACAAACATCATTTTTTTATATAAAATTTCATGAACAAGCGGCTCACCACAAGGTGGTGCCGGTGACGGGACGGTGCGGGCGATCGACGGTGGCTACGATGGAGATTTAGAAGGCACTAAGTAAACCACACCTACATATGCAAACTAAGTGTTATTTTTGACCTCAAATTGCATATAAATCAAATACTAGCATATATATATATATATATATATATATATATATATATATCCTCCCAAATTACTAAACTCACAAATTAATCACTATATAAAGCATTGCAAGAGCTAATCTAACAATGAGAGATGAAAGGACAAAGTTGCTAACCTTTGTGATCATTTGAATGGATGGGGGCCTTCAAATCTTGACAAATTTTGGGCAAAATGTGTGATGAGCTCGAGAGGAAGAGGGGAAGAACAGAGAGGAGAGGGGAAAGGGGAAGAACAGAGCGAGCTCGGGTGGACGAAGGGTTTATGTAGGGCGACCTTTAGTACCGGTTCGTGCCAAGAACCGGTACTAAAGGGGCTGGAGGGGCCCCATTCTGACAACATCCTGCCACCACTCTCATTAGTACCGGTTCGTGGCACGAACCGGTGCTAAAGGTTCGCCACGAACCGGTACTAATGAAAGCGGCCCGGCTAGCCGTTGGAACGGGCACTAATGTATACATTAGTGCCGGCTCAAATACAAACCGGCACTAATGTGCTTCACGTTTGACCCTTTTTCTACTAGTGTAATCAGAGGGGTAATAATATGCATATAGGATCTGAACATATGATCTTCCACCAAATAAACCAACTAGCATCAACTACAAGGAGTAATCAACACTACTAGCAACCTACTAGCACTAATCCCGGACTTTGAGACAAGAATTGGATACAAGAGATGAACTAGGGTTTGGAGATGAGATGGTGCTAGTGAAGATGTTGATGGAGATTGCCCTCTCCCGATGAGAGGAGCGTCGGTGATGACGTTGGTGATGACGATGGTGATGATTTCCCCCTCCCGGAGGGAAGTTTCCCCGGGAGAACAGCTCTGCCGGAGCTCTAGATTGGATCCGCTAAGGTTCCGCCTCGTGGCGGCAGATTCTCGTCCCGAAAAGTCCCTTCTTATTTTTTTTCTCATCGAAAGACTTCATATAGAAGAAGATGGGCGTCGGAGAGCCACCAGGGGCCCACGAGGTAGGGGGCGCGCCCTAGGGGGGGGGGGGCGCCCCCCACCCTCGTGAGCAGGGTGTGGGCCCCCTGGCCTTCATCTTTGGCGAGGATTTTTCTTTATTTCTTTTAAGATGTTCCGTGGAGTTTCAGGACTTTTGGAGTTGCGCAGAATAGGTCTCTAATATTTGCTCCTTTTCCAGCCCAGAATTCCAGCTGCCGGCATTCTCCCTCCTTATGTAAACCTTGTAAAATAAGAGAGAATAGCCATAAGTATTGTGACATAAAGTGAAATAGCAGTCCATAATGCAATAAATATTGATATAAAAGCATGATGCAAAATGGACGTACCAATAACCCACAAATAAGAGAGAATAGGTCTCTATAACCAACAATAAAAAATTATAGATACGTTGGAGACGTATCAAGCATCCGCAAGCATAATTCCTGCTCGTCCTCGAGTAGGTAAATGATAAAAACAGAATTTTTTATGTGAAATTCCACTTGGCATAATTTCAATGTAATTCTCTTAATTGTGTTATGAATATTCAGATCCGAAAGATTCAAGACAAAAGTTTAATATTGACATAAAAATAATAATACTTCAAGCATACTAACTAAGCAATCATGTCTTCTCAAAATAGCAAGGCCAAAGAAAGTTATCCCTACAAAATCATATAGTCTGCCTATGCTCTATCTTCACGACACAAAGTATTTAAATCATGCACAACCCCGATGGCAATCCAAGCAATTGTTTCATACTTTTGGTGCTCTCAAATTTTTCAATCTTCACGCAATACATGAGCGTGAGCCATGGACATAGCACTATATGTGGAATAGAATGGTGGTTGTGGAGAAGTCAAAAATGAGAAGATAGTCTCACATCAACTAGGCGTGTCAACGGGCTATGGAGATGCCCATTAATAGATATCAATGTGAGTGAGTAGGGATTGCCATGCAACGGATGCACTAGAGCTATAAGTATATGAAAGCTCAACAAAAGGAACTAAGTGGGTGTGCATCCAACTCGCTTGCTCACGAAGACCTAGGGCATTTTGAGGAAGCCCATCATTGGAGTATACAAGCCAAGTTCTATAATGAAAAATTCCCACTAGTATCACCTTTACCTAGAAGGCGTTCCAAGAATTCGAAATTTGGTGATCTTGATGCTAAATTTGATAAAAGTGGGATTGAAGAAATTAAAACCCTAGATGTTGCTAAACCCACTATTATGGATTTTAAGGAATTTAAATATGAAAATTTCTCTTTGATTGATTGTATTTCCTTGTTGCAATCCGTGCTAAATTCTCCTCACGCTTATAGTCAAAATAAAGTGTTTACTAAACATATCGTTGATGCCTTGATGCAATCTTATGAAGAAAAACTTGAATTGGAAGCTTCTATCCCTAGAAAACTTTATGATGAGTGGGAACCAACTATTAAAATTAAAGTTAAAGATCATGAATGCTATGCTTTATGTGATTTGGGTGCTAGTGTTTCCACAATTCCAAAGACTTTGTGTGATTTGTTAGGTTTCCGTGATTTTGATGATTGCTCTCTAAACTTGCACCTTGCAGATTCCACTATTAAGAAAACTATGGGGAGAATTAATGATGTTCTTATTGTTGCAAATAGGAATTATGTGCCCGTAGATTTTATTGTTCTTGACATAGATTGCAATCCTTCATGTCCTATTATTCTTGGTAGACCTTTCCTTAGAACGATTGGTGCAATTATTGATATGAAGGAAAGAAATATTAGATTCCAATTTCCATTAAGGAAAGGCATGGAACTCTTTCCTAGAAAGAAAATTAAATTACCTTATGAATCTATTATGAGAGCCACTTATGGATTGCCTACCAAAGATGGCAATACCTAGATCTATTCTTGCTTGTTATGCCTAGCTAGGGGCGTTAAACGATAGCGCTTGTTGGGAGGCAACCCTATTTTATTTTTATTCCTTGCTTTTTTCTCCTGTTTAGAAATAATAATTTATCTAGCCTCTGTTTTGGTTGTGTTTTTTGTGTTTAATTAGTTTTTGTGCCAAGTAGAACCGTTGGGAAGACTTGTGGAAAGTCTTGTTGAACTTGCTATCAAAAACAGAAACTTTAGCGCTCACGAGAACTCCTGTAATTTTTATTTGGAAAGTGATATTTATTTAATTATGTTTGAAGATGATTAATAGATACATTCCTCATGTCCAGAAATTTATTTTAAATTTTTTGGGGTTCCATATCTTTCGCTAGCTACAGATTACTACAGATTATTCTGTTTTTGACAGATTCTGTTTTTCGTGTGTTGTTTGCTTATTTTGATGAATCTATGTCTAGTAAAATAGTTTATAAACGATAGAGAAGTTGGAATACAGTAGGTATAACACCAATATAAATAAAGAATGAGTTCATTACAGTACCTTGAAGTGGTCTTTTATTTTCTTTCGCTAACGGAGCTCACAAGATTTTCTACTTTAAGTTTTGTATTGTAAGTTTTCAAGTTTTGGGTAAAGATTTGATGGATTATGGAACAAGGAGTGGCAAGAGCCTAAGCTTGGGGATGCCCATGTCACCCCCAAGATAATCTAAGGACACTTAAAAGCCAAAGCTTGGGGATGCCCCGGAAGGCATCCCCTCTTTCGTCTACTTATATCGGTAACTTTACTTGGAGCTATATTTTTATTCGCCACATGATATGTGTTTTGCTTGGAGCGTCTTGTATGATTTGAGTCTTTGCTTTTTAGTTTACCACAATCATCCTTTCTATACACACCTTTTGAGAGAGCCATACATGATTTGGAATTTGTTACAATACTCTATGTGATTCGTTTATATCTTTTGAGTTATATAGTTTTGCTCTAGTACTTCTTCACTTATATCTTTTAGAGCACGGTGTTGGATTTGTTTTATAGAAACTATTGATCTCTCATGCTTCACTTAGATTATTTTGAGAGTCTTAATAGCATGGTAATTTTCTTAAAATCCTAATATGCTAGGTATTCAAAGTTAGTAAAATTTTCTTAGGAGTATTTTGAATACTAAGAGAAGTTTGATGCTTGATGATGGTTTTGAGATATGGAGGTAATAATATCAAAGTCGTGCTAGTTGAGTAGTTGTGAAATTGAGAAATGCTTGTGTTGAAGTTTGCAAGTCCCGTAGCATGCACGTATGGTAAACGTTATGCAACAAATTTGAAGCATGAGGTGTTATTTGATTGTCTTCCTTATGAGTGGCGGTCGGGGACGAGCGATGGTCTTTTCCTACCAATCTATCCCCTAGGAGCATGCGCGTAGTACCGAGGTTTTTGATGACTTGTAGATTTTTGCAATAAGTATGTGAGTTCTTTATGACTAATGTTGAGTCCATGGATTATACGCACTCTCACCCTTTCATCCTTGCTAGCCTCTTTGGTACCGTGCATTGCCCTTTCTCACATTGAGAGTTGGCGCAAACTTCGCCGGTGCATCCAAACCCCGTGATATGATACGCTCTTTCACACATAAACCTCCTTATATCTTCCTCAAAGCAGCCACCATACCGAGTGCGGATTTTCAGAGGCCGAGCACCAGGCAGGCCGGTATCCTCGACATTGGAATGGCCTTCGGGATCTGGAATCCGTCGGGCCGTCGGCAAGCTAGTGTCGGCCTAGTGTTTCATATACGGTCTAGGATACACCTACGCATACATGTTCGGCACATCCTGCACTACTCTCTCATCCATTATTGCCATCGTCACCCTCGCTCTCTGTCGTCCTCGTTCCTATCGCCCCCACCCTGCTACCCAGCCTCACCTCCAAGGCTCCAACGAAGGGAACGCCGGCGGGGAAGGAGCAGGACAGATCCGGCACAGGTATGTGTGCGGCCAGATCTGGAGGGGGGCGCCGGTAGCATGAAGATGCAGGTGGGGCAGAGGGGGAAGGTGCTGGATTCGTCAGCGGGCACAACATCGTCTATGGCTCGAGCTCTAACCTTGCGACTCTTAGTGTTTTTTTAAGCATGGGTGCTGTGATTTCGTTTCTTGGATTTTTAAGCATGGTGCTGTGCTTTCGATTCTTGCTTCTTTAATACTCCGATCTGGTATGGCTCTGGATACACTAGTATGTGGTTAGCTTTTCATGGCCATGATTTTTTTCTTTATTTCTGTGATGTCCAATTTTCTTGAGAAAATCAATGTCAGTTGTGATCATCAATGAGTACTTTTGCTGGTCTTTGATTTTTGTTGAGGTGTCCCCTTTTGATCTTCACTCCAGTTACAGAAAATGTTCATAAACCAGTGAGATTTTGTGATGTCTTGACGAATCCATTTAACTTTGATAGTCGATGCTTCATCCTGCTGGAACTTAGTAATGGTTTTGATGGTTTGTTCTTGATGTGCCAATCTAATGCTAATAATTACTTCATTTGAGTAGGGTAAAGTTTGAATTCGTACCACTGATTGCAAAGATCTGAGTGGGAAAGAATGTTGTACTATTTTGATTCATGTAACTCTGTTGACATTTTTCTGAAGAACACCTCATGCAGGGTGTTCGTGCCTTTCTGTGCAATTAAACAAAAAGAAAAGTTTAGCTAGTTTCCCGTGATTAATATGTTCATTTCGGTGGATAACTAAGCTGGCTGAAGAAATAAATTCCCCATTGCCAAGTCCTTGTAAATTAAATTACCTATAATTAGCAGAACTGTCGGCAGGTGTGCCTTCATTGGTTTGGATTTGGACAATTAGCTGATTACCTTTTGATTGATGTGTTATATCTAGCATGATGCTATAACAAATGTGTTTTAGTTTTTGCTTCTGCAGTATAGTTATGGCATATCCTAGTCAGATATAGTATAATTTATGTTAATGTGTTTTCCTTCATTATCTGGAAACACTGGGGTTGTTTCTCATGCAAATGTGTTTATGTGATTATTCTTAGACTGCTAATAGGAACTCCAAAAGGAGATGGAGCTTAATCCCAATCGCAAGAGTGCTCTACAACATATGTCGACAAGAGAGATGGCTCAGTGATTAACCCATCTGGCTGGTTAACTGCATCCGTACATGAAGATGCAATCTGTTCTTTGTGTTCTTGAGCAGCTTTGGGAGGAGGAATTAGCAAGGATGAGCGGCAGTGGCAATATGCTTGCATGAGTGAGATGCCATGTGGTTTCGTAAGTGAGCACTAGGCATGTCTGATGTAAAAAGGGTGTTGATTAAAGAGACCATAGTGCTTTAACATAATCTTGACACAAATTACCTATCCTGGAATTTGTCCATGGTGGTGCTGAGGAATAAAATGTCACCACTTGTTCATTAACATTCACAAAATATGTTGATTGTTGGATGTTACACTGTCTGAGCATGATGGTTGGATCCCAAGTAACAAAATTGGGTGCTAATGATGGTTGGATCCCAAGTAACAAAATTAGGTGCTAGTGGATAGAGTTCATCCACGTGGGCGTCAAAACTAATGGTGAAGTGTAGCAGCTGCCAGGATTCCTTCAACTGTTCCCACTAGTGGGTCAGTGCGCTTGGCAGAGAGAGAGAGAGAGAGAGAGAGCGGTTGCTGGCAACACATGCAAGTGTATACAATACAATGGAATATTGTCAGGGCTGGTCCAAGTGCTAGATTCCCTAGCTAAAGCAGCCTCCTTTCTGCATCAATACACGCTGCAGTGCAGCGATACGAGGGGACAACGCGCTAGAATACCGGGAAAGCTCGAATCCCCATAGAATGCCAACGACCAGGATAAAGGCCTACCTGATGCTCGGCCGTCATTGGCATTTTTCGCCACCATACCTACCTATTATGGCATTTCCATAGCCATTCTGAGATATATTGCCATGCAACTTTCCATCATTTCGTTCATCATGACACATTCATTATTGTCATATTGCTTAGCATGATCATGTAGTTGACATAGTATTTGTGCCAAAGCCACCATTCATAATTCTTTCATACATGTCATTCTTGATCCATTGCATATCCCGGTACACCGCCGGAGGCATTCATATAGAGTCATCTTTTGTTCTAGTATCGAGTTGTAATCATTGAGTTGTAAATAAATATAAGTGTGATGATCATCATTTTCTAGGGCATTGTCCCAAGTGAGGAATTATAAAAAAAAGAAAGAAAGGCCATATAAAAGAAAAAAAGAGAAGGTCAAAAAATGATGAGAGAAAAAGAGAGAAGGGACAATGTTACTATCCTTTGCCACACATGTGCTTTAAAGTAGCACCTTAATCTTCATGATAGATAGTCTCTTGTTTTGTCACTTTCATATACTAGTGGGAAATTTTCATTACAGAACTTGGCTTGTATATTCCAACAATGGGCCTCCTCAAGTGCCCTAGGTCTTCATGAGCAAGCAAGTTTGATGCACACCCACTAGTTTCTTTTGTTGAGCTTTCAAACATTTATAACTCTAGTGCATCCGTTGCATGGCAATCCCTACTCCTTGCATTAACATCAATCAGTGGGCATCTCCATAGCGCATTTATTAGCCTCGTTGATGTGATACTTTCTCCTTTTTGTCTTCTCCACATAACCCCCCTCATTATATTCAATTCCACCCATAGTGCTATGTCCATGGCTCATGCTCATATATTGTGTGAAAGTTTACAGGTTTGAGATTACTAAAGTATGAAACAATTGCTTGGCTTGTCATCGGGGTTGTGCATGATGAGAGCATTCTTGTGTGACGAAAATGAAACATGACTAAAGCATATGATTTTGTAGGGATGAACTTTCTTTGGCCAAGTCATTTTGAGAAGACATAATTGCTTAGTTAGTATGCTTGAAGTATTTTTTTTATGTCAATATGAACTTTTGTCTTGAATCTTTTGGATCTGAATATTCATACCACAATTAAGAAGAACTACATTAAAATTATGCCAAGTAGCACTCCGCATCAAAAATTCTGTTTTTATCATTTACCTACTCGAGGACGAGCAGGAATTAAGCTTGGGGATGCTTGATACGTCTCCAACGTATCTATAATTTTTGATTGCTCCATGCTATATTATCTACTATTTTGGACATTATTGGGCTTTATTTTCCAGTTTTATATTATTTTTGGGACTAAGCTATTAACCGGAGGCCCAACCCAGAATTGCTGTTTTTGCCTGTTTTAGGGTTTCGAAGAAAAGGAATATCAAACGGAGTCCAAATGGAATGAAACCTTTGGGAACATGATTTTCTCAACGAACAAGACCCGGGAGACTTGGACCCTACGTCAAGAAGGAAAAGAGGAGGCCATGAGGTAGGGGGGCGCGCCTACCCCCCCTCCCCCCCGGCGCGCCCTCCACCCTCGTGGGCCCCCTGTTGCTCCACCGACGTACTCCTTCCTCCTATATATACCTACGTACCCCTAAACGATCAGATACGGAGCCAAAACCCTACCGCCGTAACTTTTTGTATCCACAAGATCCCATCTTGGGGCCTATTCCGGAGCTCCGCCGGAGGGGGCATCGATCACGGAGGGCTTCAACATCAACACCATAGCTCCTCCGATGAAGTGTGAGTAGTTTACCTCAGACCTACGGGTCCATAGTTATTAGCTAGATGGCTTCTTCTATCTTTTTGGATCTTAATAAAATGTTCTCCCCCTCTCTTGTGGAGAACTATTCGATGTAATCTTGTTTTTGCGGTGTGTTTGTCGAGATTGATGAATTGTCGGTTTATGATCAAGTCTATCTATGAACAATATTTGAATCTTCTCTAAATTCTTTTATGTATGATTGGTTATCTTTGCAAGTCTCTTCGAATTATCAGTTTGGTTTGGCCTACTAGATTGATCTTTCTTGCAATGGGAGAAGTGCTTAGCTTTGGGTTCAATCTTGCGGTCTCCTTTCCTAGTGACAGTAGGGGCAGCAAGGCATGCATTGTATTGTTGCCATCAAGGATAACAAGATGGGGTTTTCTTCATATTGCATGAATCTATCCCTCTACATCAATAAGCTAATTCCAGTCGTGATTGACAGAATTGAGCATAGTTAGGAGAATATCTAGGTATGATCATGTATATAGGCATCACGTCTGTAACACCCTCGATGCGACTATATCTCCCACATGTCGAGGCACGACTTAGAGGCATAATCGCATTGAAGGCATATGTCGCAAGTGAGGTAATCTTCACACAACCCATGTAATACATAAGGGAAAGAGATACATAGTTGGCTTACAATCGCCACTTCACACAATACATGATTAAAGCATTACATCAATCAAATACACTCATGGTCCGACTACGAAACCAAAATAAAAGAAGAACCCCAAATGCGACAAAGGTCCCCGATCGACCCCAACTGGGCCCCACTACTTATCAACTAGGACGAAACAACACAAATGAACAAGGTCTTCAACGAGCTCCTCCTGAGCTGGGTTGCATCATCTGCACGGACTCATCGTCGCCTGCAAACTGGTTTTGGAAGTATCTGTGAGCCACAGGGACTCAGCAATCTCGCACCCTCGCGATCAAGACTACTTAAGCTTATGGGTAAGGTAAAGGTATGAGGTGGAGCTGCAGCAAGCGACTAGCATATATGGTGGCTAACATACGCAAATGAGAGCGAGAAGAGAAGGCAAAGCACGGTCGATAAAGTATGATCAAGAAGTGATCCTATAGCAACCTACGTCAAGCATAACTCCAACAACCGTGTTCACTTCCCGGACTCCGCCGGAAAGAGACCATCACGGTTACACACGCAGTTGATTCATTTTAATTAAGGTCACTTCAGGTTTTCTACAACCGGACGTTAACAAATTCCCATCTGCCCATAACCGCGGGCACGGCTTTCGAAAGTTCAAATCCCTGCAGGGTGTCCCAACTTAGCCCATGACAAGCTCTCATGGTCAACGAAGGAATAGACCTCCACCCGAGATATTCCGATCAGACTCGGTATCCCAGTACAACAAGACATTTCGACAGGGTAAAACTAAACTAGCAACACCGCCCGATGCGCCGACATCCTGATGGGAGCTGCACATATCTCGTTCTCAGGGCAACACCGGATTGTCTAAACTTCTGATAGGCCAGCCCAGAGTTGCCCCTGGTAGCCACCGGCGGCTGACAATTTGGACCAACACTTAGACAAGCACTGGCCTGGGGGGGTAAAATAACGATGACCCTCAGGAGCGCGACTCCCAAGTGAAAAGAAAAGGCTAGGTGGCAAATGGTAAAACCAATGTTGGGCATTGCTGGAGAAGCTTTACTTAAGGCGAACTGTCAAGGGGTTCCCATTATAGCCCAACCACGTAAGGGACGCAAAATCCAGGAACATAACACCGATATGACGGAAACTAGGGCGGCAAGAGTGGAACAAAACACCAGGCATAAGGCCGAGCCTTCCACCCTTTACCAAGTATATAGATGCATTAATTAAATAAGACATATCGTGATATCCCAACAAGTAAATAAATGTTCCAACAAGGAACAACATCTCCATGTTCCAACAAGGAACAAACTTTAATCTTCACCTGCAACTAACAACGCTATAAGAGGGGCTGAGCAAAGTGGTAACATAGCCAAACAACAGTTTGCTAGGACAAGGCGGGTTAGGGGCTGAACATGGCAATTTGGGGGGCTGACAAGCAAGTGGTAGGCATCGTAGCAATGGCATAGCAAAAGAGCGAATAAACTAGCATAGCAAAGATAGTAGTGATTTCGAGGGTATGATCATCTTGCTTGAAATCCCGCAAGGAAGAAGAATCGAGTCCATGAAGAAGACAAACGGACGTAGTCGAACGAATCCTCACAACCCGACGTTATCGGAACCAACCTGAAGAAGCAACACCGGAAAGAAGCAAACAACATAGTAAACAACCACCACATAATCATGGCATGATGCACAATAAAGTAGGATGCATGTCCGGTTAAATGAAGCATGGCATGGCAAAATGCACAAACAACACTACAACTTAAGTGGAGCTCAATATGCAACGAGTTGCATATTGACGGAGCACCACATCAATTATTTAGTTCTCTCTCGTTTATTTACCCAACAATATTAAATGTTGTTAAACATGGCAAGAGGGTGAAGCAAAATAAAACTACCTATCTAGTCAAGTTTAAATGGGGCCGAAAGCAACGAACAACAATTCCGGAAAATCCTCATATGCATGATTTAAGGTTTGGTACTGTTCTGCCCTAAACATTATTTTAGAGTTGTTAAACATGCAAGAGGAGTGCACCATGATAAACTAGGAAAAATTCTACCCCATTTACATATAAAGTTTATTAAAATCGGAGTTACGGTTATTTAGTTATGAATTAATTCATTTTAGCATTGCATAGGAGGAAAATAATGCAATCATCATTATAAACATTTTAAACATGGATGAAAGTTGGATATTATTAATCTACACAAAATTCTGAGCAAGTTTCATGTATAATTCATTTTAATCCGATGCACCAATTGTGAGTTATTAAATGCATCAAAAACAGGGACTAAACTGCAAAACTCGCTGTCTCAGGATAATTGGAAAAAATGCAGGCGCTGGAAAAAAATACGTCACGGGCCGAATCTGGCCGGCCCAACAGGAACAGGGGAGGCGCTGGGGGTGTCACCATGGGCCATGGCCCGGTAGCAGGAGCGGCCTGGTAGGGGGCACGCTGGCGCGCTGGGCCGGATCTGGCACGGCGGCCCAGCAGAGAGGAGGGGCTAGGCGGGCCGGCGAACTGGGCCTGGGGCGGAGAAGGAGGCCCACGCGGAAGGTCCACGCGGGCGCGGAGCGTGGCTGGTGGCGTCGTCCTTCTCCTGGTAGCAGGCCATGGCGACGGCGCGGAACCGAACTCCGGCGAGGGCATGCGCAGGCCGGGGACGCGGGGAGGCGTTGGGAATGGGCAGATTCGGATGCGGGGACCCCGGATCTGGCCGCGGACGAGGTCAACGGTGACGGGCGAGGCCGCGGAGGCCGGCGACGAGCTCGGCGGTGGCTCCCGCAAAAAAAATGGCGGCAGCGCATGGCTCAGAGTGGAGGAAGAGCAAGGGAGAAAGGAGATGGGGAAGGAGCAGGGCGGCGGGAACAGCCTGCAGGTGCTCGTCGGCGGCGCCTCAGGTGGCCGGCGAAGCGACGCAAAACGAGACGGCGGCGGGGCTTTGGATCGAGGGGCTCCTCCCCTCGAACTAGATCGGGAGCGAGGAAGCAGGATGGTGCTCAGGCCCTGGATGGGCTCGGGCAGGCCCCGCACGGGCCTGAGCGGGCCGCGGTGGATGGGGGCGCTGAAGGGGTGACGTGGTGCATCATGGATGGCCAGGAGCGGCGGCGCTGGCGGCTTCTACCCTCAGGGACGGCACCAAGTGGCGGCGGAGGGACGGCTGGGCGCAGAATCTGAGGAGGGGGGAGGCTAGAGGTAGGTGGAGGGGCTAGGCTGCCCAAAATGGCAAGGAGGGGGTCTATATATAGGCAAGGGGCTAGGTTAGGGGGATTTTTGTCCGTTCCGGAACCGTTCGATCCCGATCGGACGACCTGGAGCGGAGAGGGGTTAGATAGGTGGGCTAGTGGGCTGTGAAGAGAGGAGAGGAGAGGAGCCCGGCAACTGTTTCCGGAGACCGAAAACGTCCGACGTTTTGACCGACTATAATGCCGCTATAATTATCCGTTGGGACGTCAAACGGACTCCGAATGCGATGAAACTTGGCAGGCGATCTATCTACACTATAATAAGACCACACGTCAAATCTCATCTCATTCCGAGAACATTTTCTGGCCACTTATAAAATAATATTTCGGACGTGCCGCGGGCGCGTGCAAGTGTGGTAGGGCTCAGAACGGACAACGGAGAGAACGAGGAGGCCGGGAAGGATGCAAGTTTTGAAAACCTGATGATGCAATGCACATGATGACATGATAAGATGCACACGCAAGCAAATGACATGGCGACAACGGCGAATAACTGGACGACACCTGGCACATCGGTCTCGGGGCGTTACAACACTCCACCACTACGAGAGGATCTCGTCCCGAGATCTAGAATGGCACTGGAGAGAAAACGGAAGGGATATGAGAAGAGGTAAGAACTAAGTTGCTTCTTTGACAAACGAGTGAAACCAAAGAACCTTGCGAGGTTGAACAATTCGAGAAAAGAATTCAACGAAGGTGAACAAGGTCGAAAACAGCCATTTAGAAAAGAGGAAGAAAGAACATTGCGAAAAACCTTGAGGTTGAAGGGAAGATATATATTGAAAACGCTCCGGTTAAGGAAGGGGATCAAGGAAGACCAAATTCGGGCAGCACTCCGGTTGAAAAGAAAAGGAATTGAATAATAACTTGATAACATGAGAAGATACTTGATGAAATCACAATACACTGCCTCCTTAACTATTGAATGAATTGAAACAAGGGGTAAGAAAGATCTCAGACCGCACTCCGGTTGAGAAGGGAGTCAAAATTTGATAAGATGAGAGAGCTCAAATGAACACACGACACTCTGGTTGAGAAAGGGATGCAAGACTTGATAAGGCGAAAAGAACTTGAACAAAGGGGCACAATACTCCGGTTAAGCAAGATAGGGAAGGAATAAGAGTGATATAATTTGGACAGCACTCCATCTGTAAATGGAAGGAATTGAACTTGACAAGATGATAGGATACTTGTAAAGAGGACACAACACTCAGATTAAAAAGGATAGGCATGGAAAGATCATGATCTTTGACAAAACGAGATGATGGGTTGAAAAGATGAACATCACAATGCCTCCGGAACAAAAGTAAGAATGGAATGGAGTGAACGAAGGAAAACAATATCTTGAGAGAGCACGGTTACAACAGAAGCTAGAACGGAGTTGTTGGAAAAAAACAGAACGAAAAGATAGGCTTGAAGTGGGCTTATGGAAAACATCTCAAAACCAAGAGTTGAAAATCTGCCACTAACGGAAACGATATATTGGATTGATAGGAACAAGGAGACGAGAAGGCTATATCACCGGGAGGATAAAATAAGAACTTGGTCATTTATAAGCACCATATAACAACAATCCTTAGGGAAGGCTTTAGGTGAAATATAACCCAAGATAACTCCAATGAAGAGATCGATGGATTTAAAATACATCATACTTAACAACATGTGAATCATGAAACATGAACCCAAATTATCAAGAATGACATAATACCACCTCCAATAATATGGTAGAAAGAATTGCACTCCGGATAGCAAGATGAAGAAGGCTTGAGCTCCTTTGAAAAGAATCTCAATGCACACTTCAAGAAGGAATTAAATCCTTTATGAACCATCATGTAGAACCTTCATAAAGAACTCTGGTAAACAAAAGGATGAACAAACGGAAGGAAAAAGAAGTCGAAAACACAAGTTGCATCCTTGCAATGATTTTGTTGGATATCGCGATGAAATAGTTGAAAAAGGTTGGAACTCCGGGAAAAATAGAAGATGAACAATTGGAACCAAGAATTTTGATGAACCTCCGGAATAAGGAATTAATCACTTGGATGAAACATGAATAAGAATTACATTATGCTTATCCTTCATCAATTAAATTGATGACAATCAACGGATTTGGCACACTACTTATTCTCATATCAAGGATTAAGAGAGATATAGCGCAAACTTGAGAAGGTCTTTAACAAAGCACCGGAAGGATTGAAAACAACAAATAATTGATATGATGAACAAGGAAGAGAGATATTGAAAGAACCACCGTAAGAATTAAAAATGATTGAAGTAAAGATAAAGAAAACACCGGGAGGAATTAGCAAATGAACGAAGATGCTTGAGAGAATTTAGATACAAGTGAATATAATAGATCATGGACCGATTAGAGATCACTTGAACGCTGCACCGGTAAGATCGGAGAATGATAAGTGAAAGCTGAGAATGAATAAACCTGACTTGATGGACTCCGGATAACAAACTGAGAAGACTCTGGAATTACTCCGCATGGGTGAAAAGAATTCTTACAATCGAAAATAATTATGAGAGGATGGCAACAAGCTAGCACCATGAATATTGAAGAGAATGTAGCAAGAATAAAGAGAAACTCTTCTTCGGTCTTCAAATGATGAGAATGACGACGAGAAACACCACCAAGAATTATTTAGACACTCCGAAAGGATCAAAACGAAGAGGTTGAGCCAATGATGAAAAGAATTTGAAAGATCTTGGAGAAATACATTTGACTAATGATAATTCATTCTTACGTCAAACTTGGAAAAGAATTTGAGAGTAACGCCGGTAGAATTTAGAAGAGTCAGGTAAGATCCTGGAAAAATACCTGTGGGTTAGGGCCCAGTCAAAAGAAAACACCGTTGAAATGATTCAAAAGAGAGAAAAGCGCCAATTGAATTAAAGAAACTCCGTTAAAATCTTCATGAGCATCACCGGGTAAGAACATTGATTGAAAAGAAAGAAGAGGCTTCACAAGAATAAGATGGATACTTGATTAAGAAATATGAGTCCTTGGGGAAAAAGGGTGGGCGGGAGGGAAAAACAAAGGCAACTTGGAGACGGATGGAACAAACACCGTTGAGGAGAAGTGATAAAAGATCTTGCTGATATTGGAATGATCGGATCCACTTTAAGAGAAACACGCCGGTTGAAAAGGATTGACAACACAAACTCGATGATCAAGAGGGATTAGTATTCACATCGGAGTATGAGAACACCATTTGGGGAAGGTATGGAATCAACATTTGACTTCGAAGCAACACGAATACCACAACTCAAAATAAAAACAAAACAAAGGATTGGCTTGAAAAATAAGCCAGAACAAACATATGATAGAGATTTCGTCCGAAGTTTTCGTGGTGGGACCTACACGGGCTCGATCGTACAGCACCATCATGTACAAGGCAGTGCACATGACATGCGAAGCGTCCCCGAGTCGGCATAGCCAAGGACTCTTTACGACACAACGAGACCACTGTAAAATCGACCGTGAATAGGCGAACCACTAGACGCCGAACCCCAATTTCATATCATACATCTGTTGGAAAGATATCCTAAGAGCTACTAGAATTCCCACCTATGAAACTCCCGAAACTTTCAGGTTATGCAATCAGGTGTTGGGGATACAGGGGAAGCATAATATCTCACCCAAACTAGCAAATCCTACATCCAGCTGTATCCAGCCTTCAACACATAACCAAGAAACCTTCGGAAATCATCTACCTCAACCTTCGAAAAGCATCCGTTATACAAGTTATGGCGATACTCCCGAACTCCCGCCCCAGTACTGGGTGGCGTCGAGGTTATCTCACCAACGAACTGCATAAAAGAGATTTTCGATGTCGGCGAACATATCTCAAGTATTCCAGAATTGCAACGATAAAATTATGATGACAACACCTCAGAGCTCAACTCCCCAGGACACTTCCACTAAACCCCTGACAGGAGGCACCAAGACAATGTTCTCATCATAAAACCATCAGAACGATTCCAAGATACCCGCGTGATCCTAAAAAAATTTTTAGTGAAAATTTGAGAAGAGAAGAGTCAAAACTCTATGTCAGGATGCCTTACCAGAGCGATGAAGGGACTGGGAAGTAAAAAGAATTCCTAAACTCTCCGATATATATAATTCCTAGAAGACTCAAAACATTTTTCTAGACACAACTCGGCTTCTAAAAACGATCAAGCAATGGGGGCTCCTAAGGTCGGGGAAGGCTCTGATTACCAACTTGTAACACCCTCGATGCGACTATATCTCCCAGGTGTCGAGGCACGACTTAGAGGCATAATCGCATTGAAGGCATATGTCGCAAGTGAGGTAATCTTCACACAACCCATGTAATACATAAGGGAAAGAGATACATAGTTGGCTTACAATCGCCACTTCACACAATACATGATTAAAGCATTACATCAATCAAATACACTCATGGTCCGACTACGGAACCAAAATAAAAGAAGAACCCCAAATGCGACAAAGGTCCCCGATCGACCCCAACTGGGCCCCACTACTGATCAACTAGGACGAAACAACACAAATGAACAAGGTCTTCAACGAGCTCCTCCTGAGCTGGGTTGCGTCATCTGCACGGACTCATCGTCACCTGCAAACTGGTTTTGGAAGTATTTGTGAGCCACAGGGACTAAGCAATCTCGCACCCTCGCGATCAAGAGTACTTAAGCTTATGGGTAAGGTAAAGGTATGAGGTGGAGCTGCAGCAAGCGACTAGCATATATGGTGGCTAACATACGCAAATGAGAGCGAGAAGAGAAGGCAAAGCACGGTCGATAAAGTATGATCAAGAAGTGATCCTATAGCAACCTACGTCAAGCATAACTCCAACAACCGTGTTCACTTCCCGGACTCCGCCGGAAAGAGACCATCACGGTTACACACGCAGTTGATTCATTTTAATTAAGGTCACTTCAGGTTTTCTACAACCGGATGTTAACAAATTCCCATCTGCCCATAACCGCGGGCACGACTTTCGAAAGTTCAAATCCCTGCAGGGTGTCCCAACTTAGCCCATGACAAGCTCTCACGGTCAACGAAGGAATAGACCTCCACCCGAGATATTCCGATCAGACTTGGTATCCCAGTACAACAAGACATTTCGACAGGGTAAAACTAAACCAGCAACACCGCCCGATGCGCCGACATCCTGATGGGAGCTGCACATATCTCGTTCTCAGGGCAACACCGGATTGTCTAAACTTCCGGTAGGCCAGCCCAGAGTTGCCCCTGGTAGCCACCGGCGGCTGACAGTTTGGACCAACACTTAGACAAGCACTGGCCCGGGGGGGTAAAATAATGATGACCCTCAGGAGCGCGACTCCCAAGGGAAAAGAAAAGGCTAGGTGGCGAATGGTAAAACCAATGTTGGGCATTGCTTGAGAAGCTTTACTTAAGGCGAACTGTCAAGGGGTTCCCATTATAGCCCAACCGCGTAAGGGACGCAAAATCCAGGAATATAACACCAATATGACGGAAACTAGGGCGGCAAGAGTGGAACAAAACACCAGGCATAAGGCCGAGCCTTCCACCCTTTACCAAGTATATAGATGCATTAATTAAATAAGATATATCGTGATATCCCAACAAGTAAATAAATGTTCCAACAAGGAACAACATCTCCATGTTCCAACAAGGAACAAACTTCAATCTTCACCTGCAACTAACAACGCTATAAGAGGGGCTGAGCAAAGCGGTAACTTAGCCAAACAACGGTTTGCTAGGACAAGGCGGGTTAGGGGCTGAACATGGCAATTTGGGAGGCTGACAAGCAAGTGGTAGGCATCGTAGCAATGGCATAGCAAAAGAGCGAGCAAACTAGCATAGCAAAGATAGTAGTTATTTCGAGTGTATGATCATCTTGCTTGAAATCCCGCAAGGAAGAAGAATCGAGTCCATGAAGAAGACAAACGGACGTAGTCGAACGAATCCTCACAACCCGACGTTATCGGAACCAACCCGAAGAAGCAACACCGGAAAGAAGCAAACAACATAGTAAACAACCACCACATAATCATGGCATGATGCACAATCAAGTAGGATGCATGTCCGGTTAAATGAAGCATGGCATGGCAAAATGCACAAACAACACTACAACTTAAGTGGATCTCAATATGCAACGAGTTGCATATTGACGGAGCACCACATCAATTATTTAGTTCTCTCTCGTTTATGTACCCAACAATATTAAATGTTGTTAAACATGGCAAGAGGGTGAAGCAAAATAAAACTACCTATCTAGTCAAGTTTAAATGGGGCCGAAAGCAACGAACAACAATTCCAGAAAATCCTCATATGCATGATTTAAGGTTTGGTACTGTTCTGCCCTAAACATTATTTTAGAGTTGTTAAACATGCAAGAGGAGTGCACCATGATAAACTAGGCAAAATTCTACCCCATTTACATATAAAGTTTATTAAAATCGGAGTTACGGTTATTTAGTTATGAATTAATTCATTTTAGCATGGCATAGGAGCAAAATAATGCAATCATCATTATAAACATTTTAAACATGGATGAAAGTTGGATATTATTAATCTACAAATAATTCTGAGCAAGTTTCATGTATAATTCATTTTAATCCGATGCACCAATTGTGAGATATTAAATGCATGAAAAACAGGGAGTAAACTGCAAAACTGGCTGTCTCAGGATAATTGGAAAAAAACGCAGGCGCTGGAAAAAAAATACGTCACGGGCCGAATCTGGCCGGCCCAACAGGAACAGGGGAGGCGCTGGGGGTCTCACCATGGGCCATGGCCCGGTAGTAGGAGCGGCCTGGCAGGGGGCACGCTGGCGCGCTGGGCCGGATCTGGCTCGGCGGCCCAGCAGAGAGGAGGGGCTAGGCGGGCTGGCGAACTGGGCCTGGGGCGGAGAAGGAGGCCCATGCGGAAGGTCCACGCGGGAGCGGAGCGAGGCTGGTGGCGTCGTCCTTCTCCTGGTAGCAGGCCATGGCGGCGGCGCGGAACCGAACTCCGGCGAGGGCATGCGCAGGCCGGGGACGCGGGGAGGCGTTGGGAATGGGCAGATCCGGATGCGGGGACCCCGGATCTGGCCGTGGACGAGGTCAACGGTGACGGGCGAGGCCGCAGAGGCCGGCGACGAGCTCGGCGGTGGCTCCTGCAAAAAAAATGGCGGCAGCGCATGGCTCAGAGTGGAGGAAGAGCAAGGGAGAAAGGAGATGGGGAAGGAGCAGGGCGGCGTGAACGGCCTGCAGGTGCTCGTCGGCGGCGCCTCAGGTGGCCGGCGAAGCGACGCAAAACGAGACGGCGGTGGGGCTTTGGATCGAGGGGCTCCTCCCCTCGAACCAGATCGGGAGCGAGGAAGCAGGATGGTGCTCAGGCCTTGGATGGGCTCGGGCAGGCCCCGCACGGGCCTGAGCGGGCCGCGGTGGATGGGGGCGCTGAAGGGGTGACATGGCGCATCATGTATGGCCAGGAGCGGTGGCGCTGGCGGCTTCTACCCTCAGGGACGGCACCAAGTGGCGGCGGAGGGACGGCTGGGCGCGGAATCTGAGGAGGGGGGAGGCTAGAGGTAGGTGGAGGGGCTAGGCTGCCCAAAATGGCAAGGAGGGGGTTTATATATAGGCAAGGGGCTAGGTTAGGGGGATTTTTGTCCGTTCCGGAACCGTTCGATCCCGATCGGAGGACCTGGAGCGGAGAGGGGTTAGATAGGTGGGCTAGTGGGCTGTGAAGAGAGGAGAGGAGAGGAGCCCGGCAACTGTTTCCGGAGACCGAAAACGTCCGACGTTTTGACCGACTATAATGCCGCTATAATTATCCGTTGGGACGTCAAACGGACTCCGAATGCGATGAAACTTGTCAGGCGATCTATCTACACTATAATAAGACCACACGTCAAATCTCATCTCATTCCGAGAACATTTTCCGGCCACTTATAAAATAATATTTCGGACGTGCCACGGGCGCGTGCGAGTGTGGTAGGGCTCAGAACGAACAACGGAGAGAACGAGGAGGGCGGGACGGATGCAAGTTTTGAAAACCTGATGATGCAATGCACATGATGACATGATAAGATGCACACGCAAGCAAATGACATGGCGACAACGGCGAATAACTGGACGACACCTAGCACATCGGTCTCGGGGCGTTACAACGTCCAAGACAAGTAGACCAACTCCTGCCTGCATCTACTACTATTACTCCACACATCGACCGCTATCCAGCATGCATCTTGAGTATTAAGTTCAAGAAAACAGAGTAACGCTTTAAGCAAGATGACATGATGTAGAGGGATAAACCCATGCAATATGATATAAACCCCATCTTGATATCCTTGATAGAAACAATACAATATGTGCCTTGCTACCCCTACTATCACTGGGAAAGGACACTGCAAGATTGGACCCAAAGCTAAGCACTTCTCCCATTGCAAGAAAGATCAATCTACTAGGCCAAAGCAAACTGATAATTCGAAGAGACTTGCAAAGATAACCAATCATACATAAAAGAATTCAGAGAAGATTCAAATATTGTTCATAGATAAACTTGATCATAAACCCACAATTCATCGATCTCAACAAACACACCGCAAAAGAAGATTACATCGAATAGATCTCCACAAGAGAGGGGGAGAACTTTGTATTGAGATCCAAAAAGAGAGAAGAAGCCATCTAGCTAATAACTATGGACCCATAGGTCTGAAGTAAACTACTCACACTTCATCGGAGAGGCTATGGTGTTGATGTAGAAGCCCTTCGTGATCGATACCCCATTCGACGGAGCTCCGAAAAAGGCCCCAAGATGGGATCTCGTGGATACCGAAAGTTACGGCGGTTGAATTAGGGTTTTGGACCCGTATCTGGTAGTTTGGGGGTACGTAGGTATATATAGGAGGAAGGAGTATGTCGGTGGAGCAATGTGGGCCCCACGAGGGTGGAGGGCGCGCCTGGGGGGGTAGGTGACGAAGCTATGTACCTAGGGTAGGGGCATGGACCTGTCCTAAGAGCCCTACCCAAGGACATCCCTAGAAGAAGTCACCTTTCAATCGACTTGAAGGTATCCCACCCGACTGATTCAAGACACTCGACCGGGAAGCTATCACTCGACCACGAAGCTAACCACTCGACTGCTAGGAGATCTAAAGTCACTCCGCAGGCAAATGGTCGGCCATTAAGTAATCTTTATGGTCATCATAGCACTTTATTAGGGACGTTAGCAGTAACGCCCAGCCTTAATGTATTTTAACCCTGCATTACTGAGGGCGAGAGAGGGCCGGCGAACTCTATATAAGCCACCCCCCTCCTCAGTGTCAAGGGTTCGCACCCCTGTTATTCACGCACCTATAATCCAATCGACCGCCTCCAGGCACCGAGACGCAGGGCTGTTACTTCCTCCGCGAAGGGCCTGAACTCGTACATCCTGGTGTGTTTACAACTTCTCCATAGCTGAGATCTAGCCTCTCCATACATACCCCCCTACATCACTGTCGGAGTTAGGACCACGACAGTTGGCGCCCACCGTGGGGCTAGGAGTCTTAGCGCCTAGTTGGAGAAGTTGTGATTTTTCTGATCCCTTTGATCATGGTTTCGTGCGGAGTTTTGGTGGAGGGCCGCGAGATCCGTCTCGGCGCACTCACGTTCACCGCCGACGACTCCGCTTGGCTTCGGGAGGCTCCACTCGACATCGACGTGCTCCCCGTCTGCGGTGCGACGCACTTCCGCGCATGTGTTCGTGGCGTCCTCCTACGGCAGCCGTCGACCCAGTATCGATCGGCTCCCATGTCATCTTCCCGCCCTGTCTCCCACCGGCGCAAGCGCTCCGGTCGGTTGAGACTTCAGAGGTGGGTGAGGCATGCCGTGGCTGGCCAGTCGGCCGCCCCACAAGTCGCGGCAATCGAGCCCGACGAATCCCTCTACGGCCTGTTCGACCTGTCGACTGGCTCCACGGAGACCGCATCCGAGTGCGACAGCAGCGACCCAGCGGCTGAGGTCCTGGTGGTCGATGGAACACACAGTCCTCCCGGTTTCCCTCGCACCGATGGAGGCGCGGGTGGGGGCGACCCGTCGCATCCCCACGATGAGTATCTCCCCGAACCTCTCACGTCATTGCAGCGAGAGGAGCTTCGCCGCCAGAACATGGACGCACTCCACACACCTATCGTTGGAGAAACCCCTGAGGCCCGGGCCTTGGAGGACGCGCGCTTGGCTAACTTGGCCGAGCGCACTCGACTGGAGAATCTCCAGCGAATACTCGACGAGCATGCGCGTCAGCGAGCTCCCGAGTCCAGTCGACATCAGCTCTTCCCGCCTACGCAGGTATATCGAACCCCAGTTCAGAATTTGGCAGCCGAGGCCCGTATAGCATAATCGATTCAGCCCTCCCAATCAGAGGCTGGCAGGGGCTTGTTGCAAATCAAAGCGTTGCTCCGGGCAGCGGGAAACTAGAATTCCGCTGTTTCTCAGTCGCGGAATAGGATCCACAGTCGATCCGTTGCAACGGATACAGTCCAGTCGGCTCACAGCCCAAGATCGCCCCCGAGGCATGAGGGACGTGGAGACCAGCACGATCAGTACAGAAGAAAGGAGCAGTATGATCACCGATTCGATCGTGATGATCGACGTCGAGTGCCAACCCCTCCCCCGAGGAGTGGGTCATATGCGCCTCGACAGCGGGATGACAGACGCCCTCATAGTGTTGGGTGGAGGATTCCAGTCGACCCCAGGGACCCAGGCTTTGATGCGAGATCCATCCTCGTTCAAGGTTTGGTTGACATGAACAGATCTCACCGAGAAGGCCACGACAAAGATGCGCCTGCCAGCAGCAGAGTACATGTTTCAGGGCCAGAGTGTTTCAGTCGGGCCATCAGAGTCGCAGTGATTCCTCCCAACTTCAGGTTGGCGACTGGAGTCAGCAAGTTCACTTGTGAGTCTAAGCCTGACACTTGGCTCGAAGATTACCGAGTGGCTGTCTAGATTGGCGGTGGCAATGATGAGGTGGCTATGAAGCACTTACCTCTCATGTTGGAGGGCTCAGCCAGAGCGTGGCTGAATCAGTTAGCACCCAGCAGCATCTACACTTGGGAGGACCTCTCCCGAGTGTTTGTCACAACCTTTGAAGGAACATGCAAGCGACCTGCAGGCCTTACAGAATTGCGGTCTTGCGTGCAGAAACCGAATGAAACTCAGAGGGATTACATCCAGAGGTGGATCACATTGCATCACACAGTTGAGAATGTACCAGATCATCAAGCAGTTTGTGCCTTTAAAGAAGGCGTTAAGTACAGAGAATTGAATCTGAAGTTCGGTCGAACTAGAGAGATGTCTCTGAATCGGATGATGAAGATTGCCACCAAATACGCTAATGGTGAAGACGAAGATTGACTCCGGAGTGGCAAGCACAAGGCAGTCGCCCAAGAAACCAGAGGAAATTCCAGTCGGAAACAGAAGCGGAAGGCCGAGCCAGCCGCCCCTGGGGAGGCCCTGGACGTAACCTAGGGAAAGTTCAAGGGAAAACCCAAGGGGCCCTGGAACCCCAAGAAAGTTAAGGATCAAGGTGGAAATGATATTTTGGATCTGCCATGTCACATCCACACCAAGAAAGATGAAGAGGGTAAACTTATCTACCCAAAGAATACCACTCGACAGTGCCGGCTCCTGATCCAATAGTTTCAGGGCAAGCAGTCCAAAGATAAGGAAAAAGAGTCGGACAGAGTTGAGGACAAGGAGGATAGTGACGATGGATACCCCCAAGTCAATTCCACCCTGATGATTTTTGCTGATGTCGAAAGCAAAAGTCGACTGAAAGTCATTAACCGTGAGGTGAATATGGTTGCTCCGGCAACACCCAGTTATCTGAAGTGGTCTTAGACTGCCATCACATTCGACTAGTCCGATCACCCTACACACATTGCCACCCCTGGGAGACAAGCTCTGGTGGTCGACCAAGTTGTCGAAGGCACTCGACTGACCAAAGTCCTGATGGATGGTGGCAGTGGCCCGAACATACTGTATGCAGAAACATTGAAAGGGATGGGCATTCCGATGTCCAGGCTCAGTACCAGTAACATGAGCTTCCACGGAGTCATTCCTGGGAAGAAAGCCGAATCACTCGGCCAGATTGCTCTTGATGTGGTTTTCTGTGATTCAAAGAATTACCGCAAGGAAAAGTTGACATTCGAGGTTGTGGACTTCCAAAGTGCTTATCATGCTATTTTGGGCAGGCCAGCTTATGCACGCTTCATGGCTCGACCGTGTTATGTGTATCTCAAATTGAAGATGCCTGGCCCCAGGGGTGTGATCACTGTTACAGGCAATCGGAAGAAAGCAGAAGAGTGTTTTCAGAAAGGCTCAAAGATCGCTGATGCTCAGATGGCGGTGGTCGAGCTGCAAGAGTACCAGAAGACTGCTGATCCGAGTGAATTGCTACGAGCCAAGAAGCCTGCTTCAGAATCAGCTTTTCAGTCGTCCGGTGAAACAAAGCCAGTCCACATTCACCCGACCGACCCCAATGCTGCCCCGACTCACATCTCAACGACGCTCGACTCCAAATAGGAAGAAACGCTCATCCAGCTCCTCTGTGAGAACTGGGACATCTTTGCATGGAAGCCCTCTGACATGCCTGGAGTTCCCAGGGAGCTGGCTGAGCACCGTCTACGAGTCGATCCAAAATTTAAGCCTGTGAAAGAACATCTTCGACGGTCTACCATCCAGAAGAGGAAAGCTATTGGCGAGGAGGTGGCTCGGCTCTTAGCAGCGGAGTTCATCCGAGAGATTTACCACTCCGAGTGGCTCGCCAATGTTGTCGTGGTCCCCAAGAAGGACAAGTCACTTTGCATGTGCATTGATTTTAAACATATCAATCGGGCCTGCCCGAAAGATCATTTTCCTCTCCCTCGCATCGACCAAATAGTCGACTCGACCGCGGGGTGCGAGCGATTGTCTTTTCTAGAGGCCCACTCCGGGTACCATCAGATCCGTCTGTACAGACCCGACGAGATCAAAACGGCTTTCATGACTCCATTCAGATGCTTCTGTTATGTCACCATGCCGTTCGGCCTCAAGTACGCCGGAGCCACGTTCATGAGGATGATTCAGAATTGTTTACTCACTCAAATTAGTCGAAATGTGGAGGCATACATGGATGATATTGTGGTTAAGTCACGGAAAGGCTCCGACCTGCGGACTGACGTTGCTGAAACCTTTGCCAACCTCCGGAGGTATGATATCAAACTCAATCCATCAAAGTGCACATTCGGAGTTCCAAGTGGAAAGTTACTCGGTTTTCTAGTTTCCGAACAGGGAATCGATGCTAATCCTAAAAAAGTTGGTACCATACTCCGGATGAAGCGTCCTGTACGTGTGCACGATGTCTAGAAGCTTACAGGTTGCTTGGCCGCTCTAAGTCGATTCATTTCTCGTCTCGGTGAAAAGGCGTTGCCTCTTTACCGACTGATGAAGAAGTCTGACAAGTTCGAGTGGACTCCAGAAGCTGATGCAGCGTTTGCAGAGCTCAAAGCTCTGCTCTCCACCCAGCCGGTGCTTGCTGCCCCAATCAGTAAAGAGCCTCTGCTGCTTTACATTGCAGCCATGGGACAAGTTGTCAGTACAGTACTTACGGTCGAGCGGGAAGAAGAAGGAAAGGCCTTCAGAGTTCAGCGCCCAGTATATTATGTGTCTGAAGTTTTGACCCCTTCAAAACAAAGATAACCTCATTACCAGAAGCTTGTATATGGGATTTATATGACCACGAAGAAGGTTGCACATTACTTCTCTAACCACTCCATTACAGTCGTCAGCGACGCCCCACTGTCAGAGATTCTGCACAACAGAGATGCAACTGGTCGAGTGGCAAAGTGGGCGATTGAACTCCTTCTCCTAGATATCAAGTTTGAAGCAAAGAAGGCTATCAAGTCCCAAGCAATCGCAAATTTCGTCGCCGAGTGGATTGAACAGCAAATTCCGACTCAAATTCACTCGGAGCACTAGACCATGTTCTTCGATGGATCTAAGATGCTGAGTGGCTCCGGTGCTGGGGTAGTATTAGTCTCCCCCCGAGAAGATAAGCTCAGATACGTTCTCCAGATTCACTTCGATTCCTCCAATAATGAAGCAGAATATGAAGCACTTTTGTATGGGTTGCGCAAGGCCATTTCACTCGGCGTCCGTCGCCTCATGGTCTATGGCGACTCAGATTTGGTGGTTAATCAGGTGATGAAGGAGTGGGATGTCAGAAGTCCAGCAATGACTGGTTATTGCAATGCAGTGAGAAAGTTAGAAAAGAAGTTCGAGGGGTCAGAGGCTGGCAGGGGCTTGTTGCAAATCAAAGCGTTGCTCCGGGCAGCGGGAAACCAGAATTCCGCTGTTTCTCAGTCGCGGAAAAGGACCCACAGTCGATCCATTGCAACGGATACAGTCCAGTCGGCTCACAGCCCAAGATCGCCCCCGAGGCATGACGGACGTGGAGACCTGCACGATCAGTACAGAAGAAAAGAGCAGTATGATCACCGATTCGATCGTGATGATCGACGTCGAGTGCCAACCCCTCCCCCGAGGAGTGGGTCATATGCGCCTCGACAGCGGGATGACAGACGCCCCCATAGTGTTGGGTGGAGGATTCCAGTCGACCCCAGGGACCCAGGCTTTGATGCGAGATCCATCCTCGTTCAAGGTTTGGTTGACATGAACAGATCTCACCGAGAAGGCCACGACAGAGATGCGCCTGCCAGCAGCAGAGTACATGTTTCAGGGCCAGAGTGTTTCAGTCGGGCCATCAGAGCCGTAGTGATTCCTCCCAACTTCAGGTTGGCGACTGGAGTCAGCAAGTTCACTTGTGATTCTAAGCCTGACACTTGGCTCGAAGATTACCGAGTGGCTGTCTAGATTGGCGGTGGCAATGATGAGGTGGCTATGAAGCACTTACCTCTCATGTTGGAGGGCTCAGCCAGAGCGTGGCTGAATCAGTTAGCACCCAGCAGCATCTACACTTGGGAGGACCTCTCCCGAGTGTTTGTCACAACCTTTGAAGGAACATGCAAGCGACCTGCAGGCCTTACAGAATTGCGGTCTTGCGTGCAGAAACCGAATGAAACTCAGAGGGATTACATCCAGAGGTGGATCACATTGCATCACACAGTTGAGAATGTACCAGATCATCAAGCAGTTTGTGCCTTTAAAGAAGGCGTTAAGTACAGAGAATTGAATCTGAAGTTCGGTCGAACTAGAGAGATGTCTCTGAATCGGATGATGGAGATTGCCACCAAATACGCTAATGGTGAAGACGAAGATTGACTCCGGAGTGGCAAGCACAAGGCAGTCGCCCAAGAAACCAGAGGAAATTCCAATCGGAAACAGAAGCGGAAGGCCGAGCCAGCCGCCCCTGGGGAGGCCCTGGACGTAACCTAGGGAAAGTTCAAGGGAAAACCCAAGGGGCCCTGGAACCCCAAGAAAGTTAAGGATCAAGGTGGAAATGATGTTTTGGATCTGCCATGTCACATCCACACCAAGAAAGATGAAGAGGGTAAACTTATCTACCCAAAGCATACCACTCGACAGTGCCGGCTCCTGATCCAACAGTTTCAGGGCAAGCAGTCCAAAGATAAGGAAAAAGAGTCGGACAGAGTTGAGGACAAGGAGGATAGTGACGATGGATACCCCCAAGTCAATTCCACCCTGATGATTTTTGCTGATGTCGAAAGCAAAAGTCGACTGAAAGTCATTAACCGTGAGGTGAATATGGTTGCTCCGGCAACACCCAGTTATCTGAAGTGGTCTTAGACTGCCATCACATTCGACCAGTCCGATCACCCTACACACATTGCCACCCCTGGGAGACAAGCTCTGGTGGTCGACCAAGTTGTCGAAGGCACTCGACTGACCAAAGTCCTGATGGATGGTGGCAGTGGCCCAAACATACTGTATGAAGAAACATTGAAAGGGATGGGCATTCCGATGTCCAGGCTCAGTACCAGTAACATGAGCTTCCACGGAGTCATTCCTGGGAAGAAAGCCGAATCACTCGGCCAGATTGCTCTTGATGTGGTTTTCTGTGATTCAAAGAATTACCGCAAGGAAAAGTTGACATTCGAGGTTGTGGACTTCCAAAGTGCCTATCATGCTATTTTGGGCAGGCCAGCTTATGCACGCTTCATGGCTCGACCGTGTTATGTGTATCTCAAATTGAAGATGCCTGGCCCCAGGGGTGTGATCACTGTTACAGGCAATCGGAAGAAAGCAGAAGAGTGTTTTCAGAAAGGCTCAAAGATCGCTGATGCTCAGATGGCGGTGGTCGAGCTGCAAGAGTACCAGAAGACTGCTGATCCGAGTGAATTGCTACGAGCCAAGAAGCCTGCTTCAGAATCAGCTTTTCAGTCGTCCGGTGAAACAAAGCCAGTCCACATTCACCCGACCGACCCCAATGCTGCCCCGACTCACATCTCAACGAAGCTCGACTCCAAATAGGAAGAAACGCTCATCCAGCTCCTCTGTGAGAACTGGGACATCTTTGCATGGAAGCCCTCTGACATGCCTGGAGTTCCCAGGGAGCTGGCTGAGCACCGTCTACGAGTCGATCCAAAATTTAAGCCTGTGAAAGAACATCTTCGACGGTCCGCTGTCCAGAAGAGGAAAGCTATTGGTGAGGAGGTGGCTCGGCTCTTAGCAGCGGAGTTCATCCGAGAGATTTACCACTCCGAGTGGCTCGCCAATGTTGTCGTGGTCCCCAAGAAGGACAAGTCACTTTGCATGTGCATTGATTTTAAACATATCAATCGGGCCTGCCTGAAAGATCATTTTCCTCTCCCTCGCATCGACCAAATAGTCGACTCGACCGCGGGGTGCGAGCGATTGTCTTTTCTAGAGGCCCATTCCGGGTACCATCAGATCCGTCTGTACAGACCCGACGAGATCAAAACGGCTTTCATCACTCCATTCAGATGCTTCTGTTATGTCACCATGCCGTTCGGCCTCAAGAACGCCGGAGCCACGTTCATGAGGATGATTCAGAAGTGTTTACTCACTCAAATCAGTCGAAATGTGGAGGCATACATGGATGATATTGTGGTTAAGTCATGGAAAGGCTCCGACCTGCGGACTGACGTTGCTGAAACCTTTGCCAACCTCCGGAGGTATGATATCAAACTCAATCCATCAAAGTGCACATTCGGAGTTCCAAGTGGAAAGTTACTCGGTTTTCTAGTTTCCGAACAGGGAATCGATGCTAATCCTAAAAAAGTTGGTACCATACTCCGGATGAAGCGTCCTATGCGTGTGCACGATGTCCAGAAGCTTACAGGTTGCTTGGCCGCTCTAAGTCGATTCATTTCTCCTCTCGGTGAAAAGGCGTTGCCTCTTTACCGACTGATGAAGAAGTCTGACAAGTTTGAGTGGACTCCAGAAGCTGATGCAGCGTTTGCAGAGCTCAAAGCTCTGCTCTCCACTCAGCCGGTGCTTGCTGCCCCAATCAGTAAAGAGCCTCTGCTGCTTTACATTGCAGCCATGGGACAAGTTGTCAGTACAGTACTTACGGTCGAGCGGGAAGAAGAAGGAAAGGCCTTCAGAGTTCAGCGCCCAGTATATTATGTGTCTGAAGTTTTGACCCCTTCAAAACAAAGATAACCTCATTACCAGAAGCTTGTATATGGGATTTATATGACCACGAAGAAGGTTGCACATTACTTCTCTAACCACTCCATTACAGTCGTCAGCGACGCTCCACTGTCAGAGATTCTGCACAACAGAGATGCAACTGGTCGAGTGGCAAAGTGGGCGATTGAACTCCTTCCCCTAGATATCAAGTTTGAAGCAAAGAAGGCTATCAAGTCCCAAGCAATCGCAAATTTCGTCGCCGAGTGGATTGAACAGCAAATTCCGACTCAAATTCACTCGGAGCACTGGACCATGTTCTTCGATGGATCTAAGATGTTGAGTGGCTCCGGTGCTGGGGTAGTATTAGTCTCCCCCCGAGAAGATAAGCTCAGATACGTTCTCCAGATTCACTTCGATTCCTCCAATAATGAAGCAGAATATGAAGCACTTTTGTATGGGTTGCGCATGGCCATTTCACTCGGCGTCCGTCGCCTCATGGTCTATGGCGACTCAGATTTGGTGGTTAATCAAGTGATGAAGGAGTGGGATGTCATAAGTCCAGCAATGACTGGTTATTGCAATGCAGTGAGAAAGTTAGAAAAGAAGTTCGAGGGGTTAGAGCTTCATCACATCCCCCGACTGAAAAACCAAGCGGCTGACGATTTGGCAAAGGTAGGCTCCAAGAGAGAAGCCATTCCCAGCAACGTGTTCCTGGAGCACATCCACTCACCGTTAGTCCAAGAAGATCCTTTTACAGAAGAAGCCCCGCAGCCGAAAAGTGCCACAGATCCGACTGAAGTCGAAGTTCCTGTTGTGGTCGACCTAATCATGGAAGTTTTGGCAATCACTCCCGACTGGACGATACCGTACATCGCATATATCCTAAGGAAACAACTCTCGGAGGACGAGGAAGAGGCTCGACAGATCGTCCGTCGATCCAAGGCCTTCACAATCATAAAGGGACAGTTGTATAGAGAAAGCGCGACTGGAATCGGTCAGAAGTGCATAACACCAGAAGAAGGTCAGATAATCCTTGATGATATCCACTCAGGGACCTGTGGTCACCATGCGTCTTCTCGGACCATTGTGGCTAAAGCATACCGAGTGGGATTTTACTGGCCAAGAGCAAATGAAATGGCAAAGGAGATAGTCGACAAGTGCGAGGGGTGTCAGTTCTACTCCAACATGTCGCACAAGCCTGCATCAGCCCTGAAGACCATTCCACTCGTCTGGCCCTTCGCTGTTTGGGGACTGGACATGGTTGGCCCGCTAAGAACAGGCAGGAGCGGCTTCACACATGTTCTTGTGGCAGTCGACAAGTTTACCAAATGGATTGAAGCTAAACCTATCAAGAATCTTGATGCCTGCACTGCTATCAGTTTCATCAGGGAGTTAACATTCAGATATGGAGTCCCGCATAGCATCATCACCGACAATGGATCAAACTTTGATTCGGACAAGTTCAGAGCCTTTTGCGCCTCGCAAGGCACGTGAGTCGACTACGCATCGGTCGCCCATCCCCAGTCGAATGGACAAGCTGAAAGAGCAAATGGTCTGATTCTAAAAGGACTAAAGCCTCGACTGATGCGACATCTCAAGCACGCAGCAGGTGCTTGGGTCGACGAGCTTCCGTCAGTCCTGTGGGGATTGAGGACCACCCCGAACCGGTCGACTAGAAGAACTCCATTCTTTCTGGTTTATGGAGCCGAAGCAGTCCTGCCAAGTGATCTACTTCACAACGCACCCCGAGTCGAACTTTATACCGAAGATGAAGCAGAACACGCTCGGCAAGACGCAGTCGACCTCCTAGAAGAAGAGAGGGAAATGGCTATGATCAGATCGACCATTTATCAGCAAGACTTGCGTCGATTCCACGCCAGAAATGTGAAGAGTCGAGCCTTCCAAGAAGGAGATTTGGTCCTCCGAGTTGATCAACAGAAACCACACAAGCTTGCTCCTACTTGGGAAGGCCCCTTCATCGTCACCAGAGTCCTCCACAATGGAGCGTATCATCTCTACAATGTTGATCGCCAGATCGACGAGCCACGAACTTGGAATACGGAACAGCTCCGCCCCTTTTACACTTGAGTTCTCTCTTGGATGAGATGTAATAAGAAAAACTTCTACAGTTCATTTTTATCAGAGACAAGAGTGTTCCAATAATTGCTGTCACTTTTGTTTGTGTACGAAATCCCCCAGTCGGTGACTTAGCTGCGAATCCGTTTCGCCTAAGTATTTAAAAATCCTACCGAGTGGAGAGAAAACCTCCCACTCGGGGGCTTAGCTGCAGCCCAGTGGTCGCCTAAGTTTAAAAATCCTACCGAGTGGTGAGCCAGACTCCCACTCGGGGGCTTAGCTGCAGCCCAGTGCTCGCCTAAGTGTTTAAAAACCCAACCGAGTGGAGAGCAAACCTCCCACTCGGGGGCTTAGCTGCAGCCCAGTGCTCGCCTAAGTTTAAAAATCCTACCGAGTGGAGAGCAAAACTCCCACTCGGGCGCTTAGCTGCAGCCCAGTGCTCGCCTAAGTTTAAAAATCCTACCGAGTGGAGAGCAGACCTCCCACTCGGGGGCTTAGCTGCAGCCCAGTGCTCGCCTAAGTTTAAAAATCCTACCGAGTGGTGAGCCAGACTCCCACTCGGGGGCTTAGCTGCAGCCCAGTGTTCACCTAAGTGTTTAAAAATCCTACCTAGTGGAGAGCAAACCTCCCACTCGGGTGCTTAGCTGCAGCCCAGTGCTCGCCTAAGTTTAAAAAATCCTACCGAGTGGTGAGCAAGCCTCCCACTCGGGGGCTTAGCTGCAGCCCAGTGCTCGCCTAAGTTTGAAAAATCCTACCGAGTGGAGAGCAAACCTCCCACTCGGGGGCTTAGCTGCAGCCCAGCGCTCGCCTAAGTACGGAACGCAACCCAATCCGCAAGGACGACGAGGTGCAAATCGACTGCGACCTTCTCCTTCGGAGCTGCACCACAAATACAAAGTTATTTCGAGTGAAGATCGAGTTCCACTCGACGGATCATCCATGAAGATATTCAACAATAAATCAAGTTCAGATAAGACCTAAAGGTCCTAGTCCTCAGATCAAAGTACTCGAGCCCTCAGCTCGACAGAGTTTAACAGTTACAAAACCCACTCGGCATTCCGAGGCAAATTTAAAGTGAAGCATAAAAGTTTTTCATTCCTCAGGCGGAGGACTGGAAGGGGCGACGAACTCGTCCAAGTCGATCCCGTCTGCAATACGAGTGGCAGCAGCGATGAAAGTCTCCATGAAGTCTTGAAAGTTGTGCTTCCTGGTATTGGCAACTTGGACGGCGGCCAGTTTTTCTTCTCGCGCCTCCTTGCAATGGACGCGGACCAGAGACAGAGCGACATCATTACCACATCTAGCAGAAGATTTCTTCCATTCCGCCACTCGACCCGGGACTTCATTCAGTCGAACCACCAGAGACTCGAGGTCGTTTTGAAGCGTCGTCCCAGGCCAGATTGATGTGTCGATCCGCGACATCGCAACCTTCAGCCGAGCAAGATAGTCAACAACACTGGTAACATGAGACTCCAGTCGGAGCACGTTCATAGCAGCCTCGTCCTTCATGAGAGAATTGGCGGGGTCCAAGCCTGGCTCCACTCGACTGGTTTCCTCTTCGAAGCTCTGGCAGAATTCTGCAAACACGATTCAAGAATAAGACAGTGGCCCTACGCAGGCTTGGCAACTGCAAGACAGTCGGGTTGGAGTAATTACCTTCGAGCATGACGAACAGCTTCTTGGCGAGTCCACCGATATAAGCCTCCAGATCGTTCCTCTTCCCCGCCAGCTCACCCGCCTTGTCGTGTAGAGCCATCTTGTCGTTCTTCAGTCGGCTGATCTCTTGATTAGCTGTCTCGAGAGCAGTTTTCAGTCTGGAGTTCTCCTATTCAAGAGTTCCGACTGAAGCCAGTTTCTCTTCTGCAAGCTTCGTTTTGCTCAAAGCCTCCTTCTGTGCTTCGACAAGATCTTGATCCTTCTTCTCCAGAGCTTCCTCCAGTTTATCTATAGAACGTCGAGTGAGCTTAACATCAAGAACGGGCAAGAAAGAAAAAAGTCACTCGTCAAGAATGAGAAACCTCACCAGCCATACCTTTTGCTTCTTCTCGTGCCTTCTGCAGGTTCTGTTGAGCAAGCTTCAGGTCAAGGTTGAGCTGGATCTGTTTGTTCTCTAACTCAGTGTAGAGAGCCACAAGTCCACAGGATTTCTGCAAAAATCAGTCGACAGAAGTCCAAGATAAGTTGCTTCCGAGTAACCAAGAGACAATGATGGCGTTTCTAAGACTACAGCTGAATCAAAAACATTCAATAGTAGTCTCGGGGACTACACCCAGTGGGTGCACTCAGCGTGCCCCCACTGGTTTTGAAAAAAAAATCGACTGCCCACAGTCGACCGGATATAGTTTCATTCGACATGGCCTGACCAGACCGAGTGAAGAGGTACAACTACAACAACACAATATAAAGACTACGGTGGACTGCTCCACCGTAGTCTCGGGGACTACACCCAGTGGGTGCACTAAGCGTGCCCCCACTCGTCCAAGACTTAACAGACACACCCAGTGGGTGTACAGATTTAAAGATCTTCGGAAAAGAGACTCTTCAGACAACATACCCTAACAGAACAAGCGGTCAATCGACTGACCTGGACGTTACTCTGAAGAGCTGAACTCGTGTCATAAGCTGCTTGGCTGGCTTCTCGAACCACCTTGTCCTGCTCCATCATGATCCCTGCCTGGCGTATAGCTTCCTTAGATGCACCCACTTGGTCCTCAGGGACGTGGTGTGTGGCGAAGAGCGAAGGCGGATTTGCGGTCGACGTCGAGGGCCGCACACTCGTCAGAGGAATGGCGAAAGTCACAGAAGCCCGAGTGATATCACCACCGTCTCGAGCTACGGCCTCAGGCGCCGGAGTAGATTGTGGGGTCTTGCCAGCCGACGCCTTCCTGTTCCGTCTCACCCTCGGCGGCACTTCGTCGTCATCGTCAGGGAGGTCAATAACATGAGGAGGAGCTACGAGAAAAATTCAATCGACCAGAGTTATGAGAAATCGTCAGTCGACTCAAGGCAGAACATTAGTAATCATACCAGGGTTGGAAGTAACAGCATCTTCCATCTCTTGATCATCGTCCTTGACGGAGATCTCAGAAGTGGAAGCACTGCAAATTTCAAAAGACAGTTAGTTGGCTCAATGAATCAACCAAGGATCTGTCCACGGTCGACAAAGGAAAACAAGTTCTATTATTACCCAGAAATGGTGGGGACAGACATCTTCATCTTGGGCAGAGCTTTGGGTGGCTTGGAGGGCGCCGCGCATGGGTGCTTGGGAGCTTTTTCAGTCGGCGCTAGAGAAGAGGTCCGAGGGCGCTTCGACGACTGCCCAACGGGAGCAGTCGCCTTACCATGTTCCTGCTCAGGGTCGTGTGTAAGCTTGGATCGCCTTTCCGAGCAGGGAGGTTCAGCTTCCTCCTCCTCCTCCTCTTCGCTGGAGTCGACGTCGTCGTCTCCCTCTCCTTCGCCGTCAGATTCCCACTCTCCCTGTTCGTCTCCACTTTCGCCTCCGCTCGCCTCCCCTTCCTCGGCCTGCTCCTATGCTTGGTTGGGTGTCGAGTACATCTCTGTAGTTGCCTAGAGAACAGCAGACAAGTCGAAAGTCAGTCGACCAATTCAAAGAGAGCAAATGAAGAAAGCAAGATCTCAGTCAGGAACACAAGGTCAAACCTGGTCCACTTCATATGAGTTGTCGAGCGGAGGAACCCTCCTGGCTCCTCGGGGGTTGTCTTTCTTCCCTGTGATGCTCGACAGCCACCCTTCCAGCATCTCGTCAGTGACCTCCTCTGGGTGAATCCGAGTGGTGTCCTCGAGACCCGAGTACAGCCATATCGGGTGGTCACGAGCCTGAAGCGGTTGGATGCGCCTCCGAAGGAAGACCTCCAGCAAGTCCATGCCGGTCACGACCTCTCGGACAAGCTGAACCACTCGACCAACCAGCACCTTGACTTGCGCCTTTTCCTCCGGCAGCACTTTCAGAGAGGCAAGTTTTTGAGCTCGGTCCAGAGAGAAAGGGGAAAGCCCAGTCGACTGCCCTGGGGTCACCTGGTCTTGGCAATAAAACCAGGTCGACTGCCAACCATGGACTGACTCGGGAAAAGTGATAGGCGGAAAAGAACTTTTTCCCCTCATCTGGATCGCCAGGCCCCCGCACAGCTGGATCACTTGCGTCCGTTCGTCACTTGACTTGGCTTTCTTTACCGATTGGGAACGGCAAGTGAAGATGTGTTTAAAGAGTCCCCAATGAGGGCGGCAACCCAAGAAACTTTCGCACAAGGAAACGAAAGCAGAAAGATACACGATGGAATTGGGAGTTTAGTGATGGAGCTGTGCTCCGAAGAAGTTCAAAAAGCTCCAAAAAAAGGATGAGGAGGTAGTGAAAATCCGCGATCGATATGGTTGGCGAGGAGGACGCACTCACCGTCACGAGGTTGGGGTTCGACTTCTCTCCCCGGGAGACGCGCAGCTTCATGGAGAATGACTCCCCCCTCGACCATGTCATCAAGATCTTCCTGCCGAATCACCAACGACATCTAGTCGCCCAGGATCCAATCCCTGGGCAGAGCAGTCCTCGAGGAAGATCCACCCCAAGCGGACTTCTTCCCCTTCCCCTGCACCGCCGCCTTCTTCGCACGCTCCGAAGCCGACGTCTTGTCCTTCACCATCATCGCCGGCGAGGCTCGAACGGACCTACGGCGCTAGGGCGAGAGCGGAGGTGGCGGAGGACCTTGTGAAGGGAGAAGGAAAGGCGAGAGCACACTGTTTGGGAACCCCAAGCCGGCAGCTTATAAGGGGCCGTTTCCGAGTGGCTGACCGGTAGGCCCAGGCGATCCCGTCAAATCCCGCAACAGACGCGCGCGCGGTACGTGGCGAAAAAGGTGGCGCGGGAATCGAGGAGCTTCCGTCCTATCCCATCCGATTACTGCGGCCGCCCCCGTCCCGCTCGCTTCCCGAAATTCAAATCCCACAAAATCCGCGGGCTGTAGAACAACCCATCAAACATAAGATCCCGCTCGCGCCGGCACTTGGTATTTCACAAGTAAGGAAATTCACTCGACGAGAGACCAAGAATGAATCAAGGTGACCGAAAGAAGTTGACAACGTCATCCGTGACAATTTATCCAGTACAAGACATTCATATAACGCTAAGAACCAGTCGGAAGGATCCCCAACTCCTTCCCCACTCGAACCTCGATCCATTCGGGGGCTAATGACGAAGCTATGTACCTAGGGTAGGGGCATGGACCTGTCCTAAGAGCCCTACCGAAGGACATCCCTAGAAGAAGTCACCTTTCAATCGACTTGAAGGTATCCCACTCGACGGATTCAAGACACTCGACCGGGAAGCTATCACTCGACGACGAAGCTAACCACTCGACTGCCAGGAGATCTAAAGTCACTCCGCAGGCAAACGGTCGGCCATTAAGTAATCTTTATGGTCATCATAGCACTTTAATGCCCAGCCTTAATGTATTTTAACCCTACATTACTAAGGGCGAGAGAGGGCCGGCGAACTCTATATAAGCCACCCCCTCCTGAGTGTCAAGGGTTCGCACCCCTGTTATTCACGCACCTATAATCCAATCGACCGCCTCCGGGCACCGAGACGTAGGGTTGTTACTTCCTCCGCGAAGGGCCTGAACTCGTACATCCTGGTGTGTTTACAACTTCTCCATAGCTGACATCTAGCCTCTCCATACATACCCCCCTACATCACTATCAGAGTTAGGACCACGACAGTAGGCGCGCCCCCCTACCTCGTGCCTTCCTCGTTGATTGCTTGGCGTAGGGTCCAAGTCCTCTGGATCATGTTCGTTCCGAAAATCACGTTCCTGAAGGTTTCATTCCGTTTGGACTCCGTTTGATATTCTTTTTCAGTGAAACCCTAAAATAGGCAAAAAAACAGCAATTCTGGGCTGGGCCTCCGATTACTAGGTTAGTCCCAGAAATAATATAAAAGTGTATAAAAAAGACCAATAATGTCCAAAACAAGATATAATATAGCATGGAACAATCAAAAATTGTAGATACGTTGGGGACTTATCATCGACGCAAAACGCCACTGAGCATGCCGGGCTGGCTGCGCTCGCCAAGAAGGAAGAGGGTTCCCGTCCATAACGTGTTTCCAGCCGAGGTGCACTTAGCCCCACAGTGGGCGCCAAATGGTGAGGATATCCAGTGCCATATTCCAGGGGGTGGCTTATCATGGAGGGGGACAGGAGTACGTCGTCGGGTCCTAAAAGTGGGAGTAAGCGAGATCTCGAACTCCTACGAGTCTTACCCAGGTTCGGGGCTCGACATGGAGATAACACCCCTAGTCCTGCTATGCGGGGTCTCCGCATGATGACTATCGTCAATAAGTTGGCTACAAGGTTGCTCCTTGAGCTGTTCGACTAGAGGAGGAAGAAGGGCAAGGATAGCTCTATGTCCTCTCAGCTACGTGGGTGTATGTTGGCTAGGGTTCTGAACTCTTTGCATCGGTGAGCCTGGGGGGTTCATATAGGCCTACCCCTGAGGGGTACAATGGTAATCTGTCCGGGTGTAGGACCCGGATGTCAGTGTCTCTAGGCGTCGGTAGGTCCTGCCGGCTGCTGGGGCCCGCCGCTTGGTAGATCCCGCCGGCTGCCGCGAACTCGGCCGAAAGGTGGGCCCGCCGCCTGCAGGCCATGCTGACTACTCTTTACTATAGCCTCGCCATTGGCGACGAAAGCCTCGTCGGGGGATGTACGGCTACAGTCCCGCCGCCTAGTGTGCGTTTATTGTAGCCACTCTCCGTCTCACCAGATTAATGGCACGCAGACTCGGAGGGAGGGAGAGCCGCCTGCTAGAGGTCGGCCCGTCCTCGAGGCCGACTGCTCGGGGTGCGCCGTCTTCTAGCAGCTCACGGACAGGTAGGGCCCGCGGCCTGCAGGCCGTACCGACCGCACATCATGGGAGCCTGGCCCTAGGTGATGTAGGCTGCGTCATGAGTCGTGTGGCTACAGTGCGGCGCCGGTCGAGGGGTGTCCGCTTGGTACACCCGCACTGTTGCCACGCTGTTCCAGGATTCGGGGGTGGCAGATGACCCTGTAGCCACACCCTGTCTCGTCGTGGTAAATGGGTGCAAACTTTGAGATAGCGCGGGGCTGCCTGCTAGACGCCGGCTCCTTGGAGCCGTCTGTTGGGAGCACGCCATCTTCTAGCAGCCGATCCTCTGGACTAGACGGCCAAAGGAGTTGGCCGTTCATCCGGAAGGTGTGAGGGTCGCAGCAAGCCCCGATGTCTTGAAATACTACGGGGTGCTGATGATGCTATCCGTGGTCAATCCCTCCGACAACCGCTTGGTGATTTGAAATCGGTTGGATCTATCTTTTTTTGGTGGTTACCATTTTTGATTATGCCAGTCACATTACTGGTTAAACCCTAGGTTTGGGGACAATCTAGATTCATGCCGGGGTTCAAATGTTTGGATCATATGGAGGGAGGATCCATCAATACATATTTAATTTAGTATTCGGGGTTTCTACTGTGCTGAAGCCATCCGAAATTTTGATCGGTCATTATAGGTGGTATTTGTGTTTATTAAATGTGTAAAGTATAAAACCCCTCTTTCTCTAATTTAGGGATGGTGGCGAAGACCGGCGGCAGCGGTGACGCTGGAGATTGCCAGTGAAAAGGCAGATGAGAGGGCAACGACAACGAAGACATGAGAGTGTGCGTGACGACGGCGGTGTGCAGATTTGAAGTTCAGTGGACTGTCCAGGTTGCTATTTATAACACGGCCACTCGGCTTACAAGGGAGGCGAAGGGTTTTTGATTTCGAAAAACAAAATCGAAAATATAAGCCAAGTACTCGGCTTACACCGATGGTCCTCAAGCTAGCCGTTAAGTGCAACGATGGCGTTTTTGCCAACTCGTGGATGTAAGCCGAGTGCCTATTTTCCTGTATGTCGTGTATGTCCTGTAAGCCGAGACCTTTTCGTCCTTAAGCCGAGTAGGGGCCTTTTTGCTGTGAGTGTTACTTAGCTAACTCGGCTTAGATGTATGTAAGCTGAGTACCTATGTTTTAACATTCGGCTTACACGATAATACTCGGCAGAGTGCGTTTTTCATGTAGTGAGATGTTGGAGTTGCAAACCATAATTAAAAGTGTAGCAAACCTTGAAAAAATGGGTGGATTGAAACCCTAGCCTGCGGAGAAGAAACAGGATGAAGCAAACCCGTTCAGTGGGCTCTGGGGACCGTCTTGGCCTAGACATCGTCATTGTTTACGGTGATGAGAGAATCTGGTACAGATGAGACATCTTTGATAACCCAATAAATAACAATAAATTCAGGTCCTTAAAAAGTAATAAGAATTAATTTGTTATCTTTGGTAAGCTAATAAAGTAGATCAATCACGGACACATACATATTTTGTCAGTTTAAGCAATGGCAGAAAAATTAAGCTTTATAACTAAAATATAATCTTATTTTGTCTACATATTTGTTTTACATCAAGATATGTTTCGTATGATCCTTTTATACTGAGGCAAAGATAACATACTAGCTTAATTTGCCATTCCATTGATCATGCTTAATTTGCCACGCAAAAAGGAAGACAGTGCCAAATCACCGCCCACCTGATTTGATTAGCTATAGAATATATTCGTTCCTCTTCATCCGGTGCGACTTTTGGTCATTGCGATCACTTGCCCTCGCACGGTCGACCTGGTATATATTCATGCGGACATACATGAACAATTGGAAGGCCTATTTGGTAAAAAATGATATAATTGCACTTTCTTTCTTTGCTACTTTCCTATTCATCTTTTTTGTTAGATGTTTCCTAATTCATCTGTTTCAGTCTAATATAATACACATAGGCAGGCTCTTTCATCTTCACCCAATCAGCACACCGAAATCAATTGGCGATGAGTCCGAAGCGCTCCTTTGCCCGCCGCTCATGGCACCAGCTCTTCCCCTCCTCCGATCATGGCGAGCCCTTCCCAACACCCATCTCAACAACTCTTCCGCGAATCCCTCCCGAAGAGGAAATACCGTTGACGTCGCTGTCGATGATTCGTCAATCGCAGTTGCCCTCCAACCCCACCAATCTTCCACATTCGCCGCTCAATAACGAATCTCTGGCGCACGATCACGAGACGGCCGGAGAGGAGATGGAGGAGGGCAAACACTCGCAGCAGGCGCTCGCCGGAGCACCCGGCATCACGAACGGCCCCTCCACCAACGAAGAAGTGTTCGGCTCCTCCACCGACGAAGAAGAAGGGTCCGGCTCCTCCACCGACGAAGAGGAGGGGTCCGGCTCCTATACTAACGACGCCTTCCAGAAGGAAAATGAAGAGTCGTTCTCCGATTCTTCGCTGGGATCCGCTGCCACGGATGTCGTCGCTGTGGAGGAGAAGAAAAGGCCTCACCGTGCCGCTAGGAAGGGAGGAGAACCAGGCGCATATGTTCGTGTTTGGTCTGCACAAGACGAGGTTCGCATCCTCAAGGGCCTCGCCGTCCACGTCAAAACCCATGGCTCTCCTCCAGGTCGCTCCCAGCTGCACGATGTCCTCCGCGGACACATTGTTGACAAGAAGGAGTTCACGATATCAGAGATTTATGAGAAGGTCCGCCGCATGAGGGATAAGTACCGTTCAATGCGGGCCACTGTTGCTTCCGGAGCACCACTGCGTGGCGGCGCCGACGACCTCTGGAAGTACGAGATCTCCAACAAAATTTGGGGTGATTCACCACCATTGCACAATGGCGGAAAGAAGAAGGGCAACACTAATCATGCGCCAGGACCACGTGTCCGCAGGGACTTTGAGGAGCTTCAGGATATATACCCTCACCTCGCTCTGGCAGTGGAGAAGATCGCCGCCGATGGTCAGGGCCCTCTAAAGAGGGCGTTTGAGTTGATTGATGATGCTAAAGGCAGCCAACTGAATGCCAAAGTGAAGAAACAGCGGGTTTTGGAGATCAAGGCAGGGTTGGACCGTGCTAGCATACGGGGTGAGGTGCTTAGAATGTTCATCGAATTGGTTTGAATCCATCAAATGTCATGCTGAGAATTAAGGTGAAACTCATCTCTTTTGCCCTATATTTTTTGGGTTGTCATCTTCTGTGGCTCTTTATATATGTCATTATTAGTGGTTATGGGTTATTCGATATATATGTTGAAATGAGACTAAACATGATGCCAGTCTTTCTTTGGTAACATTAACCTTGTTTTTTCTTTGCAGGGTGGTAACATTAACCTTTACTCATCAAAAAGTCATGAAAGGTTCTGGAAAGAAAATCAGCCCCTAGCTAGTCACAATATGTATAGATTATGCTGCAAAATTTCAGTTCAAACCTGGATACGAAGCTTGATAAACCAAAATAACAAATCTTTGATTTTGTTGTTTTTTGTTTCATAAACAATGTTTAAATTTTTTTTGAAACTTTTTAGAAATTCACTTGCATGATTGTGTCTATCTTTATTCTTTACTATTAAAGGGGAGAATGTGTCGTCGTCGTCGTCGTAATAGCTACCATATCCCATCTATTTGTACGATCAACGCGAAAGAAAAAAACCATTGTCAAATAGTCGCCGTAATTCAGCATAGAAAAACCAAAGTCAGTCGTAAACAAATCCATAATAAACAAAATCAACTGAAAGAAGTGCCATTCTTTTAGATGAATTGCTCACTGTTGATAGTACCATAAACTGGACTTGGTGGGATCGTAAGATTTCCTTCCTCTATGTCTTTCGTGTGATTTTCCAACCCCATCTGCTAGCCCCCCTTTCTATTTCCTTCCTCTATGTTATTTTGCCCAAAGTATTCCGTATAATTTACATCTACAGCCATAAAATGTACACTTCTCACTGTTCTGATCTCTGAAAGATATATATCTGGGTTGATAGGTTTCAGAGATTGAAAATATTGCATTGCTATATATATTGGTGCATAAATTGTACAGGCTAAAGTGTTAAGTACTATCTCTCTTGAAGCAAGTATTACGTGTTCTAGATGCCATCCACACATCTGTAAAAATAATAATCACATTTGGCTGAACTTTTGGGCAAGGTACAGTTCATGGACAAATAAAAGTGCAAGACAGGAAAAAATTGTTGTACATTTTATGTTTTTATACTGTTGTCGGCAAAATTAGGAGTTAAATGAGGTCTGTAGCAAAGGTATTAAGTCTATATAGAATGATTTTTTTTTGCTGAGGATGATCATTTATACTTTTGAGTTCATGTCCAGATATTTGTAGCTGCAGAATATCATATCCGATATTTACTGAAGATGGTATCTTCATTGTTACTGTTGGAGCTGAAAATTATACTCCCTCCATTCGGAAATAGGTGTCATGGTTTTAGTTCAAATTTAAACTAAAACCCGGTCACCTACTAGAAAAACGCCCATGCATTGCTACATGCTATAATGCATATAAATGTATCAAACAAATGATTAAGATCGTCTCCGTCCCTCTCGCTCTCCACTTGGTCCTAACTCATTTTGTGATGGTGCCTGTATAAGCGCCCAGTTATGTGTCATGTATAAGTTGATCCCAATTCTCCATATGGGCAATATTTGTTATTAAAACACAACTCTTGTGTTTAACAACTTGGCGGGCGACAAATACCTCGTGAGTCCTTTGGGATTTTAGGCTAGCCGTTGGCTTACTGATGCGGAGTTTCTGAGGCCAAGCTCATGTGAATAGTAAAATTGAAAAAAATAAAATAGATAAAAAAACTGATTTTTTTTGTGACAAACGCAAATGTTTCAAGTGCTTGCAAAATTTCGTCATGGAATCACATTCTTAGACGGTTTTGTTGGAATTAACCACGTTGTCCAGTCCGGTTCGGACTTGAACTGTCACTACCACTGGTAGAAAAAGAGGCTTCCGTCCAGCCCCATTAGTCGCGAAACTGTAGGAACCGCGACTAATGAAGTCTTTAGTCACGGTTCGGCAGACGAACCGCGACCAAATGCCTGGGCCCAGGGCGCTCGGTGGCCAGCTGGTGCACGTGAGGGGCTTTAGTCGCGGTTGGCCAGGGCCAACCGCGACTAAAGGTGCCCAAAGGCCTTTAGTCGCGGTTGGCTAAAGCTCCTCCCCTATATATACCAGTTCAGCACACTCACTTAGCCATTTGGTGCCACTTCTCTTCGCAAACTTCATAAGGGGTGTAGGTTTGCTTTTGGTTCCTCTTATGCACACAAGGTGTTTGATGAAATGCCCCAAGAGCGTGAAACAAACATGATATGAAGTGTTGGAGCCACACTTGAGGTTCCTCATTTATTTTTTCCTCCTCGATCGCGGTTAGCAACTTGAACCTTTCATGCATGTGTGTCATTGATAAAATATGCATGTGTGTTGTTCATTGTTTAATTTCTATTGTTTATAGCTAGTTAGTTTAACAAATGCATGATGGTTAATTATATATTTTATATTATAATAATGCAGATCAATCGGCAATGGATGTACGGTAACCGACTCTCCCGCAAGTTCACTACGGGTTTGAAAGATTTCCTCGTAGTGGCTAATGCGAACAAGCAGAAGGGTTTTGTTATCTGTCCATGTGTTGACTGTAAGAATCAGAAGGGTTACTCTTCCTCAAGAGAAGTTCACCTGCACCTGCTTCGGCACGGTTTCATGCCAAGCTATAATTGTTGGGACCAAGCATGGAGAAAGAAGGGTTATAATGGAAGAAGATGAAGAAGGGGATGATTTCATCGATGAAAGCTATCTTGCTCATTTCGGTGATACTTTCATGGAGGATGCTGAAGGTGAAGGGGAAGGTGAAGGGGAAGGTGAAGGTGAAGAAGAGGCACGTGATGAGACCGTCGATGATCTTGGTCGGACCATTGCTGATGCACGGAGACGCTGCGAAACTGAAAAGGAGAGGGAGAATTTGGATCGCATGTTAGAGGATCACAGAAAGTCGTTGTACCCCGGATGCGATGATGGTCTGAAAAAGCTGGGCTGCACACTGGATTTGCTGAAATGGAAGGCACAGGCAGGTGTAGCTGACTCGGCATTTGAAAACTTGCTGAAAATGTTGAAGAATATGTTTCCAAAGAATAACGAGTTGTCCGCCAGTACGTACGAAGCAAAGAAGGTTGTCTGCCCTCTAGGTTTAGAGGTTCTGAAGATACATGCATGCATCAACGACTGCATCCTCTACCGCGGTAAATACGAGAATTTGAATGAATGCCCGGTATGCACTGCATTGCGTTATAAGATCAGAGGCGATGACCCTGGTGACGATGTTGAGGGCGAGAAACCCAGGAAGAGGGTAACCGCGAAGGTGATGTGGTATGCTCCTATAATACCACGGTTGAAACGTCTGTTCAGGAACAAAGAGCATGCCAAGTTGTTGCGATGGCACAATGAGGACCGTAAGTCGGACGGGGAGTTGAGACACACCGCAGATGGAACGCAATGGAGAAAGATCGACAGAGAGTTCAAAGATTTTGCAGCTGACGCAAGGAACATAAGATTTGGTCTAAGTACAGATGGCATGAATCCTTTTGGCGAGCAGAGCTCCAGCCATAGCACCTGGCCCGTGACTCTATGCATCTACAACCTTCCTCCTTGGTTGTGCATGAAGCGAAAGTTCATTATGATGCCAGTGCTCATCCAAGTTCTGAAGCAACCCGGCAACGACATCGATGTGTACCTAAGGCCATTAGTTGATGAACTTTTACAGCTGTGGGGCAGACCTGGTGTCCGTGTGTGGGATGAGCACAAAGAAGAGGAATTTGACCTATGAGCGTTGCTTTTCGTAACCATCAACGATTGGCCTGCTCTTAGTAACCTTTCGGGACTGTCAAATAAGGGATACAATGCATGCACGCACTGCTTACATGAGACTGAAAGTGTACATTTGCCAAATTGTAAGAAGAACACCGACCCAAGCATTAAGTTAAATGATGAGGATTCTCCATGGATACGGCACAATCGTAAGCAAGCAGGGACACAAGGGAAGAAATGATGTGTAATAATTTATTGTACCAAACTTTGTTGAATGGATCATGTGAATTATATTACCCGTGATGTGTTTGGTGTCCATTTTCGAATGATTCGAGATACCACTGATGATACATGAAATTTGGAGTGATTTAGTCATACTCCTGCCTAGGCGTATAATATGCATACTCGTAGTCTTCATAGCCGCCGTCGTCGTCGCTGCCGTCGTCGTCTTCTAAGTTGCCGCCGTCGTCGTCGCTGCTGTCGTCGCTGTCGTCGGGCGGCGCTCATGGCTCGAACTGAGGGTAGCGCAGGCGGGGGATATCGCCGGCCGTGATGTAGTCCATGACGCTCTGCAGAGTCCGGCCGTACCACCATAGCCGACGGCCGGCCTCGTGGAAGTTCCCAGGAGGCAGACCGTCCTCCTCGTACCTGGCGAGCGCCCTCTCACGCCGATTGATGAAGAAGGCGTCCCAAGTATGCTGGTTATCGGGATGCCAGCGGAGATTCATCCGCTGCTCCGGCGTGAGGTCCAGGTAGTAGTGGTTCGTGATGGCCGCCCGGCGCGCAGTACCCTGAGGGACGGGAGGGACCGGCACGCCGTCGGCGCTTAGGCTCCAGCCCGTGGGGACGCGGTAGCCCGATGGACAAGGGTAGTTCGAGGCGCAAAGCTCCTCCACCTGCTGGTAGGTTAGAGTGGGTGCGGTGGAAGCCATGAGAGAGTGATGAGAGATTGTAGAGATGTGATAATGCTGGGCAAGCCGGGCTACATATATGTAGTGAGAAATGGCGGGAAAAATGGGAGCGGGAAGACAGGAGGCGGGAAGAAAGTGGCGGGAAGAAAGAGGCGGGAAGACAGGGAAGAAATGGCGGGAAGAAGAGGAATCCAAAGCTGGTCATCTAACCTTTAGTCCCGGCTGGTTGGTGCAACCGGGACTAAATGTGGTTTTTGTGTCATCTGAGAAAACTGTCGGTGGGATAAGGACGTTTGGGTAAGCTTTAGTCCCGGCTGGAGGATGCAACCGTTACTAAAGCTGTCGGCAGGATAAGGACGCGTGGGTAGCGCACGACGCCCTGTCGGAGGAACAAGACAAAGCAGAAGCGGCGCCGTGCCTATAAAAGGAGCATCGATACGCGGGAAGATAGAGGCGTGAAGAAATGACGGGAAGACATAGGCGGGAAAGAACTGGCGGGAAGACTGGCCGGGAAGAACTTGTGGGAAGACAGAGGCGGCCGGGAAGAACTTATCTGAATTTTTTGATATATTATTTGTATTTTTAGAATTTTGAAATGAATTAGTTCTATTTTTCTTAATTTTTTGATATATTATTTGTATTTTTAACATATTGAATTGAATTAGTTTTATTTTTCTGAATTTTTTGATATATTATTTGTATTTTTTAACATTTTGAATTGAATTAGTTTTATTTTTCTTAATTTTTTGATATATTATTTGTATTTTTAGAATTTTGAATTGAATTAGTTTTATTTTTCTGAATTTTTTGATATAATATTTGTGTTTTTAACATATTGAATTGAATTAGTTCTATTTTTCTGAATTTTTTGATATATTATTTGTATTTTTAAAATATTGAATTGAATTAGTTTTATTTTTCTTAATTTTTTGATATATTATTTGTATTTTTAAGATTTTGAATTGAATTAGTTTTATTTTTGTGAAAAATACCTTTAGTCGCGGTTGGTCTGGCCAACCGCGACTAAAGGTTACCTTTTAGTCGCGGCTCGCCTCCCCAACCGCGACTATAGGTCGTTGCGCGCGGGAAAAAAACCCTTTAGTCGCGGTTGGTCTGGCCAACCGCGACTAAAGGTTACCCTTTAGTCGCGGGTCACCTCCCCAACCGCGACTAAAGGGGGGGGCTATAAATACAATGGCCCGACGCCTCCATATTTCGTCTTCTCCGATTCTCTGCCGCCGTCGCTGTCGCCCTCGCCCTCGCTCGACGCCGCCCGCCGTCGCCGTCGCCGTCGCCCTCGCTCGACGCCGCCCTCGACGCCGCCCGCCGTCGCCGTCGCCCTCCCCCTCGCCCTCGCTCGACGCCGCCCTCGCCGTCGACGCCGCCCGACGTCGCGCTCGCCCCTCCGGTTGGTCTGGCCTCCCTCGCCCACCGCCCGCGCCGCCTCGCTCGCCCGCCCAACGCCGCCGGCCCGCCACGGGAGAGGCTCACCGGAGCCCTCGCGCCCTCCGGTGAAGTGCCGCCACGGAAGAGGCTCACCGGAGCTCTCTCCGGCACCCGGATGGGAAAAAGTGAATGACTATTTAATCTAACTAATCTGAATTAAGACTAAAAGTGAATGACATGCGGGTCCCCTGGCCCACTTTGACCAGTCAACTGGGACTGTTTACTGTTGACTGGGACTAAAAGTTAAATCAGAATATTAGAAAATGAACCAAAACTTTGAAAATTAATAGAAAATAAACCGTAACTCGGATGGGAAAACTCTGTACATGAAAGTTGCTCAGAACGACGAGACGAATCCGGTTACGCAACCCGTTCGTCCATCACGCATCCCTAGCATAGCGAACACGCAACTTTCCCCCTCCGACCCATCTGTCTGAAAACGCGAAACACCGGGAATACTTTCCCGGATGTTTCCCCCCTTCACCGGTACCACCTTGTACCGCGTTATGGTACACCTAGCAAATAAAAAACTTGCCATGATGAATTACTAAAATTTGCCATGGTTCATACAAAAATGTGTAAACCGTCTCCCACCCCTTCCACACCCCCTCCTTTTGCCACCGCCCTTTCGCCACCGCCACCGCCACCGCCACCGCCCCCCTTCTTCACTTAATTAATTTGTTTTTACTACATGTTTTCAGGACTGACATAATGGCGGACGATAGAGCTGACCCGATTATGGACAACTATGATCCGGACGGTTAAGCACATATGTTCGGCATCATAAACGGCGATATTCTATATGTGCCGACCGGACAAGAAGAAGATGATGCCTCTTCTTATCTGAACCTTGACGGTGAATATGAAGGGCGCCGTCAGCAAGATGATGCCGAACAAACGTCGATAAACGACGATCTTCAAATGGAAGTAGCAACCACCTCCGGCGCCGAGGTATATATATACATTGAGCCTCTGGTGATACAAACTAACTGATTTGAATAAATATGCGTGTACTAACGCGCGCGACTCTCTTTCTTATTTTAGCCCTCGGCCGGATCGTCGAAACAATCAAGTACGTCGTCAAAGGGTGGCGCAACCAAGACGATGAAACAAGGAGAAACATGCACCATCGAAGTTGTCGACAGTGCAACCGGCAGGCCGCTGGAGCGCCGCAAGAACGCCACCAAGTTTGTCAACCAATGCGGGGCCGTTGTTAGAGACAACGTCTCGATCACCGTCCAGGAGTGGAATGAGCCAAAGAAGGCATGAATTGCTGGTTTCACTTTTGTCGATAAGAGAACAAAAAAAGATTGCTTCAAGAAGCTTATGGAACATTTCGTTGTACCTCCGGAATACAACAAATTCGATGAGGAGGGTAACAAGATTGAGGAAAACAAGGAGAGGAGGAGGCTAGTCAAACAGTTCGCTCTTCATAAGATGGCCGACGCATTCCGGAAATTCAAGCAAAATCTAGCCCGTGACTTTGTCAAGCAGAACAAGACTCCGGATTTCAAAGGACAATATGAGAAACTGAAACATGATTGGCCAGAATTTGTGAAGCAAAAGAAATCGGAGCAGTTCATTGAAATATCGAAAAAAATAAGGAAAATGCGGCTAAGAAGGAGTACAATCATATTATGGGGCCAGGAGGGTATCGCCTTTGGGTGCCTAGGTTGGAGAAGATGGAGAACGAGCTGAGGGCGCGAGGAATCCGTCCAGGTACGGAGGGATGGGACCCAAGGGCCAAAAGCTGGTGGTACGGGCATGGGGGAACGCTGAACCCGGAGACAGGGGAGTGTGTTTACCGGGGCAAAATAATTAAACCCACCCAAGCCCTTATTGATGCAATGAGGGATGCTCAAGAGGGGAAGATCAAGTTCAACAGAGAGAACGACGCGCTGACAAAAGCCCTCGGGAATCCTGAACACGGAGGACGTGTACGAGGCATGGGGCACATTCCGTGGAAAATAGGGTTCCCCCAGAACGATGACACGTACGGTTACAGAAGCCGTAAGAGAAAGATGGATCGGGAAGCAGATGTTGTGGCGCGGTTGGCATCGGAAATGGATATGATGAAGAAAACCGTGAGTGTACTAGTAGCCGAAAGAGATGCAGCTCGGGCGCAGCATGAAGATCATCCAGCGGATCTCGGAAGCCAGCAGCGGAGAAGCAGCGTGGCTTCCACGGAGGCCCCACCGGCTGGTGCAGATGCACCGACGATCGAAATTACTGCACCGGAGCCTCTGGTGGTCGAAATTACTGCACCGGAGCCTCCTCGCTACCCTGTGGACGATATAAAGGAGATGAAAGAATGTCATCTGTATTATCCTATCAGGAACATGTCCATGAAGGTAGCCATCGGCAGTGCTTTACCATGTTTACCTGGAGCACTCCACCACAACAACCCCATTCAAGATGGCTATGCTCGTGTCACGGTGGAGGACGTAGTCCAAGGGTTTGAGGACCTGGAGATTGACATTGCTACACCTAAAGGGGAGAAAAGACTTGGAGATGTCAAGCGCCATTTCATTCTATGGCAAAAGAAGTTTATCAAGTTTCCAGGCGAGGCGCCAAGGACAACAAGTCCACCCCCCTAAAGTGGTGGTGGTGGCGGTGGCGGCGGTGGTGGTGGTGGTGGTCGTGGCGGTTCACCTACACCTCCGTCACGTCAGCCGACGCCCCTCAGTCCACAATGTCCGGCGGGTGATCAGACGCCGCCCCCCAGTCCTCGTCCGGCGGGTGATCAGACGCCGCCCCCCAGTCCTCGTCCGGCGGGTGATCAGCCGACGCCCCCCAGTCCACAACGTCCGGCGGGTGATCAGACGCCGCCCCCCAGTCCTCGTCCGGCGGGTGATCAGACGCCGCCCCCCAATCCACCTCCGGCAAAGAAGCAGAAGCAGTCCTGGATTATTAACCCGGACCCTTATGTACCTAAGACCACAAAGGTACCGGAGCCATCACTGAAGCCTCTCCCCACAAGGCCTTGGGAACGTAGTGCCGAGGAAACTGCCGCGGCCGCGACTGCTGATCATGACAAATGGAAGGCGGACTGCAAGAAGAAAAGAGAGCCCGAGCCCAAGCCAGTATTTTCTGATGAGCAAAAGAAGTGGGCTAAGTCATTTTTGAGCACACCATCCCAAGCCGCGAAGAATCTGCCTGACGACTATGCACGTGAACTTCGTAGGCAGGCACTCATGTTGAAGAAGAAAGAGCGGGCGGAGAACCAGGAGAACAAAGCCTTGGAGGAGGCCGAGAAAACGGAATTAGAAAGTAAAAAAAGCGGGAAACGAGTTGCCCAGCTCGGGGAACAAAGTAAACAATCGATTGCCCCGCTTATAGTGAAAGCCGCCGGTCCGGATGACCCCGATATCATAGCAGTTGCGGCAGCACATGGATTGACTGTAACGAGTGCCAGAGAACAAGCGGCCAACTTAGGTATTACTCTTCGTGAACTGTTAGGCCTTGATGAGGCGCCAGTGAAGGAGGTAGTAATTACATATGTGAAGAATGGGCCTCTCGTCGAGCCTGCGCAGGAAAAGGATCTACCTCCACAAATGAAAGGTCTGCTGAAATGGTACAAGGGTTACATAAAAAATAAAAACGCCAAAGAATATATTTATGCGGAAGTTAGATATGAGCATCACTTCAAACATTACTATGTACAAATTCATCTGAGTGAATTGTTCCAGCTTTTCAATCTGCGCGAGCTCGACAAATCTATCATCAGTTGCTACGTTTTGTAAGTGATTTATTTCTACCCCATCTCGTTCATATTGCCTGCACTATATATATGTCCTAACTATATTGTTGTGTCCGCTATTATACATGCAGAATGAAGATTAAGGAATGCAGAGTAAGGAACATCCATGATGTTGGGTTCATTGACCCACACATCGTTAATGGATATGTGTTGGAGCATCACCCCGCCGACATGGAGGCAGACCTGTGGCAGTTTCTTACAAAGCAGGAACTCAAAAGTGATATTCTATTTCCTTACCATTTAGGGTGAGTGTTTCTGTCTTGAGCACATTCTCTTTTGTTTACTCCATGCATGGTATGTGGTCGGCTAATCAATGAGTTATGCATGACGTACTGTGCATGTATCGTGTCCGCAGGTTCCACTGGATTCTGCTAGTAATTAAAGTTGACACCTCAGAATGTCTCGTCCACGACTCTCTGAATATGGATCCAAAGCTTTGGGGCGGCATGAGAAGAATGCTGCAGAAGTAATTATTTTCATTCATTTGCGCTCTATATCGATCGGCCTATTTCGTTCATTTCCTAATATCAAGTAACTAATAACTCTCTTGTTTATTTAATTTTCTTTGCCTCGTAGGGTTTGGAGACTGTTCGTAGATACAAAGGTCGGTGAATTCAAAAAAGAGCTAGAATTCAAAAGATCAAAGGCTAAGAATGCTGGGGATATTCAGCCAGCGGGGACCAATCTATGTGGATACTATGTCTGTGAGATGATCCGAAGATACACCTCTGAGCGGGTTCCGAGTGATACCAATGCTCAGAGGAATAACCTCCGGATGATGCTTAGTCCAGAAGCTCGCTTCCGACCACTTCAAGAGGAACTAGCTGGATGGTTCAGCAGGGAAGTCCTCCATTCTAAAGGAGAACACCATTACGAGGACGTAGAACTTTATATGCATTAAATTATGTGTGGAAACTTGTTCAAAATTGTATATGGTCATCCGATGATATTGAATATATATTGTATATTCCTCTTGAATTCTTTTTGGTTCTAATTTCAAATTTGTTTGAAATTATACATTCATATGCATGTATGTAGTACCGTAGAATATGTGAAACTCCTTCAAAATTAAAATAAAGCACAAAAGAAATAAAACAATACAAATTAAACAGAAAACAGGTTTAGGGGGGGGGGGGGGGGGCTAAAACCCTAAACCTGTGGCGGCCTTTAGTCGCGGTTGGCCAGAAGAACCGCGACTAAAGGTTCTCCGCCCCAACGGCCGCCTGGCGCCCACGTGGACGGGCCTTTAGTCGCGGTTCTTAAGCAACCGCGACTAAAGTGGGGGTACTTTAGTCGCGCCTATTTGGTCGCGGTTGCGCAACAGCGACTAATGGCAGTTGCGAATCGCGACCAAAGGCCCTTTTTCCACCAGTGCGTAGCCGTGTAGGTATAGGTTTAGTAGTAACTTTTGGTTAGCTACTATATATACGTACAGGTACCCCTGTAATCTAGAACTCAGATAAAAGCAATAAAAATTCCCAGGAGTTGTTGCAATCCATCAGCGTCCAAGTGTTTTCGCGTGCGTGTAGTTTCGCCGAGTTGTGCTAATCCCGTTTGTTAAGCTAGCTTGCTAGGCTCTGCCAAATCCATCCAGCAACTAGCTAGGCTGCTTCGTTTGGTATGTGTACCTCTTGCCGTTTGCGTGTCTACGTACGGCGAGTCTCCGCTCAACCGGCTGGAAAGTAATCGGCCGCGGTAGCTTGTACGGACGCATCGTCGGAAAGTACTCGACGGTTGCGTCGTCAAGGTTGGGACTGTGCCAATAATTGGTATCAGAACTTGGTTTGGTCGGTCGTGATCTTCGAAAAGCACTCGAAAGATCATGTCGAACACAGGCAAGGAGATCGTGACGGCGGCAGCGGGAGCACCGATGCCGATGATGGGGGTGTCGCAATTCCTCCGTCTGGATCGAGAGGACTACGCACTATGGGCGATGAACATGGAGGTCGCAATGGAAGGGGCTAAGTTCTGGGAAGCCGTGGACCCTGGCGGCGCCGAGTACGCGAAGGTCGCGGCGAAGTACCGGATTGATCGTCAGGCGTTAATGGCGATCTACTCCGCAATGCCGAAGGATGTGTCGCAACACCTCGTCGGAAAGAAAACGGCGAAGGAGGCATGGGAGAACATCAAGATCCTGCACCAAGGTGATGACCGTGTCAAGGAAACACACCTTCAGTCCCTGATGAGAAGCTACGAGTGCCTGAAGATGGACGAAAGTCAGACGGTTGATCAATTTGCCGCCCGTCTCAAGACCCTCGTCAACGGCATACGCAGCTATGGTTCAACCCTAGAAAAGTTCTGATCGTTCAACAATTTTTGCACGCTGCACCAGCACGTTTCATGCAAATCGTGACATCGATCGAACAATGTCTCGACCTGAAGACTCTCACGGTCGAGGATCTCGTCGGATGGTTCAAGGCCCATGACGAGAGAATTTGTCTCAGTTTTGGCGACGCGGAGGCGAGTGAGCACCTGATGCTGATAAAGGCGCAATGGATCGCACTATTGAAAGAAAAGCAAGGCGGATCCATGAGCAGTGGCAAGAAGAAGGGGAAGGGGAAGCAGCGCTCTCGGCGAGAAAGAACTTCGCCAACTCGGATGACGAGGCTGCACCTGAACCACCGAGGAGAAAGTTTGACATCAGAAAAGTAAGGTGTTATAAGTGTGGCCTCCTCGATCACTTCAAGGCTGACTGCGAGAAAACACCGAAGCAACGGGCGCTCATGGCCGAGGAAGGAGATGGCGGGGATATGATGCTGATGTGCGAGCTAGTGGACGAAGAGGATTCAGATGATCACGATCAACTGGACACGGGTCTGGTGAGTGCATCCGCGCTAGTAACCCCAGGCAAAGTTGTGGTGCCAGAAGACCATGACACAAGGCGTGACAGTATGGTTACGCTAGAAGCAGGCGATGTTGTGGCGCCAGAAGACAATGACTGTAACACCCTCGATGCGACTATATCTCCCACGTGTCGAGGCACGACTTAGAGGCATAATCGCATTGAAGGCATATGTCGCAAGTGAGGTAATCTTCACACAACCCATGTAATATAATAAGGAATAAGAGATACATAGTTGGCTTACACTCGCCACTTCACACAATTACATGAATAAAACATTACATCAATCAAATACAATCATGGTCCGACTACGGAACCAAAATAAAAGAACCCCAAATGCGACAAAGGTCCCCGATCGACCTCAACTGGGCTCCACTACTGATCAACTAGAACGGAACAACACAAAGGATAATATCTTCATCGAGCTCCTCCTGAGCTTGCTTGCGTCATCTGCTCGGACTCATCGGCACCTGCGAGCTGGTTTTGGAAGTATCTGTGAGCCATGAGGACTCAGCAATCTCGCACCCTCGCGATCAAGACTATTTAAGCTTATGGGTAAGGTAAAGGTATGAGGTGGAGCTGCAGCAAGCGACTAGCATGTATGGTGGCTAACATACGCAAATGGGAGCGAGAAGAGAAGGCAAAGCGCGGTCGATAAAATATGATCAAGAAGTGATCCTGTACTACCTACGTCAAGCATAACGCCAACAACCGTGTTCACTTCCCGGACTCCGCCGGAAAGAGACCATCACGGTTACACACGCGGTTGATTTATTTTAATTAAGGTCAACTTCAGGTTTTCTACAACCGGACGTTAACAAATTCCCATATGCCCATAACCACGGGCACGGCTTTCGAAAGTTCAAATCCCTGCAGGGGTGTCCCAACTTAGCCCATCACAAGCTCTCACGGTCAATGAAGGAATAGACCTCCACCCGAGACATTCCGATCAGACTCGGTATCCCAGTACAACAAGACATTTCGACAGGGTAAAATAAACCAGCAACACCGCCCGAATGTGCCGACAAATCCCGATAGGAGCTGCACATATCTCTTTCTCAGGGCACACTCATATTGTCCAAACTTCCGGTAGGCCAGCCCAGAGTTGCCCCTGGTAGCCACCGGCGGCTGACGTTTCGGACCAACACTCAGAGGAGCACTGGCCCGGGGGGGGGGGGAGTTAAAATAATGATGACCCTTGAGTCTGCAGAACCCAAGGGAAAAAAAGGCTAGGTGGCAAATGGTAAAACCAATGTTGGGCATTGCTGGAGAAGCTTTACTTAAGGCGAACTGTCAAGGGGTTCCCATTATAGCCCAACCGCGTAAGGGACGCAAAATCCGGGAACATAACACCGATATGATGGAAACTAGGGCGGCAAGAGTGGAACAAAACACCAGGCATAAGGCCGAGCCTTCCACCCTTTACCAAGTATATAGATGCATTAATTAAATAAGATATATTGTGATATCCCAACAAGTAAATAAATGTTCCAACAAGGAACGGTCTCCAGGTTCCAACAAGCAACAAACTTCAATCTTCACCTGCAACTAACAACGCTATAAGAGGGGCTGAGCAAAGCGGTAAAATAGCCAATCAACGGTTTGCTAGGACATTGGTGGGTTAGGGCTGAACATGGCAATTGGGAGGCTGACAAGCAAATGGTAGGCATCGTAGCATTGGCATAGCAAAGAGAGCAAACTAGCATAGCAAAGATAGTAGTGATTTCGAGGGTATGATCATCTTGCCTGAAATCCCGCAAGGAAGAAGAACGAGTCCATGAAGAAGACAAACGGACGTAGATGAACGGGTCCTCACAAACTCGACGTTATCGGAACCAACCCGAAGAAGCAATCACCGGAAAAGAGCAAACAACATAGTAAACAACCAACACATCAACATGGCATGATGCACAATCGAGTATGATGCATGTCCGGTTTAAGTATGCATGGCATGGCAAAGGGCACAAACAAGACTACAAATTAAGTGAATCTCGATATGCATCGGGATGCATATTGACAAAACACCACATCAATTATTTAGTTCGATCTCGTTTATGTACCCAACAATATTAAATGTTGTTAAACATGGCAAGAGGGTGAAGCAAAGTAAAACTACCTATCTAGTCAAGTTTAAATGAGGCCGGAAACAACGAAGAACAATTCCGGTAAATCCCCATAGCATATTTTAGATTTGGTCCTGATCTGTCCTAAACACAATTTTAGAGTTGTTTAACATGCAAAGTGATGCCACCATGATAAACTAGGCAAAATTCTACCCCATTTACATATAAAGTTTATTAAAATCGGAGCTACGGTTATTTAGTTATGAATTAAATCATTTTAGCATGGCATAGGGGCAAATATATGCAAACCGCATTTTAAACATGGATGAAAGTGGCATATTATGAAACTACACAAAATTCTGAGCAAGTTTGATATATAAATCATTTTAATCCGATGCACGGTTGTGAAGTTATTAAATGCATGAACTAGGGGGACTAATCTGCAAAACTAGCAATCACTGGATAATAGACAAATTCGCTGAACAGGAAAAAACGTGCATCGGGCCGAATCTGGCAGGCCCAACCGCAAGGGAAAAAAAAGAGGAGGGGGCGCTGGGGGGGAACGCTCACCCATGGGCCAGGCCCAACCGAAGAGGAGGCAGGCCGAGCGATGCCGGCGCGAGCTGGGCTTGAGGCGGAGGAGGCTGGACCGCAGGGAGGCCTGCGCATGGGCCGCAGGCGAGGCCGATTGGGCCGGCCCACGGTGGCGCAGAACGACCCGGTCGTCTCTCCCGATCCGATCGGGATCGAGGCAGGGCGGCGGTGGCGCTGGGAGACTCCGGCGACGGGGATGGCTGGAGCCGCGGCGGGCGGCGGCGGATCTGGAAGCAGGCGGCGGTGGCGCTCCTCCTCGGCCTCGGATCGAGGCCGGAGCACTCCGGGACGACGGCGGGGAGGCGAGGTCCGGCGAGGCGGCAGGAGAAGTCCGGCGAGCGAAGGCGGCTGCCGGCGATGGCGGTGGCGGTGCTGGTCGGCGGCAGGCGCGCGGAGGAGCGAGCGCTCGGGCGGCGGGGGTCTCTGCCCCGGGCGGGCCGGCTCTGGGCGCCGCGGGCCCGCGCGGTGGAGAGAGGCGGCGGTGACAAGTGGCGGCGCCTGAGTGGAGAATAGGGGCGGCGGAGCTGATGTGGCGCCGTCTGATTGGATGGAGTGAGCTGTCCGGCGGGGTGGACGCGTCCGGCGCGGCGAGGACGCGTCCGGATGCGCGGTGGAGGGGTGGATCTAGGGTTTCGTCCGCGAATTGATCCGAAATTTCGGGGAGGGGTGCTCTTTTATAGGTAGAGGGAGCTAGGAGAGTCCAAATGACGTGCGGTTTGCGGCCACGCGATCGTGATCGAACGACCGAGATGATAGAGCAGAGTTTGGTGGGTTTTGGGCCAAATTGGAGGGCTGTTGGGCTGCAACACACACGAGGCCTTTTCGGTCCCTCGGTTAACCGTTGGAGTATCAAACGAAGTCCAAATGATACGAAACTTGACAGGCGGTCTACCGGTAGTAAACCAAGGCTGCATGACAAGTCTCGATCCAATCCGGAAATGTTTAATCCCCACACACGAAAGAAAGCTAGAAATGGCCACCGGAGAAGAACGAAGCGCCGGAATGCAAAACGGACAACGGGGAAAATGCTCGGATGCATGAGACAAACACGTATGCAAATGAAATGCACAAGATGACATGATGAAATGCAACACGCAAGCAAATGACAACGCAACAACAACGAATCACTGGAGGACAGCTGGCACATCGGTCTCGGGGCGTTACAACACTCCACCACTACGAGAGGATCTCGTCCCGAGATCTAGAATGGCACCGGGGGGGAAACAACGGAAGGGAGAAAGAAGAGGTAAACTAAGTTGCTCCTTTGACAAACGAGTGAAACCAAAGAACCTTGAAAAGGTTGAACAAATTCGAGGAAAGAATAGAACGAAGGAGAACAAAGTCCAAAACACTCCGTTAGAAAAGAGGGACAAGGAACATTGCGAAACCTTGAGGTTGAAGGTAAGATATATATTGAAACACTCTGGTTAAGGAAGGGGATCCAGGAAAACCAAAATTTGGGCAGCACTCCGGTTGAGAGGAAAAGGAATTGAATAAGGTCTTGATAAGATGAGAAGATACTTGATGAAATCACAACACACTGCCACCATGACTATTGAATGGATGGAACAAAGGGTAAGAAATATCTCAGACAACACTCCGGTTGAGAAGGAAGTCAAAATTTGATAAGACGACAAGAACTTGAACAAAGGGGCACAATGCTCCGGTTAAGCAAGATAGGGAAGGAATAAGAGTGATATAATTTGGACAGCACTCTGTCTGTAAATGGAAGGAATTGAACAAGACAAGATGAGAGGATACTTGACAAGAGGACACAACACTCCAATTAAAAGGATAGGCACGACAAGAACATGATCCTGATAAAACAAGAATATGGGTTGAAGAGAGCAATAATCACCATGCCTCCGGAACAAAAGAATAGAAGATAGATAATTGAGGTAGGGGAATGGAGAAGAAAATGCCAACTTCTGCCACCAAAAGGCTTGAGAAGGCATTCTTAGGAGAAGGGTCGAACGGAATTGTTGGAAAACAAATAACGAAAATAATAAGCTTGATATGGTCTTATGGAATACCTCTCAACTTAAGAGATGAAAAACCTGCCACTCACGGGAAAAGAATTGGATTGAAATGAACAAGGAGACGAGAAGCTTATTTCACCGGGAGGGTAGATGAAGAACTTGGATCATACATGAGCACCATTATAGAAACAATCCTTAGGGAAGGCTTTATGTGAAATATAACCCAAGATAACTCCAATGACAAGATTGATGGATTTAAAATATCCCAATCTTGACAGCGTGTGAATCATGAAAACATGAACTCAAATTATCAAGAATGGCATAATACCACCTCCAAAGATACGGTAAGAAGAAATGCACTCCGGATTACACGATCAAGAAGGCTTGAGCTCCTTTGAAAAGAATCTCACTGAACACTTCGAGAGGGAATTAAATCCCTTATGAACCATCATGTAGTGCCTCCATGAAGAACTCCGGTAATAAAAGAATGATCCAAAATAATTGAATGATGAAAAGAATACAATTGAAGCCTCGTAATGATTTAGATAGAGATCTCCGTGATAATATAATTGAGAGAGGTTGGAATTCCGGGAAAGAAAAGATAAAGCGTCTCGAGCCAAGAATGTGATATAAAGCACCTCCGGAATAAGGAATTAAATCACTTGGATGGAACAAGAGTAAGAATTACATTATGCTTATCCTTCACCAATTTAATTGATGACAATCAACGGATTTGGCATATTGCTTATCCTCGTAGAAAGGATTAAGATAGATATAGCGCAAACTTGAGAAAGTCTTCAACTAACCACTGGTAGGATTAGAACAACAAATGAATTGATATGATAAGAAAGAGAAGAAATCTTGAATGAATCACCGTATGAATTGAAAATGAACAAAGAAAAGATAAAGGAACACCGGGAGAATTAAGCAAATGAACGAAGACGCTTGAGAGAATATGGATACATGAGAGCAAATAGATCACGAGCTGATTAGAGGTCACTTGAGCGAAACACCGGTAAAATTGAAGAACGAGAGCTGAAAGCTGAGAATGAATAAATCTTAGATGATGGACTCCGGATAACAAACTGAGAAGACTCTTAAATTGCTCCGGAAGGGTGAAAAGAATTCTCGTGATCAAAACAATTACGAGAGGATGGCAACAAGCTAGAATCACGAATCTCAGAGAGAACAGATAGATATGGAGGAAAGGTCTTCTTCGGTCTTCAAATGACAACGAGAAACACCACCAAGAATTATTTAGACACTCCGGAAGAATCAAAACGAAGAGGTTGAGCCAACGATGAAAAGAATTTGAAAGATCTTGGAGAAATACATTTGACTGATGATAAATCATTCTTACATCAAAGTTTGAAAAAATAAATTTGAGAATAGCTCCGGGAAATAAGAAGAGTCAGGTAAGATCCTGGAAAAGACCTGTGGGTTAGGGCCCACTGAAAAGATACACCGTAGAACGATTACAAAGAGACATTGCACCGGTTGAAATTAAATGGCTTGAGAGAGATAACAACCTCAAAATATATTGAATGAATGCAGAGTGAAAAACACGAATCTTCGAGATATCTTGAGCACTCCAGAATAATAAATAGCGAGAGGTGAACGATTAAGAATTGCACCGGCATGAGAATGTATTTGAACCGAGGAAAAGGATATGATCAACACCGAAAGCTTGAATTGGCAACACCGGAGAAGAAAAAGAATGAAGAATGATGAACTAGAAACTCCGTTAGAATCTTTATGAGAATCACCGGATAAGAATATTGATAGAAAAGAATGGAGAGACTTCACATGAATAAAAGGATACTTGAATAAGAAATATGGTTCCTCGAAGAAAAAAGGGTGGGAGGGTGGGAAAAACAAAGACAACTTGAGATGGATGAAACGAACACCGTTGAGAAGAAGTGATAATTGATCTTGCGAAAGTTGACATGAACGGATCCACTTGAAGAGCAAAACACGCCGGTGAGAAGAAATTGAAATGACAAACTCAATGATCGAGGAGGATTAGTATTCACATAGGGATATGAAAACACCATTTGGGGAAGGTATGGAATCAACATTTGACTTCGGAGCAACTCGAATACCACAACTCAAAACAAAACAGAGGATTGGCTTGCAAAATAAGCCGGAACAAACATATGATAGAGATTTCGTCCGAAGTTTTCGTGGTGGGACCTACACGGGCTCGATCGTACAGCACCATCATGTACAAGGCAGTGCACATGACATACGAAGCGTCCCCGAGTCAGCATAGCCAAGGACTCTTTAAGACACAACGAGACCACTGTAAAATCGACCGTGAATAGGCGAACCACTAGACGTCGAACCCCAATTTCGTATCACACATCTGTCAGAAAGATATCCTAAGACTACTTGAATTCCCACCTATGAAACTCCCGAAACTTTCCGGTTATGCAATCAGCTGTTGAGGATACAGGGGAAGCATAATATCTCACCCAAGCTAGCAAATCCTACATCCAGCTGCATCCATCCTTCAACACATAACCAAGAAACCTTCGGAAATCATCTATCTCAACCTTCGAAAAGCATCCGTTATACAAGTTATGGCGATACTCCCGAACTCCCGCCCCAGTACTGGGTGGCGTCGAGGTTATCTCACCAACGAACTGCATAAAAGAGATTTTCGATGTCGCGCACATATCTCAAGTATACCAGAATTGCAACGATAGAATTATGATGACAACACCTCAGAGCTCAACTCCCCGGGACACTTCCACTAAACCCCTGACAGGAGGCACCAAGACAGTATTCTCATCATAAGCCATCGGAACAAAACTAAGATACTTGCGTGATCCTAAATTTTTTTTAGTGAAATTTGAGAAGAGAAGAGTCAAAACTCTACGTCAGGATGCCTTACCAGAGCGATGAGGAGACTGGGAAGTAAAAAGAATTTCTAAGCTCTTCGATATATAATTCCTAAGGACTCAAAACATTTTGCTAGACACAACTCGGCCGCTAAAAACGATCAAGCAACGGGGGCTGCTAAGGTCGGGGAAGGCTCTGATTACCAACTTGTAACACCCTCGATGTGACTATATCTCCCACGTGTCGAGGCACGACTTAGAGGCATAATCGCATTGAAGGCATATGTCGCAAGTGAGGTAATCTTCACACAACCCATGTAATATAATAAGGAATAAGAGATAACTTGTTGGCTTACACTCGCCACTTCACACAATTACATGAATAAAGCATTACATCAATCAAATACAATCATGGTCCGACTACGGAACCAAAATAAAAGAAGAACCCCAAATGCGACAAAGGTCCCCGATCGACCCCAACTGGGCTCCACTACTGATCAACTAGAACGGAACAACACAAAGGATAATATCTTCATCGAGCTCCTCCCGAGCTTGGTTGCGTCATCTGCTCGGACTCATCGGCACCTGCAAGCTGGTTTTGGAAGTATCTGTGAGCCATGAGGACTCAGCAATCTCGCACCCTCGCGATCAAGACTATTTAAGCTTATGGGTAAGGTAAAGGTATGAGGTGGAGCTGCAGCAAGCGACTAGCATGTATGGTGGCTAACATACGCAAATGGGAGCGAGAAGAGAAGGCAAAGCGCGGTCGATAAAATATGATCAAGAAGTGATCCTGTACTACCTACGTCAAGCATAACTCCAACAACCGTGTTCACTTCCCGGACTCCGCCGGAAAGAGACCATCATGGTTACACACACGGTTGATTTATTTTAATTGAGGTCAACTTCAGGTTTTCTACAACCGGACGTTAACAAATTCCCATCTGCCCATAACCACGGGCACGGCTTTCGAAAGTTCAAATCCCTGTAGGGGTGTCCCAACTTAGCCCATCACAAGCTCTCACGGTCAATGAAGGAATAGACCTCCACCCGAGACATTCCGATCAGACTCGGTATCCCAGTACAACAAGACATTTCGACAGGGTAAAACTAAACCAGCAACACCGCCCGAATGTGCCGACAAATCCCGATAGGAGCTGCACATATCTCTTTCTCAGGGCACTCTCAGATTGTCCAAACTTCCGGTAGGCCAGCCCAGAGTTGCCCCTGGTAGCCACCGGCGACTGACGTTTCGGACCAACACTCAGAGGAGCACTGGCCCGGGGGGGGGGTTAAAATAATGATGACCCTTGAGTCTGCAGAACCCAAGGGAAAAAAGGCTAGGTGGCAAATGGTAAAACCAATGTTGGGCATTGCTGAAGAAGCTTTACTTAAGGCGAACTGTCAAGGGGTTCCCATTATAGCCCAACCGCGTAAGGGACGCAAAATCCGGGAACATAACACCGATATGACGGAAACTAGGGCGGCAAGAGTGGAACAAAACACCAGGCATAAGGCCGAGCCTTCCACCCTTTACCAAGTATATAGATGCATTAATTAAATAAGATATATTGTGATATCCCAACAAGTAAATAAATATTCCAACAAGGAACGGTCTCCAGGTTCCAACAACGAACAAACTTCAATCTTCACCTGCAACTAACAACGCTATAAGAGGGGCTGAGCAAAGCGGTAACATAGCCAATCAACGGTTTGCTAGGACATTGGTGGGTTAGGGCTGAACATGGCAATTGGGAGGCTGACAAGCAAATGGTAGGCATCGTAGCATTGGCATAGCAAAGAGCGAGCAAACTAGCATAGCAAAGATAGTAGTGATTTCGAGGGTATGATCATCTTGCCTGAAATCCCGCAAGGAAAAAGAACGAGTCCATGAAGAAGACAAACGGACGTAGATGAACGGGTCCTCACAAACTCGACGTTATCGGAACCAACCCGAAGAAGCAATCACCGGAAAAGAGCAAACAACATAGTAAACAACTAACACATCAACATGGCATGATGCACAATCGAGTATGATGCATGTCCGGTTTAAGTATGCATGGCATGGCAAAGGGCACAAACAAGACTACAAATTAAGTGGAGCTCAATATGCATCGGGATGCATATTGACAAAACACCACATCAATTATTTAGTTCGATCTCGTTTATGTACCCAACAATATTAAATGTTGTTAAACATGGCAAGAGGGTGAAGCAAAGTAAAACTACCTATCTAGTCAAGTTTAAATGAGGCCGGAAACAACGAAGAACAATTCCGGTAAATCCCCATAGCATATTTTAGATTTGGTCCTGATCTGTCCTAAACACAATTTTAGAGTTGTTTAACATGCAAAGTGATGCCACCATGATAAACTAGGCAAAATTCTACCCCATTTACATATAAAGTTTATTAACATCGGAGCTACGGTTATTTAGTTATGAATTAAATCATTTTAGCATGGCATAGGGGCAAATATATGCAAACAGCATTTTAAACATTTTAAACATGGATGAAAGTGGCATATTATGAAACTACACAAAATTCTGAGCAAGTTTGATATATAAATCATTTTAATCCGATGCACGGTTGTGAAGTTATTAAATGCATGAACTAGGGGGACTAATCTGCAAAACTAGCAATCACTGGATAATAGACAAATTCGCTGAACAGGAAAAAATGTGCATCGGGCCGAATCTGGCAGGCCCAACCGCAAGGTAAAAAAAAAGAGGAGGGGGCGCTGGGGGGGCCGGCTCACCCATGGGCCAGGCCCAACCGAAGAGGAGGCAGGCCGAGCGATGCCGGCGCGAGCTGGGCCTGAGGCGGAGCAGGCTGGACCGCAGGGAGGCCTGCGCATGGGCCGCAGGCGAGGCCGATTGGGCCGGCCCACGGTGGCGCAGAACGACCCGGTCGTCTCTCCCGATCCGATCGGGATCGAGGCAGGGCGGCGGTGGCGCTGGGAGACTCCGGCGACGGGGATGGCTGGAGCCGCAGCGGGCGGCGGCGGATCTGGAAGCAGGCGGCGGTGGCACTCCTCCTCGGCCTCGGATCGAGGCCGGAGCACTCCGGGACGACGGCGGGGAGGCGAGGTCCGGCGAGGCGGCAGGAGAAGTCCGGCGAGCGAAGGCGGCTGCCGGCGATGGCGGTGGCGGTGCTGGTCGGTGGCAGGCGCGCGGAGGAGCGAGCGCTCGGGCGGCGGGGGTCTCTGCCCCGGGCGGGCCGGCTCTGGGCGCCGCGGGCCCGCGCGGTGGAGAGAGGCGGCGGTGACAAGTGGCGGCGCCTGAGTGGAGAATAGGGGCGGCGGAGCTGATGTGGCGCCTTCTGATTGGATGGAGTGAGCTGTCCGGCGGGGTGGACGCGTCCGGCGCGGCGAGGACGCGTCCGGATGCGCGGTGGAGGGGTGGATCTAGGGTTTTGTCCGCGAATTGATCCGAAATTTCGGGGAGGGGTGCTCTTTTATAGGTAGAGGGAGCTAGGAGAGTCCAAATGAGGTGCGGTTTGCGGCCACGCGATCGTGATCGAACGACCGAGATGATAGAGTAGAGTTTGGTGGGTTTTGGGCCAAATTGGAGGGGTGTTGGGCTGCAACACACACGAGGCCTTTTCGGTCCCTCGGTTAACCGTTGGAGTATCAAACGAAGTCCAAATGATACGAAACTTGACAGGCGGTCTACCGGTAGTAAACCAAGGCTGCATGACAAGTCTCGATCCAATCCGGAAATGTTTAATCCCCACACACGAAAGAAAGCTAGAAATGGCCACCAGAGAAGAACGAAGCGCCGGAATGCAAAACGGACAACGGGGAAAATGCTCGGATGCATGAGACGAACACGTATGCAAATGAAATGCACAAGATGACATGATGAAATGCAACACGCAAGCAAATGACAACGCAACAACAACGAATCACTGGAGGACAGCTGGCACATCGGTCTCGGGGCGTTACAATGACACAAGGCGTGATGATGTGGTCACACCAGTAAGTTCAGGCGTAGACGTGGTGCCAGAAGTCCACGACACAATGCGTGATGGTGTGGTCGCGCTAGAAAAAGGCGAAGTTGTGATGTCAGAAGTTCACAACACAAAGCAGATCGGTACGGACGCACCAGGAAAATCATATGCGGGAGCGGCAAGCAGCGCAGGCATCTCGTCTAAGGACGGCGTGACGAGCTGGGACATGTCGAACTCGTATAGGGACATGGTGCAGAAAACCAGTATCCAGAAGGAAGCATCGCTTGGCCAGAAAGGCTCGAATCAGTCGTGTCAGCTCTGCTTGGTAGCACAGCAAACACTACGCCGGCTGGAAAGGGTGCTGCACTGAGCGGCCCAGCAGCTACCGTACGTAGCAGCAACGACGGAGGTGCTGCATGGCCTTGTGCAGCTCCGCATGTGCCAGAAGGAGCGGGCCACTACAAGCTGCATACAACAGCCACATTAAGGAATCCACGTGATGACCTAGTGGATGGACTACAAGGTGGGCAACGTCTAGGAAAAATAGACGTGCCTCAAAAGATCAGCCCATCTACTGTTGCAAATTCTCTAAAGAGCAGTTTGGATGTCGCTAGAATGCCAGTAAAGGGAGGTTTGGCAACTTCAAAAGACATGACGTCTTCGATAGCATTGGAGACAGAAGAACAGCCACATGAATCTAAGGAAGCACTTCAAATGAATTCGGTGAATATGAAAAGTAAAGGGCAACGATATTTGCACATCGAGGAACCGGAAAATTTTGAAGACGCAAAGATGTAAGAGTGTTGGCGCCATGCTATGGACGAAGAGTTGGGGTCGATCCGAGACAACGATACATGGGAGCTCGCGGATCTTCCCAACGGACATAATGCCATAGAGCTCAATTGGGTATACAAAGTCAAGAAGGATGCCGAAAGGAACTTGGTGACGCATAAGGCAATGCTCGTGGCTAAAGGATACATGCAAGAGCAAGGTGTGGACTTCGAAGAAGTGTTCGGTCCAGTTACAAAGATAGACTCGGTGAGGCTACTTATAGCTCTCGTGGCTCAAGAATCTTGAAGGCTACATCACGTGGATGTGAACTCTACTTTTTTGACTGGAGAGTTGGAAGAAGAAGTATATGTGAAGCAACCACTGGGATACATCAAAGAAGGAGATGAACACAAGGTGTTGAACGGGCTACGACAAGCTCCTCGGGCAGGGGACATCAAGCTTGACCGTACATTGATTTGTCTTGGATTTGGGAAAGCCCCGCTAGAGCATACGATGTATAAGCGAGGTAAAGGCAAGGATCGTCTGTTAGTGGGCATCTATGTGGATGATCTGTTGATAACTGGAGTAGACGAAGAGGTGATTGCAAACTTCAAGCTACAAATGAAGGAGCTATTCAAGATGGCCGATCTAGGGCTCTTGAGTTACTACCTTGGGATCGAGGTACAACAAAAGCCGGAGGTGATCACAATATGCCAGGAGGCATATGCAAAGAAAGTACTTGAAAGTTGTGGCATGAAAGATTGCAATTCAAGTCATGTTCCAATGAAGCCTCGTCTTATGCTAAGCAAGAAAAGTGAAGCACCCGCGGTTGACGCAATGGAGTATAGAAGTGTGGTCCGAAAGTTGAGGTATCTTACGAATACAAGACCGGACTTGGCCTATTCCGTTGGCATAGTGAGTCGCTTCATGGAAGCACCCACGATAGAGCATTGGGTAGTTGTGGAACATATACTCAGGTACATCAAAGGGACAACAAACTTCGGTTGTGTCTATTTGAGAGAGAAGAAGGAGATGATGGAGCTACTTGGCTATAGTGATAGCGACATGGCAGGAGATGTGAACGATCGTAAAAGTAACTCGGGCGTGGCATATTTCTTGGGAGGAAGCATAGTGACTTGGCTATCACAAAAGCAGAAGATAGTCACATTATCATCTCGTAAAGCGGAGTATATTGCAGCTGCAACCATGGTGTGTCAAGGCGTTTGCCTAGGAAGGCTACTCGTTGACCTCACAGGTAAGGAACCGAAACGAGTGGTGCTCAACGTTGACGACAAATCTACAATCTCTTTGTGGAAGAATCCAGTGCGTCAGGATGGAAAGAGGCACATCGATACGAGGTATCACTACCAAAGGGAGTGTGTGGAAGAAAGTAAGGTTGACATAAACAATGTTTGCACCGACGATCAGCTTGCAAATATCCTAACAAGATCTTTGGGACGACAGAAGTTCGTGAAGATGCGGCGAAGGATCGGCGTTCGAGCTGTAAAGTGAGGATATCGTATTTAGGAGGGTGATTGTTGAAATTAACCACGTTGTCCAGTCCGGCTCGGACTTGAACCGTCACTACGTAGCCGTGTAGGTATAGGATTAGTAGTAACTTTTGGTTAGCTACTATATATACGTGCAGGTACTCTGTATAGGTATACGCTCCTGTTGTTGCAATCCATCAGAGTCCAAGTGTTTTCGCGTGCGTGTAGTTTTGCCGAGTTGTGCTAATCCTGTTTGTTAAGCTAGCTTGCTAGGCTCTGCCAAATCCATCCAGCAACTAGCTAGGCTACTTCGTTTGGTACGTGTACCTCTTGCCGTTTGCGTCTACGTATGGCGAGTCTCCGCTCAACCGGCCGGAAAGTAATCGGCCGCGGTAGCTTGTGTGGCGCATCATCGGAAAGTACTCGACAGTTGCGTCGTTAAGATTGGGACTGTGCCAACAGGTTTGACATAAAAAATGATATTCTGAAAATGCTATTTTCAAAAGCATTTTGGAGCAGTGAATTTGTTTTGCCAAGCCTTATAGGAATGTGGTTCCATGATGAATTGTTGCAACCGCTTCAACTTTTGTTAATGTTTGTCACAGAAAAAATCAGTTCTTTTCTAAATTTTTTGTTTTTTTTTCCATTTTACTGTTTGCCGAGCTGATTTGAGCTCGGGAGCAGAAGGACACTTTCGTTGGTTTACCCTTTTTTACTTCCTCTCTTTCTCCAATGTAATAGGAAATATGTTCTACCAGACACCAGCACAATTTTTAAGAAAGCTCATATTTTGCGTCATCTCTTACTAAGCTCGAGACTTTGGAGACAGTCCATGGGTTTTCAGAGTTATGTGACACTTGGACTTCTTCCAGCTTCAACTCTAGACGAGCAAATTGAAATGAAACATCAGCCAAAAGAACATCTCTCTAGCAGATGGAAGATAACCCATCAATATAAGCATCAAAAATCTGAGAATAATAGCTATTTGCCCCCCGAGCCGCTCCCGCGAGCGTCCTCGCAGGAAACCCTAGCCGCCGCCCCTCGTCCTCCCTCGTCGATCTCTCTCCCCCCGCCGCCACCGCACAGCGCCGCCGGGCAAAGACCGGCCGGCGTTGGTGGCGGCGGGGATCTTGTCCCTCTCCTCGCGGTTGGCGTCCGGCGCGGGACGGCGCGGCACGAGACGGCGCTGGGCTGGGCGGGGCCCAGCGGCGCGGCAGAGGCCGTGCTGGGTGGCGGCGCCCCTGCTTGGCGGTGGTGCAGCTGCGGCTTCATGCCTCTCCAACGCGCGGCGGCTGTGGCTTCTCTGGCGGCGGCGCGAGGTATCCCGGCGGCGGCTTGGCGGCGTGGCGCGGCGGAGCTCCAGCGATGACTCGGCGGCGGGCTGGAGGGCTAGGCACCGTCCAGTGGTGCTGCCTCCGCGGCGGTTGCGGCTTGGGGCCCTGGACCCCGATCCGATCTGGATCTGGTGGTGCCGGGGTCTGGGCGATGGCGGCTGACGAGGCAGGGGGTTCGTCGGGGCTTGTCGGCCTCTAGGCACCATGGGGGTGCCGGTGACGACACGCGCCCGGCATGGTGACACTGGTGGACTTGGTGGTCATCTTCATCCCGAGGTGGTCGGCAAGAGGCTTGGTGATCGTATCTCGAGATCCATCATCTTATACTGGCTGCGAGTAGGGGAGACATGGTTGCCGGTGAAAACCGAGCCGACGGCGGGCTATGGCGGCGTTCTCGCGTTACCTTGATGAAGGCATCGTCGTGTAACTATTGTTGACCCACTCGTGCTGCTTCGGGGGAAACCCTAGGATCTGGTGTTCCAGATCGGACGATGGCGGCACTGCGGTGTCGTTTCTCTCTTGGGAGCATCGTTTGCGGAGCAGCGCTGGATGCCAGAGGCAGGAGGTGGAGCGGCTTCGTCCTGCACGGAGCTTCGGTGGCGATGTCAAGTCATGCCTGGCCGACAGGTGCTACGCTTTGTCATGCCTGGTCGGCAGGTGCTACGCACGACAGATCTTCCAAGAACTTCAAGCTGTGTCGGCTGGTGATACCTGGCAGCATGGCGCTGAGGTGTATCAGTGGCGACCGCGACGTGCTCAGCTGTTTGCGCGCAGGGAGGAGGTGCCGTCGGCGATAGATAGACTGAGCAAGGTTGATACATCAGTACAGTTCTGAAGATGGAGCGGTGGCAGTTGGCGGCGGTGGCATCTGAGTGCATGCCGGACCGGTGAGACCCATGCCCGGCAGGCGTCCTGGATGGGTTCTCAAGTCTTAGATGTTACATTTGGCTGCGATGTCTGTTTGGTATTAGGCCCAGGCTATCTGCGCCTCTTCATCAGTTGGATTGAGGTGCTTAGACGGCGGCTTTAGTCTTACTGTTGTATTACTTTGTAATGTTTTGTGAGAATAATTAATAAAGTGGCCGTATGCATCTCCCAGATGCAGAGGCCGGGGGTCATCCTCCTTTTCTAAAAAAAAAGCTATTTGCCCCAACTGGAGCATCATAAGATATGTTCATTCAGATGTGCAATGTTAGCAGAACTTCTCAGTGTCATCATGAGGATTTGCAAGAAACAACATTATTAGGAAAAAAAAACAAAGGGATTCTAGAGTACAAATCATTTATAGGATGATGCCCATGCACAAAAGACATCAAGAACCGATAATTAATTACAGTGTTCATTGTTCATCTGCATTATACCTTGAATTGTTTTCAGTTTCATCCAAGAAATCCAATATAAGCTTTTTGGTAAACACGTGTCAAGTATATTCCTTTGCTGCGTCATTATTCTAAGGCAATCCAGCCATCTCCTATAAAAATATGGTTTAACACTCACACTTTTTGATTCAGAATGATTTAAAGGAGGGTTTTATATGATTAAGAAGTAGCTAGTTTCTGGGCTCAGTTTCTGGCCTAAGTTTGCTTTGTACTCTGAAGAAAAGAATGATTAGTGAGTCAATTGGTCTTCAAAATAAAATCCAAGAGGTTGACTACTTATAATGTGGCTGTGCATTTTGGAACTAACCCAGTCAAAATATTATTCCGCTAGCACTGAAGAACGTTAGGAGAGGATCCCCAAATCTTCAAACCATAATCAGCAGAGATATGGATGCTCACCCTGGAAAGAAAAGCAACCCGCTGCGGCAAAGGCTTAACTGGAGAAGGAGGCGCCGTGCTCGTGCTTTCTAGGGGCGGGAAGACCTCATGGCACCACCTGCGGTCCCTGCCGGCAAGGCCCCATCATGTTACGCCCAGGCGGTGTCGGCACCGCAATATTTGTCCATCACGCCGATGTTCCGGTGGGCGCCCGCGTCTAGCTGCCGCTCAGCATCAGGCTATCGCTCCCCTGGCCGTCAGCTACCGCACCCATCTGAATCATCCGTCATGATTGCGACCCATCCTCGACCTCTCCCCTTTAAGCATCCTCGTGGCGACCTGCGGTACAACGTGCCGGTGGCGATGGACTCGCGTGGATCCAGAATTATCGGCGGCAGTCAAGACGGAGACCAGCGGGGATAGGCTGGGCAAGGCGACGACGTGGACATGTGCGAGGAAGAGACATCAGGGTGAGGGAGCGCTAGACTGGAGGCGGCCGAAGGACGAAGTGATTGATTTGGTAGATAGAAGAGATTATGGGAGGAGATGTGGAGGTTTACTTTTTTGTGTGAGACGAACGATGAGATGAGACGAACAACCACGGAGGAGGCATCGCTCGGTGGGCGAAGGCTAATCTTACGAAACCACAATAGATTTCGTCTATCATTTTCATAATCTAGCAAATATTGTTTTAAAGGATCATTAAAAGGCACCGTAACAGAAGCAAGACCAATAATTTCATTTTTACTAGGCAATTCTTTATTATGGGATTGTCTGCGAAATTTAGCAAAATTAAAATCATGATACATATCCCCTAAACCAACAGAAAGAATATCCTTTTTGCAGTCTATCTTAATATTAACAGTATTCAAGAAGGGTCTATCAAATATAATGGGACAAAAGTCATTTTGTGGGGAACCAAGAATAAGAAAATCAGCAGAATATTTAACTTTCCCACACTAGACTTCAACATACCTAACAATCCCAACCGGTGAAATAGTATATCTCTTTTGGCAAGATTAATTGTAACATCAATACCTTCTAACTCAGCAGGTGCAATATCATGCATAATTTCTTCATATAAAGAATGAGGTATTGCACTCGCACTGGCACCCATATCACATAAGCCATGATAGTAGTGATTCCCTATTTTAACAGAAATAACAGGCATGCCTACAACAAGTCTATGTTTATTTTTTGTATCGGGTCTAGCAATTCTAGTAGCTTCATCACAAAAGTAAATAACATGTCCATCAATATTATAGGACAAGAGATCCTTCACCATAGCAATACTAGGTTCAACTTTAATTTGCTCAGAGGGTGTAGGTGTTCTAGTATCAATCTTACGAACCACAGTTGAAGCTTTAGCATGATCCTTCATTCTAACAGGGAAATGTGGTTTCCCAATATAAGCGGTAGGAACAATAGGATCAACATTATAAGTGATAGTCTTTTCTTCATCTTTAATAGGTTCAACTACTTTTACTTCAATAGAAGGATGATATTTAAGCCACTTCTCTCTAGGAAGATCAACATGAGTAGCAAAGGATTCGCAAAAAGAAGCTACTATCTCAGAGTCAAGTCCATATTTAGTGCTAAATTCAGGAAAAGCATCGGTATGCATAAAAGATTTAACACAATCAAACTTAGGTGTTATACCTGACTCTTTATCTTCATCGAGTTCCCAATCTGTAGAGTTGCGTTTAATTATTTCCAATAAATCTCATCTGAATTTAATAGTCTTCGTCATAAAAGAACCAGTAGAAGAAGTATCGAGCATGAAGCGATTATTGATAGAAAGCCGAGCATAAATTTTTTGAATAATAATTTCCCTTGAGAGCTCATGATTGGGGCATGAATATAACATTGACTTAAGCCTCCGCCAAGCTTAAGAGATGCTTTCTCCTTCGCGAGGCCAAAAATTATATATATAATTACGATCACGATGAACCAGATGCATAGGATAAAACTTCTGATGAAATTCCAATTTCAATCGGTTGTAGTTCCATGATCCCATATCATCACATAACCTAAACCATGTCAATGCCTTTCCCTTCAAAGATAAAGGGAATACCTTCTTCTTGATAACATCCTCAGGCATACCTGCAAGCTTAAATTATCCACAAACTTCATCCACATAGATTAGGTGCAAATCGGGATGCAATGTTCCATCTCCCGTAAAAGGATTAGCTAGCACTTTATCTATCATACCCAAAGGAATTTCAAAATAAACATTTTCAGTAGGTTTAGTAGGTTGAGGAGCAACTCTTTGCTCTACTGGTCGGGGTGAAGAAACCCGAACAAGCCCCTCAAAGGATTACTTTCCATAGTAACAAGTGACAGTAAATTTCAACACACTATATAAATTTTTCCTTTCCAAATTCCACCTACCAAAGGCGCCTCACTGATGTCTACTACACAACCCTTTTCTTGTAGACGTTGTTGGGCCTCCAAGTGCAGAGGTTTGTAGGATAGTAGCAAATTTCCCTCAAGTAGATAACCCAAGGTTTATCAATCCGTGGGAGGCGTAGGATGAAGATGGTCTCTCTCAAGCAACCCTGCAACCAAATAACAAAGAGTCTCTTGTGTCCCCAACACACCCAATACAATGGTAAATTGTATAGGTGCACTAGTTAGGCGAAGAGATGGTGATACAAGTGGTATATGGATAGTAGATATATGTTTTTGTAATCTGAAAATAAAAAAACAGCAAGGTAACTAATGATAAAAGTTAGCGTAAACGGTACTGCAATGTGTTGAATCAAGGCCTAGGGTTCCTAATTTCACTAGTGCAAGTCCTCTCAACAATAATAACGTAATTGGATCATATAACTATCCCTCAACATGCAACAAAGAGTCACTCCAAAGTCACTAATAGCGGAGATCGAACGAAGAGATTATGGTAGGGTACGAAACCACCTCAAAGCTATTCTTTCCAATCAATCCGTTGGGCTATTCCTATAGGTGTCACAAACAACCTAGAGTTCGTAGTAGAATAACACCTTAAGACACAAATCAACCAAAACCCTAATGTCACCTAGATACTCCAATGTCACCTCAAGTAAACGTGGATATGATTATACGATATGCATCACACAATCTCAGATTCATCTATTCAACCAACACATAGAACCTCGAAGAGTGCCCAAAGTTTCTACCGGAGAATCACGATGAAAATGTGTGCCAACCCCTATGCATAGGTTCATGGGCAGAACCCGCAAGTTGATCACCAAAACATACATCAAGTGAATCACGTGATATCCCATTGTCACCACAGATACGCACGACAAGACATACATCAAGTGTTCTCATATCCTTAAAGACTCAATCTGATAAGATAACTTCAAAGGGAAAACTCAATCCATTACAAGAGAGTAGATGGGGAGGAGAAACATAAGATCCAACTATAATAGCAAAGCTCGCGATACATCAAGATTATGACAAATCAAGAACACGAGAGAGAGAGAGAGAGAGAGAGAGAGAGAGAGAGAGATCAAACACATAGCTACTGGTACATACCCTCAGCCCCGAGGGAGAACTACTCCCTCCTCGTCATGGAGAGCACCAGGATGATGAATATGTTGGAGATATGCCCTAGAGGAAATCATGTTTGATGATATTTCCTATGTCTTTATGAATAAAGATAGTCCTTGGACATTATCAATGATGTGTATCAGCAAGTACGTGACTTGTTTATGGACTATGCATTGTATGATGACTGTCTTAAATGGTCCCTAGTCGAAAGGGCTGTGTGGACGCGCAACCAACTAGACTAGCATATGACACAGTCGATGGCTTGGTCTCACTAGCCATGGAGCATTGGATGCTAACCGGATAATATGGACTTGGAAGGATCTGGTCGGATTCGACGTAGTCGGATCCGAGTCGAGATAAGGTCCGAGTCGGACAGACCCAACTATGAGACGCAGTGATATGTCATCTGTGAGTCTCTAGTACAACATATGTTCTATGTCCTAAGACCTGAGCTGATGCATGTACTCGGGATGGTGACAGACTTGCTTTGGGCCGACCAAACGCTACGCCGTGACTGGGTAGTTACAAAGGTAGGTTTCAGGCTTGTCCAAACCCATGCTGCGAGACATGGTCGAGCAAGATGGGATTTGCCCCTCCGACCAGGAGAGATATACTCTGGGCCCCTCGTGTGATCCGACCAGGATAAGCATGGCCATGCGACAAGGATTATGAGATAATCCGGATAGTGGTCGCTATCACTGGAATGAGAAAGAGGTTGGGCTAGCACAAGGATGATAGACTCGCCTTGAGCTCGACAACATATATCGTGTGGCAAAAGGAATGGAAGTATGATGTACATGTTCGCTAACCAGCTTCATAGTCTGCTTGGTGTTCGGCATGCCTTGCTAGAGGCCGCTACCAACCATGCAGTTCGGAGTTGATCCGAACTGCGACCAAGCCGACTTGAACCTAAGGGGTCGCGCGCTTAAGGGAAGGAACCTACGAGGTCGGATCCGAGAACACTGGTCGGATGTGATCCGAACTGTATTCAGATTGTGGCCAAGTAGACTTATGGGCTTCAGGGTCCGTGCGAGGCCCAAGTGTTGAGCCCGCGATGGACGCCTATATATATAGTGGAGGTGCCGCACACTCACGCGGTTGACCGCTTCGGCGCTGTCACTAGGGTTTGCATGTGTTGCGAATAGACACCTCCACTCGCCGCCGGTTGTGTGATCGCACCTAGCAGTCCGCCGCACGACGTTCCTCTTGCACGCGTGGATACTGTTATAGGCGGTGCACTTGTGCCGCTCCGGCGAACTCGTACGTGGGAACCGACCACCGGTTGTACGAGGGAGATCGGACAAGGAGGAGACGATCCACGTGGACGCGCTGCCCCAACTCTTCTTCCGCTGCATGGCACTACGCATCTAGTGGTAACGAACTGTGATCCATCTCCTGTAGCATGTTCTTGGCTGTTCTACACGTAGGAAATTTTAATTTGCAGTCGACGCACCCTACGATAGATCCCACCAGTGGTATCAGAGTCTCTGCTATAGGATTTGGATTCAGATTGTATGCATATTAGATATGTGGAGGCAATAGATGAGATATGTTGTCATTGATAAGATTGGCTGTGTGCACGGTTGATGAGATGAACTGCACATGGGGATCGATGTGGCTATGTTTTCTGTTGATTGGGATCGATGAGGTCGTGACATGATCTACCCCTACCGGTCGGTTATCCGCCATCGGGGTTAACAGTGAAATGTAAATCCGCCATCGGGGACCGCCGTGTGCGTAGCTCCTTGTATTTCGTACACGATCACTCAAACCGGTAGAATGCGATTCTATGCATAACTTTATTTTGCAGGGTTTGATTTGTATAGTATGGCTCATGTGTATGTGATGCATGTGTGTAAATTATACATGACCTGTGTGTCATGTTTGTCAGCTGGTAGGAGCCAAAGTGTTGTCATTATATTGTATAACGACCTGCGTGTCGACTTGTGACTCTATGTAAAATTCATTACTAGATGTAGTAGTTGGATAATAGAGATCAGGTTGGTGGCTTGGCGTCCCGGCGTGACAAACAAGATGGAGTTCCTAGATGGTCTTCGGAGTCGGAGCCAACCTGGAAGAACATCCATGAAGGAGCCATACTATTTCACAATATGTGTTTATTTGTGATTGTTATGCTTCCTTGTTTTCTATGCATGTTAGAATGGTAGAAAGATCCCTCATGAATATCAAGCGAATTGCCATCCCCGATGTCGCACCTTCGCACGTCAAGTACGTCTAGTAGTAGGCTCATAAAATTGGGGTGTTGCTAGGTGTCCTTGAACTGAAGGGTTCGTGTCGGACACGGACATGCACTGCATTAGGTTGACTTGACAAGGCTATCAAAACGGTTTTGGGCCTTGTTGCAAAAGAGGTAGGGAGCCGGGGTATGAGATACCTACCTGACCGACAGGAGTCGTATAGAGATACGATTAGCAAGGAGTTGCTTACCGGATAGGCATGTTGTCTAGCAGTGATGCTAAAGCTCACTAGTCGCATGTGCTAGTCGGATCCTGAATCACTGAGAGTTTGTGGAGGGATGCTGACTTCAGTGGGAGTATTTCTGTTTAAAGCTAGAATTACTCTACATAAACACATTGCTTAGTGATTGCATATTTTTCTGTTGTAGATCAATGGCACCACCTGCTAAACCCAACTTTGCATTGAAATCAATTCTGGAAAAGGATAAACTAAATGGAACAAACTTTACTACCTGGTATAGAAATTTGAGAATTTTTGTCAAGCATGATAAAAAGGAACATGTTCTAGAGGATCCGCTTCCAGAGGAACCTACCGATAATGCTAGTACCACAACCAAGAATGCCTACTAGAAACTCGTTGATGAATCAAACGAGATCAGCTGCCTCATGCTGGCTTGTATGGGGCCCGATTTGCAGCAGCATTTCGAAGACGTTGGGGCTTTCAATATGATCGAGATTCTCAAGAGCGTGTTTCAGGTGCAGGCTAGGACTGAAAGGTTCCATGTCTGGTGATCCTTGATGGATTGTAAGCTGAAGGAAGGTGATCCACTGAGCCTGCATGTGATCAAGATGATTGAATATGTGCAAGCTTTGGATCGGTTGGGCTTCCCGCTCTTGGATGAGCTGGCTACTGATGCAGTTCTGGGTTCTCTTCCGCCCAGCTATGGGACGTTCATCTCGAACTATCATATGCATGGCATGGATAAGAAGCTCACTGAATTGCATGGGATGCTCAAAGTGGCAGAGCAGGATATTAAGAAAGGCACGCATCAAGTGTTGATGGTGCAGAAATCGGCTAAGTTCAAGAAGAGTTGGTCTAAGAAGAAAGCTAAGGCAAAGGGCACGGAGATGGTAACCTCCGCCGCTATGCCGAAGTCTGGACCGGACTCAAAGACCATTTGCTACCATTGCAAGGAAACTGGTCACTAGAAGAGGAACTGTAGCAAGTGGCTTGCAGAGCATGGCAAGAAGGTCGGGAATGCTGCTTCAGCAAAGGTACACTTGTTGCATATCTTATAGACGTTTACCTTGCTGACATACCTAGTAGCTCTTGGGTATTTGATACCGGATCGGTTGTTCATATTTGCAACTCGATGCAGGGGCTGGTAAGAACTAGGCGTGTGGAACAAGGGGAGATTGACACGTAGGTCTGAGGTAAACTACTCACACTTCATTGGAGAGGCTATGGTGTTGATGTAGAAGCCCTCCGTGATCGATGCCCCATCTGGCGGAGCTCCGGAAGAGGCCCCAAGATGAGATCTCATGGATACAGAAAGTTGCACTACAAAAAAAAGACACATCCGTGACATTTTGGGCCGAACAAATTTTTTTTGTCATACATATGACACTTCTATGACGATAATTGTGACAAAACCCGGTATCATCATAGATGTGGTGGGCTCCTACTTCTATGACAAAAAATCATGATAGAAAATGGGCTTTTCGTCCTGGGCGGGCTGGAGACACAGCTGCATGACATTCTTTGGGCCGTCCATGACGGAAAAAACCATGGTAGAAGCGAGGGGGAGGAAAATTTCGGGGAGTTCCCGGTTACGGTGGGCGGTCGGGGGCCGAGCGATGCGCATTTATCTCGTACACTTACACGCGTGTGTGCGAGGCGTTGGCTCTAACTGAACCCGAGTGAGGCGTTGAGCTCTAACTGAACACGAGCGATTGCACTGCAGGCTACGCGTTACTGAACCCGAGCGATCGATCGATGGCTGTTAACTGAACCCGATCGAGCGATTCCTTCGCTACTGCTGCTAACTGAAGCCGATCAATGCTGCCTCTGGGATGAACAGTGAGCATTACGGGAAGGGGGGGGGGGGGATTTGGATGAACAGCGAGCGGTGGAGGGCTGGATGAACAATAGACGGTGGAGGGGTGGTTGAACAGTAGCTGGTGGAGTAGCGTGCGGTGGAGGCTGGATGAACAGGAGCCCGTGGAGGCTGGAGGAGGTCAACGGTGGAGATGAACAGTGTCCCATGGAGTCCGGTTTTGCAGTACGCCACACCCCTCCCGATGAACAGGAACCCCATTTCGACCGAAGGAGGTCCGTTTCGTCCGTTTTGCGGTACGCCACACCCCTCCCGATCAACAGGACCTCCGTTTCGACAGTAGGAGGTCTGTTTCCTCATTATGCGGTACGCCACACCCCTCCCGATCAACAGGACCCTCATTTCAGTCGTAGGAGGTCCCTTTCCTTCGTTTTGCGGTATGCCAGAGCCCTCCCGATGAACAGGATCCCGTTTCGAACGTGGCTTGTTGAAAACAAGGCCGTTTCCTCCGTTTTGCGGTACGCCAGGCCTCGTTTCCATCGCCTGTTCCGTCCAAGCCCAACCGATGAACATGACCACGCATTCCGTTCCGACCCAGCCGGTTGGCTCCCACGCGTTATGTTGCCTCCCGATGAACACGACGCATTCCGTTGCCTCCCCATGAACACGACGCATTCCATTGCCTCCCCATGAACACGAGGATGATGCTATTTCTCCGTTCTGACCCAGCCATGTACACGAGCCCTGGCCGTACATATGGGCGAGTAGGCGTTTGAGACCCCGCCCGTATGTACACATACGTGGCCGTATTTTCTTTCTTGCACCCTGGCCACTGTATGTACGTGTACATGCTACATGCGCGCCTCTACTACGACACGTACGCGCCTCTACTAAGACACATGCGCGCCTCTACATCCACCAGTATATATGTACGTACACGTTCGCGACTAGAATGACAACACTACGTACGCTTCGACCAGGTGGGTCCCAACTGTCAGGCACTTCCTTGCCTGCGAAGATGTAGCTGGTGGGTCCCAGCAGTCAGGGGGGCGAATTGTTTTTTTTGCCCGGACGCACTTCCTTGCGTGCGAAGATGTAGCTGGTGGGTCCCAGCAGTTAGGGGGGAACATTTTTTTCGTGAAATACGATGGCCCGTCCGGTGGGTCCCCGCTGTCAGGTGGAGGAATAATTATTTTGCACGTAATAAGGAGGCACTTCCTTGTTGCGGCCGTGGACCCAGCTGTCAGCCTCTCCATGTACAGTCCACGTCCGATGGAATCCGTTCCTTGACCATGTTGACCATGCCGCGCCGAGAGCACCAGGGCGGTGGACGACGGCGAGGCCTAGGAAGGGGAATACATGAAGCCGGGGAAGACGCGACAGTGGATGCCCACGCATAGAGGAGTACGAGGGTTCACTGGTTGGCTGTAGTGTGAGGCTGCCGTCGCCGCAGAATAACAGGGGGTGTGGGTGAGTAGAGGGATGGCCTGGCCAGCAGTGGGAATAGTAGGGGGCGGTGAGGCCTCCGTCGCATCGCAGCCGCCCATGGGAGGCAGGAACACGAGGCACGACCGGCGCGGGTTTGGGCGGCTGGAGCAAGAAGACCAGAGGTTGAAGAAGCACTACGGCGTTGGATGGACATCGTACGGTCACTGGAGCTAGAATCGTGCATATTGACTAAGTTGACAAAGCCCTCCGTCCCCGTCAACTTAGTAGGCCCACAAGTTCGCCTGCCACTATACTGGGCCCCAGCTAACAGGGGGAGTATTCATTTTTTGTGCGTAATAAGGAGGCACTTCCTTGCATGCGAAGATATAGCTGGTGGGTCCGAGCTGTCAGCGGCGGTAACGTTTTTTTTGCAAAATACAGAGGCCCTTTCGGTGGGTGCCTGATGTCAGGTGGAGGAATCATTATTTTGCGCGTAATAAGAAGGCATTTCCTTGCGTGCGGTCGTGGACCAAGCTGCCGTCCACTCCACGTACAGTCCACTTCAGATGCATGTCGGTCGTTGACCGCGTTGACCAGGCCGCGCCGAGAGCACTACGGCGGTGGACGACGGCGAGGCCTAGGAAGGGAACGACACAGAGACAGGGAAGACTCAGCAGTTGTTTCCCACACGGAGGGGAGTACGACTGTACGAGGGTTTACTTCAGGCGGAGAATAACAGCAGGTGTGGGTGAGTAGAGGGATGGCTAGGCCAGCGATGGGAGTACGGTGGGGCGGTGAGGCCTGCGCGGCAGCAGAGCCGGCCGCGTGGAGGAGGGAGCAGGTAGTCCTGCTGGCGCTTGTTTGAGCGGCTGGAGCAGGAAGAGCAGAGATTGAAAAAGCACGACGGCCGTTGGATGGCCATCCAACAGTCACTGCTTGTGCATCAACCTTTTTTTTAGGAAAGCCTTAAATCTGTGGAAAACAGCATACAACCCATCTGCCATTATTTCTAATAATTTACAGCCCATTTGCTAATTATTAAGGTTTTTTTGGATCCCATATTCTTTTTGTTAGCATTACAGCCCATATTGTGGCCACAGTTAAAAAATTGTATGAAATTTTGCATATTTCGGTGCGGTCCGAACTGTTTTTAATCCCGAAATTTCGACTCACATTCAAACTGATTTTAAAAATAAATGTATATCAATATAAAATCCAACAAATTCTCCACGCATAAAAATTAATGTAATTAAAAATTTCGAAATGAAAAAAAGATATTTGAAATTAATCGCCAGTTTGATGTGTTTTAAAAATATACAACCCATTTCTCATTACTAATGGCCATTTTCTCGGCCAGTCGAATGAAAGATCTCCTCATCTTAAAAGATTTGCAGCCCAACAGGCCTGACAAAGCGACTTACTTGGCAAATCACAAAAAAGTTGGGTTATGGCCATGGACCCAGCTGTCAGCCTCTCCACGTACAGTACTCTTCCGATGGAAGTCGTTCCTTGACCACGTTGACCATGCTGCACGGGGAGCACCACGGCTGTGGACGACGGCGAGGCTTAGGAAGGGGACGACGCGGAGCCGGGGAAGACGCGGCAGTGGAAGCCCTCATGGAGAGGAGTACGAGGGTTCACTGGTTCGGCTGCGGTGTGAGGCTGCCGTCGCTGCAGGGCCTGGCCAGCGGTGGAAATAGTAGGGGGCGATTAGGCCTCCACGGCAGCACAGCCGGCCACGGGAGGCAGGAGCAGGCGGCACGACCGGCGCTGCTTTGGGCAGCTGGAGCAAGAAGACCAGAGGTTGAAGAAGCACTACGACCATTGGATGGACATCGTACGGTCAATGGAGCTAGAATCGTTCATATTGACTAAGTTGACAAAGCCCTCCGTCCCCGTCAACTCAGTAGGCCCACAAGTCAGCCTCCCACCAAGGTGGGTCCCAGCTAGCAGGGGGGGTATTCATTTTTTTGTGCGTAATAAGGAGGCACTTCCGGTGGGTCCGAGCTGACAGCGGGGGGGGGGGGGGACGTTTTTTTCGCGAAATATGGTGGCCCGTCCGATGGGTCCCAAAAGTCAGGGGGGAAACTTCTTTTCCTCGAAATACTGGTGGCCCGTCCGGTGGGTCCCTGCTGTTAGGTGGAGGAATAATTATTTTGCGCGTAATAAGGAGGCACTTCCTTGCGGCTGCCATGGACCCAGCTGTCAGCCTCTCCACGTACAGTACTCTTCTGATGGAAGTCGATCGTTGACCACATTGACCATGCCGCGTCGAGAGCACCACGGCGAGGCCTAGGTAGGGGACGACGCGGAGCCGGGGAAGACGCGGCAGTGGATGCCCACACGGAGAGGAGTATGAGGGTTCACTGGTTCGGCTGTGGTGTGAGGCTGCCGTCGCCGCGGAATAACAAGGGGAGTGGGTGAGTGGAGGGATGGCCTGGCCAGCGGTGGGAGTAGTATGGGGACGGTGAGGCCTCCGCAGCAGCACAGCAGGCCACGGGAGGCAGGAGCATGCGGCATGACCGGCGCTGCTTTGGGCGGCTGGGCAAGAAGACCAGAGGTTGAAGAAGCACTACGGCCATTGGATGGACATCATTGACCACGCCGCGCCGAGAGCACTAGGGCGGTGGACGACGGCGAGGCCTACGAAGGGAACGACACGGAGCCGGGGAAGACACGGCAGTAGCTGCGCACGCGGTGGAGAGTACGGGGTTGACTTGTTCGGCTGCCATCGCCGGAAAATAACAGAAGGTGTGGGTGAGTAGAGGGATAGACAGGCCAGGGATGCGAGTATGATGGGGCCGTGGTGCCTGCCCGGCAGCACTGCCGGCCACGGGAGGCGGGAGCAGGCGGTTCCGACGGCGCTGGTTTGGGCGGCTGGGGCAGGAAGATCAGAGACTGAAGAAGCATGATTGCCGTTAGATTGACATCTATCGGTCTGACGCTGGTAGAGTCGATTATTGACTAAGTTTCTTTTTTGAGAAACCTTGTGTACGCATGAACTTAGTAGGCCCACAATTCAGCTGCCTCCAAATCTGTGGCAGACAACATAAAGCCCATTTGCTATTTTTTATAATTTGCAGCCCATTTGCTAATTCTTAAGTAATTTATTACAGCCCATTTTCTGCCCAGGACCACGGTCAAAAAGTTCAACCTTATTTTGCATATTTTGGTGGAGTCCAAACTATTGTAATCCTGAAATGATAAACATTTTTTAAGAACTTATTGATTTGCCAAGAAATAGTTTTGTTTTTGTAAGCAGATAAGACGTGGGACAATTGAGTTGGTTTAAGGGAAAACCAGTGGTAAAAAAATCAGCGTTGGGCGGGAAATAACAACAAAAATAAGGATGTAAATATGAAAAGGAAAGTTTATGTGTTTCAATATAATGATACATGTATATGAACTAGTAAAACTATAGGTAGAGATTAGATAACGGATGTAGGACATGCGTTTCAAGAGGAAAATAGAACTGGACTGTGTGTTTGATTCAGTAAATAAACTGCTTGCGGATGTTGTAAGACAAAATATAACTAACGCTGGCGGGCCAAAGGCCAGTAGATACCTGCTAGATCTTTGTGCCCCGTTATCGTCATGGGCTGGGCCTGTTAAAAACAAAACCAACCCTGGGCAGTCTACAACCCAGTTGAAACTTGCTCGACCTGAAAAAACAATATACGTGCTAAATAAACGAGAGAATTCTGGAAGTACACACTGATAACTGGGATGCAGCACGGATATTGTTTTTTTATCGTGATAATAAGTGCATGCACTTGTTTCGAAAAAATTGGAGAACTGGCAATTCGAATGGCGGGTGCTTATGCTAGCCATCAAATAAAAATCAGGTGCCTGGAAATTTGTGTCAAAACAAATGATTCAGGTTTATATCCACGTCGACCCTCGGCATGATGGTTGGAAGCAAATGCAAGTTCATACCAAAAGATCGTTAACAACAATACCAACTTGCGGACGACAAGGTAGTACAACTACCAATACCAAACTAACTTATAATCTTTTTCACTACTAGGAAAAAGGCTATAGATGGAATTGACACTAATGACGCACCTAACATGTGGTACGCCACTACAATATAGCAGTGGCGCACCATGTGCAGGTGCGCCATTAGTGTGGAAGACACTAATGGCGCACCAGATACATGGTGCGCCACTAGTAACAATTTTTTTCATTTTTCCAAACATACTAATGGCACATCATGTAAACAGTGCGCCATTACTAGTTAAAACTAGTAATGGCGCATTGTCCACAGGTGCGCCATTACTAAGTTTTTCCCCCTAGCTAATGGCGCACCGCCAGGGGGTGCGCCATTAGTAATCTTCCCCCTAGCTAATTCGCCCGATCCCTTCGTCCGTCCCTCCACTTTCCCCCCCTCGCTCCACACCCGGCCGCACCGACGACCCCCGCGCCCCGCCTTGCCATCTCGGGCCTCACCGTCGACCCACTGCGCCGCCGCCCGGTCTCCTCCGCCCATAAGCCCCTAGCTAACAATTATATATATTTTTGTTTTGCAAAACTAGTAATGATATTTCTTCTGTTTAGTTCTCATGAATATTTATTTATGTGTTTATTCTGGTATTGAATTTCCAACTCACAAAAAGTATTGAATTTGTTAATATTTTTTTAAATCATGAATATTTTTAAATTTCATGGGCAGTTTTTGAATTCATGAATATTTTTTCAAATTTGATGATATTTTTTCACATTCATAAAAGTTTTACCAATTCACAAATGAATGCAACTAAAATCCAAAAAATTGATGATATTTTCAAAAAACAAATTTGATAATATTTTCAAATAACAAATTTGGTGATATTTTTTCATATTCATAAATATTTTCAAATAACAAATTTGATGCAACTAAAAATCCAAAAAAATTAGTAATGGCGCACCAGGGGAAGGTACTTATGGCGCACCCCTAGGAGGTGCGACATTGCTAACCTTCCCCTCTCGCTAACCCTCCCTCTTACCAGATCGATCCCCCTCCTCCCCATCGCCTGCTCTCTCTCTCCACCACCGCCGAGCAAACCCCCCGTGCCCGCTCTCCACCGTCGCCGCCGACCCCCGCGCCCGCTCCGCCGCCAGAGTCGCCGCCGGAGCACTAGGAGGAGGAGTCCTTCTTCTTCCTCCAGCCGTCGCCATCTCGCGGTCGCCACCGTCTCTCCGGTCCACCCCGGCCTTCACCGAGCCTGCCATGATCTTCGCGGTGAGTCCCTCAGCGTTCCCCCCTTCGATCCGCATCCATAGGCTGCCGTAAGCCGCCGCCGTCGACCTCGCGCTCAGCCCACAGCTGGCCCGTGCCCCCGGGCTCCTCTGCCGCGCCCCGGCGCACGCCCTCCCCGCTGCTCCTGCCCTTGGGCACTCATCCGCCTGCGCGCCCCTGGCCATCCCTCACCTGTGCTCGTTCGCCCGTTGCCGCTCGTGCGCGCCCGCTGCCTTGGCGTTGCTCTTTCCCGCTGCTGATGCTGCTCTCTGCTGCCGCCACACTACTGCTCTGCCTGTTTCTTGCTAGTTGCCCTTCCAACCTGATTCCATTCCATCTAGTTACACCACTGTGCTGCTGATGCTCGATTGATTGAAGTCCCATGTCTGCATCCTCCCTTGTTAACGATCCAGAGGGATTTGGTGCCATTTCCTTGGGTAATAATCACTTTTTGATCGAGGTAGTAATCGTCGACTGGCCTTGTCAAGTTCTTCCACCCCTGGGAACACAACACTCATCTTTTTTATCAGTTTCTTTTTGTTTGCACCGTTCAGGTCCACTCCTTTGTACCCAAAGGTCCACCGCTTTTTCATGTTAGCAAACGCCTATAAGTATGTGCTTGGTTTAAAGAGTGCCAACTTCAGCACTAATCAGTACCAACTTCAACCTCTTAGCCAGACAACAAGTGGATTCGACCACCTCCATCCCAACAACATGCTTTATGCCTGCACAAGCAGTTGACATGTTCTGAGCCATTGCTTCAATCCATTGCTCCTCATAGGATTAAGCAAAACCAACTAAGCAAAAAGACAACACCATCATAGATCACACATCCCTCAAGGAAGAACCACTTTCAGCTATCCATGAAGAACAACGTTCCTGCTTGTCTGCAAAGTGGTTGTTGGAGTCCAGAACACTTAAATAGTTAGTCAAATGAATTGCTTGGTTGCAACTTTTTTAGCTACTGTTTTTATTAAAAAATTATAGGAGTTTATATCATATATATTGCTGGCATGTATTTCATATGTTCTGTAGCATTAAGGCTACATATCATGCCATTTTTGTGCCTTGTATTAATTGCTTTCCCTACATGTTTGCAGGTTTAAGTGAAAAAGAGGAAGAAAGGAGAATCAGGGTAGGGTTTCATGGCTAGAAGATATATTGCTGGGTTTTGTCTCCGACCATCGTGTTGTGATGAGATTGGGGGGTTTTGTCTCTGACCATCGTGTCATGATGATGTTGTGGGGTGTTGTGGGGTTGCAGCGGGGCGGGGTTGGGATAATGATTTTGCAGGTACCCCGAGAGGCCCTTGAGTTTGCTGGAATGTCTATTAAGTTCCGTTCCGGCAAATTCGGGTACTCCATATGTCCTATTTTTAGCAAAGGTCATGCTGAAATTTTCCGTGAATTTTAGCATGACTTTGCTAAAAATAGGACATATGGGGTACTTGCGACTAATGCATGGGCCGGGGTATCTCAGTACTTTATTAAGTAGGATCAACTGCCCCTTTATTCTTGCTGCATTAAACCATAGGTTTTAGGGTGCCTTGGTGTCGATAAGAACCTAAATGATGAAAGCTTAGGCTTTTAGGGTGCCTCATCGTCGACAAACCCTAAATGATGAAACCTTGGCTTTTAGGGTGCCTCTGTGTTGATAAGAACCTAAATGATGAAAGCTTAGGCTTTTAGGGTGCCTCGGCGTCGACAAACCCTAAATGATAAAAGCTTAGCTTTTAGGATGCCTTGGTGTCGACAAACCCTAAATGATGTAGTTTTGAATTATGAATGTAGGATTTGTCATCATCGGACTACGAGAGTCTCCCGGGGGGGTGCGGCTGGTGCCACGACGATTGAGGTCTGCACGACATGCCTCACCTGGACGATGATCGGCGCTTCAGCATTAAGCTCGAGGAGACCTTCGAAGTTGAAACGGTACACAACGACGACAAGTGTTATTTTCATAATTAAGCATGACTTCAACTATTTCAACGTTTAATTTTCATCTTTTACAATTCGAGTATAGCTTATCCCATGCCATGCAAGACGCTATGTCTTGGAGAGGATGGATTTTGAAGACCATGAAATTTCTGAAACAAAGAAAATTCACCTAAGGACTCATCACGATGTGGACTTTGAAGTAAATCTGTATAATTCTGAGAGCGTAACCCATTTTGGTTGCAAAAATTTGGAAGCATTTTGCAAGATGCATGGTTTTGATGAGGGTATGCTTATCACCATGGATCTTGGTAATCCTGACATCGACCAAGACAATATGAACATTTGGGTCCTTGTTGATACGCCTCTGTTCTACCGCTATGTGAGTTTCTCAAACATAGTTATTAGCTAATTTATATTGTTTATTTCAAAATAGTTGACAGCTTATTTCCATTGACAGCTTATTTTTATTGTTCAAAGAATGTGCGGGAGATGGTAGACGAAACCCACTACACCGGTGGCTCCGAATTAACAACTTACAAGGAGAAAAATCATCTGGTCGGTTTTTGTACTGGCATTGAGAATTACAATATCCACAATCAAACTCCTCAACATTATGGTCAATACGTGCCACTAGTGCATGTGTTCAACTACGGTAACTACCATGGAGATACCCTGGTAAGATTTTTACTATTACGACATCCGTGCATCTTTTGCATACTTCTAAAACTAGTACATCATTGCTAACTATGTAGTTATTACTATGTTTTTAACAGATAATCCCAGAGAATTGTGTGCCTCATTTGATGTATCAGAAAGGTAGTCTTAATGTTTTGAACATACAGCCAGGCCATCCTACGAATCTCAACTGTCCATACGAGATTTCTAAAAGAAGTGGAGACATGAAAATCAAAGGATGGAAAAAATGTATGGACAGTCGTAAGGAGGTACTTGGAAGCAAAAGGAAGCGAAGCGCAAGAATTGGAGACAGGATGTTCTCCATTCTCCATAATGGAGAGTCAGGGTCTATATTGCTTTATGCTATTTAACCTTAAATAGGGTATTTAGGTCCTGCCTAATACTGATGATCATGTGCTAAGAACAATTAAGTAGGGTTGGTTCGATGACTATCAAGATGATGATCGTATGACTTGTTATTAATAACGAGTAGAAGTTGTATGATGATCATTAGTAGGACTTGTTAGGATTAGTATTACTTCCGACAAACTCGCTACTCGCGGTCTCGAGACTTGTAATGTTCTATCTTTGTTTGGTCTTTTGAATTCGGGGACTATTATGATGAATTGTATTCGGAGACTAATCTTCTATTGTATTCGATGAATCTGCTCTTGTAGTGGGGTGCTGTCTATATTCTATCCAATAATATATTTTGTAACCTGTGCAAAATTCAGAAAAGTAAAAAAAACCTAATATTCATACTAATGGCGCATCACCCCATAGTGCGCCATTAGTATGCCAGATACTAATGGCGCATGGTGGTCTATACTAATGGCGCACGGCGTGGTGCGCCATTAGTATACTAGATACTAATGGCGCAGCAGTGGTGCGCCATTAGTAAAAAATACTAGTGGCGTGGTACTAGTGGCTCACCAGTAGTGCGCCATTAATAGGCAAAACTGGTGCGCCACTAGTAGGCCCTTTCCTAGTAGTGTTTACTCCTAGCCCTAGTGTTCGTCTGGTAGAAAATCTTGCAGAGGACCAGCTCCCGCTCCTTCTCTTGCTCCAGGTCCCTGAGGTGGTACTAGTGCATCACCCAGTTGGTCCTCTGCTGGTCGAAGTTCTTGTTGGTGTGCAGCACCAGAACCTTTTTTGCTGCCCGTCTGCCGGCCATTGACCATCACCGGCAAGGTATTGCCGGTCTTGTGCCACATCACGTGTATGCCGCACCCCGACTGTATCTTGCGATGCGTCCACGTGCCCCTTTTGAACGCCCTGGAATTGCGCTGGAAGAAATGGTTCCTTAGGCCACTCAGTGTGATACCTGCAGTATTGTGGAATATAGGTTTTAGTGTACCTAGTTGGCATTTTCATAACATTTTTGGCATGTTGCAGTCACTTGTTTCACTTTTTATTAACTGTCAAATTGTAATTGCTTCACCAGGTCTGCATCTAAAAAGATAAATAGACCTATAAAGAAAGGAATATGTTTGTGCAAGTAGACGGCCGATCGTGTCTTACCTGGAAGTATCTCAGGTTGGGTGTAGCATATGTCATGCTCGCTGTCAACAGTTGGTATGAACAAATCGATGAGAGACTGAAATCGCGCGCTGTCAGCACTCACTTTGGCCTCAAGGTGCTCGATCAGCTCCTGATCCATGGGATCGAACTTGACGCCAGCCGGCAGCACCGGCCAATCCTTCTTCGACCTGCACCGGTAATTCTAGTTATATGGTACTCAATGTATGATCAATTGACTGTTTTAAGTGAATGATGAAAGATATTGACAGATAAGTGGTACTCCAAATCTGAAGTCCAGAATACCCGAACACGCCGCCGGGATTCTTGTGTCACCTCACGCACAGCGTGTTGTCACGTCAATTCAATGTGTGGATATGATGAATAATTTGACCGACATATACTAGTACTGCTACTGTACTACTTACTAGTCGTATTTAGTGTCACAATTTATACATAGGTTTAACTAACAAGTGCGCACTTGAAGCCTAACTGATATATGGCTTCTGCACAGCATCTCCATCATCATTATCAGTACATCCTACGCAGGTGAGTTAGGATGCACTTGATCCCAGGTAGGTATCTATCCTTCAAACCAGAGAAGTGCTTCAAACTAACAACAGTACATAATATCCAACAAAAGAGGGTCGTGCTACAGCAGCAGAATACATGGCTCAGTCTAGATATCAGCACAAATCAAGTTGTGCATATTTGTTGTTGGCATGAACCACATCGTCGCATGTCGAGTTTGCAAAAGCCATCCATCGCATGGAAGCTTGATGCCTTTCACACACTGAAGATTAGTTGGCAACAAGCTGTGTCGACGAATCTCTGGATATGGTGATTCATGAAACCCATGGTATGATGTGTAAATAGAGCCCCCCCTCGCGAATGGAAGTTGCATAGCACAGTAATCATCGCCGGTGATATGATCGATGATTGGTTGGATGATTGGATAATTGAGCCCAAGGAACAAGGAGTGGTTGCCGAGGCTGTAAACCCGCCTTCAGTTGAATACGCCTGGCTCAACGGAGCTGGGATCTTTCTCGAACACGAAGCATCCATAGCCATCAATGTCACGAATGCCCCACGCATTGTACTGCATGTGTTTTGATGTAATGGTTTGGTGAATTTGGTACGTGCGAATGAGCATCAAATGATCGCCGTCAGTTGAACGAGCGATAAACCACCACCCATCAGCTGGTATGATTCCATGTCCTGGAATCATGAAGGCCAGCGCATTTGCGTCTGCTGCAACAATTCAAATTGGAGACCAAAAGGACAAAAATAAACAATCATGTTCAGAGTATGTGTGGAATTAAGATTATTATAATAGTGACACATATCATAGACAGAGAATTGCAATGCCGTGGTCATAATCATACCCCAAGTTAAAAAATAAGCTAATGGCTTTCATATTCTAGCAATATGTCATGGTTCAAACATCATGTAACAATGAGAGGAAAACAGCTATGACAGCGCCTACTCATATTCTACCATAGCACTTACTACTACTGTTCTCATATCAACTCTAAGCAATAACATGTGTTGTTATAAAAATCTTGTAAACGAGAGTAACATATAGCAATCATGATGTTATGCTCATAATATGTATTCTAACAATCATTAGATGCCAATTGTTCTCATATCAACTCTAACAATAACATGTGTGGTCATAAAAATCTAGGAAATGAGAGGAACATATAGCAATGATGTGGTTATAGACATGCTATGCATTCTAAATTTGTAACAAATGAACAGGCAGTCGTATTCATAAGGTCAAGATGAGATGAGATGAGATGAGATAGAACAATTACACGGCGATAGATTGCACCAGTATAGGCAGCAAATCTGTGCGTCGACCGCGTAAACGATGACATCATGCAATATAGCATCAAACAGAAATGTTGTCTCAACTGGATTGATGATGAGCCATAACCATGTATGGCGACCGGATTCCAGATAGAATAATCCCATGTTGAACAAGTCAATGAGCTTCTAATCCATGTAGTCTTCTGATGGTGTGGGCACTTCGCAGATTACAAATTTCTGCAAACAGAGCTTGAGCCAAAAGCTTGACGCGTCTCGTGCGTAGTAGGCAGGAGTGTCCGACGGGCCGTGAGGCTCGATGGCGGCGGTATCCAACGATGGAAGGGTGATCTCTCGCTGGGTGTAGATATCCACGAGACGCCACAGACTACCGGTGTGGTGGATGAGGACAATCCAATTGGCCTTCATGCCCGCCCAGTAGTGGTCGCGCATGAAGGACAGGTGGACGGGTAGTGGTAGCATGTCGAGGGGCACCACGACATCCTCCGTAGGATCGTCAAGTCGGTGTCTGGGCCACCTGCAAGGATCG